>CM059194.1:22699724-24001553 GCA_030323885.1 Branchipolynoe longqiensis
CCGGCAGTCAGTTTTAGTGCGCGAATCGTATACGGTAGGTGTGCACCGGCCATAAGGAATGCGCCCTTAAGATGTCTGAGCGGGATATCGGGTCATGATGCTGAGGACCGTGTCTCGCAGAAGAGGACAGTACTATGAAAGTCACCATGAGTGTGCACTGTCACAAGTCAGAACCGTCCTGATATGGAATTAAATGTTGGCAAGATGCCACATAGCAATAAAGATAAACAAACATAGTAAACATCATTCCCAGGTTGTTAGTACCATTTGAAACGACAACTTCTCCAACTGCATTCTGTTCAGAAGAATAATCGCAACAACAAAATAACGATCATTTTGAAAAACAACTTCACCCAGGACCAGGTGACCTAACTGTAACTTGTAAGTGTGAATTACATACGTTCCACTGCAATGGACGTGGAGGCAGACGACATTTGGTGGAAACAGATATTTGGTGACAGCAGACGACATTTGATGGAGGCAGATGACATTTTGTGGAGGTAGACGACAATTGAAGGAGGCAGACAACATTTGGCAGAGGCAGACACAATTTGGTGGAGGCAGACGGCAACTGGTAGAGGACAGCACTATGAAAGTCACCATGAATGTGCACTGTCACAACTCAGTACCCGTCCTGATATGAAATTAAATGTTGGCAAGATGCCAAATCCCCCAAAAAGTTAAACAAACATGGTAAACGTCATCCCCAGAAGAATACTCGCAACAACAAAATAAAGATGATTTTAAAAAACAACTTCACCCAGGACCAGGTGACCTAACTGTAACTTGTAAGTGTCAATTACATATGTTCCACTGCAATGGACGTGGAGGCAGACAATATTTGGTGGAAACAGACATTTGGTGACAGCAGACGACATTTGATGGAGGCAGATGACTTTTTGTGGAGGTAGACGACAATTGAAGGAGGTAGACAACATTTGGTAGAAGCAGACACAATTTGGTGGATGCAGACAACAACTGGTCGAAACAGATGACATTTAGTGACAGCAGATAACATTTGGTGACCTCAAACGATATTTGAGATGCAGATGACATTTGCTGGAGGCAGACACCATTTGATGGAAGCAGACGACATTTGGTGAGAGCAGGCGACATTTGGTGAGAGCAGACGACATTTGGTGACAGCAGACAACATTTGGTGACAGCATGCAACATTTTGTGGAGGCAGACAACATTTGGTGACAACAGACGACATTTGGTGGAGGCAGACGACATTTGGTGGAGGCAGACGACATTTGGTGTAGGCAGACGATACTCCACTTCCGGTGCACAACACCAACAAGCGACCTTCCCGCCCTTTCTTCGCTGCAACCCGAATGACCACTGCTACCTCACGTAGTAACTGCTAAATCCCCTGAGTGATTCCACACGGCGCCACCAGAGGTCAGACCAGTCGTTAGTGTCGCCATGGCAACGGCAGTCATCAGCTGACCATTGTCCACGGTGTTTTCACCTGGCGCCTTTAAATCATTGACCGGGGACCGGTGGACACTTCCAATCAGAGCGCTTTGATCGCATATAGCAATACAACCTGCCTCAACGCTGCAGTGAACTCACTCATCCCTTACACACACACACACACACACACACACACACACACACACACACACACACACACACACACACACACCGGCTACATGTACGCACACATCCTCACACTTACCCATTTTTAAGGGAGTATATTAGGCGATTTAAAGCTACATAGTCCGATGAAAGCATTAAAGTTTCAAACCGGGCCGCGGTGGCCGAATTGGTAAAGAGCGAACCTCGCGTGCGGGAGTTCGCGAGTTTGGTTCCCAGCCGAGTCAAACCAATGAAATAAAATAAAAATTGATGATTGTCGCTTCCTAGCCTGGCGCTCGACAATAATAGGATAAGGCAAGGACTGGTTATCTTGGTGTCTGGATAATGTGACTGATTGGGATATCGGGTCATGGTGCCAGCGGCTTGATTTCCTAGTGGGGTGGCAGTCACCATGAGTGTGCACTTGTAAAATTTTCCGATATTTAGGATATTGGTTATGGAGAACTATTCTATAATAAAATGCAAATGGTCTATATAATAATAAATGGTATGTAAAACCAAAGGCATATGGGATGGTGTGGAATTGGTAATTCATTCTGGAGTTAGTATGGAGATTATGTATTAATATAGATAGTGAGAGAGCGTCACTTCTTGACAGACTGGTGAGAGAGTCTTTGGAACTCTCCTCACATACCCCCTCCCCCGCAAGTGTTATTTACGGATCATTGCACACCCAGCAACAACATGGCACTGTAGAATTACACACCATGCCTTGGTTACAAGGTTCTAGACCCTTATTGGTTGATATAAGAATGCCTGTTATTGATTGGAGGATTTGGTCATGTGTGTACCACCATCTTGATTCCTGAGACTATATATATATAATAAATGAGGGAGTCTCACTCTCCTACCTTTCACTCTATATCTGCTTTCCTTCCTTGCCTGTAGTGATTTCCTATTAGCCTATCTACACCACTCAAACTGCCAGCCGTCGACTTTACACAATCTCACAAGTCGGTCCCCGTCCTGATATGACCTTAGATGTTGCCAAGACGTAAAACCCCAACAACCAACAAATCAAAGTTTCAAAACAAAAACAATCATCTCGATTTAACTCCACATATCTAACTTAAGCCCCGTTCACACAGCACAACTTTAGGCCGAACTAGATACGGCGAACTAGATGAGGCGAACTAGTGTCGTGTCCACACATGGAGCTGTCTAAGGCGGAAATCGATGTCTGCGCATGAGCAAGTATCCCCATCTGTACCTGGCGAGCACTGCTATTTGTTTAGTTTTCACTAGTCGATTCGACGCCGATGTAGCTGCTACGTTAATATCGCTTGGAATTTAGGGTTAATTTAATTAAATTTCATTATTTGCGGATGTAATTCTGTTAAATATGATCGCATTCAATAGATTTCGGCCTAATCAGGCCCTAACACTGCTGGGCACTAGCAATAGTTACACCTGAGCCTGTATCTGGCAAGCACTGCTATTTTACACTATCACTGCCCAGGAACCAGCTACATCGCTTCATCTATACTACCTCGCTAGGTGGTTTACTTGCAGTGAACTAGATGAAGCGATTCACACATACATCGCTTTAGCGTAGCGTCCACACGGCAAATGTGAGTCGAACTATACAAGTCGATTTAAATTAATCGTTTTAACTCGCCAGTGTGAACGGGGCTTTAGATACTGGTGCGCTTTTTAAGCATGTGTTGCCACATAGAACTTAGAAGGGTATACTGAGTCTGCTTAAAGTTGCATAGTCTGATGGTTTTGAATTTCTGTATTTTTTCTGAGATAAATATATTAGATCGATCACTTGCATCTACTTTACATTAGTTCAAAGTTACTTTTATTTTAAACGGTAAACTTTAAAGATATTTTGAGTAGAAACATGGGAAATTAGTTTTGGCAAGCTTGCACGCCATAGACAGGTTCTGTTAAATTGACTCAGTATTGCGTTCTACACAGAAACAAATGCTTAATAAGTGCATCAGTATCTAAGTTAGATATGTAAAATCAAATCTAGATAATTGGTTTGGTTTTGAAAATTGGATATGTCATCGGACTATGCAGCTTTAATAGAACCGGTTCCTGCATAAACCTGTGGTGTCAGGGTTTTTTCAAGCTTGCCAAAATTAATTTCATATGTTTGCACATCAAATATCTCAAAAGTTAACCATTTAAAATAAAAGTTACTTTAAACAAAAGTAAGGTAGATTATAATAACCACCCTACTATATTTATCTCAAAAAGTGACAGAAACGCAAAACCATCGGATTATGCCACTCTAATGGCCGGTACACACCTACCGTATACGATCGTTTTTCCGCACCCACCTACCGTATACGATCTAAAACTGCCCAAAAATCGTGAGGTGTGCACTCCCCTAGCACACCTACCGATTGCGATTCACGACTAAAAACTAATTTTTAGGGCTAAAACGGTAGGTGTGCGCTAGCATTACGATTGCGATTCCCGATTCGAAAAATGAATCGGCCCGATTTCAGTTTTAAGCGGATCGGGAGTTTTAGTGCGCGAATCCTATACGGTATGTGTGTACCTAGCATTAGGATGAGAAATTTCAATCTTGGATAATTGATCTTCCCCAATCCACTGCTCCTTGCAATACCAAACACCAGGCTAGGTAGTGGCAAGCATACAATTTTAAGTCACTGGTTTGACTCGATCAGGGTTCACACCCGAGAGTTCGAATCCCATGACCTACCAAAAGGGGAGACGGGCGTTCAACTCATTCGGTAATCTCGTCTGGTGATATACGCACAAATTACGTCACGGTGAAGGATATGTTTAATGGGGTTTTACGTACTCGCAACATCTAAAGTCATATCAGGACAGGTACCGACCTGTAGATCAGTGCTCACTCCCATAGCAACTTTATAGTGCTGCTATGTTGGCACAACGTCACAGTATCCCTCTCAGTCAATTTATCAGACTTGCCAAAATTTCATTTTAGGGGCGGGGGGGGGGGGGAGAAGAATAGATTGCATGGAAATCATAATAGTCCACATCGCATATCGTTATCAGCAGTTGTTTAAAAAAAATTGTGTTATGCACACTACAGTGATAAACGTACATGTATACACAGAAAACCAAAAATAAATAACCTTAAAGTTTATTTTGGGGAAAAGGGGGGGGGGGGGTTCTGGGGGGGCAAAGAAAAGAATCAACACCGACGCAATACAGGGTATGCACTGACGTCACACTAAACAGAAGTGCGGCCATTGTGGCGATAGTAACCACAATAATAAACACACTGTCACACTGCAAACTCAATAGCTATGAGCAATATTCATACAAGAAATGTGAAATATCTCTAAAATTACACCACATAGAACCGATCCGTTTGGAACACATATAGAAAACATATTCAACGAAAAGATTATATTAAATTTATATGGTTAGGGTTCTGCAGTTCTATTAATTTTGAATAAAATAGACGTTTTGCATTGTGCATACCGGCAAACTGAATGCATTGTCAATGGCCGTGAGCAATCTACATACAGAAAAAGTGAAATATCTCTTAAAAACCAAACCACCTAGAAGCAAATCGATTGGCATACATATAGAAAACATATTCAACGAAAAGATTATATTAAATTTATATGGTTAGGGTTCTGTATTTCTATTAATTTTGAATAAAATAGCCGTTTTGCATTGCGCATACTGGCAAACTCAATGCATTGTCAATGGCCGTGAGCAATCTGCATACAGAAAAAGTGAAATATCTCTAAAACCAAACCACCTAAAAGCAAACCGATTGGAACACTTCATCATCATTATCATGCTGTCGGTCGCGATGTGACAAAGACTGCTTTCATTACTTGACTGCCGCTCTCCATTTAGCTCTCTGCTGTGAGAGTTGCGTCCATGAGTCGGTCTTAATGTCTCTCAGCTTCAGGTTTCTCTTGATGGTATCTTTGAACCGGAGACGGGGGCGCCCTCTCTTTCTGTAGCCAGAAGACAGTTGAGAATAGAGGATCTGCTTTGGTAGCCTGTCTGATGACATCCTCATTAGGTGTCCAGTCCACCGGAGATTCTTTTTGATCAGAAGATCTTCCATAGAGGGCAGGCCCATCCGTTCGAGTATTTCCTTATTCGTCACATTGTCCTTCCAGGTTAGCCTTATGATTGAACGCAGATGTCGCATCATGAAGGCATCCAGCTTTTTCACCTGCTGTCTGTACACTGTCCAGGCCTCGGCTCCGTATAGTAGGGACATTTCATGAAAGCTGCATGCAAAAGTGTTGAAGTGCTGCTGGCTTTTGCAAGTTACCAGCGGCACTCTCTCGGGGAGCAAATAGAGGTTTCACACCGGCAAGAACATGTCAAGACAGGCGCAAAACTATTTGTCCCTGCAGTGGCTGGTCGGGAGATGTTGGGAGTTCCATACATCAACCGCCCTTAATGCTGCCACAGTGACATGGTTTTCTGTTTAGGGTTTGCTCCCTTAGCCTTCGGTTCTGTCAAGGACCTGTACCACAAGGCAGTGGTTTAGAACTCTGCAAGGCAGGGGCGTCAAACTCCCTGAGGTATTGCTATACCTGCATACTACATTGGAACACTTAAGCCGTGTTTACATGGGCAATTGTAAAGCGAATTAGACAAAGCGATTTATATGAAGCGAAGTAGTGGCGCGTTTACACACGGAGCGGCTTAAGGCGGAAATCGATATCTGCGCATGAGCAAGTCCAGACTAACCAGCGCCAGTTTCGGTTAGTCAACGTCGCCACGAGAGAGTGTTGGTTCGACCTAGATATGTATGGCCTGAATCGTATTGGTTTGGAATGGTCAAAACTTCTGCTGGGCAGTGAAAACCTTAAAATAAATCATGAAAAAAATATCTGTGCACAGCTAGCGGTTTCATAGACCAAATGATATAATATGCGCTTTTGATCGACCGGAAAGTCAACAAACTAAGGTCTCGACTGCGCATGCGTGTGACGTGCTTAAGCTAGTTCACTTTATATAAACCACCTCGCGAGGCGGTTTACATAAAGTGATTAATATGAATCGAATCAGCCCTAATCCGCTTCAGCATCGAGTTTACACGGCGAATGTAAATTGAACTAGGCAAGGTGCTTTATTTCAGCCGTATTAACTCGCCCGTGTAAACACGGCTATAGAGAAAACATATTCAACGAACAGATTATATTAAATTCATAAGGTTAGGGTTATGTATTTCTGTTAATTTTGAATAAAATAGACGTTTTGCACTGCGCATACTGGCAAACTCAATGCATTGTCAATAGTGATATCGCCACAATGGCCGCGCATTCGGGTGATGACGTCACGGGAATACCCTATATACGATGGAATTGGTCCGTGCTTTTAGCACGTGGTTTGCTATTTCTGATGCATTCTGGGAGTTGTTGAAACTACTCTATAGTAAACAGCTTTTGAACTGTGCCCCGGCAATGAACGTGACAGAATGTAAGACTTGTACCGAGTGACCCTCCCCTCCCCCATAACCCTCCCCCTCAACCCCCCCTCTTAACCCCACCCCCTCCCCACCCCACACCCTCACTCCACAACCTACACCTCCAGCCACTTCCACCCAAGTCACCATCACTCTGATTATAGACTGATAGTGATACACGGTTTGACCCCCCAGTTCCCTTCCATTACCCCGACCCCCCTACTACACCCTGCCCCCCCCCCCCCCCTCGCCCCAGCCCCCATCCCCCAGCCCGAATTGAGTTAATTATTTTTAAATATGGTGCATCTTAAAGCTGCATAGTCCGATGAAATATCAAATTTTCAAAACCTGCTTAACCCGTACTCATTTCCCATTTGCTATCCGGACCGCATTCTGTCCACACCTCTCTCTATCTCCTCTCCGCCAGCCTTGCTCCTCCTTGATATGTCTGAAAAGAGTTCCAGGAGGGGGAGCCCGCCGGCATTTGACTTTCTACTCTTACTCTGTCCATGTCTATGGCTCGCTGGTTGGTCACCATAGAGCAAATAGACACAGTCCTTTGACTCAACCCTCCTCATTTCTCTTTCCTAGACTCTGCCCTTTCGATTTTCTCCCAGGCATACTTCTTCCCCTGACCAGGGTAGTTGTGTTCTTGGGTGGGGCCCTTCACCTTTACGATTTCTCTGTCTTGTTCTTGTTGCTGGAACCACCGCTGCACCCATCTTTACCCGTCCTTCCTCGAATTCCTTGCTGCTGACTGGATACAAGTGCTCAACTACAACTACCGCTCAACTACCGCCGGACCGAAGATATTTGGTGCCGGCCCCAACGCTTCGCCGTTACAATGTTGTAAAGATGTCCCCAGCTTCTACAACATTCCCTACTGAAGTTAAATCTTCAACCAAAGATTGGGCCGATTTATCGGAGCCTCTCAATTAATGTTGCAGTTCTGCAACCAGTAACCGTCCTAAGGTTACAAACAACCACTGAATTGAAAAATTGAATTACTCATTTCCCTCCCCAACCCACAACCCACAACCCTGCCCCCAACCCCCATGCCCTACCAGACGGGATGGTCGAATGAGTAGAGCGTCCGTCTCCTGTTTTGTGAGATCGGGGTATCCGAACCCATGAGTTTGTGGGTTCGAATCCTGGTCGAGTCAACTCAGTGACTTAAAAATTGATACTTGTCGCTTCCTATCATGGCACTCTGCATTATTAGGATAGGCCAAGGACTGGTTGGCTCAGTGTCAGGATAATGTGACTGAGTGGGAAATCAGGTCATGGTGCTGGCAGCCTGGTCTCCCAGTGGGGCAGCACTATAAAGTCGCCATGACTACGCACTGTCACAAGTAGGTACCCGTCCTGATATGACCTTAGATGTTGCTAGGACGTAAAACAACAAACAAACAAAAAACCCATGCCCCAACCCCATCTCTCCCCTGCTGTTATCATCATTTGAGTGCTACATCTAAAAGTTGCCTCACCCGATGAAACCACAAAATTTGCTAAATTAAAACACTTGCGTACATATGTGATTTTACACATGAAGCTCAGATACTGGTGCATTTGTTATTACCATTCCTTCTACGTCACAACAAATGGTTAAACCATTTTACTACTGCACTAAGTAACACAAGCCAAAGATGTTCAGCACTTCAGTGAGAACTCCAAAACTTTTTTCATTTTTTTTTCACTTTCAATATCTCCTCTAAATATCTGTTAAATTAGCCATTTGTAATCAAAGTAACTCCAAAATAAAGTAAAATAGATTACAACGGTTCATTTGATATATGTAGCTAAACAAAAGATGGCAGAAACAACTTTAAGTTGCATAGTCTAATAAATATTTACAAAACCAAAATACTTATCTAGATCTTCTGTCCTGATATGACCTCAGATGTTGCTAGGACGTAAAACAACACCAACAACGACACTTATCTAGATTTTCTTTTCTTGAAGATTTAAACCGCCTATCATGGATAAGTCTGAATAGACTTGTTTTCACTATTAGTTTGTCAATAGAAAGCCCGAGCCTACACTTTTACTGACCCAAGGGATTTTTAACCTCCCACACCACATAGACATGGTATGAGAGCAACCGGTCTTTGATGACGCTGTAAGTTATACATCACGGTGGAAATCCAAATTGGCAGAGGGGCGGGGGGCATGGGGAATGGAACCACCGACCTTCAGATTAGGAGTCTGACCTAGAAAAAAAGTCAGACACTCTAACCACTATGCCACAGAGAACACCACCTGATTTGAACCGACATATCTAACTTAGATATATTATTATTATCTATATTGCCTATATGTTGCTATATATTGCAGAGTGGCACTCTAATTCAAGTTAATAGAACCCGTTATTGCTGAATTCTATGGGATCAGCCTTTTGACAAGCAAGCCAAAATAGTTGGTGTAAGTTATTCATTCTAAAATCAAAGTTACTTCAATCGAAAGTAAAGGTAGATTAAACTTATAGCAATCAACCTAATTTATTACATACATTCCCCAACAATGGAAGTGGAGGCAGACGACATTTGGTGGAGGCAGACGACAATTGGTGGTGATGCAGACAACATTTGGTGGAAGCAGACAACATTTGGTGGAGATAGACAACATTTGGTGGAGGCAGACGACAATGGGGGACATGTGGCATAGTTAATTTTTCTGACACTTGGTGGCGCGTCGGTACTAGTGGGCCTAAACGGCCATTGACAATGCTTTGAGTTTGCCGGTATGCACAGTGCAAAACGTTTATTTTATTCAAAGTTAATAGAAATGCAGAAACATAACCTTATAAATTTAATATAATCTATTCGTTGAATATGTTTTCTATATGTGTACCAAGCAGTTTGTCTCTAGGTGGTGTGGTTTTAGAGATATTTCACTTCTTCTGTATGAAGATTGCTCATGGCCATTGACAATGCATTGAGTTTGCCGGGACGCGCAGTGCAAAACGTCTATTTTATTCAAAATGAATAGAAATACAGAACCCTAACCGTATAAATTTAATATAATCTATTCGTTGAATATGTTTTCTATATGTGTTCCAAACAGTTTGTTTCAAAGTGGTGTGGTTTTAGAGATATTGCCATTGACAATGCATTGAGTTTGCCGGTACACACAGTGCAAAACGTTTATTTTATTCAAAATTAATAGAAATGCAGAACCCTAACCTTATAAATTTAATATAATCTATTCGTTGAATATGTTTTCTATATGTGTACCAAGCGGTTTGTCTCTAGGTGGTGTGGTTTTAGAGATATTTCACTTCTTCTGTATGAATATAATTCAAGATTGTTCACGGCCATTGACAATGCATTGAGTTTGCCGGTACGCGCAGTGCAAAACGTCTATTTTATTCAAAATTAATAGAAATACAGAATCCTAACCTTATAAATTTAATATAATCTATTCGTTGAATATGTTTTCTATATGTGTTCCAAGCAGTTTGTTTCTAAGTTGTGTGGTTTTAGAGATATTTCAATTTTTCTGTATGAAGATTGCTCATAGCCATTGAGTTTGCAGTGTGACAGTGTGCCGAATAGGCCCACTTATTCAGTGGCGACGCGAAAGGCAGGAATTTGAACTAAAAAGTCGGAGGTCCCCCCATTGGTGGAGGCAGACGGCAATTGGTGGAGGCAGACGACAATTGGTGGAGGCAGATGGCATTTGGTGGAGGCAGACGACAATTGGTGGAGGCAGACGACAATTGGTGGAGGCAGACGACAATTGGTGGAGGCAGATGGCATTTGGTGGAGGCAGACGACAATTGGTGGTGAGGCAGACATTTGGTGGAGGCAGAAAATGACAGAAATTCAAAACCATCGGACTATGCAACTTTAATCTCAACCTTATCCCTCCCCACCCACCAACCATTCCCACAACGCTACACTTGCTTAGACTTTACTACTTGAAAACTCCCCCTTCCCCCTTAACCCGCCCTCCCCTCACCCCTCTCCCTCCCCTCCCTCTTCCCCCTCTCACCCCTCCTCCTTCCCCTCTCGCCCCCCTCCCCCCACCCCCTTCGCCTCTCTCCATTCTTCCGCCCTCCTCAGACACCCCACCCCTCCCCTCTTCCAACCGACTACACAGTACCACTTCCCGACCCGATCATATCAGGGGGGGGGGGGACGCAGGAGGTGCGGTTACCCTGAACCCAACCCGCACCCGGAGTACCCCCCCCCCACCCCTCCACACACAACCCCCACACACACCACAACCCCGACAAACACTACCTCCCACGGCAGCCCCCCCCCCCCCCCCACACACACACACACAGCCAGCCCACGTTACAGGGGACAGACCGCAGTGCCGCTCATTACCCGTGGATGGCAAGCATCACGTGGCTGACGTCACGGACACTGGTCAGCCTCAGCTGATTACTGTGACGACACGGCGGATGGCCGAGCTAGTTGGGTAGAACGCCCGCTTCCGGCAAGTCAACCCAAAAACCCAACAACGGCTAAAGCGGGCATTCCTTACACGCGGTATGCGGTGTGCGGCATGCGGCATGCGAATGGCATGATTCCTTACACGTGGTATGCGGTATGCGGCACACGACTGGCTATATTTAAAAAATAAACAATTATTCTCCATACTGCTCTGTATATAACCAAATATTGCATTTATATCTATGTACCTTTTTGTATGTCACATGGGGGTTCCTACCTTTATTATAACCAAATTATAGATAAGTATTCATATTTCTGTGCATATGGTAGCATTTTTAGCTTTCTCCTAACCGTATGTCTCCCGGGTGCCCAGCTCACCATCTGTTTCCCCTCCTCACCCCTGTGTGAGACCGTTCCGTAATGCTCAGTCACCTCCCCTGGTGTTAAACTAATGGACACATCAGACTCAGGTTTCTATTTGCACCCTGCGTGCCGCATACCGCATGCCGCACCGATCGCTACATGGACCGATCGGAAAATGCATTCGCATTCGCATGCCGCATACCGCGTGTAAGGAATGTAGCCCATAGGCTTCAAGGCGTTTCGATTTTTTGTCGCATTCGCATTCGCATTCACATACCGCGCGTAAGGAATGCGCCCTTAAAGCTAAGATTCCTTCTACACGGTATGTGGCCTGCGGTATGCGAATGGGAGGATTCCATCTATGTGGTATGCGGCATGCGGCATACGACTGGCTATATTTTAAAAATATAAATAAACAAGTATACTCCATACTGCACTGTATATGACCTAATATAGCATTTATATCTATGCTCCTCTTGGTACGTCACAAGGGGGTTCCTACCTTTATAATTACCAAATTATAGATAAGTATTCATATTTCTGTGGCTATGGTAGCATTTTTACGAAACCGTAACCCCACCACCACCACTACCATATGTTTCCCCTCTGCACCCTTGTGTGTGACCGTTCCGTAATGCTCAGTCGCCTCTCCTCGTCTAAAACTAATGGACAAGTGCGACTGACATTTCTATTCACATACCGCGTGCCGCATGCCGCACCGATCGCTACAGGGACCGATCGAGTTGCCGCATTCGCATTCGCATTTGGACGTAAGGAATCACCCCCATTGACTTAGATGCTTTCCGATTTTTTGCCGCATTCGCATACCGCATACCGCATACCGCGTGTAAGGAATCTTAGCTTTAACCAATAGGTTGCTACTTTTCCTGGTGCGTGGCTTTACTTGGTTAGGGCTTTGTTGTTATACGTCCTGGCAACATTTAAGGTCACATCAGGATGGGT
Source organism: Branchipolynoe longqiensis (assembly GCA_030323885.1). Lineage (NCBI taxonomy): Eukaryota > Metazoa > Annelida > Polychaeta > Phyllodocida > Polynoidae > Branchipolynoe > Branchipolynoe longqiensis. The sequence continues at coordinate 22,712,448 of CM059194.1, forward strand.
ACCGACTTGTGACAGTGCACGCTCATGGCGACTTCATAGTGCCACCCCACTGGGAGACCAGGCCACTAGCTACTTTATAGTGCTGCCCCATGGGGACACCAGGCTGCTGGCAATATCACCCGATATTCAACAGTCACATTATCCTGATACTGTGCTAACCAGTCCTTGTCCTATCCCATTAATACCAAGCGTGTGGTAAGGTAGCGACAAGTACCAATTTAATAAGTCATTGGTTTGACTCTGTTAGGATCTGAACTCCCGACTTTCTGCATGGCAAGCCTGCGCTCTACCCATTCGTCCATGGCGTCCGGCGGGTTAGCTGATCATGTTACTGAGGGATGGCGCGGGGATATCGGAGGGGGCGGGGGGGTTGATGCCAGCGCCATGGCATGTATCCCTGTGATGCAGCACTATAAAGCCATCACCATTACTGCAAAATGGAATACACGAATAAATGGGGACATTCTCGAATCCGGGTGTCTGGACGAATCAGATTTCGAGAACGCTTGGAAGCAAACCCCCTCGAGCCTTAAGTTAATCGGCCCAATCGGTTGCCATGGACTCCACTGCGTTACCATGACGACCGCAGGAGGTCGGGTTTATCACCTGTTTACGCAGGCCAGACGATTATCAAAAGGTGGCAAGGCGTCCCACACAAGGAAAGGTCAACCGAGGTCACACTTGGGTCCGTGGAAGTGTCCTTGGGAGCCGGTGTAGCAGGAAATCGCAAACCCTGTAAATCGCAAACCCCCACGTGTGATTTCCTAGGAAATCGCAAACCCCCATGCCATATATGGGCATGGGGGGTTTGCGATTTTCCTAGGAAATCGCATATCCCCCCTGGAGATCGCAAACCCCCCATTCCGGCGGCGGCGGCGGCGATTTGTTTACTTTACGTTCGTCGAATTTAGGGTTAAATTGGTCAAATTTCACTTATTTGGTTACCAATTTAACCCTAAATTCGAAGCGTTATTAAGGCTAACTGCCGCATTGGCGGCGATATTACTAGTTATATTTTCGAATCGACGAACGTAAAGTAAACAAATCGCCGCCGCCGCCAGTATGGAACGCGACGTCGATGCGGCGGCGATTTGCTTACATTACGTTCGGCGATTAATATCGCCGCTGTTGCGGATTCCCAGGGACACCAGTTTGCGAGGGACACATCGCTTCTGCACATGCGTCAAAATCGAACAGCATTGTCACTAAGGTTATAAATTTAATATAATGTTTTTGGTAAAGATCTTTTCTATATGTATACCAAACGATTTGGTTCTAGATGGTGTAATTTGAGAGATATTTGACTCGGAATCCGCATCACCGCCAATGCGGCGGTAGCCTTAATAACGCTTCGAATTTAGGGTTAATTTAATGAAATTTCACGATTTGAGTATGTAATTCTGTTAAATATGGTCGCATTGAATAGATTTGGCCCGAATCGGTCCCAAAACACAGGGGGGTTTGCGATTTCCAGGGGGGGTTTGTGATTTCCTAGTAAATCGCAAACCCCGGGGTGTGCAATTTCCAGGGGTTTGCGATTTACTGCCACACCGGGAAGTACCGGCGGATGGGTGTGGGGAGATGGGGGAGGAAGAAGGAGGGATCCGGGGTGGGGGAGGTGGGGGGAGGGGGGGGGAGGGGAGGGGACGGGAGGGGAGAGGGGAGGGGAGAGGGGAGGGGAGGGGAGAGGAGAGGAGATGAGGGGAGGGGAAGGGAAGGGAAGGGAAGGGGGGAAGGGAAGGGAGGGGGGAATAGTACGGAGGGTGGGGAGGGGAGGGGGAGGGGAGGGTAGGGGAGGGGAAGTGAAGGGAGGGGTGAGGAGGGGAAGGGAGAGGAGGGCAGGGCAGGAGAAGGGAGGGGAAATAAAGAGGAATAAAGAGGAAGAGAAAGGAAGAGGAAGAAAGCGGAAGAAAGAGCAAGAAAGAGTAAGAAAGTGGAAGGAAGAGGAAGAAAGAGGAAGGAAGAGGAAGAAAGGGGAAGATAGAGGAAGGAAGGGAAGGAAGAGGAAGGAAATGGAAGGAAAAGGAAGGAAAAGGATGGAAAAGGATGGAAGAGCAAGGAAACGGAAGTTAGAGGAAGGAAGAGGGAGGAAGAGGGAGGAAGAGGGAGGAAGAGGGAGGAAGAGGAAGGAAGACGGAGGAAGAGGAAGAAAGGGGAAGCGGAAGGAAGAGTAAGTGAGGGAGGAGAGAGGAGGGAGGGAGGAGGGAGGGTGGAGGGAGGGTGAAGGGATGGTGAAGTGATGGTGAAGGGTTGGAGGGAGAAGAGAGGGGACCGGAAAGTGGCTGTTCAGGTAAAACCATAATTAAAGGTAAACACCGTGGGTGAGAACACCTGTGTCCCCCCCCCCCCCCAGCTCCTCTCTCTACCCCCACCCCGACCCCATACGCACACACACCCAGACCGCCTCCAGGCACGGATTCAGGGCTGGTGTAGTAAGTTCAAAACACTACCCCACAAAAACACCATGGTAGTGTTTTCAACCTAGGTTCAAAACACTACCATAGTGTTTTCAACTTAGTTAAAGGCAGGTTAAAAAAAACTATTGTGACCATGCTCAAAACACTATCCTTAAGTTCAAAACACTCCCTTTAAGTTCAAAACACTACTCTCATGGTGCCGACAGCCTGGTTGTCCAGCGGGGCAGACCTATAAATCACTATGAGTGTGCACTGTCACAAGTCAGTACTCATCCTGAGATGACCATAGATGTTGCTAGGATGTAAAACAACAACAAACAATCAATCAAACGCCACAGCACTATCAGCGTAGTCTAATATGTGGTGCAGTTGCCGCAGCACCATCAGTGTATATTAATACGTGGTGTAGACGCTGCAGTGCTATCAGCGTATACTACTAGTACATGCATCTTGTTATGATCTTAGATGTTCCCAGGATGTAAAACTCCCAACAACCAAACCAAATAGTATGTGCTTCAAACATCACAGCATGGTCAGCATACCAATATGTACCGGTACATTTTGCGGCATTACACTTACAGCCCCCACAGCCGTGTTATGATAGTGTTTTGAACTTGGGTAAGTGCTTTGGACATATGTAGGGGTGGTGTTTCGAACATAACAGTAGTGTTTTCAACTTAAGTTTGAAAACACCACCGTGGTGTTTTGAACTTAGGTTGAAAACACAGCCGTCGTGTTTTCAACGGGGTAGTGTTTTGAACATCCTACACCTGCCTGTTTGTTGGCTTTACGGTTTGTGGTCAGCAGATAGCGGCCAGCAGGCCTGCTTGTGGCACAGTGGTTGGTTGGTTGTTGGAGTTTTACGTCCTGGCATCGTATAAGGTCATTTCAGGACGGGCACCGACTTGTGACACTGCGCACTCATGGTGACTTTATAGTGCTGCCCTACTGGGAGACTACAGCTATTATCATTGATATTCCACACCAATATGATTATAAACAGATGTATTATATGGTATGCAGGTATTGCAGGTATTGCAGGTATAGCAATACCTCAGGTATAGCAATATAGCAATTCCTCAAGGAGTTTGACGCCCCTGCCTTGCAGAGTTGTAAACCACTGCCTTGTGGTACAGGTCCTTGACAGAACCGAAGGCTAAGGGAGCAAACCCTAAACAGAAAACCATGTCACTGTGGCAGCATTAAGGGCGTTGATGTATGGAACTCCCAACATCTCCCAACCAGCCACTGCAGGGACAAATAGTTTTGCGCCTGTCTTGACATGTTCTTGCGGTGTGAAACCTCTATTTGCTCCCCGAGAGAGTGCCGCTGGTAACTTGCAAAAGCCAGCAGCACTTCAACACTTTTGCAGGCAGCTTTCATGAAATGTAAGCTAAATGGAGAGCGGCAGTCAAGTAATGAAAGCAGTCTTTGTCGCATCGCGACCGACAGCATGATGATGATGATGATGACTGGGAGACCAGGCCACTGGCACCATGACATGATACCCCACATGTTATCCTGACACTGAGCTAACCAGTCCTTGCCCTATACCATTAATGCTGAGCGCCAAGCTAGGAAGCGACAAGTATCAATTTTGTAAGTCATTGGTTTGACTCGGCCGGGAATTGAACTCCCGATCTCCTCCATGGGAGGCCAGTGCACTCTACCGATTCAGCCACCGTGTCCGGTCATAGACTGAGTCAAACCAATGACTTACAAAGTTGATACTTGTCACTATACATAGTCAGTCACCCAGCATTAATACTAATAGGATAGGGAAAGGACTGTTTGCTTAGTATCAGGATAATGTGTGATATTGGATCATGCTGTGGGTGGTCCAGTCTCCCAGTGGGGCAGCACTAAAAGGTCGGCATGAGTACGCACTGTGACAAGTTGTTCCTGATAATTGATATCCTGTCTGACCAGGGGCCTGAACAGTGGCTGGGTGGACACCGACTCTAGTATCTTGGAAATGATGTATTCTATCAAGTGTATGTACCATGTGGGTTAAAACACAAAGAGGCCTGTTAGTGTGACACCTTTTTTATTTATTTTCTCTAATATTAAAAAGAAATACAAGTAAGTACAGTAAAACCCCTCTAAATTGACCAGCCATGGGACCGAATTTAATTTAATTGGTCGATTTAGGGAGGTGGTCGATTTAGGAAGTTTGAAAAAAAATCATTACAATGGCATTTTATGGGTGATCGCTTGGAACCCAAATAAAGCGCTCGATATACGGGGGTGGTCAATCTGTGGAGGTGGTCGGTTAGAGAGGTTTTATTGTATATTACGGCAAGCACAATCACCTAAATAAGGTAACATCAACCACCCAGATCCACAGACAGATGAGAAGATCCTGCTGGAACTTACTTTCTTCACAGATAGACCCTCAGATAACACTTCACCTGTGACATCTGAGACGCCCAATCAACGGGGTTTGCTTGCCTGTTTGTTGGAGATTTATGTATTGGCAACATCTAAGGTCATATCAGGATGCGTGGCTTCACTAGGTTAGGGCTTCGTTGTTTTACGTCTTGGCAACATCTATGGTCATATCAGGAGAGGTAATACACTAACTGATTTTCCCATGAAACAAATCCAACAGTAGATCCCCACCCCCACCCCTACCCACATCCCCACACTTCCTTTGACCGATCAAAGTAAATAAATATCTAACCCCCACTAATATGATTCAAAGATACACAGTCCTCTTACAGACCCCCGCCTTTGGAAAGAAACTGATGTCCCTTATGTTCCAGTCAGTTGTGCATCATTGCCAACAGTGAACGAAGCCGACTGACCTGAAGCCGACCCCCCCCCCACCCCACCCCCCAACCTCTTCCCCACCTCTCTCCAACCTCACCCGTTCCACCCCCCACCCCCCATCCCAACCACTCCCTATCCCATCCATTCCTAACCCCACCGAATCCCTCACCCACCCCACACTTCCCTCACCCCGCACCCACCCACCCGCACCCAACCCTCGCCAAGTCCCTCCCCCCAGCCACCCACCCTATCCCTACCCCTCGCCACAGTAACAAAGCCATCCTGCCGTAATGAGAAGGAATCGTTAATGTCAGTGCAGCCTAACGAGTTAAGTTGGGGATAACTAATGTCAGTGTGTCAGTGCCCCCCCCCCCCCTCCTGCAACCCCCCCCCCCCCCCAACACACACACACCACACCACCACTCACGTGAGTATGACAAAGTGGTCCAGGAGACATAATAGGACGAGGTCGGCAAAGTCGCTCATAACCCGAACACACTCAGAGCAGAGCTAGTCAGGCGAGCTCAAGAACCCCCTCCCCCCTCCCCCTCTCCCACCACCACCACCACCACCACACACCACTACCACCACCACCTCCACCACACACCACCTCCACCACCTCCACCACCATCAACATCTCCACCACACACCACACACCACCACCACCACCTCCACCACCTCCACCACCACCACCACCACCACCACACACCACCACCACCCACCACCACCACACACCACCACCACCACCACACACCGCCACCACACACCACCACCTCCACCACACACCACCACCACCTCCATCACCACCTCCACCAACCACCACCACCGCCACCACCACACACAACCACCACCACTGCCACCACTACCACCACCACCACCAACATCAGCATCTCTTCCACCACCACCACCACCACCGCCGCCACTACCACCACGACCACACACCACACACCACCACACACCACCACCACCTCCACCACTATCACCACCACACACCACCACCACCACCTCCACCATCTCTTCCACCACCACCACCATCACTACCACCACCACCACCACCACCACCACCACCACCACCACCACCACCATCACTACCACCACCACCACACACCACCACCACCACCACTACCACCACCACCACCACACACCACCTCCACCACAAACCACCACCACCCACCACCTCCACTACACACCACCACCACCACCACCGCCGCCACCACACACCACCACCACCACCGCCGCCACCACACCCGTCCTGATATGACCTTAGATGTTGCTAGGACGTAAAACAACAACAAACAAACAACAAACCGCCGCCACCACACACCACTACCACCACCTCCAGCACCACCACCACCGCCAGCACCACCTTCGGCGGGCACTTAAATTTAGCGATTTCAACACTGCTACATATTACTTGTATTAGTTTATGTCCACGATTTTTTTGTTCCTGATATGACCTTAGATGTTGCCAGGAGGTAAAGCCCCCACAACAACAAAGTAAAGTTGAATTATCTCTGATACAGTCTTCAGCGCTTGTGTTTTTGTATGGATGTGTTCTTATCCTTATTATTAATTATTAATACTGTAGTGGTGTGCACTGACCTCTCAGACAAGGAGCCACATAGACAGGTAGGCGTGGGTAGTGTGGTGACATCAGGGAGCCTAGGTGGTTTAATGGTTAGCACACTGGCCCGGAATGCAAAGAAATGTGGGTTCGAGTCCCGCTCTAGGTGCAATATTTCCCATTTTCATCACCCCCATGACATTACTAATACTACTGCCTCTGTTGCTATTTTAATTATTTCACATGGGCGTTTACCGGTCGTGAATTCAACAATGTTACATAATATTCATGCGCACAAAATTAATGTTTTATAATTAATTATTGCTGAAATAGTTATCAGCCGATATATTATTATTATTATTATTATTTCACTAATTCCACATCGGCATTTATTTTTCGTGAATTCAACAATGCTACATACTGTTCATGCACGCGCATTTAAGCTTGATTATAGCCGATAATGTCATTATTGTATGCAGATTAACATAAATAAAATAAGTAACATTAATTTAATAATTCCAAATCTCTTTAAGTGGTTAAATGGAAACAACAGCAAAAAATCTAATTTACCCATCTTAAATTGTCTTGAAAATTTCATGCCGTGGTAACGGGTTGTGGGTGGTAATGCCTGCTTTGATATATAACTGGGATAAAGCTCCCTAGTGAGCCTCACCGCCTCCAGAGGGCGTCAGTCACAAAGGGACCAACCAGCCTACCAACTCATAAACACTCAGAAACTAGCCAAATTTAAGCACTTTCTTTTTGTCACTTCAGAGCCTCACGAACAAAAGCAACAGCTCTTTTAATAATGCAAACTAAACATAGGTTATAGAAAGAAACCCCATCAATAAATATGAGAACTCTGTGGTAGTCTGTACTGACCTCTCAGGCAAGGAGCCACATACACAGGATATGGAGCCTAGGTGGTGTAATGGTTACCACGCTACCCCCATGACACTGGTGCCGTGACCAAGATCCCGCACAAGCTATGTGCTGTATGGTTGTGAATAGGGTGGTGTCATCAGGGAGCCTAGGTGGTGTAATGGATAGCAAACTGGCCCGGAATGCAAGAGTTGTTGGTTTGATTCCCACTCTAGGAGCAATATTTCCCATTTTCATCAGCCCCCCCCCCCCCTCACCACACAACGAATTGAGTGCGATGAATGCCTTAGTGAAAGAGGACCAGAGAACAGTTAGTAAACCGTAACGGGACCTATTCACAACCCAAACCGCCCGGAGGGAACATTAAAGTTGGAATTGTTAATAGAAGTGTTGCTGCTAGTGCTAGATATAATGGGTTAATCATTCTTGCAGGTCATTATCCGGGTAGAGTTTATTGGCTATGCCAGCCAGTTGTGATCTGTCATGTGATATATTAATTGCCTCTGTCTAGGCATTATTATGGTCTCATATGTAGGTCATGCATCATATGTTGGTCATGTCATCTCATACACATGTCCTGCATGACACATCTCATGGTGTTGCATAAATGTCATGCAGGCGACATAGTGTAATGGTGTATCGATGTTATACATGTCGCATTCCAATACATTGCATGTATGTCATGTCATGTAGTAGGTACCGGCAGCGAAATTTTAAAATAAGTACAGGGTGCAATATTTTGAGTCCTTCTTGTAGAAATTATAATTACAAGCCCAACTCCAAAAGTAAGAAGGCTATGTCTATTATTGTGTTTTTTTATGAACAAATTTTAAAATTGAATATATAAAAATGTATTAATTTTGAATTAAAAGTGGAACTTTGACCAAATATAATAAAAAGTGAGGGAAATTCTGCTAACCACATTCCATTGTACACATTTCAAGGAATTTTAAATGTCAAGCGCTAAATCAATTAGTCAAACAGATTTTTAATAATACAATATCAAAAAGTGCAGTTCATAACAAAAAAACTATTCTGATTTGGCCAAATAGCCATTTTCAAAGCCTGGTATTTTCTTGAAAAACTGCAAGAAGACTGAATAGATGCTAAGTACTTCACAACTCATAACACTGTAATATGGCAGATCTCTATCAGTAGAAAGTCAAAAGATATTTGCATCCTAAAATGTGAAAAAGTGCAATTCTTTCCATGTAAACAGTATCTGTAAATGAAATATTTAGTAGTTGCAGAAATCTAAGGTCATACCAGGATGGGTACTAAATTGCACTACGGACTTCACAGTGTTACCCCAATGGGAGACCATTAGACATGGAACATAACCTAATAAGACCACTCAGTCACATTATCCTCATATTGAAAAACCCAGTCCTAGTCCTGCCAGAGTAACGCCGCGTCACTTTTTGAGATAAATATAGTAGGGTGGTTATTAAGTTCTAGCTCACTTTTGTTTGGAGTAACTTTTATTTTAAGGAAGTGACACGCATAGATTTGTATAAAGTCATTGCTTTGACCCCGGCCGGGCACCGACCAAATGGGAAGCCTGTGATCCACTGGTTCGGTTCATTTGGGCGGCTTGCAGCTGAAGCAATATTAATTATTATTACTCTGACGACTTATGCAAGGCGTATTCCTAAAAGGGTCTTTGGAGATGGCGAAATGGTGTATCTTGATACACGAGAGAAGAACTTCAACCAAGTCAACACAGGTGCACCAGCACACCTACTAAGCTGCTTGGGATCAAAGGGTTCTACCGCCACCTTCTGTTGTCGTAAGGAGGCCGGGGATCATGGCTCAAGTGAGTTGTTAGAGTAAATATTGAGCGATGCAAATCTAAAGGTGATCCTCAATTTGACAGTCTCCGACCATCAACACGACCTCTGGTGGCAGAGCAAGAAGTAATGATTTCAGTAGCGTTTGACTGTGCATCATGGTTTGCAGAAAAGGGCTGATACTTAAAAAAAAGAGATTTATGATGCCTATCATGGATAAGTCTGAAAAGATTTGTTTTTACCATTAGACAGTTGGTCGATGGAAAGGCCGATCCAACACTTTTATTGACCCAATGGATTTTTAACCTCCCACACCACATACACATGATATGAGAGCAACTGGCCTTTGATGATGCTGTAAGTTATACACAGTGGTGGAAATCCAAATTGGCAGAGGTGATGGCATGGGGAATCGAACCACCGACTTTCAGACACAAAAAAAGGTCAGACACCCTAACCACTCCACTACACACCAAAATGATGTATTCTTGATTTTATTACATCTAACAAAAAGAAAGTTTAGCTTGTACTAATACTATAGAATTTGGAAGGCTAAATTGCTGACTATGAGGCAATTCTGGTACTACTCGTAGAGTATATTTACGTGCGTAGTATTTACGAATGTGTATTTACATATGTGGATTTCTATATCCCCTTTCCACATTGTCTACTCCCACACTTCCTCCACACAGGACACGGTGGCCGAATCGGTAGAGCGCGGGCTTCACGTGCGGGAGATCGGGAGTTCAGTTTACAGTCAAGTCAAACCAATGACCTATCAAATTGATACTTGTCGCTTCCTAGCCTGGTGCTCATCATTAATAGGATAGGACAAGGACTGGTTAGCTCAGTGTCAGGATAATGTGACCGAGTGGGATATCAGATCATGGTCCCGGCGGACTGATTTCCCTGTTGGGCAGCACTATAACGTCGCCATGAGTGTGCACTGTCACTGATATAACCTTAGATGTCAACAGGATGTAAAACTCCAACAACCAACCAACCAAACCACCCGTAGATGTGTATTTATATACGTAGTATTTACGTATACGTGTATTTACAGACGTGGATTTCTATATCCCCTTTCCGCATTGTCTACTCCCAACACCCCTTCCACACACACACACACACACACACACAATCAATCAATCAATAGTTCCGTCCTCTAGTCGAGGGTTGGATGCAATGGTTCTCCACTTGTCCCGATGGTGTGCTGTTCTGATAGACTGTGAATAATTCAAGCCTGTCCACTGTGAAATATTTGTAAACCATGATGTTCTTGGTCTCCCTCTCCCTCTGCTGCCATTCACCTTCCCTTCCAACAATGTACGGTATATTGAGCTCTGCCGAATGATGTGGCCAAAATAAATAAGTTTCTTTGTCTGTATAGTGGCAAACAAACTTTTCTTATTTTTAATTTTTCTGAGAACTTCTTTGTTGGTGATCTTCTTTGTCCATGATATTTTCATCATCCTTCGATAAGTCCACATCTCAAATGCTGCTAAATGTTTGTACATTTTCTTAGAGATCACACACACACAAACACATATATAAACCTTTGCACCCGTTGACCCCGTCCCCACAAGCAGCCGCACCACTCCGCGCTGTAGCTAATTAATCCGCTAGGGCCCTTCAATCCTCCCCGAGGCCCCCCCCCCCCCCCCCCATTCGTCCACCAGAGGGCGCTTTGATCGGCCGTCAGAAGGCAGAAAGGGGGTCAGTGTAATATGTACGACAAAACGCACGTAATGCCGGGCTGCGACCAAACGGACAGCCCCCGACGTTGTCCAACTAGTGCCGACTGACAGACTGTCTGTCCTGGTGCCTGGCCTCCTGATATGGGTAGAAACAATTTGTATTTGTATTTTGGTGTTTTTTGGGGGGTACATTAGTTGATTAAGCAGGGGAAATTTCAATCACGGAAAATTGGGCTTCCTCATTCCACTGCTCCTTGCTCTGTCCTAGTAATGCCGAGTGTCAGGCTAAGTAGGGACAAGTATACATTTTTAAGTCATTGGTTTGACTCGGCCAGGGTTCGAACGGAGGCGGACGCTCAACTTATTCGGCCATCACATCTGGCAAGATCCTTATAACTTAATCTTCGCAGAAAGCATAGATGAAACCCTTTTTTTATTTGGATGTTTTAATTTAGCACATAGCTAATATACCATGTTTGAAAAATAAATGTTCGAAGATTATATATCCTTTGAAATACTATATATATAAAAAAAATGTTAATGTAAAAAGCTTCATAAATATATGCACTTGAAAAGTCGATATAATGGACTATGGAAATATATCTTATGCCATATGATTACATGGTATTGATTAAGAAGTGTTTACAATAGATTGCAAAATACATACCACCTGTGTGTTCTTATTAGTGTTAAATGAATACAGATATATCATATATATTTATACTATTAATTGTCCCTGGCATTTTATGTCCTGGCAATATCTAAGGTCAAATCAGGATGGGTACTGACCTGTGACAATGCACACTTATGGCGACTTGATAATGTTGTAGCACTGGGAGACCAGACCGCTGGCACCATGACCTGATATCCCACTCAGTCACATTATCCCGAAACTGAGCCAACCAGTCTGTGTCCTATCCTATTAATACAGATTGCCACGCTGGGTAGCGACTGGTATCAAATCTGTAAATCGCTGCTTTGACTCGGCCAGGGTTTGAACCCGCGACGTCCCACATAGGAACCCAGACAGCACTCTTACCGATTCTTTTATCCCATCTAGTCATGTTATTCACAATTTCCATATACAGTACACAAACATAAATTAACCTGTTGACAATAACAGAAGTTGTCCTGATATGACCTTAGATGTTGCCATGACATAAAACTAACAACCAACAACCAACCAACCATACAATATATATGTCATCTTTACTAGTATGTATAATAAAATTCATACACACGACATAGATAATACTACTATTAATAGTAATACAACTATAGATCTACTGCATGATCATGATGCATTATGGGAATATAAATAACCAACCTAATCCTTCTACTATTGTCTATTCCGAAATGTGCAGGTTAACATTACACATCTGTAATATATATACAGTAATAGTACTAATACCTCTCTTGGCCATACCCTTCGCAAGCCTGCATCCAACACCGCAAGACATGCACTCTCCTGGAATCCACAGGTGACAATGAAGAGAGGCAGGCCAAGAAACAGTTGGCACCGTGACCTGGAGGCAGATGTGAAGAGGTCTGGCCATATATGGAGACAGCTGGAGAAGATGGCCCAGGACCTGGATAACTGGAGAGCCCTTGTTTGTGGTCTATGCCCAAAGTTGGGTGGTAGGCGTAAGTAAGTAAGTAAGTAAGTAAGTAATACCTCTCTAACCCACCACCTCCAAAGATCGACCACTTCCCTATATTGATCGCTTTATTTGGGTCCCAAACGATCACCCATACAGTATCATTGCAACGATAAAAAAAACACCTCTATACCGACCACCTCCCTAAATGGACCATTTAAAGTCGGTCCCATGGTCGGTCGATTTAGAATTAGAGAGGTTTTACTGTATCACTTAAAGTTGCATAGTCCAATGATTTTGAATTTCTGTAATTTTTCTGAGGTAAAGGTATAAAATTGATTGTTATAATCCACCTTACTTTAGTTTGAGGTAACTTTTATTTTACATGGCTAACTTTTGAGATACGTGAAGTGCAAACGTGTCAAATTAATTTTGGCAGGAATGCCAAAACTCTGACACCATAGTTAGACCTCTGCAGAGACAGGTTCGATTAAACTGCTTCAGTATAATAACTGCATCAGTATCTAACTTAGAAGTTTGGAATCAAATTTAGATAATTGTTTGGGTTTTGACAAATTGATGCTTCATCGGACTATGCAGCTTAAAAAAAATGTTGCTCCCCAGAATGATTGGCCACACACACACACGCACGCACACACAAACACACACATACACATACACACACAGAGACACACACACAAAGACACACACAAACAAACACACACACACGCGCACACACACACACAAACACAGCTCACAAAAACGTGGCCCTCCCGGATTGAAAAGCATTTAGTTGGAGACAGAGCCGGTGTGGCGTTTTCAGCCGTGTACCGTGTGCATAGACTCAAACTAAAGGCATTGTCAATGGTCGTGAGTCACTAACCTTATAAATTTAATATAATGTTTTTGGTAAAGATGTTTTCTATATGTGTACCAAGCGATTTGTTTCTAGGTGGTGTGGTTTTAGAGATATTTCACTTTTCCTGGATTTTCTGTATGAAGATTGCTCACCACCATTGACAATGCCTTGAGTTTGACTGTACGTGCAGTGCAAAACATTAGTTTTAATCAAAATTAATAGAAATCAAGAACCCTAACCTTATAAATTTAATATAATCTTTTTGGTGAAGATGTTTTCTATATGTACCAAGCAATTTGTTAATACTAATAATAGGTGGTGTGGTTTTAGAGATATTTCACTTGTTCTGTATTTTCTGTATGAAGATTGCTCACGACCATTGACAATGCCTTGAGTTTGAGTCTAATCACACGGCTGAACACGGTACACGGCTGAGCATGCCACACCGGAGACAATCTAAGTGCGTAGTTCCTCCAACACTACACACTGGCACAGAAACAAGGGGGCCATCTCAGGCCCAGTTTGCCGAAGACAAGGGCTGTCCTTTCAGCTAACAGATCATTGTCCAAACTAACAAAAAATACACTATTTTTGTCATATTACAAACAAACAAAAATCCTCAATAATAGTTGTTTAATAAATACATTCAATAGAATTTTTTTTTATTTAAAATAAATTGGAGTTAACAATCTATTTCGTTCTGTTCAGTCCAGTTCCCTCCCGTTCAGAGCATCGGCTTAACGTTGCATAGTCCGATGGTTTTACGTTTTCTGAGATAAATAAATATATTAAATTGATCGTTATAATCTACCTTATTTCCGGTTAAAGTAACTTTGATTTTAAATGGATAAGTTTTGAGATGTTTGAAATTCAAACATGCAAACTTAGTTTTGGCAAGCACGCAAAAACTCTGACACCATAGGCTTCAACAGTAACAGGTTCTATCAAATTGTCTCAGTGTTCCCTTCTATGTGGCAATATATGCTTAATATGTACGTCAATATCTAAGTTAGATATGTAGAGTAAAATCTATATCATTATTTTGGTTTTGAAAATTTGATGCTTCATCGGACTATGCAGCTTTAACACTTCACTGGGTAGTAATATCTGATGTCAATAAAGCATTTGCACATTTTCACTAGCGAAATATCGTCTATATCAGCAAACAACACATTCACAATATCGACAGCCTATCACCTGATATCATACACTACATTTGGGTTGGCCAAATCGGTAGAGCCCTGCCCTTCCGTGCTGGAGATCATGAGTTTAATTCCCAGTCGAGTCAAACCAATGAAGCTGAGATTCCTTCTACGCGGTATGCGGTATGCGGTATACGAATGGGAAGATTCCTTCTACGCGGTATGCGGCATGCGGCACACGACTGGCTATATTTAAAAAATAAAAATAAACAAGTATACTCCATACTGCACTGTATATGGCCTAATATGGCATTTATATCTATGTAACTCTTGGTACGTCACATGGAGGTTCCTACCGTTATAATTACCAAATTATAGATAAGTATTCATATTTTTGTGGCTCTGGTAGCATTTTTACCAACCCGAACCCCCACCACCACCACTACCATATGTTTCCCCTCAGCACCCTTGTGCATGACCGTTCCATAATGCTCAGTCGCCTCTCCTAGTGTTAAACTAATGGACACATCAGACTCAGGTTTCTATTCGCACCCCGCTTGCCGCATGCCGCACCGATCGCTACATGGACCGATCTGAAAAACGCATTCGCATTCGCATTCGCATTCGCATACCGCGTGTAAGGGTTGTAGCCCATTGACTTCAAGGCGTTTCGATTTTTTGCCGCATTCGCATTCGCATACCGCATGCCGCATACCGCGTGTAAGGAATCTTAGCTTGAGTTGTAAACTTGATACTGGTCGCTTCCTAGCCTGTAGATAAAAGATTCACCCCGTACTTCCAGTACAGGGGTGAACGACAACGTAGTCTAAATACGGGCGAAAATAGCTTTAGTATGGAACAAGAAGTAGAATGCCTGGCACCAGTGTCAAATGATTACTTATATCAGCACAGAGTTGGTGAAATGGGAGAGAATGCAAAAAGACAAGATGGCGTCCAGAGAATGCTGTCGATTTCACTTTTAAATTGCATTAGAGTATATGTTTTATTATATTTTCCAACTCAAAAGTATCAGGTAAATATGAAGACATATACAAAGAATAAAGGTTGCTTCTTAGATTGTGAAATTAGGCTCTCATAAAGACTCATTTCATTAGCCCATTTTCGACCGTTTTTATAGAAGGCTGGTCTTCACCCATGTACGACAAGTACCGGGTGACACTTTTATCTACCTAGCCTGGTGCTCTGAATTAATAGGATAGGGCAAGGACTGGTAAACTCAGTGTCAGGATAATGTGACTGAGTTGGATAATGGGTCAAGTGCCGGTGGCCTGGTTTCCCAGTGGGGCAACACTATAAAGTCATCATGAGTGTGCACTGTCACAAGTCGGTTCCGGTCCTGATATGACCTTAGATGTGGCCAGCATATAAAACTCCAACAACCAACCTCCCATCATACCCTACATTTGGGGTGCGGTGCCTTGCTCATAGTCATATTGGCGACAAAGCTGGCGTGTATTGTTAGTACACCGGACTCACGGGTTAAAAAGGCGAGGGCTGCTGATCCCCGTGTTGAGATTAGCTCTCGGTCACGTGGTCCGACAGGCGGCCCTTTCATGTCGGCTTTGATCCGCCGCCGTCGTCAGAGGGCGCCTTACTAGCAGTCAGCCGAGCGGGCCCCCACAACAACAAAGCCATTTCACCCACATCCACACACGCACACATCCACCCAACGCACCTAGACACCGTGAAACTGCAGGCCCAATGCCCGTAGTACATTCACCGACAATTTGATGGTTGGTTGGTTGCTGGAGCTTTACGTCCTGGCAATATCTAAGGTCATATGAGGACAGGTACCGACTTGTGACAGTGCGCACTCATGGCGACTTTATAATGCTGCCCCACTGGGAAATCAGGTCGCCGGCATCATGATCCAATATCCCACTCAGTCACATTATCCTGACACTGAGCTAACCAGTCCTTGCCCTATCCTATTAATGCTGAGCCCAAGCTAGGAAGCAACAAGTATCAATTTTTATACGTCATTGGTTTGACTTGACTGGGAACCGAACTCCCGATCTCCCGCACACAGGGGCCCGTGCTCTCCTGATTCGGCCACTGCGCCCGCTCACACAATTTGACGTTAGCCCACCATTATTTTTGATTAATCAGGGTTTCACATTTAGTATGAGGCCCAATACAGTCACCGACAATTTGACGTGAGGCCGCTATTATGGTTGCTTGGTCGAGGTTTTGCATTTTAGTTCAAGTCTGATGCACAATGCCAATAATACACTCACCGACAATTTGACATGAGCCCACCACTATGGTTGGTTGATGGGGGTCTGCATTTAGTTAAAGTCTGAGACCCAATGCCCGGCGTACACTCACCGACAATTTGACATGAGCCCACCACTATGGTTGGTTGATGGGGGTTTGCATTTAGTTCAAGTCTGAGACCCAATGCCCGGCGTACACTCACCGACAATTTGACATTAGCCCACCATTATGGTTGGTTGATCGGGGTTTTGCATTTAGTCAAAGTTTGAGAGATAACTTTGATATTTTGGCCATGTTTCATAGCTATACAGATTGACCACCCTAAGTATTATACATTATCTTGAAGTAACTTTTACCTTAAGAGGGTTAACCTTTGAAATATTTCAGATGAAAAGATGCAAAATTAATGTTGGCATGCACATCAAAATGCTGGCGAACATAGGTTTCAACGGTGACATGTTTTATTACACTGACTTAGCATTTCTTCTATGCGGGGAGAAATGCTAAATCGTAAATGAGTAAGTACATGAGTATCCATGCTTGATATGTAATGTAAGATCTTTATAATATTTTTAGATTTATCTAAAAAATAAGCAAAACTTGTAACACTCAATAGACATACTTGCATAGTATGTAATGTGTAGAAATAATACCCTTAACAAAAACTTGTTTTGTGCATACTTTTAGCAATTTCTGAGCCAAGTTATTATTGAGTGTCACATGAAACATGCGTTACATGTCACATGAAACATGCGTTACAACTCTAATAACATCAGAAGTTATGAAAGTATTCCAAAATTACTTTGAAATATGTCCACAGCATCAAATACTAATAAGCATAAATATACCTTTTCATGCTCTGTGGTGTTTGTTTGATCTTGAAGAAAAAACTTTTCCTTTCCATGTCATACATGTTTCAGTGTCACAATTTTATAAGTCCTCTGTTCTACTCTCAAGTGGACGGACCCTCATAAAATTGCACTTAGTTACTCCTAGTGAGTGCAGTTCAAAACCGTACTAGGAAAAAATAAGAGTTTTGTTCTAAATCTGACACTAGGCGGCTTTTTGTGTCACACCGAAACACGCGTAACGTTCTCCACTTAGTCATGTTCAAAGCCACCCTGACGTGCAATCGGGGTCCAAACTACTTTTCTTTTAATTGTGCTTTAAAATAGGATATATGTGGAACACAACAAGCCTAACTAGGATAAGTTGTGGCGTGTTTAAGTTTTTAACCCCGATTCCCCCTTTTTACTAATTTAGGACCAGCAGCAAAGAAGAACCCATAAATATATTAGGTTGATCCTTATAATCTACCTTACTTTTAGTTTGAAGTAACTTTTATTTTAAATGGCTACTTGAGAGATAATTGAAGTGCACCCTGCAGCCACCGAGTGATGGTGAATCCCATGTACTGACTGTTAGTAGTGTTACAATACTTATCCAAAGTCCCTCGGATCTAAATTTCCATATCGGGCAATAACGGTTTAATATGTGTTACATAATTTTTTTGTTGTTGTTGTTGTTGGTCCATTAGTTGTTTAAGCAGGTGACATTTCAGTCATAGATGACTGGTCTTCCTCATTCTACTGCTGGTCGATAGAAAGCCCGAGCCTACACTTTTACCGACCCAAGGGATTTTTAACCTCCCACACCACATAGACATGGTATGAGAGCAACCGGCCTTTGATGACGCTGTAAGTTATACACAGCGGTGGAAATCCAAATTGGCAGAGCTGGGGGCACGGGGAATCGAACCGCCGACCCTCAGATTAGGAGTCTGGCTTAGAAAAAAGTCAGACACTCTAACCACTCCGCCACAGAGAATGCACCCATATATTTACACATCCATTTTCTTGTGTGTTTTTCTCCCTTTCTCTTTCTGTAGCTGTCTTTGACTTGGTCTTCTGTCTTTCGCAGGCTGTGGGGGCGGGGGGTAGTGTTGGTAGCGGTGGAGGGGGGAGGGGGAGAAGGGGTAGGGGGGGGGGGGTTGGAATGTTCGGAGACATGTCCATTTGATCCGGGGGTTAGTCAACACCGGATAACTTGATGAGGAAGGTGTGTTTGGTTGGTTGTTGGAGTTTTACATCCTGGCAACATCTAAGGTCATATCAGGGCGGGTACTTGATGAGGACGGTGTGTTTGCGGTGGACTTTGTGGCGGGAGTACAGTTGGTGCCGTGTGACACATCTCCACCTGACCGGCTGGCTGTCGTCTGGTTGCAAAGATAGATTATTTTTTATTGATTTAACACATTCACTACAAACCTCCTCCTTCTTTCCCGCCATAGCGAAGGCTGCTTCTAGCAAAATTATCGTTTGATGCGCAAACAAATATAAACCCCGCCAAAATTAATTATGTTGCATTGAAAGTCGTCATAGGTGCTCATAGTAGAGCAAGACTGCGAGCACTAAATGTCGTCTGTTGTTAGCTTTTAGTCAGCAGACGACATTTACCGATTACAGACGCCGTTATGGAAGACACGCTCCAAATATGGTAACGCGGTGTGGAAGTGGTTACGAATCCCACAAAGGCCCTGTCGGCGATGTGTGTAACTGAATCCTCTAATGATCAATGTCGGGTGTCACGTGGGTGTCATGTGACCGATAGTGGGCACGGTTTACCGAGAACTTACCGACAAACTAACGAACATCGAATGTTCGCTCACAACATGCACACACGTGTTCCATTGTGACATTAGTCGATTTTTCAAACGCTGCTTGTTTGTGTGTTGCGTCCTAGCAACATCTAATGTCATATGCGGATGGGTACCGACTATTAATCATAGTGCGGCCCCAATGGGAGACCAGGCCGCCGACACCATCATCTAATAATATCCCACTCAGTCATATTATCCTGATATTGAATCAACCCGTCCGTGTCCCATCCTAGTGATGTCGAGTGCCAGGCTAGGTAGCGACAAGCATCAATTTTGTAAGTCATTCGGCCGGGAATCGAACCCCCCACCTTCAGCACGGGAAGACAGAGAGCTCTTACCGATTCGGCCACCGGGTCCAGTGTTTTAAAACCCAAAGACTATGTTTATGGAATGGGAGGACTATTGGCGAAGGAATGTTTGGTATTCAGTCACGTGACGATCAGAAATGCACGCCATATGACATTCCCATTGGTGGGCGGACATACACACACAATACATATATCACATGCTAGATATTCAAAATATATTACATGCTATATCCTCGGAATATATCACATGCCATATCCTCTAAATAGATCACATGTTATATACTCTAAATAGATCACATGTTAATATATCTTCTAAATATCACATGCTATATTCTCTAAATATATCACATGCTATATTCTCTAAATATGTCACATGTTATATTCTCTAAATAGATCGCATGCTAAATCCTCTGCTATAACCTCTAAATATATCACATGTTATATCCTCTGAATAGAGCACATGCTATATCCTATCACATGTTCAAGCCTGTCGTTGTATGACATGTTATATGATATATCATCTAAATATATCCATGATATATCCTCTAATTATATAACATGCTATATAATCTAATTATATCACATGATATATCGTCTAAATGTATCACATGTTATATCCTCTAAATATATCACATGGTATATCCTCTAATTATATAACATGCTATATCGTCTAATTATATCACATGATATATCCTCTAAATGTCTCGCATGATATATTCTCTAAATATATCACATGCTATATATTCTACATATATCACATGCCTCCCGGTGGATATGGGAAGGCAATTGGCCACCGTCCTAGTTGGCAACAGTTACTGGTATTGCTGTAATTACCACTAGAACAGACTTATCCACTGTGCTGGTTTCAGAGTTAATCAATTCGTGACTCTGCATGAAATCACCACCCGATGGGCCGACTTGGGGGGAGGTGAAGCCGGCACAGTCCGCAACGAACTACGCCCACCTTATGCCATGTACACACATAGCGTATAGGATTCGCGCATAGGACTCCCGATCAGCTTAAAACTGCAGTCGGGCCGATTCATTTTTCGAATCGGGAATCGCAATCGTAGTGCTAGCGCACACCTACCGTTTTAGCCCTAAAAATTAGTTTTAGTCGTGAATCGCAATCGGTAGGTGTGCTAGGGAAGTGCACACCTCACGATTTTTGGGTAGTTTTAGGTCGTATACGCTAGGTGGGTGCGGGGAAAACGATCGTATACGCTAGGTGTGTACCGGGCATTAGTGTTACCGGCTGGATGCACAACCTGCACTAGGGACTACTCTAACCACATTGTGTATTCAAATATTATTATTAAAATAAAATAGTATTAATTATTAGCATAATAATATATACTTCAAATATATTATCTATATATTATCTATATATTATCTACATATTATCTATATATTATCTATATATTATCTATATATTTTTCTATATATCATCAATATATTATCGATATATTATCTATGTATTATCGAAGTATTATCTATGTATTAGCTATATATTATTGATATATTATCTATGTATTATCGAAGTATTATCTATGCATTATCTATATATTATCGATATATTATCTAGACATTATCTAGACATTATCTATATATTATCTATATATTATCTATATATCATCTATATATTATCTATATCTGATCTATATATTATCTATATATGATCTATATATGATCTATATAGTATCTATATATTATCTATATTGTCCATATAATCTATATAATCTACATAATCTATGTATTATCTATATTATCTATATATCATCCATATTATCTATATGTGATATATAGTGTTATTTTAATTCATACATTTGCTAGGAGTATGACAAATTCACTGCAATCTACATTAATTAGATACAAATGTATGACAATATTCCAGGTTTAAATATCATGAGGCTTGTTATAGGTAGGTGCCAAGTGTGTCTAAAGCCTGCTGGACATCGATTCCAGGCCCCACTGTGGAACCAGCCGCACGCCGAGTAAAATCAATCAAATCTAAAATTCATCGCCAATCAATTTAATTATGTAAATGAAGTCCGATCCATGCAATTTACTCTAAATAATTCATAGGAACATATTTGGTGAGGTAGCATCACATTTTAAATGATTATTTTTTAAAGGATGAATATGAATATGAATATGAAGACGAAGAAGGAGGAGAAGAACAACAATAACATCGACACCAACAAGAAAGTTTTTCTGTTATTTGGGGGGGTTTCCATCCTGGCAACAGCTAAGCTCATATCAGAATGGGAGAGGAGAAAAAGAAGTAGAACAACAACAACAACAATGTTTCTATCGTATTTGGGGGGTTTCCATCCTGGCAACAGCTAAGGTAATATCAGAATGGGGGAGGAGAAGAAGAAGAAGAAGAACAACAACAACAACAACAAGAATGTTTGTCTGTTATTTGTGGGTTTTTTCCATCCTGGTCATATCAGAAGAAGAAGAAGAAGAAGATGGAGTAGAAGAAGGAGGAGAAGGAGTAGCAGCAGCAGAAGAAGCCTTTGAGCGCACTGTAGAAAGCCGAGCTCAGAGCCTCGCTGGGTTGTCTTTGGTGTTTTTTCGCTGTCCCACTCTAACACCGGCTTAGAACGAGAACATGTGTGTATGAGCGAGACCCGGCGAGCCACCGTCGTAAACAAGTGACTTCGGTGAATAACTAATTCCCCCCTGTGACAAGCGAATGGTACTTCCTGGAACCTGACCAGCCCCGGGCGGCACCTCCACAAGTCGGCGCTGGGCAATTTTCTCGCAAGTTGGCGGCATCGCCTTCACCTTTCCACCACTTTGAACATTTCACCTTCTAACAACAAATTAAAAAAAATGTCCTAAATTGCTTGTTGTGCTAAAGGTGACTTACCCCCCCCCCCCCCTACCACCTACACCCCCCCCCCCCTCACACACAACACAAGACTGCGCGTGACGTCACGCTCTTTAGGGTAAGTAGATGGGGTGTGAAGCGGCCACCACCTAGCGGAGCAAGAATGAACTACATCAAAGATGGCGGCTGGCTGTGTTTACTGAGCCCCGTCAACATGACTCGGCAAAAAGTGGCCCTGTGATCTGGCCGTGTAGGATTGGCAAGCTGTGTGTGTGTGTGTGGGGGGGGGGGGGGGGGTTTAGGGGCAGGGTGCCCCCGGTGTTCGGGCAGCTCCGGGAGAAGTCTAAGTGGCGCATACACACACCAAGTTTATAGAGTGAGTGCACGTGACGTCATCACTCAGTGGTCAAAGGTCAGCAATCAGCCATCTTGGATTACGAGTACCCTTGCCTAGCCCTGTCATGAATGTATGCTGATGCAGCAACATCATTTTCCTTGTGTTCTGAGCTGTTCTGGGCAGTTTAGATCCAAAGTGTTTACTTTCAGCACTTTACCAACAACTTCTGAGGCCAAACTGCTCAAAACATTGACAAATAAACCAACAAATAGGTAAATAAGCCCAATGTAGACAGGTGTAAGCCTTCTGTATGGAATCCAATATGGCCACCAAAAGTTGCCTCGTGACATCATTACACCCCCTCTATAGACGGAGGCAGGAAGGTTGGTTGGTTGTTGGGGTATTACATCCTGGCAAAATCTAAGGTCATATCCGGACGAGTACCGACTTGTGAGAGTGTGCACTCATGGCCATTTTATAGGGCTGCCCCACTGGGAGACCAGGCTGCCAGCACCATGTCCTGATATCTCACTCAGTCATATGATCTAACCAGTCCTTGCCCTATCCTAATAATGCAGAGTGCCAGGCTGGTAAGCAACAAGTGTCCATTTTTAAGTCATTGGTTTGACTCGACCAGAGTTTGAAACCAATGATCTACCGGAATGGGAGATGGACCGCTCAAATCATTCGGCCATCCCGTCCGAGCAGTCCCTTGAGAAGTATTAAGGTGGCGCATACACACACTGAGTTTATAGATTGAGAAGGTGAGAGGCTAGATAAAAGATTCACTCTTTTGAATAAGACAGCCCACATGGTGGCCATTGGCAGGAAGGTAAGGGGTTCCTGGGTAATAATCCAATCTAGGTCAGGATACAGTTGTTTTCATTGGCTGAGGTAGTCAGGCGGTGAACCAGTTTGTGGCAGATTTATTTCATGGACTGTATCAATTCAATCTGATTTTGTGTCATTATGCCTTGATATTATGTGATTTGAGTGTATGCAGAGGTAAGACATGAAGAGTTCAGGTGCAAAACCACATGAACGCCAATCAAAAAATGGAGATTAACATTGGAATCAAACCTACAAAAAGGTGCTTTTTTTATATCAATCAATCAATCAATCAATTGTGCCATAACGCTCATTTCACGGTTACTGTAACGATTCACCAGACAGACATGAGATCAATTAAAGTAAAAGTTGCATAGTCCGACATTTTTGAGTTTCTTCCTTTTTTTATTTAGATAAATATATTAGGTTGACCATTATTATATTTGTTAGATAAATATATTAGGTTGACCATTATTATATTTGTTAGATAAATATATTAGGTTGACCATTATTTTATTTTTTAGATAAACATATTAGGTTGACCATTATTTTATTTTTTTAGATAAATATATTAGGTTGATCATTATATAGCGATATAGCGATTGGTAGACAGGAAGTGTGAACACTTATTTGTCTCTCATTTTTGCTTGAGTGCAAGTAATTAGCAACACAAGGAATAAATTAGTAGCATGTGGTGAATAAGTGGTCAAATTTCCCTGGATCATCATCAGCCCATGCTTTTTCTAATCTGTTCTTGAATGAATTTATTGAGCCGGCATCAATAACATTTTGTGGGAGACTATTCCATATATTTATGATCCTGTTTGAGAAACTGTGTTGCCTTAATTTTGAAATGGCTCTGGGTTTGACTAGTTTGAGAGTATGGCCCTGGCTCCCTTCTCTTTTATTCAAGGTGAAAAATTGGTTCATATCTATTTTATCAAAACCTTTCATAATTTTAAATACTTCAATTATGTCACTTCTCTTCCTTCTGTAGGAAAGGGTAGGAAGTTTCAATTTCCTGAGCCTTTGTTCATAGGGTAAGTCCTTTATAACTGCAACTAGTTTCGTTGCACGTCTCTGAACCTTTTCGATCTCCAGAATATCTTTCCGAAAAATTGGGCTCCAAATTTGTGGACAGTATTCCAAAATTGGCCTAACAAGAGACTAAAATAGAAAATTGTTCTTGTTGAGGCGATGGAAGGTTTATAAAGTAACGTCTATAATAAATTGCTTTTGTCAGAAATAGCTAACTAAATATAAATGACATACACAATTACCTTTGGTCTGTACATTGAAATGCTGGACACAAGTTCTATTAAATTAACATAATATTCTCTTTTCAGGGGTTCCAGTGGAGAAAAATCCCAGAAAAACTAGGAGGGGGCAGGGCATGCCCCCCAAGAAATTTCTTTAAATCTATGAATAAAATGTTGCAATCTGCCACCTCCTGGAACAAATTTTGGCCTTGAAATTCCAACTGTTTTAAGACTTCAAGACTAATATATATATATATCACCTAGATAATTCATACAAAATTGCTATGCATTTCATCTGCATTATTTTCTCCCATTAATGGGCCTGTCACATTACGGCGTATGGCAGCGGCGTATATAAAACGTACCGATAAAATTTGAAAACCGTTGCGGGACGAGGTATGGTGACCTTTGTGCACTGATATGAGCGTATGCATAGCATGTGAGTAGCATATGAGTAGCGTGTGAGTAGGTATCAGTTTTCGGCGCATACGCCGTCATACGCTACGCATATGCCGTATACGCCACGCATACACTACGCATACACCATATACGCCCGGTCCCTCCCTCCCCCTCTCTCCCTCCCTCCCTCCCTCCCTTGCGGCGCCTTTATATACCGAGAGCATACGCCAGGCATATGTTGAATATACGCTTTGTACACGCTGAGAATACGCTACGAATACGCTCAAATACGTTACATGCACGCCAGGCGTATGCTACATACACTATAGATACACCAAAGGAGCGGTGTTAGCGTATGCGTAATGCAAGATGACGTATGTATAGCATATGCACAACGTATGATGGCATACGCTTAGCATATGCATAGCGTATGAGGAGCGTATGAGCCTTACATCACCATACGCACAAATTTGTTAGCATGCCCAAACAATTTTAGGATGGACGCGCGTATGACAGCATATGAGGGATATGCCGGGCGCAGCGTATGCGAAGCATATGATGGCGTATGACAGCATATGTGACGCAAGCCGATACGCCAGCATACGCTTCCGCCATACGCCATAATGTGACAGGCCCATAAAGTTGCATACGCCCCCATATTTTGAGATAAATAGATTAATCATTACAATATGCCTTATATCATAGCTGAAAGTCACTTTGATTATAAATGGGTCAATTTTGGATATATTTGATGTTTGTTTGTTGTTGTTTTACGTCCTAGGTGCTGGCGGCCTGGTCTCCCATTGGGGCAGTACTATAAAAGTCGGCATGAGTGCACACTGTCACAAGTCGGTACCCGTCCTGATAAGTGATATGACCTTAGGTGTTGCCAGGAGGTACAACTCCAACAAACCAACCAAAGTGAGGACCCAGCGTTAGTCTAGATGCTGTGACGATGCAATTCGGCACTGGCTGAAAACAGATGGAATTAGGTCCCACCGTGTTCCGCCTGCGCGCGCACATGCCCGTGTAACCTCTCCCAGATGTCAAGTGACACGTGACCTCTAGCGGGTCTGTGGACGTAGCAATTCACCAACCTAAACAAATACAAAAACAAACACCCCCCACATACTTTGTAGGTTAATAGTCCGATGCTTTTGAGTTGTTGTTTGTTTGTTGTTGTTTTACGTCCTAGCACCATCTAAGGTCATATCAGGACAGGTACCGACTTGCGACAGTGCGCACTCATGGCAACTTTATAGTGCTGCCCCACTGGGATATCAGGCCGCCAACACCATCACCTGATTTCCCACTCAGTCACATTATCCTGACACCGAGCTAACCAGTCCATGCCATAGCCTAATAACGCCGAGTGCCAGGCTAGGAATCGATAGTATCAATCTTTAAGTCATTGGTTTGACTCGACCAGGGCTCGACCCCACGGTCTACCAACACAGGAGACGGATGCTCTAACTCATTCGGCCATCCCGTCTGTTTTTTTTTTAGTTTCTTCATTTCTTAAAGCTGAATACACAGTCTGATGAAGTATCAAATATTTTAAACCAAAACAATTATATAGATTTGATTCTCCATATCTAACTTCGATAGTGATGCACTTATTGAACATTTTTTTTCTGCATAGAAGAGAATACAGATTTAATTTAATCGAATCTGCTACTGCGGAAGCCTATGGTGTCAGATTTTGGCATCCTTGCCAAAACTAATTTGACAGGTTTGCACTTCAAATATCTCAAAACTTAGCCATTTAAATTAAAAGTTACTTCAAACTAAAGCAGAGTAGATAATAATGATCAATCTAAGACATTTGTCTCAGAAAATGATCGAAACTCAAAACCATCGGACTATGCAACTTTAAACTTGAATACAAAGAAAGCTTCGACGCCATCTTTTCATCTATACCCGACTGACGAGTTGGATTGAGACGATAGCTTATGGAGCAGTCACACTACGACGTTTTGGCCCGGCGTTGGACAACGCGTGGCAACGTGTTGGGTTTTTGGGCGAAGCGTCGGGACGCGTTACAAACGCGTTACAGACGCGTTACCGGCGCGTCGGTACACGTCGGTACACTTTGAGTGACAGGCACATCTGAACCAACACGTCGGCGCGCGTCGCCCAGCGCCGAAAGTTTTGTGCAAGCACAAAACTTTAGGCGCTGGGCGACGCGCGCCGACGTGTTGCGTAGCGTGGGAACCTGGTGAAATTGGGTCAAGTTTGACGTTTCTCGACGCGTTGAATATATTTAAGCGCGTTGGCGGCACGCCGGAATACACGTCGTAGTGTGACTGCTCCATTAGTTATAACAATAAGCGCTGATAAGGGGCGAAAGAAATAATTCTGACGAACCACGACGACAAGTACTTCCTGAACCCGCGACCCGAGGTAACCTTTGACCCGGAAGTCGAATTTAAATGTTAGTTTCTGTGCATGTGCGCCGACACTGGTCAAACGAACGCGGCACCATCAGTTTGGAGTTCAATATTTTTATTTATTTTTGCTTACTAATCCAGAGGACGTTCCATTTACTAATCCAGATGATGTTATGTTTGGTTACTAATCTAGAACGTCTTTACTTAAAGGGACCAGCTGTAGCTCGCTGGGACACTGCGCCTACTCCGACAAATGCTCTCCGAGCACAACCTTGGTTAGTTTTTATGTTTAAATGAACCAAGTATGTGTGGGGAGAGTAGGGGACCAGGGCCATGCTAGTCTGAACTGCAAATGCTCATACAGTAACAAGAGTTGCTGGTTCCCGGTATCGGTGGCAATATATTAGGCCCAAATCTATTCAAAGCTCTCATATTTAACAGAATTACATGCTCAAAAAGTCAAATTAACCACAAATTCAAAGCGATATTAACGCCGCCGCCGAAATTTGGTTAAATTAAACCAAAAATCGACTTGATATTAATGCCGCTCGCCGGCAACAGGCTCAGCAGATCCCCCTGAGCCTGTTGCCGGTGAGCACCGCTATTTCCCAGGATAACAGCCACCGGTACCAGTCATACATATTTTTTTTGGTAATAACATAGATTAATTAAATGGAAATATCACGAAACTATACCATCATAAAAATATTTAAATCATATTTTGCTGTAATTATATCGGCTATTAAAAAAACAAAAAAAAGGGCCACCATTTTTTTCACCCCGTGCGTGGAGAAGCGTATTTGATTATTCTACCCGAGTCTGCAGGATGTGCGCATGCGCCAAAAAGTGGCTCGGGTGACCAGAGTCGATTAATCAATTACAAATCGCCTCCGCCGCTGGCGCATTAGGCCACCCTGTGGCACAAATCTGAACTATTCCGAGTTTGTTTGTTTTCCACGTGGCGGATAGCTGGCGACTTTAATGACGTCACTTATCCGGACCCGGGTTCGTCCACCTCTTCTATCACCATTCAGCTGCCGGTGTGGCCGTCTCAGCTGCCACAAGGCTGATTTGCCACCCGACCCACTTTTTGGCGCATGCGCACATCCTGCAGACTCGGGTCGAATAACCGAATAAGCTTCTGCACGCTCGGGGTGGAAAAAATGGTGGCTTAATCTAAAACCTAATTATTTGTTTTAATAACAAATATAAGTACAGCAAAATAGGATTTAAAGTATTTTAGGATCGTATATGCTGACAATCTGGGTTATTTAAAAAAAAGCATTAAAAAAACTCGTAGTGGTAGCTGTTATCCTACAGGTACCAGCACGTGTTTTTGTCGACTCCACTCGCGGTGTTCGATTTGAAATTCTGACGACTCGGATGACCCGAGTCGCCAGGGTCGTGTTAATCGATTACGGCCTTTGACGCATGCGCAGACGACGCTGTTGGATTCTGACGCATGCGCAGAAGCGACATTTGGCAAATCAGCCTTGTGGCAGCTGAGACGGCCACACCGGGCTCCTCTCCCGGACATGTCTGAAAAATACTGCAGGGGGAGGCCGGTCAACTTCACCTTCTACCTTACTCTGTCCGTGTCTCCGGCTCACTGACTGGTCACCACAGGGCAAGGAGGCACAGCCCTTTGACTCAATTCTCCTCACTTCTCTTTCCTCAATCCTACTCATTCTTTTTTTTTCTCATGGGCTTACTCCTCCTCCTGATCAAGTGAGTTGTTTATCGGGTATTTCCTTCTTAACTGTTTCACTTTACACCTTCTTGCTGCAGATCCCACCTTCCTACCCCCCCCCCCCTGTCCCCCCCCCCCTCCTTCCTCCCAGTCCTAACCCATCGGCGACTGGACATGACAGCACTGCTAAAATCGGACTGGAGAGAGCTGGTGCCGGTTCAATGACTTGTCGTTATTGTTGTAAAGAACACCCCGCTTCTACACCCCCCCACCCCCCGAAGTTTACACTTGAACCAAAAACGGACCGATTTATCAGTGCCGTTTTCTAATGCTGCAATTCTGCAGCCTGTGACCGATAGGTTACAAACCTCCCATCAAGTCAAGTAAGTAACATCCTAGTTGTTTATTAACCTAGATGACATTCTATTTGCTTATGTTCTGGGAATGTTCTGTTTGCTTACTCGTCTAGGAGGTTTTTATTTGCTATTTGAATACTATCACTAATTTGATGCTATTTTATTTGTATATTAAAGTTGCGTAGTCCGATGGTTTTGCGCTTTGGTAATTTTTCTGAGATAAATATATTAAATTAATCGTTCTAATCTACCTTATTTCAGGTTGAAGTAACTTTTATTTTAAATGAATAAGTTTTGAGATATTTGAAATTCAAATCATGTAAACTTAGTTTTGGCAAGCACGCTAAAACTCTGACACCATAGGCTTCAACAGTAACAGGTTCTATCAAATTGTCTCAATGTTCCCTTCTATAGTGCAATAAATGCTTAATATGTGCATTAATATCTAAGTGAGATATATAGATCTATATAATTATTTTGGTTTTGAAAATTTGATGCTTCATCGGACTATGCAGCTTTAAGAGGATATTATCCATTTGCTTACTAATTTAGAGGACGGAATTCAATGGGTGTGGTGAGTTGAGGGCAAGAATTGTGATATCAAATCTAATTTTGTTTTGCATTGGACTGAACAGGAAGATGACGACGTGACGACGTGATGTAACCAGCCTTGACGACGTGATGTAACCAAACTTATTCCACACACCAAATTATTCTCTAGATAATATCCTCTTAATAAACAAATAAAATAGCATCTAAATTAGGTTTGATTGATTGGTGGTTGCTTTACGCCATGTCGGCAGCATATGCCATATTCACAGCGAATATTAGTGACTGATAGTATTCAAATAGAACGTCTAATAAGCAAATAAAAACATCCTAGACTACTAAGCAAACAGAACATTCCCAGAATATAAGAAAATAGAATGTCATCCAGGTTAATAAACAACTAGGACATTACATACTTGACTTGATGGGTGGTTTGTAACCTATCGGTCACAGGCTGCAGAACTGCGGCATTAGAAAACGGCACTGATAAATCCATCCGTTTTTGGTGGAAGTGTAAACTTCTGGTGGGGGTTGGGGGGTTGGGGGGTGGGGGGTGGCGGTTGTAAAAGCGGGTAGTTCTTTACAACAATAATGACAAGTCTTTGAAGCGGCACTGTCTCTCCTTGCCCTATTCTATTAATGCCGAGGGCCAAGCGAGGAAGCGACAAGTATTAATTTTCAAAGCCATTGGTTTGACTCGAACGGGAATCGAACTCCCAATCTCCCACACTGGAGGCCTGCGCTCCACCGATTCGGCCAAGGCGTCCGGTGGGGGACGAGGAAGGAGATGCGTCTTTCCCAGGCTGCATCATTAGGATAGGGCAAGGACTGGTTGGCTCAGTGTCAGGATAATATGACTGAGTGGGATATTGTGTCATGGTACCGGCGGCCTGATTTCCCAGTGGGGCAGCACTATAAACTCACCATGAGCGCGCACTATCACAAATCGGTACCCGTCCTGATATGACCTTAGATGTTGCCAGGACGTAAAATTCCAACAACCAACCAATCTTCCCACAAGCCGGTCTGCACTGCCTCCGGTGTTGTCGGGCCCATCCGTGAGAACGCCCGTCGAGCTAACAAAGCGGACATTCTCACCTGCCGGGCCCTTTCTGCTGCCCTCAGTGAGGCGTGAGAGAGGCCAGAAAGAAAGGTGTTGGGTGAGGGGAGAGGGGGGGGGGGGGGTGCTGGGACACCTGCAATGGGGGATGCTTCCTGTGCAGTTTATTGGGAGGTTGTTAGTGCTGTCTGAGTCATCACCAAGAAACCACCCTCCCCCCCCAAATTCTTCTATTTTTGTTAAAACACAACAAAAATAGACATACAGTAATACCTCTCTAAATCGATCGACCATGGGACCGACTTTAAATTGTCCTTTTGGAGAGGTGGTAGGCTCAGATTTTTGTTCAATCATTACACAGGTGTAAAGTCTACTGCTCGAATCTGTGGTTGTGTAGGCAGGCTATAGTGAAATCAATACAGGCAAAAAGAGAAAGGAAGAGTATAAAGAGTGAAAGAAGAGAGAGAGCCAAGCACTATAAAGTCGCCATGAGTGCGCTTTGTCACAAGTCGGTACCCATCTCTATGACCTTAAATGTTGCCAGGACGTAAAGCTCCAACAACCAATCAACCAACCAACCCAATGTCAGGTTGCTAAGGTTGTGGGATAAACTATTTTGCTTCTTTGGTCGGGGTTCATAGTCCTAGCAACATCTGCGGTTATAACTATCAAGATTTGTACTGACTTGTAAGTTGTAGCAATGCGCGCTCATGGCGACTTCATGGTGCTGCACACATACCCGCCCAGAGGTCAGCGACCATTGCTTTAAGCTGTGGTCACACACACAACTTCAGGCCGAACTAGATAAGGCGAACTCGATGAGGCGAACTAGGCGTGAAAGTGTGTCGTGTCCACACATGCAGTACTTGGGGCGGTTTAAGGCAGAAATCGATATCTGCGCATGAGCACATCCATACTAACCAGCACCACTTTCGGTTAGTCGACGTCACCACGAGAGAGTGTGGGTTCGACCTAGATATGTATCGACTGAATCGTATTGTTTTGGAATGGTCAAAACTTCTGCTGGGCAGTGAAAACCTAAAAATAAATGATGAAAAAAATATCTGTGCACAGCTAGCGGTTTCATAGACCAAATTATATAATATGCACTTTTGATCGACCGGAAAATCAACAAACTCAGGTCTCGACTGCGCATGCGTGTGATGTGCTTAAGCCGCCTCAAGTAAACCGGTACCGTCCACACAAGCAAGATGTGCCGACTTAGGCTAGTTCGCTTCATATAAACTACCTCGCTACGGGGTCTACTTGAGGCAAACTAGATGGATCGATCGACTTAGCCCTAATTCGCCTCAGCGTCGCGTCCACACGGCCAATGTGAGTCGACTTACATGAGGCGAACTAGTTGAGGTGACTTAAGGCCCGTGTGTGACTGGGGCTTTAGTCGCAAAGAGCTCACAAGGACATGGGTTCTTTGGTCCAAAATGGTCGCAATTTGGTCGCAAGCCATAGTGTGACTGGGGCTTAAAAGGCATGAGTCTCTAACATTCCTGTTCTGATGCCTATCGGGTAGGTCCATTGTTTATTGGAGTCTTACATCCTGGCAACATCGAAGGTAATATCAGGACGGGTACCGACTTGTGACAGCACACACTGATAGCAACTTTATAGTGCTTCCTGACTCGGAGCCCCAGCCACCAGCATCACGATCTGATATCCCACTCAGTCCCATTATCCTGACACTGAGCCAACCAGTCCTTGCCCTATCATAATCTTGCCGAGCGCCTGGCTAGGAAGTGACAAGTTTCAATTTTTAAGTCATTGGTTTGACCAGTTTTCGTACCTGTGGGTTCGAACACGATGATCTACCAAAACAAACTTACACTTGTCGCTAACTTGCCTGGCGCTCGGTATTATTAAGCTATGGCAAGGACTGGATGGGTTGGTCCAGTGTCAGTCAGAATAATGTGACTGAGTAGATTATCGGTTCATGTAACCAGTAGTATGGTATCCCCATGGGTGAGCACTATAAAGCTAACATGAGTGTTACAAAGTGGCACCGTCCTGACATGAACATCACCCTTTGCTAGGCTAAGAAAGTGTGATTAGTATAATAAAGATCAAGGCATAATGTTTGAAAAAAACCTAAAAATTTATTTTTTTCCTCCCCCCCCCCACCCTTTTTTCCCTCTTACATTAGATATATGCAGAGTCCATACACATGTGAAGATGTGGAATTCAAGGCTATTTCAAGGCTGTTTTTGATAAGAATTCAAGACTATTTTCATTTGGATTTCAGACTAATGGAATTCAAGGCTTTTCAAGACAATTTACCCAAAATAGGTTAAATTCAAGCCCTTTCAATGCCTTGAAATGGGGCAAATGAAGTTCTAGACTTTTAAAGACTTTCCAGGCCCCGTACGAACTCTGTATACGTCAATGCAGGGAGAGTTATGACTTGTTTGTTGTTGTTTTACGTCCTGGCAACATCTAAGGTCATATGAGGACAGGTACCGACTTGTGAAAGTACACACTCATGGCGATTTTATAGTGCGGTCCCACTGGAAAATCAGGCCACTGGCACCATGACCCGATATCCCACACAGTCACATTATCCTGACACCGAGCTAACCAGTCATGGCCTTATCCTAATAATGCCGAGCACCAGGCTAGGAAGCAACCAGTATCAATTTTGATTTGACTCGACCGGGAACCAAACTCGCGAACTCCCGATCTTCCACAGGCTAGACCTGTGCTGTACCGATTCGGCCACCGCGCCCGGGCGGGAGAGTTATGAAGGAGAGAACAGGTTGGTGGTGTGTGTAAGCAGAATGCCTGGTCGGGACTGAGGGTAGATAAAAGATTCACCCTGTTCTGCTGCGGTAGCCACAGGAGGGGTGAATAAGCGAGTTCAGCATTCCGGGCCTGTGGCAGTTTCAGCGTGTTCCCGTGCTCAGCCGTGTCCCGTTGCTTCTGCGCATGCGCGGATTTCGCATCAACTCGGATCACCCGAGACACTTATTGGCGCATGCGCACATCCTACAAACTTGGGTCGAATAATCGAATACGCTTCTCCGCGCTCGGGTGGACAATTCTTTTTTTTTTTTGAATAACCGATAAAAAATACAGCAAAATAGGATTTAAAGTATTTTATGATGGCCTAGTTTACCTATATTTCCATTTAATTAATCTAAGTTATTCTTTTTTTGCACACGGCACGTGTATTTGTCGACTCCACTCACCGTGTTCTATTTGAAATTCTGACGACTGGGATGACCCGAGTCGCCCGGGTAGTGTTAATCGATTACGGCCATGTTTATTAGATTCTGACGCATGCGCAGAAGCGAGGTACACATCTGAGCATGGGAACACGCTGAAACCGCCACACCGGGCGCACGGTGGTTGATGGGAAGTCATCGGGATAAACAACCCCACGTGCCATTGACAATGCACTGAGTTTGCCGCTCCGCGCAGTGCAAAACGTTTATTTTATTCAAAATTAATAGAAATGCAGAACCCTAACCTTATAAATTTAATATAATCTATTCTTTGAATATGTTTTCTATATGTGATCCAAGCGGTTTGTGTCTAGGTGGTCTGGTTTTAGAGATATTTCACTTTTTCTATGTGAAGATTCCTCATAGCCATAGGCTATCCGCATAGGAGGCATTCGACTGGGCCTCTCTCTCGCAGCGAATATCAAAATATTTCCTTACAAATTCCTATTCGACTGGGACCGGAAGTGGGTTACTATACGTATGATTCCGATGTGTGTTGTGGCTCCATCCGTTCCTACCATACATCTTGTGGATAGAAAGGTCCCAGTCGAATGCCTCCATTGAGTTTGCAGTGAGCGTGGCTTTGTTTATCCCGACAGCCGACGACCGGAAGTCTGCCCCGCACATGCGCGTGGAAGATGCTGAACTCGCTTATACAAACCCTATACACACCCGGCTAGCGAAAGATTTCGACATGCTGGGAAAATAAAATGTGCAAATAAATTCTTAATTTAAGAAGCAAAATATATTCTTCACATCTATCTTAATATCTACCCACTACTTTTGAGTTGAAAAATGTAATAAAACATGTAGTTTAATAGACTTTAAAAGTTAAATCGATGGCGTTCTATCGCCGCCATCTTGTCTTTTCGCATTCTCTCCCATTTCATCAACTCTGTGCCGATATAAGTAGCCATTTGATCCTGGATCCAAGAATTCCACTTCCTGTTCCACACTAAAGCAGTTTCGCTGGTATTGAGACTCGGCTGTTAATGTCATTCAACCCTACTCTAAGTAGGGTTGAATATTCCATCTAGACTGAGGGGTGCTCGGGCGGGACATTACAATAAAGTCTTTGACCCCGGGATGTGGGGCTAAGGGGTCGGGTGCACTCTCCAACCCCCAGCCCACCACTCCTCACCATCACCCCCATCTTTCCCCTGCCCCTCCCTCCATCACCCTCCCCGCCCCCTCCCACACACACACCTCCATGTCAGTAATGTCAACCGCCCTGACAGCGAAACAATGACGAATGTCCTTTTGTCGCGGATGACATTGATTTGACGTCCCAAGGTCACCGCTCAGTCGCCAAGCACACCCGTGGCTGCGATGGCTCGGTGCCACGCCGCCTGTGGTGGGAGAGTGCAGGGACTGGCGGAGATTGGCCGCTAGGGGCGCTGGGTGCTGCGGGTGGGCAGTCTGCTTCCTGCAGGGGGGTGAATGGTGGCATGGTCAATAGACGAGATCACCGTTCCGAGTGCGCATGCACTGAAAACGCGCTGGCAGCAAAGCAAAGGCGTACAGCTATAGAGTTTGCCGATACGTGTAGGGCAAAACTTCGATTTTATTCCAAATTAATTTTTAAAATATATAACAATTTGGCACAAACATGGATGGATGGATGCCATATAATAATATAATGAATAAGTTTAAAACACAACTCTCCATAATTAAGCATTTTGAGCTAAGAAACTTACAATTTCAGTCACTTTACAGGCTGATGTTTACATCACCATTGATTAGACATAAGTCATTCTTGTTCTAAATATTAAAATGTCAAATGTGTCAACAAAAACTTATTTCAAAGAAATATATGACCAAAATCTGATTAACCCTATTCATTTTCTAGTTCAACATATGTGCTAATTATATTGATGTAAATGCAATGCTGGATAAAAGATTAATATCTTAATTTATTATATAGATTTTTTTAGTTGGTATTCTATGTTTCAAACAAGGGCTGAGATGAGCTGAAATGAGCTGAAACTAGCACATTTTATAGCTGCACCCAGTGTATTAGCGTGTGCCATGTGCTTCTCGCGGGTTTGTTTTTCTTCCATGCATAGGCTACATTGCCATTCCAGCCACGCAGTGCATTGTGGGATGCGTGGAAGAAAAACAAACCCCCACGAAGCACATGGCTAATCCTAAGACACTGGGTGCAGCTATGAAATGTGCTAGTTTCAGCTTATCTCAGCTCTTGTTTGAAACATAGAATACCAACTAAAAAAATATATATAATAAATTAAGATGTTAATCTTTTATCTAGCATTGCATTTAGATCAATCTAATTAGCATATCTTATACCATCTGCATATAGATTGAGAAAAATCTGTGCACTCAGACTAGTGTTAGAGCCATAGCCAGAGTCAGTTTTACTTATTTTATTCATGTTTTTATATCCTATGGTTAATGACATATGTAGAAATAGAACATGAGTAGGGTTAATCAGATATTGGTTGTATATTTCTTTGAAACAAGTTTTTGTTGACACATTTGACATTTTATTATTTCGAACAAGAATTACTATGTCTAATGAATGGTGATGTAAACATCAGCCTGTAAAGTGACTGAAATTGTATGTTTCTTAGCTCAAAAAGCTTAATTATGGAGAGTTGTGTCATAAACATATTCATTATATTATTATATTTCATCCATCCATCCATGTTTGTTCCAAATTGTTATGTATTTGTTATTAATTTTGAATAAAATCGAAGTTTTGCCCTACGCATATCGGCAAAACGCAATGGCTGTACACCATTGCTTTGCTGCCAGCGCCGTTTGTAGTGCATGCGCGGTCGGTATAGTGATCTAGTCTATTGTTGGCGTGGATTTCCATAATGGAGATTCGTGTCGGGATCTGTGTCGATGACTAATGGCAAACAAACATATCTATTTTGTTTGTTGGTTTCTTTTAGATTAATATTATGTGTATGTACGTATGAGTGAATGTATGTATATATATGTGTGTATGTGTGTATATGTATGTATGTTTGTATATGTTCATGCATGCATGTTCATGCATGCATGCATGTATGTGTTCTCTGTGGCAGAGTGGTTAGAGTGTCTGACTTTTTTCTAGGTCAGACTCCTAATCTGAAGGTTGGTGGTTCAATTCCCCGTGCCCCCATCTCTGCCAATTTGGATTTCCACCGCTGTGTATAACTTACAGCGTCATCAAAGGCCAGTTGCTCTCATACCATGTCTATGTGGTGTGGGAGGTTAAAAATCCCTTGGGTCGGTAAAAGTGTAGGCTCGGTCTTTCTATCGACAAACTGTCTAATGGCGAAAACAAGCCTATTCAGGCTTATCCATGATAGGCAGTATAAATCTTCAACAACAAAAAACAAAAACAAAAAATGTATGTATGCAGCCCTTACTGCTTATCGGAAAGAGTAGCCTATGTGGCAGCAGTGGGTTTCCTCCAAAGAAATGTCAGAATGACCATATAACAGATGATACAAAAATCAATATGCTCTAGAGGTGTTGTTAAATAAAACAAGCGCTACTTTATTATGTAGCGTTCGAAATAAGACCTTGACCACTTGTCTGAGCCAAGTGAGAGTAGGCATGGACAAGCAGAATACGGCTTGAGCTTTTCCATTGGACAAGTGAAAATTTTGGGCTGATCAAAACCTTGTGGACAGTCAGTTACTCAGTGTCAAGTAATTTACCATGGCAATGACGGGGAATCACCCAAATATAATTCACATTATATATGACATTTGTTTTGTTGTTTTGATTTATTTGTGTAGTTTTATTCCCATAACCATGGAGGTTAACCGAGATAATAAAGGTAAGTATTGTGGACAAGTGAAAATTCAGACGGACAAGTGAAAATCACATGAGACTTGTCCTATGGACAAGTGAAAATGTTTGCTTTCTAATATTACTGTGTATGTATGTATGTATGTATGTATGTATGTATGTATGTATGTATGTAAGTATGTATGTATGTATGTATGTACGTACTTATGTATGTATGTATGTATGTATGCATCTATATATAGTATGTATGTATAAATGTGTATATGTATGCATGCATTATGTATGCATGTATGTATGTATGTATATATGTATGCATGCATTATGTATGTATATATGTATGCATGTATTATATATGTATCTATGCATGTATTATGTATGTATATTTGTTCGTATATTTGTTCGTTGCTTTACGTCCTCAAAACATCTAAGGTCATACTGGGACTGGTACCTGACAGTGCGCACTCATGAACCAAATCAGAGCAAGAACTGTTTTGGAATGAATCAATTATAACATAAACAAGCTGTGGAGGTGCCTGGTTCCAGCATGCAACGTGCATCTGTAGTGACATAGTGTTGATGGAAATAAGACATGACAGCCATTGCAACCTGTCCATTCGACTTTTCAAGTTTATTAATCTATATTGGATGGGTGGATGGGTGGATGGATGGATAGATGGATAGATAGATAGATGGATGGATTTTGTTTTGTTTGTTGTTTTACGTCCTAGCAACATCTAAGGTCATATCAGGACGGTACCGACTTGTGACAGTGCGCACTCATGGCGACTTTATAGTGCTGTCCCACTGGAAGACCAGGCCACCAGCACCATGACCTGATATCCCACTCAGTCCAATTATCCTGACACTGGGCCAACCAGTCCTTACCCTATCCTAATAATGCCGAGCGCCAGGCTAGGAAGCGACACATATCAATTTTTAAGTCATTGGTTTGACTCGACCAGGGTTCGAACCCACGACCCCACGATCTACCAACACGGGAGGCGGCTGGATGGATGGATGGTGGCCGTGGTGGTGGCGGCGGTAGAGATGGAGGTGGTAGTGATGGTGGTGGTGGTTGGTTGGTTGGTTGTTGCATCTTTACGTCCTGTCAACATCTAAGGTCACATCAGGACAGGTGATGGTGGTGATGGTGATGATGGTGGTGATGCTGGTGATGATTATTAGTATTGATGGTTGCGGTGGTGATCGTGGTGATGATGATGATGATGATGATTATTAGTATTCATAGTGGTTGTGATCGTGATGATGATTATTATTATTGATGGTGTTGGTGGTGATCGTGATGATTGTTATTAGTATTCACAGTGGTTGTGATCGTGATGATGATGATTATTATTGATGGTGGTGGTGGTGATTGTGATCGAGATGATGATAATTATTGTTATTATTAGTGATGGGGGTTGAGGGTGCGGGGTAAGTGTAGAACGCTGTTCGGTGTCACTAACTAGTTGGCTACCATGAGAACGGCGGAAATGCTAGTCACACGTGCTGTATCTTAAAGTTGCATAGTCCGATGCTTTTGAGTTTTTGCTATTTTCTGAGATAAATATATGTTATTAATCGTTATAATCTACTTTACTTTAGTTTTAAGTAACTTTAATTTTAAATGGCTAAGTTTGGAGATATTTGACATAAAAAAAATGCCAAAATAATTTTGGCAAGAACGCCAAAACTCTGACACCCTAGACTTCAGTAGTAACGGTTTCTATTAATTGACTTATTATGCCCTTCTATGCAGCAACAAATGTTTAATAAGTGCACCAGTGTCTAAGTTGGATATGTAGAATCAAATCTAGATAAGTGTTTTGGTTTTGAAAATTTGATGTTTTCATCGGACTGTAAAGTCCTCGGCTGGCAGTCTTAGATGTGTAGGTCGGCTCAGAGGAAATCACTACAGGCAAGGAAGGAAAGCAGATATAGAGTGAAAGTAGGAGAGCTAGACTCCCTTCTTTATTATATTTATAGTCTTCAAGAATCAAGATGGTGGCTCACACCTGATCACAAACCTCCAATCAGCAACAGGCATTCTTATATCTACCAATGATATTCCAGAACCTTGTAACCAAGGCATGGTTATCTCTGGCTACAGTGCCCTATTGTGTCTGGTGTGCAATGATCCGTAAATAACACTTCGGGGGGAGGGGGTATGTGAGCAGAGCTCCAAAGACTCTGTACATTTCATGAAGTGCCCCTCTCACACTATCTATTATAATACACAATTTCTATCTTAAACCAGTAATGGATCACCAACACCACATATATACCTTATATGCCTTTGGTTTTAAATACCATTTACCATTATATAGACCATTTGTAATTTATTATAGAATAGTTCACACCTTAACCAATGTCTCAAATATCGGGAAATTTTACAGGACTATTGCAACTTTAATTAGATCTACGTGGGGCAGTGTACGGCAGTGGGCCCACACGTGGGTTAAAGTGGACAGGCACGATAAGGTTGAACCAGTTATGGGTGTATGTGCGTGTGTGCGAAAGAGTTTGTGTGTGCTTAAGTGAGTTTGAGTCTGTAAGTGAGAGTGAATGTGTGTGTGATAGTGAATTTGTGAGTGTGCGCGTGTGTGTGTGTTTGTGTGCATGTAAGTGAGTTTGTGTGGGTGTCTGTAAGACAAAGAGTTTGTGTGTGTTTAAGTGAGTTTGTGTCTGCAAGTGAGTTTGTGTATGTAAGTGTAAGTGAATGTGTGTGCAAGTGAGTTTGTGTGTACCATAACCCCTCTCTAATCGACTGATTTTGAGACCGACTTTAAAGTTGCATAGTCCAATGGTTTTGAATTTCTGTATTTTTTCTGAGATTAGATCGATCACTAGTATCCACTTTACATTAGTTCAAAGTTACTTTTATTTTAAATGGTAAACTTTTGAGTTATTTCGAGTGCAAACATGGAAAATTAGTTTTGGCATACTTGCCAAAACTCTGACACCATAGACTCCTGCAGTAACAGGTTCCGTTAAATTGACTCAGTATTGCCTTCTACGCAGAAACAAATGCTTAATAAGTGCATCAGTATCTAAGTTAGATATGTAAAATCAAATCCAGATAATTGGTTTGGTTTTGAAAATTTGTTATTTCATCAGACTATGCAGCTTTAAGTGGTCCATTTATGGAGGTGGTCGGTTTAGGGAGTTAGAATATGGTTACAATGGTATTGTTGGGACCCAAATAAAGCGATCGATATAGGGGATTGGTAGCAGCGGTGGTGGTGGTTATGGTGATGGTTTGTTTGTTTGTTTATCTGGGTGTAAAAATATACGGATTTTCGGTTAAGAATTGTATATTGGCAAAGAGCATTATTAGTCTTGGGCGACGGAGTGGGGACGATGTTATATAAACTGGAAGTAATAATAATATCCCACTCCCATTATGACATGATATGAGCTGTGTGAAATATATGTTCTTAAATGATGCCTGAGATTAATGAAGAGATGTTCCTATATAAGAAGCAGTACATGATCGTTGAAATGTTTCTCTATGCATCCATAAAGAGTGCCATTGGAGAAAAGACCATTTTAACAGAGATCTATTGTAACTGTTGCAACGACCTGTCCCTACATGACCACTGGGTGTGCACACCAGCCTAATTTGCATATAAACACAGGACACCACCTGCAGCTGGGTTGAGTGACAGCCACCCCTACTGGGGGAGGGTGCCACCCACCCTGACTGTGGAGGTGCCTGATTGGCTGGCTGTGGACTGCCCAGTCACCTGCATCCCATTGGCCCTCTGACCACACTAGCCTCAAACCAAGATCTTATTTCTAGACTCTGCTTCAGACACACTGAGGAGAGATCACTCTACCGCTGGCTCTGGAGTGAGACACACCTACTCTGGAGCAGGAACCCCAGACACTCTGTCTGATGCTGGCAAAATTCATATATTCCAATTGAGTGTGAACACAGCCATAGGACTCCTGTCCCATGTGCTGTGGACACTGCTTTCTATACAGGCTAAAGTAGTAATGAGATACTATGTGGCTAGAAGGTAAGGGGTGTGGATGATAGGTCACTGGTAGGTGGACAGGAGTTGGTGTTAATAAAGCACAACTTCCCCACTGTTTATCTGTGTGACTTGTCTTCATTCTTCCTTAGTATTGGTTAAATGAGCTGACAGATAAGAGATAATGACGGGGAGAGCTTTGTAATATTATCTGGTGTCCCAAACGTGGCCGGGCATTCAGAAATATCACATGGGGTTTTACATCCTGACAACATCCAAGGTCATATCAGGATTGGTACCGACTTGTGAATGTGCATAATCATGGTGACTTTATAGTGCTGGCCAACTCGGAAACCAGGCTGCTGGCACCATGACCCGATATCCCACATAGTCACATTATGCTGACACTGAGCTAGCCAGTCCTTGCCCTATCCTATTAATGCCGAGTGCCAAGCTAGGAAGCAACAAGTATCAATTCTATAAGTTATTGGTTTGACTCGGCTGGGATTTAAACTCCTGAACTTCCGCACGGGAACCCACGACTTGGAGTAGGGGTGCCAGTCCCGCGGCTTGCCGCATGTGGAGTGGTCAGTCGACCTACTCAGCTATTCCGTCCAATTGGTTCATTTGCCGCTTAATTTACTGGTTTTGAGCAAGCGCTGACCATCATGCTGGGTATAATCAAAGACCCTATAATACTAAGACGGCTCACTCCCTATCTCTCCCATGGTAATGTAAATTTTGCAGTGCCACCTTGTGGTGGGTTTGATCAGCCCGGCTCTGGTTGGTGTTTCACATGTAAACACATACAATTATATTATACATGAGATAGGTAAGTATGAATACACATCAATATGAAATTGCTATGAACAAATACACATCATCATCAGCATCACCATCATCATGGCCGTCATCACACATCTTTCACATTCATATATACATTTATACATATAATATAGCACTTGTTTAACCAAGAGAACAGCCAGCGCACCAAGTGGTGGGTTTGATCATTTTGATTACACAATACAGGCTGAGTGAGCCGTCTTAGTATTATAGGGTCTTCAGTATAATACCCCTCCAGACACACACACACACACACCTCCCTATCTAAAATAGATGTAGAAATGGTCCGATAGCTCCTGTGGAGATTTTCTATTAACTTTCACCCTGTCGGCACCGCCCAGTCAACCACCGACCCAGACTCGCTTCACATCGCCCCCTTCCCCTACACTCCCACACGGGAGAGGGACAGGGAAAGAGAGGGAGAGTGAGAGGGGTGATATGGAAAGGGGAGGGGAGAGGAAGGGGAGGGGGCAGGGAGCGGAGGGGAGGAGAGGGAAGGTGGAGAGGGAGGGGAGATGGGGAAATGGAGGGGAGAGGGGGGAATGGAGGGGAGAGGGGGAAGGGAGGGGAGAGGGGGAAGGGAGGGGAGGAGGGGGGAAGGGAGGGGAGAGGGGAGAGGGGGAAGGGAGGGGAGAGGGGGGGGAGAGGGGAGAGGGGGAGGGGAGAGGGGGAAGGGAGGGGGAGGGGGAAGGGAGGGGAGAGGGGGAAGGGAGGGGAGAGGGGAAAGGGAGGGGAGAGGGGAAAGGGAGGGGAGAGGGGGAAGGGAGGGGAGAGGGGGAAGGGAGGGGAGAGGGGGAAGGGAGGGGAGAGGGGAAGGGAGGGGAGAGGGGGAAAGGGAGGGGAGAGGGGGAATGGAGGGGAGAGGGGGAAGGGAGGGGAGAGGGGGAAGGGAGGGGAGAGGGGGAAAGGGAGGGGAGAGGGAGGAAGGGAGGGGGAGGGGGGAAGGGAGGGGAGAGGGGGGAGGAAGGGAGAGGGGGGAAGGAGGGGAGAGGGGGAATGGAGGGGGAGGG
The DNA here is from genome assembly GCA_030323885.1 of Branchipolynoe longqiensis. NCBI lineage: Eukaryota > Metazoa > Annelida > Polychaeta > Phyllodocida > Polynoidae > Branchipolynoe > Branchipolynoe longqiensis. The sequence goes on from CM059194.1 coordinate 22,756,915, forward strand.
GGAGGGGGAGGGGAGAGGGGGAGAGGGGGGGAGAGGGGGAAGGGAGGGGGGAGGGGAGGGGAGGGAGGGGAGGGGAGGGGGGGGGGAGGAGGGGGGAAAGGAGGGGAGAGGGGGAATGGAGGGGAGAGGGGGAGGGAGGGGAGAGGGGGAGGGAGGGGAGAGGGGGGAAGGGAGGGGAGGGGGGAAGGGATGGGAGGGGGAAGGGAGAGGGGAGGGGAGAGGGGGGATAGGGGGGAGGGGGGAGGGGAGGGGAGAGGGGGAGGGAGGGGAGAGGGGAGGGAGGGGGAGGGGAGGGAGGGGAGGGAGAAGGGGGGGAGGGGGAGGGGAAGGGAGGAGGGAAGGAGGGGGGGAAGGGGAGGGGAGAGGGGAGGGAGGGAGGGGGAAGGGAGGGGAGAGGGAAGGGAGGGGAGAGGGGGAAGGGAGGGGAGAGGGGAAGGGAGGGGAGAGGGGGAAAGGGAAACGGAGGGGGGAAAGGGAGGGCAGAGGGGAAGGGAGGGGAGAGGGGGAAGGGAAGGGAGAGGGGAAGGGAGGGGAGAGGGGGAAAGGGAAATGGAGGGGGGAGGGGGAAGGGGAGAAGGGGAGGTGGGTGGGGAGATGGATGGGGAAGGGAATGGGGGAGGGAGAGGGGGGAGATAGGGTGGGGAAGAAAGGGGAGTGAGGGAGTAGGACTACTCCCACCGAGTGCCACCAGGGGGCGTCAGAGACCGCCCCACCCATGAAAACTACGTAGTTGCAGCAATATTTGGTACACAGTTTCTGAGCATGACCCACATCACCAGTTCACGGGGTTTCTGGCCTCTGAGCACCCACGTGTAGGTAAGTCTCAGCTATGCGAGGTAGCCATTAAACTGTGATGTTGTACTAACAGTAAACATACATATACTTGACACAACTGATGTTTAGACAAACCCACTTCTCTAATACCAGAGTGACACAAGAGGCAGCATTCGCCGCCAACCTCCTTACGCCCAAAAGGACGCCAACTACCCAGCGTCCCATTCGATACATTGATTCAAAAATGATGTCGGCGTCCTGGTGGTGTCCTGGCGCCGCCCTGGCATGGACAGGGCACGGACATGGACGCAAGGAGGTTGCAAGTGCAGCACTTGCAACCTCCTTGCATCCAAAATTTCTGAAATGGACGCTGGGAGGTTGGCGTCCTCACAGCGCCAGCACTTAAGGAGGGCGTAACGAGGGCGCAATGAGGACGTTTTGATGTTGCGAATCGATCGTAAGCCAACGCATGCCTCGTGTGACTGGGGTATAAGTTAGATATGTAGAATCAAATCCAGGTGAGTGTTTTGAAAATGTGATGCTTTCATCAGACTATGCAGCTTTAAAGTTGCGTAGTCCGGTTTTGAGCTTCTGCCATGTTTATGAGATAAATATATTGAATTGATTGTTATAATCTACTTTACCTTAGAGATATTTGAAGTGCAAACATGTGAAATTAATTTTGGCAAGTATGCCAAAACTCTCAAACCATAGGATATAGGGTATTCATGTGACGACACGAACCGGATGCGCGGCCATTGTGGCGATATCAACCCGTAAACATCCCATAGAGTTTGGCTGTACGCGCAGTGGAAAACGTGTATTTCATTCAAAATTAATAGAATTCCGGAACCCTAACCTTATAAATTTAATATAATCTATTCGTTGAATATGTTTTCTATATGTGTACCAAGCAGTTTGTTTCTAAGTGGTGTAGTTTTAGAGATATTTCACTTTTTCTGTATGAAGATTGCTCACGGCCATTGACAATGCACTGGCACTGACACTCAGAATATCCCAACTTTCACTATTATCTCTTGTTTTTAATACTTTCAGCGTAAATTGCTCTTAGGTTACATTAAATACTTCAGATCTTCCTCTTCAATCGCGCATTAAGATATTTTTAATCGATCCAATGAAAGCTTTTAAATTTATTTTACAAAAATAAATGCTCCACATAGACATAGCATTGCCGTATTTTACCCTTCGCGGGCAGTTTGCCGGTACGCGCAGTGCAAAACGTCGATTTTATTCAAAATGTATAGAAATCCAGAACCCTAACCTTAAAAATTTAATATAGTCTTATTGGTAAACATGTTTTCTATATGTGTACCAACCGATTTGTTTCTAGGTGGGTTAGTTTTATAGATATTTCACTTTTTCTGTATGAAGATTGCTCATAGTCATTGAGTTTGCAGTGTGACAGTGTGTTATTATTGTGGTTACTATCGCCACAATGGCCGCGCTTCCGGTTTCCGTGACGTGAGTGCATACCCTATATTGTGCAGTAACAGGTTCTATTAAATTGACCGAGTATTGCCTTCTATGCAGCAGCAAATGCTTAATAAGTGCATCAGTATCTAGATTAGATAAGTAAGCTCAAATCTAGATAAATATTTTGGTTTAAACAAATTTGATGATTTCATCGGACTATTGCAGCTTTAATTAAAACTGTTGTTTTATTTTATTTTATTTTTGTGAAAGATCGTCATCGTTAGTTTAAATGTGGACAATTAAGTTGCGGCATTATTTAAACACTTCGAAAGAAGTTATTTCAACTGTTTGAAGAATTTGTAAGTAAATACTTTGGACAGAAGCGCCCTATGAGTATGATACTGCCGGGTCTAGGGTGGTCGACTGTGACCTTCAGGGGTCAATGAGTGCAGGTCACAAACCTTGACCTTCACGTGCCCCACGTCCTATTTCCCGAGATTTTCCCACACCCTTATTTTTTTTCTATATTTAGGAGCTGGGGTATTTTGTGTGTGTGTGTGTGTGTGTGAGTGTGAGTGTGTGTGTGAGTGTGTGTGTGTGTGTGTGTGTGTGTGTGTGTGTGTGTGGCTTTGAAGTTTGAGTTTGGACAAGGAGTGGCCTATGACGAGGTCGATCTCATGTGGCTGTCACACTACGACGACAAGCGGCGACGACAGCCCAGCGACTTGGATTTTGTGAAAACCCGACGACATATGCAAATTCGGGCCAAGTTGGACGACAAGCGGTCGACAGCGTGGCGACAGTGCGGCGACAGCCGAACGACACACACACAGAGACACACACACAGAGACACACACACAGAGACACACACACACAGACACACACACAGAGACACAACAGCAGTCTCCATATGATATATGAAGAAATGGGACGGTACAAACATGCGTGTTAGACTATGCGGCGGACCTGTGAGGAAGCAGTCTCCATCAGAAATATGAAGAATGGGACGGTGCAAACATGGCTCAGTTTAGCAGAGAGTAGTGGTATGTCTGTGTGTGTGTCTGTGTGTGTATCTGTGTCTGTGTGTGTGTCTCTGTGTGTGTGTCTCTGTGTGTGTGTCTCTGTGTGTGTGTCGTCACACTCACTCACTATCACACTCACTATCACACTCACTATCACACTCACTATCACACTCATACTCACACTCACTATCACACTCACTATCACACTCATACTCACACTCACTATCACACTCACTATCACACTCACACTCACTATCACACTCACTATCACACTCACACTCACTATCACACTCACACTCTCTTGCAAACATGGAGGTCTATGCGGCGGACCTGTTAGGAAGCAGTCTTCATGAGAAATATGAAGAATGGGACGGTGCAAACATGTAGGTTTATGTGGCGGACCTGTTAGGAAGCAGTCTTCATATTTGGGACGGTCCTAACATCCCTCAAAGCAAGCTAAACTGAGCCATGTTTGGACCGTCCCATTCTCATTCTCTGACTATGTGGCCAAACGGCCCCGGCGACAGCTTAACGACAGCTTAGCGACAAGACGACAGCGTAGCGACAGCGTAGCGACAGCCGAACAACAGCGTCTGTCGCCGAGGTTTTTCAACATGCACAAAAACCCGACGACAACCGGGCGACAGTGGAGAAACTGGAGTTGTTGTGGCGACAGCCGAACGACAACATAACGACACCGTAGCGACAGCCGACGACAGAGCAAAACGACAAGTCGTTGGGCTGTCGTCGGCCTTGTCGTCGTAGTGTGACTGCTACATCAGGGCGTCGAGAGCCGTCTAGAGCAGCTGAGTCGGCTTGGTCATTACCGGTGTGGTGGTTTCAGCGTGTTCCCGTGCTCAGAGGTGTCCCGTTGCTTCTGCGCTGCTTCTGCGCATGCGCGGATTTCGCATCAACTCGGGTCACCTGAGCCACTTATTGGCGCATGCGCACATCCTACAAACTCGGGTCGAATAATCGAATATGCATCTCCGCGCTCGGGTGGACAATCTTCTTCTTTTTTTTTTTTAATAACCGATAAAAATACAGCAAAATAGGATTTAAAGTATTTTATGATGGCCCAGTTTACCTATATTTCCATTTAATTAATCTAAGTTATTCTTTTTTTGCACATGGCACGTGTATTTGTCGACTCCACTCGCCGTGTTCTATTTGAATTTCTGACGACTCGGATGACCCGAGTCGCCCGGGTAGTGTTAATCGAATACGGCCATCCTTATTAGATTCTGACGCATGCGCAGAAGCGAGGGACACCTCTGAGCACGGGAACACGCTGAAACCACCACACCGGATAGCCCAATGTGGGAGGGAACAAAGACTAAAGCCCCAGTCACACCTACCCGGACGAGCCCCGGATTAGCCCCGGACCAGAGGCCGGATTGCCCCGGACTGAGCTGGACCACCCCCGACTGAGCCGGACCACCCCCCGTCACTACCCGGTGTGTCCACGGAGTAGTCCCGGACTTGAAGTGGACTTGCTCCATGGCAATCCGTGGCTAATCCGTGCTCATCCGGCTTGTCTGGGTCTTATCCGGGCAGTCCGGGAGTTGTCCGTGGATATGTCGGGGCTAGTCAGGGCTGGGCTGGGTTAAACCGTGGCCCCCGGACGGTACATGGACTACCCCCGGGCTACACGGACCACCCCAGGATTACCCCCGGATCATCCTGGATGATGCCGGATTGAGCCTGGATTACAAAATGCCCCGGACCGTCCCGATGTTTTAAACATTTTAAAACATCCGGGGCGGACCCCGGACGAAGCCGGTCCAGCCACAGATCATCAAGGACCAGCCACGGATGAGCCACGGATCATGCCAGATCGCCACGGACCATGCCGGATCATGGTCCGGGGCTCGTCCGGCCCCTGATCCGGGTAGGTGTGACTGGGGCTTAAGACTGGTGGTGACAGTGTTCTGGATCAAGGTGGCCAGAGATTGGCTAGCTCTGTGTTCCTTGATTTTGTGGACTGCATTGAGTAGTCACAACAGCATAACCCCGTTAAACCAAACTTGAAGGGACCCTAGAAATTTGTTTGGATTAACCAATCATTGGTTTAACCGAGCTTTGGCTTCGACTTTGACTTGGCTTTGGCAAAAACGCGGGTGCATTATGAATGTAATATACCATGTATGTGGACACTTTGGTTATTGTTTTTTATGTATAGCCAGTATAACCCCGTTAAACCAAACTCGGTTAAACCAAACGATCGGTTAACCCAAACGTTTTTTCAATGGCCCGGCAAAATACTACTATTTATCATATAAAAAAGTCTTATAACCACATGAAAGTTTGGTTTACCCATACCGTAAGTGGCCTGGGGCCCGACAATTTTGTTTGGATTAACCGATACTTTGGATTAACTGACTTTGGTTTAACCAACTTTTTTATATGATAAATGGTAGTATTTTGCCAGGCCGCCGAAAAAAGTTTGGATTAACCGATCATTTGGTATAACCAAGCTTGGTTTAATGGGGTTGTACTGTATATACTTGTGTGTATGTCTATATATCTCTAGGATGACATAACCTATGTAACTCCTATACGTTCCACCACCTGTATGAAATTCATAAACAATAACATTTCCATGACATACCAGACTCTCTGACAGCAGCTACACACACATGTCCAACGTGCCACCGCACATTCCGAGCACAAATTGGACTCATCAGTCATCAACGAGTTCACACCAAATGATGAGTTGCTGTCACCATCACCACCGATAGACAACCAAGAATAAGATATCCACCCCATGTAATTTGCTAACTTGTGGAGTATTTTGATGTTCTTGTTAAACTGTGAAATGATGCATGTAAACTGCTTGCATATATGTACACATAAAGGGGCATATCTGATTCCATGTAAAAATATTAATTGTAGATTTGTTTGAACAATCTACTGTGAATAAGTATGAAAATTACAGCGATGAATGTCTCCTAAAATAGGAAAAACTTGGACAAAAGCTATTCATGGAACCATTATGTAACTTTGACACCACTTTGCCTGTAGACATATGTATATATATATGCATGTAAATTTATGTCCATACAAACACGACGAGTATCCAGATGAGATGGCCGAATGAGTTGAGTGTCTGTCTGCCGTTTTGGTAGATCGTGGGCCTCAAACCCACCGGTTCAAACCCTGGTTGAGTCAAAACAATGACATACAAATTTATACTTGTTGCTTCCTAGACAGGTGCTTGGCATTATTAGGATAGAGCAAGGACTGGTTGGCTCAGTGTCAGGATAGTGGGACTGAGTTGGATATCAGGTCATGGGACTGGCGGTCTGCTCTCCCATTGGGGCAGCACGATAAAGTCACCATGAGTGTGCACTGTCACAAGTCGGTACCCGTCCTGATATGACCTTAGCTGTTGCTACGACATAAAACAACAACAAACAAACAAAACTGATTATTGTATTACCGCTCGACGGTGGCGCCGCCACCGGTCCACAATGTAACTACTGGGCCGCCAACCGCCACTCGGTCCAGAGGATTTTTCTTATATATAATATACTGACATTTTGTGAATTTTAATCAGTGAATATCAATAATCGTGGAAATCTACGAAATCGCGGACATCTTTCATCCCTGCTCTATTGACGATTTGTGTGTGACGTAGGCATCACACTACTCCTGCGTCGTGGTTGGATAGAAACAGTTCCTTCTACTGTCAAGTGTATGTAAATAAAACAAAAAGCACAAATCTATTCACTGCTATGATATAATTCTGTTATTTAGAACCATGAATATTCAATCAGGGGTTGAAATAATGTTATTTAACAGAATAACTTACTCAAAAAGTGAAATTCGGTCAAATTAAACCCAAAATCGGAGCGATATTAACACACGCTGCTACATTGGCAGTGTTATAGTTGTACTTTCTATCCAACCATGATGGCCGACGAGGCACTGGTCACGTGGTGATGAGGCAATGGTCACGTGGTTCTAATCGTTTGACGCACATCCTCAATAGAGGCTCGATGGCTCAAGTCTCTGGAACCTACCACAACCACTGCGTCAATGTGAGATGCATCTCAGGGAATGAAGCGAAGGAACTCACCTGGAAAAGATTAATTAAAAAATAGTTAATTCACATGAATCAGAAAATAGTAATTGGCATGACTGAACAAAATATTAAACTGACATCACTAGAAAAATAGTTATTTGACATGAATAAAAACAGTTAATTGACATAATCAGAAAGAATAAATATTACTAGGCACGGATTTGGTTTAGAAAAGCTCAGAAGAGATTGATTAAAAAATAGGTAATTGATATCAATTAAAAAATAGTTAACTCACATGGCTAGAAAAATAGGTAATTGAAATGAATTTATTTTTTAAAGGTTGGAATGTTAAATAAAACAACTAGCCACGGCTTTGGTTTAGACAATTTGATGCTTTAATCTGACTACACAGATTTAAGCGAATAAATACATAAATACACAAACTAAAATACACGCATGAATGCAGTGGGATATCGCGTCATGCTGCCAGCGACATAACCTAGTAGGGCAGCACTATAAAGTCACCATAACTGCACACTGTCACAACTTGGTTACTGATCATATATCTCAAACTAAACAAAGGTGTCAGCAGAGGAAAGATTATCTCCTTCACCCATCAGACTCTCTGACTGCAGCTACACACGCATGTCTAACGTGCCTTCGCACATTCTGAGCACAAATTGCACTTATCAGTCATTCACAACAAATGATGAGTTGCTGTCATCATCACCACCGATGGACAACCAAGAAGATGTATGTATGTGCGTGTGCATTGGTGAGTATCCGTGGACGAGTGTTTGTGCGCAGATCACTTTTTTAGGGTACATTATTTGATTAAGCAGGGGAAATTTCAAGTGCGTATGATCGGCCTTCCTCATTCCACTGCTCCTTGCCCTATCCTAATAATGCCGAGCGCCTGGCTAGGAAGCGACAAGTATACATTTTAAAGTAATTGGTTTGACGCGACCAGGGATCAAACCCATTGGTTTCGAATCCCACGATCTACCAAAATGGGAGACGGACGCTCAACTCATTCAGCCATCACGTCTGGTATAATAACATGAACATGGAGTGAATTCTGCAGGGGCTGCTGGTGCTTTTTACAAGTGGGCCAACACGCTGATGGCATGTCATGGTGACGCGGGTCAAAAGCCAATAGGCAAGCTATCAGCATGTCAATTGTCAGCCCGGGGTGATCGGCCGATACCGCTGGTCTGTCCGCTGAGCCCGGCATTAGAAGTGCCACTTGTAGTCGATGGCCTCAGGCAGGCTGAGCCCGGCATTAGAAGAGTCACAACTGAGCCGCCCAACCGCCACTTGTAATTGATATAAACTTAGATGTTGCCAGGACGTAAAGCTCCAACAACCAACAACCAACCAACCAGTTGTCAGACTGGGTGGGAGGTAGGGGGGGGGGGGGGACGTGATTAAATAAACCTGTCAGGGGGGGGGGGGGTATTTGCAACCATTTCATCTGATATCTGTTGCAATCACTAGATTGGACTTTATTTGCCGGTTTAAAGTTGCGCAGTCTGATGGTTTTCAGTTTTTGTCATTTTCCGAGATAAATATATTAGGTTGATCATTCTAGTCTACCTTACTTTAGCTTGAAGTAACTTTTATTTCCAATGGTTAACCTTTGAGATATTTCAAGTGCAACCACGTCAAATTAATTTTGGCAAGCACGCCAAAACCCTGACACCATAGGCTTCTGCAGTAATAGGTTGTATTAAATTGCCTCAGTATCCCTTTCTATATGGTGACACATGCTTAATAAGTGCATCAGTGTGTAAGTTAGGTATGTAGAATCAAATCTAGATAACTATTTTGGTTTTCAAAATTTGATGTTTTCATCGGACTATGCAGCTTTAATGTTATGAGATAAATGTATTACAAGAATTCATAAATGTCATACATGTATATCTATATAAAAATAAACTAAAATGAACTATACATGAATATATACATAAAACACTTTGTGATGACCACTGTTAGTGTTACTGGTTGGTTGTTGGAGTTTTACATCCTGGCAACATCTAAGGTTATATCAAGATGGGTATCGACTTGTGACGTTGCGCACTCATGGCGACTTTATAGTGTTGCCCCACTGGAAGACCAGGCCACCAGCACAATGACCTGCTATCCCACTCAGTCACATTACCCTGACACCGAGCCAACCAGTCCTTGCCATACCCTAATAATGCTGAGCGCCTGGCTAGGAAGCAACAAATATTAATTTTCAAGTCACTAGTTTAACCCGATCAGGGTTCGAATCCATGGGTTCTAATCCCACGATCTACCAAAACGGGAGACTGACACTCAACTCATTCGGTCATTGTGTCTCGTCACCACTGTTATCTATATTCACATATTGAACTAATAAAGTAATATATACCACATAAAGTGTCACTTATGGTTATATTAAAGCCGGCGTCCTGGTTGATGACTAGATAAAGGATTCACCCGGTACTCGTAGTACACGGGAGAATACCAACCCTATATAAAAACGGTCGAAAAAGTGGGTTCATAAATTGAGAGCCTAATTTCACAATCTAAGAAGCAACAATTATTCTTTACAATTACATATGTCTTATTGATAGCCCACTACCTTTGAGTTGAAAAATATAATATAATATCTAGTTTAATAAGATTTAAAAGTGAAATCGACGGCGTTCTGTGGCCACCATCTTGTCTTTTTGCATTCTCTCCCATTTCACCAAGTCTGTGCTGATATAAGTAACCATTTGACACTGGAGGCAGGCATTCTACTTGCTGTTCCATACTAAAGCTATTTTCGTGCGTATTTACAGTACGCTGTCCTTCACCCGTGTACTACAAGTACCGGGTGAATCTTTTATCTAGTTGATGACATGCTGTATCTACAACCAGTTGCCGCCATTTACTGGTTGTCAACACCGAGTCAACAGCGATTCTTGATAGCTCTTTGAGAATTAGAGCACCTCCCCCCTCCCACCCACATACACCACACAAGCACACATCACCGATGGACGGGGAGGGAGAGCGGGAGAGGAGAGATGTGGGGGTGGGGGGAGAAGGAGCAGATCGAGAAAGGAGGGAGAGGGAGAGAGAGGGAAGGGAGTGAAGAAGGGAGAGGGAGAGGGAGAGGAGAGGGAGGAAAGGGAGAGAGAGAATAGGGAAGAGTGAAGGGGAAAGGGAAAGGGAAGAGGGAGAGGGGAGAGGGCCAGGGAAAAGAGGAGAAAGGGGAGGGAGGGTGGGAGAGGGCGAGATATATAAAGGGACAGCGAGTGACAGGGCGAAACGGTGGGAAAGGTGGATAAATGACAGGGAGATGGGGAGACAGGGGGACAGGGGGAATAGGGGGAGAAGGGAGAGGATATAGGGCGACAGGGAGGGTGGGAGAGAAAGGGCGAGAGTGAGATAGGAGGAGATGGGAGAGAGGAGCGAAACAGAGGGAGACAGTAAGAGAGGGAGAAAGAGGGAGATAGGGGCGTGAGCGGGAGAGAGCGGGAGAGAGCGGAGTGAGGGGAGAGAAAGAGGGAGATATGGGAGTGAGGGGAGATAGGGGAGTGAGGTGGAGGGAGTGGGAGAAAGAGAGAGAGAGTGGAAGTGAGGGGGAAGAGGGGAAGTGAGGGGGAGAGAGGGGGTAGAGAGGGTTGGTTGGGGGAGAGCGGGACATGGGGTTAGGTAAGGGTTAATACATGGTGACGGTCACGTGACACGCTAAACTGCGACACTGCGACATAGAACTAGCAAACATTCATCACGCAATGTCAGCATGGAGTTGGACATGCCCGTTATCTGACAGCACCCCCAGGATGCCCGCTGACCTCTGACCTCTGTAGGTCCGGCCGCCATATTAGGGGCACACGGACGCGCTCCCATACTCTCTGGGAACATGTCGCTGCTGGGGCCGCTGGGGGGGGGGGGGGGGGGGAGCTGATTGGTTGGTTGGTTGGTTGGTTGGTTGGTGGAGTTTTATGTCCTGGCAACATCTAAGGTCATATGAGAACAGCTACCGACTTGTGACAGTGGGCACTCATGGTGACTTTATGGTGCTGCCCCACTGGAAGACTAGGCCACCCGCACCATGACCTGATATCCCACTCAGTCACATTATCCTGACACTGAGCCAACCAGTCCTTGCCATATCCTAATACTGCCGAGTGCCTGGCTAGGAAGTCACAAAGCTCAATTTTTAAGTCATCGGTTTGACTTCGACTAGGGTCCGAACCCATTGGTTTGAATTCAACGACCTACCAAGACGGAAGACGGATGCTCAACTCATTCGGCCATCCCATCTGGGGCCATATGCAGGAAGCGGTGTTAGCGAGCAAAAACGCGTTTAGATGGGATTTCTGGTTTAGCGCCGAAAAGTTGGTATGCACGAGTCAGTGATAGGCCTAACACCGCGCGTTTAAGGTCCGCGACACTAACCCCATTTCATATGATGTTTAAGGGCGGTGTTAGCATAAGGTTGTGGGCAAATCTATTCAATGCTATCATATTTAACAGAATTAAATACACAATAAGTGAAAGTTTATCAATTTAACCATAAATTCGAAGCGTTATTAAGGCTACCGCCGCATTGGCGGCGATATTAATAGTTATATTTTCGAATCGACGAACGTAAAGTAAACAAATCGCCGCCGCCGCTGCCATCGCCGCCACCGCCGCGCCGACGTCGACGCATTGGCGGCAATGTATTAGGCCCAAATCTATTCAATGCTATCATATTTAACAGAATTACATACGCAATAAGTGAAATTTATTCAAATTAACCCTAAATTCCAAGCAATATTAATGCTGCCGCCGCGACGGCGGCGATATTAATATTTTCGAACCGACGAATGCAAGCAACCGCTGCTGCCGCCAGTATGGAAAGTGACGTCGATGGTGTGGCTGCGGCGATTTGTTTACTTTACGTTCGTCGATTCGAAAATATAAATATTAATATCGCCGCCGTTACGGAGGCAGCGTTAATATTACTTCGAATTTAGGGTTAATTTCATCAAATTTCACTTATTGCGTATCTAATTCTGTTAAATATGATAGCATTTAATATATTTAAGCCTAATATATGGGTACAGACGCAGAGGGATTTCCCAAATCTATAAATAAATTCACGTTTAGCTATAATGAAAGTGTTACGCGCTCCTGCATACGACTTGACACAGTTCCCGACGTCGGTGATAGCTAAACGGTAACAGGCTCTAACACCAAACCCCGCTAACACTGACTCCTGCATATGGCCCCTGGTCTTTCGTATTAGGCAACTTCGTATCAGGCTTACAACAATCCCCCCCCCCCCCGCCCCTATGTGCTTATTTTATGAGATAAGTTCAACGATAATTATGAGAAGAATGTATTTGTTGGTACTACAGAAATGTTTTTTTTGCGTTCTAAATTTGCAAGTAAAATAACTGTAAAATATATAATTGGGATTTACGGCCTTCAATCATAAAGGGTCATCACAACGGGAAGTGAGTTATGACTGGAGACACTCATGGCGGTTTTATAGTGCTGACCCACTGGAATACAGTCCTGCCAGATTGGTGACCTCATATCCAGCTCACTCAGTCATATTATTCTGAAATTTGGGCTACCAGTCCTTGGCCTATCCTAGTAATGCCAGTGTATGGGCAAGGTAGCAACAAGTATCAATTTTGAAAGTTTGTTCGAGTTTTACGTCCTAGCCACATTTAAGGTCATATCAGGATGGCACCAACTTGTGACAGTACGCAGTCATGGCGACTTTATAGTGCTGCCCCACTGGGAGACCTGGCCATCAGCACCATTACCTGATATACCACTCAGTCACATTATCCTGACACTGAGCTAACCAGTCCTTGCCCTATCCTAGTAATGCCGAGTGCCAGACTAGGTAGCGACAAGTATCAATTTTGGAAGTCATCAGTTTGACGCAACTGGGATTCTAACTCCCGATATTTTGTATGGTCCAAATATTCTTTTCTTAATTTAAAGAAAAGAGAAATAACAAAGATTATCACCAAAAAAACACCCCAGGAGATTAGCCATGAAAAAAAAAGGAAACCCACAAATCCCTCCCACAATTAAAGGGGGCACGTTATCCTACCCACTGGGCCACCTCGTTGGCTGAGCTTGTGTGCATTGTTGAGGTGATGGTCCTTTAATGATGATGATGACTGGGTTGTTCGTAACCTGTTCGGTTACAGGTGGAAAACCTGCAGCATTGAATCAGCACTGATAAATTGGTCGATTTTGGCTGAAGTATAAACTTCTAGGGGTAACGCAATCAGTCCGGACGTCGAAGGGTTGGAGAGGGATGAAGGGAAAAGATAGGATTAGCAAAAGAGCACCGAGAAGCAGTGAAAAGGAAAAGGGCCCCACCCAAGCAATCAACTCCTTTGATCAGGAGAAGTAAGCCCAGGAGAAAAAAAGAATGGGTAGCATTTCTGAGGAAAGGGAAGTGAGGAGAGTTGAGTCAAAGAGCCTGTGCCTCCTTGCTCTGCAGTGACCAGTCGGCGAGCTGGAGACACAAACAGAGTAAGGCGGTAGAAAGTAAAAAGCAAGCCAGCCTCCCACTGCAACACTGCTGTGTATAACTTACAGCGTCATCAAAGGCCAGTTGCTCTCATACCATGTCTGTGTGGTGTGGGAGGTTAAAAATCCCATGGGTTGGTAAAAGTGTAGGCTCGGGCTTTCTATCGACAAGCTGTCTAATGGTGAAAACAAGTCTATTCAGACTTATTCATGATACTGTAGTGGTCTGCACTGACCTCTCAGGCAAGTAACCACATAGACAGGTAGGCGTGGGGAGTGTGTTGATATCAGGGAGCCTAGGTGGTGTAATGGTTAGCACACTGGCCCGGAATGCAAAGAGATGTGGGTTCGAGTCCCGCTCTAGGCACAGTAATTCCCATTTTCATCACCCCCACGACACTGGTTGCCGTGATCAGGATCCTGTACAAGCTTTGCGCTGTATGGTTGTTGAACCTACCCTGTGTATGTATGTGTTAGTGCATTGCCTGTATGTATGTAATTGTAAGCATTACAAGACTTACAATTCCAGGGGGACGAGTGTAGTGGTCTGCACTGACCTCTCAGGCAAGTAACCACATAGACAGGTAGGCGTGGGGAGTGTGTTGATATCAGGGAGCCTAGGTGGTGTAATGGTTAGCACACTGGCCCGGAATGCAAAGAGATGTGGGTTCGAGTCCCGCTCTAGGCACAGTATTTCCCATTTTCATCACCCCCACGACAATACTATTGATAGGCAGTATGAATCTTCAAGAATTTCTTTGATTTTAGAATACCGGCGGCTGAGGGACAATAAAATGAGGTGTGGACGAAGTGGAGTCCGGACAGCAAGTGGTCCTTTAGTGAAGTGAGGCGAATTGAGGTGCTGTTGGGGCACACTTGGTACAACAGCCCCCCCCCCTACACACACACACACACACACACACACACACACACACACACACGAGTGCCGTCTGTGACTTTGCGGTCATTCACGGCCCCTGTTGCGGGTGTCAGTGCTGTAGTCAGTCAGGTGTCAACCACCTCCCAACACTTGACACCCAGCCCGGTTCCATAGCAATTCGTCGACCGATGATGGTGAATGCAGAACAAGAACCGATATAACTGGCAGGGACCATTACTAACAATAGACTACATCGCCATTCCAGCCGCGCGGTGCATTGTGGGATGCGTGGAAGAAAAACAAACCCTCGCGAAGCACATGGCTAATGATAATACAATGGGTGCAGTTTGTCTTAGATATATTCATCAGATCATTATATTGCATGTGTGCATACATGTTTATGCCAAATTCTTATGTATTTCTATTAATTTAAAATAAAATCGAAGTTTTTCCCTATGTGTATCATCTAACTCAATGGATGTACACATTTGCTTTGCTGCCAACGGCATTTTTGGCGGATGCGCAGTCGGATCGGTGATCTCATCTATTAACCAGCAGTTCTATTTTCAGGGTCCGTACACTTGCGACGATATGGAAATCAAGGCTATTTTATAGCTTTTCAAGGCTGTTTTTGATAGGAATTCAGGCGAGTATTGGCGTTTTACTACATGCAGTAGGTATGTTGGATTATCTTATGCCGAATGGTGATTTCTGACTAATTTAGATCAGTTGGAACAGTTGAATGGAATCCAAGGCTTTTCAAGAATAATTACACAAAATAGGTTAAATCCAAGGCGTTTCAACGCCTTGAAATGGGACAGGACAGGCCCCATACGGACACTGTATTTTGGCCTGCTTTAACTTAAAATTTGGCGACATTGGTGGGTGAACTGTTGGTAGGTGGCGACGGTGGAATGCTGGTCAGTTGCTGGTCAAGGTGTGGTGGTGGTGGTGGGTTGTGTGAGTGTGTGTGTGTGTGTGGGTGGGTGTGTGTGTGTGTGTGTGAATGGGGGGCGCCAGTAGGACCAGGAAAGGAGGGGGAGAATGTACAAGTGCCCTTTGAAGATTCAGTGCTTTAAAGCCGTTGAGGCCTGGGATGACAGACACCATGTCCAGAGCCAAAGGGATTCTTTGAATACGTCTGCAAATTGTAAATGTGAAGGGGAGGATGGAGGGTGGGTGGGGGAGTGGAGATGTGCCACTCAAGAAGGACTGAAGCCGCAACTCAACTTATGACAGTGCGCACTTATGGTGACTTCATAGTGCTGCCCACTGGGAGACCAGGTGGCTGGCATCATGAGCAGATATCCCACAGCCACATTATCCCGACACTGAGCTACCAGTCTCTACCCTATCCTATTTATGCCAAGCGCCAGGCTAGGTAGCGACAAGTATCAATTTTGTAAGTCATTGGTTTCACTCGGCTGGGATTCAAAATCCTGAATCTTCCACATGGGAAGCCTGTGCTCTACCAATTCGGCTATTTCACTGCACAATCTATGTAAGAATATGGCAAGAATTCCATCTACTTTAATCATCAGGAAGCGCATGGTTACAGGTGCAAAGCGAGCTTAAAGTTGCATACCCCAATGGTTTTGAGTTTCTACCATTTTCTGAGATAAATACATTGCTTTTCCTTTTTTATTGACGCCTTATTTAACCGGTCCATAACGTATAAGTTCCTGATAGAACTTGTTTTCAATGCTGAAGAGCTTTAGTCATTTAATTTGTGGTTCATTATATTGTACAGTTTGATAGTAATTTGCAAGTGTAGTTATCTCAGAGCTACCTAAGAGCTTCCTGGTCCACAATTACCATTATTGATCTACCTTACTTTAGCTTGAAGTAACCTTTACTTCAAGTGGCTAACTTTGGAAATATAAGTGAAAACATTCCAAATTAATTTTGGCAAGCATGTCAAAACTAGTAACAGGTTCTATTAAAATGTTTAATAAGTGCACCAATATCTAAGTTAAATACAGTATAGCCCCGTTAAACCAAACTTGAAGGGACCATAGAAAATTGTTTGGATTAAAGCTGCATAGTCCGATGAAATATGAAATGTTCAGAACCAATCCAATTATCTAGATTTGATTTTACCTATCTAACTTAAATACTGATGCACTTATTAAGCATTTGTTTCTGCGAAGAAGGCAATACTGAGTCAATTTAACAGAACCTGTTACTGCAGAAGTCTATGGTGTCAGAGTTTTGGCAAGCATGCCAAAACTAATTTTCCATGTTTGCACTCAAAATAAAGTAGATACTAGTGATCGATCTAATATATTAATCTCAGGAAAGATACAGAAATT
The DNA here is from genome assembly GCA_030323885.1 of Branchipolynoe longqiensis. Classification (NCBI taxonomy): domain Eukaryota; kingdom Metazoa; phylum Annelida; class Polychaeta; order Phyllodocida; family Polynoidae; genus Branchipolynoe; species Branchipolynoe longqiensis. The sequence goes on from CM059194.1 coordinate 22,773,868, forward strand.
CAAAACCTTCGGACTATGCAACTTTAGCTGATTATTGGTTTAACCAAGCTTTGACTTTGACTTTGACTTGGCTTTGGCAAAAATGCGGGTGCATTATGAATGTAAGATACAATGTATGTGGACACTTTGATTATTGTTTTTTATGTATATATATACAGTTTAACCCTGTTAAACCAAGCTCGGTTGAACCAAACGATCGGTTAATCCAAACTTTTTTCAGCAGCCCGGCAAAATACTACCATTTATCATATAAAAAAGTTGGTGGGGTCTTAGATGACCTTATAACCACTTGAAACTTTGGTTTAACCGTACCGGAAGTGGCCTGGGGTCCAACAATTTTTCTTGGATTAACCAACTTTTTTATATGCTAAATGGTACAATTTTGCTGGGCCGCCGAAAAAGTTTGGATTAACCAATTGCTTGGTTTAACCGAGCTTCGTTTAATGGGGTTACACTGTATGTGGAATCAAATCTAGATGAGTGCTTTTTGTTGTTGAAAATTTCATGTTTTTCAATGGACATTGCAACTTTATTAAGTGAACCAGTATCGAACTTGGATATGTAGGATCAAATCGAGGTCAGTGTTGTGGTTTGGCAAATATGATGCTTTCATCAGACTATGCAGCTTTAAATAATGGGGTCTATAGCTAAGGATAGGGCTGGGAGCCTCGGACTATGCAGCTTTAAATAATGGGGTCTATAGCTAAGGATAGGGCTGGGAGCCTCGGACTATGCAGCTTTAAATAATGGGGTCTATAGCTAAGGATAGGGCTGGGAGCGGCATCAATCCTGACTTCCATCATGTAAGCTGAAGCTGTGACCTGACTATGGGTTACAGCTACCGTCCTTCCAGAGGGACCAGTGGAACTTGAAATACCCGTATTATCACCCACTTACGCCAACTGCTTGAGGATTCATCATTTAGGAGTGCGCTCTCCTGTGAATATCCCTGGCTATCAGCTGGAGAGCAGACATATAGATAACCACTGCAGTATATATAGGTATACCTCAGGTTGGTTTGTGTTGTGGGGTTAACATCCCAGCAACATCTAAGGTCATATCAGGACAGATTTTCTCTCTACATCCTAGCATCACTTTATGTCAAATTAGGATGGTTTAACATCCTATTTTCTGCATGCATGTGTAGTAAAGTGTTTTACCCAAAGACGGCTTGTATTATTAATAAGGTCTTATTAACGCAAACACTTGTAAATACGGCTTTATTCACCCTGGCTCATCTAAATATGGTATTATTAATACAAGCTCATGTAAATATGGCCTTATTAACGCAACCTCATGTAAATACTGCCTCATTAACACAACATCATGTAAATACGGCCGTATTAACAAAACCTTGTGTAAATATGACCTCATTAACACAACCTAATGTAAATACTGCCTTATTAACACAAATTCATGTAAATATGGCCTTATTAACACAACCATGTGTAAATACAGCCTTGTAATCACAACCTTGCATAAATATGACCTTATTAACACGACCCCCGTGTAAACACGGCCTTATTAATAAACTTGTGCATATATGGCCTTATTAACAAACTCATGTAAATACGGCCTTATTAACACAACATCGTGTAAATACGGCCTTATTAACAAAACCTTGTGTAAATATGACCTCATTAACACAACCTAATGTAAATACTGCCTTATTAACACGAATTCATGTAAATATGGCCTTATTAACACAACAATGTGTAAATACAGCCTTATAATCACAACCTTGCATAAATATGACCTTATTAACACGACCCCCGTGTAAACACGGCCTTGTTAATAAAATTGTGCATATATGGCCTTATTAACAAACTCCAGGAGAAATACCTCAGGGAGTTTGACGCCCCTGCCCTGCAGAGTTGTAAACCACTGCCTTGTGGTACAGGTTCTTGACAGAACCGAAGGCTAAGGGAGCAAACCCTAAACAGAAAACCATGTCACTGTGGCAGCATTAAGGGCGGTTGATGTATGGAACTCCCAACATCTCCCGACCAGCCACTGCAGGGACAAATAGTTTTGCGCCTGTCTTGACATGTTCTTGCCGGTGTGAAACCTCTATTTGCTCCCCGAGAGAGTGCCTTTGGGAACTTGCAAAAGCCAGCAGCACTTCAACACTTTTGCAGGCAGCTTTCATGAAATATGAGAGACATTAAGACTGACTCATGGATGCAACTCTCACAGCAGAGAGCTAAATGGAGAGCGGCAGTAAAGTAATGAAAGCAGTCTTTGTCGCATCGCGACCGACAGCATGATGATGATGAACAAACTCATGCAAATACAGCCTTATTAACACAAACTTGTGTAAATATGGCCGTACTAACACAAACTTGTGTAAATACGGCCTTATTAACACAAACTTGTGTAAATATGGCCTTATTAACACAACCTTGTGTAAATACAGCCTTATTAACACAACCCCCATTTAAATATGGCCTTATTAATAAACTCGTACATATATGGCCTTATTAACTCAACCATGTGTAAATAAGGCCTTATTAACACAACCTCATGTAAATAAGGCCTTATTAACACAACCTTGTGTAAATATGGCCTATTAACACAACCTTGTGTAAATACAGCCTTATTAATAAACTTGTGCATATATGGCCCTGTTAACACAACCTTGTGTAAATACGGCCTTATTAATAAACTTGTTCATATATAGCTTTATTAACACAACCTCGTGTAAATAAAGCATACTTAAACTGGCTTGTGTAAATAGCTATGTCCGTGACCTTCACCTTCCTACTGTTCTGCAATCTTGAGCTGGCAGTCATTACAATGCTCACAGCGCTCAATTACAATGCTCAAGATGGCAGTCAATTCGACCAGTCCCCGTTCTATGAGAGAAGGGCACGTGGACCAGACTAACAACTGACCCAATCACCGCTCAGCATATAAAGCACCAAGTCTGCCAACAACAGGGACGGGCACACTGAAAAAAGCAGACAGCAGAGGAGCTAAGTCTCCAGATTTGGTGGGAGATCTCCCTAAAATATAGCAAAATAACACCGTCATATCAGGATGGGTACTGACTTGTGATAGTGTGCATTCATGGCGACTTTATAATGCTGCCCCACAGGGAGAACAAGCCACTGGCAACATGAGCTGATATCCTACTCAGTCACATTATCCTGACCCTAACTGAACCAGTCTTTGCCCTATCTTAATTATGCCGAGCGTCTGGCTAGGAAGCAACAAGTATAAATCTTTAAGTCATTAGTTTGACTCGACCAGGGCTCAAATCCCACGATCTACCAAAACAGGAGACGGGCGTCAACTCATTCGGCCATCTGGTCTGGTCATGCCAAAATGTTGGTCAGTCAGGATTTAATCCCTGAGTGCTAGTTACACAAAGAGTGAGTGAAGGACCTATGTGGATTGGTTTATTGGAGTTTTACGTCCTGGCAACATTATCCAAGTTCAAATCAGGATGGGTGCATATGCATTATGACGGTACCACATACTTGATAGTGCTGCCCCACTGGAATACTATGTGGCTGGCACCGTGGCCCCGATACCCCCACTGAAGTCAGATTATGATGACAGCCTGATGTCAATGGTTGTTGACTGCCTAACATCAACGGTTGTTGACAGCCTGATCTCAATAGTTATTGACAATGACAGCCTGACATCAATAGTTATTGACAGCCTGACGTCAATAGTTATTGACAGCCTGACGTCAATGGTTGTTGACAGCCCGATGTCAATGGTTGCTGACAGCCTGATCTCAATGGTTTGTAAAGACGAGGTCTCCATAAAGTAAAGTTGAATCCTTCCTCCAACTAATAGTTTTACCACTCGTCGTGGTCACCAGTATCTAAAGTATACTGCTCGAATCTGTGGTTGTGTAGGCAGGCTATAGTTTGTTTGTTGTTGTTTTACGTCCTAGCAACATCTAAGGTCATATCAGGACGGGTACCGACTTGTGACAGTGCGCACTCATGGCGACTTTATAGTGCTGTCCCACTGGGAAACCAGGCCACCGGCACCATGACCTGGTATCCCACTCAGTCACATTATCCTGACACTGAGCACACCAGTCCTTGCCCTATCCTAATAATGCCGAGCGCCTGGCTAGGAAGCGACAAGTATCAATTTTAAAGTGATTGGTTTGACTCAACCGGGACTCGAACCCACGACCCCACGGCAGGCTATAGTGAAATCAATAGAGGCAAAGAGAAAGGAAGAGTATAAAGTGTCAAGCCCTCTGGTTATTATTTATATGGTACATGGATTCAGTGTAGAGTATCACCCACCCCATTCTCCCAATGAGAAACAAGCATTCTTAGCTCTACCAATAGGGATCCAGCATTCCTGGTCCCCATGGTTACCAGTGATCTGCCCACCACCACCAAGCTGTGTGGCTCCCCTGGCCACAACCTGCCTTGAGCCTGAGTGTGGTGATCCTGACTAGCAGAGGGGGGAGGGGGTTGGCTCTGAGTGCCCATTACACACAGCCCCAACAGCACCACTATGTCTATTTACCTATCAATCAAACACCAGCAGCACCTACATATAGTATACACATACACATACATGCACCTAGTCATGTATACCCGATTCATAATAGAACATTTGCATTCCCCCACCAATGCTGTAATATCGGAATATTTTACAGGTTGTTGACAGCCTGACGGCAATGGTTGTTGACAGCCTGATGTCAATAGTTGTTGACAGCCTGACGTCAATTGTTACTGACAGCCTGACGTCAATTGTTACTGACAGCCTGCTGTCAATTGTTACTGACAACATACTGTCAATTGTTACTGACAACATACTGTCAATTGTTACTGACAACCTGCTGTCAATGGTTACCGACAGCCTGCCGTCAATGAGTACCGACAGCCTGCTGTCAGTGCTTTTATCGTTGGCCTGACGATAGAACCCCACAGCCAGCCACACTACTCTCAAAACCCATTACCTCTATTAAAGAAAAGCCCCTTCTTACACTACGTACACTGCCTGACAAAGTGAAGCATCATGTACTAGTGCTGCCACCTGAGGTATTCATCTTCACACACCTATCAAGCCAAGTGAAATGCCACTCCCAGGAAGAACGCCAGTTATGCTTCACACATACTTGGCGAGTGGCGACCCCTGGCGGAAGGAAGCCCCTTCGTGCCGCCACCTTGTCGTGGTGACCCGTCACGTACCAAATTTGCATAACGACCAGCGGCCCCTATCGGCGGAAAACTAACCCAGCACTACGAGGCAATCACTGCGGCACTCCACTATCTCCAAGCAGGTCCTGCAGAACGCTCGTTAACTGCAAGGCATGAGTCACCAGGGATCTGCTTGAAGAGTGACTTGACTGTCTAGCACTTGGAGCATGGCGCCGGAGTGGTGATGTTCAGATTGCTGGTTGGACAATACGTCACTTCCGGGTTATTGTCGGCTGGTTCCTGGGGAGGAATTGAAGCTAATGCATGCCGGAAGTGGGGGTTGGTTGTTGGAGTTTTACATTCAGGCAACATCTAGGGTCATATCAGGACAGAGACCGACTTGTGACAGGGCGCACTCATGGCAAGTTTATAGTGCTGCCCCACTGGGAAATCAGGCCACCCGCACCATAACAGTCACATTATCATGACACAGTGCTAACCAGTCTTTTCCCTATCCTATTAATGCCGAGCGCCTGGCTAGGAAGCGACAAGTATCAAGTCATTGGTTGGAATCGACCGGGAACTAAACTCCTGATCTCCCGCACACGAGGCTTGCACTCTACCGATTCGGCCACCACGTCCGGTCCACGGCGAAGCAGACCCTGTGGCAGTCCACTATCTTCAAGCAGGTCCTGCAGCACGCTCGCTAACTGCAAGGCATAAGTTACCAGGGATCTGCTTGAAGAGTGACTTGACTGTCTGCTACTTGGAGCTGGAGGACCCTGGAATGGTGATGTTCAGATTGTTGGTTGGACAATACGTCACTTCCGGGTTATTGTTGGCTGGTTCCTGGGGAAGGTCTGAAGCTAAATGCCCATCATGCATGCCGGAAGTGGGGGTTGGTTGTTGGAGCTTTACGTCCTGGCAACATCTAGGGTCATATCAGGATGGGTACTGACTTGTGACAGTGCACACTCATTGTGACTTTATGGTGGTGGTGGTGGTCGTGGTTGTTTTACGTCCTAGCAACATCAGGGTAGTGGTGACTTTGACGATGGTGACGGTGGTGACGTCCTAGCAACATCAGGGTAGTGGTTAGCTGACACTGAGCTGACCACTACCCAGTCATTGACCTATCCTATTAAAGCCGAGCCCCAAGCTAGCTAGCGACAAGCATCAATTGTGTAAGTCATTTTATTTACTCGACTGGGAATTGGAACTCCAGATCTCCCACACGGGAGACCTGTGCTCTACCAATTCGGCCAACATGCCCAGTGCATCGCCTAGAAAATGCTGTCACACACATTGGTCTGTATTCCGACGTGGTCAGCCCGGTATCCATTATAGATTGTGGACCGTGCGCAGAACACTTCCGGTGGGGGCCTCAACACTTCCGGTGGTGTCTCATCACTTCCGGGTAGCGCTTCCTTTCAGCTAATGTGGGTCATTTCTTTCCATAGCACGTGTTGTTTTGCTCTTGTGTTCATCACCACGTGAGAATCAATTAATTATATACGTCACCAGAGAGAGGGTAATTACCCGCCCCCGACCCCCCCCCCCCCTCCCTGATCGCTGCCCTGTGGATTGTTGTCACAAATTAAACTAAAAATTGTTGGTTGGTTGGTTGTTGGATTTTTACGTCCTAGAAACATCTACCGTCGTATCAGGACGGGTACCGACTTGTGACAGTGTAGACTCATGGCGACTTTATAGTTCCGCCCCATTGTGAGACCAGGCTACCAGCACCATAACCTGATATCCCACGCAGTCACATCATCCTGACACTGAGCAAACCAGTCCTTGCCCTATCCTAATAATGCTGAGTGCCTGGCTAGGAAGTGATATGTGTATCGATTCTCAAGTCATTGGTTTGACTCGACCAGGGTTCAAACCTGTGGGGTCGAAACGGGAGATGGATGCTCAACTCATTTGGCCATCCCGTCTGGTAAACTGACAAGGTTCCCATAACTGGTCTGCAGTCATTAAAGTTCCTCGTATAATCCGATGGTTTTGACTTTCTGTCATTTTCTGAGACAAACATATCAGGTTGTTCGTTATAATCCACCATCCCTTACTTTGAAGTAACTTTGATTTTAAATGGTTTTGGAGATATTTGAAGTGTGAAAATATGCCAAATTAATATTGGCATGCTTGTCAAATTTCTGACGCCCCCCCATAGCCTTCACCAGTAACAGGTTCAATTAAAGTGACGTAGTATGCCCTTTTATATAGCAATACATACTTAAAGGTGCACAGTAAGTTGGTTTTGAGCTTCTGTCTTTTTTCAGAGATAAAAATAATAAATTGATTGTTATGATCAACCTTACTTAAAGTTGCATAGTCCGATGGTTTTGAGTTTCTCTCATTTTCTGAGATAAACATATTAGGTTGTTCATTATAATCTACCTTACTTTACTTTGAAGTAACTTTTATTTTAAGTCGCAAACTTTTGAGATATTTGAAATGGAAACATGCTAAATTAATTTTGGCAAGCTTGCCAAAACTCTATCACAATAGGCTTTTGCAGTAACAGGTTCTATTAATTGACTCAGTAGTCCCTTCTTTGTGCTGGTAAATGTTTAATAAGTGCATCAGTATCTAAGGTAGATATGTTTGATTGATTGATTGATTGATTGGTCGTTGCTTTACGCCGTGTCGGCAGCATAGGCCATATTCACGGCGAGAAATGTTTGTTTTTTGTTCAAACCATCGCTTTTACATGTAAAAGCAAACAATCAATTATGTGCCAATAGACACTAATTAAATTAGAAAGCTCACAATCATATATCTGTGGTCAAGGGAAACAAATTCCCATAGAAAAAGAAAATTTTCATTAATAATTAATAGAATCCATTTAGTAAACTATATAAGGTGGTACAGTCCAGCTGCCCTCAAAAAGGCTAAAATGTTTTCCTGTTTTACCTTAGTAAAAATGTCATGCATACTGTCTGCAGTGTAGAACCGTTGGCGCAGGGCCAAAAAATCAACGCAACTTCGTAAAATGTGTTTGAGTGTCAGTGGGGACTGAAGGTAGATATGTAGAATCAAATCTAGATAATTGTTTTGGTTTTGAAAATTTAATGTTTTCATCGGACTCTGCAGCTTTAAGTTTGAAGTAACGTTTACTTTAAATGGCTAACTTTTGAGCTATTTGAAAGTGCAAACATGTCAAATTATTTTAAACTGACACATAGGTTTCTGTAGTAACAGGTTCTATTAAATTGCCCCAGTATTCCCTTCTATGTGGCGACAAATAATGCTTACTAAGTGCACTAGTAGAATCAAATCAAAATAATTGTTTAGATTTTGACAATTTGATGCTTCATCGGACTATGCAACTTTAATAAGTGCATCACTGTCTAAGTTAGATATGCAGAATCAAATCTATCTGAGTGTTTTGGTTTTGAAAATTTGATGTTTCATCGGACTATACAGCTTTGGTCGTAATGCTTGCATTGCGACCTTATATATTACCATTTACCCTGTATTATCCTGTACTTTATATATCCGGCATTCCTCAATAAAGTGCCTTTTTCTCCACCCACGCCGTATCTTCCTTCCTTGCCGCGCATCAATAAGTGCATCAGTGTCTAAGTTGGATAAGTAGTTAGGTGACCTGTTTTTGACAAATTCATGCTTTTATTGGAATATGCAACTTTAAGAATTTAAATTGATTGATTGATTGGTGGTTGCTTTACGCTGTGTCGGCAGCATAGGCCATATTCACGGCGAGAAACGTTTGTTTTTTGTTCAAACCATCGCTTTTACATGTAAAAGCAGACAATCAATGATATGCCAATAGACATTCATTAAATTAGAAAGCTCACAATCATATATTTGTGGTCAAGGCAAACAAATTCCCATAGAAAAAGAAAAGTTTTATTAATAATTGATAGAATTTATTTAGTAAACTATATGAGGTGGTACAGTCCAGCTGCCCTCAAAAATGTTTTCTTGTTTTACTTTAGTAAAAAGGTCATCCATACTGTCTGCAGTGTAGAATTGTTGGCAGAGGGCCAACAAATCAACGCAACTTATTAAAATGTGTTTGAGTGTCAGCGGTAAGAATTTAGAAGGTGAATATAGGTATAGCGTTGAGACTAGTGTCAGAAACCGACTACAGAGGCGTGTGCTATATGGGTATGCCCTTGCTTCAAAATATCTGATAGAACTCAATTGACTACATCACGGTTCCGACTGCGCATGCGCTGAAAACGGCGTTGGGAGCAAAGCAAAGGCGTACCTACGCCCATTGAGTTTTGCCGATACGCGTAGGGAAATACTGGCATTTTATTCAAAATAACTAGAAATACATAAGAATTTGGCATAAACATGGACGGAAGGATGCAATATAATAATATAATGCATATGTTTAAGACACAACTCTCCATAAACCATAGAATATAAATAAAAACATGAATAAAATAAATAAAACTGACTCTGGCTATGGCTCTAACACTAGTCTGAGTGCCTAGATTTGTTTAAATCTAAATGCACATGGCATAAGATGTGCTGGTTATATTGATGTAAATGCAATGCTGGATAAAAGATTAATATCTTAATTTATTATATATATATTTTTAGTTGGTATTCTGTTTCAAACAAGAGCTGAGATGAGCTGAAACTAGCACATTTCATAGCTGCACCCACTGTATTAGCTTGTGCCATGTGCTTCTCGTAGCTTTGTTTTGCTCTGATGCATCCCACAATGCACCGCGCGGCTGGAAGTGTGATGTAGTCTATTTCTAACTGAATTTGAGGATTAATTTAGTTATAAGTTACACATTAAAATAGCCATTCACCAGTGCCAAATGGACGGGGTAGAACTGTAAATAGGGCGTCTGCTTATCATATGAGAGGTCGTGGGTTCGATCCACAGCCAATATAATCTCTAGTGTGCTGCGGATATATATCTAACTTTGTACTCAGCGTTATTAGAATAAGGTGCCCTAATGGCAGAATAATGTCACTGAGTGGGATATCAGGTCACGGTACTAGTGACACGTACTGTATCCCCGTGGGGCAGCATTATGAAGCTGTATGAGTGCGCAAAGGAGTCTATGGAGAGCAACCCTGAGTGAGTGATGGCCGCGTTTTGTGGCTTTATTCGCGGCTGGACATAGCCAGTTTCATAGTCCGATGGTTTTGAGTTTCTGTCATTTTCTGAGTTAAATATATTAAATTGATTGTTATAGCCTCCATTACTTTAGTTTGAAGTAACTTTTATTTTAAATGTCTAACTTTTGAGATATTTGAAGTGCAACCATCCACAAATAATTTTGGCAAGCATGCCAACACTCTGACACCATAGGCTTCTGCAGTAACCGGTTCTATTACATTATCTCTGCCTTGTGGTACAGGTTCTTGACAGAACCGAAGGCTAAGGGAGCAAACCCTAAACAGAAAACCATGTCACTGTGGCAGCATCAATGGCGGTTGATGTATGGAACTCCGAACATCTCCCAACCAGCCACTGCAGGGACAAATAGTTTTGCGCCAGTCTGGACATGTTCTTTCCAGTGTGAAACCTCTATTTGCTCCCTGAGAGAGTGCCGCTGGTAACTTGCAAAAGCCAGCAGCACAAAACACCATACAGGCTCGGTCGTTGCCCGGGTTACTAAGGACCGCGCTGCTCGAGCTCATCTTCCGCCGACAGCGGAAAACCAGCTAGGGGGAACACAATCACTCTCACAGTAGAGAGCTAAATGGAGAGCGGCAGTCAAGTAATGAAAGCAGTCTTTGTCGCATCACGACCGACAGCATGATGATAATGATGATGTGTGTCAGTTTGAGTGTGTGTATGTGAGTGTGTGTGCGTGTGAGTATGTGTGTGAGTGCGAGTGTGTGTGAGTATGTGTATGAGTACATGTGTGAGTGTCTGTCGCGAATGCAAGTGTGTGTGAGTGGGTATGTGAGTGTAAGTATGTGTGAGGGGTCAGGGTGCACGGTGAGTACAGAGCATGTCTGGGGAGTCTCATCGTTCAGTACCACACAGAGGGGAGGTTAGAATGGCTGCGTGAACCCCCACTACCACCACCACCACCACCACCACCACACACCACCACCACCAACAACAACAACCAGACAGGATGGCCGAATGAGTTGAGCGTCCGTCTCCCGTTTCGTTAGATTGCGGGATTCGAACCCACGGGTTTGAACCCTGGTCGAGTCAAACCAATGACTTAAAAATACATAATTGTCGCTCCCTAGCCAGGCGCTCGCCATTATTAGGAAATGGCAAGGATGGTTGGCTCAGTGTCAGGATAATGTGACTGAATGGGATATCACGTCACGGTGCTGTCAGCCTGGTCTCCCAGCGTGGTAGCATTATATAGTTGTCATGAGTGCGCACTGTCACAAGACGGCACCCATACTGATATGATGTTGCCAGGACGTAAAGCTCCAACAACCACCCAACCACCACACCACCACCACACCACCACCATCACCATCCAACTACCAGCACCAGTACCAGCCACAGGGTAGCTTATACCCCAGTCACACTACAGCTTACGACCACTTTGCGACCACCTTAGACCAAAGAACCCACACTCACCAGTGACGCCCAGACATCGGCAACCATTGTTTTAGTAGCAAGGACGTCACTGGTGAGTGTAGGTTCTTTGGTCTAAGGTGGTTGCAAAGTTGTCGCAAGCTGTAGTGTGACTGGGGTCTTAGAATGGCTACTTGTATTAAATGAAGATGTGTACCCCCATTATCCCACCACCCACCCACAGCCCCATCTCACACCACGGCCCATGTACCGTATCTCCTCGACTAGTAACCTCTGCATTTAATTTGTTAAGCCCCCGCCCCCACTCCCCCAATGGGGAGGGTATTTTTGGCGTGTCTGTATGTAGTTTGGGTGCAGTTACATTTTCAATAAAATGTCATTCAATTAATTTACCAAAGAGATTATATAGACTTCAGTAGAAACAGGTTCAACAAGATTGAATCAATTCTATGCACCAACAAATGTTTATTAATAAGTGCACCAGTATCAAAGTTGAATATGTAGCATCAGATCTAGGTAAATGCCTTGGTTTTGAAATTTGTTAAGCTTTTTATCGTATTATGCAACTTTAACTCTGGTCTTCTAATTAGCTGTTTTAACCAACTTAACGCGATATTACAATTATAATTTCAAACCAAGATAATTCTATATTCTATTTACCCTTTTAACTCAACTTAACCCTACATTCGAACAGAGAGCGTGTATAAAAACAGATGAGAGGGACAACTCCCGCGAAAATATGTAACACAGACTGCAGTGGCGATCCTGGCGGTTATTGTTGAACAAGCCTTGAGTTTGCCGGTACGCTCAGTGCAAAACATTAATTTTCCTTAAAAGATTAACCCAAATCCAGACCCTAACCTATCAATTTATATAATCTTTTAAAATTTTTCTAATGTTACTACGCGCTTTTTATATTAACTGTAGTCTTTACAGCTATTTCACCCTTTTTAGAAATGCACACGACCTATGACAATCCTTAGTTTCCTCTGTGTACTGAATTAACCTCATTTATTCCAAATTAAATTAAAATCCGAACTCTAACCATGTCTATTTAATACCTCTGTTGTAACATGTTTTCATTGTATCCAACGTTAGTTACAGTTCTAGTTTTAGAGATCATTTAACGTTTCTTATGAAATTGCCACTGCCATTACAATGCCTTATTGCCAAATCTAACTTTCAACAACCACCACTTGAGCGCCACATCGGCAGCTGTCTACATGTGTGTAGGGATCGTCCCTCTCATCTTAACTTACACTCTCTGATTCGAATAACCCTTTTCAACCAACTTAGCTCTACATTCTATTTCTAATTACCCTTTTAAATTAACTTAACTCTACACTCTATTTACCCTTTTTAACCAACTTAACTCTACATTCTATTTCTAATCACCCTTTTAAATTAACTTAACTCTACACTCTATTTACCCCTTTCAACCAACTTAACTCTGCATCCTATTTCTAATTACCCTTTTAAATTAACTTAACTCTACACTCTATTTACCCGTTTAACCAACTTAACTCTACATTCTATTTCTAATCACCCTTTTAAATTAACTTAACTCTACACTCTATTTACCCTTTTCAACCAACTTAACTCTGCATCCTATTTCTAATTACTCTTTTAAATTAACTTAACTCTACGCTCTATTTACCCGTTTAACCAACTTAACTCTACATTCTATTTCTAATTACCTTTTTAAATTAACTTAACTCTACACTCTATTTACCCCTTTCAACCAACTTCACTCCATATTCGAATTACCTTTTTCAACCAACTCAACAATCCACTCTAATTACCCTTAACTAATTCTATATTCTATTTGCTTCACATCCCACGCCTATACCTTTTCTGTTGTGGCCTCCACAAGAGTGGTTAAGAGGAGATAATTACTATTCGGGACTGTCCGGTACACCACGGGTAATGGCAGCAATCAAGAGATAACTTGAAGGGGGATACTCTTCGAAACAATCCGGTATGGTCCAGTAGTGGTAGCAATTAGGAGATATCTTGATGGGGGATATTTATTCGAGACTATCCGGTACGCTCACTCCAGTAGTGGTAGCAATTAGGAGATAATTTGATGGGGATATTATTCGAGACTATCCGGTACGCTCACTCCAGTAGTGGTAGCAATTAGGAGATAATTTGATGGGGATATTATTCGAGACTATCCGGTACGCTCACTCCAGTAGTGGTAGCAATTAGGAGATAATTTGATGGGGATATTATTTGAGACTATCCGGTACGCTCACTCCAGTAGTGGTAGCAATTAGGAGATAATTTGATGGGGGATACTATTTGAGACTGTCCGGTATGCTCCAGTAGTGGGAGCAATCAGGAGATAATTTAATAGCGGACCCTGTTCTAGACTACCCGGTACAATCAGGTAGTGATAGAAATAAGGAGATGATTTTATGGGGGATACTATTCGAGACTATCCGGTACGCTCACTCCCAGTAGTGGTAGCAATTAGGAGATAATTTGATGGGGATATTATTCGAGACTATCCGGTACGCTCACTCCAGTAGTGGTAGCAATTAGGAGATAATTTGATGGGAATATTATTCGAGACTATCCGGTACGCTCACTCCAGTAGTGGTAGCAATTAGGAGATAACTTGATGGGGGATACTATTTGAGACTGTCCGGTATGCTCCAGTAGTGGGAGCAATCAGGAGATAATTTAATAGCGGACCCTGTTCTAGACTACCCGGTACAATCAGGTAGTGGTAGAAATAAGGAGATGATTTTATGGGGGATACTATTCGAGACTATCCGGTATGCTCCAGCAGTGGTAGCCATCAGTGTAGACACATGCACAGTGGCTTACAGAAACAGACGATAGGCCTGCTCAGCCCAGACAACTGCCACCTACAGGAGGGTTACCAACTGCCTGTTTGCTTCTCTCCTCAACCCCCTGGTGTTTTTCCCCCTTTAAATAAAAAAAGCACACACTATTTTAACCACTACTATGCTCTTCACACCTCCTACACATAAAGTAATGGGACAGCTTAGACACAATCTACGGGGATGAAATCTCTTTGGTTTAGAAAATGTTATACCATCATCAGACTATTCACCTTTAGGCAATTATGCCCTAAGGTTTGCAAAAAGGGAAAATGAGTTGAATGATTTCCTGATTCATTGAAGTAGATGCATTCCTTTCCCAGTGGATTAAACCAGAGTCTTGCAGTAGTACACCTTGCACAAATCAGAACGCGGTTCTCAGAATAAACTGCGTATTCACCGAAGAGGCTCCTAGGGACCCGACCTTCCGGCCAGCCGAAGTATTCGTGGAACTCGCTTGAAGCCATTACACACGACTGATACTGGGACGGTACCCGAGAGACACGGACGCAAGCGGAAGCCACTATGGAAGCCATGTGTCGCCTCACTGATTGGTCAGCGCCAGGCGAGTCCCAGACTGGCGCCCGCCCCTGCTGCTGCCACCTACCGGCACTCAGCCAAGTCTTTAATTATGTAATTGCCCTGTCAGTCTCCGCTGGCCTTTGGTCGACCTTCAGCATCCAACCACCACCTCCCCCACCCCCAACCCAAACCCCCTCAACTGGTGCTGCTTCCAGTGAGCGACTCAGAGCTGCTCGGGGTGAGCTCTTCTCAAAATGGCCTCATTCCCTGGTGTGAATTCTGAGTGGAGTGCGGACTGTGTTTGGCAAGCACCAATATACTCCACATTGGTGTGCTTGGGCTGCACCGACATTATCCGTATAGAATAGCGTGGGCAGCACTAACATTATCCGTATAGAATAGAGTGGGCAGCACCAACATTATCCGTATAGAAAAGGGTGGGCAGCGCCAACATTATCCGTATAGAATAGGTTGGGCAGCACTGACATTATCCATATAGAAAAGGGTGGGCAGCACCAACATTATACACATAGTATAGGGTAGGCAGCACCAACATTATCCGTATAGAATAGGGTGGGCAGCACCGACATTATCCATATAGTATAGGGTAGGCAGCACCAACATTATCTGTATAGAAAAGGGTGGGCAGCACTGACATTATCCATATAGAATAGGGTGGGCAGCACTGACATTATCCGTATAGAATAGGGTGGGCAGCACTGACATTATCCATATAGAATAGGGTGGGCAGCACGGACATTATCCGTATACAATAGGGTGGGCAGCACTGACATTATCCATATAGAATAGGGTGGGCAGCACTGACATTATCCATATAGAATAGGGTGGGCAGCACTGACATTATGTATATAGAATAGGGTGGGCAGCCCCGACATTATCCATATACAATAGGGTGGGCAGCACTGACATTATCCGTATAGAATAGGGTGGGCAGCACTGACATTATCCGTATAGAATAGGGTGGGCAGCACCAACATTATCCGTATACAATAGGGTGGGCAGCACTGACATTATCCGTATACAATAGGGTGGGCAGCACTGGCATTATCCATATACAATAGGGTGGACATCACCGACATTATCCGTATAGAATAGGGTGGGCAGCACCGACATTATCCATATAGAATAGGGTGGGCAGCACTGACATTATCCGTGTACAATAGGGTGGGCAGCACCAACATTATCCGTATAGAAAAGGGTAGGCAGCACCGACATTATCCGTATAGAATAGGGTGGGCAGCACTGACATTATCCATATACGACTTGTGACAGTGCACACTCATGGTGACTTTATAGTGCTGCCCCACTGGGAGACTACCATGACCCAATATCCCAGTCACATTATCCTGATAGTATGCTAATCAGTTCCTGTCCTATCCTATTAATGCCGAGCACCAGGCTAGGTAGTGACAAGTATCAATTTCATAAGTCATTGGTTTGACTCGACCGAGAATCGAACTCCCGACATTCCACATGCGAGGCCCGCGCTCTACCGATTAGGCTACCGCGCCGGGTCCCTCATAGAATATGGTGGGCAGAACCGATAAGTGCTGGGCAGCACCAGAACATTCCATTTAGATATGGGCAGCACCGATACATTCCATACAAAACGTACTGAATGTGCTGTGCAGCACCAGTAACATTCCATATGGAAGCTCTAAGAATCAATTTTATAAGTCATTGGTTTGACTCGACCGGGAATCGAACTCCCGACCTTCCGCAAGGGAAGCCTGTGCTCTACCAATTCGGCTACCGTGTCCGGTGTCGGGCAGTGATGATACACTCCGTAATGCAGTCTACCATCCCGAACACGCAGAATCGGTAGAGCACAGGGTGATCGGGGAGTTCGGTTCTCGGTCGAGTCAAACCAATGACTTATAAAATTGATACTTATCGCTTCCTAGCCTGGTGCTCAGCATTAATACTAATAGGATAGGGCAAGGACTGGTTAGCTCAGTGTGAGGATAATGCGACTGAGTGGGATATCGGGTCATGATGTTGGTGGCCTAATTTCCCAGTGGGGCAGCATTATAAAGTCGCCATGAGTGTGCACTGTCACAAGTCAGCACGTGTCCTGATATGACCTTAGATGTTACCAGTACATAAAACTCCAACAACCAACCAACCAACCCGAACAGCCTAGTCCGCAGCAGCAAGCAAGCACCAACCATTTGCGAGCAAATAGGTACTAGTTCTTTCATTAGGGAAATGTCCACATCCAGCAGGCCCAGGGGGCCCTGACCGCAGTCGTTTTAATGGGATACGACAGGAAGCGGAACTGGTCTCAAGTGGGAAGCGGAACATGGTAATGACGGCGACCTGGCCGACATGTGACGACACGCACCCAATTTAGCGCAAACTCACTTTAGGAACGACCCATTTACATAAACAAAAAATAACAACTGGATGGAGTGGCCGAGTCGGTAAAGCTGCAGTCACACTATGACACTTCTCTCCAACACGCGTCGACGTGTGTCCGTTTTTGGCGAAACGTCGGGAAGCGTTAAGCGCGCGGCGGTACATCTTGATGGACGTGGACGGTCATCGAGGTTCATTGGCATGCGTCAGGGCGCGTTGAAAGTTCTGTGCTTGTCGACGACCGACAACGCGCGGGTGCCAATATTATGGCGACGTCAGAAGCACATTGACAGTGCTGGAAGATCGTTATGCGAACGGTAAGCACATGCCGCGCGCATGTGAGGGTCGTCTCCACATGTTGTGCCAAACGGTTGCTTTGTTGTTTTACACCCTAGCTACATCTAAGGTCATATGATGACGTCGCGCCAAACTTTTTTTTTTTCCACACGCGTCGGCACACGTTGGCCGTGCGCTACTAACACGCTGCGCTGACGCCAAACTTTTTCCGAACACCGCCGAAAAGTTGGATGTATCTCGACGCAAACAACTTATTTTGCGCGTTTGCGGCGCGCCGGCGAGAAGCATCGTAGTGTGACTGCAGCATAAGAGTGTGGACTTCCCATGTGGACGGCCGGGAGTCTGAATCAGGGACGAGTCAAACCAATTACTTACAAAGTATATATTTATCGCTACCTAGCCTGGCGCTCGGCATTTACTGGGATAGGACAAGGACTGGTTCGCTCTGTGTCAGAATAACATGACTGAGTGGGGAATTGGGTCATGGTGGCAGTGGCCTGGTGTCCAAGCGGGACACCACTGTAAAGTTACAATGAGTGTGCACTGTCACGAGTCAGTACCCAATCTGAGATGACCTTAGATGTTGCCAGGATGCATTATTTATGCTATAAGTCGCTACGAGGTTCCATAGAGAATGCTTAATTCATTATTCCTGTTGTAAAGTAACACAAGGTTCCATAGAGAATGCCTAATTCACTATATATGTTGTATTTAACCACAAGGTTCTATAGAGAATGCCTACTTCACTAGTTATGTTGTATTTTACCACAAGGTTCTATAATCAATGCCCAATTTACTATTTATGTTGTAGAGTAGCACAAAGTTCCACAGAGAAATTCACCATTAATGTTATAGGGAGCCATGAGGTTTCTTAGAGAACGCCTAATTCCCTATTTATACTGTAGTTTGCCACAAGGTTCTTTAGAGAATGCCTAATTCACTATTTATGTGGTAGCTTGCCACAAGGTTCTTTCGAGAATGCCTAATTCACTATTTATGTGGTAGTTTGCCACAAGGTTCTTTAGAGAATGCCTAATTCACTATTTATGTGGTAGTTTGCCACAAGGTTCTTTAGAGAATGCCTAATTCACTATTTATGTGGTAGTTTGCCACAAGGTTCTTTAGAGAATGCCTAATTCACTATTTATGTGGTAGCTTCCCACGAGGTTCTTTAGAGAATGCCTAATTCACTATTTATGTGGTAGCATGCCACAAGGTTCTTCAGAGAATGCCTAATTCACTATTTATGTTGTAGCTTGCCACAAGGTTCTTTAGAGAACGCCTAATCGACTATTTGTGTTGTAGTTTACATTGAGATAATGTTTACATTGAGGTTATGTTAAAAAGTGCACTTGACTTTTGGTCTGAAGGGGCCGCAGGGTGGAGGCCCGTGGAGGCCCTATACTTACATAACAATTCACACCTGCACACAGTCACCTGAGCTGGTAATTACAGGTGTGTCGAAGGTACACGAATAGTCACCGCATCGCCTGTTCCCTTCAGCGAAAATGTTGACAGATGCAAACTGCAAAGGTTGGCTGGTACAAAGTTGTAAACCACTCAGAACACTGGCCAAGGGAAAAACCAGCAAAGTGAAAAATCACATAAATTAAAGTACCAGCAAAGTGAAAAACCAGTAAGGGTACCAGCAAAATGAGAAACCATGTCAAATAACAAACAAAAGTGAGAAACCACCTAAAGCACTGGCTAAGTATGAAAGCATTTGAAGTTATAGTAAAATGAAAAACCATTAAGGGTAACAGTAAAATGAGAAACCATGTAAAGTATCAACAAAGTGAGAAACTATTAAGCAGGGATGAAACTGGTCTCCGGGGGGGGGGGGGGGGGGGGGGGGGGGAAGCGGAAATGCTGATATTCTCCCATAGGTTTAGCATTGTCAGGGAATCACGGACAATTTCCGGAAGTCAGGTTTCATATATATTGCTATACGCTGATGGTGCTGCACTGTTTGAAGCACACATTAGTAGTATACGCTGATAGTGCTGTGCCGTTTGAAGCACGTATTAGTAGCTAGTATACGCTGATAGTGCTGCAGCATTTGAAGCACGTATTAGTAGTATATGCTGATAGTGCTGTGCCACTTGAAGCATTTATTAGTAGTATACGCTGATGGTGCTGCAGTGTAAAACAACATATTAGTAGGGCCTATACGTCGACCGTGCTGCAGGATTGAAAAAATCCCGGAAATCCGCAAAACCGCGGAGATCTTTCAATTTCATCCCTAATTAAGGGTACCAGCAAAATGAGAAAGTTGCTGATTGTCCTTTTGAACACACAAATAAGGGTTGGGCGTATGGTTAAAAAAAAAAAAAAAAGGTTTTTGTTTCTGGCATATGACGTAAACGTAATACGTAATCACACACGATGGCCGAATGACTTGAGTGTCTGCATCCTGTTCTGGTAGGTCGTGGGATTTGAACTCCTGGGTTCGAACCCTGGCCGAGTCAAACCAATACCGGGATTCAAATTACCAACCTTCCGCACCGGAAGCCTGCGATCTACCAATTCAGTTACCGAGCCTGGTGGGTAGAGTGATAGGGGTGGTGGACGAAGAGGAGGAGGAAGAGGAGGAGGAGGAGGGAGGAGGAGGGAGGAGGACGAGGGAGGAGAGGGAGGTGCAGTGGTACAGGTGGCTGTGGTTGTGGTGCGGTGGGTTGGTTACTGAAATGATTACGCAACTAATTGAACCTCCGTTTTGTTTCATAATTGGGGGAGCGGAACATAGCTCAGGCAGTAGAGTGTCCTCCTGTGAAGGTGTGGGTCATCCGCTCGATCCTGCTCAGTGGACATATTTTCAGTTTGGGATATTTTCCATTCCAGCCAGTGGTCCACAACTGGTTCATCAAAGGCTGTGGTATCTGTGGGAAAATGCATATAAAAGACCCCTTGCTGCTTATCGGAAATAGTGGCGGCAGTGGGTTTCCTCCCAAGAAACATGTCAATATGACCACATGTTTGACGCCCAATAACCAATGATAAAATGCAATGTGCTCTAAAGGTGTCGTTAAATAAAACAAACTTCTTGTTACATAATTGAAAGAGAGAGAAAAAAGAAAAAAAGAATTCATTGAAAATACCATAGTATTCGGAAGACAGGCGTCCACTATCAGAACAATTGCTTCAATGATTTTACAGTTATGCTGATCGTTTTTAACTATTCAACTGAAAAGTGGCAGGGTAGGACAGTAACTTTTTTCCCACTTTCCCAATCTGGCAAGTGACTGAATTTTATACTTGCCCGAGAGACAAAACTACTTGCCAAAGCCTACTGCAGATCAGGAAAATAACGACTTACCCATTCAGGCAGGTCACCGAGAACTTCACCTGCCCGACCGAGTAAACTAGGTGCCCCGGGCAACAGGGCAGTCCTTATTGTCCTAGCCTGAAATTTAGTGTAGTGTAGACATGGCGATTTCTTAGTGCTCGGTACCCACATTTACTGTCTGTCTGTCTGTCTGTCTGTCTGTCTGTCTGTCTGTGTCTGTCGGCGTCCAGGTAGGATGCGGTTTATTCGGCGAGAAAATTGACACTATGCTGGTTACCTACACTCACTACCTACACACAGATCGCCCCAAGCACCCCCCCCCCCCCCCACACACACACACACACCGCCCTCGGTCTGAAACTGTGTCACAAAAGGACACACTGTTACAGTGTTCAAGATTCAACTTCATCAATGAACCACCACTTGTTGCTACACAGGCTTTTTAGTTTGAACAAATCCATTACACAGTGTCACAGTGGCGCCCTCTAGGAGAGTGTTGCGGTGGAGAAAAAGAGAAGATAAATGCAGTAGTGGGGCGATAGGTGGCGTTGTGAATGGGTTAAATCGGCGCAGGGGGTTATGGTATGAGGTACGCTTTGTTTATTGGGGTTTACGTACTAGTTACATCTCAGGTCATATCAGGAATAGCACTGACTTTTTGATTGGTTGGTTCTTGAAGCTTTACGTCCTGGCAACATCTAAAGTCATATCAGGGCGGGTACCGACCTGTGACAGTGCGCACTCATGGTGACTTTAAAGTGATGCCCCATTAGGAAATCAGGATGCCGGCACCATGATCCAATATCCCACTCAGTTACATTATTCTGACACTGAGCTAGCCAGTCCTTGCCCTGGTATCCTATTAATGACAAGACTCATGCTAGGAAGCGACAAGTATCAATTTTGTAAGTCATTGGTTTGACTCGACCGGGAACCGAACTCCCGATCTCCCGCATGTGAGGTTCGCGCTCTATGGATTCGGCCACTGCATCCGGTCACAAGTAACAAGAAGGGGGGTGGCGTATGGTATGAGGTGAGGTTTGTTTGTTAGGAGTTTACGTACTGGGCACACCTCAGGTCATATTAGGACCGGTACCGACGTTTTGATGATTGATTTGATTGATGGTACGACACCAGGAATCACAGAGAAGAATACTGGAAGGGAAGATAGAAGGGAAAAGACCAAGAGGGAGAAGGAGAACAACATGGATGGACAACATCACTGAGTGGACAGCAATGAGCTATGCGGAATGCGTGAGAGGAACGAATGACAGGAAGAGATGGAGGTCCACTGCAGCCAACCTTCTTCGAGAAGAAGGCACCCATTGATTGATTGATTGAATGTCAAGCCATATCCGCAGCGAAGACCATATTCATTGCGAGACTAACCGACATGTGACAGTGCGCACTCATGGCCAATTGATAGTGCTGTCCCACTGGGGTACCGTATCACTGCCGCAATGACCTGACATCCCACTCAGTCACATTATCCTGACACTGAGCCAACCAGTCTTTTGGCCTATCCCAGTAATCCTATCCCTGGCAAGGTACTGGCAAGTATCAGTTTTGTAGGCCTTAAGGCGCGGTCACATACACGTTAGTGGAAGTAGTTGAACGTAGTGGAGGCTAACTTAGTTGAACATAGTTGAACATAGTTGAACTAGTTGAACGTAGTTGAACGTAGTTGAACATAGTTGAACGTACCGGCATCCGTACATCTCCGGTACGTTCAACTAGGTTAGCCTCCACTACGTTTAACTACGTCCAGTGACGTGTATGTGACCGGGGCTTTCGGGGCTAACCCCCCCCCCCCCCCCCCCAGCTGCTGCTCCGCCACCTCCACCACTTCTACTACTGTGGTAGTGGTGGTAGTGGTGGTGGTGTGAAGAAGTGGTGAGGTGGTAGTGGTTGTCTTGATGGTGGAGGAGGGGGGGGGGAGGAGAGGAGGGGATGGGAGGAAGAGAAGGAGGGGGAGATGGGAGTGGGGTTTGTTGTAATGTGAGGTGGTAGTGGTAGTAGAGTGATAGGGGTGGTGGACGAAGAGCAGGAGAAGGGGTAGGGGGATGAGGAGGGGGAGGTGGAGGAGGTGGAGGAGCAGGGGAGGAAGAGGGGGAGGAGGAGGAGGGGGAGGAGGAGGAGGGAGGAGAGGAGGAGGAGATGGGAGCGGGGTTTGTTGTAATGTGAGGTGGTAGTGGTAGTAGAGTGATAGGGGTGGTGGACGAAGAGGAGGGGGAGGAGGGAGGAGCGAGGAGGGAGGAGGAGGGGGAGGACGAGGGAGGAGGAGGGGGGACGAGGGAGGAGGAGGGAGGAGGAGGGAGGAGGAGGGAGGAGAAGGGAGGAGGAGGGAGGAGGGGGAGGAGGAGGGGGATGTGGAGGTGGAGGAGTGCGGTTTGTAGTAATAGTGAGGTGGTAATGGTAGTAGAGTGGTAGTGGTGGTGGACGAAGTGGAGGAGGAGGAGGAGGAGGAGCAGCAGCAGAGGGTGGTGTAGTGGTAGAGGTGGTTGTGGCTGTGGTTGTGGTGGGGTGGTGAGTTTTATTGCGGCACTAACAACCCTCCCCCATCTATAGACCCCCTCCAGTAGTCAATTAGGTTTTGTTCCCCCACCCCCATCCCTTCTGCCCTGAGAAGATCAAAAGTAAGGAAGAAAGGGTGTGGGAATCGGGGTGTGTGTATTGGTGTGTATGTGTGTGTGTGTGTGGGGGGGGGGGGTTATTTGTGGCCCCGGGAGGGGTGGAGAAGGAGTGCTTGTGTGTGTGTGTGTCGGGGGGAGGGGAGGGGGGGAAACACCACGCTCTGACGCCTCCTGGCGACAACCGCGCACACTAGCTGCACTCAGGGTGCGTTTGAGAACTAATTTACCAATCAAAAACCACAAAATTACTCCAGTTCCGAAATATGCAGTTGGGTAAATTTGTTGTTGTCTTTTTTAAACTTTTATAAAACGTTAATAGATAGTAACACACGCCCCTAACCCTCCAGTGGTGTTGCATTCAGGTCGGAGCCTACTTTACTAAGAATCTGCTGGCCATTACCGTTATATTTTTCTGCAGTGAGGTATGCATGTCCGACCTCTAATTTTGCTTTGTTGGGGCTTTCCGCCCTAACAACATCTAAAGTCATATCAGGACGGTCACCAACAGGTGACAGTGCACAGTGATAGCGACTTTATAGGAGTTGCCTCATTCGGAGACAGCGTTGCCCAGTACCATCACTTGATACCCCTACTGAGTCACATTACCCTGCTACTGAGCAAACTACTTTACTTTGGGTTGAAGTAAGTTTTTGTTTAAATAGCTAACTTTGGAGATATTTGAAGTGACAACATGCCAAATTAATTTTGGTAAGCATGCCAAAAGTCTGACAACATAGGCTTATGCAACAACAGGTTCTATTAAATTAACACAGTATGGCCCTTCTCTGTGGTGACAAATTCTTAATAAGTGCACCAGCATCTAAGTTAAATATGTAGAATCAAAACTAGGTGATTGTTTTGGTTTTGAAAAATGTGATGCTTCATCGGACTATGCAGCTTTAATAACCAGTAATGATCAGCGCTAGGTTGTGTAGCAATACATATCAATTCTGTACGTCATTGGTAGATTTTCGAACCCACGACCATGCAGTCAAACCTGTTACGGATTTTCCACACCGTCCGGTGCCAGATGATTTGTTTGTTTGTTGTTGTTTTACGTCCTAGCAACATCTAAGGTCATATCAGGATGGGTACCGACCTGTGACAGTGCACACTCATGGCGATGTTATAGTGCTGCCCCACTGGGAGATCAGGCCACCAGCATCATGACCTGATATCCCACTCAGTCGCATTATCCTGACACTGAGCCAACCACTCCTTGCCCTATCCTAATAATGCCGAGCACCAGGCTAGGAAGTGACAATCATACAATTTTTAAGTCTTTGGCTTGTCTCGACCAGGCTTCAAACACACAAACTCATGGGTTTAGATCCCCCGATCTCCCAAAACAGGAGACGGATGCTCAACTCATTCGGCCATCCCGTCTGGTCGGGCACCAAACGGGATGGTCGAATGAGTTAGAGCATCCGTCTCCTGTGTTGGTAGACCATGGGGTCGAACCCTGGTCGAGTCAAGCCAATGACACTTCCTAGCCAGACGCTCGGCATTAATAGGATAGGGCAAGGACTGGTTTGCTCAGTGTCAGGATAATGTGACTGAGTGGGATATCAGGTCATGGTGCTGGTGGCCTGGTCTCCCAGTTGGGCAGCACTAAAATGTCACCATGAGTGTGCACTGTCTCAAGTCGGTACCCATCCTGATATGACCTTAGATGTTGCTAGGACATAAAACAACAACGAACAAACCATCTGGCCGGGACCAGATGATGAGCGAGCGGTCACAGAATGTCTCCTATACACAAGCAAAGCGTAGAAGCTGATAGTTGAGCTTGTGTGTCTCCCTAAAGTTGCACAGTCCGATGCTTTTGAGTTTCTCTCACTTTTCTGAGATAAATGTATCGACTTGATTGTTATAATCCACCATACGTTAGTTAGATGTAACTTCTGTTTTAAATGGCTAACTTTTGAGATATTGGAAGTGCAAACGTGTAAACTTAGTTTAAGCAAACATGCCAAAACTCTGACGCCATATGCTTCAGGTTCTATTAAATTGACTCAGTATATACCCTTCTATGTGGCAACACATGCTTAATAAGTCCATCAATATCTAGTAATACTTGCCAAACGCCAGGCTAGGTAGCGACAAGTATCACTTTTGTAAGTCACTCGTTTGACTCACCCAATTTTCGAACTCCCGACCTTCTGCATGGGAAGCGTGTGCTCTACCCATTCTGCCACCATGTCCGGTATGGTGGTGATGATGATGGTGGTGATTGTAGTGGTAATGGTGGTGATGGTGGTGGTGATGATAGTGGTGGTGGCGGTGGTAATGATGTATGTGTGATGATGGTGGTGGTGATGATGGTGATGATGGTTGCAGTAGTGACGATGGTGGTGGTGGTGATGGTGATAGTAATGATGGTGGTAGTGGCGAGGGTGATGGTAATGATGGTGGCAGTAGTCATGGTGATGGTAATTCACTCACGAGACACAACACGATGATACTATTTGGAACAGATTTATTATCTGAAACAATAAATACTCAATGAGCAGCAAGCGCGATGTGGCGACAGAGGCCTTCTTTCGTGACAAGTAAAGCAATCAGGACTATCTGGAGATAGTTAACGTTCATAGTATGCTTCAAGATATAGGCATGATGTCTCAGTACAGAAAATACAGTGTTAAGGTACGAGATAGTCTCTTGGAGAGTCAGATCTGGAATAAACATACGATCATTGTCTAACAGAATAATAAGCAGAGTAATAAGCAGAACCCACACTTCGGCAGCGCTCAACCCTTCGATGAGGGTGGGAGGGTGGGAAAATTGATAGGTCTTAGTCCAGCGGCAGTCGGGCCAGCAGTGAGCTTATCACTGGTGACTGATACGCTGCCCTGGTGTCTCGCGAGTGAATTAGGAATGTTAGCTAGCCAACATTACCAATTCACTCACGAGACACAACACAATGATACTATTTGGAACAGATTTATTATCTGAAACAATAAATACTCAATGAGCAGCAAGCGCGATGTGGCGACAGAGGCCTTCTTTCGTGACAAGTAAAGCAATCAGGACTATCTGGAGATAGTTAAGGTTCATAGTATGCTTCAAGATATAGGCATGATGTCTCAGTACAGAAAATACAGTGTTAAGGTACGAGATAGTCTCCTGGAGAGTCAGATCTGGAATAAACATACGATCATTGTCTAACAGAATAATAAGCAGAGTAATAAGCAGAACCCACACTTCGGCAGCGCTCAACCCAACAAGGTTCCGAGCGCTGCCGGAGCCGCACTAACATGTACCGCTGAGAGATACGTATTAACAGAGGCACTTCGCCATGTGCCTGCCGCCATGATGTTGTCCAGAGTTAAACCTACTCCTTGGCATGCCTGGGCTGCACCCCTACGAAGGCCGTGTAGTGTGAATGCCGTTTCTTTGCCCAGGGCCATGACGGAGGCCAAGCTTAGAGCCCTTTTAAGTACCGGGAGCGTCAAAGGGAGACCCGAGGGGAGCATGAAAGCGGGAGAATCAGGGTAGGAGGGAGCTCTTGCGTATTTCTGCCAAGCCCTAACCGGGCAACATGATGACAACCCTAGACTCGGTAGTCTAAAGATGACCGGCGGGGCAGAGGAAGGTCTTGTTTTAGTAGACCTCAGAACCACCACTAACCCGTCCCCATCTACGTATATATCTTTGAACCTCAATACATGCAACAGTGCTTCCGGCTCGACCGTGCTTGGCACCAGGTTAGATTGCCGGACAAACGTAAAGTAACCTACTAACAGGGCAGCGACTATCACATCGGGGCTAGGTCGTAGACTTGCCAGGTACTCTATCATAGTTTTTAGCTCAGAGGGGTTGATTGGAGTTGCCCGAGACACCTTATGCGTTGAAGTTTTGAATATTCCGGCTTTAAACAGCTTAATTTTGTACGCCTCGAACGCGGTTGCCGTACCACTACCTGCTGTTACCCAAAGTTT
This sequence comes from Branchipolynoe longqiensis, assembly GCA_030323885.1. Lineage (NCBI taxonomy): Eukaryota > Metazoa > Annelida > Polychaeta > Phyllodocida > Polynoidae > Branchipolynoe > Branchipolynoe longqiensis. The sequence goes on from CM059194.1 coordinate 22,801,412, forward strand.
CACGGAGCTAAAATAATTCATAACGGCCCCGGGCGATTTAAGGCGGTCTCTGAGGTACATAAGGAAAGAAAGGAGAACATAGACTGACGGATTTTGGCAGTCAGTACGATGTTGCTTACAAAAATTCAGGTAAAGTTTAACGTGCGACGCCTTGTTCTTCCATGTCCTCGGGGCTAACGCTTCTACATAGCTATCGAGTAGCCTCTGGTGGTGCATTATCGAGAATCCTGGAAGATAGAGCCAAAACATTACTATCTTCCGAAACCTTCTATTACATGGTGCATTCTAATACATCGAGCGATACTGACACAGAGACCTCTTTAAGGCCACGAATCTTACAGATATTCAAGGCAGAAACTTTATGACAATTATGGTGAGGGGCTCGACTTAAGGCGTCTGCTAATACCAGTTCTTTACCGGCTTTATGTATCACTACTAACTCAAAGTTATTTTTTGCCGCAATTAACCATAACTGCCGGGCACAGGCGCAAAGAATTTTATCTTTACCTCTCCCTGAGTCTAGCACCTGTTTGGAAGCAAGATTATCAGTATTGACCACTACAGTGAACTCATGCGGTAGAGGCGGAAGAAGGTTAATGACCGCATGTACCAAGTTTAAAGCTTCAAGCTGAGTAATTGCGAGGTTTTTTGCACAGAGGTCAGGTTCGTATGCGACACTGAAATAATGCGTAGAGGAAAAAGCGCCACCCCCACGCAGCGTGGAGTCGCACTCAATGATCCACTCTTGCCTAGGCGCTGGAGGGATCAGTTGTATTCCATTATAGGTATTAGCGAATAGTTTGAACCATTCAAGATCTTTCAACAAGTCCTTATCAAATGTACTTTGGCCCACATATGGGGAGGCCCTTAATGCAGCAAGGACCCTATTTGTAAACCTTCCTGCCGGCTTAATACATTTCGATAGGTGATGCAACTTACCCGCCAGACTTTGCAGTTGCTTGCGTGAACATGTATTCTTAGTTTCCCATAAGAGACATTCCTGTAATACCTCTTTTATTTTTTATTTTGGCAACGTGACTGACATAGCTACGGAATCAATCCTAAACCCAAGCCAGATTAAGGATTGAACAGGTGGAGTACATTTTTTGATGGCTAGCTGCAAACCTAAGTCAGACGATAATCTAATAAAATAATTAAACGCCTCAGATGCTCTTTCTTGAGATGCCTCGATCCCTACAAAATCATCTAAGTAACACAACGAAAAATATCCTGCTCGACGCATTAGCCATACTACCGCTCTCGTAGTACGAACACATGCGAGTGCGGATGTCCTACATCCAAAGGGGGGGGGCAATATCAAGGTAGAAATTACCATTAAGCGCTATTCCTAGTAACGGCACTGACAAAGGACAAACTCTCAGTTGGCGGTACGCCCTCGCTAAGTCAGCTCCCCACATCCAGGCGTTTGGGCCACAATTTGTAAGCTTTTCAGTTAATGTTGAAACAGAAGGAAGACAAAAGTTAAAAGAGCGTCCTAAATAGAAACCCCGAACGATGCCAGCATTTACACTTTTACCTCTCGGAAAGCTAAGATCTATAATTATTCTTCTCTCGGTAGATCCTTTCTTAGGCCTGGTCATCATCGGGCTAATTTGGCACCATGGTAGAAACGGGAGCGAGGAAAAAGGGCCTAGCAAGGCACCATGTTGTAGCTCTAAAGTAAGAAATTTTTTAATATGGAATTCAGCATTATCAGCTAGAGAATGATTCCGAAGGGTTCGAACGGGTATTCGTGTTGACGTATAGTCTAAGGGCCAACCAAATTCAAGATGATCTACCAATAACACATCAGGATAGTCTAAAAGGACTGCTCGCCATTTAGGAATATTTAAACCAGACGGGACCGAAATCCTAGCTCCCATGAAATTAGGTAAACCCGTGATCCTGACTTTATCATATATATCGCGATATATAGCTTGGCCGAACCAAGCTTGCTCTATCGTATCAGGCCAAAAGTCCAATAAACTATCTCGAAACTCTAATGGTGATGGCGGAGGAACGAAACCTGTTTTCTCAGAACTAGCTGATAGCGCCAGTTCTAACGGTTCGTCAAACCAATCGAATGTCGGCATCTCTAAGTCTGTGATTGTATTACTTACAATATTTTGGTCTAAGGACGAAGTCTGTGCATGGGAATATAAATCATTATTATCAACAATCGTGGGCAAATCAGCAACAATTTTGGATATAGTTTCAAGACTTCGAGGCTCATTAACATTATCTGATAGTGATTCTGTGTTCTTAGCGCTATCAGTTGGAACACTCGTATCATAATTAAACGTGAAAGGTTTATCAGCCCCCGAAACAACCGACCCCAGAATGGGGTCAGGAGTGCTAGGCACCGTGGGAGCAATGTCAACTATCATAGGGTCAATTACATTAACATCTAGAGTTACACTAACATCTAAAGCAGGAAAAGAACTCACATCGTTAGCATTACCCGCCGTCTCATTAGCTTTCTTGTCCAAAAATCTCCGTTTTTTCAAGCAGTCTTGTTCTCGATGAGTCAGTACACGTTTAAACCGGTACGCACACCACGCACATATGTGCGGTGAGCGATCAGGCAAGATGCCATGTGTCGAGGCAAAGCCACAGTCCTTGCCCCAATTCCACAGGTAGCACGGCTTGCCCTCCGTCTCCCTAGAATAGTCATCCCTCTGATTAACCGGGGCGGGGTTAATAGGAGTTGCAGAACTCGTGGCAGCAGGTAGTGTAGCTGGATGAGAAGCCGAAGCCACTGCAGGCCGCACATACGGAGTCTGATTGAACCCTGCCCTTGACTGAAGCGTTCTGACCGCTTCTGTGCAGACATCACGTTGAATATCCTTAATAGCCGCTAAGTCTGCCCAGCCATCTCTGAGCCGGCCGTCCGCTATCATACAGAAAACTCGTTCTGACCACCGTCTACAGGTAGGCCAATCCCAGGTTACCGCCATTAATGCTAGATCTTTCTCGTGCTGTAGAACAGCTGGAATTGAAGCTACAGGAAAACCTGGTTGCTCGGTCAGAAGCCTAAGCGCAAAGAAAAACTCTGCCCAGGTGGCCTCCCCTAACGCTATCTTCTTACAGCCGGCCCCCCGAGTAATGAGATGGTGTGGAAAGCAGTTCGTACCTGGGGGACGCTGTAATGCCTGCACGTTATCCATCATGAAGTCAGCTGCGGTAGGGAAAGTCTGATGAGGCGCCTGCGTAGTCATGGCAGCTGGCGGCAAGGACGAGAGGTAAGCAGCTGGGTACGGTTGAGGCACGCACTGCCTCGGAACCGAGGGGTCAACTCGAGGCGGAGCCCTCCCTCGAGCTTGCGGGGACGAGGAGGCAACACGATGAGGCACGGAGAAGGCAGGCAAGGAACGGGAGTCCCGTGCCGGCGAGCCGGGAGGCACCCAGTCTGCAGAAGCATCAGCCGAAGCCCTCGAGACATTCGGCGGAATTCGACCAGGCCCCCTACGACGCGGAGATCGACTCACCCTAGTCACAATGGACGGGGTAGAATCAGGGGAAGCCGACGGCAGGCCACGCACACCCCTTGGAGAAGCAGCAAGACGCTCCAACGCTTCTAACCGAGCTAGAACAGCTGGCGAAGCCCGAGACAACGATGATCCATTACGAGAAGAAGACGCCTCAGACGAGTCACTAAGACGAGTTGGAGCCCGAGCTGAGACCTTCCTGGGAAGAACCGGACGAGAAGACACTGGGGCACCTCGTTTCCCACGGCAAGCCTTAGTAGGAGCCATGATGAGAACACTGCGAAAAATCGATAGGTCTTAGTCCAGCGGCAGTCGGGCCAGCAGTGAGCTTATCACTGGTGACTGATACGCCGCCCTGGTGTCTCGCGAGTGAATTAGGAATGTTAGCTAGCCAACATTACCAATGTTGGTGGTGGTGATGATGGTGATGGTACTGGTAATGGTGGTGGTAGTGGTGATGGTGATTGTGGTGGTAGTAGTGATGGGAATTGTGATGATGGTAATGGTAATGATGGTGACGATGGTAATGATGGTGGGGGGTGATGGTAATGGTAATGGTGATGGTGCCAGGTGGTGATGATGGTGATGGTAATTGTGGTGGTGAGGGTAATGGTGAGGGTAATGGTGGTGGTGGTGATGGTAATGGTAATGGTGGGGGTAGTGGTGATGGTGATGGTAATTGTGGTGGTGGTGGTAATGGTGATGGTAATGGTAGTGTTGGTGATGATGGTGATGGTAATGGTGGTGGTAATGGTGATGGTAATGGTGGTGGTGATGGTAATTGTGGTGGTGATGGTAATGGTAATGGTGGTGGTAGTGGTGATGGTAATTCTGGTGGTGATGGTAATGGTGGTAATGGTAATGGTGATAGCAGTGGTGTTGGAGACTCTACGACTACCTTACCATCCGCTCCTCCTAGTGTCTGCCTGCCGTGTTCTGTGACAATATATTGCGAGTTGGAAAACTTGTGGGTGATTTTGCTTGTTTTAATCAGTGATGTGTTAGTTGTACATGAAGTGGTGGTGGTGGTGGTGGTAACGCATACTACAACGTCAACCTGAGTGGCGCACGGCAACAATGGCTGGTTGTATAACTGCCACGACGTAGAGAAATAGGAGGTGCGCAAGATTGGGCTGTTGTTATGGGGGCGTGGTGCGTGTGTGCGTGTGCGTGTGCGTGTGTGTAAATTTATGTGGGGAGCGGGATGTAGCTCAGGCGGCAGGCAGCCTGTCCACCTGTGAAGGTGTTGGTCATCCGATCGATCCTGCTCAGTGGACACATTTTCAGTTTGGGATCTTTTCCTGTTCCAACCAGTGGTCCACAACTGGTTCATCAAAGGATGTGGTATTATGTGCGGTCCTGTCTGTGGGAAAGTGCATATAAAAGACCACTTGCTGCTTATTGGAAAGAGTGGCGGCAGTGGGTTTCCTTGAAAGAAATATGTCAGAATGACCATATGCTTGACGTCCAAAAGGTGGCGATATGCAAATGAATGTGCTCAAGAGGCGTCGTTAAATACAATTTTAAAATTTTAAAAACAAGCAAGTGTAAATGTATGCGTATGCGTGTGATGTGTGGAGTGAGTGAGGAGTCAGACTATGTGTGGATTTCTTTTTAATTATTTAATACAATTTCTTATTGGTGGTTTATTTACTATGTTCATAACATATAAGTTCATAATATAACTTTTTTTAAATGCTGAAAAGCTTTAATCATTAATTAGTTTGTGGTTTATTGTCTTGAATGGTTGGTTAGTAATTTGCAAGTGTATTTATCTCAGAGTAACCTAGGAGCTTCCTGGTCCACAATTACCATTCTTGATGGGTAATATTCCAACATACCAAAACCCTCTAATGGATATGTTCTCGATTGGTTCCTGGAGTAGGTCATTTTGTTTTATCTTAAAAGATAAAATTGATGTATGTGATTTTTGAATGCTTCAATATATATTATGCTTCTGGTTGTGCTCGGTTGTTCATTCCAGATGTGTGCTACCATAGATAGATATGACGCTTTTCTCATAGCTAGCTAGCCACAGTAGGTTTGCTATGGGTTATTTAGTATAGGCGCATCATTTCTTCGGGTACTTCTTGTTGCTTTTTGAATATATTTTGTGTCTCTAGTGTAGGGGAACATCATAACATTTAGGTGTGATTCTTTTCTAGTGGCTAGTGTTGCTGTTTTTGTTTGCTTAAGAATGTCAGATATTGGATGTCTATTTTGTTGTATGTTTAGACATTTTCATTGTTTTATGCTGGAGCCTTTGTAGTTTGGCTAGTAGTGTTTTGATGCCTCTTATAATATAGATCATGTCCCCATAATCAAAGTATAGCACAGTTCCGCTGGTTATTCGGTTAGGACTGAGGCTGGACGCCGAGTCACAGCTACGGTGTACACACCGGAAGTTGGGGTTGGTGGCGTTCCTCCAAGGCGTACCCTTCACTGTAGGCACTACACTCACTTCACAACTACAACCACCTGCTTCCTGATGACCAAAGTTTGTAGGATTATCAGCATACATTTCTTTCTAATAGAAACTAGATTTCAGTGAAATTGTCCTAGAAAATATTTTACACGACATAAAACACCAAGTCCAATATCACATGGATGTGCATTCACAACCTCCCCGACATTCTGCTGTGCGAGCTGTAGCTTTGACCCGACAAGCTGGGTATCAGCCTCAGTCCCTACTGAGGGACTAGCAGAACTCAGAACACCGAGGCCATAATCGATTAACATGACCCGAGCGACTCGGGTCACCCGAGTCGTAAGAATTTCAAATCGAACACTGCGAGTAGAGTCGACAAATACACATGCCGTGTGCAAAACGATCCGACCCAAGTAACCCACCTTGTAGCTGTGGTTGGCTACGAGCGATGACGTCACATTTGCACTGGTACCATCCTGCAGGATAACAGCTACCGGTCCAAGTCTTACATGTTTTTTTTAACGAATAACTTACATTAATGAAATGGAAATATAGCTAAACGAGGCCATCATAAAATACTTTAAATCCTATTTTGCTGTAGGTTTATCGGTTATTAAAAAAAAAAAAAAAATTTCCACCCTGAGCGCGGAGAAGCGTATTAGATTATTCGACCCGAGTCTGTAGGATGTGCCAAAAAGTGGCTCGGGTGATCCGAGTTGATTAATCGATTACGCCCCCGTATTATGAGCCGGTGGGTCCGTTCGGATTAAACAAGTCCACTTCCGGTTGTCGGTCTTGCTGCGCAATGAAACCCACCAATGAGATTCGACCAAACCGGGTGCTAGCTCCCTGTGACTAGAGTGTGAGCATCTCCTGGGATCAATCCTCGGCTGAATCAAACTAAAGGCATCACAAAATGCATAGTTCTGCTACGGTAGTGATTTGAACTCAGCCCCATAAACAGTGAGGTGTGAGTAGGCTGTAGGCTGATTGCATCCGGGAGCCTAGAGAGACTAATGGTTAGGACGCTCACCCGCTGAGACAGACATTTGAATGTAGTCAAAGACCCTATAATATTAAGACGGCTCACTCCCTATCTCTCCCATGGTAATGTAAATTTCGTAGTGCCACCTTGTGGTGGGTTTGATCAGCCCGGCTGCTGGTTGGTGCTTCACATGTAAACACATACAATTATATTATACATGATAAAGGTAAGTATGAATACACATCAATATGAAATTGCTATGAACAATTATACACATCATCATCAGCATCATCATCATCACCATCATCACACATCTTTCACATTCATATATACATTTATACATATAATATAGCAACTGTTTAACCAAGAGAATAGCCAGCACACCAAGTGGTGGGTTTGATCATTTTGATTACACAGTACAGGCTGAGTCAGCCATCTTAGTATTATAGGGTCTTTGATGTAGTCCAGTTCTAGGCATAATGTTCTCGCTTGTTGCAACACCTCCAATGACTGGCCAGGATTCTGTTAGAGAAGGTACTTCTTTATACAAGTATTCGATTCATTATTATTATTATTATTATTATTATTATGTGACTGAATAGGATATCAAGTCACGGTGCAAGTGTCACAGTATCCCAATGTAGACACCTCTAAAAAGAGATCATGAGCCCGTACTGGAACAAGTCGGTACCTATGCTGCACCGATGTTGCTAGGACGTAAAACCCCAAACATATCAAAAAAGTCAAGCGGCAAAACCATATCAGACATGTTGAGCGGGCGAAGGTGAAATTGGTTTGGTTGTTGGAGTTTTACATCCTGACAACATCTAAGGTCATATTAGGATGGGTACCGACTTGTGACAATGCACACTCATGGTGACCGTATACTTATATGTTATAGTGCTGCTCCACTGGGAAACCAGGCACCCGGCACCATGACCTGATTTCCCACTCAGTCACATTATCCTGATACTGAGCCAACCAGTCATTTCCCTATCCTAGTAATGCCTTGCACAAGGCTAGGTACCAATTTTGTAAATACAAGTAAGTAAGTAAGTACAAGTGTCGATTTTGTAAGTCATTGATTTCACTGGACCGGAAATCGAACTCGCGACCTTCCGCATGCGAAGCCGGCGCTCTACCGATTCGGCCACCGTGTCCGAGGGTGGGAAGAGGAGGTCGTGCGTTGGGAGGACATAATTCATCTAAGCCCACTGTGCATCTGTGCATTCTTCCCCCCCCCCCCCCCCCCCCCCCCCCCGTTACTGAAATTTTAAACCTCCAGAAATTTATTCTGAAGACAGTCGCGAGCCAACAAATTGCTTGCACACAGGGAAGTAACCAGACGGTTCACCATCTTTCAGAAAATAGCGACGCGCGCAAGAAAATAGCGCCAAAAACCAAAGTAGTTCCGCACTGGCGAAAAGAATAGACATATAGCAACAACAAAAACACCACAACAAAAAACGCACAGTAAAATACCTGCAGTGTGTTTGTTTGTTTGTTGCTGTTTTACGTCCTAGAAACATCTTAGGTCATATCAGGACGGCCTGCAGTGTGTCCTGAGTATATTAATTTCCCAGCAGGTGAGGTCCTTGTGTGTGTGTGTGTGTGTATGCGTCTGTGTGTGTGTGTCTGTGGGTGTGCTTGGTTGGTTGGTTGGTGTTGTACGTCCTGACATCTAATGTTCATATCAGGATGGGTACCGACTTATGGCAGTGCACACTCATGCTGACTTTATAGTGCTGCTCCCACTGGGAGACCACATTGCCAGGACCAGGACCTGCTATCCCGCTCAGTCACATTATCCTGATAATAATTCAACCAGTCCTTGCCCTATACTAATAATGTCGAGCGCCTGGCTAGGAAGCGACAAGTATCAATTTTGTAAGTCATTGGTTTGACTGGACCGGGAATTGAACTCCTGATATACCGATTCGGGCACCGCGTCCGGTGTGTGTGTCTGAGTGTGTGTGTGTGTCTGAGTGTGTATGAGTGTGAGTGTGTGTATGAGTGGGTATGTGTGTGAGTGTGTGTATGAGTGTGTGCATGAGTGTGAGTGTGTTTGTATGAGTGGGTATGTGTGAGTGTGTGTATGAGTGTGCATGAGTGTGTGCATGAGTGTGTGTATGAGTGTGTGTATGTGTGAGTGTTGGGATGGCTCAACAGTCTTAAGGCTACATTCCTTACACGCGGTATGCGGCATGCGAATGCGGCAAATAATCAAAAAGCATCTAAGTGAATAGGGGTGCGTCCATGCCTCCGAATGCGAATGCGGCAACTGAATCGGTCCATGTAGTCATCGGTGCGGCATGCGAATGTGAATGCTGCTGCGTTTGCCATAGAGAACAGTTGTGAGAAACCTGACACTATGCGTGGGTGTGGGTGTGGGTGAAAGGAATCAACCCGTTCGCATGCCGCATTCGCATGCCGCATACCGCGTGTAAGGAATGCTAGCATTAGTCATAGTTACTGAGTTAGCTGATAAGGTCATTCATTGTCAATGTTACCAAATCTACACCCGACGAATAGGAAAATGCACCCACAATTCAATACCACCGGCCATTTAAAGTTGCATAGTCCGGTGCTTTTGAATTTCTCCCATTTTCTGAGACAAATACACTATGCTAATCATTATAGTCTACCTTAGTTTAGTTTGAAGTAATTCATATTTTAAATGGCTAACATTGGAGATATTTGACGTCAAAACATGCTAAATTAATTTGGGCAAACATGCCAGAACTCTGGCACAATAGACTTCAGTAGTAACAGGTGTTACAACCTTTCATGCAACAATAAATGCTTAATATGTGCACCAGTATCAAACAGGGATGAAAGTGGTCTCCGGGGAAAAAAGCGGAAATGCTGATATTCTCCCATAGGCTTAGCATTGTCAGGGAATCGCTGAAAATTCCTGGAAGTCGGGTTTCATACATATTGGTATATGCTGATAGTGCTGCGCCATTTGAAGCATGTATTAGTAGTATACACTGCTAGTGCTATGGCGTTTGCATCACATATCAGTATACGCTGATAGTGCTATGGCATTAGAAGCACGTATTAGTAGTATACGCTGATAGTGCTGCGCTGTTTGCACCACATATTAGTATACGCTGATGGTGCTGCAGCGTGAAACAACGTATTTGTTGGTAGGTGGAGTTTTACATCCTGGCAACATCTAAGGTCATATTAGGACGGGCGCAACTTATTAGTATACACTTATAGCTACAGGAAAAATCCCGGAAATCCGCGAAATCGCGGAGATCTTTCATTCCTGATCAAAGGTGAATACGTAGAATTATGTCTATATGAGTGTTTTGGTTTTGAAAATTTGATGTTTTCATCGGATTGTGCAACTTTAAAGAAACCCACATCACCGGACGGCATATTAAAAGGCTCTTCTTTGTTGACGCGACAACACACTTATCTGATTTGCCGTAAACAGGTAAATAAAAAATGTTTTAAAAAAGGAGGTGTAGTAGTGCAGGGCAGTAGATATTCTCTATACAATACAACTAACACGTGAATTAGGGTGATTAGGTTTTTTTTTTCTTTTTCTGTCGATGAAACGACGAATTGTAAGTACAAGATGTTCATGCTGGCAGTGTTACCAACAGTTTGCCGATTATTGCAGGAAAATCAAATAAAAATCGCCGAAATCAGAGGTCTAGAGCCTCGGAATCGAATTACATTATTTTCAATTATTAATTTTAAATGATGTGTTTGTAGGGAGAAAAACATATCATCTGTGAATGGCCTGGAAATAAGCTATAAGGCCTGCTGAAAGCATCAAATTTCCTAAAGAAAAATAATTAGTTAGAGTTGATCCTAACTATCTAACGCAGACGGAATACTAAGTCAATATGTCACTACCGGAAGTCTATCTATGAAGTCCATCATGTCTGGCGGGATGGCCGAATGAGTTGAGCGTCTGTATCCCGTCTTGGTGCATCGCAGGATTTGAACCCACAGGTTCGAACCCTGGTCGAATCAAACCAATGACGTAAACATTTATATTTGTCGCTTCCTAGCCACTCGTTCAGCATTATTAGGACAGGGCAAGGACTGGTTGGCTCAGTGTCAGGATAAAGTGAGAGAGTGGGATATCAGGTCATGGTGGTGGCGGTCTGGTCTCCCAGCGGGGCAGCACTATAAAGTCACCATGAGTGCACACTATCACAAGTCGGTACCCATCCTGATATGACCTTAGATGTTGCCAGGATGTAAAACGCCAAAAAGCAACCAACCAACCAGCATTCCGATATGCATTCCAACATTATTTTTGTGCATGTTTTCACTTTGAAATATCTCAAAATTAACCATTTCAAGGAAAATATACTTCAAACTGAAGCAAAATAGATTATAAAGATCAATCTAATATATTTTTTCTTTAAAAAAAAAAATTGTAGAAACTCAAAACCATTGGACTATGCAACTGTTGCAGTCGTTAGTGAGTCCCACTACCACATGGTGGCTGGTTGGTTGTTGGAGTTTTACATCCTAGCACCATCTAAGTTCATATCAGGACTAGCACAGACTTATGACAGTGCACACTCATGGTGACTTTACAGTGCTGCCCCACTGGGAAATCAGGCCGCCAGCACCATGACCCGATATCCCACCCAGTCACATTGTCCTGGCACTGAGCTAACCAGTCTTTGCCCTATCCTATTAATGCCGAGCGTCTGGCTAGGAAGATACAAGTATTAATTTTCAAGTCATTGGTTTAAATCGACCAGGGTTCGAACCCGTGGGTTCGAATCCCACGATCTACCAAAACGGGAGACCGACTCTCAACTCATTCGGCTACCCTGGTTCCACATGGTGGCAGTCGGTCTTGAAGGACTGGCAGGTGGCAACAGACAAGCAGGGGTGGCCGCTATGCCTACAAGCGACCCAGCAAAGCAGTTGAAGGCCGCTTCTATTCTGACCTAGGTGGAATAAACTGGGGAAGAACCCCATGCAAAGACTTGAAGCAACTACATTGTGTCGCGCCGTTGATTCACACACACACACACCCAGATGAATAAACCACGGTCCACCACACACATTTAAATACTGCGTCTAATTTAACAAATAACAAAAACTGAACTAAACTAGATATGTTGGCTGAATGAATGAATACTTCTGTGGCGGAGCCGGCACACCTGCGCACTGGGAAGCGGGTGAGGAAGGGGAGGGGAGGGGAGGGGAGGGAGGGGAGGGAGGGAGAGGGAAGAGGGGAAAGAGATGGTATGGGAGAGAGAGGATGGAGGGGGGGGGGGGGAGGGGAGGGGAGAGAGTGTAGAGGAACGAGGGGGAAAGGGAGGGAAGGGAGGGTAGAGGAACGAGGGGAAGGTGAGGGTAGAGGAAGGAGGGGAAGGGGAGGGGAAGCGAGGGTAGAGGAGGAGGGGAAGGGAGGGGAAGGGAGGGTAGAGGAAGGAGGGGAAGAGGGGTAGAGGAGGGAGGGTAGAGGAAGGTGGGAGAAGGAGGGTAGAGGGAGGGGAAGGGAGGGGAGGGTAAGTAAAGGAATGAGGGGAAGGGAGGGTAGAGGAATGAGGGGAAGTGAGGGTAGAGGATGGTGGAGAAGGGAGGGTAGAGGAAGGAGGGAGAAGGAGGGTGGAGGAAGGAGGGAGAGGGAGGGGAGGGGAAGGGAGGGTAGAGGAAGGAGGGGAAGGAAAGGTAGAGGAACGAGGGATAAGGAAGGTAGAGGAAGGAGGGAGGGGAGGGGAATGGAAGGGAGGGTAGAGGAAGGAGGGGAAGGGAGGGTAGAGGAAGGAGGGAAAGGGAGGGGAGGAGAGGGGAGAGGAGAGGGAGGGGTAGTGACGTGACATTTAGGTGTTTTTAGGAGGCCCTGCCCGGTTCGGCGGGCCTCAGGTGTCGAATGAAAGCCGACTTCACAGCGCCCGACGCAGTCAGTCTCTCACCAGGGGGCGCCACCCGCCGACAAATGGCGCCCACACCGCGGCCCGGTCAGTCACGTGGGTAATCACAACACCCCGATTAATACCCGGGGATCGAAGGCAGGCTGGGACACCTCACAGTTCACGGTGGGGGGGGGGGGGGGGGGGGTGTAGAATCAAGAGAAGGCAGGCTGGGATAGCTCGCAGTTCACGGTGAGGGGTGGGGGGGTGGGGGAGTAGAAGCAAGATAAAGCAGGCTGGGTTAGCTCGCAGTTCATGGTGGGGCAGAAGCAAGAGAATGCAGGCTGGGATAGCTTGCAGTTCACGGTGGGGCAGAAGCAAGAGAATGCAGGCTGGGATAGCTCGCAGTTCATGGAGGGGGGGGGGGGGGGGTAGAATCAAGAGAAGGCAGGCTAGGATGGCTTGCAGTTCACGGTGGGGGGGGGGGGGGGTATAATCAAGAGAAGGCAGTCTGGGACAGCTCGCAGCTCATGGTGGGGGGGGGGGGGCGAGTAGAAGCAAGAGAAGGCAGGCTGGGATAGCTCACAGTTCACGGTGGGGCAGAAGAAAGAGAATGCAGGCTGGGATAGTTCACAGTTCACATTGGGGGGGGGGGGGGGGTAGAAGCAATAGAAGGCAGGCTGGGACCACTCGCAGTTATGGTGGGGGGGGGGGGGGATGTAGAAGCAAAAGAAGGCAGGCTGGGATAGATCGCAGTTCACGGTGGTGGGGGTGGGAGGGGGGGGGGGGGAGAGAATCAAAAGAAGGCAGGCTGGGAGATAGAGGGAAGAGAGGGGAGGCTAGTATAGTTAACAGTTCAGGGTGGGAGGAGAAGGGTAGGTTCAAGGTGGGGGGGGGGATGTAGAAGCAAAAGAAGGCAGGCTGGGACAGCTCGCAGTTCACTGTGGGGGGGGGGGTGGGGGGGGTATGTAGAAGCAAAAGAAGGCAGGCTGGGATAGCTCGCAGTTCACTGTGGTAGGGGGGGGGGGGGATGTAGAAGCAAAAGAAGGCAGGCTGGGACAGCTCGCAGTTCACTGTGGGGGGGGGGGGGGGATGCAGAAGCAAAAGAAGGCAGGCTGGGACAACTCGCAGTTCACTGTGGGGGGGGGGGGGGGGGATGTAGAAGCAAAAGGAAGGCAGGCTGGGACAGCTCGCAGTTCATGGTGGGGGGGGGGGGGGGGGATGTAGAAGCAAAAAGAAGGCAGGCTGGGGACAGCTCGCAGTTCACTGTGGGGGGGGGGGGGGGTGGGAGATGTAGAAGCAAAAGAAGGCAGGGTGGGACAGCTCGCTAGTTCCACTGTGGGGGGGGGGGGGATGTTAGAAGCAAAAGAAGGCAGGCTGGGACAACTCGCAGTTCACTGTGGGGGGGGGGGGGGGGGGTGATGTAGAAGCAAAAGAAGGCAGGCTGGGACAACTCGCAGTTCACTGTGGGGGTGGGGGTGTAGAAGCAAAAGAAGGCAGGCTGGGATAGATCGCAGTTCACGGTGGGGGGCGGGGGGGGATGTAGAGCAAAAGAAGGGAGGGCTGGGATAGTTCGCAGTTCAACGGTGGTGGGGGGGGGGGAGGGGGTTGTAGAGAAGCAAAAGATGGCAGGCTGGATAGATCGCAGTTCACGGTGGTGGGGGTGGGGGGGGGGGGGGGGAGAGAATCAAAAGAAGGCAGGCTGGGAGATAGAGGGAAGAGAGGGGAGGCTGGTATAGTTAACAGTTCAGGGTGGGAGGAGAAGGGTAGGTTATTGGAATTTTACGTCTTGGCAACATCTAAGTTCATATCAGGACGGATACTGACTTGTGACAATGCATACTCATGGCGACTTTATAGTGCTGCCCCACTGGGTGACCAGGCTGCTGGCACCATGACCTAATAAAAGTAATATCCAACTCAGTCACATTATCCTGAAAATGAGCTAACCAGTCCATGTCCTATCCTATTAATGCCGAGCGCCAGGATAGGTTGCGACGAGTATCAATTATTATAAGTCCTTTGTTTGACTTGGCTGGGATTTCGAACGCAAGTCCTTCAGCAAGGGTGAGTGCTCGGGCTGCAGTGGAGGCATAGATTTGCAGAAAGTCTCATCAGGATCACGTGACCATGTTGAGAGGTATTGTGGCCTTCCTAAAACCAATAAGGGCTCAGGTAAATTAAGAAGATGGATATTGATTTGCAGTTTGTTTCCTCCTTCTGAAAATTAGAATTAGAGAGAATACTCGGATCAAATTTGAAAAAAAGAATTGCTTCCTTTGATCCTATATATCCAGCTTAGATACTGGTAGTGGTACACTCATTAAACCAATTATGGCTGCAAAGAAGGTAATACTAAGTCAGTTTAATCGAATCTGTCCGTGTTGAAGCCTTATGCCTGGTACACACCTACCGTATACGATTCACGCACTAAAAATCGCGACTCGACCCGACCCGCCTTAAACTGAAAATGGGCCGATTAATTTTTCGAATCGCGAATCGCAATCGTAATCGGCCCGTCTTAGCCCTAAAACTGAGTTTTTAGTCGTGAATCGCAATCGCTAGGTGTGCGCGGGGAGCGCACACCTAGCGATTTTTGTGCACGAAATGGGCAGTTTTAGATCGTATACGGTAGGTGGGTGCGCACAAACGGTAGGTGTGTACTAGGCATAATACTTATAGTTATAGTGGTGTCTCTGTGGCAGAGTGGTTAGACTGACTTTTTTCTTAGGTCTGGACTTCCTTATCTGAAGGGACTATTACGGTTGGTTCGACTCTCCACCGTCTGCCCACATGCTCTGCCAATTTGGAGTTTCACCGCTGTGTATAACTTACAGCGTCATCAAAGGCTGGTTGCTCTCAAACCATGTCTATGTGGTGTGGGAGGTTAAAAATCCCTTGAGTCGGTAAAAGAATAGGTTCGAGCTTTCTATCGACAAACTGTCTAATGGTGAAAACAAGTCTATTCAGACTTATCCATGATAGGCATTATAATTAAATCTTCAAGAATACTAGGTAGAGTGCACATTTGTCATGTTTTCAATTCAATTCAATTATCCACAAAATTAACCTTTAAAATTAACCTTCAAGCTAAAATAAAGTAGATTGTTATAATAAACCTATTATATTTATCTTTAAAGAAATATATGGCAGAGAGTCAAAACCATTGGATCATACAACTTTAAATTCACGACCACGAGTTTCCCATGTCAGGACAATTTTAAGTAGGTGCGAAACATAATTTGTCCTCTTTATTTTTGTTCTTTATGTCAGCGATAGCATAAAGTTCTGCTAGTATCTTGTAAGGTGACTTTTGTCTCATGGTGTGCATACAGGTCACATCTTAGCAAACAAAAGTCTCTGTATTTAGCCAACTGCTAAAATAAGTGACTTTTGTCTCTTCGTGCATACATGTACATATATACAAACAAAAGTCACTTATTTAGCAACTGCTAAATAAGGTGTCTTTGGCGCTCTCTGCGTGCATGTACATGTACATAGTATGACAACACAAAAGTCACTTATTTAGCAACTGCTAAATAAGTGACTTTTGTCTCTAGGTGCATACATGTACATATATACAAACAAAAGTCACTTATTTAGCAACTGCTAAATAAGTGACTTTTGTCTCTAGGTGCATACATGTACATATATACAAACAAAAGTCACTTATTTAGCAACTGCTAAATAAGTGACTTTTGTCTCTAGGTGCATACATGTACATATACAAACAAAAGTCACTTATTTAGCAACTGCTAAATAAGTGACTTTTGTCTGTATGCATACACATAGATACAAAAGTAATATATTTAGCAAGTGCTAAATAAGTGACTTGTCTGTGTATGTATACATATACATGTTTAACCGTCGGGCTATTCCACCCCTGCTTAAGGCGAGCCTACGTGTTAATATAAATAATTGTTTCCATGTGAATGTCTTGTGCCTCCCACCACCGGTTGTCTGTCATCCTGCCAGCCTGACCCTTGACTAGCAATGTCCCGAGGTGGAGAGTTCGACTCCTGACAGACAATGGGCAGAAGGCCTTAATTAATATAGATTATAGAGCAATCCAAATAGCAATCTGAAGTTGGACCATAGCGGTTAATAATATAAGTCTGGAGAATAGCTAAAGAATGCAAGGAACATTCATGTCACTTCTGAGGCGCTCACCCTTTTATTCTTACCTCTGACTAACAGAATGAATTGATCAATATAACCTATGTTCTTAGTTAAATATAGTTCAACAGTAGAATGTATGTTATAAGTCAAATCCCCTGCCATATAATTAAGTTAAATAAGTTTGGAATTTCCATAATAAAGGCCTGGTATATGCAGTTTACTGTAGCACTTCTGTAGTAGTTTACTCTAGAAACATCGGAGCGTGCAAAAACACGTCCGATGGGTCTGGGTCCGAACGCCCGACCTCCTATCGTTGCTAGGATAGTGTCATGGGGGTGATGAAAATGGGAAATACTGTGCCTAGAGCGGGACTCGAACCCACATCTCTTTGCATTCCGGGCCAGTGTGCTAACCATTACACCACCTAGGCTCCCTGATATCAATACACTCCCCACGCCTACCTGTCTATGTGGTTACTTGCCTGAGAGGTCAGTGCAGACCACTACACTCGTCCCCCTGGAATTGTAAGTCTTGTAATGCTTACAATTACATACATACAGGCAATGCACTTACACATACACAGGGTAGGTTCAACAACTATACAGCACGTAGCTTGTACAGGATCATGGTCACGGCAACCAGTGTCATGGGGGTGATGAAAATGGGAAATACTGTGCCTAGAGCGGGACTCGAACCCACATCTCTTTGCATTCCGGGCCAGTGTGCTAACCATTACACCACCTAGGCTCCCTGATATCAATACACTCCCCACGCCTACCTGTCTATGTGGTTACTTGCCTGAGAGGTCAGTGCAGACCACTACACTAGTCACAATCGACGTAGCCCAGCAACGCTTTACAGCAAGGAACCCGGCCTCGCAAATGTGGCAGTTGCGAGCCGGCGCATAATGGCAAAACGCGAGCCCGCAAATCATCGGCCGAGTAGTCTCGCCCACTTCACATGTATACAGACACAAAAGTCACATATTTAGTAAGTGCTAAATAAGTGACTTTTGTCTGTGTATGCATACATATACAGTAATAGACACAAATGTCAGATATTTAGCAAGTGCTAAGTAAGTGACTTTTGTCAGCGCATACATACACATATACATGTACATACAGACGCAAAAGTCACTTATTTAGCAAGTCAGTGATTTCGCACCTGACACCGGAAACCATGACTCAGAATGAGGATCTCCTGAATGTGAAATGTGCCAGCCTGAAATATAGTGATATTGTGATATAGTGCATTTAGGTGCGGCACCCACCTGGGTGGCTCACCTAAATGATACCTGGTGCCTGCTGTAAGATACAATTAGGACCCGCACCTGGTTTTATAACCCATTGTCCACTGTCTGTCCACAGTCGGAGTCCACAATGGTGCGTGAACAAAGCTGATCGACAGGTGTGTGAACAGAATATGTGGGAAGGATATGTGTGTATCTTGTTGTAGGGTTTATGGGGGGCATCAGTGTACGGTAGATATAATGGACACCAACCCCCATGTACATACAGTCAAACCTCTCTATACCGACCCCTCCACAGATCGACCACTCCCCTATATCGATCGCTTTATTTGGGTCCCAACAATACCATTGTAAGGATATTCAAGCTCTCTAAACCGACCACTCCCCTAAATGGACCTCTTAAAGTCGGTCCCATGGTAGGTCGATTTAGAGAGGCTTTACTGTATTTGTATAGAGGGGTTAAGGGGGCGAAGTGGCAGATAGTGATGGTGGCATGGCAGGTAGTGATGGTGGCATGTCAGGCAGTGATTGTTACATGGCAGGTAGTGCTGGTTACATGGCAGATAGTGATGGTTACATGGCAGGTAGTGATGGTGGCATGGCAGGTAGTGATGGTGACATGGCAGCTAGTGATGGTTACATGGCAGGTAGTGATGGTGGCTTGGCAGGTAGTGATGGTTACATGGCAGGTAGTGTGGTTACATGGCAGGTTGTGATGGTTACATGGCAGGTAGTGATGGTTACATGGCAGCTAGTAATGGTTACATGGCAGGCAGTGATGGTTACATGGCAAGTAGTGCTGGTTACATGGCAGATAGTGATGGTTACATGGCAGGTAGTGATGGCTACATGGCAAGTAGTGATGGTGGCATGGCAGGTAGTGATGGTTACATGGCAGGTAGTGATGGTTACATGGCAGGTAGTGATGGTGACATGGCAGCTCGTGATGGTTACATGGCAGGTAGTTATGGTTACATGCCAGGTAGTTATGGTTACATGGCAGGTAGTGATGGTTACATGGCAGGTAGTGATGGTTACATGGCAGGTAGTGATGGTTACATGGCGGCTAGTGATGATTACATGGCAGGCAGTGATGGTTACATGGCAGGTAGTGATGGTGACATGGCAGGTAGTGATGGTGACATGGCAGGCAGTGATGGTTACATGGCAGGTAGTGATGGTGGCTTGGCAGGTAGTGATGGTTACATGGCAGGTAGTGATGGTTACATGGCAGGTAGTGATGGTGGCTTGGCAGGTAGTGATGGTGGCTTGGCGGGTAATGATGGCGATATGACAGGTAGTGATATTGGCATGGTAGTGATATTGGCATGGCAGATAGTGATATTGACAGGGCAGGTAGTGATATTGGCATGGCAGATAGTGATATTGACAGGGCAGGTAGTGATGGCGATATGACAGCTTCAGTCCTTCCTCAACAACCAGCCGACAGACAATGACTCCTAAGCGGCCATCAACACTTTACTGCAGACACAGACAGGGTGGCCAAATGAGTTGAGCACCCGCCTCCTGCTTTGGTAGGTCACAGGATTTGACCCCTCACCCCCCGCACCAGCCCAACCGCCCACCAGTTGAAACCCTGGTCGAGTCAAACAAATAACTTTAAAATTTATAATTGGTGCTAACATGCCTGCAGTCGGCATTACTAGGATAGTGCAGAGACCTTTAAGGTGTTGGGGTGTATTTCAAAGCAATACACAGTGAAGTATGTCGACGGGGCCTCCTCTCCCCGACGCCGGCAGACGGCCGGTATATCACCGGCACAAGACCCCCCCCCCCCCTCCTTCAAACACTCACCCACCCCCTATCTCAGGAAGAAGTGATCGAGAGTCCAAACAGCATTTGTCAAAGACAATATTCAGCGTGCGTTATCACAAGTTCGGTAACCAATGCGCCTGATCTGTTCTGAGGGCCGTGTGCGTGTGTGTGTGCGTGTGCGTGCGTGCGTGCGTGTGTGTGTGTGTGTGTGTGCGTATGTGTGTGTGTTTTCGTTTGATACTGTTAAGGAGGGGGGGGGGGTATGCAAACAAAGGGAACATTGCGCCAAGACTGGGATTCGAACTCATACTTGCCATCCCGGGGTTGTATCCTAACAATTAACCTATCTAGGCTCCCTGATTTAATCACCTTATCCACGCTGAATTGTCCATGTGGTTCATTGCCTGTGAGACCCGTGCAGACTACTAGTACTACAATACTGTCAGTGTCACCCTATTCTATCACCAGGTTTGTGGGGAGGGGGAGAGGGGGGAGGGGGAGGGGAGAGAGGGGGAGAGAGGGGGAGAGAGGGGGAGAGAGGGGGAGAGAGGGGAGCGAGCAAGATAGAGCAAGAAAGTGAGATACCGACAGACACTCAGTCAGACAGAAAAACAGAATGAATGAGAATAAAAGACTTTGTTTGAAGGTAGCTTCTGTAGTAGTTTACTGTAGAACCTCTGTAGTAGTTTACTGTAGAACCTCTGTAGTAGTTTACTGTAGAACCTCTGTAGTAGTTTACTGTATAACCTCTTTTATAGTAGTTTATTGTAGAACATATGTAGTAGTTTACTGTAGCACTTCTGTAGTAGTTTACTGTATGACCTATGTAGTAGTTTACTGCAGAACTATCTAGTAGTTTACTGTAGAACCTCTTTTGTAGTAGTTTACTGTAGAACCTCTTTTGTAGTAGTTTACTGTAGAACCTATGTAGTAGTTTACTGTAGAACCTCTTTTGTAGTAGTTTACTGTAGAACCTATGTAGTAGTTTACCGTAGAACCTCTTTTGTAGTAGTTTACTGTAGAAGCTCTGTAGTAGTTTACTGTAGCACTTCTGTAGTAGTTTACTGTAGAAGCTATGTAGTAGTTTACTGTAGAATCTCTGTAGTAGTTTACTGTAGCACTTCTGTAGTAGTTTACTGTAGAACCTATTTTGTAGTAGTTTACTGTAGAAGCTCTGTAGTAGTTCACTATAGAAGCTCTGTAGTAAATAATTTACTGTAGAAGCTCTTTTGTAGTAGTTTACTTTAGCATCGTCTTTGTAATAATTTACTGTAGAATCCATCTTCAAAAGACACCCCCGCAACCGGACCAATGTTGAGTCATTGGAGGGACAGGCAAATTAGACAAATTGCACTTCATACCTTGAATAACTGTTTGCAAATGGCAGGGGTTCGTTGATCACAGGGTTCGCTTTACAGTATATGTTTAGAGATTGCACTTCATTCACATCGCAGCTATAGTCAAATGAGACAAATTACATTTCATACCTTGAACCCCCACACTCCACACACAAAGACAATCGTCACTACTTACGGGGAAACAAAATATCGGGTTCGTTGTTTTTCCAGCATGGTTATGACCCATTACCGGAAACGATTTGTTTGTTTCTTTGTTTGTTGGAGTTTTAAGTCCTGGCAACATCTAAGGTCATATCAGTGTGTACTCATGACAACTGAGCTAACCAGTCCTTGCCCTATCCTATTAATGCCGAACACCAGGCTAGGATGCGACAAGTATCAATTCTAAGGTAATAATATAATAATAATAACAATAATAATAAAATATTTATTTCCACATGATCAATGTACACACAAGTTGATATTTATATCAGTAATTGTTTCACATGAAAAAGGAGAAAGCAGAAGTACAATACTTCTGAGGTGCTTTCCCCATTTAAAAATAACACAGATACATTACTTATACTATGTTACTATGGTGAGAATACTAGCTCCAGAATGGAATACATGTTGGTTCTAGGAGTAATGTTTCCCATTTGCAACTCCCCTCCCCCCACCCAACCCCCCGCCCAAAGACAGTGGTATAGTAGTAGTACTAGTATTCGTAGTCTGCACTGACCTCTCAGGCAAGGAGCCACATGATAATAGACAGATAGGCGCCGGTAGGGTGATTGCAACATGCAGTCTTGGTAGTCTAATGGTCAGCATGCTAACCCCGGAATGCCAAGAAGTGTGGGTTCAAATCTTGCTCTCTGCGCAATATTTCCCTTTTTCATCTTAAACAATTTTTTTTAATTATTATTAAACCAGCCCAAAAAACATAAGAAATCTGACTTCCGGTAAATGTAGTTAGATTCTCCAACAATGCTAATTCTGCAAAGGGTTGGTCACTTTTCGCCGGTTAACACACACACACACACACCCTCACACACACCCTCACACACACACACACACACAAATTAGAAATCCGCGAAAACACGAAATCAATTTTATAAGTCATTGGTTTGACTCGGCCTGGATCTGAAAGTCTCCCGACCTTCCGCATGGGAAGCCTACGCTCTACCGATTCGACCACCGTGTTCGCTGCTGCACGATTGGTTGGTTGTTGGAGTTGTACGTCCTGGCAACATCTAAGGTCATATCAGGACGCGTGCTGCACGGTGAAGTGTTAGTAAGTATGTGCGGAGAGAAGTTGTTGCTAGTCCCGATTCTGTGACAATTGTGCTTCTGTAGTGAGCCCCCCCCCCCCTCCCCCCCACACACACACCCTCACACCGGGTGCGGTGCCGTGATCGGCAGAGCATTGGCCTTGCGTGTGGAAGGTCGAGAGTTCGGTCCCCAGTCGAGTCAAACCAATGACTAATTTGCTTCCTAGCTTGGCACTCGGCGTTAATACTAGGATAGGGCAAGGACTGGTTCGCTCAGTATCCGGACAACGTGACTGTGCCGGGATATCGGGTCATGGTGCCGGTGGCCTGATTTCACAGTGGGGCAGCACTATAATGTCACCATGAGTACAGTACATACTGTCACAAGTAGGTAGACGTCCTGATATGACCTTAGATGTTCCTATGACGTAAAACAACAACAAACAAACAAATAAACAAACAGACCCACCCTCACCCCCACACAGGTGTGTGAGTTTCACTCAGAGATACCCTCACCCCACCGGGAGTACTTATCGCCAGGTGCCTTCCCTGATTGTAATTAATGATACCCACAATGTGGCCAGCCGTTATCTTCAATCTTAGACAAATTCCGGGCGCGGAAACCAATACCCTCAGATAGGCGCGGGCCGGCGGTGAGGCTTTATCCTGTGGACTAGTTTTTTTTATAGTTCAAGCAGTAAGCGATCTATGGTATAAAATATATGTATATTATAACCTCAACTCACACACCCCACGTAGCATTCCCCCAGGTAGAATGGAGAGGAGTGTGGGGAGGGGGGGGGGGGGGGGTGAAGAGTGGATTGAAGTAAGTGAATTGGAGAGATGGGATGAGGTGGGAGGAGATGAGAGGAGAGGAGATGAAAGAGGAAAGGAGATGAGAGGAGAGGGGGTGAGAGGGGATGAGAGGAGAGGAGCGGAAGGAGGAGATGAAAGAGGAGATGAGATGGGAGGAGATGAGATGAGATGAAAGAGGAAGGGAGGGGAGAGGAGATGAGGGACGAGGAGATGAGAGGGGTGAGGGGAGAGGGGAGAGGGAGGGGAGAGGGAGAGGAGAGCGGAGGGAGAGGAGAGGGAGAGGGGAGAGGAGAGAGGAGAGGTCATTAACCATCACCCACTACCTCAGGGACCCCAACCATTACTCCCTGGTCCCCAACCACTACCTCCTGGTCCCCAACCACTACCTCCTGGTCCCCAACCACTACCTCCTGGTCCCCATCCACTACCTCCTGGTCCCAAACCATTACCCTATTAGTATTACCCTCTGGTCCCCAACCATTACCATATTACCCCCTGGTCCCCAACCACTACCTCCTGGTCCCCAATCAGTAACTACCTCCTGGTCCCCAACCACCATGTCATGGTCCACGTGCAGACCCGAACCTCCTGGCACTGTTTCACCAACGCGTTCGCCGACAAAATCTCTCAGCATGCGTGAACGCACGCACACATTATGTCAAGCGCTAACTGAGCCGACTAGACCCGAATTAGGTCCGATTATCTGTGCTGTCGACTGTTTGGAAGTAAACAGCTTAAAGGACCGCTTAAAGGACGATTTTGTTCTACTCCTACTGGAGAATCTTCAAAAGGCCAGGAGATCAGAAAGTCATATCAGGACGAGTACTGACTTGTGACAGTGCGGACTCATGGAGACGTTATAGTGCTGCCCACTGGGAAATCACCAGCACCATGACCCGATATCCCACTCAGTCACATTATCCTGACATTGAGCTAACCAGTTCTTGCCCTATCCTAATAATGCCGAGCGCCCAGCTAGTAAGCAACAAGTATCAATTTTTTAAGTCATTGGTTTGACTCGACCAGAATTCGAATCGCACGACTGACTAAAATGGGAGATTGATGCTCAACTCATTCGGCCACCCCGCCTGGTGTCAACATAACGGAAATGCCCATACTTTAGTGCAGCCTTGTTGGTAAAAAGACAGTCTGAGGCAACAATCGGCCTAGTCAACGACAGGCATAACACCAGCGCCGATAAACTGACACACAGTCACGTCCTTTATAATATTTAGTCTATCTCATGGTTGGTTATTGGAGTTTTACGTCCTCGCAACAGCTAAGGTCATATCAGGACAGATACCAACTTGTGACAGTGCGCACTCATGATGACTTTATAGTGCTTCCCCACTGGAAGACCAGGCTGTTTGTCAGCACTATGACCTGATATCCCACTCAGTCATATTATCCGAACACTGATTCAACCACAACCAGTCATTGCCCTATCCTAATAATGCCGAGCACCTGGCTAGGAAGCAACAAGTATTTTTTTTTTTTTAAGTCAGTGGTTTGACTCGACTCGGAATTTAACTCCCGACCTTCCGCACGGGAGGGCTGCGCTCTACCGATTCGACCACCGCGTCCGGTGTCTATCTTATGAGCAATGTTTTTTGTTGTTAAATTATTATTATATTTAATTGAACAACCAATTGAATATTACCCACCGACCCCCACGCCCTCTGGCAGCAATCAACAAAATGTCGAGGAATTAATAAACTCATATGCGCCAATAATTGTTGGGCGCTGATTCGTTGGTAAGACGTGGCCAACATCAAAGGGAGGCGGAGATCTAATTGAAATATCGCTCTGCCGCCCAGTTACGGATACACACAAAGAGATCAGGAGTGTGGGAACCAACCACCCATTTACACCAACTTAAGGTGGCATTCCTTACACGCGTAATGCGTTATGCGAATGCCATCATTCCTTACACGCGTTATGCGTTATGCGTTATGCGTGTAGATACAGGGCTAAAGGGTGCATTCCATATACGCGTAATGCGTAATGCGAATGCGAATGCGAATGCGACAAAAAATCGAAACGCCTTGAAACCTATGAGCTACATTCCATAGACGCGTAATGGGTAATGCGAATGCGAATGCGAAAGAAATCCATTATCCCGATCGGTCCATGTAGCGATCGGTGCGTAATGCGTAATGCGTAAAGGTTGTGGGAATAGAAATCTGAGTCTGATGTGTCCATTAGTTTAACACCAGGAGAGGCAACTGACCATTAAGGAACAGTCTCACAGAGGGGTGCTAATTGGAAACACATGGTGAGCTGGGCACAGGGAGACATAAGGTTAGGGGAAAGCTAAAAATGCTACCATATGCACAGAAATATGAATACTTATCTATAATTTGGTTATAATAAAGGTAGGAACCCCCATGTGACATACAAAAAGTTACATAGATATACATGCAATATTTGGTCACATACAGAGCAGTATGGAGAATAATTGTTTATTTTTATTTTTTAAATATAGCCAGTCGTGCGCCACATAACGCATGACGCATTACGCGTATATGGAATGCTGGCATTCGCATAACGCATAACGCGTAACGCATAACGCATTACGCGTATATGGAATGCGCCCTTAAAGACTGGGGGCTACCCTTTGCTGGTGTAGTTACATGGTTTAAAGGGCGCATTCCATATACGCATAAAGGCTGCATTCCATATACGCGTAATGCGTAATGCGAATGCGAATGCGAATGCGACAAAAAATCGAAACGCATTGAAACCTATGAGCTACATTCCATACACGCGTAATGCGAATGCGTCAGAAATCCATTATTCCGATCGCTCCATGTAGCGATCGGTGCGTAATGCGTTATGCGTCAAGCTGGATGTGAATAGAAACCTGAGTCTGATGTGTCCATTAGTTTAACACCAGGAGAGGCGACTGAGCATTACGGTACAGTCTCACAGAGGGGTGCTAATTGGAAACACATGGTGAGCTGGGCACCCGGGAGACATAAGGTTAGGGGAAAGCTAAAAATGCTACCATATGCACAGAAATATGAATACTTATCTATAATTTGGTTATAATAAAGGTAGGAACCCCCATGTGACATACAAAAAGTTACATAGATATACATGCAATATTTGGTCACATACAGAGCAGTATGGAGAATAATTGTTTATTTTTATTTTTTAAATATAGCCAGTCGTGCGCCACATAACGCATTACGCATTGCGCGTATATGGAATGCTGGCATTCGCATAACGCATAACGCGTAACGCATTACGCGTATATGGAATGCGCCCTTAATGCGTATGCCATCATTCCATACACGCGTAATGCGTAATGCAGCACACAACTGGCTATATTTAAAAAATAAAAATAAACAATTATTCTCCATACTGCTCTGTATATGACCAAATATTGCATTTATATCTATGTAACTTTTTGTACGTCACATGGGGGTTCCTACCTTTATTATAACCAAATTATAGATAAATATTCATATTTCTGTGCATATGGTAGCATTTTTAGCTTTCCCCTAACCGTATGTCTCCCTGGTGCCCAGCTCACCATGTGTTTCCAATTAGCACCCTCTGTGAGACTGTTCCGTAATGCTCAGTCGCCTCTCCTGGTGTTAAACTAATGGACGCATCAGACTCAGATTTCTATTCGCACCACCTTTACGCATTACGCACCGATCGCTACATGGAGCGATCG
Source organism: Branchipolynoe longqiensis (assembly GCA_030323885.1). Lineage (NCBI taxonomy): Eukaryota > Metazoa > Annelida > Polychaeta > Phyllodocida > Polynoidae > Branchipolynoe > Branchipolynoe longqiensis. The sequence goes on from CM059194.1 coordinate 22,828,406, forward strand.
GGATAATGGATTTCTTTCGCATTCGCATTACGCATTACGCGTGTATGGAATGTAGCTCATAGGTTTCAAGGCGTTTCGATTTTTTGTCGCATTCGCATTACGCATTACGCGTATATGGAATGCGCCCTTTAATCTTCTACAACCGTCCTTCTCCCGGCTGTCCGTAATTATCAGTCGCCTCCTCCAGCCTTATATCAATGGACAAATGCGACTGATGCTTTTCTGTTCGCACCACCTTGTCCCGGCTGTCCGTAATTATCAGTCGCCTCCTCCAGCCTTATATCAATGGACAAATGCGACTGATAGTGATACTTTTCTGTTCGCACCACCTTGTCCCGGCTGTCCGTAATTATCAGTCGCCTCCTCCAGCCTTATATCAATGGACAAATGCGACTGATGCTTTTCTATTCGCACCAGCTTGACGCATTACGCATTACGCACCGATCGCTACATGGACCGATCGGGATAATGCATTCGCATTCACATTCGCATTCGCATTACGCGTGTAAGGAATGTAGCTCATAGGTTTCAAGGCGTTTCGATTTTTTGTTGCATTCGCATTACGCATTACGCATGTAAGGAATGCGAAGGCCCACCAACTAAACTTGTATCCAAGCTGTATGCTTGTTTGTTGTTTTACCTCCTAGCAATATCTAAGGTCATATCAGGACGGGTACCGACCTGTGACAGAGCGCACTCATGTGACTTTATGGTGCTTGCTACCCCACTGGGAAATCAGATCGCCGGCAACATGACCCGATATCTCACACAGTCACATTGTCCAGATACTGAGCTAACCAGTCCTTGCCCTATCCTATTAATGCAGAGCGCCAGGCAAGGAAGCGACAAGTATCAATTTTATAAGTCATTGGTTTGACTCGACCGGGATCCAAACTCCTAACCTTCCACATGCGAGGCCCGCGCTCTACTGATTAGGCCACCCGCCCGGTCGCCATGCTGTATGTTAACTGTAACATGACTGCATGTGTTGCACTCACCAAATGGAGACGGTATAGTTTGGATTTGGCTAACGAAGAGCTTAAAAGGCTATATAACTATGGAATTGAATATATAGGTTGTGTTATATATTGAACTATGGGAATCTAAACAAAAGACCATATGTTTTTACTATATAAATATAAATAACAAAAGACCATATGTTTTCACTATCTAAATATAAATTAACAAAAGACCATATCTTTTCAGTATATAAATATACTGACTTTATATATCACATATACACTTAACTATAATATGTACACATACCATACAGGATGGGCAAATGAGTTGAATGCCCGCTTCCCTCATTAGTAGGTAGTGGGATTCGAACCCTGTCAAACCAATAATTTAACAAAGTGATACTTGTTAACATAGCTTGGCATGCCACATTGTCGGGCAAGAAGCAGTGGGATAAGGAAGATCAATTCTCGGTGATTAAATCGTTTGTTTGTTGGAGTTTTACGTCCTATCAACAGTTAAGGTAATACCTGGAATGGTTGGTAGGACTCATGGTGACTTCATAGTGCTACCTCACTTGGAAACCAGGCCACGGGCCCCATAATCCAATATCCCACTCAGTCACATTATCCTAATATAGGACAAATCTTACAAATTTCGGCGCCAGACTAGGTAGCAACAAATATCAATTTTGCAATTGTAAGCCATTGATTTGACTCGGCTGGGGTTCGAACCCAGAACCTTTTACAAGGGAAGCGCTCTGATCGATTCAGCCACCCGGTCCTACATTGGGTAGTGATCAGACAGGATGGCCGAATGAGTTGAGCGTCCGTCTCCCGTTTTAGTAGATCATGTGATTCAAATACACGGGTCCTGGCAATATCTAAGGTCATATCCAATGGTTTGATCCCTGGTCGAGCCAACCAATGACTTAAAAAGTGACACTTTGTCAAATATTCCGATAAAACACATTGGTGGGGAATGTGAACTGGTCTATAAGGAATTACAAATGGTCTATAAAGGTAAACGATGTATAGGGCCAGGTGCATGAATGTAATTATGTAGTGCTGGTGATCCTTTACTTGTATTAAATAGTCATTGTGTATTCTATAGATAGTGTGAGAGGGGCACTGCTGTTAGTAGTGTTAGTGTGGAAGGAGCTCAATAGCTCTACTCACGCCCCCCCCCCCCCTACTGTTAGTCAGTCCATACTGGTGCCATATTGGTCCACCTCGCCTCCACCGGATGTTGACCAGTGTACAGTTATTTTCAATAAATAGTCACTCACCGACTGCTCATCGAAGCTGAAGTCTGGCCACGCGCTGTCTGCCGATAACTTGTCCAAGTCTGATACCTTGTCCAGGCTGCTAGATCCAAACTGAGTATTTACTAAAATACATTCACCTACAAGGAGAGGAGAGAGAAAAACACCATATTTTACTAAGAATTCAAGTCACATCATGCTTAGAAAACTTTATTTAATCTGCACAATTATGTTGATTTCTATTTAGTAACAAGCTGCAAAACTTAAATGGTTAATTCGGACAAGAAAAAAGAAAGAGCCATTTTTATGCTAGCTTCCAACTTGTCCACTGGGTGCGGGTGGCCTAATCAGTAGAGCATGGGCCTCGCATGTGGAAGGTCGGAAATTCGCTTCCCGGTCGAGTCAAACTAATTACTTTAAAAATTATACTTGTCACTTCATAGCCTGGTGCTCGGCATTAATAGGATAGGGCAAGGACTAGTCAGTTCAGTGTCAGGATAAAATGACTGAGTGGGATATCAGGTCATGGTGCCAGCAGTCTGATCTCCCAGTGGGGCAGCACTATAAAGTCACCATGAATGTACACTGTCACAAGTCAGTACCCATCCTGATGTAACCTTAGATGTTGCCCGGGTGTAAAACTCCAACAACCAACAAACCAACTGTCACAAATCGGTACCCGTCCTGATGATATAACCTTAGATGTTGCCAGGATGTAAAACTCCAACAACCAACCAACTGTCACAAATCGGTACCCGTTCTGATGATATAACCGGTACCCGTCCTGATGATATAACCTTAGATGTTACCAGGACGTAAAGCTCCAACAACCAACCAATCCAATTTGTCCAGTAACAACCGTCTCGTAGACTTAGTCCAACAAATACAAGTCGGTGGGAACTTTTTATTTATTTGTATTCGGTTCGTCAGTAAGACAGTTCCGTAAGACATCTTATGAATCAGTTTGGGATTTTCAGGTGGTATACAGATGGAATGAGACATAATTGGAATCAAATGCCATGGAATAAAATGCTGTCGTGGGGGTGATGAAAATGGGAAATACTGTGCCTAGAGCGGGACTCGAACCCACATCTCTTTGCATTCCGGGCCAGTGTGCTAACCATTACACCACCTAGGCTTCCTGATATCAATACACTCCCCACGCCTACCTGTCTATGTGGTTACTTGCCTGAGAGGTCAGCGCAGACCACTACACTCGTCCCCCTGGAATTGTAAGTCTTGTAATGCTTACAATTACATACATACAGACAATGCACTGACACATACATACACAGGGTAGGTTCAACAACCATACAGCGCAAAGCTTGTACAGGATCCTGATCACGGCAACCAGTGTTGCTGGCGGGTGATGAAATGGGAAATACTGTGCCTAGAGCGGGACCTCAACCGACTCGATCTCTTGTGCATACCCGTCCAGTGTGCTAACCATGTACACAGCCTAGGCTTCCGTAGACAATCTTATGAACTCCCACGCTTGACTGTCTATGTGGTTACTTGCCTGAGGTCAGTGCAGACCACTACAATGCTATAAAACATATATTTTTTAATATTTCTGTGGTACGCAGCTGCGTGTCCGGGTATCTCAGACTAGGCCCCTGAGTAGGATTATTTTTACTTGGTGCGAGATTCATCACCGCTTTGGTCGACTAGGGGGTGGCAACACGACAGTCAAAATATAGTTTCGGCTGGACCACTGTTGTGTCGTCTCAACCATTTTGTTAAAGGTGCATCGCATCGTCCGATGCAGCATCAAATGTTTTAAAGAATTTATCTAGATTTGAATTTACATAACGTTGATAATGATGCACTTATTAAACACTTGGTGCTACATAGAAGGGAATACTGAGTCAACTTAATAGAACCTTTTACTGCAGAAGCCTATGGTGTCAGACTTTTGGCGTGCTTGCCGAAACTAATTTGACATGTTTGCACTTCAAATATCTCAAAACTTAGCGATTTAAATTAAAAGTCACATCACACTAAAGTAAGGTAGATTATAACACTCAATTTAATATATTTATCTCAGAAATATCTTAGAAACCCAAAACCATCGGACTATGCAACTTTAAGTGTCCAATCATTGACCGCCATATTTTTGTGTCCTGTGAATGGAATTTCGATTTTCTGCGACACTTCACTGTCACAACCCCCTCCACCCCTCCCCACCAAGCACCCCCCACCATTTACCCATCCGGCCATGACAGTGCCATCCACATTTATGGGTATTCCCTGAGGGGCTCGGGAAGGGGTGTTGAGGGCGGGTGGGTGGTTAAAAATCGAAAACTAATTTTTTTTGTTCGTGTCAGTCGAGGGGCGGTCTCATTAAAAAGCTTAGACTCGTTATTTCCGCGCAATGAAATGCGATCTCTGCTACAGTTCTCCCCACAGTTTGCACACACACATCAACAATTTTCTATCTATTATAAGAACCTATGGCCACCCCACCCCCTCCCACCACCCCACACGCTCCTTTACCTGCTGCCAACAAACCAAGTTATCCACCGTAAATTATTTGCCCAGCAAATTCGGAAAATGTGTATCAGTCTGGTAGTATTGCTATAAACATAGACACTAATAAAGACTGTACTAGACTACTAAATGACTGAAATGTACAATCCTCCAAGCATTGTTTATCCCATCATTACTAACAACCTACTTACTCAAACTACTTCATGTAGTCAAAAAACAAACCCGGGGTATTAACCTTTTAATCATAACCCTACAAGCTAACCGCACTCTATCTAACAGAATAAACAAACCATTCTACTAAGACTCCATCCCAAAATGTTATCTCTAACAACATGATAGTTTTGCAATTCACAACATAGTAGGCATACAAACCTATGAAGGGAAACTATGCACCTAACCACTCCGTAATGTAAAGGTCTAATCAATACACATGTATGTATCTAAGTGTGTATGAATACAACATATAACTACTATTTTTATATATGAATTGTCAAACTATACCATATGTAAGTCTTTGAATGTTTGATATTGTTATTTCAGCTGATTTGAGCTAGCTGCTGATGACAATATCAGACTACATATACATATATTGTAAATAACTCTATTGTCACATGGCTGGAAGACCAGTGCCACGGCACTGACAAAAGACTTTATTCAATGAATAAACTATGTTTACAACAACATAGAAAGTAGTATACATAACAGTTACAGGGGCGTAGCTTCCATATATGCAGGTACGCAGCTGCGTACCACCTGAGATTACAATTATTGCTTTTTATTAAAATATATGACTTTTTTTATATAGCGTTTTATTCCACAGGGATGAAAGTGGTCCCCGTCTAAAATCGTGGAAATCAAGCCGAAATTATTTACACCGACGGCGAATTTCCGCGAAAACGCGGATCTTTACCAATAGACTTAGGACTGTCACTTTGTAGTATCAGGGAATCGTGGAAAAAATGCCGGAAGTCAGGTTTCAGCCATCCTTGTCGTGCCTATATTATCGCCCATATCGAACTCATTCTTGTTTGGGTTTTATGTTCTAGCCGCATCTAAGGTCATATAATAAACGGATTGGAACTAATTGTTGTCATATAATATATATATCCTGATTCCCAGGGATTTTGTGGCCGTTAATCAGTGAATATTTACAAAAATCGCGGAAATCCGCGAAATAGCGGAGATTTTTCATCCCTGATTTTCCATCGCGTTTTATTCCAATACCGTTCTATCCCATCTGCGTCCCACCTGAAAATTGCAAGCTAATGACCCCAGTTACTACCAGGTCAAAATATCAGTGCCAAAAGGCACTTTGAACTATTTCTGGAGGGGCTGTCACATCACGACGCATCGCGCAAACATAAGTGATTTTTGCCCGATATGTCGGGATATGTCGTAATGTGTTACGCGTTTGTTATGTGTATGTCGATGTACGTTGAGGTATGTTGATGTACGTCAACGCTCGTTAGGGGGTCGCGAAAGTTTTGTGCATGCACAAAACTTTTGACGTACGACAATGTATGGGTGTTACGTCAGCCGTAGGCTATGTATACGTTAGGCATACATCAATGTACGTTAGACATACATTGTTCACTATGTTGCCCTATGTTAAAGGCAGTGGAAACATAAGTCCGCGTACTGACAACGAATGGATAACATACGTCTAACGTACGTTTTGTGTTTCTCCACTGTGTCTTGACATATGTAACGTATGAGGTGTAGTTCTGGCGATCGAATAACGTATATAATGTTCACCGCCATTCTGCAAATGTATCGTGAGCGTAATTCGAGCGTTTTTTGCCAGGAGGCACTTTAGCCATATGCTATGTATATGTCCAACTTTGCCCCCCCCCCCCCCCTCGTGCCGAAAAGTTTGATGCATCTCGACATAAAAAAGTGATTTTACGCATTGGCCACAAGTTCTAGACACGATGCACCCGTTTGTGTTTGTTCACAACACCTCCTCACTCTACCTCATTCATGACACTGGTTCCATGACCAGGATGCTGTACATCCTGAGCATGGCGTTGAACCTGCCCTGTATATGTGTAATGAGAGTGCACTCGCTACCTGGATGTTTGTAAGTTTAAGTATGATTGGTTGTTGGTTTGTTTGTTTATTGTTTTACGTCCAAGCAACATCTAACTATTCTAAGGTCATATCAGGACGGGTACCGACTTGTGATAGTGCGCACTCATGGCGACTTTATAGTGCTGCCCCACTGGGAAATCAGGCCGACAGCATCATGATCCGATATCCCACTCAGTCAGATTATCCTGAGAGTGAGCTAATTAAATCAGTCCTCGTCCCATCCTATTAATGCCGTGCGCCAAGCTAGGAAGCGACCATTATAAATTGTGTAACTGTAAGTCAATGACTTGACTCGACCGCGAATCGAACTCTCGATCTCCCGCACGCCAGGCACGCGCTCTACCGATTCGGCCACCGCGTCCGGTGTGTGTGGGGGGGTGGGTGCAATCAGGTAGTAGGTAATTATACTTCAAAGGTTGTGTGAGTGAGTGTGTGTGTGGGGGGGGAGGGAGTGCTATCAGGTAGTAGGTAATGATACTACAAAGGTTGTGTGTGGGTGGGTGGGGGGAGTGACAGCTATCAGATAGTAGGAAATGACACTAGAAAGGTTGTGTGGGTGGTGGTATCCCCCCCCCCTCCACTTATGCACAGGTATGACAATGTTCTGCCTCAGTGATCACCGCACCACCATACCTTTCTGCTGTCTTTACACACGGCGCCCACAATGACTAATTAGACAAATTCTTCCACATCCGCCCAAAATAATTGACCAATTACAGATGCACCAAAGGTCATTAGATCCAACAGGAATTACCCGTCAGTGGACAAAGCGTACAGAAAGGATCAAAAGTTTGGTTGGTTTTGGGGGTTTTACATCCCGGCAACATCTCAGGTCATATCAGGAAGGGTACCGACTTGTGACAGTGCACACTCATGGCGACTTTATCATGCTGCCCCACTGGGAAATCAGGTCACCAGCACCATGACCTGATACCCCACTCATCCCACTTATCCTGACACTGAGTCAGGGCAGCCAGTCCTTGCCCTATCCTAATAATGCCGAGCACCTGGCTAGAAAGCGGCAAGTATCAATTTTGTACATCATTGGTTTGACTCGACCGGGAATTGTTGAACTCCTGATCTCCCGCATGGGAAGCCCGCTCTCTACCGATTCAGCCACCGCGCCCGTTAGGATCAAAAGATGTCGTCAATGTGCTTATGGGGCTGTCACATTACGACGCATCGCTCAAACGTAAGGCGATGTATGTGATATTTTGCTGCTATGTCAGGATACGTCGTTATGCGGTACGCGTGCATAAGGCACGCTTTGGTATACGTCAATGTACCTCGACATTCGTCGACATACGGCGACACGCATAAGGGGGTCAGCAAGGTTTTATGCATGCACAAAACTTTTGATGTATGACAACGCATGGGTGCTTACTTTATGCCTATGTTAAGCATATGTTGAGATATGTTAGATGTGCGTTGAAGGAATGTTGTTCTTACGTTATCCTATGTTGACTTTCATTCCTCTGACAGAGAGTGTTCAGTCCGAGTGTTGGCAACGTAACGCAAACGTATGACCTTTGTTCTAACGTATGCATAATGTATGGCCGACGCGCGGTTGGCGTTTCTCCACCGTGTTTGTTTGTTTGTTGTTTGTTTGTTGTTTGTTTGTTGTTGTTTTATGTCCTAGCAACATCTAAGGTCATATCAGGACGGGTACCGACTTGTGACAGTGCGCACTCATGGCGACTTTATAGTGCTGTCTCACTGGGAAACCAGGCCGCCGGCACCATGAACTGGTACCCCACTCAGTCACATTATCCTGACACTGAGCACACCAGTCCTTGCCCTGTCTTAATAATGCCGAGCGCCTGGCTAGGAAGTGATAAGCACCAATTTTCAAGTCATTGGTTTGACTCGACCAAGGTTCGAACCCACGACCCCATGATCTACCAGCATGGGAGACGGACGCTCCAACTCATTCGGCCATCCCGTCTGGTCTCTTCTCCACCGTGTCTCGAGGGTGGGCGTCTGGCGTTATGCGAATGTGCTGTGAGCATTTTGCGGGTGGGTCAGGTGCCCAACGCGTGTTGGCATGAGTTACTCAGCGTTACGCCAACGTCACGAGCGCTGGGTGCACGCTCGCGCAATGCCGAAATGCACTGGACTGTCGTTGGACATGCGTTGTTCATGCGCTGGCACTATGCTCTAATACGTTGTGCAACACGCTTAATGGTCGCTAGTGGAACGTTGGGAGCGCAGTATGCCAATGCTAGGTAGATGCCACACACGTGAGAGGCACATTAGCCACATTATATGTCAAACTTTTTTTCTTTTCTCATGCGTCGACATACGTTACCACTACGTCGGACCGACGCTATGCTTACGTCCACTACGTTGCGCTGCCGTCCAACTTTTTCCCCCCATGCCAAAATGTTTGATGCATCTAGACGTAAAAAAGTGATTTCACGCATTGGCAGCGCACTTGCGAGATGCATCATGATGTGACAGGGCCTTAAGATGGTAATTATACTTGACAAAGTGGTCGTCAAATACCTCCCGAGGTTACCTTTGTTGTCTCTTTTTTTTGGTTTATTCTTTTTAATAATACAAAATTACAGCACTAGATTTAGAAAGGGCCAGGGAGAGTTATTGCGCAACGTTGTTTTCTCACTAATTATGATGATGACAAGAAATTTGTTCGTTGTTTGCATGCCTCCCATTTAATCAACCCCCTGACCGAACGCGGTCGCCGAATCGGTAGAGCGTAGGCCTCTCGCGCGGAAGATCGGGAGTTCGATTCCTGGTCGAGTCAAACCAATGTCTTTGATACTTGTCGCTTCCTAGCTTGGCGCTCAGCATTATGATAGGGCAAGGGCGGAATAGCTCAGTGGCAGGATAATGTGACCCGGTCATGGTACAGCACTATAATATAAAGTCGCCATGAGTGTGCACTGTGACAAGTCGGTACCCATCCGGATATGACCTTAGATGTTGCCAGGACGTAAAATTCCAACAACCAACCATTCACCCGCCTTCCCACCTGTCTTCCACTTCCTAATCTGACAATCATCTTTCTCAAATTTCATAAGTGGACTCATAAAGAAGTACAGCTAGAAACTAGGGTACGGTAATTTGGCAACATTTGAGTGTAAAAGGGTCATAAATGATGAACATCGCCCATGAGAAACTCAACAACAAGCGGAAATCTGCATAGTTCCGTGGTTTTGAGTTTGTAATGGTTTTTGTGTGTGTGTGTTTTTTGGGGTAAATATAGTTTATTCATTGAATAAATTATTTTGTCAGCGCCGTGGCACTGGTCTTCCAGCCATGTGATATTACAGTTATTTACAATAAAGTGGCAGAGTCAACTGGTTTAGAGTTTCTGTCATTTTCTGAGATAAACATATTAGGTTGATCGCTATTCTCTACCTTACTTTAGTTTGAAGTAACTTTTATTTTAAATGGCTAACTTTTGGGATATTCGAAGTGCAAACATGCTAAATTAATTTTGTTGTGCTTGCCAAAACTGACACCATAGGCTTCTGCAGTAACAGATTTAATTAAATTGTCTCCGTATTCCTTTCGATGTGGTGACAAATGTTTAAAAAGTACACCAGTATACAAGTTTGAATTGATATGTAGAATCAAATCTAGATAATTGTTTCGGTTTTGATATTTTGATCGGACTATGCAGCTGTAGTATATTAGGTTGATCGTCATGAGCTACATTACTCTTTTTAAAGCAACTTTTATTATCAATGGAAAACTTTGTGGAGATATTTGAAATGCGAGCATGATCAAATCAATTTTGGAAAGTGCATCAACATTCTGACACAATAGACTTCAGCAGTAACAGATTATCTTAAATTTACTTAGTATTTCCCTTCTATGCAGTAAGCAACACATGCTTATTAAGTGCACCTGTATTGATGTAGAATCAATCTAGAATATTGTGTGTGTGGGGGGGGGGGGTTGGAGTGTGGGGGGGGTAACTTTTTTTTTCTTCTTAAAGATTTATACTGCCTATCATGGATAAGTCTGAATAGATTTGTTTTCACCATTAGACAGTTTGTCGATAGAAAGCCCGGGCCTACACTTTTACCGACCCAAGGGATTTTTAACCTCCCACACCACATAGACATGGTATGAGAGCAACTGGCCTTTGCTGACACTGTAAGTTATACACAGCTGTGGAATTCCAAATTGTCAGAGGTGGTGGGGATTGGGAATTGAGCCATCAACCTTCAGATTAGGAGTCAGACACTCTAACCACTCCGCCACAGAGAACACCACATTAGTTGATTAAGCAGAGGAAATTTCAATCGCGACGATTGGTCTTCCTCATTCTACTGCTCCTTGCCCTATCCTAAGAATGCAGAGCGCCAGGCTAGGAAGCGACAAGTATCAATTTTTAAGTCATTGGTTTGACTCGACCAGGGTTCAATCCCACGATCTAACAATACGGGAGACGGATGCTCTAACTCATTCGGCCATCCCGTCTGGTTAATGTTGATGCTTTCATCGGACTATGCAGCTTTAAGGTGGAGGATTTACTTGATAACATTATAGCTGGGTTTCTCGCATTTGGTATTGGCAATTGGATCCACTAATTTACATATTTACACTATATATATACATATATATATATATATATATACATTGGAGATATCTTATATGTTTTTGAAAAAAGAAGAGAGAAAACCCAAGGAAGAAACAAATGTTTAGAGAAAATTCTAGAATCACGCAATACCATGTGATACATATTCACCAATTGCATAATACTTTCATTGAACTGGAATTCTATGGAATTGTATGCAGTTAGTATTACAACTAATAGTTCATTCATATTATGGAACAGGATTTTCATGTGGTTATTATCAAAACTGATAATTTCATTTATGTACCAACAAATTGTACTGAACGGCCGGAAGACCTGTGCTCTGGTGCTGACAAAAGGCATTAAACTACAGATATGTTTTAGTACAACAACAAAAATATCAATTCAGTATTACAAATAACAATGGTAGTGGCCACATAGGTATGTCTCAAGACAAAAGATTTAATGTGAATACAGTAAAGATGCAAGTCCGATGTTCTTTTGTCATATATTTAGATAAATATATTATGTTCACCATTATTTACCAATTAATTTTGGTGTGCATGTTGGAATGCTAAGTGGGCCATTAGCAAACAAATCAAGTGATATCTACAAGACATGCAGCCCCCTTATCAGACACTCCAACACCAGGACCAGAGGACACTCCCTGAAGCTGAGGAAGTGGTACTCCAGACTGGACTTGCGACACAACTTTTTCGGCTTTAGGGTGGTTGACCTGTGGAATGACTTGCCAGAGAGTGTCGTAGCAGCAGAGTCGGTGAACTGTTTCAAGTCCCGACTGGATGCATACTGGTCAAGCATTACGTATATCTTGGAGCCAGTGACAGTTGCTATAATCCACCACATCTGAAGAACTGTCTCCATTTCTATTAATTAAGAGCGGCAAACAGGTCCAAGGCCTATCATAGTTGTATCCTATTTATTGATTGATTACTACTTAAGTTTAACCAGCCCCATCAGGCCGACAGGCATTACAATAGACTTTTTCCCCAACAGTAATTATTCCACTATCATCAGAGGGCGGGTTGGTAAATGGCAGTGGAAATCTTATAGAAGACCATTTCCTTAGGACTAACTACAGTGCGGTGACACCTACATTAGTTCTTCCACTGCCATCAGAGGGCGGCTTGGTAGTGGAAATCTTATACGAGACATTTTCCATAGGAGTGTCCCGTCATAATATGACCTTAGATGTTGCCAGGACGGAAAGCTCCAACAACCAACTAACTCACAGCGCGCATGCGTGATGTGTTTATCTTTCATCATGTCGAAGTGAGCTCAGTTATTAATACCGGCTACGTGAGAAGGTTTATAAAGTAATGTAAAGCTTTTTTGATTTAATAACGCCTCTAGAGCACATTGATTTTGTAATGTTATCGTCGGCTATTGGACATTAAACATTTGGTCATTCTGACATATTTCTTCGGAGGAAATTTTCTGCCGCCACATAGGCTACTTTTTCCCGATAAGCATCAAGAGGTCTATTATATGTACTTTCCCACAGACAGGACAGCACATACCACAGCCTTTTGATTAACCAGTTGTGCACCACATGTTGGGACGGAAAATAGCCCAAAGTGCAAATTGGTCCACTGAGCAGGATCGATAGGATGACCAACACATTCACAGGTGGACACTCTACCACCTGAGCTACGTCCCCCTCCCTTTTGTGAGGAGTTTGTATCTAGTCCGAGGCCAGGTGCAAAACGCGCAACTTTTGGACTAGGTGCACGTGCAACCTCTCCTTTGACAACACTATATCAACTTCAGGTGTCGTCTGTGTGTGTGTGGGGGGGGGGGCGTAGGATCAAATGGGTGTTACACAGAGGCTTTCGGGCCAATCTGACGTGCTTCAATAAAATATACAAATTTAAACCAAAAAAAACAAAATTAAAATTTTTAACAAAAAAAACAACCCCCATTTAACTTGGATTACCGCCTTTGACTTCTCATTCACACTATAAATGTCAAACGTTGAGACCCACGTCAACATTATTTTCACATCCATGCACTCACACACCAAAAAAAAAGAAAACCCCACCAGTAGAGCCTGGTCGGTGAATTGTTGGTAACTGCGTCCCAAGTGCGCAGAGCGTGGAACGCGATCAAACGTGCACTGTGACCCGGCGGCGTCTTGATCACCCAGTCGCCACCAGGGGGCGCCACAGGTACGGCTCCCGCGGGGGTTTGGGATGTGGGGTAGGGTGCTGGTCTAAAAAAAAAAATCCAAAAAAAAAAATCACCTACAACAATTGCTGTACTGCAGTACTAATGCATGGCTTCGAACAAGGAGGCGCTAGCCGATCTGTTCAGACTGGTCCAACGCCGGCGTTCAATTCTACACAAACTGGGACATTGCCGCTAGGATTGTTGTTGTTTTATATCCTAGCAACATGTAAGGTTATATCAGGATGGGTACCGACTTGTGACAGCGCACATTCATGGCGACTTTAAAATTGCTACCCTACTGGGAAACCAGGCTGTCGGCACCATGATCCGACGTCCCATACAGTCACATTATCCTGATACTGTGCTAACCAGTCCTCATACTATCGTACTATTATTGCCAAGTGTCAGGCTAGGTAGCGATAGGTATCATTGGTTTCACTCAGCTGTGATTTGAACTCCCCACTTTCATATGGGAAGCCTGCGCTCTACCGACTCAGCCACTGCGTCCGGTGATGCCTCTAGGGTGAAACCCTCCTGCAATGATGTGCCTAGATAAAATTTGGCAATGCATTATTACATTGTATTATGAGTGGTGATACATTTGTAGTAGTACTAGTAGTCTGTAGCCATCGGTTATCCTCCGACTCACGGAACTGAGGAAGTCTGGGACACATCCACTCGAGTACCAAGGACTGCTTGCAGAGATTCAAGGCCAGTTTTCAGACCACCTCTCCATATACACTGATGGTTCGAAAGACCAAAGGCGGGTACCTGCTGCGGCAGTCTGCCGACGGGAAAAATTTGGCGTATATTTGCCCGAACAGAGCTCGATTTTCACTGCAGAAGCCCGAGCACTCCTTCTCACGTTGGAGTGTATCGAGGTATCCAACCACACTAACTATGTTATATACAGTGATTTGTTCTCTTGCCTCCTGGCTGTTGCTGGACTGAAAATGAATCACCCTATTCTAGCAACGGTCATTTATAAAATGAACCAACTGACAACGGATGTGTATGACATCCACCTGTGCTGGGTGCCTGGCCATGCCGACATACAAGGAAACAAACGAGCTGAAGGGGTTGGGAAGAAGGCCCTGAACTGTGATCTTGAACCGTGTCTGATCCCTCACTCTGATCTGAAACCACTAATAGCCACCCACATAAAATCCAAATGACAACATGAGTGGGATGAAAACATTAATAAACTTAAAGAAATTGAACCATCTGTGGGAAGGCCACCACAGACTCATGCAGGGGGTCGGTGGGACCAAGTGGTCCTTAGCCGCTGCCATATTGGCCACTCGTGGCTTACACATGCTTTTCTGCTCAAGGGGAAACCTCCCCCTGAATGTATTGGGTGTCAGTCCCCGCTGACACTCAAACACATTTACTAAGTTGCGTTGATTTTTTGGCACGGCGCCAACAGTTCTACACTGCAGACAGTATGCATGACCTTTTTACTAAGGTAAAACAGGAAAACATTTTAGCCTTTTTGAGGGCAGCTGGACTGTACCACCTCATATAGTTTACTAAATAGATTCTATCAATTTTTAATAAAACTTTTCTTTTTCTATGGGAATGTGTTTCCCTTGACCACAAATATATGATTGTGAGCTTTCTAATTTAATGAGTGTCTATTGGCACATACTTGATTGTCTGCTTTTACATGTAAAGGTGATGGCTTGAACAAAAAACAAACATTTCTCGCCGTGAATATGGCCTATGCTGCCAACACGGCGTAAAGCACCCACCAATCAATCAATCAGTAGTCTGTAATGAGCCCCACTACCACACAGTGGCGGTCTTGACTGCGCTGACCCTTGCCAATATGTATCAGCAGGTGGCAGCACACTAGGAGGGTTTTGTTTGTTGTTGTTTTAAGTCCTAGCAACATCTACTTTCATATCAGGACGGTTACCGACTTGTGACAGTGCGCACTCAGGGCGACTTTATAGTGCTGCCCCACTGGAAGACCAGACCACCAGCACCATGACCTGATATCCCACTCAGTCACATTATCCTGACACTGAGCAAACCAATCCTTGTCCTATCCTAATAATGCCGAGTGCCAGGCTAGGAAGCGACAAGTATCAATTTTTTAAGTCATTGGTTTGACTCGACCAGGGCTCGAACCCACGACCC
Source organism: Branchipolynoe longqiensis (assembly GCA_030323885.1). Taxonomy (NCBI): domain Eukaryota; kingdom Metazoa; phylum Annelida; class Polychaeta; order Phyllodocida; family Polynoidae; genus Branchipolynoe; species Branchipolynoe longqiensis. The sequence continues at coordinate 22,844,089 of CM059194.1, forward strand.
CACGATCTACCAACCCGGGAGACGGACGCTCTACCTCATCCGGCCATCCCAGCTGGTCACGCTAGCAGGGTCACTGCCTGTGGTGGACAGTTCCGCCCAAGGATAGGTATGTTACCTGGTTACCCAGCTGGACAGCAACACGTCACTTCTATCCTGACATGACCTTAGATGTTGCCAGGACGTAAAACCAACCAATGTATGCTGACCATGGCGGAATAAACCAGAAGGTCTGGTCTTTGAAGCTACTTCGGAGTTAAAGGACCCAGCTATAGGTCACTGAGAGACGACCTGTACTCTGACAAATCCTCTCCAAGCATTCGTTTGCCTGTTTTCAGTTTATGCAACTACATATGTGGGGGGAGAGTGCTGACATTGCTTGCTTCTATTGTATTTTATTTAGTCCAGCAGCACTGACACTTTTAGACAACCATATAGAGAAATAAATGTTAGAAATTGCAATCTAAAATAATAAATATAAAGTTCAAATGTTTATTTATCATAACCAGCTACTTTTTGTGTGAATAATTGATTAAATCATTTAGATTAATAGACTTTAAAAGTTGAATTGAGAGCTTTCTGTGGCTGCCATCTTGGTGGTTGTCATGGCTTCCCCTGTGAGTGGGGAACCCCTCTAGGTCATGTGATGAGGGAATCCCCCCTATGATGTCATTCATACATCACAGACCTCAACTCTCCTCCCACATGTTCAGTGGCATGAACTGAACAAACTAAGCAAAGGTATGTTTGTAGAGCTTTTGATTCTGGATTCGTTTGTATCTGGCTGAGGTATAGTCGGTGACTTTAACACTTTATTCCTCAGCCAGAGTAAAAAGACATCCATCAGACATTTTTGCACCACTATTGGATCACTGGAGAAATCATATAGCCCACACATTCGTTGGGTTTTCTTTGTCAAATAAAAGTTATTTGCCTGTCACATTAAGTCACTTGTGTTCTTTTTTGTTGTTGTAAAATAAATACTATTTGCCTATAACGTTAAAGTTGCATGGTCCGATGGTTTTTGAGTTTCTGGCATTTTCTGAGATAAATATATTAGGTTGATAGTTACAATCTACCTGACTGTAGTTTGAAGTAACTTTTATTTAAAATTGTAGCGCAAACATAGAAAATTAATTTTGGCAAACTTGCCAAAACTTCTGCAGCAATAGGCTCTATGAAATTGACTCTGCATTCCCTTCTATGCGGCAACAAATGTCTAATAAGTGTGTCAGTATCCAAGTTAGAAATGTAGAATCAAATCTAGATAATTATATTGGTTTTTGAAAAGTTGATGCTTTCATTGGACTATGCAGCTTTAAGTCACATTATTTTTTTCATTGCAAAGTTGATCCAATTTTTGTTGTGATTTACAAAGTAGAGTTGTAGAACTATACTAATTAGCTATACATTTTTTAACCTGCTGACAGGCAGGCCTATGAAGATAGTTCTCTTAGTTTCAAACCACTGGGATCTAGTTTTTTATACGGATGTCAATTTCTGAAATACAGATTTGATTGATTAAATTGGTTATTAAAGTCGAAAGTCAGTCCATCCCGCCCCCCCCCCCCCCAAACAATCATCATTATCGCGTGTAGTCGGCCTAGTTAGCGTCACGCATTACTCCGACTTAGGTACACCCCACTCCCCCGTTTGTTGGCTCGTTTGGTGCGGCTCAGGCTTAAAATAAAGTCGTTAAATGAAAATGTGGGAGGGGGAGGCAAATTTTAATTCTGTTTAATTGCTCATCTTGAGGAGGCCTATAAACAGACTTCATTGCATGTTCACAACACTTGCTATCCGGACGGCACTACATCCACACCTCTCTCTATCTCCTCTCTGCTGGCCATGCTCCTCCTTGATTATGTCTGAAAAGAGTTCCAGGACTGGGAGCCCGCCAGCATTTCACTTTCTACCCTTACTCTGTCCGTGTCTTTGGCTCGCCGGCTGGTCACCATAGAGCAAATACACATGGTCCTTTGACTCAGCTCTCATTTCTCTTTCCTATACTCTACCCTTTTTTTTCTCTCTCAGGCTTACTTCTACCCCATATCAAGGAAGTTGTTTGCTTGGGTGGGGCCCTTTACCTTATCGTTTCTCTCGCTTTGTTCTTGTTGCTGGAACCGCTGGACCCACCTTTACCCGTCCCTTCCTCCTAAACCCTTGCTGCTGTCGACTGGATACAAGTGCTCTGCTACCAACGGACCAGAGAGATTCGAGGCCGCCCCAATGCTTCACCGTTTTGAATGTTGTAAAGACATCCCCAGCTTCTCCAACCGTCCCTACTGAAGATTTATCTTCAACCAAATATTGGACCGATTTATCGGGGCCTTTCTATATTGCTGCAGTTCTGCAGCCGGTAACCATCGTAAGGTTACAAACACCCCCAAAAGCAAGCAAGTTCACATCACTTTATCTTGACGAACCTGATTGCCGAGTGCTGAGGCTTTGGTTAGGAAATCCATGTCGGTTTTGATCAAGGTACCTTTAAATTATAGTCAAACAGGATGTGTATGTCGGTGGTGGTGATGTGCTTGTTTGTTTGCTTGCTTGGTTTTGTCTTGAACCATCTCCGATCATATGAAAAAAGTAAAGCTTGTTTTATTTAACTGCTCCTCTAGAGCGCATTGATTTTCTTATCATCGGCTATTGGATGTCAAATATTTGGTCATTCTGACATATTTCTTTGGAGGAAACCAGCTGTCGCCACATAGGGTACTCTTTCCGATAAGCATCAAGGGGTCTTTTATACTCACTTTGCCACAGACAGAACAGCACATACCACAGCCTTTGATGGACCCGTTGTGGATCACTGGTTGGAACGGAAAATAGCCCAAATTGCAAATGGGTCCACTGAGCAGGATCGCTAGGATGATCGACACCTTCACAGGTGGACACTCTACTGCCTGAGCTACATCCCGCTCCCTAAGGTAATATGAGGATGGGTACATGGCGACTTTATAGTGCTGCCCCACTGGGAAATCAGGCCGCCGGCACCATGACCTGATATCCCACTCAGTCACATATATCCTGATACTGAGCATATAGACAAGTCTCAAATTTGTAAGTCACTGCAATGTTTACCAAATGAGCCGACCAACACTCACCTGCAACCTGTACTTTTTAACATAGCCTACACTACATAGTGCTGCGTGAGATGCGGTACCAAAGGAACCACATGTGCAACTGAAACATGATGTCAAAGTGGGACTCGAACCCATATGTCTGCCATTCTAGAGTGTGTGTTCTAACCATTAGGCTATATAATAATAATAATAATATATTTATTTCCACATGATCAATGTACACACAAGTTGATATTTATATCAGTAATTTTTTCACATGAAAAAGGAGAAAGCAAAAGTACAATACTTATGAGGTGCTTTCCCATTTAAAAATAACACAAATACATTGCTTATACCACATAAATAATAAATAGAAAAATAAAAGTTAAATTACATCTCAATATTTATATACTAGACTACTATGTGTTTTCCCTCTGATAAAGCTTAAATATTTTCTTTGTATGCATGGTAGTTCACCTGGGATGGGTACATAATTCTGATGAAAGTATCAATCTAGATATAATCCTAGCTATCTTCCTTCGATACTGATACACTTCTTAAACATGTGCCACTGCATAGAATAGCATACCAAGTTAATGTAATATAACTTATTAGTAGCACTAAAGCCTACAGTGATTTGTATAGAATTTTGACATGTCTGCCAACATTAATTTGGCGTCTTTTCATTTCAAATACATCCAAAATTAACCATTTATAATATAATACAAATTATTTCAAAATAAAGTAAGGTCTGCTAAAAAAAACACGAATCTTCAAAAAAAAGAAAAAAAAAGAAACTCAAAACCGTCTGACTATGCAACTTTACTAATGGTGCTGTCACACTACGACATAACGTGCCGATGTGGGTGCAACGTGAAATGTATCGAAAATCTCGACGTAATATGCAAATATGGGGCCAAGTTGGACGACACCGCAGCGTAGTCGACATGGTCGTAACGTCGGTCTAACGTCGTTGGAACGAGAAAGGACATAGAAGATATTTATTTGGTGAACGTGATGCCAGCGAGGTCTTCACGCGCTCGACATCGTTCAAACATGACCGTAGCGGCGGCGGAACGTCAAGCGGGCGTGTTAACGTCCGTCCCAGCATGGACACATCCGACTAACCAACGTGCGTCGACATCGCCACCACGAGTGTCGAACGTGGCGGATGTGATCACGACCAGCCTAACATCGCACTCAAAGGGGCTTTCCCAGCCGTGTCGACGACGTCGCTCCGTTGCTCTCACGTGGTGCTAATGTGGTCGACATGACCTCAAGGAGGCTTTGCCGACAATCCAATTTCATCGCAACGTCACCGGAAAGTGCACAAGCACTCGCTGGACATGGCAGCTTTTATATACCCAAAGGCAAAACGTTCAGACCATGTTCAGATCACGTTCCAAAATGTTCGCACGATGTCCACGACCACGCTGGACGCTCGTCAATGACGTAACGCGATGTGGACCTAACGTAGATTACGTGAGCATAACGAGAGCCTAACGCTGGTGTAACGTGACCATGACGTGACTCGAACGTGTTACCAACTCATCGAGCTACGTTGAAAGTTTTCAACATGTCCAGTCCAAAACTTCAACGTCCTCCGACGTACCTCGACATGACTTTAATGTGACCCTAACATGGTCCGACGATCTTCGACATTATGACGAAACGTCACCCACGTGGAACTCACATTGGCCATTACATCGTAGTGTGACAGCACCATAAATCCGCAATTCAACCACACCCTGAAAGCTATAGACTCACTATCAGATTGAACACATATCAAAACTGCCGACGGTCATTTGGGGATCCATTGACGCAAACTAGTGCAGGTATTTGTTGAATACAACACCCTCTGTGTATTAATAGCGTCCCCCCCAGCACCCCACCCAACTTGCACGTGCTTTTTCCTTACACACACACACACACCTCCATCACCCACCCCTGCTCCTCCCCACTCCCCATTCTAACCAATACCTCCTGTGGGGAGACCTTTGTGTGTCCCTCACGGGATCTAAGGTGCTAAGAGATCAGGGGCGATAATACAAGATTTAAGTCACACACTGAGCGCTTGATGTGCGCCGCCGGGTAAATAAGGACCCCGTCTTTATGAAGCCCTCCATACTGAATGAGAGCCACCACTTAATACCAACAAAGATTCAAGGGGGCCTGGGGCTGGGGAGACTAGAGGGGGAGAGGTTGTTGGCATGCAACTCACGTCACGTGACATGTCCGTCTTTGAATAAGTTTGGTGGTTGTTGAAGTATTACGTCCTGGCAACATCTAAGGTCATATCAGGACTGGTACTGACTTGCGACAGTGTGCACTCATGGCGACTTTATCGTGCACGCCCCACTGGGAGACCAGACCACTGGGTGTCACATTATCCTGACACTGAGTCAACCAGTCCTGGCCCTATCATAATAATGTTGAGTGCCTGGCTAGGAAGTGACACATATACATTTTTAAGTCATTGGTTTGATCGTTCAAGGTTCGAACCCATGGGTTCAAATCTCATGATCTAACAAAACGGGAGACGGACGCTTAACTCATTCGGCCATCGCGTCTGGTCCGGGCTATAAAAAAGAGTCTATGGCAACAGTATGACACCCCCGCCCACCCATCATGCCAGTATTAATCAATGGGTAGAGGGTGTCCTTTCCCATGCTCCACATGCACAAGTGGTGTGGAGTCAAAGGTTGGTCAGGATAATGTGAGTGAGTGGGATATCACGTCATTGTGGGAATGGTGGTGTATCCCAGTGAGGCAGCACTATAAGGGAACCATGAGTGCGCACTATCACATGCCCGATTACCCATATGACCAATATCAAATTGAAAACTTTGCGAAAAAGCGGAAATCTTTGCTTTAAAAGCCAATAAATGTATCATTTATATACTGCATAAGCCATTAATTATACGAGTATAAAGTATAAAGGCCAGAACTTTCCATCTGCTCCTCAGCCCTTACTTCACCCTCCGTCATCAACTGGAGCATTCTTGATCTACCCTCACAACGTAGTCAACCTCAGATCTATGGGGGGGATGGGGGGGCACCACCTGTCTGTTCACGTATCAACTGCCTCCCCATCTACCCTCACTGTACCGTTAAAAATATACCATAATTATATATACATACACGTATACATACACACATGCTTTACACTCATAGCCTCCAACTAGCAAGAACTGTTTTTCTAATAGTTCCTTGTACAAGCCCGCTGAGTTTAAAATTAAAATGGGGCGATATATGAGCGAACAAAAACAAAACCAAAACCTAAAGAGCATATAATTTTTTAAGGGAGTGGTACAGGCAAGATGCTCAGTCGAGAAAGCTGAATAGGCCAGGTGGCAGCACCAGGCAAGGCAGAGAGCATGTCCATTCACCTGAGTTGTTAAGTGTCGGTAGTTGTGAGGTGTCCAGACAAGGTGCAACCAGAGGCACCATTAAAGGATAATCAGTTTACGGATAATTATACTCGTATAATGTTTATACAGGACATATGTCATGAGTTATAATAATAACAACCGCTTACTTTCATTAGAAAGAAGAGAAAACAATACTGTTTAAAGCTGCATAGTCCGAAGGAAATTAAACATTTTCGAAACCAAAGCAATTATTTAGATTTCATTCTACATATCTAACTTAGATACTGGTTCACTTATTAAGCATCTGTTGCCACGTAGAAGGGAATGCCGAGTCAATTTAAGAGAACCTGTTACTGCAGAAGCCTATGCTGTCAAAGTTTTGGAGTGCTTGCCAACATTAATTTAGCATCTTTGCACTTCAAATATCTCAAAAGTTAGCCGCTTAAAATGAAAGTTACTTCAAACTAAAGTAAGGTACATTATAACGATCAACCTAATGTATTTATCGCAGAAAATGTTAGAAACTCAAAATGATCAGACTATGCAACATTAATCTTTTTAATACAAATAATGTCTATGGTGTCAGAATTTTGGCTTGCTTACCAAACTTAATTTAGCATCTTTGCACTTTAAAGATCTTAAAAGTTAGCCATTTAAAATAAAAGTCACTTCAAACTAAAGTAATGTAGATTATATTTATAACAATCAACCTAATTACATTTATATGAGAAAATGACAGAAACTAGAGACAATCAATCAGACTATGCAACGTTAACCTTTTTAATAACAAAAATAATTAAAGTAAAACCTCTCTAAAATAAATAGACCGACCATGGGACCGACCTTAGGTCCATTTCGGGAGGTGGTCAGTTTAAGAAGTTTATTCATACAAATGTTACAATGGTATTGTATGGGCACTCGTTTGGTACCCAAATAAAGCAATTGATATAGAGGAGTGGTCGATCTGTGAAGGTGGTCGCTTAGACTTAGTTAGAGAGGTTTTACTGTATGTGTGTTTTTATAAAACAACAAAAGACAAACAACGCCGGACCGTAAACTAAGAGGCAGCTGCTCGACCTAGAAGTTTGTTTGTTGTTGTTTTAAGTCCTAGCAACATCTAAGGTCATATCAGGACAGGTACCAACTTGTGACAGTGCACACTCCTGGTGACTTAATAGTGCTGCCCCACTGGGAGACCAGGTTGCCAGTACCATGACCTGATATCCCACTCAGTCACATTATCCTGACACTGAGCCACCAACCAGTCCTTTCCCTATTCTAATAATGCCGAGCACCTGGCTATGAAGCAACAAGTATCAATTTTAAGGCATTGGTTTGATTCGACTGGGGTTTGAACCCACAAACCCATGGGTTCGGATCCCCCGATCTCCCAATACAGGAGATGGACGCTCAACTCATTGGGCCATCCCATCTGGTCGACCTAGAAGTAGAACTAACACATGTTGAGCCTGCATCGGGGTTCACTAACTCGACCACACCTCATTCCCACCGGAAGTTGGGAGCCCCTGATAGCTCTGCGACTGGGCCAAAACCGGCAAGGGATTGTCTTTTTTTTTCAGTTGCTGAATGGAACGGCGAGGTAGGGAGATAGTGGGGGGGGGGGGGGGGGGGGGGGGTTCTAGCTTAGGCCAAATTTAAACAAAGTTGGTTTGTCCTTTTGATCACACAAATCAGGGTCAGGCGGGCGGGTTATTTTGTTTGTGTTTCTCCCTCCCCGAGTTTTGTATAACGTCTGGCGTATGACATGAGCTGTGTTCACACGGGAAAAGTTTATGTCGACTTAGAAAAGTCGATTTATATGAATCGATTTAGTGTTGTGTCCACACACAGAGCGGTTTAAGGCGGAAATCGATATCTGTGCATGAGCAAGTCCCCCCCCCCCCCTGTATCTGGCGAACACTGCTATTTGTTTAGTTTACACTAGTCGATTCGACAATATGAATAATGACGCCGATGTAGCTGCTACGTTAATATCGCTTGGAATTTAGGGTTAATTTAATTAAATTTCATTATTTGAGTATGTAATTCTGTTAAATATGATCGCATTCAATAGATTTCGGCCTAATCGGTCCCTAACACTGCCGGGCACCAGCAATAATTACACCTGAGCCTGTATCCGGCGAGCACCACTATTTTACACTATCACCGCCTGGGAACCAGCTAAATCGCTTCACCTATACTACCTCCAGAGGTGGTTTACTTGAAGCGAACTAGATGAATCGATTCAGCCCTAAATCGCTTTAGCGTAGCGTCCACACGGCGAATGTGAGTCGAACTAGGCAAGTCGATTTAAATGAATCGTTTTAACTCGCCAGTGTGAATGGGGCTATAGACACAATACATAACTAGTCTATGTTGCACAGATTCTGTGCTTACGAAAGTTTAATTGTTGCTAGCCCGAGGCATTTTGAACAGTCTAAACAATTTGTTTCGGCACCGCCACGGGCGGGGAAGATCGCCAATTTAAAAAAAAAAAATTATTTGGCCTTATAACGTTTTGGAACACAAGCGAGGAGATAAGGAAGAGCCGAGTTCGTTCTAGTCGGTGTTTGATTACCGCGGGGCGGCGTGTACTTACCCTCGGGGCCATGACGTCTAAAGACTGTTGTCGGGTGTGAGGGCGCGACATGGCGGCGAAAACATGAAAGGAAAATATACACCACTCATGTAACGACCGTGGAACAGGCGAGAGGCTGAGTTGTACTTGTAGGGTAGTGTGGGGCCGTGCCGGGTGGAGAGGGGGAGAGAGGGAGGGGGGAGAGATGGAGGGGGGGGGAGCGCGGGGTAGAACTAGAAGGGGGAGAGGAAGCGAGAGATGGGGTATGAAGAGAGAGGGCGAGAAGGAGAAAGGGGGGGGGGGGAGGAAGAGAGAGGAATAGAGGGGAAGAGTGGGTAAGAGAGGGGAAGAGAGGGGAAGAGAGAGGAAGAGAGGGCGAGGAAGAGAGGGGAGGAAGAGAGAGGAAGAGAGAGGAGCAGACAGCGGTGGAATAGGGTGGCAGGGAAGGAGAGCCACTTGGAACAGTAGGAGCAGGGCAAATGAACGTTGACGGAAATGATAGGGATAAGCAACGCGAGAAGAGGCAAGAAAGGTGATGGTGGTGATAGTGATGGTGGTGGTGGTGGTGATGGTAGTGATGGTGGTGATGGTGGTGGTGGTGGTGGTGGTGGTGGTGGTGGTTGGTGGTGGTGGTGGTACTACTGGTAGTGAAAGTGGAGGGGTTGGGGACGTGGTGAGGCGTGTGGTGGTTTAGGTGTGGGTGATGATGATGATGAAAGAGGAATGGGAATGAGGAGCTTTGTAGGGAGCCAAAGGAGGCGCAAAATGAGGATGACTAGGCGGAGGAGCAGGAGAGGGGGAGGAGGAGGAGGGTGGGAGGAGGAGGAGGAGGAGGAGGAGGGTGGAGGAGGGGGAGGAGGAGGGGGGTGGAGAGGAGGTTATATTGTCGCTCATATACAACCCTTTTGTTTGGGTTTGATATTCTAGCAACATCTAAGGTCATATAAGAATGGGATTCGAACTAACCAGTTGCTGTTATACATATATAGGCTATTATAAGTAAGTATTGGCATTTTGTGTGGGAATGCTAATCGGTGAAAAAAAAAATTAATCGCGGAGATCTTCCATCCTTGATAAATGTACACAATAATTGTGACAATTATAATCGGTTCAGAGATGTGAATGCAGATGTTAAATTCAAAATGTTTTAAAGGTGTACTTTAAAATAATACATTTATTACCCTGACACTGAATCAGCGAATGGAAGAATGTGCCTTTCTAAAATTATATTTATTTGTATGATCTTACTGTGCAATTAAACTAATTATCTTAAATTAAGCCATACACCGTAGCATACCATAACAATGTTACGTAGTACCCGGTGTGTATTTTAAAGCTGCATAGTCTGATGAAAACATCAAATTTTCAAAACCAAAACAATGAGCTAGATTTTATTCTATATATCTGACTTAGATACTGATGCACTTATTAAGCAACTGTTGCCACATAGAAGGGGATACTGAGTCAATTTAATAGAACCTGTCAATGCTGAGGCCTATGGAGTTTTGGTGTGCTTGCCAAAACTAATTTGACATGTTTGCATTTCAAATATCTCAAAAGGTAGCCATTTAAAATAAAAGTTACTTCAAGCTAAAGTAAGGTATATTATAACAATCAATTTAATATATTTATCTCAGAAAAAAGGATAGAAACTGAGAACCATCGGACTATGCAACTTTAATAGAACCAGTTACTACAGAAGCCTAAGTCTGTATAGTGTATGTGTAGACTCTACACATACACTGAGTTACTGTAGAGTTGTGGCGTGCTTGGGAACATTATTTTGGAATGTTTCCACTTCAAATATCTCAAAACATAGCCATGTAAAATAAAAGTTACTTTAAGTTTAAACTAAAGTAAGGTAGATTATAAATATAACATTAACAATCAACATAATACAGTTAATGATTTTTCTCAGAAAATGACAGACACCTAAAACCATCAACTTTAACTATTTAGCCAGGGATGTAGTAGTGTGTGTTGTGTTGCCGGGATGTGTTGCCGGGATGTTGTGTTGCCGGGATGTGAGCCCGGGCTGGCCGGCCACACTGCCCGCCGACACCCCCAGGCATGTCTGTCAACTCACCGTGCTTACTCTGCAACTTGCCCATCGCCAATGTGCACCATGCCCTTCGCACGATACCAGGGTACACTGTCACAGTCCTACCGTATCCCTCCTAATCGGCACTTCTTATTTTAGTCACCCCCACAGATCCGACTCGTGTAGCTCGTACTCCTGCAGTCTGTTGTGTTGGCTTGACTATGTATGCATTCACTTTTAGTCTGACTTGTTGAACTCGGTGTAAACCCACGGAATCCACGTTCAAAAGCCGTGCGTGCGGCGAATATAGGCCACAACACTCGCGGGTTGGCGAGGGGGCGGAGCACAAACCGCGGCGCGTGACTGACAGGTGGACCGGTCCACTTCGCAACACGCGCGGGGAGGAGGGATGGAGCAACAATGACGTGTTGTTTATGTTTCTCCTGTACTCCCTTTGAAGCATATCTCTATTATGATCGTATTATCCTACATGCGACATATAAACTAAGTTACTGTTTCATGATATAAAACCCACCATCGGAGAGGGAACCTTGGACAGCGTACACTGACGGGCGTTCACAACCCGACGACCCCTGACGGAATGGACTCGCCGGCGGGAGTTCCAACCCGGTGAAAACTCTTTTGATTGGTCGGCGGCTTGCTTTCTTTGGCCACATTCCATTGGTCGCTCGCCGCTTGCCTTTGATCTCACCCACTAGAATAAATATTTCCCGCTTTTATGTCGACCCGGGAGGCGGAAACCCCGGGGCCAGAGCGGTGTGAGAGGCGAGCAACGGCGGGCGGAACATGTGTGTGACCGGGCCGGGGAGAGGGGAGGAGGGAGGAGAGGGGCGGGAGGGGGCGCCAGATGGATCTATTGTCAGTGGAATCCAAGCGGCCCGACAGGGGGGATCCAGTGGGATCCGGACCCAGTTGGTGATGGGTTCAGTTGTTCCGTGAGCAAATCTTCGAGTGATATAAAATACAGGAAACAGATTAATATCTTCTGCTACATAAGCGGACTCACCACCTAGAAAAACAAAAATCGTTTGCTAGCGTGACACATATAGAAAACATCTTTACCAAAAACATTATATTAAATTCATAAGGTTAGTGACAATGCTGTTCAATTTTGATGCATGCGCAGAAGCATTGTGTCCCTGGCAAACTGGTGTCCCTGGCAAACCGCAACACCGGTGTTGCGGTTTCCGAGGCACACCAGTTTGCCAGGGACACCTCCATTCAAATGCATTGTCAACGGCTGTGAGCAAATCTTCATACAGAAAAGTCAAATATCTCTCAAATTAGACCACCTAGAAACAAATCGCTTGGTACACATATAAAAAACATGTTTACCAAAAAGACTATATTAAATTGATAAGGTTGGGGTTCTGGATTTCTATTAGTTTTGAATAAAACTAACGTTTTGCACTGCGCGTACCGTCAAACTCAAGGCATTGTCAATGGTCGTGAGCAATGTTCATACAGAAAATACAGAAAAAGTGAAATATCTCTAAAACCACAACACCTAGAAACAAATCGTTTGGTACACTTATAGAAAACATCTTTACCAAAAACATTATATTAAATTTATAAGGTTAGTGATGATGCTGTTCGATTTTGATGCATGCGCAGAAGCGATGTGTCCCTCACAAACTGGCGTGCCGCGGAAACTGCAACACCTAGTACTAGATGAACCTTTCGGGACCGGGGACCAGTTGGGAGGTGGACCGTGCGACTCATTTGAAGATGGATGTTGTGGGAGTGGAATCCGACAGAACCAGGATCCACTGGGTTCAGAATCGAGAGTGGGCGTGGCAGCCAGCTGGTTTGATTGATTAGCGTTGGGCAAGATGATGCAAGATGGGGTAGGTGGGTATAAACTACACCCCCACCCACTCAACCACAACTTGCAATCGATAGCATTACTAAACCAGATTTAAAACTATTGAATTTGGTACTTTTACTAAACCAGACAGTCTTTAAACCTATTGAATTCATATACATGTAATTAATGTACTGGTTTAATCTCATAGTGTGTATTTATAATAATATATAGTGCCTATTTATAATTAGGGATATCTCATCACATAATATCTTTATGTACATATTTTTTTCTATACATAAGAAATATCATATTTATTTATTATGAATATTTCTTTATAACATATTATGCTCTGTTATGTGAATATGCACAAACAATGGCAATCTTAGTGTCGTAGTTTATTAACTGATATCCATTGGGAATGAAAGGGTAGTATTATATATTTATAGTAGAGCTTATGCAAATAAAAACACATCTGCAATACAATACTGACAGAACATGCAGAGAATACTGATAGAATGGGAAATAATTATGTAGAGATTTACTGATTTAGTCAATCATTTACTGTTTTGCGTGATATGGGTCCTGTAGAATTTCCTTCTGTCTAAAATACAAATAATGCAATAAAATTATATATATATATGCCCGTGCGCATGCACATGTGTATTCGTGTGTAGCCTATTTATGCTCTTTTTTCATTGGTAGCTCATAACAGATCACTTCATATCTTTTTTTTGTTAATCCTCTCGCCCGAAAGAGATAATTTCAGAATATGTTCGGTCAAAAAAATAAAATAAAACTACAAATTATAAATTCTGATCAATAAATAGCCTTGTCTCCCATTATTAGGATAGGGCAAGGACTGGTTGGCTCAGTGTCAGGATAATATGGCTGAGTGAGATAACAGGTCATGGTGCTGGCAGCCTGATTTCCCAGAAGGGCAGCACTATAATGTCGCCATGAGTGTGCACTTGTCACAAGTCAGTACCTGTCCTGATATGACCTTCGATGTTGCCAGGACGTAAAACTCCAACAACCAACCAAGACAAAAGAAGCCCCCACGTATGGTTTACAGCGCTGCTCTTTACCGCCATCTAGTGTCAAAAGCCGGAGTTACCGAACCGCTTAGCTGCATTTTGTAGCAGGAGCTCTGGGTCAGAGTTGTTGACTGGATTTCACAGTCGTAGTACCCCCACACCCACACCCACACCCACACCCACACCCACACCCACACCCACACCCACACCCACACCCACACCCCACCCACACCCACACCCACACACCCACTACGCCCATTCTGTCTTTCACCACCCCAACCACCACACTCTTAGTCTTAAATAATTAAGTCACCCGAAGAGTAACCTTTCTGTACAGGAGAACAGAAAACTATCAACACTATTTTTCCAACCATCAGTTGGTCAGTGAATGGGCCAGGGATGAGTTGAGAGTCCGTCCCCCGTTTTGGTAGATCATGAGATTCGAACCCACAGGTTCGAACCATGGTCAGGTCAAACCAATGACTTATCAAATTGATACTTGTCGCTTCCTAGCCTGGTGCTCTGCATTATTAGGATAATGCAAGGACTGGTAGCTCAATTTCAGGATAATGTGACTGAGTAGGATATCAGGTCATGGTACTGGTGGCCTGGTCTCTTAGTGGGGCAGAACTATAAAGTTGCCATGAGTGTGCACTGTCATATGTAGGTACCCATCAATATATGACCTTAGTTGTTTCCAGGACGTAAAACTCCAACAACAAGCTAGTTCCTTCTCATACACTGGCCAGTAGGAGCCGCCTTCTACTGCAATGACCCTCCCAACTCACGCGTTAGACGGCAGGTGGCGCTAGCACGCCCCTTTGTTGGTCCTCCATGCAACCCCAGGCTCCCCATTGTCCCAATATCCCCCCAGCTCCCCCCCGCCCCCCTCACGCTTCCCCCACCTTCAACCTTCTTGTCCTTGTGACAGACTGGGCGCGGTGGTCGAAACGGTAGAGCGCAGGCCTCCCGTGCGGGAGATCGGGAATTTAATTCCTGGTCGAGTCAAACCAATGACTTACAAAATTGATACTTGTCACTTCCTAGCTTGGTGCTCGGCATTAACAGGATAGGGCAAGGACTGGTTAGCTCAGTGTCAGGATAATGCAACTGAGTGGGATATCGGGTTATGGTGCTGGTGGTCTGATTCCCCAGTGGGGCAGTCCTATAAAGTATAAAGTCGGTAAGGGTGCATAGTGTCACAAGTCGGGATATTCCCTTAGATGTTGCCAGGATGTAAAACTCCAACAACCAACTTTGTGGCAGTCCCCACCACCCGGCCCATACTCGTCCCCGTCCCCTTCTTCACTCTCTCTTTCTCGTCCTGTCCGCTTCTGGCATTACAGGACGCATATAGAGCTTGTGCCCGACCAGTGCCCCAAAGCTAAAGCGGAAGTAGACAGTTCACTGGGTCCTGCAGGTTGACACCCCACTCACCAAAGAGCCCCCAAGCACCACCCGTGTCACATACAGGGCTATGTGTGTGTGGGTGTGGATGTGAGTGTGGCTGTGACTGTGGTGTCATTGTGAGTATGGGTGTGGATGTGGATGTGGTGTGGGTGTGGTGTGGCTGTGGCTGTGGATGTGGCTGTGGATGTGACTGTAAATGTGGCTGTGAATGTTATTGTGGGTGTGGGTGTGCTTGTGGGTATGGTGAGGGTGGGCTTGTGGGCCTGGGGGTGTAGCTGTAGGTGTAGGTGTGGGTGTGGATGTGGGTGTGGTGTGGGTGTGGCTTTGGGTGTGGGCGAGGGTGTGGGTGTGGGTGTGAATGTGGATGTGAGTGTGCCTGTCGACGTGGGTGTGAGGGTGCTGTAAGTGTGGAGCTGGGGTGTGTGCATATGCACATGTGCAGTGTGGATGTGAACGTGGAAGTAGAGGTAGGTATGCGTGTGGATGTGAAGTAGGTGTGGATGTGAGTGTGGGCATGATGTAGGTGTGGGTGTCCACTTAAGGTGGGTGTGGAGTGTGAGTGTGAGTATGATGTAGGTGTGGGTGTGGATGTATGGTAGGTATGGGTGTGGGTATGATGTAGGTGTGGGTGTGGATGTAAGGTGGGTATGGAGTGTGGGTGTGGAGTGTGGGTGTGGATGTGGTGTGGATGTGATGTAGGTGTGGAGTGTGTGTGAGTGCGCATGTGGGTGTGCATGTGAGTGTGGGTTTGGTTGTGATGTAAGTGTGGGTGTGGGTATGAGGGTGGATGTTGGTGTGATGTAGGCGTGTCAGAATGAATATAGAGGTGTTAGTGTGGGTGTGGGTGTGGATATGATATAGGTGTGGGTGTTGCTCTGAGTGTTAGTGTTCATGGGTGTTGGTGTGGGGAGTGGATGTGGGTGTGGGAGTGTGGGTGTGATATAGATGTGGTGTGCAGTGTGTGTGTGATGTAGATGTGTGGTGGGTAGGGTGTGATGTAGATGTGGGTGTGGAGTGTGGGTTTGGAGTGTGATGTAAATGTCGGGTAGATGTGGGTGTGATGTAGGTGTGGGCTGGGTGTGATGTAGATGTGGGG
This sequence comes from Branchipolynoe longqiensis, assembly GCA_030323885.1. Taxonomy (NCBI): domain Eukaryota; kingdom Metazoa; phylum Annelida; class Polychaeta; order Phyllodocida; family Polynoidae; genus Branchipolynoe; species Branchipolynoe longqiensis. The sequence goes on from CM059194.1 coordinate 22,860,509, forward strand.
TGGGTGGGTGTGATGTAGATGTGAGGTTGGTGTGGAGTGTGGGTGTGATGTAGGTGTTGGGTGGGTGTGATGTAGATGTGGGGTGGGTGTGGGTGTGATGTAGATGTGGGGTGGGGGTGAAGTGTGGGTGTGATTTAGATGTGTGATGGGTGTGGAGTGTGGGTGTGATGTAGATGTGGGGTGGGTATGGGTGTGATGTAGATGTGGGTGTGGAGTGTGGGTGAGATCTAAATGTGGGGTGGGTGTGATGTAGATGTGGGGTGTGTGGGATGTAGATGTGGGGTGGGTGTGGAGTGTGGGTGTGGGTGTGGGTGTGATGTAGGTGTGGGGTGGGTGTGGAGTGTGACTGTGATGTAGATGTGGGGTGTAGTGGAGTGTGGGTGTGATGTATATGTGGGGGGTGTGTGGAGGGTGGGTGTGATGTAGATGTGGGGTGGGTGTGGAGTGTGGGTGTGATGTAAATGTAGGGTGGATGTGATGTAGATGTGGGTGAGGAGTGCGGGTGTGGAGTGTGGGTGTGGGTGTGATGTAAATGTGGGTGGATGTGGGTGTGAAGTAGATGTGGGGTGGGTGTGGAGTGTGGGAGTGATTTAGATGTGGGGTGGCTGTGGAGTGTGGGTGTGATGTAGATATGGGGTGGGTGTGATGTAGATGTGGGGTCGGTATGGGTGTGATGTAGATGTGGGTGTGGAGTGTGGGTGTGGAGTGTAGGTGAGATCTAAATGTGGGGTGGGTGTGATGTAGATTTGGGTTGGGTGTGATGTAGATGTGGGGTGGGTGTGGAGTGTGATGTAGATGTGGGGTGTGTGTGGAGTGTGGGTGTGATGTAGATGTGGGGTGTGTGTGGAGTGTGGGTGTGATGTAAATGTGGGGTGGGGGTGGGTGTGATGTAGATGCGGGTGAGGAGTGTGGGTGTGGAGTGTGGGTGTGGGTGTGATGTAAATGTGGGGTGGGGGTGGGTGTGATGTAGATGTGGGGTGGGTGTGGAGTGAGGGTGTGATGTAGATATGGGGTGGGTGTGGAGTGTGGGTGTGATATAGATGTGAGGTTGGTGTTGGTGTGATGTAGATGTGGGTGGTGGGTGTGGGTGTGGGTGTGATGTAGATGTGGGGTGGGGTGGAGTGTGGCTGTGATGTAGATGTGGGGTGGGTGTGGCGTGTGGATGTGCTGTAGATGTGGGCTGGGGTGGTTGTGGGTGTGGGTATGAGGTAGATGTGGGGTGGGGGTGGAGTGTGGGTGTGATGTAGAAGATGTGGGGTGCGGGGCGGTCTATGGGTGTGCTGTAGATGTGGGGTGGGTGTGGAGTGTGGGTGTGGGTGTGATGTAGATGTGGGTGTGATGTAGATGTGGGGTGGGTGTGGAGTGTGGGTGTGAGTGTGATGTAGATGTGGAGTGGGTGTGATGTAGATGTGGGGTGGGGGTGGACTCTGGGTGTGATGTAGAAGTTGGGTGGGTGTGGAGTGTGGGTGTGATGTAGATGTGGGGTGGGTGTGGAGTGTGGGTGTGATGTAGATGTGGGTTGGGTGTGGAGTGTGGGTGTGATGTAGATGTGGGGTGGGTGTGGGTGTGATGTAGATGTGGTGAGTAGTGTGGGTGTGGAGTGTGGGTGTGGGTGTGATGTAAATGTGGGGTGGATGTGGGTGTGATGTAGATGTGGGGTGGGTGTCGAGTGTGGGTGTGATGTAGATATGGTGTGGAGTGTGGGTGTGATATAGATGTGGGGTGGGTGTGGGTGTGATGTAGATGTGGGTGAGGAGTGTGGGTGTGGAGTGTGGGTGTGGGTGTGATATAAATGTGGGTGGATGTGGGTGTGATGTAGATGTGGGGTGGGTGTGGAGTGTGGGTGTGATGTAGATGCAGGGTGAGTGTGGACTGTGGGTCTGATGTAGATGTGGGGTGGGTGTGGAGTGTGGGTGGGCTCCCTTTTATTGGTGTCATTGTGGGGATGCTGAACACTACGTTGGTTTCGCTGTGGGAGCTCCAAACGACCTGAGGCCAGATATAACCCCTTTACAGTCCATTGAAGGCGGGACGATGAATACAGGCGGTCAGGCCACACCGTGAGGTGGGGGGGGGGGGTGTCACTACCTAACTACGCAGCGATGAATGCAGGCAGTCAGGCCACACCATGAGGGGGGCACGTCACTAACTACACAGCAATGAATGCAGGGGTCAGGCCACACCGTGAAGGGGGCCTATCATTAACAACACAGCGATGAATGCAGGCAGCCAGGCCACACTGTTAAGGGGACGTGTCACTAACTACACAGCGACGAATGCAGGCAGTCAGGCCACACCATGAAGGGTGCGCATCACTAACTATGCAGCGATGAATGCAGGTGGTTAGGCCACACCATGAAGGGGGTGCGTCACTAAGTACACAGTGATGAATGCAGGCAGTCAGGCCAAACGGTGAAGGGGGCTCGTCACTAACTACACAGCATTGAATGCAGGCCACACCATGAAGGGGGCATGTCACTAACTACACAGCAATGAATGCAGGCCACACCATGAAGGGGGCGCGTCACTAACTACACAGCATTGAATGCAGGCCACACCGTGAAGGGGGGATGTCACTAACTACACAGCATTGAATGCAGGCCACACCGTGAAGGGGGCGAGTCACTAACTACACAGCAATGAATGCAGGCCACACCTTGAAGGGGGCACGTCACTAACTACACAGCAATGAATGCAGGCCACACCATGAAGGACCGCGTCACCAAGTACACAGTGATGAATGCAGGCAGTCAGGCCACATCGTGAAGGGGGCACATCACTAACTACCCAACAATGAATGTAGGCGATCAGGCCACACCGTGAAAGGGGTGCGTCACTAACTACACAGCATTGAATGCAGGGTTCAGGCCACACCGTGAAGGGGGCGCATCACTAACTACACAGCATTGAATGCAGGCCACACCATGAAGGACCACATCACTAAGTACACAGTGATGAATGCAGGCAGTCAGGCCACATCGTGAAGGGGGCACATCACTAACTACACAGCAATGAATGCATGATTCAGGCCACACCGTGAAAGGGGTGCGTCACTAACTACACAGCATTGAATGCAGGCCACACCGTGAAGGGGGCACATCACTAACTACACAGCAATGAATGCAGGGGTCAGGCCACACAGTGACGGTGGCGTGTCACTAACTACACACAGAGCTGGTAGCTTAAAGTTGCAGTTTTAGTTCGTATCTTCCCAGTTCCACTGGTCCCACAGGAAGAACTAAAGCTGTAAGCCAGCAAGCAGAGTCACAGCTTCAGCTTACACACCGGAAAGTGTGGGTTGGTGCTCCTCCCACCTCTATCCATCAGAATAGGCCCGGCACTTTTGAATTCACTTTGCACTTATAACCTCTTGATGACCAACTTGGGAAGGTTCTTGCTATATATTACCTTCTAAAGTAAATTGCAGTCGAATTATCCTAGAAGCTATTTATGTACCAAAGATAAAATGGCACTTCCTGTTTGTGTATTCACACCCACCTCCCACTTTCCGGCGTGAAGGCTGACGTTGCGACCTGATTTGCTCGGCTGCAGCGGGATTCGGAACACACATATTGTCAAAATGCACTACGGAATGTGAACAAAAACTAACCTCGTGCTGAGATGAGTGTCCGTTCTTAATGGATATAATGCATTATCATTAATATTTCACGAGGTTGATTTTAATGTGTCACTGCCAGCCTTCCTTGTTGAACGCAGATGCAAGGGCAGGGGTGAGTGGTCTGACTCAGCCATACCTCGCCCATTCTGATACCCGCCCATTCCCACCTCGCCCATTCTGCAAAACATTCCCACCTAGCCCAATCTGCAAACCCCGCCCTTCCCACATCGCCCATTCTGCTAGCTGCCCGCCCATCCCCCCTTCGCCCATTCTGAAACCCCCACACATTCCCACCTCGCCCATTCTGCAACCCCCGCCCATTCCCACATCGCCCATTCTGCAATCCCCGCCCATTGCCACCCTTCCGTTCTGCTACGCCACCCCACCCCACCCCACACCAATCTTCCCCCCAAATAACCTATCTAATTTGCTACCTCGTCGCCTGTCCCCGCCACACCACACTCTCTACTTACTATACTTCCCCTAGTTTAGGCACCCCCCACCCCCAACAAAAATTGGTGATCGTACCCACCCGTGCCTGAAAAATCGACCGCTCCTGAATTTTTGTAAAATATTTTTCATTTCTTTTCAAACTGGTAAAGATGCGTCGGGCTAGCAGCAATTCAACTTTTGTATCAATATTTAAGTCATTGGTTTGACTCGGCCAGGGTTCGCACTCCCGAATCCCTGACCTCCCAGAACGGGAGGTGGACGCTCAACTTATAGAGGGAGTGCACCTGACATCATTACTTAGCAATCAGCGGTCAGCGGGCTGCCATCTTGGATTACGAGCACCCTCCCTAGCCATGTTGTGAATGCATGCAGATGCAGTAAAACAGAGTTTTCTTGTGTTATGGGAGGTTCTGGGCAGTTTACACCCAGTGTGTTTACTTACAGCACTTTAGCAACAACTTCTGAGGCCAAACTTATCAAAACAGTGACAAATAAACCAACACATCAGTAAATAAGCACAGTGTAGGCAGCTGCAATCCTTCTGTATGTCATCCAACATGGCCACCGAAAGTTGCCTCGTGACGTCATTACACCACCTCTATTCAGCCGTCGCGTCTGGTTACGTATTACGTCTTCGTCACCCCGTCCTGATATGACCTTAGACATTGTCAGGACGTAAAACTCCAACAACCATCCGCCTATGTAAAAACGAAAAAAACACACACAAAAAACACACAAAAACCGCCCACCCGACCCTGATTTTTATTTCAAAAGAACGTTCACCAATTCTTTTTTTTATTTGGCCTTAAGTTCAGAACCGCCTCTGCATTATTGATGTAGAAGGCGACATTGACTTCAGCATGGAAGCAACCCATAAACATGAAGGCATGGGCAGACTAATGGGGACCTTTCAGTTTGCAAGGCTCTCGTCAGGTGGCGCACCATGCCGGACTCATGTAATGCTGCGGTTGGATAGAAGCAGGGTGTGGTGAGGATTTTGGTGTGTGTGGTGAGGGGCGTTGGGATTTAGGGGTGGGTGGTGGGGGTGTAGGGGTATGGTGGGGTGGGTGTGGTGGGTGTGTGGTGGGGCGTATGTTTGTGTGGTGGAGGTGTAGGGGTGTGGTGAGGAATTTGGTGTGGTGTGGTGGGTGTGGTTGGGGTGTAGGTGTGTATGGTGCGTGTGTGGTGAGGGCATATGTTTGTGTGGTGGGTGTGGTGTGGAGGTGTAGGGGTGTAGTGAGGATTTGGTATGTGTGGTGTGTGTGGTGTGTGTATGGGGATTTAGGTGTGGGTGGTGGGGTGTAGGGGAGTGTGGTGACTGGGTATGGTGGGGTAGGTGTGGTGTGGGCTTAGGGATGTGGTGTGGTGTATGTGTCTGTGGGGGGGTGTAGGTGGTTTGTGGGGTGTCTTGCAGAGTGGCACCTCACAACCTTTAGCATCCCTAAACCCCACCACACACCTACACCCCAACCACAGCACTAAACCCCCACCACACACCCCACCACACACACCTATACTCCTTACACCCCACCACACACACCTATACCCCCTACACCCCACCACACACACCTATATCCCCCAGTACCCCTTACACCCCCACCACACACCTAAACCCCCACCACACACCTGCATCCCCACCACACACCTACACCCCCACCACACGACCACTACACCTGCACCACCACACACACACCTACACCATCACCACACACACCTACACCCTCAGCACACACACCTACACCTCAACCACACACACCTACACCCCCACCACACACCTCCACCCCGACCACACCCCTGGACCCTCACCACACACCTACACCCCCACGACACACACCCAACACATGCCTACACCCCTACGCCACACATACCTATGCCCCCACCACATCCCTAAACCCCCTCCCCCCTCCCCCCACCACACAACTACACCATTCTAGCCAACCATGATGAGCGTTTGGGTAGGTAGATAGCTACACAACAACTGAAAGTAATAAAACAAGGTGAACCCTGAGACTATTACTATCTAGCGGCAAAAACAGGTTATTAGACTTAACCGTTAAGGCCCTGTCACACCTCCCTGGATTGGGGAAGCGGACAAAAACCGAACGAAGTCCAGTTTGTGTCCGTACAAGTTTTGAACATGCACAAATAGGAACGGATGACGCCAGATTGAAGTCTACAGTTTTTGTCCGGTTTGAGTTTGTTTCGTCCATTGGCTATCCGTTCATGTCCGTTTCATGTTTGTTTCATGTCCGTTTCATGTCCGTTTCATGTCCATTTCATGTCCGTTTCATGTCTGTTTCATGCCCAATTCATGTCCATTTCATGTCCGTTTCATGTCCATTCATCCAGCGGCCGTTGACCCGATAGCGCAACATTTTGACACATTTTAATACATTTTGATACTTATCACCACCGGACTAGACAATTCTGTCCGGTGCTCAATCCGGCGAGGTGTGACAGCCGCTTTATGGGCAGCATAAATACACCATCACCAAAAAAAAGAAGGAAAAAAAAGATTACATTAGGGATTCTAGATGATACAGTTGACAGGGCATTTGCCTGGAATGGCAGAAATGTGAGTTCATGTCCTGCTATAGATAAAGTGTCTCATATGTCAGCAATAATACCATGACACTAATATGGTTTTACCTCCAGAGTGCAATATTGCAGAGTATGTGTTCAATACTGGTGAGTCACAGTTTCCCGCATCCCGGGTGCCGAGTGCACCCATCAAACAACGCTTGTCGCATTTATGACAGATTGCAACATATATATACAATAAAACCTCTCTAAATCGACCGACCATGGGCCTGACTTTAAATGGTCCATTTAGGGAGGTGGTCGGTTTAGGGAGTTTTTCTATTGTTACAATGGTATTGTATGGGTGATCGTTTAGGACTCAAATAAAGTGATATATAGGAGTGGTCGATCTGTGGAGGTGGTCGGTTAGAGAGGTTTTACTGTATATATATATATATGTAAATATATATATATATATATATCTATATATACATATGTATATATATATAGATATCTCTATATACATATATATATGTATATTGTTGTTTCCGTTTGAGACCAGCTGGGATGGTCGAATGAGTTGAGCGTCTGTCTCCCGTTTTGGTAGATCATGGGATTTTAACCCACAAGTTTGAACCCTGGTCGTGTCAAACCAACGACTTAAAAATTGATACTTGTCGTTTCCTAGCATGGCACCCGGCATTACCTGTTTGTTTGACTGACCAACTACTTATTTTAATATTTATACCAGCACATGACGTCATAGGCAATACACTTTTCAAAATATGCCGCAGTGTTAGATATAGATTCCCAATGTGTTTGTCTGACCAACTGACTATTCATTTGAATATTAATACCATGACTTGTTGTCATTTGTAGCAAGCCTACCCAATTATGCCACAGTGCTAAATATAGATTTTTAATCTATTTGTCCGACCAGCTCAGTACTCATTTGAATATTTATATGAAAGCTGAAAGCTGCCTGCAAAAGTGTTGAAGTGCTGCTGGCTTTTGCAAGTTACCAGCGGCACTCTCTCGGGGAACAAATAGAGGTTTCACACCGGCAAGAACATGTCAAGACAGGCGCAAACTATTTGTCCCTGCAGTGGGTGGTCGGGAGATGTTGGGAGTTTCATATATCAACCGCCCTTAATGCTGCCACAGTGACATGGTTTTCTGTTTAGGGTTTGCTCCCGTAGCCTTCGGTTCTGTCAAGAACCTGTACCACAAGGCAGTGGATTACAACTCTGCAAGGCAGGGGAGTCAAACTCCCTGAGGTATTGGTATACCTGTAATACCTGCATAATGTTAGATATGCATTATCACTCTTTGCCTGAACAACTGACTACTCATTTGAATGTTTTTACTACTGTGTCACATCATTCACAACAAACTTTCCCAATTATGCCATAGCGCTAGATATAGATTTTTTCACTGTTTGTTTGACCAACTGACTACTCATTTAAATATTTATACCAGCGCATGTCATCATTCACAAAGAGTTTTCCCAATTAGGTCATTATGCTAAATATATATTTTTAGTGTGTTTGTCCAATCAACCCATCGTATACTCATTTTAAAATTTATACCAGTAGATGATGTTATTCGTGACAATGAAATTCGCTGATAGAGCAAGTGTGGGACCTGTAAATCCAGCCACTGACGTCACAGTTACTATTCAGCGCCTCCTGGGTGAGTACTGGTCGATCTGCTACCTCTATAAATGCAGCTTGGCCCCACTTACTAACAGTTCTCGGAACTATTCCAGTCTAGTTTCAAACAACCGTGGTGCACTAGGTTGGTTGTTGGAGCTTAACGTCCTGACAACATCTAAGGTCATATCAGGATGAGTACCGACTTGTGACAGTGTGCGCTCATGGTGACTTTATAGTGCTGCCCCATTGAGAAATCAGGCCACCAGCACCATGATCCGATATCCCACTCAGTCACATTATCCTGACACTGAGCTAACCAGTCCTTGCCCTATCCTATTAATACTGAGCACCAAGCTAGGAAGCGACAAGTTTATATTTGGTAAGTCATTGGTTTGACTTGACCGGGAATCGAACTCCCGATCTCTCGCATGGGAGAGGACTGCGCTCTACCGATTCGGGTCCGCGTCCGGTGCCATGAAGCGCGAGTAGGAAGAGGGATCCCCCCAGCCTCTGTGATACATAAGTGCCCTGCTCACTGTGAGCCAATATGTGGATGTTTTAAGACTGGAATAATTCTGTTAAAGCTGCATAGTCTGATGACAATTTTTGTTAATACATATTCACAACCACAATGTAGTATGTAAATATTACATAACAATTAGCCACTTAATTACTCACGCAGCACTATCTGCAGGACAGAGCTTCTAATTTGGTGTCAGATGGCTGGGTTGTCGAAATACCCACTTGAATTTGCAATCTAACATGCTAAATATATAGGTTCAAATACTTATTTATAGTAGCCCCCTACCGCGAGGTGAATAATTGATTAAATCATTTAGATTAAAGCTGCATAGTCCGATGAAAACATCAAATTTTCAAACCCAAAACAATTATCTAGATTTGATTCTACATATCTAACTTAGATACTACTGCACTTATTAAACATTTGTCACCACATAGAAGGGAATACTGAGTCAATTTAATAGAACCTGTTACTGCAGAAGCCTATGGTGGTAGAGTTTTGGCAAGCTTGCCAACATTAATTTTGCACGCTTGCACTTCAAATATCTCAAAAGTTAGCCATTTAAAGTAAAAATTACTTCAAACTAAAGTAAGGTAGATTATAATGACCAACCCAACATATTTATCTCAGAAAATGACAGAAACTCAAAACCATCGGACTATGCAACGTTAATAGACTTTAAAGATCGAATTGATATCTTCCAGTGACTGCTATCTTGTTTTCCTTGCACTCTCTCCTAATTCCTCAACACTATGCCAACGTAGATACACATTGCGCGCTGGAACCAGCGACCTTTCAGATTGTTTAAGGTGATTCATACCGAGGCAGGTTTCGCCTGGATTTAGACATGGTTGTTATTTACCCAAACTCTGGGTAGGGGGGAATTAAACCAACAAAAATCTGGCCACATAGAAATTGCGCAATGGAACTAATTTAGCGGAATTAATTTTCCACTAGTATCCTTTAAGCGATTAATTAACAATTGATTTAATTGGCCATAGCTTGTTATGATTTTGTTGGCGTGTTACTTACTAGCAACAGCTAAGGTCATATCTGGCCTGGCTGGCCTATATGTAGATAAAAGATTCACTCATATACAGAGTAGGGGTGATATCGAACGACAAATATGTCTAAATTCGAGAAAAGGCTGCTTCAAATAGGAATTTATTGTGGAGGGGTGTGATTCCAGTGTGAAGTGTTTTTCTATATTGGCACAGAGTTGGTGAAATGGGAGAGAATGCAAAAGGACAAGATGATCACCACAGAATGCTATCGATTTGACTTGTTAAATCTATTAAAGTAGCATACTCTGATGGTTTTGAGATTCTGTATTTTTCTGAGATAAATATATTAAATTGACCATTATTATCTACCTTATTTTAGTCATTTTCATTTGAAATGACCACCGTTTGAGATATCTGAACTGCAAACATGTCAAATTAATTACGGCAAGCATGTCAAAACTCTGACACCATAGGGTTCAGCAGTAACTGGTTCTATTAAATTGTCTCAGTATTCCCTTCTATATGATGACAAATGTTTGAAAAATGCACCAGCACCTAAGTTAGACATCCAGAATCAAATCTAGATAATGGACTTGGTTTTGAAAATTTGATGTTTACATCGGACTATTATATGCAGCGTTAAGAATTTATCTGCTCATTTCATTTACCCAACCTCTTGCCACTTTTTTTTAAATGTGTTGTTCTTCACCCCTACTCTGGGTTGGGGTGAATTTTCTATCTACCCTACATACAGAGAGTTCCTGCCATCTTCTCGCATATCACCGCATGTTTGCGCTGCTAATCTCGGCCCGCCTTCAGGTCACGTGACTGCAGCGAAAACTTGCGAGACAGCTGTGTGCTCGCGAGAGACGCGCAGTAATGAATGTGACCATGGCGACAGTCCAATCGATGATGTCACGTCCCGTCGGATCCGCTACGTCACCTGGTGACGACTTCCGTCCCAGAATGCACCAGCGTCTCCCGCCATCCCATCAGACACACAGACAGACGGGATTGGAAGCCCATTGATCGACGCTGCTCCGCGCGTCACTAACATTTAACCGTCTTAATCAGCAGCGATTGGGCCAAATAAAACTAACAATTGGTTATCGTCCCTACCCGTGCCTGAAAAATCGCCCGCCCCATAATTTGTTAACTTTTATTATTTAAAAAAAAAACACCCTGAAATGTGCAAGGCTAGCAACAATTAAACTTGTGTAAGCACACAATATGTTCCAAGCACACAATATGTTAAAAAATTGAAACTTTTAGAACTGCATGATATTGAAGTTTTGAAATGAGAATACAGTGTTCATTGTTTGAATGAAAACATTGTGATGTGTACATGAATGACTGGTGAAAAAATAAATTAAAAAAAATTAAAAATCGCCCGCCCGACCCAGATTATTATTTCAAAAGGACGATCACCAACCTTTTTTTTAAAATTTGGCCTTAATTGGAGATTGGCTTCTGCCAACTCTATCTAGTGCGTATACTTTATTATGTTGGTGTAGTTTATTTGGTTAATGTGATCGAAGTATAGTGATGTGAGGGGGTTCAATGAGCGGTCGTAAAGTACGTGTCCATCTATATAAATATGCGTGCTGGAAATTATATTTTGGTTGGTTGGTTGGTTTTTGGAGTTCTATGTCCTGGCAACATCTAAGGTCATATCAGGACAGATACTGACTTGTGACAGTGCGCACTCATGATGACTTTATAGTGCTGCCCCACTGGGAAATCAGGCCACCAGCACTATGACTCGATATCCCACTCAGTCACATTATCCTGACACTGAGCTAACCAGTCCTTGCCCTATCCTATTAATGCCGAGCGACATGCTAGGAAGCGACAAGTATCAATTTTATAAGTCATTGGTTTTTCTTGACCGGGAACCGAAGACCCGATTTCCCCGCATGTGAGGCCCGCGCTCTACTGATTCGGCTACAGTGCCCGCTGAAATCATGTGTTGACAACTTAGTTACTCGCGTCATTGGTATCTCACCAATAGGGAAGTGTGTCTGTGTGTAGGAGTGTGTGTATGTGTATGTCTACATGTCGCAGATGGAGACATCGACAAATGTTGCCTTCATTTTCCCACGTTGAAAGTGAATCCTGGGGGAATGCCTGGGAATGGAAATTCGATAAAGATAATAATGACATTGGATTGCTGCAAACGACTGTGGACATTGCTGTGTATTACAGTTGTATGTGCTGTATAATATATTATTTGAATATAAATAACGAATGCACTCTTGCATTTTCATTTTATTATATTTTATTTCTCTATTTCACTTATTGTCCCGTTCCACTTTGTATGGCGACTGGCGTCACCTGGAGTTATTTTTTGTAACTTCACCCCTAAATTGGAAGTTCCCATTTTTCACCCACCCCACGACAGTAAAATACCCCACAATAATGAGATAATATACGATTTTAAGCCCTTTCTTTCAAGTTTAGCATATCTAATTCAGGAGAATCTAAAAGAATAATTGGAGCTAAATTAAACACAGTACTTTGTACGTGTTTTTCCAACACATAAAAACAAGTTAATCAATAGGGGAAAAAACTACAGTATTTTATTGGGCCACGGGAAAATATACTAAATGTATGGTGTTAACACAAGATTAAGGCAATAGACTAGTTCCTAATTCCAGCGGCGCGGTGCATTGTGGGATGCGTCAAAGCAAAACAAACCCATGCGAAGCACATGGCTAATGCTAATAGATTGGGGGCAGCTATGAAATGTGCTAGTTTCAGCTGATCTCAGCTCTTGTTTGAAATGTAGAATACCAAGTAAAAAATATATAGAATAAAGTATGATGTTAATCTTTTATCTAGCATTGCATTTACATCAATGTAATCAGCACATCTTATACCATCAGCATTTAGATTTAGACAAATCTGGTCACTCAGACTAGTGTTAGAGCCATAGCCAGAGTCAGTTTTACTTATTTTATTCATACTTTTATTTATATCCTATGGTTAATACCATCTGTAGAGAGAGGAAATATGTAAGGTTAATCAGACATTGGCTATATATTTCTTTGAAACAAGTTTCTGTTGACACATTTGACATTTTAATACTTAGAACAAGAATTAAAAATGGTGATTAAACATCAGCCTGTAAAGTGACTTGATTGTTTTGTGGGGAATTGTATTTTTCTCAGCTCAAAGTGCTCAATTATGGATAGATGTCTTAAATACATTCATTATATTATAATATTGTATTTGTGCACCCATGTTTATGCCAAATTGTTATGTATTTCTATTAATTTAGAATAAAATCGACGTTTTGCACTGTGCACATTGGCAAATTCAATGACCGGGCGCCTTTGTTTTGCTCTCGACGCCGTTTTCAACGCATGTGCAGTCGGAATGACGAACTAGTCTATAGTTTTAGGATTAGGAAATAGTGAAAATTCGCTTGCAATATCTCAATAAATGTATAATTGTATTAGGCTTATAACCCACATGCAATAAGTCACCGCGTGTATTCTGTCAATGTATGTAAATTGTTTTAGGCTTAGTGGATAATGATAACGCAGATGCAATATATCAGTACATTGCATTATATTCTAGGCTTAGGGGGTAATTATAACCCAGATGAAATATGTCAATGTGTGTGTGAATTGTTTTAGGCTTAGGGGAAAACTATAACCCTGACACAACATCGTCGATGTGTCTGTGAATTGCTTAAGGCTTAGGGGATAACTATAACCCTGACACAACATCGTCAATTTGTCTGTGAACTGTCTTAGGCTTATACCCCTGTCACACTACGACGTTTTCTCTCCAACGCGTTTCTCTCCAACGTTTTTGGCGAAACTTCGGGAAACGTCGGGAAACGTTAAGGGGACGTTATGCGAACGTCGGTACATGTCGGTACACTATCCTGGACGTTGAAAGTCACCGGGGGATGTCGGGGAGCATAGGAGGTCGCTATAGGTTTTTAACATGTCAAAAAAACTGAACGACCGACAACGCGCGGTTGCCAATATTATGGCGACGTCAGAAGCACGTCGACAGCGCTGGAATAACATTATGCGAATGCTAGGCAGTCGCCGCGCGTGTGTGACGGTCGTTCTTACACATTGCGCCAAACTGTTGCTTTGTTGTTTTACATCCTAGCTACATCTAAGGTCATATGAAGACGTCGCGCCAAACTTTTTTTTTTTTTTCCTCACGCGTCGACACCCGTTGGCCGTGCGCGAATAACGCGCCGCGCTGACGCCAAACTTTTTCCCCAAACCGCCGAAAAGTTGGACGTGTCTCGATGCGTAGAAGATATTTTGCGCGCTGATGGCGCGCCGGCAAGAAGCGTCATAGTGTGACAGGGCCATTAGGTGATAACTATAACCCAGATGCAATATTCAATGTGTGTGAATTGGCTTAGGCTTATAGAACAGTGTTAATTCACAGCCCGTGTATCAATGGGAGGGTGAATTTGTTTAGGCTCAGGGAATAATGATTATAACCCGCATGTAATAAGTCACCATGTGGAATATGTCCATGTGTGTGAATTGGTTTAGGCCCAGGAGTTAATACTAATCCATACTCAATGTCAATGGTTGGTTGGTGTAGTTTTATGTCCTGGCAACATCTAAGGTCATATCAGGATGGGCACCGACTTGTGACAGTGCGCACTCATGGTGACTTTATAGTGCTGCCCCAGTGGGAAATCAGGCCGCCAGCACCATGACACGATATCCTACTCAGTCACGTTATCCTGAAACTGAGTCAACCATTCCTTGGCCTATCCTATTAATGCTGAGTGCTGGGCTAGAAAGCGACAAGCATCAATTTTGGAAGTCATTGGTTTGACTCGACCGGGAACCGAACTCCCGATCTCCTGTACGCGAGGCCCGCGTTCTATCGATTCGGCCACCATGCCCGGTCTCAATGTCAATGAGTTTAAATTGTTTTAGGCCTATAGGTTCATGATAACAGACTACAATGTCAAATGTGTGAATAGTTTTAGACTCAGCGAATATTGATAATTCACACACAATGTCAATGTGTGTGAATTGTTTTAAGCTCTGGGAATATTGATAATTCACACACAATGTCAATGTGTGTGAATTGTTTTAAGCTCTGGGAATATTGATAATTCACACACAATGTCAATGTGTGTGCTTAATCTGGATATGTATCAGCAATGTGTGTGAATTGTTTTAAGCTCTGGTAATATTGATAATTCACACACAATGTCAATGTGTGTGAATTGTTTTAAGCTCTGGGAATATTGATAATTCACACACAATGTCAATGTGTGTGAATTGTTTTAAGCTCTGGGAATATTGATAATTCACACATGTCAATGTGAATGTTAGCTCACGAATTGATATTCACATGCAATGTCAATGTGTGTGAATTGTTTTAAGCTATGGGAATATTGATAATTCACACGCAATGTCAATGTGTGTGCATTGTTTTAGGCTCCTCTGATAATGAAAACCTACATACAATGAATCATTCTAGGCTCAGGGAATAATGTTAATGTACATACAATATGTCAATGTGTGTGAATTATTTTAGGCTCAGGAAATAAAGATAAACCATAACACTATATCAGTGTGTGTGTCGGCAGATGTGTGGGGGGAGAGGGGCGGGGATGGGTTGGTTGCGGAAGGTGAGGAAGATCATTACACTCACACCCACACAGCTGATCTCTGTCTCACTTTCACCCATCCCAACTGGCTCCACCCACTCCGCCCCCCCCCCCCCCCACCGTGAGTGATCAGCTGACCCTTTTATAGCCTACCTGCTTTGATATCACCCATACAGGCGTCATTAACGTCACGATGGATCGGACGTCACCAACGTCATCCGCACAAACGGGGGCATGAAAGGACATTCACAAACCGGAAGTAATCCCCGCAGACGTGCGTCTGATGGATGGTAATTGGTCGACCACTGACACGTGACCCTTTGCAGAACTACTGTTATCGAATGAAGAAAAAATCCCTGTCGCTGACGGAAAGGCGTGGACTGTTCGGCGATGGACATCAAATCACTGCAGTCAGATTGGTTGAACTGTACGGCTTTACATACTAGTAATGGGGGTGTGTGTGTGCTCATTGCCGACCAGAAATTGTTGAGTGGAATCTGGACGGAAGCTCCAACCAAGTAGTGTTTAGTTCCAGCACAGGTAGTTAGTGCAGGGCATCTTCTGGTAGCCTCTCAGCCCAGTGATCCAGCGAGGGTTTCTTTGTAATATGCCTCCTGATTAGAGGTTAGAGCTATCACTCTCCATACATATATCTGCTGATGTAGGTAGGATATATAAATTATATAATATATGCATTATATACACTATTATATAATATATGCGATATATGTTATATGTTATATATGTTATATATATTATATATATTGTATATATATTATGTTATGTATAAATTCTTATGCATATATTATGATGCAATGTAATTATCCTTTATCTCTATATTGTCTTGCCCGACCACCTGTGACCTTTCGTTGTAAGTTTGTTGCATTGGGTAGGTGGTTGCTGGTGGTTGGTGTGCGGCCCTCCGGTTTTTGCTTAATAAAGTATGTGGCAGCTCTTTTTAGGGGGCCAGCCAGAGTTATTGGATCGATCCAACTTTCTGTCTTGTCTACCTTTTCTTACGTAATGTAATAATAATATATATTATGTATTATGCATGATGTATTATGTATGATGTATTATATATTTCATATAATATATACTTTATATTACATATATATTGTCTATATATAATATATATAATAAAGGTTATATATTATATATTATTTATATATCACATACATTAATTATATATTATTGATGCTATCCATTATGTACATACTATATAACACATACTATATTTCATATTACATGTTATATATTATTTATTACATACATAATATGTATATTTTATATAACATATATTATATATTAAGTATATTACATATATTATATATATTAACTATTTTATATGATAAGTAAGAATGCTCTTCATTGAAGTACAGTCATCAATCAAAGTGTTCCAATATGTACCAATGTAAGTATCCTCCATTACTCATTACATACTACTACACTACCTTATTAGTACATTCATCAAGACAATGATCTGTATAAATAATTGTCAGCACAGAAGACCAGTTCTTTGATGCTGACGAATGTGTTATTCTGAAGAATAACATCCTTACAAAAAAGAAAAGAAAAGAAAAACAGCATTTGAATGGATTTCATTAGAAGCAGACGACATTTTCTCCGAGCAGACGACAAAGGGAGTGCGGGTGACGAATGTGGGCGTTTAAAAGGAAAACGGTGTATGAATCACTGAGAAGGCCCGGGGCGGCAGCCCACCAGCCATGGGCGATATTAGATGAACTCTGACAAAAGAACATTGCTTGCATTGTGTTGGATGTTTTGTGAGTAAGTGATTGATTGCGGTTTTGTATCCCAGGAAAATCTAAGGTCATATCAAGACGGGTACCGATTTGTGACGGTGTCAATCGTGTTTTGAAAAAGAAAGTTGCATTGTTGGATATGCATTTGAATAACTAGTTTTATTTTCATGAAATATCTAAAGTTGCATAGTCCGATACAAGCATTTTCGAAAGGGAAATAAAACACTGATTTAGATTTGAACCTGGATATCCAACTTAAATACTGGTGTACCTGCGGCTTGGTATCCCAGTGGGACAGCACTATGAAGTCGCCATGAGTGTGTACTGTCACAAGTCGGTACCCATCCTGATATCACCTTAGATGTTGACAGGACGCAAAACCGCAATAAATAAACAAACAAAAACTACCTATCTATTTTGTGAATATAAAAAATGGGGCACTGCCATCATCCGTTAGTTCTTCATCTCCTTATAACAGTACGTACTCCAAAGTGGGCGTATATGGTGTCCGCAGCGCGAAATTTGACATATTTGAACCCTTTTTAAAACACTTCAGTTTCCACTAATTCTGCTTCATTTGAAATAAAAATTGTATGAAATTAAAGCTTATTCTTTTGTCTTTTAGAGTATCTGATTTTTATTTAGCATTATGAAAGAAATTAGAGTCAATGGAAACTTGTTTGGGGGTACCATCGGCAGCTCTGTGCATGCTTGCCGAGTTTGTTTTCATTCAGTGTGAGCTACTCCCTTCCCTAAAATTGATAGCTTGGTGAGCACAGTGACCTGAGCTAAAAATAACCACCAATGAAAGACAGAGAAGAAACTAGGCTTCATTAGCATATCAAGCATGGCTGTTTTTAAGTGGGAAATTTGATTGAACTGAAGGAGTGAAAACATTAAGACATCGATCCTCCTTGAAAATTGATCAGGATCGTGCTGAAAATTATATCATCAGAAAGTTCAAGTCTTCCTCTACCTAACCAGAACAATATTTGGTTGAGATTTATATCATGCTCATCAAGGTTGGTCTGAGAAGTGACTGTGTCTTCCCATCTCTGCACTGGAGCAACGAATATGGCGTCGATTGAAGCTACCGTGTCGACAGAAAACATGTACTATCATATAGAGCTTTTGATTTAGATTATTTAAAATAAAAATTAGAGTGATAGTGTAAGTAGAGCAGAACTTATGATGTTTTCAAGAATTTATCATTGACCCTGCTGATATTCAGTGAAAATTGAGGAATTTAGCAAGTTTAGCATGAAATATCTGAAAGAATAACAAAGATAATGGTCTGGAAAAAGTTGAGCCTGCTATTTGTGCTATAGAGAGTGAGATTGTTTAATATTGGACAAATTATAAGCAACATAGCTTCTGGCAGCCGGGGCCTTAAAAACCTAGATTTGCCTAATTTGGAAATGTGCACAAATAAGTGTAAAAAAATGAATGTTTAAAACCTCAAAATTTCGGAACTTATCAAGAGATCTATATAAACTTTATATATCTGGAATCGGATTTAAAAGATCTATACAACTATAAAATTTTAAACACTGAAACATTAAGATAAAAAATCACTTTGGAGTACCTAATAACAGTCCTGTAATACACCTACTGTAAATTACACCGATGGCTAGTTCTCCCTTCTGCCACATCGGCGCCACCTGCCAGTGGTCGTGATTGCCTGCTGACTGACACAGCTGGCCATATTTTAAAAGTATGGTGCATGTATTAAGCATGTGTTGCTGCATAGAAGGGTTTACATGAACTCATCATCATCATCATGCTGTCGGTCGCGATGCGACAAAGAATGCTTTCATTACTTGACTGCCGCTCTCCATTTAGCTCTCTGCTGTGAGAGTGATGTCCATGAGTCGGTCATGAACTAAGTCACTTTAATAGAACTTGTTTCTGCTGAAGCCTTATATGGTTAGAGTTTTGACAAGCACGCCAAAAATTAATTTGGCATGTTTACCATTAAAATATCTCCTAAGTTAGCCATTTAAAATCAACGTCATTTCAAACAAAGGTAAGGTGGATTTTAATAATCAACCTAATATATTTATTTAAAAAAGAGAGAAACTCAAAACCATCGGACGATGCAACTTTAAGGTTTTGATTGTGTGTGTGGTGCGGGGGGTGGGTGGGGGAAGGTGGGAGGGTGAGGGGGGAAGGTGGGAGGGTGGGGGAAGGTGGAAGGGTGGGGGAAGGTGAGTGGGTGGGGGAAGGTGGAAGGGTGGGGGGAAGGTGGGAGGGTGGGGGAAGGTGGGATGGTGGGGGAAGGTGGGATGGTGGGGGAAGGTGGGAGGGTGGGGGAAGGTGGGAAGCTGAGGGGGTGGGAGGGTGGGAGAAGGTGGGAGGGTGGGGGGAAGGTGGGTGGGGTGGAGTAGGTGGGAGGGTGAGTGGGTGGGGGAAGGTGAGTGGGTGGGGGAAGGTGGGAGGGTGAGGGAAGGTGGGAGGGTGAGGGAAGGTGGGAGGGTAGGGGTTAGGTGGGAGGGTGGGGGAAGGTGGGTGGGGTGGAGTAGGTGGGAGGGTGAGGGAAGGTGAGTGGGTGGGGGAAGGTGAGTGGGTGGGGGAAAGTGGGACGGTGGAGAAGGTGTGAGGGTGGGTTGGGGAATGTGGGTAGGGTGAGGGGGGAGGTGGGAGGGTGAGTGAAGGTGGGATAGGAGTCTGCAAACCGGCCACTTCCCAGCCATTCCGGATGCTGCAACACGCCCAATACCAGCGAACCCTGCACTTTCGATCCATTTCGCTGGTAGCAAGTGGTTTGGAGATTGTGATAAGCAATCTGACCCGCATTAAGGAGAAATGCAGAGAGTGCCATAGATTCCCATCAGGCCGACGCTTCTTGGCCGCCGTTCCGTATAGGGGGCGCTGCGCACAGGAGACGGACGACCCGAGAGCATTACAGACCGGAAACCAGCGCGACACAATCCGGAAGTGACGTCAATGAAGCCTCGCGGGACCAACCCGGCCCTTCCTTGGCGGGGGTAAGCCCCGGGGATTACGGTTCGAGGTGAGGAGACGCGGTCTTCCCGATTTGCTAAATGTCGTCTGCTGCTGTTAGTTTTACGCGGGAAAGCTCGCTTACTTCGTGACTGACTGATACTGAAAGAGTGGAATCTGTAGCGTCACTTTCGTAGTTTTTTTTACTGCTCCGGATTTTTGATTTATGGTTGGGCGAGTGAATACTAGACCTAGGACTTTCACAGACTTTCGGCATGTCATGTCACCTAGATACTCCATCACGTCTCCTTAACTGTGAATTAAAAATTCAGCACATGCAGACCGACTTGACATAATCCTCACAGCTTAGCGCGTTACCAGAAGTGTTCACGCCAGAGTCTGCGCACGCGCAGAACAAAGTGGGCGCGTTGCCAAACAGTTCGCCGAACATATGCAGCAATCACGTTACAGCAGCCGCATGAGTTGAGCGTCTGTCTCCCGTTTTGGTAGATCGTGAGATTTGAACCCACAGGTTCGAACACCTGCTCGAGTCAAACCAATGACTTCAAAATTTATACTCGTTGCCTCCTAGCCAGGCGATCGGCATAATTAGGATAGGGCAAGGACTGGTTGGCTCAGTGTCACAACAAAATGTGACTGAGTGGGATATGCGGTCATGGTGCTGGTGGAATGGTCTCCCCGAGTGGGGCAGCACTATAAAGTCACCATGAGTGTGCACTGTCACAAGTCTGTACCCATCTTGATATGACCTTAGATGTTGCCAGGACATAAAACTCCAACAACCAACCAACGTCACAGCAGCACAGTTCAGTATTGGAATTTAGTGAACACGAATGCCTTGATTGTTTGTTAGTTATTACCTGTCTGAAAAATGGCCGCCATCTTGAATTTGTTAGGTGGCTAACGGGTTTTATCAAAAGAGCAATCCCCAAGGAGTATGTGTGCCATTTTGGTGCTTGTTTCCAGAAATGAACGATTGTTACAGTTATCCGTTCCACTAAGGGGAGTTCACTTCAACACATGGATGGCTGGGAAGTAAACTAAGCTGGGTAGTTCCGATTATCGCCGTCGGGGTGGGGGTGGCGCTCTGGCGGTGTTAGGTGTGGGCGTGGCTTAGCGGTTGCCACATCTTCACCACCTTAATCCAGTCTTCTCGTTCCTGTCTCACAGTTTGCACCCATGAGAAGTTTTCTTTGCTACTAAATCTCCATTTCCAAATGTAAATGTTCAGTTCCAAATGAAGTTTTCTTTACTACAAAATCTGCAGTTCCAAAATGAAGTTTACTTTACAAGTAAATCCCCAATTCCAAATGAAGTTCACTTTACAATAGATCTCCACTTCCAAATGAAGTATGCTTTACTACTAAATACCCAGTTCCAAATGGAATTTTCTTTACTAGTAAATCTCCGACCGGGCGCGGTGGCCTAATTGGTAGAGTGCTGGCCTCGCATGCGGAAGCTCGGGAGGTCTCTTCCCAGTCGAGTGAAACCAATGACTTTAAAATAGATACTTGTTGCTTCCTGCCCTGGCACTCGGCATTAATAGCATATGGCAAGGACTTGTTAGCTCAATGTCAGGATACAGTGACTGAGTGGGATATTGGGTCATGGTGCCAGTGACCTGATTTCCCAGTGGGGAAGCACTATAAAGTCACCATGAGTGCACACTGTCAGTGTCACAAGTCGGTACCTGTGAAGATATGACCTTAGATGGTGTCAGGACATAGAACTCCAACAATCAACCAATTACACATACTAAAGTAAGCAATAAACCTGAGCAACTGCTCCCCCCACCCCAAAAAAAATCAAGTCAATCACATCACCTCTCCCAAGCTCTCGAGTTTTGGCAAGCCTGCCAAAATCATTTTGATAGTTTTCGCTTCAAATATCTTCAAAATAAGTCATTACTCATTAAAGTTACTGCAGGGTAATGATAGGTAGATCATAATGATCAACTTGATATATTTATCTATTTAAAAAAAAGGCAAAAGATCAAAAAGCCATCGGACTACTTTGACTCAAAGTAGTCCGATGGCTTTTTGCTTGAGGACCGCTGAGACTACTCTAAGTAGTATATTGAGTTGTAGCTTTTATCATAGCCGATCAGTAGGATGAAACAGATGGGTGATTGGGTGGTCGTTGGAGTTTCACGTGCTGGCAACATCTAAGGTCAGATCAGGACAGGTACTGACTTGTGACAGTGCGCACTCATGCCGACTTTATAGTGATGCCCCTATGGGAGACCAGGCTGCCAGCACCATGACCTGGTAGCCTACTCTCACATTAGTCCTGATATGACCTTAGATGTTGCCAGGACGTAAAGCTCCAACAACCAAACCAACCCAGTCACATTATCCTGACAGTGACACTGAACCAACCAGTCCTTGCCTTATCCTAATAATGCCGAGCGCCTGGCTACAACCTGACACGTATCAATTTCTAAGCCATTGGTTTGACTCGAACAGGGTTCGAACCCACGTGTTCAAATCCCACGATTGACCAAAATGGGACATGGACGCTCAACTCATTCGGCCAGTCCGTCTGGTAGAAGTTATGATGGTTTCATCGGACTATGCAACTTTAATGTTGTTGTTACTAGATTGGCAAAAGAGCAGAGTTGCGACATTATTAGTACTAAAATAGGATAGGGATAAGGCAAGGAGCAGTGGAATGAGGAAGACTAATTGTCCGAGATTGAAATTTCCCCTGCTTAATCAACTAATGTACAAAAAAAACCAAAGAAAACTACATGTATCCATGATAGTGAGGGGGGGGGGGCAGATGTTTAAACCCCTCTCCTCCTCTCCCATTAACCCCCCCCCCCCCCCCCCCCCCCCCACTCCTACACACATGACCTTCCAGACACCGCCATCTCAAAGATCCGCAGCTGATCCAGAAGACAAACATAATGTACGTTTGGCGGTCCTGCACCCTTTGAAGTATGCCCCACCTCTGAACCCCGGCCCGCGACCCCGAACCAACCGAGAATGATCCCCCCCCCTCCCCCCCACACACACACACTCGACTACCCCGCTCCCTCCCGACACACACCTCGGGCGAGCTGGGGTACCATGTACTCACTAATACCCCTGTCACACTACAACGTAACGAGCCAACGTGAGCCTAACGTGGTCATTTTTCGTCATTATGTTGGGTTACGTTCTGATGACGTCATAATGACGTTAGACTGACGTCGAGCTACGTCATGTTACGTCGTGTTATGTCGGCGCGCGTCAAGGTTTTGAACCTGTTCAAAACTTTCAACATGATGCGAACGTAAGGGTTTACGTTCGCCGTACGTTCTGTACACGTTCAGTGAACGTCAATGACGTTAAACCGACGTTATTAAAATGGTAGTCACTACGTTCAACTACGTTCCACTACGTTGACCCACATTAAACCCGGTGGAAACATCCACGCGGCGTAATGGGAACGTAAGGATAACGTCAGGATAACGTCAGGATAACGTCAGGAGAACGTCAGGAGAACGTACGTTGAACGCTTCACCATCAGGTAACGTAGTTCTGGCGATGGAATAACGTTCATAACGTTCCGTGAACGTAATGAAGTTGTCCTCTCTCGTTGAATGACGGTATCACTACGCTTTACCGACGTTACGATCTCGTCCACTACGCTGCGTCCACGTTCAACTTGTGCCCAAATTTGCATACTACGCCGAGAAGTTCAACGTTCTTCACGTTCTCCCTACGCTGACGTCATTACGTCGTAGTGTGACAGGGGCATAACAATTTATTTCCAAAGGTTAAAGAAAATGGGGACATCCCACAAAATTCCAATAGGGACGTTATTCAGTGCTTCAATAGCGCCAGTGCGATATTAAATATTCGGAACCATTCTGGTTAACATAAATGCATATATACATATATGCATATATACATGGATGCATGTT
Source organism: Branchipolynoe longqiensis (assembly GCA_030323885.1). NCBI lineage: Eukaryota > Metazoa > Annelida > Polychaeta > Phyllodocida > Polynoidae > Branchipolynoe > Branchipolynoe longqiensis. The sequence continues at coordinate 22,884,534 of CM059194.1, forward strand.
TATTTAGATACCTACATGCCTACTTACATAAACACATATTTACATTCATATATATATACATACATGCATTTATACATACACACATAAATAAACACTACAGACATACATAATTATACATATACAGATGAACCTCGATCCAATGGACCCCGATGCAACGGATTCCGGATCCAACGGACACAATCCGCTAGAGTGAATATCTGGTCCGAACATTTAAAACGTGTTTGGTCCCCTGTTTTCCACATTATCACTATGGCACCTATAGATAAAGCAATTTCGTCGCTGCAACGGACAAACAGCTTTAATGGACAACTGCTCCCCCCTATTAGTCCATTGGATCGAGGTTCATCTGTACTTACATTCATACATAATACATACATAATGCATACATAATGCATCCATTTTGCATCTATCAATAGATAGATGCATACATGCATACACGCATACATACATGCATACATACGTACATACATACATACATACATACATGCATACAGGGAGTGCTATTATATTTTGGTTGGTTGGTTGTTGGAGTTTTACATCCTGGCAACATCAGGTCATATCAGGACAGGTACCGACTTGTGACAGTGCACACTCATGGTGGCTTTATAGTGCTGCCCTATTGGGAAATTAGGCATCCACCATCATGACCTGATATCCCACTCTGTCACACTGAGCTAACCAGTCCTTACCCTATCCTATCAATGCCGAGCGTCAGGCTAGGAAGTGACAAGTATCAATTTTATATAAGTCTTTGGTTTGACTCGACCGTGAACCGAACTCCCGATCTCCCGCACGCGTGGCCTGCGCTCTAGTGAGTAGAGAACACGTGGTGAGTCTGACTGATTACATTTTGATGAGAATAGTCGACGACCTGTTAGTAAATACAGTAAAACCTCTCTAACTGACCACAGATCGACCACTCCCCTATATCGATCGCTTTATTTGGGCCCCACCAATACCATTGTAACCATATTCTAATTCCCTAATCCGACCAACTCCCTAAATGGACCACATATAGTCGGTGACAAGATCGGTCGATTTAGAAAGGGTTTACTGTATTTCTATTTGCGTCCCCCACACACAGCTACACGCGCACACATACACACACGCACACACTCACATCGAGGCTGCCATAACACGCCACGCTGCGTCCCCATCTCGCTGGTCACGGGACGTAACGAGAAGCTACGAGACTTCCCTTGTTGCGCGCATTCTTGCGTGGAATTCGCAGCGGAAGCGGCCATCCTCATGCGGGGGGGGGGGGGAGGGTCAGGGTGGTGGTTTTGTGGGGTGGGGGTGGGGGCGGGGTGGTGGGGATTGGTGGTGGGGTGGTGGTGGGTGGTGTGGTGGTGGGTTGTGGGAGGTGGGAGTGGGAGGTGGTTGGCGGATGGTGGTGGTGGTGGGTGGTGGTTGGTGGTGGGTGGTGGTGGTTGGTGGTGGTGGTGGGTGGTGGTGGTTGGTAGTGGTGGTGGTTGGTGGTGGTTGGTGGTTGGTGGTGGTGGTGGGTGGTGGTGGGTTGTGGGAGGTGGGTGGTGGGTGGCGGATGGTCGTGGTGGGTGGTGGGAGATGGGAGGTGGTGGTGGTGGGTGGTGACTGGTGGTGGGTAGTGGTGGTTGTGGTGGGTGGGGGTGGTGGGTGGTGGTGAGTGGTGGGTGATGGTGATGGTGGGAGGTGGTGGTGGTGGTGGTGATGGTGGGTGGTGGTGGTGGGTGGGTGGGTGATGGTGATGGTGGGTGGTGGGTGGTGGTGGTGGTGGTGGTGGGTGGTGGTGGGTGATGGTGATGGTGGGTGGTGGGTGGTGGTGATTGGTGGTGGGTTGTGGTGGTGGGTGGTGGCAGTGGGTGGTGGAGGTGGGTGGTGTTAGTGGTGGGTGGTGGTGGTGGGTTGTGGGAGGTGGGTGGTGGGTGGCAGATGCTGGTGGTAGGGGGGGGAGGTGGGTGGTGGTGGTGGTGGGTGGTGGGGTGGGTGGTGGTGGGTAGTGGTGGTTGTGGTGGGTGGCGGGTGGTGATGGTGGGTGGTGGGTGATGGTGATGGTGGGTGGCTGGTGGTGGTGGCGGGTGGTGGTGGTGGTGGTGGTGGTGTGGCAGGTGGTGGTGGCGGGTGGTGGTGGTGGTGGTTGGTGGTGATGGTGGGTGGTGGGTGATGGTGTGTGGTGGGTGGTGGTGGCGGGTGGTGGTGGTGGGTGGTGGGTGCAGGTTGTGGTGGTTGGTGGTGATGGTGGGTGGTGGGTGATGGTGTGTGGCGGGTGGTGGTGGCGGATGGTGGTGGTGGTTGGTGGTAGTGGTGATGGTGATGGTGGTGGCGGGTGGTGGTAGTGGTGGGTGGTGGTGGGTGATGCTGGTTGGCAGGTGGTGATGGTTGGTGGTGATGGTGGGTGGTGGGTGATGGTGGGTGGCGGGTGGCGGGTGGTGGTGGGTGGTGGTGGTGGGTGGTGGTGGGTGGGAACTTACGGAGGAAGATATCGGTGTGTGTCACTGTGTAGAGAAAATATGGACAAAAGAGAGTGAGGGAAATGTGTTTTTGTGTGTGTGTGTTTTTTCCCGTCCTAGCACCATCTAAGGTCATATCAGGATGGGTACTGACTTGTGACAGTGCACACTCATGGTGAATTTATAGTGCTGCCCCACTGAGAGACCAGGCCACCAGCACTATGACCGGATAAGTGATATCCCACTCACTCACATTATCCTGACACTGAACCAACCAGTCCTTGGCCCATGCTAATAATGCTGAGCGCCTGGCTAGGAAACAACAAGTATACAATTTTTAAATCACTGGTTTGACTCAACCAGGGTTTGAACCCACGAATCCATGGGTTCGGATCCCCAAAACAGGAGAAGGACGCTCAACTTACTCAGCCATCCCGTCTGGTCTCCTGATGGAAAGGATGTGGTGTAGGGGTGAAGATGATATTTGGAGGTAAGGGTGTATGGTAGAAGTGTGTGTGTGTGTGGGGGGGGGGGGGGGGGGGTTCCTGGCGAGAAACTGTAGTGTTCGGGATGTATAGGAGGTGGGGATTGGAGGTGGGTGGGGGGCGGGGGCGGGATGGGGTGGTTATTTCCGCTACAGAGACTGTGGTGTCTTGGGAGTGTCGAGGAAATATTGAGGGGAGGAGGAGGATGACGTGGTGGGTGTGGGGAGGGGAGATGGCGATGGGCAATGGCGGGAAATGGAATTGAACTGGAATGAGAAGAGAGGACGGGCCGAGGGGGAGGGAGGTTAAATGTACGGGAGTACGAAAGGAACACATCTTTGTGGCACGCTGCGTGACTTTGAGGAAGGATTACATTCCGGGAAATGGCGCGAATCTAATCGAACACAGCTTTGCGATTCACAAAAAGTCGTCTGCTCGACCCGGAAGTAATCTCTTTATATAGACCAGCGTCCAACTCTCCTCTATTTCCGTTGTGTATCTGTCTGTATATATATACTGTAATGTCTACGGCCAGGTTTTGAAAAAAAATCATTTTTTTCCTTTCTGTCACCAATGCGACTGCTTGCAGACGACATTTAATGCCGTAGATTAATCTGTCAGACAAAGCATAGGATTTAATCTGCATCAAATTCTACTAACAGAATAACTTCATAATATTCACCATGTATATTAGTACAAAGTTACCCCAACCTTTAAGCCTGAACATATTAAATGTACACCTTGTTATCTGTCAATGCTGTTGACTAACGGCACTACTCTTTTTTTCCTTTGTAGCAAACTTTGGTTGAATTTAGATTATATTATATTTGTGAATGAATGTACCATAATATGGCCGGAAGACCAGTGCCTCGGCACTGAAAAATTGCCTTTATTCACTGAATAAAATGATCATTTACAAAAAAAAGTTAATGAATTGTGGTAAACTATTAGCATTAATTCTATTTTTTTATCCACCCCTCTCTGTCACTTGCTGCAGGATTAACTGAGCACAGGTCAGACGGAACCAGCGCCAGATGGTTGGTTGGTTGTTGGAGTTTTACGTCCTGGCAACATCTAATGTCATATCAGGACAGGTACTGACTTATGACAGTGCACACTCATGGCCACTTTATAGTTCTGCCCCACTGGGAGACCAGGCCATCAGCACCATGACCTGATATCTCACTCAGTCAATTTATCCGGACACTGAGCTAACCAGTCCTTGCCCTGACCTAATAATGCTGAGCGCCTGGCAAGAAAGCCACAAGTATCAATTTCTAAGTAATTGGTTTGACTCAACGAGACGGACGCTCAAATTCATTCGGCCATCCTAGGCGATAGGGGCGCGGCGGTAGTGGGCACGGAGGTAGGGGGCGCGGCGGTAGGGGGCGCGGCGGTTGGAGGCGCGGCGGTAGGGGGCGCAGCGGTAGGGGGCGCGGCGGTAGGGGGCGCGGCGGTAGTGGGCACGGAGGTAGGGGGCGCGGCGGTAGGGGGCGCGGCGGTAGGGGCGCGGGTGGGGGCGCGCGGTAGGGGGCGCGGCGGTAGGGGGTGCTGCCGGTAGGGGGCGCGGCGGTAGTGGGCGCGGCGGTAGTGGGCGCGACGGTAGTGGGCGCGGCGGTAGTGGGCGCGGCCGGTAGGGGGCGCGGCGGTAGGGGGTGCGGCGGTAGTGGGCGCGGCGGTAGGGGGTGCAGCCGGTAGGGGGCGTGGCGGTAGTGGGCGCGACGGTAGTGGGCGCGGCGGTAGGGGGTGCGGCCGGTAGGGAGTGCGGCGGTAATGGGCGCAGGGGTAGGGGGCGCGGCTGGTAGGGGATGCGGGCGGTAGGGGCGCGGCGGTAGTGGCGCGGCGGCGATAGGGGACGCAGCTGGTAGGGGGCGTGGGCGGTAGTGGCCGTGGTGGTATTAGGGGGCACGACCGGTCAGGGGGCGCGGGCGTTAGGGGGCGTGGCGGTATGTGGCGCCGTGGTAGGGGGCGCGGCTGTAGGGGGCAAGGCCGGTAGTGGGCGCAGCCGGTAGTGGGCGCGGGCGGTAGGGGGGCGTGGCGGTAGGCGGCGTGGTAGTAGGGGGGCGGGGGCGGTAGGGGGAGTGGCCGATAAGGGCGCGGGCATTAGAGGGCGCGGCGATAGGGGCGCGGCGGTAGGAGGGCATTAAGGGCATTAAGGGGCTAGGCGGTAGGGGTCGCGGCGGTAGTTGGCGCGGACGGCATGGGGCGCGGGCGGTAGGGTGCGCGGGCGGTAGGGGTGGCGGCCGGCAGGGGGCGCGGGCGCAGGCGGTAGGGGTGGCGGCGGTAGGGGGCGTGGCTGGCAGGGGGCGCGGGCGGTAGGGGTGGCGGCGGTAGGGGGCGCGGCCGACAGGGGGCGCGGGCGGTAGGAGGCGCGGGCGGAAGGGGGCGCGAACGGTAGGGGGCGCGGGCGGTACGGGTGGCGGCGGTAGGGGGCGCGGGCGGAAGGGGGCGCGGGCGGTAGGGGTGGCGGCGGTAGGGGGCGCGGCCGGCAGGGGGCGCGGGCGGCAGGGGGCGCGGGCGGTAGGGGCGCGGGCGGTAGGGGAGGCGGTAGGGGGCGCGGCTAGCGGCGCGCTGGTTATGGGATTCCAACAGACAAACAATGACGAGGCCCCTTTCCGGTTCCTGTGCGCATCCGAGCATGCGCGTGATTCATTCACCCACCCCTTTCCCATCTCCCCCTCCCCCCCACACACCCACACCTACACCCACTCCTGCACACTGAGATCCACAGGAGAGGGTAGTGCAATAGCAGTCCTACAACAAGTAGAGCAGAAATATTATAGTCAAAAACTAAAAAGATTAAGAACCAAATAGCCTTATTCCCAGTACTTCCCCCTCCCGCCTAAGAAAAAAAAACAATCTCAGATACTAAGTGTGATAATTAGCTTCATTTTCAGTACTGTGTGTGTACATTAGTTAATTAATACACAATATTCACAATGCCTGCGACATCTGACGGCGACGATGAACACTACGGTTGTGGGACCGTTGCTATAGCGCATACAAAAGCTATGGATATTACTAACCTTCAAATGCATGTATGTCAGTCAAATTTTGGGATATTTTGAAAATTCCAAAAGTATATTGCTTTTGAGTCCTTGGAGCTTCCAAGGAAAATAACATTTTCATGTTTGGACCCTCTTGAAAATTTTAGAAGGATACCAAAATAGTCAGTCACTATTAATACACAATATTCACAACGCATGCGACATCTGACGGTGACGGTGAACACTACGGTTGTGGGACCGTTGCCAGAGTGCATGCGTGTGAATATCGTGTATTAAGCAGGGGAAATTTCAATCGCGGAAAATTAGTCTTCTGCGTTCCACTGCTCACTGGTGCTGAATGGCAGGCTAGGTGAGCGATAAGAATCAATTAAGTCATTAGTTTGACTTGACCAGGGTTCGAACCCCGGTGGTTCGAATCGCATGACATACCAAAGCGAGAAGTGGATGCTCAACTTATTCGGCTATTCCGTCTGGACAATGTAGGAAGATGGTTCGAAACTCAGCCGAGTCAAACTAATAACTAAACATTGATACTTATCGCTACCTATCCTGACACTGAGCATTATTAAGATATTTAATCAACGTTCTTGTTTTCGTAGTTTGTTAGGGTTTTACGTCCTAGCAATATATGTGTTCATATCAGGACAGGAAATGTAACTAAACATATATATATGTAGATACTGGTATTTAGGTCTTCTCACTATAAACGGAAACTAAAGCTATTCATACAAAGCACACAGTGGAATTCTCTCTGAAAAAGATTATGCACTCTTAAGATGATCAAACTTATGTGTGGGTCAGAAACATCTCGTTCAGTCTCTCTCCCTCTGTCTTTCGCTATCTCTCTCTGTCACTCTCTGTCTCTGACTGTTCCACTGTGTCTCTGACTCCCTGTGTCTCTAACTGTCTCTGTCTCGCTGTCTCCCCTTCCTGTCTCTGTGTCTCCCTTTGTCTCTCCCTGTCTCTCCCTCCTGTCTCTGTGTCTCCCTGTCTCTCCCTCCTGTCTCTGTCTATGTGACTCCCCGTGTCTCTCCCTGTCTCTGTCTCTCCCTGTGTCCCTCCCTGTCTCTCCCTACTGTCTCTGTGTCTCCCTGTCACTCCCTCCTGTCTCTCTCTGTGACTCCTGTAATGTATGTAGGCGAACCGGGACACGCAGATAACCGCATGGTATGGAATGTAACCAGGGACAACGGAGATGATACAACGCAGTCATGAACTAGATCTCTCCGTGTCGACTGTATATTACATGGTGTAAGATGTGGGGTGCCTGACAAGTGAGATGGATCTCTCGCGCGCGCTGGCTCGCACCAACCCCCATTGCCACTGGACTTGGAAAGGCTACCTCACTCTAAACTGGACCCAGTGGAATTGATTCCATACAAAAGTTTAACCCCGCCGTAGCAGCAGGAGTAGCCCGGAGCGCGAAATCGGCGAAAGTACAGTGTTTGCATCTTTTTCCCATGTCGGCTGGACCAGAGGCGCACGACGCTCTCTCGCACGCTCGCTCTCTCGTCACTTGAAGCCGCGGAACCGTAGACAAAATTGCAGTATCTGATTGAGGCATTTATAGTATAGTTGCGAAGGGTTAAGACGTTCATAACAGTGGTACGTTACCTAGTTTAACCCTCCCTATTTCAGTACACAACAAACGAAAGTTTGGACTCTTACATTAGGGAGCTTACGTAACCGGCATATCACGACACACACACTGTCAATATACGAGTTACTGGAAGATTTCGTTACTGTCGCTACTGTATTGCTGGTGTCGGAGTGAAAGAGCAACGTATTGAGAGTGATCGATTATTACAGACTCCATAACATGACATTTGGATTGTGCATATCGACAACTTTTGTGTCGGCTTAGTGTGAACACAAAGGCAGGTTTGTTGACTGGAACTTGCAGACAGAAATGATTCGAATGAAAACGTCGACGCAGCTTAATCAAGTATTAGTACTAGCCTGACGGTCACACAACGTCGTGTGCCACCTTGGAGAGACGTGCACGCAGACACGTCAACATTTTTTACGGGTCAAAAAACATTGCGAAAATCAAGTGTCCCGAATTGCGGATACGTACAATTTCCGTGGTAGGGTGCCTGCTAAGGACACAAACAGTGTACAGGCTGTGGAAAAAGTGGGGGACATTTCGTCAAAGTGTGTTAGAAGTCAAATACAAAATAGACTGTCGAGACAGTGATTGAAGTAGTCAACATTACAGCACCATGACGAACAGCAAACGAATGGACGCGACACATACCAGAGGAGGCGAGACCAAGTCACGATTTTGTTCGTTGGTGCAATTACAGGATAACCAACTGACCGAAAAGGAGGATCTATGGTACGCGGATTATACGTAGTGAACACTTACGAATAATGCACGTTCAAACTTATGATACCTTGGTTTCGGAGGCGAACATCGTGCCAACGGTGAGGATGTACGATCACACTGGAGAACGTTGACCCGATGACTCCAAACGCGTTGTCCCATGATAACGTAACGCTGGACCCACGTATATAACACACCTATGGGGAGGTTTTCCGCCATCCGTCGTACGCGGTCATGGGATTAATAGTTTCCACGTAACAGATGAGGGCTCTCGCACGCCATCGCGATCGCTCGCGATTCTGCTGCGCGCTGCGGTGCTCGCCCTCAAACCTCATAACATGACTGGGGGGACTCCATCAACAAAGCACTCCGGAGCCATATTCAACCACATCAAGTGATAAATTGGTAAATTTATGGTATAGTGATGTATTCAAAGGTTTAGGCAGATTAAACGTAAATGCGCTAATTCCATATGTTGACAACAATGTAGCTCCCCCCGTAGAATGTAGCCCCAGTCCGTTGGATGCCCCTAGGGGCATAACCACAACCACAGACCCAGCCCCACCCCCCAACCACAACCGCCATAATAAATGATGTCCCGTCAAGTATCTAAATTAGGTATGTTTGATCTCCATAGTAATAGTGTAGAAACAAAATGAACCGGACTCCATGGCGTGAACTCCCATCACTATAGTAGTAATCCAGGTTAAAATACGATCGGAATATGTTTGAAACCCTACTAAATTTATTACAAGCAATCTTTAAGGGGCAAGTTGAGGGGCCCATATCCAAACACCGTACGATAGAGATAAGGTAGTTAGCCCTAACACTAAGTGGGGCAGATAATATTTTTTCGTGTCATGTGAAGTGCCAACAGTGGGCTAATTTGGCAGATTGAGTTGGATAATGAAAGTATCTAAATTATGCACCTTCAATACACCTTGGGGTCGGGTATCGCTTATACCTGGTTTGCCATTTGGCATACAATACACGGCGGAGACGATTATTTATTCATAGAGGAGTGAACAATATATTAGGTGATTTGGACGGTGTTGTAAATGTGATAAACTGACGATATACTTGTATAGCGGTAAAGACGATACAAGAACACAACGTTAAGACTTAATTCAGTAGTCAGGACTGGACAGGGCCCGTAAATTAATTCGATCTGAGGATTGAAACCCAAAATAGCAGTCTAAATTTTGTACAAAGGCCTACAGGTGTAAACTACATGTTGGGGAACATTTAATAACGTCCAACGGATTAATTGCCAAGCAAAGAAAGAGTACAAGTATCAGTAGACATGCCAACACCCACAGAAAAAAAGCTGTCCAACGGTTTTTGGGAATGGTCGGATATGTCAACAAATTTTATTCCCAACATGGCGGAAACTGTGTAGCCTCAAGCCATTAAGAATAATACTAACTAAAGATGGGTCGCCTGGGCATTGGCAAGAAGAACAAATTTATGCATTCGACAAACTTAAAGAATTGTTACACAAGAGCACCCGTTCTAAAATTTTTTGATGTGAAAAAAGATATTGTTCCTTCAAGTAGATGCATCTAAATCTGGCCTTGGGGCGACTTAATTTCAAGAAAATAGGACCGGTTCGCAATGGCGTCCAAGGCATATAGATAACACACAAACAATTATGGCAGTAATTGTGAAAAAGAAACTGTTAGCCATGTTGCTTTGGGTGGGTGCAAGGAAGTTTGCATGCGTCCGTTATATACGGGAAAGAGGTGACTATTCCAGAACCGACCACGTAACCCTTTGGTTAGCCATAATGAATAAGCCCATACACCACTATCGCACGCATGCAACGGCATGCCCCACGCCAGATGCGGTTACAAAATTATAATCTACAAGTAATACATGTTAAGGGCACGCTGATGTATTTTGCAAAGACACGCTGTCCAGGGGCTCACACCACGTTGACAACACCGAACAAAACTTGTTCGACACAGACATAACCGTGGCCGCCAATCGATAGGTAAGTGAACAATATAGCTAAAGTAAGGCAAGAATTGGACAAGGATAAAACATGCAGAGGTTGTGTTGTTAGCAAAACATGGGTGGCCAAAAAGTAAGCGCTGGCCTCAGTCAGAGTGTAAAACCATTTTTTACCTATAGAAATGACATAACAATTACAAGACGATGTGTTATTAAAAGATAATCGTATTATAATACCAAAGACCATGCAGAGAGATATGCTAAATAAAATTCACGAGTCACTTATTTAGGCATAGTGAAATGTAAGCAGTTGGCCAGGAGACAAACGTCTTTTGGCCTGGAATAAGTAATCAAATCGCATGGACAAGGTTTCACAGTGTCAACTTTGCCAGGGAGTAACGACACAAACAAACATTCTGAACCTTTGATGAGTCATGACATTACATGTATTCCATATTATAAAACTAGGGTGGATTGGTTTACTGTTAACAAGGTGAATTTCTGTTAGTCATTGACTATTATACAAAGTTTCCGGAAATAGTGAGAGTTAACAATCAACCACAAGTCAGGCCATAATAAGAAATTTGAAGCAAATGTTTTGCAGATATGGCATTCGAACACAGTAGTAGTCAGGACAACGGTCCACAATTTAAACCCAAGCGCAGAGTACCTACAGTTTGCACATAACTACGTTTTCACACCTAAATTTACAACCCAATGTTCCCGCAAAGTAACGGCCATGTAGAAAGAATACGTACAAACTGTAAAATTGATGATAAAAAAAAAATCTCTACTGGCGGCAAAGATGCCAATATTGCACTTTTAAATTATCGAAACACCCAATCCAGGGCCTTGGTGCATCCCCGGCACAACACTTCATTCATGGTCCCGTAAACTACGGACAACGGTGTTACCGATTTTAGAAACACATTTGAAACAAGTTGCAAATATACAAACACACTGAAATACGCAGATACAGCAGAATCAAAAGAATAAAAAAATACTTTGATCCCGTGCAGGACATGAACACCACAAGTTGCATTACCGGAGCGAGGTACGATATCTCCATCACAAAGGAGGATGGGCGTTCAGGTAGAAATTGTAGAAACAAAACACACCTGGCCCTAGAGATTACACTATGGTAAATAACACAAAACAATATAATTAGGCGAAATCGAAAACACATTTTCGTCTCACATAAGGGTGACACCCACTCCTATTAGAGCTGAATTAAAAACAAACACACACCAATATACTACACGATACGGCCGAGTTGTTCGTCCCATACAAAGATAGGAATAAATGACCCAGTTCATAATACCATTAGTATTTATGTATGTACTAATATATCAGTTCAACGTTGGTATGTAGGATAGCATATTGAAAATATAGGAACTGATATCATACATGTGACTCAACCCTGACGCCGTTAAACTGTTGTTATAAGTAAAATACAATAGCTATAACTCTATCTGTGATATGAAGACATCTACCTTGATGCAAAGTTGTATCGTGAAAAAATCACGATCCAAAAATTTGTCGGCAGTGCGAGAAACACATTCCCCTACCGGAGCATTAAAATGGCAATAGGCGTACTCAAGCAGCATTTGACTATATACATGTTAAGATGGGACATCTACACTGTTAACCATCCCGTATTTACTGGACAGGAAATGATGTACGATCTATTGTATCATGGTTCACAGCTAGGCGTCACAAATGTTATGTATCTCCTAATGTGAATCAAGTCGTTGTTCATACATCACACTATTCAAGTCAACAGTCACCCAAAGTGCCAACTGTTGGAGTACAACATAAGTTTAATAAAAGTATGTGAATTCTTAAGAACTAGGCAGTTATCAGTTCCACTGAAATGGCAAAATAGGTACTGTATTTGTTACGCTGTTAAAGTTGATGTGGTTATTGGGCTATTGAGAATGCATTACTTATACAATTATCGATATGCGATAGTGGTCGAAACGTTAATATTTATAAGGCTGATGTTACTATTTATAAGACTGATATTACTATCTATAAGGACTGATGTTACTATTTATGAGAATGATGTTACTATCTATACGAATGACATGCATAGTATTTAAGATCTCATTCACATATGGGATGAGTGTAGAGTCGCGTATGTCTATGTGTCAGTGCAACGTTGCATTCTTTCATAGGGTTTGGAGGTGTTTAAGAGTTCCATGTAATTATTTAAAGCTAATGAAACAATAAATATAATGAAATCAATCAAACTAATGAAAGGAGGATGTAATGTATGTAGGCGAACCGGGACACGCAGATAACCAGCATGGTATGGAATGTAACCAGGGACAACGGACGATGAATAAACGCCAGTCATGAACTAGATCTCTCCGTGTCGACTCGTATATTACAACTCCCTCTGTCTCTCCCTCCTGTCTCTGTCTCTCCCTGTGTCTCCCTCCTGTCTCTGTCTCCCTCTGTGTCTCCCTCCTGTCTCTCTCTGCGTCGCTCCCTGTCTCTCCCTCCTGTATATGTCTCTCTCTGTGTCTGACTATCCCCCATCTCTCTCAATGTTCCTGCCTCTCTGTCTCTTTTTGTCTCTCTGTCTGTCCCTGTCTCTCATTGTCTTTCTCTGTCTCTCGTTCTAGCTTTCTTTCGGCCTCTCTCTTCTCTCTATCTGTCTCGCTCCATGACTCTCTAAGTTCATTCAACAAATTTCCCTTTCGGTGCTAGTAAATATTATACTTGTTTATTTGTATTAAAGAATCTAGCCGACAAACATTTGACACCACGTGGCCCCCACTGGGCCCAGTGCTGGTTTAGAGCCTGATCCCTGGGTGGGGCCAAGCACACGCAGCTGTCTTGTTCGGCGCCATTTGCATTTGTTTGGCGCATGCGCCGTGGACGTTGACGCATGCGCATGTGCAATGGGTTTAATCCGGTCCGGGCCTCGGGGACCGGGCCGCGCTTAACCAAATACGCCCTAACAGTAACAGTAACATTTCCCTCTCCTCTCCTAAAGAAGTCAGCGAAATGGAAATGAATGTTCAATCAAAAAATTAATCATTCACGTAGATACATTTTAAAATGTTTGTATTATTTTTTACTAAATGTATTTTATTCAGCGAATAATGTCTTTTGTTAGCGCCAGAGCACTGGTCTTCCGGCCGTTCATTACAATCTGTTTGTACATAAATGACAATATCCTTTGCAGTAAAAAGCATGTTTGTCTTCAGATATATTTTAAACTGGTATGTGTGTGTGTGTATATATATCGATATAAATTAGCAGTACACAAATAAGATATGGAAGAGAATGAGTTGGGTGTGATAGTGTGCATACAATAAAACAATCCTCCAATGTGTGTGGTGCGAGGGGGAGCACCCGTATACAACTCTTTGACAGCTGGGGGGGAGGGGTGTACTCCACCAATGCGCCAATGGAGGAAGTAGCAAAGTAGATATGTTCCCTTAGCATTTATACTCGTATAATGCGTTATGCATCATATATATATATGTGTGTATTATTAGGCACGTCCATAGATTTAACTCTACCCAAAAAAACATTTTTACCATGCTTGGTTGGCTTTTTTAAATTTAATTTTTTTTTCATTGAGGCTGTATTTATACTGTCCATAGCATGTAAGCCCAGGTACCCAGGCTTGTTTTCAATGCTGGCCAGCTGTAGTGTTGGTGTTGTCTTATCAAACAGTAGCTGCTGATAAGTTATTTGGTTGCCTGATTTCAGTAGCAGATAGATAGTTTGTTGATATGGTTAACCTATACTAGTTTTTTTTGGATTTTCTTGGTATTGTATTTTTGTTCTGCTCTTATTACTAGACTAGCCTACTCCTATTTACATATCATAGGCTTGTGGACTTGTAAATAGAAGTTTGAAAGTTTGGAAGTTTGCGTCCTGGCAACATCTAAGGTCATATCAGGACGGGTACCGACTTGTGACAGGGTGCACTCATGGCGACTTTATGATGTTGCCCCACTGGGAAATCAGCCCACTCAGTCATATTATCCCGACAATGAGCTAACCAATCCTTATCCTATCCTAATAATGCCGAGCGCCAGGCTAGAAGTCGACAAGTATCAATTCGGATATGATACGATGAGTCATTGGACCCATAATTCTTTAATTAAAAGGTAATTCAGTAAACCGAACCCTAATTTAGCACGACCCTTCTTTTTTGATGATTACATTTTATGGATCCAACGATCGCATTATAATCAGGTTTCACTGTATGTACAGCCCCCCCCCCCCCCTCCCCCCCCACACACACACATATGAGCCTGTCTCAAAAGGTGACAACTCTTTTTTTGTGTCCATTGTAACGATTGACACAAAACAGCACAGAACCGGTTACACTGAAAACACAAGGACATTTGCTTCAAATCAATATATATTCTATTGGGATTATGAAACACCATGTAAAAAAACAAATCAGTTTATCCTGAGCAAATGCATAAGCAGATAGCATGTTGATCGTTGCAATGGACAAAGTTTTGTCCCATATTGCTTAGCACCTTTTGAGACAGTCTCATATATATATACACACATTTTCAGCAGTTCAGTGTTGGTAGATGGGGAGGCAGTTGATGGTACAGGAGGTGGCGCGAACTGAGCTAGCTTGCAATGCACATAAGAGTCAGACAGGGGAGAGTTAGGGTGGCAGCTTCGGGTCTATTACAATGAGTTATCGGTAGTAACATGCATAAAAGGTGTAGGCTCCACGGTGTTCCTCCCTCCCGACAGGTTTCATGACCGTTCGCAGCGCTGGTGGCGCGGATGGCATTTACTGGTGGGCGACAGCGCCGGGCGGGTTGGCTCTTAGTTGTTCTACTCGCTAGGGGCCCACCTCGACGGCGCCGCCAGCCACGATGTGAAGCTGATAAGTTCGGCGGTTCTTGGAATTATATCGTGTATGTATACAGTCAGTATACGTAATATTTCATGTGGGGTCAGAGCAAATCAACGGTCTCATGAGAGTATTTAAATTCACATTACCACTAAAGAGTTCCATATTCACAAGTTATTTACAGGTTATGTTGGACTAAATGAAGCCGTTAAACATTTGCTAAAAGGGTCCCATTCCAGGGGCTGTGGACCCGTCTATATTCACAATCCCCTATCAATGTATCCATGTTTGAACCAGTTGGATTGTAAAATCAATATGTACCTCATAGCACTCAAATATCAATAAAATCACCACAAATGGAATAAACCAACACAAATAGCAGTTTCGAATGTAAACAAAGTTATTGTGATAGACATCCGTTTCTTTTAAATTTCCATGGTAATGTTTGGATTAGAACCAGATGGGATGGAATGGCCGGATGAGTTTGAGCGTCCGCTTTCCATGTGATAGGTCATGGGATTCGAACATTGGCTTCCATTCCAATGTGAAAGGTTGGCTTTTCAAATCCCGGCCGAGGCAAGTCAATGACCTATCAAATTTATACCTGTCACTACATAGCCTGGTGCTCGGTATTACTACTATACTAGACTCGGGCAAGCCACAGTAGAATGAGAAAGGCCAATTGTCTGCGATTGAAATTCCCCATGCTTACTCAATGAATGATGAACGTAATAGCTGGTTGGTTGTTGGAGTTTTACGTCAAGGCAACATCTAAGGTCATATCAAGATGGGTACCGACTTGGGACAGTGTGCACTCATGGATACTTTATAGTGCTGCCCCACTGGGTGACCAGGCCACCATCACCATGACCTGATATCCCACTCAGTCACATTATCCTGACACCGAGCCAACCAGTCCTTGCCATACCCTAATAATGCCAAGTGCCTGGCTAGGAAGCAACAAGTATCAATTTTGTAAGTCATTGGTTTGACCCGACCGGGAATTTAACTCCAAACCTTCCACATGGGAGGCCAGCACTCTACTGATTCGGCCACCGAGTCGTGTAGTGGAGAGTAGTATATATATATAGCATTGCCACATAGTACAAAACAGTAGGCTGTTCATATTCACATAATGCATTATGTGATATATAAGTATATATATCACATAATGCATTATGTGATATATATATATATATATCACATAATGCATTATGTGATATATATATATATAAATATACAGTACACCCTCTCTATGCCGACCACTCCACAGATCGACTACTCCCCTATATCGATCGCTTTATTTGGGTCCCAACAATACCATTGTAAGGATATTCTAACTCTCTGAACCGACCACCTCCCTAAATGGACCACTTAAAGTCGGTCCCATGGTCGGTCGATTTAGAGAGGTTTTACTGTATATATAACAGTTTGCTTACATAATGAAACAAGAGGAAGACATGATAATGGGTGAGAGTGTATTTACTCTGGCCAGAGGAACAACGCCCCTTGCCTAAACATGTTTTCAGCGGTACAGTGAGTGGCGGTTACAGTGTGCAGGCGTGGTGGCGCCACCATCAGAGCTGGGGTTGAGGAGACTGGAGCAGTAAATGACTAGGACAGACTCTATCAGTCCCTGGAGCTGAGTGAGTGATGAGGGAAAGGAGGGATATTCCAACAACAAATAGCACGTATAATTCTTGTGCTATATATATGTGTGTATGCAAGACTGCGCTTTGGTTATTGAACAACACCATGGGCTTCTAAGGGCAGACGCCTCCCGGTGCAATTTGTATGCAGTTCGTGGCGGTTCATTTGCGCGGGAAATGAGCGGGTATCCTCCGTAAATATGCCTGATCCTGATTGGCGACGCAGTCGGGAGGGAGCTGAATGTGATATGTGTAGACTGGGGAGATGTGTGTGGGTGTGTGTGGGGTGTGGGGGAGGGTGGGGGAGGGTGGGGCTGGGACTACTGGGGTCTGGTGGTGGAGCAATTTAGTGTCGTTCGAAAATGGGGCGATGGTTTGTGAGATATTGTGGCACACATGTGTGTGGTGGGGGGTGGGTGGGGGAGGGGTGATAGGGGTGGGTGGTTGAACTGGTGTGGGGGTTATGGTGTGGTGATAATGTGGTGATATTGTGGTGATTCGTTGTGGTGATGGTGTGTAGTGATGTGATGATGGTGTGCTGGTGGTGTTGTGGTGATAATGTGGTGATATTGTGGTGATTCGTTGTGGTGATGGTGTGTAGTGATGTGGTGATGGTGTGTAGTGATGTGGTGATGGTGTGTGGTGATGGTGTGCTGGTGGTATTGTGGTGATAATGTGGTTATATTGTGGTGATTAGTTGTGGTGATGGTGTGTAGTGATGTTGTGATGGTGTGTGGTGATGGTGTGCTGGTGGTGTTGTGGTGATAATGTGGTGATATTGTGGTGATTCATTGTGGTGGTGGTGTGTAGTGATGTGGTGATGGTGTGTGGTGATGGTATGCTGGTGGTGTTGTGGTGATAATGTGGTGATATTGTGGTGAGTCGTTATGGTGATGGTGTGTACTGATGTGGTGATGGTGTGTGGTGATGGTGTGCTGGTGGTGTTGTGGTGATAATGTGGTGATATTGTGGTGATTCGTTGTGGTGGTGGTGTGTAGTGATGTGGTGATGGTGTGTAGTGATGTGGTGATAGTGTGTGGTGATGGTGTGCTGGTGGTGTTGTGGTGATAATGTGGTTATATTGTGGTGATTAGTTGTGGTGATGGTGTGTAGTGATGTGGTGATGGTGTGTGGTGATGGTGTGCTGGTGGTGTTGTGGTGATAATGTGGTGATATTGTGGTGATTCGTTGTGGTGATGGTGTGTAGTGATGTGGTGATGGTGTGTAGTGATGTGGTGATAGTGTGTGGTGATGGTGTGCTGGTGGTGTTGTGGTGATAATGTGGTTATATTGTGGTGATTAGTTGTGGTGATGGTGTGTAGTGATGTGGTGATGGTGTGTAGTGATGGTATGCTGGTGGTGTTGTGGTGATAATGTGGTGATATTGTGTTGATTCGTTGTGGTGGTGGTGTGTAGTGATGTGGTGATGGTGTGTGGTAATGGTATGCTGGTGGTGTTGTGGTGATAATGTGGTGATATTCTGGTGAGTCGTTATGGTGATGGTGTGTACTGATGTGGTGATGGTGTGTGGTGATGGTGTGCTGGTGGTGTTGTGATAGTGTGTGGTGATAGTGATGGTGGGGGTGGTAGTGTGGTGATGGTGTGTGGTGATGGTGTGGATGGTGGTATGGGGGTGGTAGTGTGGTGATGGTGCGGGGTGGTGTGGGTGGTGGTAGTGCTAATGGCGTGTGGTGATGGTGTGTTGGTGGGATGGTGATGTCTGTGTGGTGATAGTGATGGTGGGGATATTAGTGTGGGGATCGTGTGTGGTGATGGTGTGGAGTGATGTGGGGTAGTGGTGATGGTGTGGTGGTGGTGTGGGGAAATCTTGAAATATGCAAGAATGGACTATTCGTTACAGCGTCCGCTTCCTGTGCACGAGGTTGTGGGTACGAGCTACTGTCACTCAACCCCAGCTGCAGGTGGTGCCCATAATGTATGCAGGATGGCTGGGTGTGTTTGCCCATCGGCCCTGTGGTAACAGATAGTTGCAGACAGTTACACTAAATATATATTAAAACTGTCCTTCTCCTCCACTTGCACTCTTACTGGTGCATAGAGGGAACATTTCACCAAACATTAACCGTCTCTTACATAGGAACATCTCGTCATAATCTCGGGCACCATGTGTTAACTGTTATCATATTTTCCACATAGTCTCATATGTCACACAGCGAGTGTGGCACCCATTTCTTCTCTGTTACATAACCTTGGTCCCGACTCCGTCGCCCGAGAATAGTAATGCTCTCTGCCAATATATAATTCTGAACCGAAAAATCCGTATATTTTTACACGGTGGTGGAAATTGTATATTTTCCTAAGAGCATGCTGCAGAGTCAGCGGCTATCCACAACATTAGTTCTTCCTATTCTCGTCACCGGACCTGGGGACCGAATCGGTAGAGTGCAGGCGCCCCGCGCGGAAGGTCGTGAGTTCAATTTCCGGATAAGTTAAACCCAATGACTTACAACATTGATACGTGTCGCTTCCTAGCTTGGTGCTCAGTATTAAAGTTGCAGAGTCTGATGGTTTTGAGTTTCTGTCATTTTTCTGAGATAAATACGTTAAATTGATTGTTACAATCTACCTTACTTTAGTTTGAAGTAACTTTTATTTTAGATGGTAAACCTTTGAGATATTTGAAGCACGGGCATGTAAAATTAGTTTTAGCAAGCATGCCAAAACTATGACACCATAGGCTTCAGCAGTAACGGGTTCTATTAAATTGAATTGGTATTCCCTTCTATATGGCAACAAATGTTTAATAAGTGCCTGAGCATCTAAGTTAGATATGTAGAATAAATTCCGGATAATTTGTTTTGGTTTTGAAAATTTGATACTTCATCGGACTATGCAGCTTTAATATGATAGGGCAAGGACCAACCAACCAATGTTACCAAGGTGAATCTCAGAGATTTCGCGGATCAACGTCTGCGTTGCTAAAATTTCGTGGGACAGTTTTCACACAATTTATCTGTTCAAATGCCGATGATGATTGTGGGGTTTTAGCGACATACCACACTGTAAGCAAAGCCTGTATCCACGATTTCGGTGGGCACACTCAAAGTAGCCTTCTTTTATTTGACGTCACTTCGAATATCTCAAAAGTTAACCATTAAATATAGTTGGTTAGTTGTTTGAGTTTTACGTCCTGGCAACATCTAAAGTCATATCAGGATGGGTATGGACTTATGTCAGTGCACACTCATGGTGACTTTGTAGTGCTGCCCCACTGGGAAATGAGACTGCCAGCACCATAACCCCACTCAGTCACATTATCCTGACACTGAGATAACCAGTCCTTTCCCTATCCTATTAATTCTGAGCGCCAAGCTAGGAAGCGACAAGTATCAAATTGATCGTTACGATTTACTTATCATTACCCTTCAGTAACTTTAATGAGGAATGACTTATTTTGAAGATATTTGAAGCAAAAACGATCAAAATGATTTCGGCAAGCTTGCTAAAACTCAAGAGCTTGGGAGAGGTCATGTGATTGAGTTGCTTTTTTGGGGGGAGGGGCGGGGAGCAGTTGCTCAGGTTTATTGCTTACTTTAGTATGTGTAATTGGTTGATTGTTGGAGTTCTACATCCTGACACCATCTATGGTCATATCTTGACAGGTACCAACTTGTGACACTGACAGTGTGCACTCATGGTGACTTTATAGTGCTTCCCCACTGGGAAATCAGGTCAAAGGCACCATGACCTGATATCCCACTCAGTCACATTATCCTGTCCTTGCCATATGCTATTAATGCCGAGTGCCGGGGTAGGAAGCAACAAGTATCTATTTTAAAGTCATTGGTTTGACTCGACTGGGAATCAAACTCCCGACCTTCTGCACAGGAGGCCTGCGCTCTACCAATTCGTCCACAGCGCCCGGTCCCTTAAGTATAAAATTATCTTCAAACTAAAGTAACGTAGATTATAACGATCAATCTAATATAGTCATCTGAAAATAAATAACATGACTGAAACCAGAAAAACCATTGGATTACACAACTTTAATGATCACGTGATCCCAGAGGGCGATTTGCCTGTAACCAGCCGGCAACTTTCGGTGCGGCCAGTACAGCTGCCGGTTCGGAGCGTCTCTTGTCACGTGATCGACCACGTCACAGACGAGCCCTGAAAGGGGTTAATTAGAACTGGGAGATGGACGTTCTCTCCTTCGGTGGTAAAATCAGTAGAGCTCAGGCCTTCCATGCGGGAGATTGGGAGTTCGATTCCCAGTCGAGTCAAACCAATGACTTACAGAATTGATACCTGTCACTTCCTAGCTTGGCGCTCGGCATTAATAGGATAGGGCAAGGACTGATTAGTTCAGTGTCAGGATAATGTGACTGAGTGGGATATCAGCTCATGGTGCTGGCGGCCTGATTTCACAGTAGGACAGCACTATAAAGTCACCATGAGTGCGCACTGTCACAAGTCAGTACCCATCCTGATCTGACCTTAGATGTTGCCAGGACATAAAACTACAGCAACCAACGTTCCTGTAGACACCTATTTCCGAACCCTGCCCTCCTGTTCGTTCCTGATGTTCGAGGCTCACAGATGCTTAACACTAACGATCTTAAGAAGTAAGCTGGGGTGGGTGGGATTGTAAATTTTGGGAGCCTGTCGTATATGTCTTGTTGGTTCAGTCGCTAAGGACGAACTGATTTGAATACCCACTCGACTCTTGGGGGCTTCGTAACCTTACGACGGTTACTGGCTGCAGAACTGCAGCAATATAGGAAGGAACCAAACTTTAGTCCAATCTTTGGATTGAAGATCAAACTTCAGGTGGGGCGGTTGTAGAAGCGGGGATCTCTTTACAACAATTACCGAACAGTCATTGAGGTGGCTCCAGATCACTCCGGCCTGGTGGTAGACAGTGCACTTGAATCCAGAAGCAAGGGGTTCCGAGGAAGGGATGGGTAAAGGCGGGTTCAGCAGTGAGGACAAAGTAAGACAGCGAAAAAGGAAAAGGGCCCCACCCAAACAAACAACTCCCTTGATCAGGGGGAGGTCCATAGAGACAGTCGGTCCTGCACATTCAATTACCCATGCTTCTAAAACATGAACAATGAATGATTCCTGCGCCCGGGATTGAAAAACAACAGCCCTTTCTCGTGGAATTGGCAGGAACTGTATGCAATGTACGGGATGGACGAATGAGTTAGAGCGTCCGTCTCTCGTGCTGGTAGATCATGGGGTCGTGGGTTCGAATCCTGGTCGAGTCAAACCAATGACTTAAAAATCGATACTTGTCGCTTCCTAGCCAGACGCTCGGCATTACTAGCAAGGGCAAGGAGCAGTGGAATGAGGAAGACCAGTCGTCTGCGACTGAATTATCCCCTGCTTAAACAACTAATGTACCAAAAAAACAAAAGAAATGCACGGGAAACAGGAGAATATTAAACAATTCAAAATATGTTTCCGTTTTGAAAGTAAATTTTCCACCGATACAATCGCTCATTTGATCGATCTGTAAATTGTTCCTCGCTCAAATCGCTTGGAATGTAGAATGCTTATATTAATCAATTTACCATACAAGGAATTTTAGACCTTGTTTATTTACAGCAAAATGAGCATATTGAATCATGGCTGGAGGTGAGTCAGTGAGTGGGGTTTGCGTCCTAGGAACATAGGGAAATTATATCAGGGATTTGTGATGGCAACTTAATAGTGTCCCCTGATCAGTATGCAGTACTGCCGGTACAATCACCCAATATACCACTCAGTCACATTATCTTGATTCTGACTCAACCCATGTCCTACCCTAGTAATGCAAGGTAGCAATGCATACTACATTTAGTAATTCTATGGTTTGACTCGGCCGGGTATCGAACCGATGAGTTCCCTCCACGGGAAATGTGCGCGCTACACACTAGATCACTCAGTCTGTTCCATGCTAGATGTATAATTGACGCCCAACATTGAGAGTTCTGGATGATGACAGTACCTCACATCATCGCCCCCTGGCGGATATCTGACACACCACAAGTAGGCCAGAGTGCACCCATGCGAGACATCCCGGCCACTATCCACGGTCCATCGGTCACTAGCCTCCATTGGACCAAGCAAGACCTCAACAACAGTGTTTGTTATAATTTATAATACTTTAGTTTGAAGTAACTTTTATTTCAAATGGCAAACTTTTGAGATATTTGAAGCTCAAACATACAAAATAAATTTGTGCAAGCATGCCAAAACTCTGCCGTCATAGGCTTATGCAATAGCAGGTACTAATAGGATGAATTAGTATGCTATTCTATGTGGCAGAAAAATGCTTAATAAGTGGATCAGTATCTAAGTTAGATATGTAGAATCAAATCTAGGTGAATGTTTTGATTTTGACAATTTGATGCTTCATCGGATTATGCAGCTTTAAACCGACAAAATTTCAATCGCGGACAAATTGGTTTTCGTCATTCCAGCGTTTCTTGCCCTATCCCAGTAATACTGAGTGCCATGCTCAGTAGTGACGAGTATAAATTAGTAAGTCATCGGGTTGACTTGGCGAGTTTTTTAACCCGGGGTTTGACTTCCCATGACCGGCCACACAGGAAGTGAGAGCTCAACTCATTCAGTCAGTCATCCCATTTGGTCTGAGAAACCTGTCGCCACGACAATATTTCACTCGCTGCCCCGAACAGGCCTCGCTGTCATTGCTCGGGAGTGCTTCGTGGATTAATTAGCTCTCGGGTGATGAAGAGGTGGCGATGTTGACACAGTTTGTCCCACAATGGATGCGAACTCACGCGGCTGGGATGGCGGGAGGCGCGAAAAGTAAACAGAGCCATTGTTGGCGCCTGCCCGTGCGCACGCGCACGCGCACAGTGATGATGCGACCGGAAGCGCGTCAGGCGTCCCGACACGTGCCGCTGCACGCGCATGCGCCAGAATGGCCATATCTCACATTGCGCCTGTGATCTCGTTTTACTAACAGTTAAAGCAGCATAATCCGATGAAAGCATCAAATTGTGAAAACTCAAAGCACTCCTCTTGGTTGGTTGCTGGAGTTTTACCTCCTGGCAACAACTAAGGTCATATCAGGATGGGTACCGACTTGTGACAGTGCACACTCATGGTGACTTTATAGTGCTGTCCCACTGGGAAAACAGGCTGCCAGCACCATGACCTGATATCCCACGCAGTCACATTATCTTGACACTGAGCCAATCAGTCCTTGCCCTGTCCTAATAATGGTGAGCGCCAAGCTAGGAAGCGACAAGTATCAATTTTGTAAGCCATTGGTTTGACTCGACCAGGAATAGAACTTCTGATGTACCGCACTGGAGGCCTGCGCTCTACCGATTCGGCCACCGCGTAGGGGTCTACTTGATGTGGTCCTATATATATATATATATATTTATATATATATGAATATATATATATAACTTAGATTCTGGTTCATTTGTTAAACACATATCACAGTTTGGCCCTCCAGTGCTATGCAACTACACTTGAAAACATGCAAACAAAGCCTGTATCCAGCATTTCGGTGTGCACACAAAAATTAATTTGGCATGTTTTTCACTTCATATATAAGTTAAGAGTTCCATCAAACTAGATTATAATAATCAACCTAATTATAACCAAAAGTAAATGACGAACATTCAAAAAGTGTTGAACTAAAACTACTATTACTAACTATGCAACTTTAAAAGTGAAAGAAAAAAAGCTGACTATATTTGCAGATTCTGAATTCTCTTGGCACCTGACAATAGATATTCCAAATATATATGTCATGGAGGGTGATGAAAATGGGAAATATTGCGCCTAGAGCGGGACTCGAACCCACATCTCTTTGCATTCCGGACCAGTGTGCTAACCATTACACCACCTAGTCTCCCTGATGTCACCACACTACCCACGCCTACCTGTCTATGCGGCTCCTTGCCTGAGAGGTCAGTGCAGACCACGACATGTATATATCTGCAAATACAGATTCTGAATTCCTTGTCACCTGATATAATGTGTTCACGTGGTCACCTTCTGGTTGCCGGCCGGTCCTCTGCACACCGTCACCAGGCTCCGCACTAATTGCTGCGGACTGATTTGTCCCCTGAGAGGTCAGTGCAGACCACGAGATGTATATATCTGCAAATACAGATTCTGAATTCCTTTGTCACCTGATATAATGTGTTCACGTGGTCACCTGCTGGTTGCCGGCCGGTCCTCTGCGCATCGTCGCCAGGCTCCACGCTAATTGCTATGGACTGATTTGTCCCCGAAAGGGTGTTGACAGAGACGCAGACAGTGCCCACATTTATCATCCAATCAGGACGCAGATATCCACTCACTGCGCATGTGCCAGCACGGCGCCGTGCATTGTGGGCCGGTGCCGGTGTGTCGGGTTTCCTTTCAGACCGAGTTCCTTTATTTGCATACATTTCCGGTCAATGTGGATCATTAGCGTTAGTCACCGAGAATGCAGAAATGCAGACAAGCAATATTCGAACCAGACCAGACGGGATGGTCGAATGAGTTGAGCACCCGTCACCCGTTTTGGTAGATCGTGGGATTCCAACTGATTGGTTCAAACCGTGGTCGAGTCAAACCAATGACATAAGAATTTATACTTGTCGCTTCCTAGCCAGGTGCTCGGCATTATTCAGATGGGGCAAGGACTGGTTGGCTCAGTGTCATGATAATGTGACTGAGTGGGATATCAGGTCATGGTGCTGATGGCCTGGTCTCCCAGTGGGGCAGCACTATAAAGTCGCCATGAGTGCGCACTGTCACAAGACGGTACCCATCCTTAGATGTTGCTAGGACGTAAAACAACAAACAAACAAACACTATATACAAAGTAGATTGGCTCATGTATGAAGTAGTATATGGAAATGTAACATGTGTCCGGGTATTATACATTACACTCGCCAGGTGAAATGTCACCTCCAAATTTAGGTGAATTGTCTCAGCAATCCTTGATAGATTAATGGTTAATGGCACTAAAACAAGATTTGAAAGAAAGACTATATAATATCAAATATATTACATATATATTGAATATAATCTACTATATACAATGTATATAAACGCTCGAAGAATTATTTATTTAATTATAATGCGATTCAGCGCGGATATATATTATTAACCAATCGCTGTCGTCCACCCTGCTTGCTGCGGACCAACGGATCACAGTGGCGTTCAACAGCGCCCGCTGTAGTTTGAATAGTCACTTGCCGCTCGGTTTTGCTCAGAGTTAAATAAACGAATCAACCCGATCTGCTGGTCTCCTTGTTATTAGTAGGGAACTCTTATATTATATATTATGTATATTATAAATGAATAATTCATAACACGACAATGAGCATCACTGTCTCCAAGTAACTATGATTCTGTTTAACCACCATTGATAAACAAGAATCCAGGTTGCACAAACTGCGTATTATATTCTTATATATTATATATAGTGTAGCCCATGCCGTCCCCCCCCCCCCCACCCCTACCTCCCCCTGCTCCACTTTACACCCCCACCCTCGACCAGACGTGATGGCCGAATGAGTTGAGCGTCCGTCTCCCGTTTAGGTAGATCATGGGATTCAATTCCCCGAGTTCCAACCCTGGTCGAGTCAAACCAATGACTTAAAAATTGATACTTGTCGCTTCCTAGCCTGGCGCTCGGCATTATAAGGATAGGGCATGGACTGGTTGGCTCAGTGCTAGGATAATGTGACTGAGTGGGATATCAGGTCATTGTGCTGGTGGCCTGGTTTCCCAGTGGGGCAGCCCTGAGTGTGCATTGTCAGAAGACGGTAAGTATCTGACCTTAGATGTTGCCACGACGTAAAACTCCAACAGCCAACCAGCCATTACCTCCCCTACCCCGACCCCAGCCCTACGCAGCTGGGTGCCGAACTCTGCAACATTGTAAAATATTCCGATTTTCAATGATAGGGGGAATGTAAAATGTTCTATTATGAAAAGGGTATGCGTGACCAGGTGCATGTATGTGTATATATATGTAAGTGCTGGTGGTGCCTGAGTGGAATGTAAATAGACATAGTGGTGCT
Organism: Branchipolynoe longqiensis; assembly: GCA_030323885.1. Taxonomy (NCBI): domain Eukaryota; kingdom Metazoa; phylum Annelida; class Polychaeta; order Phyllodocida; family Polynoidae; genus Branchipolynoe; species Branchipolynoe longqiensis. The sequence goes on from CM059194.1 coordinate 22,911,243, forward strand.
GGCTGGGCTGTGTGTAAGGGGCACTCAAGGCCTACCCCCTCCCCTTCTACTGGGTAGGATCACCACACTCAGGGTCAAGGTTCAAGGCTGGTGGTGGCCAGAGGGGCCACATGGCTTGGTGATGGTGGGCAGACCATTGGTATCAGGAATGCTGGATCCCTATTGGCAGAGCCAAGAATGCTTGTTTCTCATTGGGGGAAAAGGGTGGGGTGATACTCTACAATGTACCCATGTACCATATATAATAAACCAGAGAGGCTTGGACACTCTCTTCTCACACTCTTACTTTGCTTTACTTTCTCTTTCTCTCCGTCTGTATTGTTTTTCACTTTAGCCTATCTACATAGCCACAGACTCTAACACGCAACCCTACAACATGTCGCAATCACAACAAGCGGTGCCCGATCAGGACCGAGCCATTCGCAGCCACGGCGCCAACCTGTCAGGTGCCCCCCCCCCCTCCACCCCCCTAACCCCTGTATGACGCCCCGGAGGGTCATTCCTGCTGGAGGGCGTCATGGTACCAGCAAATCACCGAGCAACGCCACACACTTTTTGTTGTTGTTGGTAAACGATCATTTTTATTCAGCGAATAAAGGTCTTTTTTTTTCAGCGCCAAGGCATTGTTCTTCCAGCATTTCACTTTAAACCTTTTGAAACACCCTTTACTCCTTTTGTCAGAATGAAATGGCAGTAAAAAAAGGAAAATATCATACAACTAATTGACCGTATATAATAGAATGCTTGAATTCAAATGTTTTAAAGCTGCATAATCAGATAAAGGCGTCCAATTTGTTCTAAAAACACCACATTTATCTAATTATTATCCTATGTACCCAGCTATTGTACAAGTGTGCGTAGAAGGACCACACACTCAATTTTGGGGGGAAAGGGTGGGGTGATACTGTACAAAGTACCCATGTACCATATATAATAAACCAGAGAGGCTTGGACACTCTCTTCTCACACTCTTACTTTGCTTTAAATTCTCTTTCTCTCCGTCTGTATTGTTTTTCACTTTAGCCTAAGTACATAGCCACAGACTCGAACACACAATGCTACAACATGTCACAATCACGACCAGCAGTGCCCGATCAGGGCCGAGCCATTCGCAGCCACGGCACCAACCTGTCAGCCCCCCCCCCCCCCTCTCTCCTCCTCCCACTAAATCTATCAGATGATGCAGTTGTAAGCTCTGTTTGCTATGTTTTGTTTTGAAGTTTTTAGCAAAACTACAGAAGCCTAATGTGGCCAGCATTTCGGTGTGCACACCGAAAGTAATTGTGAATGTCTTCACATCAAATATCTGCAACCGTGGCCCTTTAAACCAAGAATCACACCCGACTCGGCTAAAGTAGATTTCAATTATAAGACTAAAATATTAATGCGATTAAAATATTAGAAACTCTAAGCTATCAGATGATGCAGTTGTAAGCTCTGTTCGCTATGTTTTGTTTTGAAGTCTTTAGCAGGTGGAGTGAGGGTAATGGTGAAATGACTCAGCTAAGGTGTGGTTATGTGTGGTGTGATGGGGTGGGGTGAGGTAGAGTGAGGTGCGGTGATGTGGAGTGCGGTGGGATGAGGTGGGGTGAGGTGAGGTGGGGTGAGGTGGGATGATGTGGGTGGAGTAATGTGGGGTGGGGTGATGTATGGTGTGGTGGGATGAGGTGGGGTGAGGTGAGGTGGGGTGAGGTGGGGTGAGGTGATGTGCGGTGGGGTGATGTGGGGTAATGCGGGATTAGGTTGGGTGGGGTGATGTGGGGTGGGGTGAAGTGGGGTGGGGTAATGTGGGATGAGGTGAGGTGGGGTGATGTTGGCAGGGGTGAGGTGGGGTGATGTTGGCTGGGGTGAGGTTGGTTTGGGGAGAAGTGAGGTGGGTTGATGAGGGCTTGGCTGAGGTGGGATGTTGAAAGCCGTTGTGGGGTGTGGTGGGTGAGATAGAGGTGGGAGGGGGAGGTGGGGGTGGAGGATGTTGAGAGGCGTGGTGGAGTAGGGTGGGTAGGGTGTGATAGAGGTGGGGCGGTGAGGTGGGGGTGGGGGGGGATGTTGAGAGGCGTGGTGGAGTAGGGTGGGTAGGGTGTGATAGAGGTGTGGGGGGGGGGGGGGAGGTGACAGACGGGGTCAAGTTTGGCACCTAAAACAGCGGCGTGGGTTACGGTTGTTGCCGTCGGGGATATTAATGCGCGCGGGGAGGTAATGTACCCCCAGGGACGACCCTCCGCTCTACAGGCCGAGCAGAAAGAGTGCAGGGGTGGGGGTTGGGTTGGGGTGGGGTGGGGGGTAGGGTGGGATGGGTGGGGGTAGGGTGGGATGAGCCTAATTTTTCCCATGATACTATGATAGAAATAGTCCATATTTTATTTATTTTTAAATGTCTGACTTTAGAATATAAGAATTTAATATTTAGGGATAATAGACAACTGCTGACTCTGATATGGATGACACATCAGTGAATAATTTAATTATAACACTTTGGAGTTACATGGTCGAAGACAGTGAGATACAAATGCAGGACTACTTGCCAAAATATTGTGAAGTAATTAAATTGTGTGGTATTTAACAAAGCTTTTTTAGTGGGTTTGCTAAAGGAAAGAAAAAAGGTGAACATTCAAGTTTAGCCAGGACTCAGTATGGGTGCGAAAACAACAATTTATACGACTTCATGTTGTTCACTTAAAAAGAATATCTGTCTGCTTAATAATTCACTCCGAAACAACTCACTCCGCATATGACAGAGGTGACATTTCTCTTTCTTAATTCTTTGTTTGCGCGTTCATTTGTTGTTTTGGTTGTTGAATACAGGTCAAGGTGGTTGTGAGATTGGGTTGGGGGGTTTGTATTTTTAGGGCGTGGCGAGGTGTTTTTGGGTTAGAATATAGATATTCCGGGTTCCGCTGGTCTCTCAGTTAGGACTGAGGTTAAAGCTGCATGGTCCGATGAAATATCAAATTTTCAAAACCAAACCAATTATCTAGATTTGATTTGACATATCTAACTTAGATACTGATGCACTTATATTAAGCGTTTGTTTCTGCGTAGAAGGCAATACTGAGTCAATTTAACAGAACCTGTTACTACAGAAGTCTATGGTGTCCGAGTTTTGGCAAGCTTGTCAAAACTAATTTTCCATGTTTTCACTCAAAATATCTCAAAAGTTTACCAGTTAAAATAAAGGTAACTTTGAACTAATGTAAAATAGGTACTAGTGATCGATCTAATATATTTATCTCAGAAAAAATACAGAAATTCAAAACCATCGGACTATGCAACTTTATGACCCGGCATGTCAGGTCACAGTTACAGCTTACACCACGGAAGACAGGAAAGGAGGCCATGAATACAGTACGCCATGTTCCAGGAAGTGGTCTTTTTTTTATCTCATGTAAAATCTTTGCAATGACAATTTCATTGCAATTAGGCGGTACATTAGAAACAAATAATTCTAAGAAGTTTGGTTTGTTTTTTCGTTTGTTGTTGTTTTACGTCCTAGCAACATCTAAGGTCATATCAGGACGGGTACCGACTTGTGACAGTACGCACTCATGGCGATTTTATCGTGCTGCCCCACTGGGAAATCAGGCCACCGGCACCATGACCCGATATCCCACTCAGTCACATTATCCTGACACCGGTCTAACCAGCAAGAAGTTTTGGTTATCACGAGGCACATGGTTCTGGGTGTAAAGTGAGTGCAAAATATAGGGTCTATTGCGGGGAGAAAATGGTGAGACGGGCACCAACCGCAAGTTTCGCTATGTAAGCTGTAGCTGTGACCTGGCGTGCTGGGTCCCAGCTTCAATCTTTACTGAGGGACCGGCGGAACTCGGAATGCCCATATTAGGTTGGGTTAGTGCTTGGGGGTTCGGGGGGGGGGGGCTTGGAATGGAACGGGGTCCCAGTGGGGTGTGGCTGGAGGTGTGTGTGTGTTTGTGCGTTCGGACTGCTCAGTGATGGGTAGGTCCCCACTTGGCACCTCGTGCCTGGCACCCCGTGACAAACCCCTGATTATGTCGGTACTTGAGGGGCGCCTGAGGCCGCCAGTCTACTCTGTCATTCAGCCGCAGTAACAGCCTAAACATGGGTACCCACCTAACACTGCCTCACTAGTATAGGCACTGTAAGCTTAACACACCCGCAATAACAGCCTCAACATGGGTACTGACTCGGGGCGATGTAGCGTGCACAGGTCGCACGTAACACTGCCTCACTAGTATAGGCACTGTAAGCTTAATGCACCCGCAGTAACAGCCTCAACTTGGGTACCGACCCGGGGAGATGTAGCATGTACAGGTCCCACCTAACACTGCCTCACTAGCATAGGCACTGTAAGCTTAACACACCCGCACTAACAGCTTCAACATGGGTACCGACCCGGGGGCGATGTAGCACGTACCGGTCCCACCTAACACTGCCTCACTAGTATAGGCACTGTAAGATTAACACACCCGCAATAACAGCCTCAACATGGGTACTGACTCGGGGAGATGTAGCGCGTACAGGTCCCACCTAACACTGCCTCACTAGTATAGGCACTGTAAGCTTAATGCACCCACAGTAACAGCCTCAACATGGGTACTGACCCGGGGAGCTGTAGCACGTACAGGTCTCACCTAACACTGCCTCACTAGTATAGGCACTGTAAGCTTAATGCACCCACAGTAACAGCCTCAACATGGGTACTGACCCGGGGGAGATGTAGTGTGCACAGGTCCCACCTAACACTGCCTCACTAGTATAGGGACTGTAAGCTTAACACACCCGCAGTAACAGCCTCAACATGGGTACCGACCCGGGGGAGATGTAGCATGTACAAATCCCACCTAACACTGCCTCACTAGTATAGGCACTGTAAGCTTAACACACCCGCAATAACAGCTTCAACATGGGTACCGACCTGGGGAGATGTAGCACGTACAGGTCGCACCTAACACTGCCTCACTAACATATACGCACTGTAAGCTTAACACACCCGCAATAACAGCTTCAACATGGGTACCGACCCGGGGAGATGTAGCGTGTACAGGTCGCACCTAACACTGCCTCACTAGTATAGGGACTGTAAGCTTAACACACCCGCAGTAACAGCCTCAACATGGGTACCGACCCGGGGAGATGTAGTGTGTACAGGTCCCACCTAACACTGCCTCACTAGTATAGGCACTGTAAGCTTAATGCACCCACAGTAACAGCCTCAACATGGGTACTGACCCGGGGAGCTGTAGCATGCACAGGTCTCACCTAATACTGCCTCACTAGTATAGGCACTGTAAGCTTAACACACCCGCACTAACAGCTTCAACATGGGTACCGACCCGGGGAGATGTAGCACATACAGGTCCCACCTAACACTGCCTCACTAGTATAGGGACTGTAAGCTTAACACACCCGCAGTAACAGCTTCAACATGGGTACCGACCCGGGGGGATGTAGCATGAACAGGTCCCACCTAACACTGCCTCACTAGTATAGGCACTGTAAGCTTAACACACCCGCAATAACAGCCTCAACATGGGTACCGACCTGGGGAGATGTAGCACGTACAGGTCCCACCTAACACTGCCTCACTAACATATACGCACTGTAAGCTTAACACACCCGCAATAACAGCTTCAACATGGGTACCGACCCGGGGAGATGTAGCGTGTACAGGTCGCACCTAACACTGCCTCACTAGTATAGGCACTGTAAGCTTAACACACCCACAGTAACAGCCTCAACATGGGTACCGACCCGGGGGAGATGTAGTGTGTACAGGTCCCACCTAACACTGCCTCACTAGTATAGGCACTGTAAGCTTAACACACCCGCAGTAACAGCCTCAACATGGGTACCGACCTGGGGAGATGTAGCACGTACAGGTCCCACCTAACACTGCCTCACTAACATATACGCACTGTAAGCTTAACACACCCGCAATAACAGCTTCAACATGGGTACCGACCCCGGGAGGTGTAGCATGTACAAATCCCACCTAACACTGCCTCACTAGTATAGGCACTGTAAGCTTAACACATCCACAGTAACAGCTTCAACATGGGTAACGACCCGGGTAGGTGTAGGACACACAGGTCACACCTAACAGTGCCTCACTAGTATAGGCACTCTATGCTTAACGCATCCACAGTAACAGCTTCAACATGGGTAACGACCCGGGTAGGTGTAGGACACACAGGTCACACCTAACAGTGCCTCACTAGTATAGGCACTGTAAGCTTAACACACCCGCAGTAACAGCCTCAACATGGGTACCGACCCGGGGAGATGTAGCACGTACAGGTCCCACCTAACACTGCCTCACTAGTATAGGCACTGTAAGCTTAACACACCCGCAGTAACAGCCTCAACATGGGTACCGACCCGGGGAGATGTAGCACGTACAGGTCCCACCTAACACTGCCTCACTAAAGTATACGCACTGTAAGCTTAACACACCCGCAATAACAGCTTCAACATGGGTACCGACCCGGGGAGATGTAGCATGTACAAATCCCACCTAACACTGCCTCACTAGTATAGGCACTGTAAGCTTAACGCATCCACAGTAACAGCTTCAACATGGGTAACGACCCGGGTAGGTGTAGCACGCACAGGTCACACCTAACAGTGCCTCACTCCGCACAGTTAGCTTCACTGTCATCACTTGACACTGCATGTATATAAGTTTAAAGTGCCTGTCACACCTTACCGGATTGAGCAACGGACACAACTGGACAAAGAATTTCCTAGTTCAGTGGTGTTCGGTATCAAAATGTACTGAAATGTAGCGCATTCGGGTCAAAGGCCGCCGGACGAAAGGGACGCTAAACGGACAAGGAAGTAGATTAACGAATAGTCACCGGACGATAACCGGACGACAACCGAATGTCAAACGTACGGACTGAACATCAACCGGACTGTTCACGGACGCACCGAAAACATATACTGACCAGATTGTATCGTTCCTGAATGCACCAGATTGTATCTTTCCTAAATGCACCAGATTATATTGTTCCTAAATGAACCAGATTGTATCGATCCTGAATGCACCAGATTGTATCGTTTCTGAATGCATCAGATTGTATCGTTCCTAAATGCACCAGATTATATCATTACTAAATGCACCAGATTGTAATTTGTATCGTTCCTGAATGCACCAGATTGTATCTTCCTGACTGCACCAGATTGTATCGTTCCTAAATGCACCAGATTATATAATTCCTAAATGCACCAATTCCCGCAACACCGTCAACGGACTATGCAGGAAGCAAACCGGAGACGTAACGGATGGGTAACGGACAAGAACTGGGCAAAACGGACTTAAAACGGACACCAACGATACACGTCAGTCCGGCGGTGTCCGGTATAAGTTTTGTGCATGTTCAAAACTTGCCACCGTACACACCGGACAGCACCGGACAGAGAATGGACATGCCGGATGCGTACCGTATAAAAAATGGACATTGACATATTTCACCGGACAGTGTCCGCTTTCTATCCGGTACCTCAATCCGGTAAGGTGTAACTGAGCCTTAACACATAATGTTACCACTTGACACTGTGTATATCTAAACACAGTACCTAAAACATGCACTGCTACTGCTTCACACTTTATATCTACACACTGTAAGCTTAACTCACACTGTCAGTGTCACAACTTGACAGTGCCTCACTCCGCACAGTAAGCTTAACACACGCTGTCACCACATCACGCTGCATATCTACACACAGTAAGCTTAGCACATGCTGTCACAACTTCACACTGCATATCTACACACAATACACTAAACACACACTGTCACCACTTCACACTGCATATCTACACACAGTAAGCTTAACACACGCTGTCACCAGTTCACACTGCATATCTACACACAGTAAGCTTAACACACACTGTCACAACTTCATACTGCAAATCTACACACAGTACACTAAACACTCATTGTCACTCTTCACACTGCATATCAACACACAGTAAGCGTGACACACACTCTCACTACTTGACACTGCCTAACTATACACAATAAGCTTAACGCATACTGTCACCACTTGACACTGCCTAACTATACACAATAAGCTTAACGCATACTGTCACCACTTGACACTGCCTAACTATACACAATAAGCTTAATGCACACTGTCCCCACTTCACACTGCCTCACTACGCACAGTAAGATTAGCATGCTGTCCCTACTTTGCACTGCCTCACTGCACACAGTATGATTAGCACACGTCACCACTTCACACTGCCTCATTGTACACAGTATGATTAGCACACGTCACCACTTCACACTGCCTCATTGTACACAGTACAGAAAGCAAACACTGTCACCACTTCCTATCTACACACAGTAAGTAAGCTTAACATAATGTCACCACTTCACACCGCCTAACTACATACCGTACACTAACCACACGCTGTCACCATTTGACACTGCATGTCTACACTGAATACACCAAGACACTGTCATAACTTCACACTGCCTCACTACACAAAGTAACCTAAACACATGTACCCAACACTTCACACCGCAGATGTACACATGGTAAACTAAAAGACCCTTTTCATCGCTTCACACTGCCTCACTACACACACTAATCTAAACTATTGTGGGTAGGGGGAGGTGAATATTTCATCTGCATCACAGCCAGAAGCTCCCAACCCTAAATATCACCGGACACGGTGGCCGAATCAGTAGAGCACGGACGGGCCTGCCGTGCGGGAGATCGCTAGTTTGATTCCCGGTTGAGTGAAACCAATGACTTACAAAATTGATACTTCTTGCTTCCTTCTTCTTGAAGATTTATACTGCCTATCATGGATAAGCCTGAATAGTCTTGTTTTCACCATTGTGGATGTTGATTTCAACATCGGTAATTTAACCCACAAGAAAAAGTACATACAAAATATGGAGGCGACTACTGGCGCCATCTATAACGTCTTGCTTAACTAACAAATGCTCCGATTGTGGCGCCATCTTCTGTAATTTCGCATAACAAGATGCGACCCAGTTTCATTACAGACACTTCGACCAGACCATTTCTATCGATAGGACGTGTTCTCTCCTTGGATTTGTTTTAAGTCAACAAGATGGCGATCGATAAGAATCCACGATTTAAGGATCGAGAGAAAAACTCCGGAACAACAAGGTCTAACGCCTAAAGCATAAGGTGGGTCGAAGTCAGTGGCTATCCCGATTAATCTAACAAAAATAACTGCTTGTGTTGGTTGAACAAAGAACCGGCGCAAGCCCTGGACACTACAACATCAACGCACGGATACAAAAATCGAGCTACGAATGTCAGCTTAACCGTGACTGGCTACCATAAACAAAAGGATGGTCGATGTCTGTGACGGATCGATGCTTGGATCGATCATCTTTAAAAAACTTTGAGTGTCGTTTTTCGGGTCTACTACGCCCTGGAAAATGAATGCTGACATCACACCACGTGGAGGCGGCCATGACACCTTGCTCGATGATTCTTGGAGGAGGTCTTTTGTACGACACACTACCGTTCAACCTTGGTTTCCCTTAACTGCAGCTCCCTTTGTTGACGCCGGTCGTCGTGGACGTGGTTCCCAGGACACTCTTAAAACTAGAGGTAGGTCAAAGTCAGTGGCTATACCGATTAATCTACGCCAAATTAACTCTGCCTGTTCGAACAAAGGATCGGGCAGACCCTCACACGCAATCATTTAGTGCACGGATATGGAAACCGAGGCTACGGACGTTGGATTAACCGTGCCCTGGCTACCTTGCAAACGGATGCACATATCAATCATGGATCAGTCCTCGGAGCCATCACCTTCACAAACACCATGATCCAGGCATAATATTCTGCAGGATTGAGTGCTGGCCTCGCGCCACGTGGAGGCGGCCATGACAGCATGCTCAGGTCTCACATCCAGGATGCCTGGGTCACATGCCGTGCTACCATTCACTTCGGTACAATCGGTTGCTGTTTCCTGTGTTATGTTCTACCATATTCAACTTAGCATTCCTAGTACAGTGTTTTAGTGTTACATCTATACAATGATGTTCATAATCTCACCAATGACATCGCGTACCATCCGTATACCATAGTTTCAACAAAGGTTTTAGGATGGTTCGACATATTCTCATATCTCCTTTACAATCGCATAGACTCTTGCGGATACAACTAAACAATCCTCCTGTCCGCTGTTGTTTGTACTCGTAGAACCAAGTGACACAGGCTTAAGTATACATAGCCACACTAAAGTAACGAGTATAACAACCTCCTACACGGAACCTGAAGTCATCTGCAGGTGGTGTTCGTATCCAGATTCGTACTCGCCAGACAAAAGTTATCAGTAACCAGAGTGCATCTGAACTGCACCCAGATCTTGTCTGGCGGCTGTGATAGCGACCGTCTAGACATTGTCTAGACGCAAAGTATCACGGACTGCTGACATCACCACGACCTTGAGGTCGGGCAGTGCATGGGATCTGATTACTGACATGAAGCCGCGAAGCATTCTTCATCCGTCTATGACATCATAAATCGTCATTACACCCATAAGGACGATTTTTCACTGCCTGCATGATTGACACTGCCATATACACCCATACGGACGATGTTCATGTCGCTTAAATAGGCCACGATGCCTTATCACCATGTGCTCCTCTAACAACTTAAGGTGCACCCACACTAAGCAGTCGTAGATAGGCCCCAACATGGGAAAGCTATCTCATTACTGACACTGCCATATCAGGCCCGCATATCAAAGAGCTTGTGCTTGGGCTGGTCCTACTCAGTCACCAAACGGACAAGTGGCCATAGCCACAACTAAAATCGACCGAGAATAACTGCTTGTGTTGGTTAAATATCTGGCTTTACCATGTCCTAACATCTTGACAATTTTTTCTCAATACTGTGCTTGTCAACACATGGTGGCCATCCATCAAATAGCTAGGAACTGGGCCATGAGGCCACCATTTTCAACTTGGCGACCATATAACAACAAAGGCACATGCCAGCATATCATCGCAAGCATCATCGTATCATCGGAGGACCTCGCCGAAGGTCGGGTGGTTCGATACATTGCAAGGTGTATGTGCCCAACTACTAACCACCGTCACCCACAACCACATATTATAACCTGGGATTCGACTGCATTATTTTGCCTCTCTTCCCAGGTTATCCACAAAACCACACCAGTGCCTCCGATACCCCATAGCGGCCGGCCTCCCGACTGTACATGGACAATAAGGTACTGCAGAGCAATCTGTTCACGACATCCGGTGGCCTTCATGGTCACTCAAGTCACGCGAGGATCTGAGGGTAACTCCTGGGCATCAATGCCCGTGTCGTCATTCAAGACACCATTCAACTCATCGTCTCCCAGAGACATCGCGCTCAGCGATTCTGCTTCGCCGTCTGACCAGCACCTGCCTGGGGTCGAGTACGTGTCCGGGACACCACATTGGCACGACGACGGCCTCTTCACTCATGTGGGCACCACTCACATGTTCGTGGATTAATCTCAATCATAACATTAGCCCTACCCGTGGAGGGCCTCCTAGCACCCGGTGCTTTCAATCATAAGACTAGCCCTGTCCCTCGTGGGCCACTTAGCACCCGTGCTATAACGCTACTCACCATGTGTGCAACTCTCCATACATCTGCCTCCAAGGCACATCAAGGCGGGACGTAAGACGACTGGTCACGAGGACCTCTGCTGTTGTCAACATGCAGCTTCCACTCTCGGCTTCCAGGCACTTGAGTTATACTTTTTGGCTACGTGCCTGAAATCCTCTAAATCTTAATAAATCAAACATCTCATGACTTTAATGTAACAACGGAATAGTAAGAATAAATGCCACCTTATACTGTACTTGTCTTGCGTTGGTTGAATTGTGGATGTTGATTTCACCATCGGTAATTTAACCCGCAAGAAAAAGTACATACAAAATATGGAGGCGACTACTGGCGCCATCTATAACGTCTTGCTTAACTAACAAATGCTCCGATTGTGGCGCCATCTTCTGTAATTTCGCATAACAAGATGCGACCCAGTTTCATTACAGACACTTCGACCAGACCATTTCTATCGATAGGACGTGTTCTCTCCTTGGATTTGCCGTCCCACCCACCCAAGCTACAAGTGACATTTATAGGGCTACGTGCCTGAAATCCTCTAAATCTTAATAAATCAAACATCTCATGACTTTAATGTAACAACGGAATAGTAAGAATAAATGCCACCTTATACTGTACTTGTCTTGCGTTGGTTGAATTATACAGTTTGTCGACAGAAAGCCCGAGCCTACACTTTTACTGACCCAAGGGATTTTTAACCTCCCACACCACATAGACATGGTATGAGAGCAACTGGCCTTTGATGACGCTGTAAGTTATACACAGTGGTGGAAATCCAAATAGGCAGAGGTGGGGGCACAGGGAATCGAACCACTGACCTTCAGATTAGGAGTCCGACCTAGAAAAAAGTCAGACACTCTAACCTCTCCGCCACAGAGAACACTAACCAGGCGCCCCGCATTACTAGAACGTGCAAGGACTGGTTCGCACAGTGTCAGGATAATGTGACTGAGAGGGATATGGATCATGGTGTCAGTGGCCTGATTTCCCAGTTAGACATCACTATAAAGTTGCCATGAGTGTGCACTGTCAAAATTCAGTATCCATCCTGATATGATCTTAGATGTTGCAAGGACGTAAACCTCCAACAACCAACCAACCCAACCCTAAACAAGAAGGCTGCCCAGCCGATCTCAACCCACTCCCCACATGCCCCCTGACATGTCACTTCCTCAAATCGCCTTATCTACGGCTGTCACTCAAGGTCACACCGGAAGCTAGGAAGTGGACGCCATTACAACACCAGACTGAGGCGCCGCCTGGTGAGGATTACACTGGCAGCTGTCTGCTTTATCCTGCTGCAGATAATCCAGCCTTAAAAGGCCGGCTTTCATATATACAGTAAAACCTCGCTAAATCGACCCACCTTTGGGACCAACTTTCAGTGGTCCATTTAGGGAGGTGTTCGGTTTAGGGAGTTAGAATATGGTTAAAATGGTATTGTTGGGATCCAAATAGAGCGATCGATATAGGGGAGTGGTCGATCTGTGGAGGTGGTCGGTTAGAGAGGTTTTACTGTATATCTGATGGCAGACATCCCACATTTTTTGGATGGCAATCTGTATTTTTCACTTAAAATCCTGCATGAATCTGTATCATATAATACTTCATCTTCACCTTTCTGTGTTACAGAGCCACTGGGAACATTTAGCAGTTTTCCTTTAGATAATTGTAAATTTGAACCCTTTTCAACCAGCCCCGTAAGTTTCCATTGGCTCATGGTATAAAACACTTGCAAATGTATTGACTTGGTCGCCCTTTAAGAGAGAGAAAACCCCAGCGTAGACCAGAAAGCTAAAAAGGTTCAGGGAAATCATTTTCCACAGAGAATGCTACACTGTAAGCTGCTGCTGCTCACAACGTTGGTTCGTCTACTGCCACCAGAGGGCAGAGTGGCAAACCAGACTAATACCCACATCACACCAAACTAGTTCTCACTATGTTCTTGAAAATGTTGCTGAACGGACTCAAACTGTGTGCGAACGGAATGGACGTAGTAGCAACTTTTAAGGGTATTTTTATGAACGGAATGGACAGGCGAGAACGGAATGCTGCTCCAGAACTTTTAGCATGCCCAACATTTTCTTGCAGCCACGTTCTACCCCGACCACAGCCCGTTTTATATAGTGGGCAGACGTTTTGAGAACTAGTTTGGTGTGATGGGGGTGTAACCAGTGCAACCTGATCTGGCAGCTTTCAGTATTATCGAAGCTATTTTTAGTATTCATGAATGAATTTCACACAACAATGACAATGTAACATATAACATGAAAAATATTGTATTGCACAATACACATATAACATGTATATATAGATTACATCACCATTCCAGCCGCGTGGTGCATTGTGGGATGCATAGAAGAAAAACAAACCCACGAGAAGCACATGGCACATCCTAATACACTGGGGACAGCTCTGAAATGTGCTAGTTTCAGCTCATCTCAGCCCTTGTTTGAATAGAATACCAACCAAAAAAATATATATAATAAATTAAGATATTAATCTTTTATCCAGCATTGCATTTACATCAATATAATCAGCACATCTTATGCCATGTGCATTTAGATTTAGACAAATCTGGGCATTCAGACTAGTGTTAGAGCCATAGCCAGAGTCAGTTTTACTTATTTTATTATTGTTTTTATTTATATTATATGGTTAATGACATATGTAGAACTAGAAAATGAGTAGGGTTAATCGGATATTGGTTATATATTTCTCTGAAACAAGTGTATGTTGACACATTTGGCATTTTAATATTTAGAACAAGAATTAATAGTGGTGATGTGGATATCACTGATTGTTTTGTGTGGAATTGTATGCTTCTAGTTCAAAATGTTTAACTATGGCTAGTTTTTTCTTAGCTATATTCATCAGATCATTATATTGCATGTGTGCATACATGTTTATGCCAAATTGTTATGTATTTCTATTCATTTAAAATAAAATCGAAGTTTTGCCCTACACGTATCGGCAAACTCAATGGCCAGACGCATTTGCTTTGCTGCCAACGCCGTTTTCAGCGCATGCGCACTCGGAATGGTGATCTCGTCTATTGAGATCGGTGATTCTGTAACGAAGCAAACAAATCCGTATTCAGTGTTCGATTGCGTAACAAATACAGAAGAATAGGAGGGTGCACAGCAGTCTAGATTGGCAATGGAAACCATCTATTTATCATAAAATGTCCACATAACATCTGTCCCAAAATGCAAAGCCCACTTTCTCTTCACCCAACAGCCCACCCCCATCCAGCACCTGCTCCTCGGTCTACCCCCCACCCCATCCCACCCCTGCTGCCCCGAGGCACCTTTCTCCCCAGCCCCCCCCCCCCCCTCCCTTCCCCTGTGCATGCCATTCCCTGCCACTCACCAGGGGACCCGCTCGCCATTGTGCGTCACGTCCATCTGAGTCAGTCCCGAGCCACTCGGGACCGACTCGTGTTCACTCGGGGGTTTCCGTCGATCGGACGGGAATTTTCCGGGCCGCAGCACCCCCTGACGGGTGTTTTAGGCGGTGATTTATTACCCACTTAACACGTGACCGACGGTAATGACGACGGGTGGAGACGCCTGGCGGGCACTGAGAACATAACTGGCCGCCATTTACCACCCTTTCACCGCTAAATATTTTTGATAGGTTTTATTAATGTAACGGATTATTTTAGTTGTCTGTTGTGGTGTTTCCTATTTAGATGGGATGTGTGTGTACATTTAGCGGGAAAACTCATTTAGTGAGAGCAACATAATGGACACAGTGTCATGGAATCACGAGTGCGCTAAAATCATGACATTTTGGATAAAATATTGGGCGATTTTTTTATTTTTTTATAGTAAAATGAGGCTTCCATCGGGCATCTTGAATGCAACCGGGAACGCAGCCGGAAATAAAAGCAGCCCTTAAGCAAGTCGTTACAATGACTGGCGTTGCAACGGGTTCGCAGCAGCCTTGTTGCAGCGGGTATGTGGTTTTTGTTGTGGTGTGTTTCTTGTGGTGTGCGTGTGTTCTTTGGGAGGGGAGGGGTGTACTTGAGGGGGGGGGGGGGGGGCGTCGTCATAAGCAGACGTGGATAGTAGACAAATGGAACGATAAAAATGCAATAATGATCCGATGTAATTAATATGCATGTGTAGCTACAGAGGAAAATACTTTGACTAAAACTTGGAGTGCATAATAAGTGTAAACAGGATTCGGTAACCTTGGCGCGTCCCTTCAATTCAAATCACTAGATATATGTTTATATTTATGTCTCTATGTATGCTAGTTGGACCACACACACACACACAGACACATATATACCATATATATATACCAGTTTGAAAGCTGGCCGAAGACTGACCAATATGGCGGCCCGGCGGCCGAACCCGCCGTTTTGGCGCCACTGCAGGGCAGGCCCGGGCTAAATAAGTACGGCATTGATTGGACAATATTGGAATAATAATATTACAGAACGATAATATTAATAAGTACTTTAACTCCGGCATTTATATACGCATAATATATTATACTCCTTATAATTCATTATGTGGATATAAATAACAGCAGCCCCGTAACAGTTTAATGCTTAAAGTTGCATAGTCCAATGGTTTGGAATTTCTGCCATTTTTCTGAGATAAATATATTTAATTGGTTGTTATAACCTACCTTACTTTAGTTTGAAGTAACTTTCATTTTGAGTTATTTGAAGTGGAAACATCCTAAATTGATTTAGGCAAGCATGCCAAAACTCTCACCACAGGTTTATGCAGTAACAGTGAAAATTTGAAGCTTCATTGGACTATGCAGCTTTAATGTTTCTACCCATTTTAACCTGTTCCATGCAAAATCTTTTATATCATTTTTTAAATATGTTGCGCTAACATAGTAACAATTGTTTTCATTTCCTGTAAGCATGTGTGAACAATTTTGTGCCCACAATTAGTAAATATGTGGCTACGCTCCTGTGATATTTTATCACTCATTTATTTATTTACTTATTTATTCATAACGCTTTGGAAGCATTGAATATAATTGCAGTTAATCTATTTTGTCTCAAGTTCGAATCAGTGGCGCTGCACCTGTATAATTAGTTCTGCATGGTTATGCAAGTGGTAGTGGCAAGCACATATTCAAATACAGGAGTAGTAGTTGAGTTATTAGTTGAAATTTGCCCACTTAAATATATAGGCTACCCTCTCAACCACATACACACACACATACCTCTTTGTGTTCCCTGACATTTTAGCATAGGCCTATGAATAACATTATATTTACTTGTAGTTAATCAAAAGTAGATTGTAGTTACTGGTACAAGGTATGAATTGGGAAAAATAAGGAAAAATAGTAACCAAAACAGTCGCTATGTGAAATTCGTAGGATTTTGGGGTCGATCTGTGATTCGTGAGGTGACTGATTAGAATCTTCAATTTCCGTGACTCTCACGGGAATTTCGTGAGAGTTGGCAACAGTGTAGGCCCTACTACTGGGGCCGTATGCATGAAGCGGTGTTAGCGGCGTGTGGTGTTATCCCTCTAACTCCGGGTACCTATCTCCGGTTATCGGCGTCGTAGAGAACTATGTCAAGCCGTATGCATGGGCGCTTAAACGGTGAGTGTTAGCTAAACGTGAATGTATTTATAGATTTGGGAAATCCTTCAATTCGACAATATGAATAACGCAGCCAATCTGGCGGCAGCATTAATATCGCTTCGTTTTTAGGGTTAATTTAATAAAATTTCACTATTTGACTATGTTACTCTGTTAAATATGACAGCATTGATTAGATTTGGGCTTAATACATTCCCGCCGATTCGGCGGCGGTGGCCATTTTTAGTTGACGTTGGACAGTATGGATATCGAAGTCGAAGCGGCGGCGGCGATTTGTTTACTTTACATTCGTCGATTCGACAATATTAATATCACCGCCTCTGCGCCGGCAGCGTTAATATTGCTTCGAATTTAGGGTTAATTTAATCAAATTTCACTATTTGACTATGTAACTCTGTTAAATATGATAGCATTGAATAGATTTGGGTTCCACCCTCACACTAACCTAACACTAACACCGCCTGTAAACCTGCTATGAGCAGAGTTAGAATTTCTGAGTTTAAACTCGTGGTGTTAGGCCTAACACTGCTCCATGCATACCAACTTTTCGGCGCTAAACCAGAAATCCTGCCCTAAACGCGATTTGGCTCGCTAACACCGCTCCATGCATACGGGCCCCTGGTAGTTAGTGTCTCCCGCAGCCTTATTCTCGTGACAGGGGCAGGGCTGCTGAACAAACCCATTAGAGCAAGTTTTGGAAGGCTGGGTTATACTTATAGACATAGTCCCGTGAATATGCAATCTAATATTCTAAATACATGAATATAATTATGACCCCATGACTTTGCATTCAAATATACTTAAAAGCAAATAAATATATTATGCCAATGCCTGTTTAGCATACATGCTGACCATGATTAGTGAATACAATATGAATATGAAACATTTGGCCATGCACCAGTTTAGAAATAAATACCTTTTGATCATGTCCCACTGTATATTCGTCAAGCATTATTATATGACCCCCCAATAGCCGATGTCTACTCATTGTTCTCGGGGGTCATTAAACAGACCCCCCAAAAAAGCATTACTATATTGATCAATCGTGAAAGTTATGTCGATCACTGTGACAAGGGCGTCAACCAGAAAGTAAATCGGAACACAGTCGCCACCTATTGTTGCGGATTGGTACTAACCGAACTTAAACTGTCATGTTGTCCCACCAGGTGGCGCCAGAATCTTGCTCGCGCTTCCCGGTGTCGCAGTTTCAGCGCCCGGTCAGTTTCAGCGCCCGGTCAGTTTCATGCGCATGCGTCAAAATCTAACATCATCGTCACTAACCTTATAAATTTAATATAATGTTTTTGGTAAAGATGTTTTCTATATGTGTACCAAACGATTTGTTTCTAGATGGTGTAATTTGAGAGATATTTGACTTCTTCTGTATTTTCTGTATGAACATTGCTCACGACCATTGACAATGCCTTGAGTTTGACAGTACGCGCAGTGCAAAACCTTAGTTTTATTCAAAATTAATACAAATCAAGAACCCTAACCATATAAATTTAATACAGTCTTTTTGGTAAAGAAGTTTTCTATATATGTACCAAGCGATTTGTTAATAGGTGGTGTAGTTTTAGAGATATTTCACTTTTGCTGTATTTTCTGTATGAAGATTGCTCACGACCATTGACAATGCCTTGAGTTTGAGTCTATACGGGCCGTTGAAACTGACCGGGCGTTGAAACTGCGACACCGGGTGGCCATTTCAATGGTATTTATTTTGTCAGTCAGGCTTGCATGAGAACTAGCCTTCCCAAGAAAACGTGACATATTCACAAGTTTCGTGAATTAACAACACTGTGTTTAGCTTGAATATTTAAAAATACTCAAGGCTTCTCTGTATGGCCTAATTTATGACGTAGGCCGAGTGATTCAGTCGTGAATCGGGTGACGTCACGGCATATAGGAGAGATTGGGGCTGGTTGTCACAATTTTCACTTCATGTTCCATAGTTTGATTTCAATAGCACTTTTTTTTTAGCAGTAGACTACTTCGTCATTTCAGCCGCGCGGTGCATTGTGGGATGCGTGGCAGCAAAACAAACATGTGAGAAGCACATGGCACATGCTAAGACACTGGCTGCTACAATAGCTGCGTTTACACGGCCAAAAGTAAAACGATTCAAGACAAAGCGTTCTACCTGAAACGTTCTCGTGGTGCGTTTACACGGTGTCGTATTTTCGTGGCTTCTGCGCATGCGCGGACTTTCGCTGGTTGCGGCGATCACTGCTATTTGTTTTGTTTACACTCTGCGATTCGATGCTGATCAAGCTGCTACGTTAATATCGCTTGGAATTTAAGGTTAATTTAATTAAATTTCATTATTTGAGTATGTAATTCTGTTAAATATGATCGCATTCAATAGATCTCGGTCTAAATGGTCCCTAACACTGCCGGGCACCAGCGATTAGTTACTGCTCCTCTGTTTCCGGCACGCACTACTATTTTATAGTACCGCTGCCCGGGAACAAGCTGAAGCGTTTCCTGTAGACCACCTCCGGAGGTGGTATTCGCGGAACGTTCCATCTGGAACGTTTCAGCCCTAAAACGCCGGAGTGGTGCGTTTACACGGACACATTTAAAACGTTCTAGGCAACTGGTTCTACGTAGGACGTTTCAAGTCGCCCGTGTAAACACAGCTTATGAAATGTATTACTTTCAGCTCATTTCAGCTCCTGTCTGAGACGGAGAATTCTCACTAAAAAAATATATAAATTAAGATGTGAATCTTTTATCTAGCATTGCATTTACACAAATCTAATCAGAACCACTTATGCCATCTGCATTTATATCTAAACAAATCTGGGCACTCAGACTAGTGTTAGAGCCATAGCCAGAGTCAGTTTTACTTACTTTATTCATGTTTTTATTTATATCCCATGGTTAATGACATATGTACAGCTAGGAAATAAGTAGGGTTACTCAGACATTGGTTAGATATTTCTTTGAAACAAGTTTCTGTTGACACATTTTTACATTTTAATATTTAGAAAAAGAATTAAACATGGTGTTTAAACATCAGCCGGTAAAGTGACTGATTGTTTTATGGGGAATTTTATGTTTCTTAGCTCAAAATACTGAATTATGGATAGTTGTGTCTTAAATATATTTATTATATTATTATATTGCATTCGTACATCCAGGTGACCTGATTTCCCACTCAGTCACATTATTCTGATACTGAGCTAACCATGCAGTCCTTGCACTATCCTAGTAATGCCGAGCGCAATGAATGATATGTAGCGATATGTGCCAAATTTGTATGTCATTGGCTTGACTCGACGGAAGTTCGAGCCCTCCCGCACAGGAGGCCTGCGCTCTACCGATTCGGCTACCGAGTCCGGGAGACAGACGCTCAACTCATTCGACCATCCCGTCTGGTGCCAGCTGTTTGTGGAGCGCGGGAAGGAACTTGGAAGTGACGGATTTGTTGGTCGATTTCTCAGGCCAGGATCGAATCAGCCTGCAGGGTTACTTTCACTTGCACACGCCATTTGACTAATCAATCAAGACACCTGACTTCAGTGGAAACGCGGGTGTCACGTGACTGTATAGTTTTAGACTTAGCGAGGCTTGGTGTTTGGGTGCCCTTGGACACGACCTGAAAGGACATCTTCCTCGTCTCTGATTGGCTGAGGCTGTGTGGTTAACAGTTATCATGCCATGAAATATTAGCGTTACAGGAAAATATACTTTTAACAATTTTGTTGTTATTGTTGTGAATATAATTTGTTCATTGAATACAATCTTTTGTCAGTGTAGTCTATTATTATACAGTCTGATATTGTCAGCTAGCTATTGCAAATAGGCTGAAATGACAATATTATCAATTTCAAGACTTATATATGGTACAGTTTGAAAACTTACATATGAAATACCAGACAGGGTGGCCGAATAAGTTGAGCGTCCATCTCCCGTTTTGGTAGATCGTGGGATTCGAACCCACAGGTTCAGACCGTGATCGAGTCAAACCAATGACTAGAACGACAACTATGTCTAATCCCAAGCACAAACTACTTTGGTATAAAGGAGAGGTGGAACTTTTAGTTCCAGTGTCCAGTGTTGATCAACATTGGCACAGAGTTGGTGAAATGTGGAAGAATGAAATCATCCCACAAGATGGCGGCCACGGAAAGCTCTTGATTTAATTTTAAAATGTATTAATGTGAGGTATACTATAAAGTACTTATGCAAATATTATTCATGTAGGTAATTCTCCTGTCTTATTATTGTTCTGCTATGCCAATATTGCTCCTGTTACCTTCCTTTTGACATGCTCCTTTCTACTAGGGGTTGCTGGAGGTTGAGGCATGGCCTGGAGAGCGGGAGGCTTGCTTCCAAGCAGCTCCTCTAATTCCCCTCCTTCCCTCCAGGCGGCGCCTCACCCACCTGCTATCTGCCCATTTGGCAAACGATTTAGCGCAATAAAATTAAGGTAGGTCTTATTGGTCAGCCAGAGTTAAAGGCTCGATCCATACAAATCTGCCTGGTCTCTATTTTCTGTTATGGAAGGAATTAATAATCTACATCATTTAATATATTCGTCACTCAAAATATTGGAACCATATATTGAACATATTTCAGTGCAGAGCCGGGACCCAGGAGAGAGGGAACGTGGGAGCCAGTAGACTAGTTCGTAATTCCGACTGCACATGCACTGAAAATGGCGCTGACAGCAAAACAAATGTGTATGGCCATTGAGTTTGCCGATACGCATAGGGAAAAACTTCGATTTTATTCAAAATTAATAGAAATACATAACAATTTGGCATAAACATGGATGCACACATGCAATATAATGATATAGTGAATATATTTAAGACAAAACTAGTTAAGCATTTGAGCTAAGAAACATACAATTCCACACAAAACAATCAGTCACTTTAAGGCCATCACCATCATCCACATCACCATTATTAATTCTTGTTCTTAATATTAAAATGCCAAATGTGTCAACAGACACTTGTTTTCAGAGAAATATATAACCAATGTCTGATTAACTCATTTCCTAGCTCTACATATGTCATTAACCATAGGATATAAATAAAAACATGAATAAAATAAGTAAAACTGACTCTGGCTATGGCTCTAACACTAGTCTGAGTGACCAGATTTGTCTAGATCTAAATGCAGATGGCATAACACGTGCTGATTAGATTGGTGTAAATGCAATGCTAGATAAAAGATTAACATCAATAATCATAATATCGGAAGCAGACGGAACCTCGCCCACAGAGTGCCCCCCTGACCCCTGCTGAATTGGACGTGTTGGAGGATGCCAAAGTCCCAGAACATCCCCCGTGGTCGTTGAGAAAGCCATCGGTTATCCTCAGACTCACGGAACTGAGGAAGTCTGGGACACATCCACTCGAGTACCAAGGACTGCATGCAGAGATTCAAGGCCAGTTTGCAGACCACCTCTCCATATACACTAATGGTTCGAAAGACCAAAGCCGGGTAGCTGCCGATGGGAAAGATTTGGCATACTTTTGCCCGATCAGAGCTCGATTTTCACTGCAGAAGCCCGAGCACTCCTTCTCACTTTGGAGTGTATCGAGGTATCCAACCACACTAACTATGTTATACACAGTGATTCGTTCTCTTGCCTCCTGGCTGTTGCTAGACTGAAAACGAATCACCCTATTCTAGCAATGGTCATTTATAAAATGAACCAACTGACAACGGATGGGTATGACATCCACCTGTGCTGGGTGCCTGGCCATGCTGGCATACAAGGAAACGAACGAGCTGATCGGGCTGCGAAGAAGGCCCTGAACTGTGATCTTGAACCGTGTCTGATCCCTCACTCTGATCTGAAACCACTAATAGCCACCCACATAAAATCCAAATGGCCACATGAGTGGGATGAAAACATTAATAAACTTAAAGAAATTGAACCATCTGTGGGAAGGCCACCACAGACTCATGTGGGGGGTCGGCAAGACCAAGTGCTCCTTAGCCGCTGCCGTATTGGCCACTCGTGGCTTACACATGCTTTTCTGCTCAAGGGGGAACCTCCCCCTGAATGTATTGGGTGTCAGTTCCCACTGACATTCAAACACATTTTACTAAGTTGCGTTGATATTTTGGCCCTGCACTGCAGACAGTATGCATGACCTTTTTACTAAGGTAAAAAAGGAAAACATTTTAGCCTTTTTGAGGTCAGCTGGACTGTACCACCTCATATAGTTTACTATATAGATTCTATCAATTATTAATAAAACCTTTCTTTTTCTATGGGAATTTGTTTCCCTTGACCACAAATATATATGATTGTGAGCTTTCTAATTTAATGATTGTCTGTTGGCACATAATTGATTGTCTGCTTTTACATATAAAAGCGATGGTTTGAACAAAAAACAAACATTTCTCGCCGTGAATACGACCTATGCTGCCGACACAGCGTAAAGCAACCACCAATCAATCAATCAATCAATCAACCCCTGCTCCCACCCTCCCTACCACCCACTCACACATCGAACCTACTCAAGGCCTCGATAGATCAAAGCCTTCCTTGAACTCCATTTACACCACCCTCCCACTTACTTAAAGTTGCATAGTCCGATGGTTTTGAGTATCTGTCATTTTAAGAGGTAAATAAATATATTAGGTTGATCATTATAATCTACTTTATTTTAGTTTGAAGTAACTTTTATTTTATATGGCTAACTTTTTGAGATATTTTAAGTGCAACCATGCAAACTTAATTTGGGCAAACACGCCACAACTCTGACACCACAGGCTTCTTTCTGCAGTAACAGGATCTATTAAATTGACCCCAGTATTCCATTCTGTCCAGGAACAACTGTTTAATAAATGCACCATTAGATATGTACAATCAAATCTAGATAATTACTTTTGTTTTGAAAATTTCATATTTTCATCGGACTATGCAACTTTAAGGTTGGATAATCCGATAGTTCTCAGTTTCTACCATATTTTATCAAAGATTTACAAAACTACCAGGTTGATTATTATGGCCTACTTTACGTCAGGGAGCCTAGGTGGTGTAATGGTTAGCACACTGGCCCGGAATGCAAAGAGATGTGTGTTCGAGTCCCCCTTTAGGCACAATATTTACTATTTTCATCACCCCCACGACACTGGTTGCCGTGACCAAGTTCCTGTACAAGCTATGCGTTGTATAGTTGTTGAACATACTCTGTGTATGTATATGTAAGTGCATTGCCTGTATGTATGTAATTGTAACCATTAAAAGACATACATTACAATTCCAAGGGGACGAGTGTAGTGGTCTGCACTGACCGCTCAGGCAAGGAGCCGCATAGACAGGTAGGTGTGGGTCTTGTGGTGATATAAGGGAGCCTAGTTTGGGTAATGGTTAGCACACTGGCCCATAATGCAAAGATATGTGGGTTTGAGTCCCACTCTAGGGGCACTATTTCCCATTTTCATCACCCCCACAACACTTTTTTCATTAATTTAGTCACACGGACAAAAGAGCGAAAGAGAATAAGTGATTTAAATAAAGAATTTATTCGGAATACATAACCTGCAGGGAGGTCGAGGCGTGTTGCGACTGGAGTACATGATCGGTATCGATTATCGTGTCATGAGCAAGGTCATCAGTGTAGTTATAACAAGAATCATGAACAGTGCAATAACTGTTGAATCGTGAACATGTATAAAGCCGTGTTCACACGGGCAAAATCTAAAGCGATTCAGCCAAGGCGAATACTAGGAATCGAATTAGCGGCCCGTTCGCACGGGCAGTACTTGGGGCCGGAAATCGATACCTGCGCATGAGCAAGTCCAGTCTGACCAGCGCCAGTTTTCGGTTAGGCGACGTCACCACGAGAGAGTGGGTTCGACCTAGATATGTATGAACTGAATCGTATTGGTTTGGAACGGTCAAAACTTCTGCTGGGCAGTGAAAACCTATAAATAAATGATGAAAAAAACATCTGTGCACCTCTATCCGGTTCATAGACCAAATTATATAATATGCGCTTTTGATCGACCGGAAAGTCAACAAACTAAGGTCTCGATTGCGCATGCATGTCATGTCCTTAATCCGCCTCAGTGCGTTCACACGGGCAAAATAAATCGATTCACAGAAATCGACTCACGTAAACTACCTCGACAAGTGGTTTACAGTATGCGCATCACAGGAATTGATTCAGCCGTAATCTGCCTCAGGTGCCCGTTCACACACAAAATGTGAGCCGAACTAGGCAAGTCGAATCCTAGGAATCGATTTACATTCCCCGTGTGAACACGGCTTAAGTTTAATCAGAATAAGTATAAATGAAGCGGATAATAAGAGTTGAGAAAAGTTAAATGTTTTAGTGTGGATGAAGTGTTACAGGAAGGATGGAAAAAAGTGGAGAGGAGACTTAACGAACCAAACAGCAGCCCTCAACCCAACAATTTTCCGAGGGCTGATGGTACGGCGGAGATGGGAGAAGGGGACAGAAAAGCAGAGACAGCTCCACTAGTCCAGGAACCCGCTTATTTTATGTCTTCAAGCGTCACTCCTGCTGCAACACAGGCCTGCACAGCTCCCCTGCTGAGGCTGTGCAGCGTAACCGAGCAACAGGCCCGAAGAGGACTGCCGCGGGCATGGAGAGGACTTTTGTTAGTCGAGACAGGGTGAGAGGAGAGCCATCGGGTAGGAGGAACGCAGGTGAAGCCGGGAGAGGGGCATTCGCAACTGAACCTGGGGATTTAAGTGGGCATTGAGGAAGACAAGATATGAGAGGACATCATAGATAGAGGGCTTCAGAGGATCGAGCTGGTGGCGCCGGCAGAACCTCTGGTATGAGTGTTGATGCAGAGCTTTGTTAGCCCAACTCCCTCTGGAGAGTGCGGCTGAGCAAGCTGAGACTAGCTGCAGGTGGTGTGTCACGTTGTAGCCTGGAAGATAGAAGCAGATGAGTGACTATCTTCCAGGAGCTGAGGAAAGAAGTGCATTAGAGAGAAAAATCAACATTGTTTAAGGAGAAAGATACATCGACAGGTTTTAACTGAGCTCAGCACAATCTAGCAATGCTGCCGCCTTAGCCTGCTGGTTATGAGGAAGCCTACTTAAGTTATCTGCGAGTACCAATGCCTTCCCTTCTTTAAGGATAATTGTTATAGTACAACTTTTCATCTAGGATATCAGCCAGATCTGTCTTGCAAGTGCTGAGAGAACTGGGTTCCTCCCTGCACCTGATGACAGCACTTGTTGGGAGAGAAGATTATCAGTGTTAACTACTACATTGTAGTTCCTGGGCTCGGAAGGGAGTAAAGAGGTTAATGCCGTAATTAAGTTAAAGGCTTCAAGCTGATTAATGAACTTAAGTTCCTGTATTAGCTCAGGGGTGTATTCTGCTCCATATTAGGGAACTGGGAAAAAATCCCTCTAGCTTTCAAAGTAGAGTCACACTCTATTAGCCCGTCAAATACTGGCATCAAGGGAAGGAGAAAAATGATTAACTGTGGCTAAAAAATGTAAGAACCACTCAATATCGTAAAGAATTCTACCGAGAAAGGGTGTTGCCCAGTATTAGGTGCAGACCTGATCGCTGCGAGGAGAAGTTGATGCAAGCCCTAGCAGGCTTGACACATTTTGGAATATATTGCATCTTCCCCGCTATGCTCTGAAGCTGCTTCTTTGAAGCAACTCGCTTTTCTTACCATCCCGGACCCTCTTCTAGAACAGTTCTGTTAATTATGAGCATGAATTAATAGTAACGAGGGTGGTAAAAATGACAACATGGAGACCGCCCACCGGCAGGGACTGGGGGGACGGCGGGTATATCGGGTGAAGACAACTAGCAGCAACAGCTAGCAAAGAGCATGCAGTGGGGAGAGAACCCACTGGCAGAGACCGGACAGCGGCTTGGAACGATGAGTCGGCAGGTGAAGACAGCTAGCAGAGCCCGGGCCCGAGGCCGGGAACATCAGGTGAAGGCAGCTATCAGAGACCGGCACCATCAAGACATCCCCCTGGGAGCGATGGGCATCGTAGCGAGTCGGTACAACAGTAATTCTTACTGGTGTCATAATGAGTCGGTGCAACCGTCACTGTCACTGCGGAAAAAGACATTAAGAAGCATAATAAGACAAAAGCACAATGCAAATTCACTGCTTCAGCGCAAGTCTATTAATTAGGACTATTCATTGGTACGATCGACTTCTGTAATCTGTGAGCCTGACATAATAATGAGAGTGTTACAATGATGACATGTACTGGTGAGCAGCAGTTGTCACCTCAATAACCACACCCGTGATGCGAGCAATTGTTACACAAACACATCTTCCATTGCTTCAGGTCAAATTCTGATATTAGTGTAAGTATTCACTACTAGAATAACATTCTGTTACTTATGAGCATGACATAATAATACTGAGGGTGGTAAAAATGAAAAAAACATTGAGACACTCCACCGGCACAGACTGGGGAGGAAGCCTGGGCGGTTGGGTGAAGATCGAAAAGGTTCAGAGACGTGCAACGAAACTAGTTGCAGTTATAAAGGACTTACCCTATGAACAAAGGCTCAGGAAATTGAAACTTCCTACCCTTTCCTACAGAAGGAAAAGAAGTGACATAATTGAAGTATTTAAAATTATGAAAGGTTTTGATTAAATAGATATGAACCAATTTTTCACCTTGAATAAAAGAGAAGGCAGCCGGGGCCATACTCTCAAACTAGTAAAACCCAGAGCCGTTTCAAAATTAAGGCAACACAGTTTCTCAAACAGGATCATAAATATATGGAATAGTCTCCCACAAAATGTTATAGATGCCGGCTCAATAAATTCATTCAAGAACCGATTAGAAAAAGCATGGGCTGATGACACAGGGAAATTTGACCACTTATTCACCACATGCTACTAATTTATTCCTTGTGTTGCTAATTACTTGCACTCAAGCAAAAATGAGAGACAAATAAGTGTTCACACTTCCTGTCTACCAATCACTATATCACTATATCACTAAGACAGCTAGCAGTGACAGCTATCCAAGCCCATGCAGCGTGGAAACAGCCCACTGGCAGAAACCGGGCGGAGGCCGGGAACGGTGTCTTCTACCTTGCCATTGAAGAGGAAGAGGGCGAGGAACCTCTTGGGGCGGCGGCTATCACCGTGGTACTCGGTGTGTGGAGGTGTAGCGGTGGTGGGCCTCTTGTGTTTGTTCTTTCAAACTACCTTGGACCAAGAGGCCGCCTCGGTGGGGTCTTTGCAGTGGGGGGCTAGTTGGGCTGTGCGTATACAGTCATGTAGACACTGCGATGATGGCCCCACCCCCACCCCCACCCCCACCCCACCCCCATGTAAACAGAACCCACCACATAAAGTGGGGTTCTCTGTGGTGGAGTGGTTAGAGTGTCTGACTTTTTTCTAGGTCAGACTCCTAATCTGAGGGTCGGCGGTTCGATTCCCCGTGCCCCCAGCTCTGCCAATTTGGATTTCCACCACTGTGTATAACTTACAGCGTCATCAAAGGCCGGTTGCTCTCATACCATGTCTATGTGGTGTGGTAGGTTAAAAATCCCTTGGGTCGGTAAAAGTGTAGGCTCGGGCTTTCTATCGACCAGCAGTGGAGTGGGGAAGACCAGTCGTCTGTGACTGGGATTTCCCCTGCTTGGGACAACTAATGTATCCCCAACAAATAATGAGAGACAAATAAGTGTTCACACTTCCTGTCTACCATTCGCTATATCGCTATAAACTACAGATACGCCATTAGAGTAGACCCGTCACCCCCCCCCCCCCCCCCTCCCCACCTCCACGTGACCAGTGACGTCAACGGCTTTGAATGTAGATGTAGTTCCACCATTGCCCACTAGGGATGGGGGGAAAATGGAGGTTGCGTGGTTGCTCTTTGAAACGGACGATATTAGGCGACCCCAGACGACATCAGCCGGGAACGCTCCTAACGGTGAGTATTGGCGGGAAAGTACAGCTCACGTTATTACGCAGCAGTTGTCAGTGAGGAATGCAGACTTCAGCAGCACCCACCTACTGGAGGGAAGACTGACGGCGGCCGTGGTCAACAACAAAGGAAGATTTACGAAGCAATTCGATTTGGATGAGGTAAGAGATCGTTTATTGTCAAGCTAAGAAAACTAAAATTCACGTTCCAATTATATAAATTTAAGTTGAATAGTCCGATGGTTTTGAGTCTCGGCCATTTTTTTTAGATAAATATTTTAAATTGATTGCCATAAGCTGCCATACTTTAGTTTGAAGTAACTTTTATTTTTAATTGCTAACTTTAGACATTTGAAGTGTAAACATGTAGAATTAGTTTTTGCAAGCATGCTAAAACTCTGACACCATAGACTTCTGCAGAAAGGGGTTCTTTTAAATTGACTCAGTATTCCCTTATACGCAGAAGCAAATGTTTTTAATAAGAGAACCAGTATCTAAGTTAAATATGTAGAATCAAATCTGGATAATGGTTTTGGTTTTGAAATGTTGACGCTTCATCGGACTATGTAGCATTAAGATGACATAACTACAGTATTTTATATAATCTAAGATTAATATAACTCATGTAGTAATTATTTAAGATGACGTAGCTACAATGTTATATATATATATATTATATATATATATATATATATATCTCAATCTAAGATCAACAATAATTCATGTTACAATTATAAGATGACGTAGCAACAATATAAATCACATACAAATATCTATGTTGATATATATATCAATATAAGATTAACGATAATTCATGTTACAATTATGTAAGATGACATAACCACAATATTTTTCGTGGGGGTATGGATATACCTAAGGAACTAGTATTTGGAGCAAATGTATATTCACAGGCGAAGGGGTGTACTATTATTTCAGATTATAACGCTAAATCAATCATAAAACATATATTCTATTATTACCCCAACACCCCCCAAGAAAAAAACACCCAAGAAAGAAAAAAACCACTCAAGAAAACAAAACAAAAACTACCGCAACCCATCTGTGCAACAGAACCCAAATTAGTTTGCATGGTTTGCATGGTTTGCATGGTTTGCATGGTTTGCATGGTTTGCATGGTTTGCATGGTTTGCATGGTTTGCATGGTTTGCATGGTAGCAAGCGCTTAATAAGTGCATCAGTATCTAAGTTTTGTTTGGGTTTTTTGTTTGGTGGTCCATTAGTTGTTTAAGCAGGGGAAATTTCAGTCATAGACGACTGGTCTTCCTCATTCCACTGCTGGTCGATAGAAAGCCCGAGCCCACACTTTTACCGACCCAAGGGATTTTTAACCTCCCACACCACATAGACATGGTATGAGAGCAACGGGCCTTTGATGATGCTGTAAGTTATACACAGCGGTGGAAATCCAAATTGGCAGAGCTGGGGGCATGGGAAATCGAACCGCCGACCCTCAGATTAGGAGTCTGACCTAGAAAAAAGTCAGACACTCTCACCACTCCACCACAGAGAACGCTTTTGATACGCAGAATCAAAAATAGGTGAATGTTTTGGTTTTGAAAATGTGATGTTTCATCGGACTATGCAACTTTAAGTGAAAATTCTATGGCTTTAATACATTACATCAGTCGTAGATTATTAAACACCACTAAAAGTCTAATAGTAATCTTCCTGAGATTACGGATACTAATGATAGTGTAATACTTGATAGCTAAAGTAGATTATTTAATATTAAATCTGACTGGCATATATGGCTGAAAAATAAAGACACACCATTTGGATTTCAAAGATGAGTTGCAGACAGTCGATTTGCAACTAGTCTAATTCAGTCTCAGACCGAAAAGTGGTCGCTTCTCGGTCTTTTGGCAAAGATCATACAATACGCAATACTCACAACACATGCGACATCTGACGACGACGACGAACACTACGGTTGTGGGACAGCGCATACAAAAGCTATGGAAATTACTAACTTTCAAATGCATGTATGTCTGTCAAATTTTGGCATTCATCACCAAACTGAAGGTGTACATGCATTGCTCATTTTTGGGGTGGAGGCTAAGGATTTCCAAATTAAATTTTCATTTGAATGCCAGTCTCCTATTTTGGTAGATCGTCGGATTCGAACCCACGGATTCGAACTCTGGTCGAGTCAAACCAATGACTTAAAAATTGATACTTGTCGCTTCCTAGCCAAATGCTCGGCATTAATGTTTGTTTGTTGTTGTTTTAGGTCCTAGCAACATCTAAGGTCATATCAGGATGGGTACCGACTTGTGACAGTGCACACTCATGGTGACTTTATAGTGCTGTCCCACTGGGAAAGCAGGCCACCGACACCATGACCTGATATCCCACTCAGTCACATTATCCTGACACTAAGCCAACCAGTCCCTGTCGTATCCTATTAATGCCGAGCGCCTGGCTAGGAAGCGACAAGTACAAATTTGTAAGTCATTGGTTTGACTCGACCAGGGTTCGAACCCACGTCCCCACGATCTACCAGCATGGCTCAGCATTACTAGGATAGGGCAAGGACTGGTTGACTCAGCGTCGGGATAATGTGACTGAGTCGGATATTTGTTCATGGTGCTGACAGTCTGGTCTCCCAGTGGAACAGCACTATATGTTCACCATGAGTGCGCACTGTCACAAGTCGCCACCTGTCCTGATATGACCTTAGATGTTGCCAGGACGTAAAACTCCAACAACCTATCAAACCTTTCAATGCTCCACAAATGTGGCCACAAATTAATTAAAACAAAACTAAATCTGTATGAAATATATATTGGATTTTCCACAAAAGATTGTACATCTGAATTAAAGGTATCATATTTACATTAGGATCCGACATTTTCTTGATAACCTTTTTTCCCCGATGGTCAAAATCGTGTTGGGATGACATCAGACTGTGATGTTGGGCCGACACAGGTGGCGACACTGGGGAGATACCGAAATGACGTCACACTGCAGACTGGGCATGGTTATTCAAGTGTAGAACATCCAGGATGATTCTTTTTAAAGCTGCATAGTCCGATGAAGCATCAAATTTTCAAAAGCAAGATAATTATCTACATTTTATTCTACATATCTAACTTAGATCCTGATGCACTTATTAAGCATATCAAATACTGAGTCAATTTAATAGAACCTGTTACTGCTGAAGCATATGGTGTCACAGTTTTAGCATGCTTGCCAAAATTAATTTGGCATGTTGGCACTACAAATATTTCAAATAAAAATTACTTCCAACTGAAGTCAGGAAGATAATAGTGATCAATCTAATATCTTTATCTCAGACAAAAATGACAAACTCAAAACCATTGGATTATGCAACTTTAGCCAAATAAAAGACATGGCTGATTTAAGATCAGACGCTGTTCTGAAATATTGATCTTTCTCTAATCCTCAATAGACTGAGGTAAGGGATGCCTTTTGCAACAATGTTGGTAAAATATTGGGATTTTTCATTTAGCATTTTTTGGGGTGGTTTCTTGGAATGAATTGTTTGACCGCAGCTAGGTACTTGAATCAAAGAATATTTATTGTTGCATCCTCTTTTTTTGTAATTATACCTAACTTATCTAAGCATAATATATATAATTATGTGTTACTGTTTATTTTCTACTGCTCTATATGGGCATGTTCTGTTGGATCAGACTGGACAACCGTAATTTGCAAACAAGTGGCAACTAAGCTAGTAGTCACAGTGGTAACTAAGGTAGTAGTTACAGTGGTAACTAAGGTAGCAGTCACAGTGGTAACTAAGGTAGTAGTTTCAGTGGTAACTAAGGTAGTAGTTACAGTGGTAACTAAGGTAGCAGTCACAGTGGTAACTAAGGTAGTGGTTTCAGTGGTAACTAAGGTAGCAGTCACAGTTGTACCTAAGGTAGCAGTCACAATGGTAACTAAGGTAGTAGTTTCAGTGGTAACTAAGGTAGTAGTTCCAGTGGTAACTAAGGTAGTAGTTTCAGTGGTAACTAAGGTAGTAGTTACAGTTGTAACTAAGGTAGCAGTCACAATGGTAACTAAGGTAGTAGTTTCAGTGGTAACTAAGGTAGTAGTTTCAGTGGTAACTAAGGTAGTAGTTCCAGTGGTAACTAAGGTAGTAGTTTCAGTGGTAACTAAGGTAGTAGTTACAGTTGTAACTAAGGTAGCAGTCACAATGGTAACTAAGGTGGTAGTTTCAGTGGTAACTAAAGTAGTAGTTTCAGTGGTAACTAAGGTAGTAGTTACAGTGGTAACTACGGTAGCAGTCACAATGGTAACTAAGGTAGTAGTTTCAGTGGTAACTAAGGTAGTAGTTTCAATGGTAACTAAGGTAGTAGTTACAGTGGTAACTAAGGTAGCAGTCACAATGGTAACTACGGTAGTAGTTTATTGTCAGGTTCTTTTTGTGTGGTTATGTAGCTTTAACTAATGATAATAATGTCGTTGTGGGGTGATGAAAATTGGAAATAATGTGCATAGCGTGGGAATCGAACCCACATCTCTTGACAGTTTCAGGAGGTTTCAATTCAATTACTTGATACACAAACAACAACACAAAAAATAAATAGCAGTCAGTGGGTCATGCCACTGCATAAATACAGAAAACTGAACCAAAATGAAGATTTGTTTGTTTGTTTGTTGTTGTTTCATGTCCTAGCAACATTTAATGTCCTATAAGGATGGGTACTGACTTGTGACAGTGCACACTCATGGTGACTTTATAGTGCTGCCCCACTGGGAGACCAGGCCACCAGCACCATGGCCTAATATTCCACTCAGTAACATTATCCTGACACTGAGCCAACCAGTCCTTGCCCTATCCAAATAATGCCGAGCGCCTGGCTAGGAATCAATTTTTAAGTCATTGGTTTGACTCGACCAGGGTCCGAACCCACAAACCCATACGTTCGGATCCCCCGATCTCCCAAAACATGAGATGGACGCTCAACTCATTTGGCCATCCCGTCTGGTCCAAAATTAAGATGCAGGTAGTGGTTTTATAACCTAGTTGATTAATAAAATATTCATATGTTATCCACTTGCAGGACTACCGCTGTTATATATATGTATATATATTGTATATATATTGTATATATAACATTTTATATATATAATATATTCAATGGTTCAAAACGCAGCTATTGCAATCAATATATTTATGTTTGATTCTGGGGTATTTGTGGAATTGCACGTGTCTGTAACTATTGATGATATCCTAATATCTAGAAATAACCTTAGGAGATTAGTGGAAGCTCTACAAGACTGCTGCTATATCCAGTCAACATCTTACTACTGGCTGAGTGGCGCAGGGGGGGGACCCAATTACAAAATGCTCCAGAGAGGGGGGGGGGGGGCTACTCCACCAATGCGGCAGCGCAGGAGGAAGGGATGCGATGTATTTCCCCTCAAGCATTTATACTCGTATAATAAGTTATACATCATATATTGATGTATCTTAATGAAAGATCACACTTAGAATGGGCTATTTGAGCTCAAACCCAGAGGTCAGGATTGGTCCGCCCAACACCATTAGCTCTACTCTGAGTACCCCACTCAGGGCTTTTGTTATTAGTTGTATAATGCCACAGAGTTAAACTGAAAGTAAAGGTGGATTTACATAGCATATAAGACATACTCATAAAGCCATCACATTTATATATGAAAAATCATCCTGTAAAAATATACGGATTTTCGGTTCGGATTTATATATTGGCAAAGAACATTATTATTCTCAGGCGACGGAGTGGGGACCAGGATTATGTAACAGAGAAGCAATGGGTGCCCCACTTGCTTTGTGACATAAGTGCCTATGTTGAAATGTGATAACACATAGCGACCGAGATTGTGATGTGACGTTCATACTTAAGAGACGGTTAATAATTATTGAAATGTTCCCTTCCTGCACCAGAAAAAGTGCATTGAGGGAGAGAAGCATTGATATATGTTTGTTGTAACTGTCTGCAACTACCTGTTACCACGCAACCGATGGACAAGCCCACCCAGCCATCCTGCATACATTACGGACACCACCTGCAGCTGGGGTTGAGTGACAGTTGCCTCCTATTAGGGTGTCACCCACCCAGGCTGTAGAGGGTGTCTGATTGGCTGGCTATGTGAGGCCAGTCACCTGCATTCCTTATAGCTGCCACACAGATCCCACAAGGGACACACTCCACTTTCTACACTCAAACGAACAACATCTATTCCAAAGACACTGAGCTGTGTGCAACAACCATTGGACTCAGGTTCAATGGGATGTAGGCACTGATTCTGATATACACAAGCAAGAGTCATGCGGATCTGTGTGGGCAGTTGGTAAGGAGTGAGGGTGATAGGTCGCCAGTAGGTGAACAGCGGTTGATGCCAATAAAGCACAACTTCTTCACTGTCAATATTGCGCGACTTGTCTTCCTTTATTCCTTATGAGTTGTAGAGAGTAATGACAGGTGGGAACTGACAGACAGTTGTCAGAACACACCTGTGGAGACTAGTAAGGTTTGGGGTTCAGATGGCCGAGTCCCGACATATTTACACTCCGATGCGAGTGAGGGTTGGCGCGTCCGTGAGGGCGGGGGCACCGGTGGCAGAGCCACCGGTCACAAGTGTCATATGGAGGAACTAGAACATACAATAATCGGTGCAATATATATATATATATATGGGTCATCTTAGAAACTGTGTACCACATCTTTTATTTCCACATTACAGTGTTAATGAATGTGGCTTCTTTTCCCCATCGTTTTGGGAGGGGGCGGTGTAGTAAGTCAAATAGTTATTGTTGAATCTGTGTATTAATCATGTTACTATTGTTAGCAATACTACATGTATTTAATCTTATCCCACAAAATATATCCGAGATGTGTTTACATGATTTTGTGTTAAAGTGAAAATAGGAAACTTTACATATCAAGACCAAAAATCTACCCAAAACAATTCTTTCGGTTTAGCTGTAATCAATAGACGAGATCACCGTTCCGACTGTGCATGCGCTGAAAACGGCGATGGCAGCAAAGCAAAGGCATACGGCCATTGAGTTTGCCGATACGCATAGGGTAAAACTTAAATTTGATTAAAAATTAGTCAAAATACATAACAATTTGGCACAAACATGGATAGATAGATGCAATATAATAATATAATGAATGTGTTTAAGACACAACTCTCCATAATTAAGCATTTTGAGCTAAGAAACATACAATTTGAGTCACTTTACAGGCTGATGTTTACATCACCATTGTTGATTCATAATTCTTGTTCTAAATATTAAAATGTCAAATGTGTCAACAAAAACTTGTTTCAAAGAAATATATAACCAATGTCTGATTAACCCTACCCATTTCCTAGCCAAACAAATGTTATTAACCATAGGATATGAATAAAAAACATGAATAAAATGAGTAAAACTGACTCTGGCTATGGCTTTAACACTAGTTGAGTGCCCAGATTGTTCTCAATCTAAATGCAGATGGCATAAGATGTGCTGATTATATTGATGTAAATGTAATGCTGGATAAAATATTAATATCTAAATTTATTATATATATTTTCTTAGTTAGTATTCTATGTTTCAAACAAGAGCTAAGATGAGCTGAAACCAGCACATTTCATAGCTGCACTCAGTGTATTAGCATGTGCCATGTGCTTCTCGCAGGTTTTCTTTTCTTCCATGCATCCCACAATGCACCGCGCCGCTGGAATCGCGATGTAGTCTATTAAACCTTGTTTGAATTTGTTGTGTGTGCTAAGATGACGGTATAGATATGTGTTAAAATGATGTTATTGATGGACTTTACACAGTTAATTTGAACAGATTTATCAATTTGTATGAGATCAAAATCAAAAAGTGAACAAGAAAAATGTCATCTCTGACATATGCACAACATGTAATACACCTTCATATGAATATGGATTCTTCTATTATTTGGACTGTTTTCTGCTATGAATTGGAATGTTTTCACTTTTGGTTTCCATGTCACAAAAGTGGTACACAGTTTTTTGAAAATGACCCATATACAAAATATTTCCCTTCAGAGCCTTTATATTTGCGTAATAAGTTATACATCATTATGTATATATACAGAGAAAGTAAGGACACGTAATATATATATATATATATACATATACATATATCCGGTGGAAATAACTTCGATTAATTGATGCGTAATGTTAGCCATTAAGTATCTCTTTAGCCAAGGTTATGTCCGCACCTACACACCTGGTCCGGTGGAATGACATGCCCCCCCCCCCCCTCCCACCCCACCCCCTCTCCCACACACAGACAACCAGTGAATTATGTCAGTTACCACAGACACGTTGGGGAAGCACCCTAATGTATGGTACACAGCTGGCATTGCCTCATATGGGGTTTGAAGTCCGGGGCACTTTCGGATGGACACTGAACAAGCCGAAGCCCTGATCAATGCTCATTTCAAAGGCCCGTGTCTCTTAGACCCCCATCTTAAGGTTTCTTTTTTTGTTTGTTGGGGTTTTACCTCCTGGCAACATTTAAGGTAATATGAGGATGGGTACAGACTTGTGACAGTGCACACTCATGGCGACTTTATAGTGTTGCCCAACTGCCAAAATTAACTTAAAAGTTAGCCATTTTAAAATAAAAGGCTACTTCAACCTAAAGTAAGGTAGATTCTAACGATCAACCTAATATATTTATTTCAAAAGTTGACAGAAACTCAGAACCATCGGACCATACAACTTTAATTACTAGCCAAATTATATTCATATATACTACAGCAGTTTCTTATACCCCAGTCACACTACTGCTTGCGACCACAGAAAAAAGGTTGGTTGCAAAGAGGTCGCAAGTGATCGCAAGATGGTCGCAAGTGGCTACAAAGTGGTTGCAAAGTGGTCCTCAGTGGTCACCAACCTCCTTGCGACCATTTTGGTAGCAAGGAGGTTACGACCACTGAAGAACATGTTGCGACTACCTTGCGAGCGCTTGTGACCATTTTACGACCATTTTATGACCACTTGCGACCTCTTTACGACCAACTAGACGGGATGGCCGGATGAGTTGAGCATCCGTCTCCTGTTTTGGAAGATCGGGGGATCCGAACCCATGGATTCGTGGGTTCGAACTCTGTTGGTAGGACTTAGAACAAGAACAAACAAACAAATCTTTACGACCAACCTTTTTTTTTGTGATCGCAAAGAAAGTGGCCACAAGCGGTCACAAGCAGTAATGTGACTAGGGTATAATGGGAGCGGTGCTACCCTGGCTGGTTCCGGAAGTTTTCAGTAACCGGAACCAGTATTCCCCCCCCCCCCCCCCCACACACCATTTGGCCCAGTTCCACTTGGCTACCGGGGCGCCACCTGCCACTCCACAAGCCGCTGCCTCCAGCGATACTTTACCACTTGCCCCTTTTTTTTTTTGCCACTTGCCATGCCAACCAGTATCAATGACCGAAAGACCAATGCCCCCGGTGCTGATAAATGCTTTGTTCTAAAGTATAATCAAAATGAATTTTTGTTGGTGTGTGATGAATTTATTCACCCTGCCCATAACGGATAAGTATGTTAACACTTGTTTTCACTGCTGGGCAGCACTAGTCCAATTTGATTCAAATCGTTTGAAGTTTGTCTTAGTAATAATTTAGGTTTTCTTATTTATGGTTTATGGGTTGTAACTGTTTGTAGATTGCAAACACTTACCAAAGTTGTTGCTTTTTTTAGATGAAGGAAGATCAAAAGTTAAATTTATAACAATTACATTATGATATTATTTAACTCGGACACAAAAAATCTAGTTTAACAAAATCTATATTACAGAGCAAGAACATCTTTCATATATTCATATATACAGAAGAACATAATAACATAATAAACATGGGAACATAAAAACATAATAAACATAAGACAATTATAATAAGCACCTATTTACACATATTTAATATTTACACATTCACTTCACATTCTCATCGTTGGCCCCCCCCCCCCCCCCCCCCCCCCCCCGGATGGTGACATCGGGGTTGACAAGGGAAAGAGATCTAAATTTGACACCCCCAACACACCGGAGATCCCCGACAGCCCCGACAAATTCAAGAGTCCATCGGACATTTGGCTCGGTGACTCTGATGACGTTCCAGTTGCCACTGCTGTGGGAGTGGAACTGGCACTGGCAACTGGAGTTGATGCCCAGGGCACACTCACAGTGCTGGCAGCAGGTTGCCGGTGAGACCGTGCCGGAGGAGGCATGGTGTGAACAGCCACACCAAGTGGCCGATGTTGAGGCTGAGGTGCAGGCACCACAGAGAGACGTGGCACCAGCTGAGGCAGAGGCGGGACTGGCTGATGGCGCATCTGGAGAGCTTGGAGAGGCAGAAGTTGAAGCTGCGGCTGCACAGGTGGATGCTGTGGATGCTGCGGCTGCTGTGCCACAGACTGCAGTGGCTGCAGCATATACTGCTGCACATAGTCCTGGGTTTGTGACACCCATGGTGATGCCAGTGGTGGCTGGTGGGTCCACTGCTGGGGATGGGGCTGGTACAGCTCACTTTGAGAATGCCCCGCCTGAGGCGCACAAACCACGGGAGCCGCTGCAGCCACAGGCGACGCTGGAGCCACAGGAGCCACTGCAGCCACAGGAGCCACAGGAACCACAGGTGCCTCAGGTCCACAATCGTCCTCCAACCCTTGAGACAAAATGCGGTTGATCGCTGCCCACCTATTCCGGAAC
Organism: Branchipolynoe longqiensis; assembly: GCA_030323885.1. Classification (NCBI taxonomy): domain Eukaryota; kingdom Metazoa; phylum Annelida; class Polychaeta; order Phyllodocida; family Polynoidae; genus Branchipolynoe; species Branchipolynoe longqiensis. Next base: position 22,951,021 of record CM059194.1, read on the forward strand.
CGTTCCCATGGCATCATCATCAGTTAGTCCCGCATGTAGTTCAAGAATGTGGCATGCTCCACAAGGGCTGGTGTTGAAGGCGGCTGCAGGCCCTTTAGAAGGTCCCCAGACTCGTCGAACCGCTTCTAGATGGCTGCCAGCAGGTTCACGTCGTCTGGGGCTGACCGCTTCCCCTTTCCCTATTCTCGGACTGCAGCGGGAGGTGTGGCCGGAACCTCTTCCTCCAGCCCAATCTCGAGATCAGCGCAGACATTCTCGGCAGCGTTGAGATCCCCTGTGCAGCGTCTATGGCAACCATCACCTGCAAGACAAAATCATAAAATAACATAAGTAACATGAATGCAAATCGATGCTTCCACAAATGAGGTCAACAACAACACAAATCAACAATAAAGAAGAACAACAAATATATAACGTAAAATGATGAAATTGATTTCTCCAGATTAATTATGTAAATAAAATATATTGCTTTGTCGACTTGTCCAGAATAATATGGGTTTTACCAGAATGCTAATGCCCACACTGCCCAGAAGGATAAAAGATTTTGTACTTACATTGTTACAGTTCTGCAGGGCTCAGGCCAGTGCCTGATGACTGACTGCAGGAAACCAAACTTCTGCATTATCCACAGCTCCCTCTCAGTCAGTTTGGGGGGCTCCGTCTCTTCTTTTTGTGAAGCCTCGTGTTGGTGTCCTGCAGTGAATTGAACCACCCCTGCAGATGCACGGATGTCCTCCCCATCTGGTTTGCCTGGTCCTCCCACATCTTGTCCTTCTTGTCCGACCGCCTGTAGTCTGTCATCTTGACGTTCCAGATGACTGGATTCTCCTGCAGGAAATCCAACATTCGATCCTCCTTGGCTAGCGACAGAGAACAGTCACTTTTTTTGGCCCTCTTCTTCTTGGCCGAGGCGAAGCCGGAGGTGCTAGTGGAGGCGGAGGCGGAGGCGGAGGTGGTGGAGGTGACGGATGACGCATGCGAGCTCCCACAGGAAGCAGGAGATGGAGAGCTGGAGCAGGGCCACATCTGGCTCTGCATCTGCATCTGCATCTGGGTCTCCACCTTATACTCCATCTCTGGGGTGTTCTCTGTGGTGGAGTGGTTAGAGTGTCTGACTTTTTTTCTAGGTAGGATGCCTGATCTGAGGGTCGGCGGTTCGATTCCCTGTGCCCCCCCCCCCACCTCTGCCAATTTGGATTTCCACCGTTGTGTATAACTTACAGCGTATTCAAGTGCTGGAGAGTGGTGTGCTGGAGAATGGTGTGGTGAGGAGGCAGGTGATGACACCGGCGATGGTGATGGTGGTGATCTTCATGTCGGCAGAATCTGCTTCTTCCTGCCTCTCCCATGCCCTAATCCAGTAGTGATAGCAGCCTTGCCGGCAGCTGAAGCTGTGATATTCTTCTTAGCAGGCATGGTGGCAGTGTGTGGAGAGAGCCAAAACTTCAGAGTATTTATACCCGTCGGCGACCGATCACGTGACCGGGGCATGGCCTAACAGTGATTGCATACGTCACAAGCACACTTTGCACACATTACGCACATTGGTCGTAATGCGAAGCATTACGCTTGATGCGAGGAGAGGAAGAGACCCTCCCCCCACCCCACGCTGTCGCGCGGCGCTCACACCTCACCAACCCCGCTGCTCGCCGCTTCCTCCCCCGCCCCCGTGTCATGCAGCATTCGCGCCTCACGCGACGCCCGCTGCTCGCCCTCCCCCGGGCCGGCAGCTTTCACACTCACCTGCTGTCGCCGCCCCCTTCCCTTCCCTTATAAGGCCGCCCGTCGGCCTCCCTCTGCATTCGCCCTCCTGCCGCCTTCCAGCTTTCTGCCCTTCTTTCCTGAACCTCCTCCTCGGACCGCTGCCCCGCCTCAGGCTCCTGCACCATGCCCGGACACGGAAAGGGAAGAGGCCGCAAGAGCACCAGGCTCACCGCCCGGGCCACGCCGGGGCCCGCCTCGGGCTCGCCCGGCAACACCTCAACATCCCCGGCCCAGGCCTCCCCCTCGGCCACCTCGGGCGCCGACACAGCCATCATACTCCAGGCCCTGCAGCGCCTCACTACGCGCATGGACGCCTTCGAGTCGGCGGGAGCCCGAGGAGCGCCGGAGCAGACGCAGGCAGGGTACAGCACGCCGCCTGCCCCAGCTCCTCGGGCGCAGACCGCTGCCGGGGCCCGGCCCCCGCCGCCACCTCAAGCGACTCTGCCCGGGGCAGCCCACCCCCACTACCACCGCACATTACGCATGAGTTTTGAATATGTTTTGCATATGCTACGCACACGTCGACACACTAGGCATACGTTGGCGATACGTCGGCATACGTTACTCATATGCTGGAAATGTCACCTCCAACCGTCACTAGACGTCCCAGCACACCGAGTATATGTCGCTATACGTTTCGTATATGTCGTTATACGCCACGCATACGCTAGCCATACGCCAGCCATATGCTCTGTGTATGCTTCATACATTGCTCGGACTGCCCGCAGTGCGAAAAGTTCGGCGAATGCCAACCTATTTAAATTTGATTTTTATTTCAAAGCATTACGTACGGGCTAATGCCATACGTCGTAGCGTGACGGCCTTTACGGACGCCGGTACATTCAACTATGTTCAACTAGGTTAGCCTCCACTACGTTCACCTACGCCCACTAACGGCTAGGTCACCAGGGCTTTGTTCACGTATGCTAGAGTATGTTAGAGCATGCTAGATTATGCTAGAGTACCGTAGAGTATGCTAGAGTACGTTAGCATCACGGATGCAAATTCAGCCCCTAACGTAGTGTAGAGTCGGTGTTCGAGTCTGTGGCTATCTAGGTAGGCTAAAGTGAAAAGCAATACAGACGGAGAGAAAGAGAGAAAGTAAAGCAAAAGTAAGAGTGTAAGAGAGAGTCCAAGCCCCTCTGGTTTGATATATAGAGTACATGGATTCCTGGAATAGGATCATGCCATTCACTCCAACCAATAGGGAAGTAGCATTCCCAGTTCCTCCAATAGACTACATCACAGTTCCGAGTGCGCATGTGCTGAAAACGGCGTTGGGAGCAAAGCAAAGGCATACGGCCATTGAGTTTGCCGATACATGCAGGGCAAAACTGCGATTTTATTCAAAATAGATAGAAATGCATAACAATTTGGCACAAACATGGACAGAAGGATGCAATATAAAAATATAATGAATATGTTTAAGATACAACTCTCCATAATTAAGCATTTGGAGCTAAGAAACATACAATTTCACTCACTTTACAGGCTGATGTTTACATCACCATTGATTAGCCAAAAGTAATTCTTGTTCTAAATATTAAAATGTCAAATGTGTCAACAAAAACTTGTTTCAAAGAAATATATAACCAATATCTGATTAACCCTACTCATTTTCTATTTCTACATATGTCATTAACCATAGGATATAAATAAAAATGAATAAAATAAGTAAAACTGACTCTGGCTATGGCTCTAACACTAGTCTGAGTGCCTAGATTTGTTTAAATCTAAATGCACATGGCAGAAGATGTGCTGATTATATTGATGTAAATGCAATGCTGGATAAAAGATTAATATCTTAATTTATTATATATATTTTTTTAGTTGGTATTCTATGTTTCAAACAAGAGCGGGGATGAGCTGAAACCAGCACATCTCATAGCTGCACACAGTGTATTAGCATGTGCCATGTGCTTCTCGCGGGTTTGTTTTGATCTGACGCATCCCACAATGCACCGCGCTGCTGGAACCGTGATGTAGTCTATAGGGACTCAGCATTTCTGGTTACCATGACGACTAGTGGTCTGCCCATCACCAGAGCTGGTTGACTGTGGCCACCACCAACCGTGACCCCTGTGTGCATTGACCCCTACCTCAGCAGAGAGCCACTCACCCAGACCTGCCAATCATCCCTGTGTCTATAATTACCTGCCCTCTAGCATGGGCAAAGCCATATATATATATACACAACATACATACACACACGCTCTTGGCCGGCGCCACACAGAATAATAATAGAGGATTTCCATTTCCCCCCTCTGCCGATTATCAGAATATTTTACAGTAGCGCTCTTTTGAACATGTCCAAAGATTAAATCGGAACTCATGGCCCACCCACGTTATTACCAAGTTAGCATGTCGGAGAAGTATGGATGCCGGTACGTTCAACTACGTTCAACTAGGTGAGCCTCCACTACGTTCAACTACATCCACAAACATGTATGTGACGGGGCCTTTAAGGGGAGCCAGTACACGTCTGCAGGGTCAGAACTGCCCTTTCTCAAATCATTCCAAAAAGAGGAAGACTCTTACCAAGAAAATCCAAAAAAACGAACATAGATCACTAACCACAAACCATAATCTTAAGAAACACAGACCGATAACTGCCCAGCATTGAAACCAAGCTCGATCATCCGAGCTTATATGCTATGGACAGCATAAACATCCCATCAAACAAACAAAAATTCCAGCATAGCTTCACATAAACGCGCTGTTTGGACAGCTCCTGGGAGGTGCCCAGGCCATAAATTCATCAGATACCACCAAAACCACACACCAAACACATACCAAGCAACTATTGCGTACAAGCCTATAATATGTAAATAGAGTAGGCTAGTCTAGAAATAGTGTAGAAGAAAAACTATTATCAAGAAAAGAGAAGAAAAAAAGCTAACAAACATAGATTACTAATCACAAATAATAACTATAAGAAACTCAAACCGATAAGTGCCCAGCGATGAAAACAAGCCCGATCATCCCAGCTTATGTGATATGGACAGCATAAACACCCCATAAAAATAAAATAGAAATATGATCGAATATCATTAGACTCAGACGGGATGGCCTAATGAGTTAAGAGTCCGCTCCCTGTGTGGCATTCGAATCCCAGCTGAGTAAAGCTAATGACTTTAAAATGTATACCTGTCGCTATCTAGGCTGGCTTTCAGCATTACTAGGATAGGGCAAGGAAGGAGCAGTGGAATGAGGAAGACCAATTGTCTGTGATTGACAATTTTCTTTCTTTTAGGTACACTAGTTGATTAAGCAGGGGAAATTTCAATCGCGGACAATTGGTCTTCCCTTGCTTAATCAACAAATGTAGCAACAATAAAATATATGTCTGCAGAGGAACAGAAAATCGATCCCATGACCTCCATCATAGAACGCATGCGCTCTACCTACTCGACCAATTAGCTCAGAGTGTATGGGCAAGAAGGGCGTACTCTGTGGTCATTGCGTGTGGCACCACACCCCAGGAGGGTGAAGGTTGGGGGATCGGAATGGGGGGGGGGGGGTAGCTCAAGGTTAGAGCCCCTAATGAACAGCCTAGCAACCTCGACTTCCGGTCTTCCCTCCAATCACATTCCAGTACTCTCTCCTGCAGGAATCAGTGTTCAATCCAATTGAAGCCATTAACCTGGCGGTGTTGTCATTCACCCAACACATTAAAGCCGCATAGCCCGATCAAAGTATCAAATTGTCTAAATCAAAGCAGTTATTTTTTATTTGACTCCACATATCCAACTTAAATAATGATACACTTTATTAAACACCAGTTGTGGTGACCGAATCGTTAGTGTGCAGGCGGCGAGTTCAATTCCTGGTCGAGTCAAACCAATGACTTATAAAATTTATGCCTGTTGCTTCCTAGCTTGGCGATGGGCATTAAAGCTGCATAGTCCGATGAAAATATCAAATTTTCAAAACCAAAAGAATTATCTAGATTTGATTTTACATATCTAACTTAGATAATGGTGTATTTATTAAACATTTGTCGCTACATAGAAGGGAAGATCGAGTCAATTTAATAGAACTTCTTACTGTAGAAGCCTATGGTGTCAGAGTTTTGGTGTGCTTGCCAAAATTAATTTTGCATGCTTACACTTAAAATATCTAAAAAGTTAGCATTTTAAAATAAACGGTACTTCAAATTAAAGTAAGGTAGATTATAGCGATCAACCAAATATATTTATCTAAGAAAATATCAGAAACTCAAAACCATCGGTCTATGCAACTTTACTAACAGGATAGGGCGAGGATTGGTTAGCTCAGTTTGAGAAATTGTGGGGAAATGAAATGAGCACATAAATTCTTAATCTAAGAAGCAAAATATATTCTCAATGTGCCTTGTTATATTTACCCAAAGATTTTAAACTGATTATTAGATTAAATTCAGTAGATCAATTAACTTTACAGTTTGAATTGACAGAGGCCACATATCCTCATGGTTGCTATTGGCAGGAAGTTGAGAGGTTCCGTGGTAATAGACTACATCACGGTTCCGACTGCGAATGCACTGAATACGGTGTTGGGAGCAAAGCAAAGGGGTACGCCCATTGAGTTTGCTGATACACGTAGGGCAAAACTGGCATTTTATTCAAAATAACTAGAAATACATAACAATTTGGCATAAACATGGACGGAAGGATGCAATATAATAATATAATGAATATGGTTAAGACTCAACACTCCATAAACCATAGAATATAAATAAAAACATGAATAAAATAAATAAAACTTACTCTGGCTAGTCTGAGTGCCTAGATTTGTCTAAGATGTGCTGGTTATATTGATGTAAATGCAATGCTGGATAAAAGATTAATATCTTAATTTATTATATATATTTTTTTAGTTGGTATTGTATGTTTCAAACAAGAGCTGAGATGAGCTGAAACTAGCACATTTCATAGCTGCACCCAGTGTATTAGCATGTGCCATGTGCTTCTCGTGGCTTTGTTTTGCTCTGATGCATCCCACAATGCACCGCACCGCTGGAACCGTGAAGCAGTCTATACTCCAATCTAGGTCAGGAAGCAGTCATTTTCATTGGCTAAGGTAGTCATGTGGTACAACGAGTTCATTCAAACATGGTTGATTTACTTCATAGACTCTTTGAATTCAAACTGATGTTGTGTTATTATTCCATGACATTATGATTTGAACACTCTGGAGAGTATATGTGGAGGGAAAACATACAATCGGATGGTAGCTACTGGATTTTAAACAACATAAGACCATCAACAGTGAGACACATTTTCTATAACTTTTACATAGGGTTGTTATTCACTTCTGAGCAGAGTGAGAGGTGAATCTTTGATCTAATTAAACACATGCTGCTGCCTAGATGGGAGTAATTACTATGTCATTATTTAAAGTCGCCCGGTACAGTCCACTGAGACTACAAACAAACTTGGAATATAATACATGAATGACGTCACAGGTGGAATTCCCTCATCACTTGACCTAATATGGTTCCCCATATGACCAAATATGGTTCTGCACAGAAAAAAAAAACCTCCAGAAATTAATCACATTATTTTAACATCCAAGCAAAGATAAGATTTTATTGATTACAATTAAATTTGTATGAAGAACAGATTTTCTTATAAGAGAAAAGTGGGAAAAAAGATTAGGGTAAATGCATAGTGTCGATGTGCTCATTTTCACCGTTTCATTATAACAAAAGATCATACGGGCATGCTTTTGATTCATGCCGTGGGATAGACTGGACACATGTTGTATTGCTACCATACTTAACTACTTAACACACAGAGGCAACAACAACTATTTGACTTGCTACCAAAAAAAAAGAGAAAAAGAAAAAAAAGAAGAAGAATTAATTACCACCAACATTACGTGAAAGTTTGTTTTGTTTAACGACGCCTCGAGAGCACATCGGTTTTTATCATCGGCTATTGGACGTCAAACATATGGTCAGTCTGACATATTTCTTTGGAGGAAACCCACTACCGCCACATAGGCTACTCGTTCCGATAAGCAACAATGGGTATTTTATATGCACTTTCCCACAGACAGGACAGCACTGGTTTCCAATGCTACATGGAAACCAAATATGTGGTACCCAGTTTCAGATAGCGCGTCCCCCTAGTACTTCCCAGGGACTGCAGACCTCACTCACACTGGAGGCGTTCCATTTGGTGCAGTAACCATCTCTTGTGGCACACAATCACTCAGTGGACAAAGTGTTGACACACAACACACTGCACTGTGTGTGGCTCCTATTGTGACGCTCATCCTCGCTAAAATAGCTGCTTGGTGCGACAGGGGTTAAACGGTGTCACCACAAAGCACAGTGACAGAGTGACTAACGCAGTCAGAGCAGCCATTGAATGAAATGAGAGCCTAAATCCACAATCTAAAAAGCAATACTTATTCTTTATATATGTCTTAATATTTACCTGGTACCTTTGAGTTGAAACATATAATAAAACATATAGTTTAATAGAATTTAAAGGTGAAATCGATGGCATTCTATGGCCGCCATCTTGTCTTTTCGCATTCTCTCCCATTTCACCAACTCTGTGCCGATGTAAGTACCCATTTGATACTGGAGCCAAGCATCGAACCCATGTGAAGAATTACTGGTTGTTTGGCCGGTTCCAGTTACTCCTCTTATACCAACTACTATCAAGAGGATCCTGGCAACTGCCTGCCAGTCTCCCCCCACTAAATACCAAAACACAACTCATAAGAAAGAAAGGGAGACAAGTCACACAAGATTGACAGTGATAAGGTTGAGCTTTATTGATACAATTAACTCTTGTTCACCTACTAGTGACCTGCCACCCTGACTCACTTACAACCTGCTACACAGACCCAAGAGCTTCTGCTTGTTCTGTGCCTACAGCCCATTGAACCTAAGTCCTATGGGTGTTACACACAGCTCAGTGGTGAACTGCTTCCTTTGGTATCTCTAAAGTGAGTGTGTGTCTGTCCAGCAAGTGCAAGGAGTTCAAGGGTGACTGGTGTCCTTAATGTATGCAGAATGGCTGGGTGTGCTTACCAGTGGTCCCATGGTAACAAGTATTCGCCATACAGTTACATTAAGCAATAATACCTGTCCCTCTCCCTTTTGCACTCTTCCTGGTGCATGGAGGAAACATTCCTGTAATTAGTAACCTTATCTTAATATTCGGACATCATATCACAATCCTGGTCAGCATGCATCATAACATTTACACATAGTTATTTCCATGTCACACAGCGAGTGGGCACACATTGCATTACTATTACGTAACAATGGTCACCAACTCCATCGCCCGAGATATTGATATGATTCCAAGCTCGGCTTTCACAACTGAAAGACCGTATATTTTTACACATGGGTTCCAACCCTGGTCGAATCAAATCAATGACTTAAAAATGTGTACTTGTCACTACCAAGCCTGGCGCTCGGCATTATTAGGATATGGCGAGGAGCAGTGGAAAGAGGAAGACTAATCGTCCACGATTGAAATTTCCCCTGCTTAATCAACTCATGTACCAAAACATAATTTCATGTCGTTAATATCCATAACTCAGCTTTCTGACAATTTTTCTTTGGAGCTCTTTAGCAGTCCTTTCCTGGAGGCAGTCCTGTTATGGAAACAGGAGAGAATGCTGCAGGAGTCTTTTTTAGTACATTAGTTGATTAAGCAGGGGAAATTTCAATCGCAGATAATTGGTCTTCCTCATTCCACTGCTCCTTGCCCAACCCTAGTAATGCCGAGCGCCAGGCTCGGTAGTGACAAGCATAACACAATTTAAGTCATTGCATTGACTCGGCCAGGGGTTGGAACCCCACGACCAACCAGAATGGGATGCGGATGCTCAACTCATTCGGCCATGGCGTCTGGTTACACAACACAACACAACACACACACTTTCTCTGATCCTCTCCCTAAAGCAGTGATCCAAGTCTCCACCAGGCTGCATCCGATATGTGCACTCACGACACAAACTACTCACAAGCTTACGCATTAGCATCCTGATTTCTTTAGTAGTGCTGTCATTTGTCGCTTATCGACAAATGTTGGCATTGAGCAATGCCAAGTTTTGCAAGTGGCCCGGGTGAAAAAGTTTGGAGAGTTCAGCGGAAACGAGTCAAGTGGGGGCGGGGTTGGGGGGTTGGGGGTTGGGGGTTTGGGGGGGGGGGGGCGTGCTCTGATTTGCGCGGTAGGAGGGGGACTGTTTTACTTACAGTTCACAGACAATTCTTGCAAACAAGAAATTCGCACACAAAAAGAAACTTGTATTAATTATATCGCAGGATATAGCGGGAATCTTCATTTTAGTATACTTATTTCTTTTGCTACTTTCGGTGTTTAAGCAGGAGAAATTTCAATCACGGATAATTGGTCTGTTGTTGCTTAAGCAGGAGACATTTCAATCACAGATAATTGGTCTTGTTCATTCCACAACTCTCTTGCCCTATCCGAGTAATGTCGAACACCAAGCTATTTAGCCACAAGCATAAACTTTTAAAGCCATAAGTTGGCCAAGATCAACTCAACTTTACTTATTCACAATTATTATTAGCAAAGGTGACAGGTCATAAGTTGCATAGCCTGAAAAAAAGAAGAAGATATTCTCTAGGAGTTATTTTGGGCCGAACCATGGTTTGGGGGGGGGTCTCTGTGACCAAGCTTTGCAAGATGCCACCATTCAGCTCTAATCACCCCAACTTATCTGTTGGCATAAGGCCAAATAAAAATATATTCTTAAAGGTTGGTGATCATGCTATTGAAATAAAAATCAGGGTCGGGCGGACGGTTTTTAAATGTTCATATAGATACAGTAAAACCTCCCTATCCGACCGTCTCCACCGATCGACAACTCCCCTATATCAATCGCTTTATTTGGATCCCAACAATACCATTGTAACCATATTCTAACTCCCTCAGCCGACCACCTCCTTAAATGGACCACTTAAAGTCGGTCCCAAGGTCGGTCGATTTAGAGAGGTTTTACTGTAGTTTTGTTCAGTATTTCCCTGGTCTCCTCGCCCTCCCCCCTCCCCCCTCCCCCTCCATTCTCTCCGCCACCCCATTCACATTCCCTCCGTCCTCCCCATCCAACACCCTCCCTCCCCCAACCTCTTCAATTCTCGACCCTGCTCCCTCCCCTTCCCAGCCCCCCCCCCCCACCCCCACCCCCACTATCACCCCTCAAACCCTCTCTCTATTCCTTTCCCGCACTGCCCTGTCCATTCCCCCCTCTTCACTCCCCTCTCTATTTCTCACTCTAACCACCCCACTTTCCATGTCTCACCCCACCCACCCTCTCCATTTGACAGTTTAAAAAAATCAATTAAAAATCAGGGGCCGGCGATTTTTCACGCACGGGCCATGACGATCACCAATTTCTTTTTTATTTGGCCTAAGCAAGAAAATACTTACAGACTTGGAACGTAGTGCAAGCCCAACTATCATTTAAAGTAAATTTGAAGCGTTTTGAGTGTGCCGTATAACCTATGTAATTGTACACTTCCATTCCCTGTGCTACATAAGAGAACGACTGATAGCCTTGCGGTGCTTAGTCTAATGATACAGATCAGTCCTTACCTACTGGGTTCGAGGTCAAATAGCCCACTCTATCTAAATGCAAAGCAGTTGATTCTTTTTGGGCTGTAATTACTTCGTTTAAGTTACATTATATATTCATGCAAGGAATACATGATAACAAAAAATCACCGGATCAGATCTTTAACTGGGCTGGGGTTCGAATCTGGGCGGTTCGAATCTGACGAGCTGTCACACGCTCAACTAATTCAGACATCTGGTATGGTCAACAACGACAAGAGAAACACCCGTCCTGATATAACCTTAAATGTTGCTAGGACGCAAAACAACAACAACCAAACAAGAGCAACTTTGCTATTTATAGTAATTTCTGCAGGGAAAAAATACCCACAACTCAGTGATTATATTAGAGGTGTGGAGTCAGCTGGTCCTTGAGACCTGTGAGATCACAATCCTATAAAAGGGTTTGCACTATCACCCAACACAACAAAACAAAACAAAAATGCCACGGTGACGCGGTGAGCGACTGAAGCCAAACTGAATTCAATACCGCCTTTCCTGATCAATCAATAACCTCGGCCTTTTCCGTGGGTTGCTGAAAATACTGGCACCACTCCCTCACCTCCGGGGGGTGGGAGGTGGAGGGGGGGGGGCCCTACCCCTGGAGCTGCCGTGGAGGAGGTAGCACCAGTTGTACTTCACAGGCTGCAAAATACCGCTGGCATTGCCTTGCTCCTGTGAACTACTATTACGACTACTCTTACTACTATTATTACTACTAATATTATTACTATTATTACTACTAATATTATTACTACTACTATTATTATTAGTACTACTAATATTATTATTACTACTACTATTATTATTACTATTATTACCTTTACTGCTACTACTATTACTACTACTAATATTATTACTATTACTACTAATATTATTACTATTACTACCATTACTGGCACTACTATTACTGCTACTACTATTACTACTACTAATATTATTACTATTACTACTACTAGTATTACTATTACTACTAATATTATTAGTATTACTACCATTACTGCTACTACTATTACTACTACTATTATTACTACTACTAATATTATTACTATTACTACTATGACTACTACTATGACTACTACTATTATTACTACTACTAATATTATTACTATTACTACTACTATTATTACTGGTACAACTAATATTATTACTATTACTACTAATATTATTAGTATTACTACTATTACTGCTACTACTATTACTACTACTATTACTACTACTAATATTATTACTATTACTACTACTAATATTATTACTAATATTATTACTATTACTACTACTATTACTATTACTACTACTATTACTACTACTATTATTTCCACTGCTACTGCAGTTGCGCTTCTCAGGAAACCATAAAGGGGAAACGATGATTAAAACAGGAAATTAAAAGGTGGAATATTGTTGTTGTGTACCTCTTTTTTCCCTACTTGTAGTACTGCAATTTCTACTACTACTATTACAACTAATACTGCCACTTTCTACGATTACTACTACAACTATTACTGCTACTATTATTACTACTACTACAGAGGGGGAAGGGGAATTGATGGGAGGGCACAATGTAAAGAAAAATGAAAACACGAAATTAAAAGGCCGAATATCGTTGTGGTTAACTCCTTTTATTCCCATCCTATTAATGCTACTACTATCTGTGGAGGTGGTCGGTTAGAGAGGTTTTACTATACTACTATTACCCATTTAATAATAATATGCGCATAAAGCGGTTTATGCATTACATTCCCTATATCATTCATTTCCATGAATTTTACTCATTTCATAATAATATGCGCATAAAGCAGTTTATGCATCACATTCTCTGTATCATCATCCATTTCCATGAACATTACTCATTGTGTGATAATATGCACATAAAGCAGGTTATATACATAGTAAAACCGACCGACTTTAAACGATCCCTTTAGCGAGGTGGTCGGATGAGGGATTAACAAACAAAAGTACAATGGTATTGTATGAGCGATCGTTTGGGACCCAAATGAAGTGATATATAGGGGAGTGGTCGATCTGTGGAGGTGGTCGGTTAGAAAGGTTTTACTGTACATTACATTCTCTGTGTCATCCATTTCCATGAATATTACTCATTTCGTAATAATATGTGCACACAGTGGTTTATACATTACATTCTCTGCATGAATATTACTCATTTCATAATAATATGCACATAAGCCAGTTTATATATTACATTCTCTGCGTGAATATTACTCATTTCGTAATAATATGCGCACACAGCAGTTTATACATTACATTTTCTGCATGAATATTACTCATTTCATAACAATATGCACATAAGCCAGTTAATACATTACATTCTCCGCGTGAATATTACTCGTTTCGTAATAATATGCACATGAACCAGTTTATACATTACGTTCTCTGCGTCATCCATTACCTAGGTGCGATGTAAGGCTTGCGGACCGTTCCCGGCCGAGCTAAGGATGAGTGACCAAACGAACGCGGACATCAAGAAGGAGAACATCTGGGCGACACAATGATGATGTCCATTTCGAACCACTGCAACCACTGCTGCAGTGGCGTGCAGACCGCTATCCGCATCGTGCTCCTCGTTTCTATCCCCGTCGTCTTCCTCATTGGGATCACCACTAACGTCCTGCGGGTCGCCGTCCAGGAGAGCGACTTCATCAATATGGCCAACAAAGCCGTCACAGAGGCCATCGAGCTGTCGTCCTTTGTTAGCCGGGTGCAGATCGAACGTGGCACCACGGCCATGTTCCTCAGCTCGAACCGCTCGAGCCTCCAGGCGTACGCCGGGCTTGCTTCAGCGCGGGTCAACATGCAGAGCCAGCTGGCCGCCTTGCCGAGCCTTCCGTCGATCCAGATTGGGAATATGACACTCAGCAATAAAGAAGAGCTGCTTCGCTATATTGACAAACACCGAAAGCGAGTGGATCATAGCAACCCAATCATGTTGCTCAAGACCAACTTGCAATTCTACACCGAGATTGACTTGGCCATCTCGGACTATATTTCGAAGCGCATTGTCGTTCCACATAACGACCGGTGGCTGGTTGCTTTCAACGCGCTGTTCCTTGCGCGTGACATTGCTGGCATCGAACGCGCCATCGGCTCTACATACTTCATGCAGTGCCACTTCACACCTGACTTGAAGCACTGGTTTTCGCAGCTGAAGGTCGAGTTCAAGATTTACCTCCAGCTCACCTTCCAGTACCACCCGAAGAGCAAAGAGCGCGACATGAAGATGCTGGCGACGAAGCTGCAAGAGGACATTGCGCTGTTCTACGAACGTTTCCAGGATGATGCTTACAATGTCGTCTGTCGTGAAGAGTCGATCGACGAGCGACAGATACTCAGTCAGAGCTGGTTCGACAACATGACGCTGTACATCAGCCACCTGGCGTACATCATGAACGAGCTCGCCAACGACCTCCACAAAAACCTCAGCGAAGCGCATGCCTGGGCTAAGACCGAAGTGGTCATCTACTCATCGACGCTGGCCGTCGTCCTCTTCTGCTCCGGTTTCACCATGTACCTCATCTATATGATGACGATGCAGATGCAGAGCATCGCCTCGAGCCTGAACGGAAAGACGAAGGAGCTGGAAGGAGAGAAGAAGCGCACTGAGGACCTCCTCAACCAGATGCTGCCCGCCACAGTGGCCGACCGCCTGAAGCGGAACCAGGCCGTGCCAGCCGAGTTCTACGACATGGTGACCATCTACTTCAGCGATGTCGTCGGCTTCACGAGCATCTCGGCCAAACTCAGCCCGCACCAGGTCATCGAGCTGCTCAACAGCCTGTACATGTAAGTACAAGCAGCATGGTTTCGTGTTTTTTTTCAAGTTAGGCCAAGTAAAAATAAAGTCGGTAGAGTAACACTAGAATATTTCTAACAAACTGACATTTAATTTATATACATACCGCTTGCCTAACTCCAACTAAACATTAAAACTTACTACAACTTTACCAAATGAATACAGAAGATACCTTCTGCTTACATTCTAAATACTATGTAGATACTCACATTGATCTGACTAATATTGATCTAGTTATATGACACTACTGGTACGATATTGCTATGAAATTGTAGGGTTACAGAATTTCATTGTGCTACATGCTGCAAATTGTGTATTCAACAGTTATTGTATACCTTATTCTATATACCTTTTGTGTGAATAACCCTGAATTTAAAAATGGCTGGAAGACCAGTGCTTCGGCACTGACAAAAGACTTATTCAGCACAATAAACATATTTAACACACACAAAAAAGAGAAATTGTCATTTTGATCATACAAATTCGGATTGGGTGGGCGGTTTTTATTTTTATTTTTTATTTGTTTTTCAGTATATCATACAGTTCTAGAAGTTTCAATTTTGGAAGTAAAGTATTTTAATTAACAGTAGCAGCCCTCTTTTTCCACAATGTTTTCATTTATCCCATAGAAAATACAAATTGATTCATATCCTGCTGAGTAATATGTAATTTCTATGCTAGCCCGACACATTTTTAACGTTTATAAAATATAATCAGGAGCAGTCGATTTTTCAGAAATGGGAGGGGACAAGCACCTTTTTCTTCCTTTTTTTCCCCCTTTAAATTTTTTTTTAAATAAAAGGGCCTTATTTGGGGTTTTTTTTATTAGGAGGGGGTACCAGGCCGTGCCAGCCAAGTACCAAGCCATGGTTTAGGTACAAGCAGCATTGTTTCCTGGAGTTTTGAAGTTATTTGGGGTTTTTATTGCGTGTGTAAGGGGTGTAAAATTCTCCGATTATAAGGCAAGATACAAGACAGGGTTATGGGAACTACACGGACACAGCAGGCACAGGGTTAACACAGAAAGATAAGGATATCTCCAGCCAGCACACAGGCCAGTGAGTGTGGGTGGGTGGGGGTGTGGGGACAGTCTCTCCCACCTCTATCTCGGGCTGTCAATCATGTAGGTGTGGAGTCCTACAGCCAATCAGAAGCAGGCTCTCCTATACTCTCCAAGCAGATATTGTTGTACTAGTATATATTACCAAACTGATGATAATTAAAGGATTGATTGATTGATTCTCTACTAAGATGCTGTGTTGTCAGGTATGTGTGTTGTGTTCTGTGGGACTGTCACTAGCAGTCATGTGTGAGGTGATAGCTATCTACCTACGGTAATGAGAGTAACTATCCTTAACTTGTACTGTTGCATTTTAATGAGGGTTTACTAAATAATATCTATGAAACGTGGTCCAGTAACAATACTAATAATATATACATAAGTGTGTATAGTAGTCAGGGGAGTAGCTAGACCTTTAACGATGTGTTCTCCTAATTTCGGTAGGGGGTTTAGGGGGTCGCTTATGGCATCACACCCTTCCGAATATGAAATCATATCTAAGTAACCCCCCTCTCTCTTTCTCTCTCTTTATTATTTTTAAATTTTGTTGTTGTTGACAAAACGATGTGGGCATTTTCGCGTACGCGCGTACGCCTAGCTACGCCCCTGGTAGTCGTAGTAGAGTGGCGACTGAGGCCGGATGACAGCGACTCTTCATTGGGGGAGGGGTGCAGTGCACGATGTACCTATAGAATTTACTAAGACTAAGAGCCTGGATTACTCAGACAGACTAAAATTCCTCAAAATCTACTCCATTGAATGTCGATGTGAGAGATATCGAATTATATACACCTGGAAAATGATTGAAGGCAAAGTACCTAACTATCGCATAACAATGTATCATTCAAAAATATATGGTAGTCTTGTTTTTTTTAATTTTATTGAGGCTGTATTTATACTGTCCATAGCATATAAGCCTGGGTATTCAGGCTTGTTTTCAATGCTGGCCAGTTGTAGTGTTGGTGTTATCTTACCACACAGTAGCTGCTGATAAGGTATTTGATTGCCTCCATTTCAGTAGCAGATAGATGATTGGTACGGTTAGTAGCCTGTGTTAGTTTTTTTTGTATCTTCTTGGCATATATGTATTTTATTTTTTTCTACCCTTACTACTAGACTAGCCTAATCCTATCTACATATCATAGGCTTGTACTTAGCTGTGTGGTGTGCTATCTGGCTACTTTTGGCATGGTTACCTTCCATATGGGCGTCCCGCTGGTGTGCCGAGACCACCTGGTGGTTCAAAGTAACACTAACCAATATTACTAATGATTATCATACTGCCGCCACCTAGTGGTTCAAATTACTCGTAGAAGCTTAACAGGATGTTGAAGATCATTCCAAATGGCGGTTGGTGCTGGTGTCACAGTTTCTGCCATCCGCCAGTTTCAGCGGTACGCATCGCTTCTGCGCATGCATCAAAATCGAACAGCATCATCACTAACCTTATAAATTTAATATAATGTTTTTGGTAAAGATGTTTTCTATATGTGTACCAAGCAATTTGTTTCTAGGTGGTGTGGTTTTGAGATATATCACTTTTTCTGTATTTTCTGTATGAAGATTGCTCACGACCATTAATAATGCCTTGAGTTTGACGGTACGCACAGTGCAAAACATTAGTTTTATTCAAAATTAATACAAATCAAGAACCCTAACCTTATAAATTTAATATAATCTTTTTACTAAAGATGTTTTCTATATGTGTAGCAAGTGATTTGTTTCTAGGTGGTGTGGTTTTAGAGATATTTCACTTTTTCTGTATGAAGATTGCTCACGGCCATTGACAATGCATTTGAGTGTATGCGTACCGCGGAAACTGCCGGATGGCGGAAACTGCGACACCGGATGCATTAATAGGCTGGGTTCGAGAAATAAACTGAAGCGGGACTGGCGTGTGTCCACATGCCATGCGGCTATTCACCGGGTATATGTCGCATCAATCTGCTTCAGCCACGGCAATGGCAGGTAGACCTTGCGACAGTAGTTCGGATCCGAATAAATAGGGTTGTGCTCCAAGTACACAGTCTCTAGCTTCGCCAATAGAGTGAGCGCCTCCATGCTATTCCATGTGCTCACTTTGTTGTCATTGAACCAGAACTCCTCCAACTGTACAAGATGGCCGACGTTCTCGATCTTGCTGATTCGGTTTGATGCCAAGTCCAAGGTCGTCAACTTCAACAGATTATCGAGTCCTTCAATCTTATCTATCATGGTATGGCTCAGATACAGCTCGTCCAGATTCTCCAAGCAGTCCAGACCCTCAATCTTAATGATGCGGTTACTCTGAAGACTTAGACATCTGAGGTCTTGTTAAAGTACCAGCCATAAATACCAAAGCCTCACAGTCAACAAGAACATTACGGGAAGGAAGTCTTTCTGTCCGAGGAGTCCAGCTCTTCAATATAATGCCAGCTTACATTAGAAATCAATCAAACTGCAGTGTACAATCATTCAAAAAGCAGGTCGACAAGGTGTTAAAAACGATAACAGATAAATCACAGATTCCAGGATACACCCAGGTAGAGACCTCCCTAAAATATAGCAAAATAACCCCAATCTCCCCATTTTCCACTTTGAAATTGTAATCTCGCAGGGTTGCTAAGATAGTCTTAGCTTTTTTTTGTTAAACAAAAAAATGTACGCATATTTTTCATCAAAATTCTCCAGAATGCACCATTTTGTATCACTTTTCCAAAATTGTCCCAGAGAGGCCACCTGAACAACCTCCTATGGGGTGTGGAGGGGGGGGGGGCGACCCCCCTCCCTTTGTCCATGCAATGTCTCCCTATTTACAATTTGTGTATTAGGGAGATCTCCCTACTCACACTGTTATCTACTTGGCGCCTAGTAGGCTGAGACCGGGCGCGGTGGCCGAATCGGTACAGCGCGGGCCTCGCTTTCGGGAGATCGGGAGTTCGGTTTCCGGTCGAGTCAAACTAATGACTTATAAAATTGATACTTGTTGCCTCCTAGCCAGGCGCTCGGCATTATTAGAATAGGGCAAGGACTGGTTGGCTCAGTGTCAGGATACTGTGACTGAGAGGGATATCTGGCCATGGTGCTGGCAGCCTGATTTCCCAGTGGGGCAGCACTATAAAGTCATCATGAGTGCGCACTGTCACAAGTTGGTACCTGTCCTGATATGACCTTAGATGTTGCCAGGACGCAAAACTCCAACAACCAACCAACCTGTTATTTCTCCCTATTTACAATTTGTGTATTAGGGAGATCTCCCTAGTAGCACTTGGCTTCTAGTAGGCGTGAGGAGGTTGGAAAGACAGAGGTACATTCTGCTTCAGTCCGTCTAGTCCCCGATCTCGTATGCACACCTAAGCCCCAGTCAGACCTCACCGGATTGAGGAACCGGACAGAAACCAGACACTGTCTGGTGAAGTACGGTAATGTACGGTTTATATATGGTACCCATCCGGCGTGTCCGTTCTATCTCCGGTGGTGTCCGGCGGTGTCCGGTACAAGTTTTGAACATGTTCAAAACTTGTACCGGACACCGCCGGACAGATGTGTATGGTTGGTGTCCGGTTTACGTCCGTTTTGTCCGTTTCATGTCCGTTACTCATCCGTTAGATGTCCGTTTTGTATCCTGAAGAGTCCGTTGACGGTGCTGCGGGAATTCGGTCCGTCGGTTTTTGGCGCGCCCGTGAAAAGTCCGGTAGGTGTCCGGTAGGTGTCAGGTTGGTGTCGGGTCTGTCCGTTTGACGTCCGTTTGACGTCCGTTTGACGTCCGTTTAACTATTCGTTAATGTCCGTTTTGCATCCGTTTTGCATCCGTTTAGCGTCCGTTTAGCGTCCATTTCGTCCGGCGGCCGTTGCAACAGTTCGTCACCGGACTAGACAATTCTTTGTCCGGTGGTGTCCGGTACTCAGTACGGTAAGGTCTGACTGGGCCTTAATAGGTATAGCGACCTACCCTTCTCCCCCCTCTGTGCCAAGCTAAGCATGGTCTGGTACAAAAGGTGCCTAATCGCATTGACATAAGGCGCTTCTGTACAGTTCCGTTATGCAAATAGTTGTTGCATCTTATCTAATTCCAAGAGGCTATTACCACAACGTTATCATTAGGCCGTATTACTAAACATGAACATTGCTTTAGGTTACACGCGAAAATAGTTACTCCCACAGCCCCGTTTCTGAAACAGGGTTGCTAAGCAACCCATTAGAAAAAGTGTCAACAGGTTAAAGAAAATGAGCACATCATTTCTTAAGTAAAGAAGCAAAATATATTCTTAACCTACTTCTTCATATTTACCCGATACTTTTGATTTGAAAAATATAATAAACCATGTACTTTAAGAGATTTAAAAAGTCAAATCGAGAGCATAATAATGCTGTGGTCGCCATCATCTTTTCTTCTTGCATTCTCTCCCATTTCACCAACTCTCTGTCAATATAGATAAACACTGGACGATGGAACCACTACTTCCACAGTTAATTCCTATTTGAAGTAGGTTGTGCTCTTATTTAGACATGGTTGTCATTCACCGCTAGTTTGGGTAAAGGTGAACACTGGCGGAGTGGAGCTCTTCAATAGAGGCGGGGGAGGAACAAACACTACCAACAACTGAAATCTGCAATAATGAAAGGAGAAGCATAATGGTTGGAGTCTTATGTCCTGGAAACATCTAAGTTCATATCACGATGGGTACCGACTTGTGACAGTGTGCACTCATGGACAATTTATAGTGCTGCCCAATTTGGAAATCAGGCCACCAGCACCATGACGTGATATCCCACTCGGTCATATTATCCTGACACTGAGATAACCATTCCTTGCCCTATCCCATTAATGCTGAGCGCCAGGCTAAGAAGTGACAGGTATCCATTTTTTAAGTAATTGGTTTGACACGACCGGGAACCAAACTCCCGATCTCCCACATGGGAGGCCAGCACTCTACCGATTCGGCTACCGCACCCGGTAAAGAAACATAATGATGTTTTTAACAAATGAAAGAGGGGAAAGCATTCCATGAGTTCAAATGAGTCTTCCATTGTCCACTGTGTCAGTATGCAATATATATCTACATGGGAATGTCCAAAATACAATCTCGTGCAATTATTATCCCCCCCCCCCCAGCCCCCACTTTTTTAATTTGTTGCTGTTCCTCTGTTATCTCCAGTCAACCATATACGATGACAGAGACAGTCCAGGTAAAAATGTAAAATTTAAGACCTAAATGCACTGGGATTGGTCCCACTGCTTCACTGGTCACAGATGGTCCAGTGTATTATTAACAACCCCACCCCAAAAACATAATTCATGAACTCACATAACTAGCTACATTAGAGTTACACTAGAATTTTCCTAACAAACCAACATTTATATACCGCTTGCCTAACTGCACCTGAACATTAAAACTTACTACAAGTTTACCAACTGAATACAGAAGATAACTTCTGCTTACATTCTAAATACTATGTAAATACTCACATTGATCTGACTAATATTGATCTGGTTATATGACACTACTGTACCATATTGTTATGGAACTTTTGGGTTTCAGAATTTTCATTGTGTTACATGGTGAAAATTGTCTATTCAACAGGTATTGTACACCTTATTCTATATACCTTTTGTGTAAATAACCCTGAATTGAAAAATGGCTGGAAGACCAGTGCTTCGGCACTGACAAAAGAATTATTCAGCAGAATAAACATATTTACACACACAAAAAAAAAAGAAAATGAAGCTGATCAGATAAAAGATTATATTGGTGGGAATATTTGTGAACGGAATTAACAGGTTTTAAAAAACAACTGTGATAGGCATAGCAACTTGGTGATTTCAGTATAGTAAAGCTGTGCTTGTGGGAGGATATATTTACTGCCTAGTCAACGGTACATCCAGATCGATTACTACCTGGGTCTGGAGGATGGAAACCATCTTCACAAACAGCTGCTGTTTAGGCTTATTCTACATTTCTGATCCACACAAGGAATCGTCACAAAGAGTCGGTGTCATACCATAGCTATGTCCTTAAATTAGTTGGGTGGTTATTGGAATTTTACATCCTGGCATCATCTAAGGTAATATCAGGACGAGTACCGACTTGTGACAGTGCACACTCAAGGTGACTTTATAGTGCTGCCCCACTGGGAAATCAGGCGCCAGCACCATGACCTGATATTCCACACAATCACATTATCCTGACACTGAGTCAACCAGTCCTTGCCCTGTCCTAATAATGCCGAGTGCCTGGCTAGAAAGCAACAAGTATAAATGTTTACGTCATTGGTTTGACTCGACCAGGGTTCGAACCCCACAATCTACCAAAATGGGACCCGGATGCTCAACTTATTCGGACATCCCGTCTGGTCCCTCTGAAGATGAAGTGAATGGGATATGCCCGTTGTACTTCTCAACCTATTAATTACATATACTATATAGCAGAGTTAAGTGAATAGAATATGACTATTGTACTTCTTAACCTAATAATTACATATACTATATAGCATGGTGAATGAATGCAACATGCCTGTTGTACTTCTCAACCTAATTATGCATACTATATAGCATGGTTAAATGAATGGAGCATGCCTAGCTGTTGAACTTCTCAACCTAGTAAGTAGCCATACTATATAGCATGGTGAAGTGAAGAGAACATGACTGTTGTACTTCTCAACCTAATAACTGTGCATACTAATAATTCATCATCATCATGCAGTCAGTCGCTATGCGACAAAGACTGCTTTCATTACTTGACTTCCGCTCTCCATTTAGCTCTCTGCTGAGAGAGTTCTGTCCATGAGTCGGTCTTAATGTCTCTCAGCTTCAGGTTTCTGTTGATGGTATCCTTGAACCGGAGACAAGGGCGCCCTCTCTTTCTGTAACCAGAATACAGTTGAGAATAGAGGATCTGCTTTGGTAGCCTGTCTGATGACATCCTCATGAGGTGTCCAGTCCACCGGAGATTCTTTTTGATCAGAAGATCTTCCATAGAGGGCAGCCCCATCCGTTCGAGTATTTCCTTATTTGTCACTTTGTCCTTCCAGGATAGCCTCATGATTGAATGCAGATGTCGCATCATGAAGGCATGCAGCTTTTTCATCTGTCATCTGTACACTGTCCAGGCCTCGGTATTGGTATTACTATATAGCATGGGTGAAGTGAATATAAATAAAGTTCCATTTGCAGGGGGAGACGGTCTTGGCAATAATATTGTACTGTGATCAAAACATGTTAAGTACATATTCAATAAAAACCGGCATCCATTTTAGTCAGAGATTAATGTTCCATTCAATGGAAATTATTCATACCTCTACAAGTTTTCTTTGAATGCAAGAATGATTAAATAACATGTGTAGTAGTCTGAACTGACCTCTCAGGCAAGTAAACACATAGACAGGTAGGCATGGGTAGTGTATTGATATCAGGGAGCCTAGGTGGTATAATGGTTAGCACACTGGCCCGGAATGCAAAGAGATGTGGGTTGGAGTCCCGCTCTTGGCACAATATTTCCCATTTTCATCACCCCATGACACTGGTTGCCATGACCATGATCCTGTACAAGCTATGCACTGTATGGTTGTTGAACCGACCCAGTGTATGTATGTGTTACTGTTAGTGCATTGCCTGTATGTATGTAATTGTAAGCATTAAAAGACTTACAATTCCAGGGGGATGACTGTAGTAGTCTGAATTAACCGACTAGGCAATTAACCACATAGACAGGGAGGCATGGGTAGTGTATTGATATCAGGGGGCCTAGGTGGTGTAATGGTTAGCACACTGGCCCGGAATGCAAAGAGATTTGGGTTCGAGTCCCGCTCTAGGCGCAATATTTCCCATTTTCATCACCCCCATGACACATGCAACAACGCGCATCAATTTTCCTCGCAGCACACACCATCTACATAGCGACACCTGTCTTGATATGACCTTAGATGTTGCTAGGCCCTAAAACCCAAACAAACAAATATGCATAGCGACATACGCAAATATATATACACATAATATATATGATGTATAATGCATTATGCAAGTATAAATGCTCGGAGGGGAATAAATGTTTCTGACTTCCTCCTTACTGACGCATTGGTGGAGTGCCCCCCCCCCTCCCCCTCGGCGGCGATTTGTAGGCGGGTGCCCCCCCCCCCCTCTGTGTCATCCACTATCGTGGTTAACTGTACAAAGTGGGCTGCTGCTGGTGTTTGATGTGTTATCCACGCCCAAGCTGCTTAACCACTGATACACTGATACGATTCATGCAGGTTATTTTAAGAATTCCTGGTGAAATTAGGGATAACTATGTGGATGTGACTCATGCATAGCCTACATGTGACACGTTATGGCCGTTACAGTGATAGTTATGCCATGTGGGTGATACAAATGGGAAATATTGTGCCTAGAGCGGGAATCAACCCAATACCTCTTGCATTCTTGGCCAGTGTACTAACCATTACACCACCTAGGCTCCTATAGCCTTACCCACGCTTACCTGTCTATGCAGCTCCTTGCCTAAAAGGTCAGTGCAGATTACTACACTCGTCCGCTCTGGAATTGTAAGTCTTTTAAATGATTATTTAATGCTTACAATTACATATATATATATATGGACAATACACTTACATATATATACACACACAGGGTAGGTTCAACAACCATATAGTGTGTAGCTTGTACATGATTTTGGTCACTGCAACCAGTGTCATGGGGGGGGGGGGGGTGATGCAAATGGGAAATATTGTGCCTAGAGTGGGAATCAAACCCACATCTCTTGCATTCTGGGCCAGTGTGTTAACCATTACACCACCTAGGCTCCCTGATGTCACCACCCTACGCATGCCTACCTGTCTATGCGGCTCCTTGGCTGAGAGGTCAGTGCAGACTACTACAGTTCCTATACATGACATATACATAATTTATTATGCGAATATAAATAACGAATATGATCCTTACAACATTGCGTATTCCTGATCCTGTGGTGCGTCACAGTTTATTCTGAAATGAGCGCCACCTATGATAGATTGCAGCTCTACGACCCATTGTGCTGTGATATCACTTTGGCAGATAATCATTGCCAATGTTTATATAACTCAAACCAGATTCTGTATTCTGTTTTCTTGACGTCCAATAGCCGATGATACAAATCAATGTGCTCTAGAGGCGTCATTAAATAAAACAAACTTTTTTTTCTGTATTCTGTTTTCATGGCTCTATACGTATGAATGTATGTACAGACATGTGTGTATGAATGTATGTGTGTATGTATACTTACATGCATGTATGTACATATGTATGTGTACATATTTGTATATATGTACGTATGCATGTAAATATATAATGTATTTGGTGGTATATATCGATCATTCTATCAAACTGGGCACCGCATACATGTATTTGGTTTCCATATTACGATGGTGATAATTAATTCTTTCTTTTAAACCTCCGACTATATATACCAAGCCTGTGTCCCGGGTTGTGAATTAAAGCTGCATAGTCCGATGAAAATATCAACATTTTCAAAACCAAACCAATTATCTAAATTTCATTCTACATATCTAACTTAGATACTGGTGCACTTATTAAACATTTGTCACCACATCGAAGGGAACACTGAGGCAATTGAATAGAACCTGTCACCCGCAGAAGCCTATGTGGTCAGAATATTGACATGCTTGCCAAAATTAATTTTGCATGATTCCACTTCAAATATCTCAAAAGCTAGCCATTTAAAATCAAAGTTACTTTAAGCTAAAGTAAGGTACATAATAATGATCAACCTAATGTATTTATCTCAGAAAATTTCAGAAACTCAAAACGATCGGACTATGCAACTTTAACTACACCCCTTTTATTTGCTGCAGATTGTTCGATGGGGTCATCGACAAGTACGACGCCTACAAGGTGGAGACGATTGGTGATGCCTACATGGTGGCGAGCGGCTTACCCGAGCGCAACGGCGACGAGCATGCGCGGCAGATCGCCCTGATGGCCCTCGACATCCAGGACCTGTCCACCACCTTCCTCATCCCGCACACGACCGAGTTCATCAGGATCCGCATCGGCTTGCACTCCGGTCAGTTGGGCGGTTGGTTGTTGGAGTTTTACGTCCTTGCAACATCTAAGGTTATATCATCAGGATCGGTACCGATTTGTGACAGTTGGTTGGTTGGTTGTTGGAGTGTTACGTCCTGGCAACATCTAAGGTTATATCATCAGGACAGGTACCGATTTGTGACAGTTGGTTAGTTGGTTGGTTGTTGGAGTTTTATGTCCTGGCAACATCTAAGGTTATATCATCAGGATGGGTACCGACTTGTGACGGTTGGTTGGTTGTTGGAGTTTTTTATGGTCTGGCAACATCTAAGGTTATATCATCAGGACGGGTACCGACTTGTGACGGTTGGTTGGTTGTTGGAGTTTTTTATGGTCTGGCAACATCTAAGGTTATATCATCAGGACGGGTACCGATTTGTGACAGTTGGTTAGTTGGTTGGTTGTTGGAGTTTTACATCCTGGCAACATCTAAGGTTACATCAGGACGGGTACCGATTTGTGACAGTTGGTTGGTTGGTTGTTGGAGTTTTATGTCCTGGCAACATCTAAGGTTATATCATCAGGACGGGTACCGACTTGTGACAGTTGGTTGGTTGGTTATTGGAGTTTTAAGTCCTGGCAACATCTAAGGTAATATCGGGACTGGTATCGACTTGTGACAGTGCGCCCTCATGGCGACTTTATAGTGTGCACCAACTGGGAGACCAGGTTGCTGGTACCATGACCTGATATCCCACTCAGTCACATTATCCTGACACCGAACCAACCAGTCCTTGCCCTATCATAATATTGTTGAGCGCCTGGCTTAGGAAGTGACAAGTATCAATTTTTGTAAGTCGTTGGTTTGACTTGACTCAAGTGGGAATTGAACTCCTGATCTTCCACATGGGAGAACTGCGCTCTACTAATTGGGCCACCACGTCAGGTGCAGACATTGAAGACACGAACTAGAGTACTTTGTAGTTTGTGTTGTATGTGGGGGAGGGGTCGGGGGGGGGGGGGAGCGGGTGTGTGTGTGTGGGGGAGGGATGGTTCCCACAAGCTTCCTGTGTTGTGAGTACTTCTACAGTGTGTCGTGTTCTATGCCTGCAGGTCCGTGCGCCTCTGGAATTGTGGGAAAGAAAATGCCGCGGTTTTGTCTATTTGGGGACACCGTAAACACAGCCTCGCGAATGGAGTCGACCGGAGAACGTAGGTTAACCTTGTCATATATATACAGTATAACCCCGTTAAACCAAACTTGAAGGGACCCTATAAATTTGTTTGGATGAACCGATCATTGGTTTAACCGAGCTTTGACTTTGACTTGGCTTTGGCAAAAACGGGGGTGCATTATGAATGTACAATGTATGTGAACACTATGATTATTGTTTTTTTTATGTATATACAGTTTAACCCCATTAAACTAACCTCGGTTAAATCAAACTATCAGTTAATCCAAACTTTTTTCGGCGACCTGCCAAAATACTACCATTTATCATATAAAAAAGTCTCGGATGACCTTAAAACCACATGAAAGTTTGGTTTAACTGTACCGGAAGTGGCTAGGGGCCGACAATTTTGTTTGGATTAACCGATACTTTGGATTAACCGAATTTGGTTTAACCAACTTTTTATATGATAAATGGTAGTATTTTTCCCGGCCGCCGAACAAAGTTTGGATTAACCCCGATCGTTTGGTTTAACCGAGCTTGGTTTAACGGGGTTATAACTTATACTGTATATATATCTGTTGTTGTCGTTGTACATTTGTTGATTGATTAAGCAGGGGAAATTTCAATCGCAAACAATTGGTCTTCCTCATTCCACTGCTCCTTGCCCTATCCTAGTAATGCCGAGCACTAGGGTAGGTAGCGACATGTATTCATTTTTAAGTCATTGGTTTGACTTGGCCAGGGTTCGAACCCGGGTGTTCGAATCCCACGACCTACCAGAACGGGAGGCGGATACTCAACTCAGTCAGCCAAAGCGTCTGGTTAATGTTATACAATATATATGATATATATGATATAGGGTATAGGTTATAACATAGTGTATAATATATTAATGTAAACAATATCTAATAATTTACTAAACATATTTAGCAATATACAATAGTATATAGCAATATACAATAATATATAGCGATGCATAATAATATGTATCAATATATAATCAAATATATTTATATAATTAATATATATGAAATAAAATATAGCATACTAATTTTAAATAATGTAAAATACATAACGATATATAATATAAATATAATATAGAAAAATAGTACAATATATAGCAGTGCATAATAATATATGGATAGTGATAAGCCCTTTATCGCCTGTAATAAGCCCTGTGGTGGTCCTCCCCATCCCATCCAGTTGGGGGGGGGGGGGGGGGACAGGTACCAGATTGCACTCCCCCCCCCTACCCCCCCTGTGCGGGGCGGGACTCGCCACTCACGCGGAAGCATTTATAATATATAACAATGTACAATAATATATAACAATATACAATAATATATATTAACATACATAATGTATGTGTATTAAAACATAACCTCTAATGACATATAATAATGTAAAATATATAATGATATATAATAATATATAATGTCGTAGTGAATTGTCGAAATCCATGGATTTTCCCAAACCAATGGTCTCTTCTACAGACAATTCAGGGTACTTCACAATTATCAACATTTTCACAAATGCACAAAGCACTTAGCTGAGTTTTATTTGCTAACCTTTCGATTTCCTATTTGTGTGTTGCAGCCCGGCGGATTCAAATCAGTCATAAGACGAAGGAGATGCTTGACGTATTTGGGGGCTTCCAGTGTCAGGAGAGGGGCAGTATCGCAGTGAAGGTGCCTTCTGCTTAAAATTAAAATAACAACTGTTTATATGTGAATGAGCCTGTCTCAAAAGGTGATAACTCTTCTTATTTTTGTCCATTGTAACGATTGACACAAAACAGCACAGAAATGGTTACACTGAAAACACAAGGATATTTGATTCAAATCAATATGTATTCTATTGGGATTATGAAACACCATGTAAAAAACAAATCAGTTTATCCTGAGCAAATGCATAAGCAGATAGTATTTTGATCGTTACAATGGACAAAGTGTTGTCCCATATTGCTAAGCACCTTTTGAGACAGTCTCAATATATATATATTCTCGGGCGCGAATGACAGTGTTGAGGGTCCGCAGTTAAGCTAGGATTCCTTAGACGCGGCATGCGGCATGCGGTATACGAACGGTTTGGGCCCTTTCACCCACACCCACACCCACACACACACATAGTGTCAGGTTTCTCTAACACTGTTGTCTATGGGCATTCGCATTCGCATGCCGCACTGATCGCTACATGGACCGATTCAGTATTCGCATGCCGCATGCCGCATACCGCGTGTAAGGAATCACCCCCATTGACTTAGATGCTTTTCGATTTTTTGCCGCATTCGCATTCGCATACCGCATACCGCGTGTATGCGCCCTTTAGGAAGGCTGGCGGTGGTGGCACCAGTGGTCATGTGGGAGGGGGTACTCCGCACCAAATCATACAACGAATAGCGATAACAAATAGAATAGTAATAGTAATAACTCCCTTCCACACCTTAATACTCACATGATTTGGACAGAGGAAGCCTGAGACTGAGGTGGGAGAAGGTTTTTTTTATTAGGTTACAAGAAGGTTATGACGAGGTTACAAGTTCTTCGTCGGAAGATGTCAGTCCATCTGGTCAATGTCTGCTGATGGAGAGGGATGACCTGGGAGCCCGAGGAGGTAGGCCCGGTGGGCGACCCCCACGAAGTGGCTGTTTAAAATAGACGGTGGGTGGGCGTGGTAAAGAATACGCTTTGAAATCGGACCCCGAATGCAGGTCAGTAGGAGTGTAGGATGAGGGGAGGGGGAGGCACGCATGCGCCGCTTGGTGATGTCAGGTCAGGTCGACCCCCCTGGAGGAGCAGGCCTGGGTGGTGCCTCTGCGAAGGCCATGCAGGGTGTACCTGGACACCTCCAGGATGCCGGAGGCCTCCAGTGCCGCTCGGAGCAGGTGGGTGACGTCGTGGGCGGTTAGCGGCGTGCCAGTGCAGGCAAGGAATGCCGGGGCGTCGGCCAGGGCTGGCACCAGGGTGATTGCCTGAGCCCACGCGCACAAAGGCGACCCGGGAAGCGCAGGGACGAAGAGCGAGACCACCTTCACCGGGGAGCGGATGGTCTTTGACGAGGAGATCTGGATGCGAAGGCTGCCAGGGACGCATTGGATGTTGTCTCGACGGAGAGTGTGCAGACCTCCCCACAGGGCGTGAGATGGCGAAAGCAGGTTGGACTGCCTTATGAATGCAAAGTAGGCGATGACGATGGCCACCCAGGGGGCGACCCCGAGGTGCCCCAGGGAACACAGGTATGCGAAGATCTGGGGGGTCATCTAGGGGGTGATGGCAGGCACCCTCCTAACTGGGACGGCGAAGAGTTTCTCAATGCCCTTCTTCACCTTCTCCGGGAATGGAGCATCGAATGGGGCGAGGTTCCCGCCCACCTCCCAGACCCAGGATTAGGCTTCCGAAAGGGCGTTCGCAACTGACACTGGAGAAGGGAGTTTGCGGTGGAGGTAGGCGATGAAGTGGCCTATGTTGTACGGGGTGGGCACCAGGTGGTCGATGCCTTGCTCGAGCATGAACTCTAAGTACTTCCTTGCGTGGTGATCGCAATTGCCCCAGATGCATGGCATGAGGGCGGTGCGGTGGAGGGTCATGAGGTGCTTGGGTGCCCGCCGATCGTAATCTGAGGAAGAGAAAGTCATAGGTCTCGGGTGACCATATAGGGGGAGTGTGTGGCCCTTATGCGTGCGATTCCCCTTATGCAGCACTGCTTGCAAACAATATTGAGGGCAACCTGACAGTAATGTGCGTGGCTAAGAGCATCTGCGAGCACCAGCTCGACCACGGGCTTGTGTTGGACTGTTATTGTGAAAGAGCCAAGCGGCGCGATCATCCAGATCTTGCGGATTCAAGTGCCCAGGGTAGGGTCTGTGGGGTGCCCTGACTCGAGTGCCAGGGCAGATGCCACATTGTCCGTGTTGACAATGACTCGTATCCGCCCGGGGCCTCCGGCCCAAGGAGCTCCACTGCAAGGACGAGGTTCACAGCCTCGAGCTTGTGTATGGTGGGGTAAGTAGCCACCATTTTGTCGCCATAGGCCGCTGTGAAGCAGCGGTCCCGGGAGAACGCCCCCCCCCCAACCCCCTGTGAGGCACGAGTTGCACTCAATGACCCAGCAGGGGCGCGTCTGGGGCGGGAGGAGGCAAAGTCACGGAACCAGCGGACATCGTGCCTGAGGTCAAAGTCCACATCGCCTGAGCCAGTGGTTGCAGTCGCGGATGACCTCCTCGAGTTTCTGGTCTTGGTGCGGAGGACCAGTGCCTCCGAGTTGAGCTCTATCCCGAGCCAGACCAGCTTCAGGGTTGGGGGTCAACACTTGTCGTGGGAAAGGGCCAGCCTGAGAGTAGCATTCCCCTTAGATACGGTTCCCATAGAGTCATCATGAATTACAAATAGATGTGGCAGCAACAATTTCTTACCGCACCGTTTCTTGTTGTGTCCTCCCTGCCTTTTCATCAGCTGGCGGATGACCTCGTCTGAGTCCAACAGTTCAAACTCCAAATTTGAACCATTCGAATCGCTAGATCAACCATCTCTCAATGCCTCTTTCGCCGGTCCCAGACTCCATCTTTGCCACCGTTTTCACCTGTTTCACGGCACACGGCGACACTTGTACATCCTCCTCACTGCTGCTGCAAGATGGCGACCGACATCTACACGAGTTCTTGTGCTTGAGACCAGACGGTGCAAACCACGACTTCCACCCACTATGTTGCCCTTCCTGTATTTCATGTGCTGTCCCCGTTGCAGTATTGTTTAATGACGACTCCAGATGCTCAAGCCAATTGCAGAGGGATTTAGTCTTAGAATCCCACTGTGCTTTTAACGTCTTTTGCAAATATGACAGTCACAAAGGCAGGCGGATCCATTACTGGAGCACTATCACGTCCATCTTTTGAAGTTGAAGGAGATTCTATATGACTGCCTTGTGACTGCGCGAGTGAGTTTGCTTTGACACTGCTCCTCGCATCCACCGAAAAGATTTTGGTCGATTTCAACTTCCTTATGCCCTTAAGGTGAGCCACGATGTAGGTTTTTGAATGAAATGGTCTAAAGACATTGGATATGCTATTTGAAATCGACCCGTATGGTGTGCTGCTCCAGTAGTGGATGCCCATTGGATTGTTTGCATTCGCCACGAAGGCTAAATCCCAATTGAGATTCGAAATGCTACGCTGTCATTGGCGGGATCAAGAAATGCCCAAGCAACCTGACACGGTGTAGTGCATGGCAACACTAAACAGTCTCCAATGATGTGAATTACTCATGTTACCAGCAACATACATAATTCCTATCAATACTGCGACTTGTCGTATCTTTGGCTTGTTCAACTTTAATAATTGATTTGCTGTTGTTGTAAATTTGTCAAGTTTTTATTCTGTTAATGAAATGGTCATTTCTGTGGTGTCAATAAAGAATCCCAGAAACTTTAACTTTTTTGTTGGTGTTAGTACTGATTTAGTTTCATGTATGTAGAACCCTAATTTTGTAAATGTTTCACATAATTAGTCTACTGCTGTCTGGCATTGTTGTTGTGTTTGTGCAACAATAAATGAATCATCAATATAAGGAAACATAATATGTCCTTCCCTAGCCATCTGGGGAAAAATTGGTTTAATTAACCTTGTGAAAATGCGTGGACAGCAAGCCAGTCAATTCAGCATGCACATGAACTCATAAAGTTTGCCATTCCAACAAATTCTGAGATATTTACGATTAAGTTTACAGATAGGTACTGTAAGTCTCTTGCTGTGTCTAAGGAAAACATTTTTAAATGTTTGTATTCTACGAATTTGTTGAATAATGTTAGATCTAGAATTAGTCTTACATCTCCATTTGGTTTGGGTCGCAAGAAAATATTAGATATGAATTCCCCAGCCACATGTAGTGCTGGTTCTATGATGACTTTTTCACAGAATTTAAGAATTTGATTACCTAATGCTTCGCGTTCTGAACCGTGAAATTGGTAAGGTAAAGGTATGCTATTTTGAATAGGTTCTTCTATGAAGGGTATTCTTATCCCTTCAGCTAGACTAAGGATAGTTAAATTATCCGTAATGCTATTCCATTCCAGGGGGCAGTTATTAAGGTTACCGGCTTGAAAAATGCTTACTGGTGTTTGCATTGCCACCTCTATTTGTTCCCTGGGCGGGGGAACGGCTTCTGGGCATTGAACTCCCTCTTGAAGGGCTTGTTCTCATCATTCCAGCCGGATGACTGCCTCTGGACCCTTCCCCTGGCCTGGAAGGTGAAGTTTGTCCTGATCCAGCCTCCTCGTTGGCCGGTTCGCCGGTTTAGAAAATACTGCCTCATCTTCTTGAAGCGGTTAGGATTTGTGTCTTCTGACTTCTTTTTGTCCATTTCCATATGTTTGCCACACTTTGAACCTGTCTCCACCTGTTTGAACAAGTGCTGGAGTTGCCCACCGAACTTCTTCGTCTTGTCCGGTGGTTTCCCCTTAATGGGCTTGGGGGCAAGGAATAATGTATATTCCTTCCCATCTTTGCCAGTGATCTTCTTAGACCTGGCTACCTCCTTGGCTGCATCCGTGCAGACAGCCTTAAAGACGTTCTCAAAACGTCTGTATGAGAGGAAGTTGCTTGTCGCTGTCAGCAAAGCAATCCCCCCATTCATATCATCGCACAGCGATGAGAACTTGTTCTCAGCCATCATCCTATTGGCTATAGGCGTGATGGTGGTGAGGGCCGAGAGTACCCCTTTGCGTACTGTATGCAGGACCGTCTCAAACTTTTTAAGCTCCTCACTGAGCTTAACTTCTGGATCCATTTCCTTAATGGCGGATTCTGGGATCCCTTTGATTCCCGTGAACCTCTCGGCCATTTTAATAATCACTTCAGCCAGCTTAAACGTGTTGAAGTGCCCCTGGATCGTCTTCCTCATAAGCATAGTTATGTGGACCTTCTTCCGCCTTTGCACTTTTTTGTCTCCTTGCCACATGATTTCGCGTATTTCCCTGCGTGATTCGTATCTGAGTCAGAGCTTGTTGAAGACGAGTCTAACGAAGAGTCAGAGTAAGAGGATTTGTGTTTCCTCCTTTTCTTTGTCTTCTTGCTCTTCTTCAAAAGAGGCTTCTTCTTACGGGCCATCGTGTACTCATCCCCTTCTGATGAGTGCTCTTTCTTCTTTTGTTTGCATCTACCCGCAGGCACAACCACTTCCTCCTCTGCCTCGTCGTGAGACAAGGCCTGATCCTGTGAGAGGTCCTCCCACTCAGATTCATCCGAATCAGGCATGACTTTTGATCTCTTTTCCTTTGTGGCCACCACTCTGGAAGGAAGCATCTCCTCCATTTTTTGCTGAACAAGTTGTGCTACTTGCTCATCCAGGTCAGCTGGGCCGGGGCCAGTATCGTACCCCCCCCCACCTCATCGGAATCTCCTTGTTCTGGCAACCTTTGTACCCATGCCGGCGGTGAGCGGTCTTCATCTTCACTGAGCGCATGAGATGCCTCTGCCTTACTCTGCTTCATAGCCATGGCTCGGAGACTGAGTAAAATCCAAAAACCAATGGTTAGGCATTGTTAAGGGCTGGATAATTAGAGTATAATTATACTAGGTGTGTATTATGGCACTAAATAGTTTTTTAATGCAGGCATGTGGCTAATAGACAGTCGCAGGATAACGGTATCAGAAACCAACCGATCCGAGCGAGGAGTAGGGACCAGAGTAGCGGTACCCTCCCACACTCTAAGTACCTATAAACTTTTCCCACCTGTCGCTTTCTTTGCCAACAAGTTGAAGAAAATACTATAGCACTTGGAGGTACGCCTTAACGATAATAACAATTGGGGAATCTTAACGAGACCCAGGAATAAATCCTTACGATGTAAGTGGCTCCTGCCAAAGATCTCTCCATTTAGCAACAGGCAGCTTCATAATTAACCGAACAATGGATGCATTGTTCTAACGATCATATGTAATATGATCGAACCTAATTTATAAAACAGCAATAACTTATCGAAAAGTTCCAAAAAACTTTGTACGTGAATGCTAACATGAACTGAACCAGCGTATCGATTTTGAAAGATACTAACCTGGTTGGTTTTGTAGTTAATGTAGACAAACTGCCGGAGCTGCTCACAAAAGTCCTCCTGCTATGAGCAGATTATGCTAATTGCTGGACTTGGATGTGCTTCCTATTCCCTGGGTTACGAGTAGCCAGAGGCGTAGTACCGAGGTAATATATATATATATATATATATATATATATATATATATATATATATATATATAAGAAGAAAAAGTCAGTTGCACAATCTCTACAATGATATTATTGCAGACCTGCCACATTTTTGGGATGGCAATCTGTATTTTTCACCTAAAATCCTATATGAATCTGTCCCTCATACCATAAAATATGTGTGAATGCAATTACATAATTGTATTACCTAAACATTATATACAAGAAATGACATTAGATTCACATACAACATTCAAATTTGTGGCTGTGGTTATGCCTTTTTATTTCTATAAATTTAACTAAAAGTCCGTATCAAAGTGTAGTACAACCATATCACTAAAAATTACACCAAAATCCGTCTTGGATACGGGTAACGCGCAGCATGTGGCAGGTCTGTTATTGCGCCGTAATTCTAATCTGGAAATGGCCGAATTAGCCGATCCCACACTCATGCCATCTTGATTCGAAAACGAGGCTAGTTCCGCAACTGATCCTAGTTTGTTTTGTTTTGGTTTTAGGCCCTAGTAACATCTACGGTCATATCAGGACGGGTAATGACTTGTGACAGGGCGGACTCATGGCGATTTTATAGTGCTGCCTGACCGAGAGACCAGACTGCCGGTACCATGACAAGATATCCTACCCATTCATATTATCCTGACACTGACCTAACTAGTCCTTGCCCTCTCCTAATAATGCCAAGCACCAGGCTAGGAAGCGACAAGTATCAATTTTGTACGTCATTGGTTTGACTCGGCTGGGATTCGAACTCCCGACCTTTCGCATGGGGAGGCTGCGCTCTACCGATTCAGCCACCGCGTCCGGTCACCAATACTGGTAAAACACTAGCAATGCTATGGTTTACTGTTATGTGCCACAATCAGTGCCATATTTACCCTTAGGCTTGGCAGGCTGAAGCTAAGCGGCTGTCACACCTTGCCGGATTGAGCAACGGACAGAATTGTTTAGTCCGGTGATAAGTATCAAAATGTATTAAAATGTGTCAAAATGTTGCGATATCGGGTCAAAGGACGCTGGACGAATGGACATGAAAAGGACATGAATGGATAGCCAACAGATGAAACAAACTCAAACCGGACAAGAACCATAGATGTCAAGTTTTGTGCATGTTCAAAACTTGTACGGACACAAACTGGACATCAATGGACTTTGTTCGGTTTCTGTCTGTTTCCCCCAATCTGGTGAGGTGTGACAGGCCCTTTAGGGCCTCAACATCTATGAGCGGAGAGGGGAGGGGGGTGGGGCTCTGACCCAGGTGCATAATATTGTTGACACTGCCATAGACCTTTGGGAGGGGCCTCACAAGTGGAATAGCCTAGGGTCTCTCATCTAAATTCGGCACTGGCCTCAATGCATAAAAGAGAGATTGTCGGCATGGCTGTTAAGAAATTAGAGAAATAGTAGATCTCTCAGCAGTAATGTAATTGCACTATGCATATCATCATTGAATAATTAGGGAAATATGATAATATATAATATACTGTATACTGATAGTCTCATTCAGTTGGGGTCTAGTATGTTATATGGATGTAATATTCCTGAATAAAAGTAATTAAATTGAATTGAATCGAATATACAGTAATGCTAGTTTTCAAATGATAATTCTTCCTAACTGTAACATAGCAGCTGATATCAGAGAGACAGTTGCAATAAGACCAAAGCAGTTAAAGCTGCATAGTCCGATGAAGCATCAAATTTTCAAAACCAAAATAATTATATAGATTTGACTCTACATATCTAACTTAGAGATTGATGCACATATTAAGCATTTATTGCCACATAGAAGGGAACACCTGAGGCAATTTGATAGAACCCCTTACTCTTGAAGCCTATGGTGTCTGAGTTTTGGCGTGCTTGCCAAAACTAAGTTTACATGTTTGAATTTCAAATATCTCAAAACTTATCCATTTAAAATCAAAGTTACTTTAACCTGAAATAAGGTAGATTATAACGATCACTTTAATATATTTATCTCAGAAAAATTACCAAAACGCAAAATCATCGGACTATGCAACTTTAATACATTTAACAAGTATTTACACATAGCAGAGGTCCGCCTAACACAGGTATCGGTGAAGACAGGTAGCTACTGTAAATAATGTCTCGTCTAGCAGGATAAAAGCGGCAACTTCATATACTACATAAGAGTACAATCCACTCCCCTTGAAGTCACCTGGTAAACAAACAACTCTGAATACAGTAAAACCTCTTTAACTCGACCGACCTTGGGATCGACTTTAAGTGGTCCATTTGGGGAGGTGGTCGGTTTAGGGAATTAGAATATGGTTACAATTGTATTATTGGGACCCAAATAAAGCGATCGATATATGAGAGTGGTCGATCTGTGGAGGTAGTCGGTTAGGGAGGTTTTACTGTAGTTCTAATTTGTGCCACAGGAGTTGGCCATTGCGACTGGGTGACGGGTGGAAGGCGTTATTATTCAAAGCAATCTATTTCTTCTTCTTTTTCTTCCTGATACAGGGCAAAGGTAAGATGACGACATACTGGTTGATAGGAAGGGCCATAGTGCCCAATTCCACACTAATAGAGCCCCCGGACGGTCCACCGGGCACGGTCAACTCCAACAACCAGAACAACCAGCACTGGTTCCAGGCTGAAGGTGTGCAGTGACGTCACGTGACCTACATACGACACAACATATGGCTGAACTGTCTGCGGCTGTTTTTTTCTTTATGATTAAATTGTGGTCTTTGCTAATATAAACAAAGATCGTTGTGAGACTATCAGTGTGTATGTGGTATTTGGACAAACGACTGGAATCGTGGAGCTTCGTTTGTTGTATGAGTTTTGCGTCATAGGACGGATACCGAATTGTGACAGTATGCACTCATGGTGACTTTATAGTGCTGCCCCACTGAGAGACCCGGCTGCCAGCACCATGACCAGATATCCCACAGTCACATTATCCTGGTACTGTGCTAAGCAGTCCTTGTCCTATCCTATTAATGTCAAGCGACAGGATAAATAGCGACCATAATATTATCTAGACCCAACACAGTAACTGCATAGTCGGATGGTTTTGAATTACTGACATTTTTAAAGCTAAATATATTAGGTAAATCAGGTAGGATAATCTACATTACTTTAGCTTGAAACAAAAGTAACTTTCATTAGAAATAGCTAACTTTGAAGAGAAACTTGATGCAACTTGACTTGAATCTCTAGGCATGGCAAACTAAAAACTTGAGTAAATTAACTGTTGAACCATTTGGGCGATGTTCAATATGTTACACATAGGACTCTGAGAAGCAGTAAATGTATCAAGAACAAAGACGGCAAAATGCTCTTTGAAGAAGATGAAATAAAGTCCAGATGGGAAGAATATGTAAACGAACTATACAATGATGACAGAGGGAACCCACCCACAATTGAGAAAGAAGATGTGAATATTATATTAGTATCAGAGGTTGAGAAGGCTATCAATGATCTAAAGGCAGGTAAGGCTCCTGGAAGTGACCAGATAACATCAGAAATGATAAAAAGGACTAGATGAAGTGGGGATTCAAATCATTCATAAGCTAGTAACTGACATCTATGAGACTGGATTTATACCATTGAATATGAATGAATCCATATTTGTACAACTCCCAAAGAAGCTAAAACCAACATTGTGTACTGAGTACAGAACACTAAGCCTGATGAGTCATATGTTGAAGATGATCCTGAAAATAATTTTACTGAGAAACAGACAGAAAATTGAAGAACAAATCAGTAACGTACAAAGTGGGTTTATATCTGGAAGAGGTACACGTGAAGGGATTTTCAATATGAGAATGATTTGTGAACGTTATTGTGAAGTGAACCAGGATGTTTATGCCTGCTTTATTGACTATGAGAAGGCCTTCGACCGAGTCAATCATGAACTGTTAATCAAATGTTTACAAGATATTGGTGTCAATGGCAAAGACATTAAACTAATTGCGAACTTATACTGGACACAACGTGCATTTATAAAAATGGAGCAGGGCCTATCGGATGAAGTTATGATTAAACGAGGAGTTCGACAGGGGTGTGTATTGTCACCATGTCTATTTAACCTGTACACAGAGATGATTTTCAGACACATTGAAGATTGCAAGGGAGTGAAAATAGGTGGCATGAACGTCAACAATCTTAGATATGCCGATGACAGTGTAATACTAGCAGACAGTGAGAAAAACCTACAAGATATAGTGAATAGAATCAATAAAGCTGGAATACTATTCAACATGAAGATGAATGCCAGGAAGACCAAAACAATGGGTATAAGTAAAAAGACAGATAAACCAAATGTCAATATAACCATAGATGGCACAAACATAGAACAAGTATCCGAATTCATATATCTCGGACAAAAGATTACAAATGATGGGAGATGTGAGGAAGAAATTAAAAGAAGGATAACAATAGCCCGAACAACATTCTCCAAAATGTATAGAGTGTTAACATCAAGTAAGATATTAATGCAAACAAGGAAGCGTATTCTTCAGTGATATGTGTGGTCTACTCTAATGTATGGGGCAGAGACATGGACAATCTCTAAGAAAATGTACAAACGTTTAGCAGCATTTGAGATGTGGACTTATCGAAGGATGATGAAAATATCATGGACAAAGATCACCAACAAAGAAGTTCTCAGAAAAATTAAAAATAAGAAAAGCTTGTTTGCCACGATACAGACAAAGAAACTTATTTATTTTGGCCACATCATTCGTCAGAGTTCAATATACCATACATTGTTGGAAGGGAAGGTGAATGGCAGCAGAGGGAGAGGGAGACCAAGAACATCATGGTTTACAAATATTTCACAGTGGACAGGCTTGAATTATTCACAGTCTATCAGAACAGCACAACATCGGGACAAGTGGAGAACCA
Organism: Branchipolynoe longqiensis; assembly: GCA_030323885.1. Classification (NCBI taxonomy): domain Eukaryota; kingdom Metazoa; phylum Annelida; class Polychaeta; order Phyllodocida; family Polynoidae; genus Branchipolynoe; species Branchipolynoe longqiensis. The sequence goes on from CM059194.1 coordinate 22,991,500, forward strand.
TTGCATCCAACCCTCGACTAGAGGATGGAACTATTGATTGATTGATTGAGGACCCTGTATTTGCGATGTGATTGGAGTAGATAATTGAGGTGGGTGTGGCTATTGTCATCCTTTCCTAGTGAAGCAACACATATGTGTTGTTTTAATAACCAAATCACATAAAACTACAACAGTAAAGTTGCTGTTATTCCCATACCGCGTAATGAAGCATACGATCCAGAGATGAATGTAAATACCTCGGACCTTGTAATGATATCTACAAAATCACCATTTTAAATTGTGTAGATAACTACAGTAAAACCGCTCTAAATCGACCGACCTTGGAACCGACTTTAAGTGGTCCATTTAGGGAGTTAGAATATGGTTACAATGGTATTATTGGGACCCAAATATAGCGATCGATATAGGGGAGTAGTCGATCTGTGGAGGTGGTGGGTTAGAGAGGTTTTACTGTAGTGTAAGAGATAGCCGGAAGACTCGGCGCTGGCAAGAACGACATATACTGATAATCTTCTGTATATACATATGAAATCTGTTTACATATATGCTTAAATTTCTATGAATATTGCAGCAATATATGAGTCAGGATCACGAAAAGAGGCCAATCGGGGAAAGTTGTCGGCGTCGAACATGGATGTCGGCGTCGATCGGTATAATTATAATTTAGCATTGAGAGAGGTGTTGGAAAGTCCTTAAATTTATCCTGAATGTAAAGGTCGAGAAAATACAACAACCTTATTTGTTTCTAGGATAATTTAATATAAAACAAAGAAGTGCACTACACTTTAAGAATTGCGACACCGACATCTGTTAGTTGTCGGCATCGATCATTGGATGTCGACATCGATCGGTATAATTATAGTTTAGCATTAACAGAGGTGTTGGAATGTCCTTAAATTTATCCTGAATGTAAAGGTCGAGAAAATACAACCATATTTGTTTCTAGGATAATTTAATATGAAACAAAGAAATGCACTAACTACACTTTTAATAATTGCGATGCCGACATCTTCAATTGACCACCAATTGGCCCATTTTCGTGAGGCTGATTCATATACATTTAATATATAGTTTATATGAGTTTTACATCATGGCAACATCTGAGGTCATATCAGGAGAGTTTATACATGCATGTTCGGTTAATCTTGTTTATATATATAAATATATATAATAGATATGTAATATATATTATACCCTTCCTACGACCTGTCCTGCAGTCGGGGTAATTTTTTTAATTAAATAAATGTATAACACAACAAAGAATTTAGTAAATATCTATTTTAATGATCATTATGTTTGATTAAGCTTGGAAGACAGCAATCCTTTAATATAATCAAGAATATATGGAGATACAAAGTATGTAAGGATATTAAAATTAATACTGTATACATCCTCTAGGGATAGGTACTGTAATTTGAAGGATAACTTGAATTATCAATATATTAATCAACTAATTTAAGCTATATAATTTAATCACTTAGCAGGTTCCGACTGTAACGCCTGTGATTGGAGAATGCCTGCCGTGTGCGGACAAGTTTCAAATGCAACTTTCTTTGCCTCTGATAACAGGACACCTGCAATGTCAGTCCAATACTGGTCTGGGTGCACAGTTGTCCTTTGATAGCATGTACAACTCTCTGTATACTCTACAAAAAAAAATGATCTGCAGAATTATCTCAACAGTTGAAAGTCTCTTTTCCGGAATACAAAAATCAGAGAATCAATGAAAGCATCTACGTATACGAACGATGAACACAAGGAACAAAGGCGTCCAGCTTTTGCAAGATTTTAAAGCAATCTGGCAAAATTGGAAAATCTGCATGCCTGGCAATGTGATACTGATGTCTATTTGAAGGAAGATTTTTGTTGTTGCTTCAGACAATTGGAAACAATTTAGTTTTGTTTAACACCACACTGGTTAATAGTTAGTATTCAATTAGTTTATGGCCATACATCAGGGATGAAAGTGGTCTCTGACAAAAAACGCGGAAAGCAAGCTGAGATTATTACACCAATGGCGAATTTCCGTGAAAACATTGATTTCCCCCCATAGGATCAGGGAATCGCGGGAAAATGCCGGAAGTCATGTTGCAACTACCCTTGTTGTGCCTAGATTATCGCCCAAACTTATCTCGTTCTTGTTTGGGTTTTATGTTCTCGCAAAATCTCAGGTCATATAAGAACGGTATTCAAACCAACCAATTTTGTCATATACATCCTGATCTTAGCATTTTGCTTAACATTAATTGGTAAATATAAAAAGATCGGAGAAATCCGCGAAATCGCGGAGATCTTTCATCCATGATACAAGGTTGATGCCTAACAGGTTCTGATGAATCACTTCAAACACTAATTGTTAGGGTGACTTCCTTCCGTTGACCACTGCCACCATATAATTATTAAACGAACATGACTAGCACCTTGAGTTGAATCCAGAATCCTGAGTGTCAGACCTCCACAACTTTAACCGTAAACTGCTATCAGATCTAACGCACCAAAAAAAAAGCTATATTTAAAAGAATGTTCAATATAACCACACTCGTAAATCGCAGAACACCACGAGTAACGACGGAAAAATGGCACCAAACCCTCATTAGAACATGTCGATCGATGATTGATGAGTGTTACTTCTAACTCAAGTAAGCTATTGATTGATTGATTGATTGATGAATTGTAATTTCAGCTCTAGGTCAGATTCACCACACTGAAAACTACCCCTCCTTATTCAACTCAACCTCAACCACACACCACCCCCCACTCCCTAAAATTGTTGACCTCAAACCCTCACCCCCACTCCCTAAAAAGGTCAACCTCAACCCCCACACCCACTTCCTAAAAGTGTATACCTGAACCTCCACACATCCACTCCCTAAAAATGTAAACTACCCCAACCCCACTACCTAAAAATCAGGGATGAGTGGTCTCCGGGAAAATAAAGCGGAAATGCTGATATTCTGCCATAGGTTTAGCATTGTCAGGGAATCGCGGAAAATTCGCAGAAGTTAGATTTCATATATATTGGTATATAAGACTCCCCTACGAAATGACAAGGAGACCAGCAGATTGGGTTGGTTCGTTTATTCGTCTCCGGGCTGAGCGATAAATGCCCTACCTAATCAAAAGCAAAAAACGGGAGGCAAGTGACGATTCAAACCGCTTGAGAAGAGCCGAACGCCACAGGGCCCGGTAGGTCCATCTCAAAGCCGTCGGACGAAGGCGGTTGGCTAATATTAACTCGAGTAGAATCGAATAATAAATAACTAATAATTCTCCGAGCGTTTATATGTATATAATAGATTATATATAATATTTGCTGATAGTGCTGCGCCATTTGAAGCATGTATTAGTAGTATATGCTGATCGTGCTGCGGCGTCTGCACTACGCATTAGTATATGCTGATGGTGCTGCAGCATAAAACAGTAGAGCCTATATGTTAATCGTGCTGCGGGTTTTGAAAATCCGCGAAATCGCTGAGATCTTTCATCCTTGAAAATTTAAACCTCAACCCCCCACCCCCAATCCCTAGAAATCTAAACCTCAACCCCCCATCCCCTAAAAATCTAAACCTCAACCTCCCCTACCTCGCTCCCTAAAAATTATCCCATCAGTTTTTGAGGGCAAATTCCTCGTCAACGCAACCAACTCAAGAGGGTACTGTAACCGTCTGGACAGCACATCTAGTTTAATCGACTTTTTGCTTGATGGGCCTCCTGGCGAATTGTAGAGGAACTAGACGCGTTGGTGAGAGTGGTGCCACCTTTCGGTCTATCGGGACATAGTGGGTCAGCAGTGTGTTGATGGTGTAGACATAGCAGGTGAAGTTTTATCGACTTTTTGTCTGATGGGCCTCCTGGCGAGTTGTAGAGGAACTAGAGGTGGGTGTGAGAGTGGCGCCATCTTTCGGCCTGCAGGGACATAGTGGGCCAGCAGTTTGTTGATGGTGTAGTTTAATCAACTTTTTGTCTGATGGGCCTCCTACCGAATTGGAGGAACTAGAGGTGGCTGTGAGAGTGGCGCCACCTTTCGGCTTCCCGGACACAGTGGGACAGCAGTGTGTTCAGGCCCAGTCACACCTCACCGGATTGGGGGGGGGGGGGGGGGGGGGGGGGAGCAGACAGAAACCGAACAAAGTCCGTTTTGTGGCTGTACAAGTTTTGAACAAAACTAAGAACAGATGCCACCGGACTGGCGTCTCCGGTTCTTGTCCGTTTTGAGTTCGTTTCATCTGTTGGCTATCCGTTCATGTCCGTTCGTTCAGAGGCCATTGACTTGATAGCGCAACATTTTGACACATTTTAATACATTTTGATACTTATGACGCCGGACTAGACATGTGTGACTGGGGCTTTAATGATACAGATGTTGCTGGTGAAGTTTTTTGCCTGATGGGCCTCCTGGCGAATTGTAGAGGAACTAGAGGTGGCGGTGGGAGCAGCGCCACCTTTCGGCTTCACAGACATAGTGGGCCAGCAGTGTGTTAATGATATAGACATTGCTGGTGAAGCTTAATCAACTTTTTGGCTGATGGGGCTCCTGGCGAGATTTAGAGGAACTAGAGGCGGTGATGAGAGTTGTGGCACCTTTTGGCCTGCCGGGACATAGTGATTTGATGGTGTAGACGTTGCTGGTGAAGTTTAATCGACTTTTTGCCTGCTGGGCCTCCTGGCGGGTTGTAGAGGAACTAGAGGCGGTGATGAGAGCGGCGTCACCTTTCGGCCTGCGGGGACAGTGTACCAGCAGTGTGTTGATGGCATAGACGTTGCTGGTGAAGTTTAATCAAGTTTTTGTCTGATGGGCCTCCTGGCGAGTTGTAGAGGAACTAGAGGTGGCCGGGAGACTGGGAGTGGTGCCACCTTTCGGCCTGCTGGGACATAGTGGGCCAGCAGCGTGTTGATGGTGTATACGTTGCTGGTGAAGAAGACCAGGCCAGCCAGCCAGATGAGAGAGAAGGTGTTCCGCCCCACAAACTCCAGGTTGTACGCTGCCATCAGCCACAGACCCTGGAGTGAAATGCACAAGCATGAAAGTGGTCTCAGATTTAAAAAAGAAAAGCGGAAATCGAACGTGAGACGGGCACTAATTATCAGAACCAGGGTTCATACACAAAGCTGGCTACCAGATTGAAGAACATTTTCTAAAAACATTTTCTAGAACATTTCCAAGAACATTTCCAAGAACATTTCCAAGAACATTTCCAAGAATATTTCCAAGAACATTTACAAGGACACATTTTGAGGCCAAATCTTGTATACAACTCAAAAGTAGGTCATTTCAAATATCACATGGCATGTTATAATCAGGATTGGCCACCAGATTCAAGAAAAATTTAAAACCAGCTCAACAATTAACCGATCTTATACTCATACTATTTTGATTAGAAAAAATGAGGTTAGTTGCACAACTGATCCTAGCAAAACCCTAACAATGCCATGGTTTACTGTCGTGTGCCCAGATGAAATCATTCTTTTAGAATTTTCATTTAGAAGTTTGTATTGCAATTTAAATAGCAATACAAGGAAAGTGTAAGAAACAATGTCCTTAAGAAACGACTAAATTGTGTGACCCGTCATGATATGACATTGGATATTGCTAGGACGTAAAACAACAAATAAACCATAATGCGTTGTAATACAAAGGTAAATGCCGAGTGTGTGAAACACTGTCTCTAAGAAACTACCATAATGTGTCTGCAGCTTAGTTTAGATTTCATTTACAACATTTTCTTTTCATTTCTTTTTCCTTCTTCAAATAACTGTTAGGTAGTACCGACAAACACTGGCCAATTTACACTAAAATAAACCATAACAAAATCTTTCGAAGCTACATTTCTTTTCACTCGATATGGTGAACAAAAATGATTGGCACATTCATTTGAATTACATACAAGCAAAGTATGTAACAGTTCTGAACGACAACAATTTCGATAATTTGTCATCGCCGTTTAAGAGAAAACCCTGACTTTCAAAAACATTTTAAGATTCTCGAAAATATGTTGATTAATTTCCGAAACTTCCCGAGACTTTCCAACAAAAAAACGTGTAGGAAGAAGAATCTTTAACTGAGGCTGGTTGGAGTTTGATGTCCTGGCAACATATAAGTATTCATATCAGGACAGGTACCGACTTGTGACAGTGCGCACTCATATAACCTTATAGTGCTGCCCCACTGGGAGACCAGGCCACCAGTACCATGACCCGATATCCCACTCAGTCATATTATCCTGACACTGACCCAACCAGTCCTTGCCCTCTCTTAATAACGCAGAGTGCCTGGCAAGGAAGTGACAAGTATCAATTTTGTAAGTCGTTGATTTGACTCGACCGGAAATTGAACTCCCGACCTTTCCGCACGGGAGGCCTGCGCTCTACCGATTCGGCCACCGAATCTTTGGCTGGTGTCGGCGAGCTGTTCATTGTGAACATACCTGGGTGGCGAACCAAAGAACGACGAGGAGAGCGGCCTTCTGAGGAGGCATCTTTATCCTAGGCACGATGACTGGCAGCACGCACAGGTACCACAGGAAGTACTACAAGCAGGAACCCACACATTACCATCAGTCATAAACGCCGACTTCCTCACGCAAAAACAGTCAAGCCAGTTCAATATACACTAGTAAAAGTACTAAAACACAAAGGCATCAACTGTATTAATATCTTAAGCCTAAAACCAGCAAATCTCTCAAATAAGCACATGGAACTCCTATGGTGCCTAATAAAGAACGAAAAGCAAGCAAACATAGCCATAGCAAGTCTCTATAGAACACCATCATGGGAAATAGAAGAATTCTTTGAGGCCCTAGAAAGCAGCATAAACATGGTAAAAAAAATCAACAAATGCAGAATTTTTCATATTAGGGGATTTCAATGTCAACTACAACAGTAATGACAAAAATAAACAAATGCTGCAAACCACTATAAAAATCCTAGGCCTACAACAGCTCATCACTGAGAAAACAAGGCTAAGCAACAACAGCTCAACAATTGACCTAATACTAACCAACTCAAACCATGCCACTAAATGGGGCACCAGAAGTATATGAGCTAATATATGTAACAAGGAAAGAAATAAAAAGCACAAATCACTATGAGTATAAGATGGGCAGGTCCTTTAAAAACTACTCAAAAGACTCATTAACAAACCACCTACACCAAAACATAAACAACACCACACAAAACAGAGACGATGTTGATATCTACTGGAGCAATATCATCACAGAAGTAAGAAATTCAATTGATAAAATGTGCCCCATGAAGAAACTAAAAAGAAAAAAAGAAACAAGACCCATAGGTAGATAGTGAACTGCTAACTCTCATCACAACCAAACGAAAACTGCGAGACAGAGCAAAACGCACAGAAACCACAGAATATGAACTGGCCTACCATATCGCCAGAAACAACTCTCTCAAAGCAGTTAGAACAGCAAAAAAGAAATGTATAATAAAATAAGACAAGGACTGGGGAAGCAACACAAATAAATTCTGGAAAATGTAAACTTGTGACATAAACTTCCAGGATAATGAAGGGAAAACTCTCACAAACAACGATGCTGCAAATAAACTAAATATGCACTTTGCCATGGTAGGGCAAAAATTGTAAGAAAGGTTCACAAAAAAATGGGTAAATAGATCAGGGACAATACAGGATGAAATCCCCACCTGCAAAACTAAAATAACAGAGATCACAAAACTAATAAATGACATAGACACAAATAAACCAAGTGGAATAGACGAAATCCCCACCAAAATAGTAAAAGAGGCACTCCAAGCCCTCCCGGCCACCATGGTAGACCTATTCAACATCTCCTTTGAGCAGGGGGGTTTCGTCACAGCCTCGAAAATGGCAACTATCACCCCCATCCACAAAAGTGGAGACAAGCAGGACATGGGAAACTACAGGCCAATATCAATACTACAAACCCAAGGCAAGCTCATTGAAAAAGTGTTCCATAGGCACATAAATGAACACCTGGAGAAAAATAATATACTAAATAAAAGACAAGGGGGCTTCAGGAAACTGCACTCCACAGCAAAAATAATAGCAAATCTGACAAGTGACATACTAGCATCAATGAACCAAAAACAATTAGTTGGAGCAGCCTTCATTGACTTTAGTAAAGCTTTTGATACAGTATACCACAATATACTACTGGGAAAACTAAAAAATATGGGTATAAAATCCAACACAGTGCGCTGGATAAAATGCTACCTAAACAACAGGCAACAAAAAACAAAAATACACAACACACTATCAGATGATCAACCTGTCACATGTCACAAAACAGGGAAAGAACAGAGATGGGGAAGAACAAAACCGGGAAAGAACAGAGCTGGGGAAGAACAAAACAAAACAGGGAAAGAACAGAGCTGGGGAAGAACAAAACAAAACAGGGAAAGAACAGAGCTGGGGGGAAACAAAGCTCGAGAAAAACTAAACAAGGCAGAACAGGGAAAGAATAATGAAGAGCAAGAGACAACAGTGTGAAACTGGGAGTGTAGACAAGTCTGTCTTCACATGAACCTCATTTTAGTTAGAGATTAAGCATATTGATTAATGTGTGATCAATTATTTTGTTTAAAGTTGAACTAATACCTGGACAAAATAAGACGACTCTAAAGGCACAAACTGACCTGTGAGGTGCAGACCTTGTTGAAGGTGACGAAGATAAATGTGTTGAGGAAGCAGCAAAGGGCCAGGTCCGAATGATACCTGCAACAAACTCAGACAACTTGTAGGTGTACTGCACCGAAAATTGCACCTGGAAGGTGCAGAAGATTGCTACAGGTGGACAATTTTACGCTTTAAATAATATGTCATGGGGGTGATGAAAATTGGAAATACTGCGCCTATAGCCCCAATATTTTAACTTCTTCAGCACATGTACGGGTGACCACCTGTGACTACAAGGTTCTTTAGAAATCCTGATACAGGCTTCCATTGTAATCTACCAAATCAGTAATGGATAAATAAGTAAAAGTGTGTTACCTGAATGAAGAGACCACAATGAGGACCATTTGAGGAATGAACACGAGTAGCCCGACGATCTGTGAGAAGCGGGTCTCACCGAGTAGGTAGAGCAGGTAGAAGTAGGCGGAGAAGTTGTGGCGGGTGTCACGCCTAGTCACGTGGTACAGGTAGGCCTCCTCCACGAACTTGGAGCCATACCTTTCAGAAGGGAACTGATTAGATAGATTCAGGGATAAAAGTGGTCTCCAACGAAAAACGCGGAAACCTTGGCGCCAACCGTGAATTTCCACGAAAACTTGGGTTTCCCCCCATAGGATTAGCACTGTCAGCGAATCGCAGGGAAAACGCTGGAAGTCAGGATTCAACTGTCCTTGTGACTGTATCAACGCCCATACATAACTCTTTCTTGTTTGGGTTTTATACTCTAGTAAAATCTAAGGTCATATAAGAACGGGATTCGGACCAATCAATTGCTGTCATATATATCTAATATATACTGACATTTGGTTAACTTTAATCAGTGAATATCAACAATCGCGGAAATCCGCGAAACCGCGGAATTCTTTCACCCCTGTAGATTACAGCATTTTAAGTACATGATGAAGCTTCTCCCTGCAGCATTTATAGTAAATCTGAAAAAAAGAAGTCCGCGATTTCCCGGAGGAATACCATGCCTGATTACATCACTTTAAATGTTTTCTAATAGCAGAATACTTTTATCTAAATGAAATTAGTCAGACTGAGTTTTTGGTTTAATTTATTGTTTTTTTGTTTGTTTTTGCTTTAAAGTCTAAATATAATACAATATTATCTACAATATTCCGCTATATCATCCATCTCATCATGTATAACTAGACAGAATGGTTGAATGAGTTGAGCGCCCGCGACAATGCAATATATTCCAGTATGTCTATAATTGAGGCAGCTAAAGGCTACTTACAATGTATAACATCCGCCCGTGAGGAGGGCGAAAGTGAGGGCAGCAATAAGCACGAATGCTACCCGCTTCCAGTTAGGTAAGATATCCAACCCCAGGGGTCGCCACCCGCCACGTGACGTCAGTCTCAGGTATAGCGGAAGTGCATACGTCACCGGATAGATCTTGACGTGTACTGAGAGTGCATATGCCACATACCCAACTGTTGTCCACCTGCAAGTAGAATACAATTTACTTGAATGTAGCTGTACATTTTTGTTAAATTAAAAGATAAAAACTGTCGATAGATGTCAACTTGGGTCATTTCAAATTTGCAGTCCAATGATTTTGAGTTTCTGTAAGTTTCTTAGATAAACACATTAGATTGATTGTTATAATCTACTTTACTTTAGACCGGGCACGGTGGCCTAATAGGTAGAGCGCAGGCCTCGCGTGCGGATGGTCTGGAGTTCCATTTCCAGGTCGAGTCAAACCAATGATTTAAAAATTGATACTAAAAGTTAGCCATTTAAAACAAAAGTTTATTCAAAATAAGGTAAAGTCGATTATAACAATCAAATTAATATATTTATCTCAGGTAAATGACAGAAACTGACAAAAAATCGGACTATGCAACTTTAAGAGTTTGATCAGAGGAATAAAAATATTTACAAAAATATTGGAAAAGCAGGGATGAAAGTGGTCTCAGGCAAGAAACGCAGAAATCAAGCCGAAATTATTACACGACAGTGAATTCCTGGGAAAATGCTGATTTCCCCCATAGGATTAGCACTGTCAGGGAATATTGGGAAAATGCTGGAAGCCAGGTTTCAACTACCATTGGTGTGGTTATATTATCATCCATACCTAACTCATTCTTCTTTGGGGTTTTTGTTCTAGCAATATCTAAGGTTATATAAGAACAGGATTCAAACTAACCAATTGTTGTCATATAGATCCTGCTTCCATGGTATTTTCCTTAAAGTTGCATAGTCCGATGGTTTTGAGTTTGTCATTTACTGAGCATACCAAAACTCTGACACCATTCTGCGGTAACAGGTTCTATTGAATTGCCTCAGTATTCCCTTCTATATGGCGGCAACTGTTTAGTAAGTGCATCACTATCTAAGTTAAAGATGTAGAAGTAAATCCAGATAATTGCTTTGGTTTTGAAAACTTGATATTTTCATCGGACTATGCAACTATAAGTATAACGTTAATAAGTAAATATAATTAAACAAATCTTAAATCGCAAAAATCCGCGAAATCGCGGAAAATTTTCATTCCTGGAGGAAGAGGAAGGGGAAAAAAAGTTCCATGTCACACCAACCCCTTTCCACCACGCTGCAAGCAGTAGATTGTGAACAGGACCAGTACGGCCATAAATGACTCGGCATTGCCACGGGCTGCCACTGCCATAGGGAGAGGGTTGAGGAGCCAGAGGTAGGAGCAGAGCGTGGCAGTGCGTGCCGGGTGACCGGCCCGGGAGACGGTCAGGTAGACGAGGTAGCCGGCAAGCACGTCGAAGAGGATGAAGAGCAGCTTGCCGAAGTGGGGCGTCAGCGTGATGTTTGGTGTCAGCGCCATTGCCAGCAGCGGTGTGTACCGATAGGTGGCGCGGGCATAAGGAGACTGTCCCTGAAATATATTTTTAATTTGATGTCAAATAGATACTAACATAGCTCACATTCTACCAACATTAGTGAAAGCTGCATAGTCCGATGAAATATCAAATTTTCAAAACCAAACCAATTATCTAGATTTGATTTTACATATCTAACTTAGATACTGATGCACTTATTAAGCATTTGTTTCTGCATAGAAGGGAATACTGAGTCAATTTAACAGAACCTGTTACTGCATAAGTCTATGGTGTCAGAGTTTTGGCAAGCTTGCCAAAACTAATTTTCCATGTTTGCACTCAAATATCTCAAAAGTTTACCATTTAAAAAAAAAGTAACTTTGAACTAATGTAAAGTAGATACTAGTGATCGATCTAATATATTTATCTCAGAAAAAATACAGAAATTCAAAACCATCGGCACATGCAACTTTAAAGTAGTTATTCATTGATGGTCACCGTTTTGTACATGTATGTCGTATAGGATGCGTTCCTGGTTAAAGCGTACATAGTGCGATGAAGCATCAAATTGTCAAAACCAAAACAGTGATCTAGATAGATCTAGATATCAAACCTTGTTTAAAGTAGCTTAAAGATGTATACAACGATTCTATGGCCTATTCTCTTTTAAACAATGTTTGAGTGTATGTTGTGGCTTGCTGCGGTGAAGTGCGGTACGTCGATTTGTAAAAAACGATTTCAAAATAAGCATGTGGTTTCACCAAGTTCCCCCATAGACAAGTGTCCAGGAATTAAGACAAAAGAGTGAAATGAAAATCACCAGAACTATTTTATTAACAACGCTATAGAGCTAAAAAAAAAAAAGGTGCATACTACTCAGAATTGGAAGGGCTTCAATTCTGTACTATTTATGGTGTTCTAGAACCGTTTTAAAATGTTTGTGTGTGGTCCCTACATAGACTCTAAACACACTGTCAGTGTGTCACTGAGATTTGAAACTGCCACACCTGTGGCTGTGCCGTGGCTGCCTGTGTCGGTGGCTACAGTACTGTACTCTTTCCACTGGAATAGGTTCCATTGAGATAAAATGCTTTTAAAATAAATACTCACATAGCTACAGTACAGGCAATGTGAATGTTGAATGTTGATACATTACATGTATTGTAGTGTACATATATTATGTTATGTATGATATAATGATATATACCCGACATTTTGGACAGCCTTTGACTGTCTCTAAGACGTATGGCCATATCATATGCACACACCTTCGTAACATGCCGAGCCGCGTCAGTGAAGACATTATAATCAACATCAGTAAATTTGACCACCATCGTTTTGTCCTGCCATACTCCGTAAGCGACTAGACAAAGTCGAGCGATTGCGGCTACCATCAGCCCGATGTACACATTCCCCGTCATCACTGTATTCCTAAATACAAATAATACCATTCCGTATTCGTCTTCAACTATCAAGCTTAAGTGTCGTGTTAAAAACGATACATTTATGCATGCAACGGTATCAGTTCACCGGTTTAGGCGGCATCCATGCGGGTTTGTTTTTGACGTCCGCGCTCAATTGTTTCAGAGCGATCTGATTGGCCATAATTGGAAACAGGAAGTTGAACTTAGCTTCCGGTATTTCAGCTGTCTCTGACTCTGTAAATTCGCTCTTATAAAGTTATATCAACCCATAACAAGATGCTTTAGCCGGGTGTGATTTGATATCTAGGATAACTTGCTAATGAGTGTAGGTGTTCAAAGTAAACGTTTGTGTGAGGATTCTGGAAATATGGAGTTCCGAACATTACAACAGAAAGCAGAAACATGGTGCCATTCTAATGGGTATATCTTACTGTTGAGTGAGGAAGAGGAACGAAGGATGGTCTTCAGAAATAAAGAGAAGGACGACATTACCTTCTTCATCGTTTGTCCTGAACTCACAAATAAGTCATGGGTATGTGATTATAAATATTAAAAATTATCATCAAAGACTAACCTAATGTCCAAGTTGTTGGTGTTCTCTGTGGCGGAGTGGTTAGAGTCTGACTTTTTTCTAGGTCAGACTCCTAATCTGAGGGTCGGCGGTTCGATACCCCGTGCCCCCAGCTCTGCCAATTTGGATTTCCACCGCTGTGTATAACTTACACCGTCATCAAAGGCCGGTTGCTCTCATACCATGTCTATGTGGTGTGGGAGGTTAAAAATCCCTTGGGTCGGTAAAAGTGTAGGCTTGGGCTTTCTATCGACCAGCAGTGGAATGAGGAAGACTAGTCGTCTATGACTGAAATTTGCCCTGCTTAAACAACTAATGGACACCAAAAAAAAAAAAAAAAAAAAATTGTTGACCACGGCCACAGACTAGACAAGCGGGTTTCGGCTCGTCTGCATCGAGCGAAACCGGGCAAAGGCAAATATACTAGCAATGTGGACACTATTTTCAAACCAAACCTATCTGAAAATGAATGGCATTGATGGAAAGAGCTTTGAAAACCATACAAGAAAATCCAACAAATGTGTCAATCTGTTGATTATTAAGCGTGCTAGAGCTATTTCAATTTCGCTAATGAGGGGTAATTTCCTGCCATTATTTTAATGCTTTAGCATTACAAGTGTGTGACCCAAAATCTAGATATTTAGTCAATTTTTGTTCTAACTTGCTTAATAATCGATATATCTCACTGAAATGTTCGGTGTAAGTAGATCCCTTGCTGCTCTGTTGATTTCACCCATTAAAATAAAAGTGACTTGGAGCATATACGCCATTAAAATAAAACTAAATGAATACATTAGTGATTTAGAAGGAGGTTATGGAAATTTCTCATTGTTTAATGAGTATCCATGGGTCCATTGTAACTACTTTCATCCTTACCTTTGTATTGGTAGATTCATAAGAATCTCATTAATACGTCAACTTACAAGTAAGTCTAGTATAACCATCATATATCCATGAAATGTTAAATGTGTGACCCAAAAGCTATATATTTAATAATTTAGTCATTTTTTGTTCTAACTATCTAAATGAAATTTCAGTGCAAGTAGATGCCTATCTCCTCTGTCGATTCCACCCGTTAGAATAAAAGGAAATGCACACATTAGTGACATATTTGTGGATTTTCGGTTATCATTGATATGATTGATCTTATAACACTGAAACTTTGGGGCCTAGCAAAGTACCTTTTTGACCTTACAGCATCATGAAACTTCACACAATGGTCAATTAATAACAGATTTAAATGTCCACCTACCTTTTAAAGCTACCCAAGATATATAGAAGGTGGAATTTGAGTGTTGAAATCAAATCTTCCGAATGTGCACAGACACAGAAAACGTGAACGGATTTGCAAATTGTAAACATGAGGTTGTAGATGGACATTTTATCGACATCATAGGCTGAAATTCATGGGGATACCCCCTAAGAACCAATGAAAAGCAAGCATTTTGGGGGACCCCTCTGTTATCAGAACGATTTTTCCGGGAACAGATATTTGGCAGAAAACGGCCATCGCATAGCGCGCGGACTTGCACATACCTAAATATACTATAGATAGGGACATCACATGAAAATTGAAAAACTATTGCACATTACTGCATATTGGTAGATAGACAGAGCTCACAGAATAGATTTAAGGGGCTTTTAAATCATGCAAATATCATTATTCGTTCCAAAGTTATCTACGATTTAGTTTGCCTAGAAATCCACATTTTGTCCTATAGTATAGAGGGAGTTCATGTGATGTCATCTCTTAGCAATCAACGGTCAGCGGGCTGCCATCTTGGATTACGAGCACCATCCCTAGCCATGTTGTGAATGCATGCAGATGCAGTAAAACAAGAGTGTTCTTGTGTTATGGGAGGTTCTGAGCAGTTTACATCCAATGTGTTTACTTACATACAGCACTTTAGCAAAAACTTCTAAGGCCAAACTGCTCAAAACAGTGACAAATAAACCAAGAAATCAGTAAATAAACACAGTGTAGGCAGTTGCAAGCCTTCTGTATGTCATCCAATATGGCCACCGAAAGTTGTCTTGTGACGTCATTACACCCCCTCTATTGGTTATGGCAATTAAGTTGTGACCTTTTCAATATTCCAGGATATCATTTTGGGCACAAATAGACCTAGCAACTTCATATAATTTGCAATCAGAGACTAACTGTAGTAAATTATATCATTCATATTGAGCCCTGTTATCAACATTTTCATGCACGATAAAAATTACGTCAGAGTGTACTATTAGTATTACTACTAATGCATGGAAAATTTACTTCAATTTCAGAAAGCTTCAGTTCTGTCAATTCTTTATGGATTTTAATCAAACAAAAACTGAAACCTGTGCAGTTTAGTGCCCTTCAAAATAGCAGCAGATTCACAACAATGTGAGCAGAGCTAAACCCCCGAATGCATTTTCGTGTGCGATGAAAACGTAGTGAATTTAGCGCGACTAGATAACACCGTACAGTTCCTACACGATGGCCGATGTGCACACAGATTTCTAAGTAATGTCTGTAGTGACTAACCCAATGAACACAAATACACAATATAGGTATCAAATGAAAGATAAATAACTAAATATTCATTTTTTTCAGCAGTGGTTAACTTCAACAGCTTGTAAAACCATGATTTTTTCCCCCAACAAAGTACTACAAACTCTTCCAAGATCTAAACAAGGTTGTGATTAGTCAATTATGATGCCATTCTTTATGGAAAATCATTTGCATAGGATATGTGAATGGATTTTAAAGAGCACCACTGAATATAAGCATACAGAAACCAGGTCACAGAGTTCAACTGCAGTAGTGAAGACAGCTATACTGCAGGAAATGATGTAACTTCTATAAAGGGGGTGTAATGACGTCACAAGACAACATTCGGTGGCCATATTGGATTACATGCAGAAGGCTTGCAACTGCCTACACTGTGCTCATTGACTGATTTGTTGGTTTATTTGTCACTGTTTTGAGCAGTTTGGCCTCAGAAGTTGTTGCTAAAGTGCTGTAAGTAAACACATTGGATGTAAACTGCCCAAAACCTCCCAGAACACAAGAAAACTCGGTTTTACTGCATCTGCTTTCGTTCACAACATGGCTAGGGAGGGTGCTCGTAATCCAGTTGGTGAAATGGGAGAGAATGCAAAAAGATAAGATGGTGACCACAGCATGCTGACGATTTCACTTTTAAAGTCTATTAAACTACATATATTTTTCAAATCAAAAGTAGCAGGTAAATATGAAAATGTACCTCTTAAAGAAAAGTGTTGAAAAAAGTTTAGGTAGATGCATGGTGTCAATATGCAAATTTTTGCTTTAGTACAAATCATATGAGCGTATTTTGGATACATTTTGTAGAGTGTTAACATCAAGTAAGATATTAATACATACAAGGAAGCGTATTCTTCAGTGTTATTGTGTGGTCTACTCTAATGTATGGGGCTGAGACATGGACAATCTCTAAGAAAATGTACAAATGTTTAGCAGCATTTGAGATGTGGACTTATCGAAGGATGATGAAAATATCATGGACAAAGAAGATCACCAACAAAGAAGTTCTCAGAAAAATTATAAATAAGAAACGCTTGTTTGCCACTATACAGACAAAGAAACTTATTTATTTTGGCCACATCATTCGTCAGAGTTCAATATACCGTACATTGTTGGAAGGGAAGGTGAATGGCAGCAGAGGGAGAGGGAGACCAAGAACATCATGGTTTACAAATATTTCACAGTGGACAGGCTTGAATTATTCACAGTCTATCAGAACAGCACACCATCCGGACAAGTGGAGAACCATTGCATCCAACCCTCGACTAGAGGACGGAACTATTGATTGATTGATTTGTGGGATAAATTAAATACATGTAGTATTGCTAACATACTTAATGCAGAAATACAACAATAACTATTTGACTTGCCTCCACCCATACCAATTTATAAAAAGGCTTAATCATTAACAATGTAAAGTGCAAACCAAATAATGTTTCTGAGAATGATCCGTCTCCAATCAAAATCTATGACTGTGTATAAAGAAGAAAAATTTATATTTTCATGATGAAAATGCTACTTTTAAGGCTCTTAATATGATTCTGAGGGTGCTACCCTCAGGACTCCCATTGGAGTCTGCGCCAGATCCTATTGGGGGGGGGGGGGAGGGGTGGCTCCCAAACCTCAGGCCTGACTTTCAGTTTTTTTGCTGATGGCCAATCACGTCCCTCTATTCGAATGAAGGAACTCCGCCCACTAAAGGGTCTTTTAATAATATGCGTGCCCGTTTGTTTTTAGCACATTTGGAGTGACAATGAAGACATTCTGTGTTTCCTTGCACGGATACAAGATGTGATCAGTTCTAGTAAGGAACGTTCCTTAGCGGATGTCTTGGACATGGTTCATAAGGATCTCTCTGAAGTAAGTACGCCTTGTTGGTTTAATTAGAAAATGTCCACTAATTATTTGATTATGTGTAATCACTGTAACTCGGCAATCATGGCAGCTATCACTACTTTGCTGTCACAATTAAATTTCGCTATCCCAATTTTCCGAGCTACCTCTTTATAAAGTTTAACATGCTTCGCTGAGTCGACAAAACCTTTTTTCTAACGATTTTTCACTGACAAGTTGGAATATAATATATCCGGGTTAACAACAAAATTGATTTGAGTGTAAAGACGTTTGCTTTGTAGAGAAAATGTCTTGTGTTAAGTGGTTTACACATACTGTTGAAACAGTACATATATATATACTACTATTACTAGTCGCATTTCTTGGAGCAAATGACCTAAATACATTTTTTTTTAAACAAAAAAAAAACACTCTTGGGTTCTGAGTGTATTTGGCTTTTCAGCTATGCTGAGACTTGCTGACCAGTGTCCGACCTCTTGGAAACGGGAATGAAAGATCTGTGCGATTTTTGGGGGTGTTAATTTGCAATTTCTGTTATTTCTCAATGTGCTACATATTTTCTAAATATATTAACTTAAGTAAAAGACAAAAGACATATTCAGCAGAATAAACATATTTACCAACAAAAAAAAGTACTACAAAATTCCGGGGTGACTTAAATCACTCAAACATGTGTCAGGCGCTTATGGTCAGGCGGTTTGCATTGAGCCTCTGTTCTGAGTGGTTGTGGATATCAGCAGAGGCAGTTTTGGTGTTGTTGAGGTTTTACATCCTGGAAACATCGAGGGTCATACCAGGATGGATACTGACTTGTGATAGTGCACACTCATGGCGGCTTAAGTCCTGCCCCAATGGGAGACAAGGCCATCAGCCTCATGCCTCGATTTCCCACTCTGTTACATTATCCTTATACTGAACGAACCAGTCGTTGCAATATCCTAGTAATGCCGAGATAGGTATGTCAGATTCCGCTAGGGATGCCTCGGAAACAGTGTCATTGGTAAAAATGTTCCTGCATTTTCACGATTCCGCCCTTGATTAAAGTACTTTTGCATTGGAATATTTTCATAAATGTTATATCACTGGAAAGAACATGAACTAATCTCACCGAAAATATACATTAAAATACCAAAATCAAAATACTTAGACCATAGAAAGCTGTAACAATGTTGCAACGGTCACAGTTTATTACAATGATGAATCCAGACTAAATTTAACAATGTAGCTGACATTAGAAATGCCATAGCTTTCTCCCCTATTAAGATATTTTCAAATTACAACAGATTTGAGTTTGTCTCAGCAAGATCTGTTGAAAGAGCTTAAATTTATACTGTTTGTTATGTTTTGAAATTTTAGCTGATCTACCTAGCAGAGTGCCAGATTAGGTAGTAACAAGTATCAATTTTGTACATCATTAATTTGACTCGACCGGTATTCGAACTTCCTACCTTGTTTTCGGTGTAGCCTGGAACCTCCTTGTGACCAAAATGGTCACCATGAGGTCGAGGACCACTTTGTAACCATACGTTCTTTGGTGGTCACAAGTGTAAGGTGACTGGGATACATAAGAGGCGGCAGGGATTGTGGATAATTGGATCGGTGTATTGGTGAATATTGCAGCCCGTGGATGGGGGTGGTGTCGCAGCGCAGGCGCAGGCGCCGGCTAGTGACACCGATGAGGACTTGGAAGAAGAAGAAGAGGATGACGATGAGGACTTTGATGATGTCGGTTACTACCAGGAGGAGGATCTTGACGCCCTGGAAGACGTGTGAGTACAACCTTTTTTCCCCCATTTCTCTTTTTATTTTTGTGTGATGGTGACGGTTAAGGACTTAAGCCGAATGACTTGTTTTCGCTACTATGCAGTCTTGTGGTTCCCCTTGTTTTTTTTAATTATTAATTTCAGTTGTTGTGAAGCTATCTACTGCATGCATTCTTAGTTTTTTGGTTAACTATAGTTATTTACTCTGAATGCTTTCGCCTTGTTGTTTTAGAGGTAATTAGTTTTCGGTTTTAAGTTTTCGGTTTACCTGCTGGCTGTATCATGCTTGTTTGCTTGAATTATCGTTGTATTTAAAGTTAAATACCGAGTTAAAGTCAAAACTTGTTAGTGGTTCGTTGCTATTGTGATTGCATAGCAATGTAAAATATTCCGATTTACGGCATTGGGGATTGGGGGGAATGCAAATGTTCTATTACTGATTGGGTATACGTGACCAGGCGCATGTATGTGTATATGTAGGTGCTCGTGGTGCCTGAGTGAGATGTAAATAGACATAGTGGTGCTGGCAGGGCTGTGTGTAAGGGGCACTCAGAGCCTACCCCCTCCCCCCTCTGCTAGGTAGGATCACCACACTCAGGCTTAAGGCAAGTGGTGGCCAGAGGAGCTACAGCTTGGTGGTGATGGGCAGACAACTGGTAACCATGGGGACCAGGAATGCTGGATCCCTATTGGTAGGGCCAAGAATGCTTGTTTCCCATTGGGGGAAAAGGGTGGGGTGATACTCTGCAATGAACCCATGTACCATATAAATAATAAACCAGAGGGCTTGACTCTCTCTCTTCTTTCACACTTTATACTCTTCCTTTCTCCTTGTCTGTATTGATTTCACTGTAGCCTGCCTACGCAACCACAATTCTAGCTTTAGCCATTCTACAAAACGGGAGACCTAGTCTTTACAGCAAGACAACAATAAAATGTCAATAACAAATATCATACCGGGAAGACTATTTTTTTGGCCTGACTCAGACAGTAGGGCAGGGATTGTAATGTAAAGGACGTCTGAACACAATGAGTTCTGTACTGTAACTGACTTTATTTAGAACGTTCTGTAGTGACCTCACTCTGTGCCACACTGGGGGTGTTCGGATAACAACACAACTGGAAGACACATACATTACATCTCCCTTTCAATGGAACAGAGGAACAAAATTCAATGGTAACATTTTGTATATATAAACTACCATCGATAGCAACAGGTCCTTCTTGTGTTATTATAACTAATGTCATAATGCCATATCCCCCTCTTTAAAATAATTCCTATCCATAACCGAATGGTACCAGGTATTGCGAGGATAAAATGCCATGCTCAAATTTACTAACATTCCAGAACAATGTAAATGGCATTGTACATGAAGACCTAATACATATAGAGATATTATACATACTATGTTTAAGAAGAGAACCATGAAACATGTAAATGGGAAACTATCGAATGTAGCCCATCATACAAAAACATGACCCATAAGTAATACAACGAATACATAGTCAGGGTCAGTTGTCACTTCTTAAATGTAGACTTATTTTGTCTCTTCTTCATATGACCTGAACAATGAGCGTATTATTACGTAAGGTTGTATGCAATTCATAACTGAACATAACAAGGCACTTGCTAGGCAGAACAGAAAGTGGCATAGCAACAACAGTAAACGACTTATATAACTTATGAGATTCAAATATTCAATATAGTATTTCATGCACAACATTTCCCAAAATGTTCAAATTAAACTCATGCTTCATATAACAATTTCATCCGTGAACATTTCGTCATATTTTTTTTTTTTTTTTTTTTTGTTCGTTTATAAAAGCATTGAGTCAAAATTCATTTGATAATATCTTTGACATGCAAGACAACTTAAAAACATGTATAAACATAAACATACAAAATGCATACACAGCTGGCTGCATGTGTCGTTTCTTATGTTATCATGCGTTGTGTCCATTCATTGTTCGAACTTAAGTATGTGACGTTACCACTTATTGTACAGCTTTTCCAGCATGTTACTTATTTAACTATAACAATTTCAACCATGAACATTCTTTTATGTTTGCTTAATAAGCATTGAGTCAACATATATAGTCAAGAACATCCATGACATGAAGAGCAACTAAACATAGCATTTATAAAAACATACAAAATGCATACTCAGTTGACTTCATGTGTCGTTTCTTATGTTTGCATGAGTTGTGTCCATTCTTTGTTTGACCTGAACTATGTGTCGTTATTAATTATTGTACTGCTTTTCTGGCATGTCAGTTATTTAATTATAACAATTGCATCAGTGAACATTTTTGTTTGTTTGTTTAATAAGTATTGAGTGAATATTTATTGGATAACATCTATGACATGTAAGACAATTTAAAGCATTTATACCAACACACAAATTGTATACTTAGTTAGCTTCATGTGTCGTTTCTTATCCTTGCATGTGTTGTGTCCATTCTTTATTTGACTTTAATCATGTGTCATTCTTACTGTACTGCTTTTCTAGCATGTCACTTGCTTAATTATTACAATTGCATCGGTGAACATTACCTACAATAACAGTACTGAGTCAACAGCTATTTGACAGGATCTATGACAAGTACGACAACTTACAGCATTTACAAAACATCACCAAAAAGCATACTCAGTTACCTTCATGTGCCATTTCCTATGTGTGAATGTGTTCTGTAAAGTCTTTGTTTGACCTCAAATGTGTGACGTTCTTCATGTATTGTCATGGTAACATACTGTAACAATTTAAAGTTGCACAGTCTAACCAAACCATTCCTAATTCAAAACGTCACAATCGACATACTATGTCTTTGTTTGCATTCTTTGACCTTTTCCACATATATATATTTCTATAGCATATAGATATATTTATTAAATATATTTATATAAATTATTTTATTTTAATGCATATGACAATAAATTTAACGTTACAAATATCAGTATATCCGGTAGATTCTGCATATTCGGCTTACACTGGTTTCTATATAACCAATATTTTAGTTTTACACAAATGTATATTTTACACAATTATTTCGTCATCCACAGGCCTTGTCATTGTGAAATTGTTGTGACACACTTCATTCAATTCTGACATCCGACAATATAGTGGTCATGATATCCACTTTAACATTTTTAAATATATATTTAGTTGGTTAATATATATATTGCTATTCGTTCACCATGGGAATGGTGTGCACCAATAGGAATTCCACCTGCATACGACACATATAACACATATATGCATGTAGGTACTACGTTTCATACGATACAACATTTTAGTTTTATATTTCCATCATTAACAACAAGCCCATACCCTAGCAATCTTATGATGGAACAAAATATCAATATTATGGTGACACACTCAAATTATTACAGCCTGCATGAAATAATTTATATTGATATAGATACTCTAGCAGTACATCATATCGTATAGTGTGTTACAAATAAGGTCTACACCTGAGTATGCAGCTTTAACCGAGCAGACGGCCAACCGCTACTTTGTTGCATACACATACTTGAACCACATTCTTTCATGACGTGGCCCCGCGCTGCTTGGGGGCGTTCGGATATCAGCATACCTATTTTCATGTCGATGTTAAAGATTTAATTATGCAGAAATAGAAGTTTCTTTACCTTGAATTGTCTCATGTTTCATCCTATGTCAATTCATATATGATATTAAGTCACACTTCATGTCTATCACATGCCTCCATTGGCATAGCGTTTGGTGCTTGCTTCCTGGCGCTCCGACTCAATTCTCGAGGAATCTCGGTACCTTGCCTGTTGTAGCTTGCCCGACGTCCTGCGCGTCTTTATTCTGGTCATCTTCATTATCGCCGACTGTCCCTGTCGACGTCCTGCACATCTGTGCTTCGTAGCATCCGTGCATCTGTGTCCATGCCTCTTAGGCATCCGTGCATCTGTGTCCATCTTCTCAGGCATCTGTGCATCGTATTGTCATTTATTCATTCCAAGCAATGTCGTGACGTCCTGCGCGTCCTCATTCCGGCTGTTTTCATTAGAGCCGTTCGTTTCTACCGACGATCCGTATATCCGTGCTTCTTGGCACCTGTGTAGTCGTGTATGTGCCTCTAGGCATCCGTGCATCCTTGTGCCATCTTTCCAGGCATCTGTGCAACGTCTTGTCACTCGTTACAATAAAGTCTGTGCAGGTTTTGTTGGCGCCCGGGGAGTGGCTGCCCGGCGTGCTGCCGCTACGTCAACATGAAGTTCAAACAAGTGGTACCTTCTCTATGACCAGGGTGTCGATCCTGGTAAAATGAACTTGTATTATATGTTGGTTTGTGCCCGGGGTGTCGTGGCCCGGTATCCACCGGAAGCAATGGGCCTGAAAGCACCATTGCCTCCACATCTGACACCATGTAATGTAAAGGACGTCTGAACACAATGAGTTCTGTACTGTAACTGACTTTATTTAGAACGTTCTGTAGTGACCTCACTCTGTGCCACACTGGGGGTGTTCGGATAACAACACAACTGGAAGACACATACATTACAGGGATAACACGGCAAATGGGTATAGAACAAAGCTGAAAAACACTGTTTTATTTTCAACCGGATCCGCAATAACAGAAAATGTAGATGTAGAATAAAAGAAAATTGAGTATGCAGCAGTAAATATTTAATGAGTTCACTGGTATATTAATTATACATGTAGGATCAAATTTAGGTCGGTGTTTGGGTTAACAAATGCATAGATGAAAATCATACGGATTTATCCGGAATTCCAGGTTTTTGATCTTACCGATTTCTTTTTCGGGATATTGTCAAAATTTGAGACCATTCCAGCTTTTCCCATCGCTTTAGAAGTTCATAGAATATTTTCCTGGTTTTTGTTGTCAGGCCATTCTAATCTATGTAAATGTGGTGCTTCCATCGTGTTGTGGTTTTTCTCTTGAAGATTTATACTGCCTATCATGGATAAGGTGGAATAGTCTTGTTTTCACCATTAGACAGTTAGTCGACAGAAAGCCTGAGCCTATACTTTTACTGACCCAAAGGATTTTTAACCCCCTGCACCACATAGACATGGTATGAGAGCAACTGGCCTTTGATGATGCTGTAAGTTATACACATCGATGGAAATCCAAATTGGCAGAGGTGATGGCATGGGTTTTAGTTGCCAGTGACGACAATACTTTCTTACTCTGAAACCTACACATGCCTTTTGAAGTTTTGCTGATGTCTTTATAGGGAACCCGAAACGCCAGACTTCCTCTTTACAGGCGAGGGAAGTTCTTCTGCAGTGCACCGCTTGTTGGCAGGTAACCTCAAATGGCCTGTCAGGTCCCTTAAAACTAATATCCGACTTGCTAGTCCAATATTACTTTTAATTTAATTTAACAGTTTTATTCTAGGTATTTATAAGTAAGTTGCGTAGTCCGATGGTTTTGAGTGCAATTAATTTTAACAAGCATGCCAAAACTGTGACACCATGGGCTTCTGCAGTAACTGGTTCTATTAAGTTGACTCGGTGTTCCCTTCTATGTAGTAACAAATGCTTAGTAAATGCATCAGTGTCTAAGTTAGATATGCAGAATAAAATCTGGATTTAGGTTTTGAAAATTTGATGTTCCAATATCCCACTCAGTCACATTATCCTAACTCTGAGCTAACCAGTCCTTGCACTATCCTATTAGTGCCGAGCGCCAAAATAGGTAGCGACAAGTATCAATTTTGATAAGTCATCGGTTTCACACGACCGAGAATCGAACTCCCAATCTCCTGCATGGGAGGCCTACACTCTACCGATTCGGCCATCACGTCCGGTATATGACCTTAGATGTTGCCAGGATGTAAAACTCAAACAAACAAACCATAAATGTTGCTAGGATGTAATGCACAAACAGACAGACAAATTTAACCCCTATTTGTTTTAAGACAACACTTGTATTCTGCATGTGTCATTTTGTCGAACTAGTTCCATTCTAATTTCTATTGCTGCAGATATGAAGACGTTTAAGAAGTCCGAAGGAATGTTTGGCGTGGAGGGCGGGCCACGAGGTGACAATCTTTTCGTATGGGTATGTTTCTGATGGTGTTTACTCTTTTATGATGTCAATACATGCATAAAATAAAATCAACGACATTTCTTGCGTAAATGTTTCCCACAAATAAATAACTGTGTCCCTTGGGTTCATTGAAAGGTGCATAGTTCAATGAAGCATAACATTTTCAAGAGCTAAATAATTAAATAGATGTCACTGTACATATGTACTTATTAACGCACTAATAACTCATTTTACATGTTTGAATTTCTAATATCTCAAAACTTATCCATTTAAAATCAGTTACTTCAACTTGAAATAAGGCAGATTATGACAGTCAATTTGTAATTTATAATACAAGGGTTCAGGTTAAAAGTTGAGACCTATTATGTAGTCTCCTCTCCCTCTCTACCTTTTCAGGATATCAAATTAATAGAGTTTCCAAAGGATTCTTTATTAGGAAAAGATCTCCAAGCGTACGCTCGGAATACTAATCATGAGGTGAGTACCTTTGAGAGCAGATGGGCTAGGTTGGAATAACGTTGGCGGTGCTTTTTTATTGTAAAATGGGTCGCGCTAGCCCAATTGGTAGAGCGCATGGTTCCGTGCGGACGGTCGCGGATTCGAAAACCCGGCCGAGTCAAACCAATGACCAGAGATGAAATATCTCCGCGATTTCACGGATTTCCGGGATTTTTCCTGTAGCTTTAAGTGTACACTAATATGTTGCGCCAGTCCTGATATGACCTTAGATGTTGCCATGACGTAAAATTCCAACAACCAGCCAACCAATACATTGTTTCACGCTGCAGCACCATCAGCGTATACTACTAATACGTGCTTCAAACACTGCAGCACTATCAGCATATACTACTAAAACGTGCTTCAAACGGCGCAGCACTATCAGCGTATACTAATACATGCTTCTAACGCTGCAGCACTAGCAGCATATACTACTAATACGTGCTTCAAACACTGCAGCACTATCAGCATATACAACTAAAACGTGCTTCAAACGGCGCAGCACTATCAGCGTATACTAATACATGCTTCTAACGCTGCAGCACTAGCAGCATATACTACTAATACGTGCTTCAAACGCCGCAGCACTAGCAGCGTATATCAATATGTATGAAACCCGACTTCCAGGAATTTTCAGCGATTCCCTGACAATGCTAAGCATATGGAAGAATATCAACATTTCCGCTTTTTTTCCCAGAGACCACTTTCATCCCTGAATGACTTACAAAATTGATATTGTCCCTACCTAGCCTGGTGCTCGACATTAGTAGGATAGGGCAAGGACTGATTAGCTCAGTATTAGGATAATGTGACTGGATGAGATATCGGGTCATGGTGCTGGCGGGCTGATCTCCCAGTTAAGTGGGGTAGCACTATAAGTGTTGCTATGTGTGCGCACTGTCCCAAGTCGGTACCCGTCCTGGTGTGACCATAAATGTTCATAGGACGTAAAACCCCCAACAAAGAAAGCTGTTATTGGAAAAACATTGGCTGCGCTTATTAGTGTTCGATTTCTTAGAATAATTTTACAGGCGACACAACATTACTTTCAGAATGAGCATCTGCTATAGTTGAAAAGGAAAATTCCCATAAGCTTACGCAATGAGGAGCTTTCGTTGCAATACCAGTTTGCATGACTCTATCGTCAGATGGCGCACCATGCCGGTCCCATGTAATGCTGCATGTTTCGCCATTTTCTCAGGCGTCTCAGCTAGCCCTGATGCTCACATAACATATAGTGTTATGTAAATGAGTGAATGTATACATGTAGGATTGGGCCATGCCAAATCGATTATGTAAATTGGATTACAGTACATGTAGTTTAGAATAAATAGCTGGATATTGAATGGAATTATATATGTGATTTATGTTCTTTATAGAGGGTATGAACTGATGTCACACTAAATGGAAGTGTGGCGATAGTAACCACAATAACAAACCCATTGTCATTGTCAATGGGCATGAGCAATCTTCATACAGAAAAAGTGAAATATCTTTAAAACCACACCACCTAGAAACAAACTGCTTGGAACACATACAGAAAACATGTTTAACAACCAGATTATATTAAATTTATATGGTTATGGTTCTGCATTTCTATTAATTTTGAATAAAATTGACATGTTGCACTGCGCGTATCGGCAAACTCAATGCATTGTCAATGGCCGTGAGCAATCTTCATACAGAAAAAGTGAAATATCTATAAAACCACACCACCTAGAAACAAACCGCTTGGAACACATACAGAAAACATGTTTACCAGATTATATTAAATTTATACGGTTAGGGTTCTGCATTTCTATTAATTTTGAATAAAATTGACGTGTTGCACTGTGCGTATCGGCAAACTCAATGCATTGTCAATGGCTGTGAGCAATCTTCATACAGAAAAAGTGAAATATCTCTAAAACTACACCACCTAGAAACAAACCGCTTGGCACATATACAGACAACATATTCAACGAAAAGATTATATTAAATGTATAAGGTTAGGGTTCTGCATTTCTATTAACTTGGAATAAAACTGAAAGAATGATCTACCTGTCTATGGACTATGTTACTGCAACCAACAGGTTGTTTACTGGTTGATATCGCCACAATGGCCGCACTTCCGGTTGATGATGTCATGGGAATACCCTCTATTGAGGATTTGCTTGTGACATAGGCATCACATACTCCTGCATCGTGGTTGGATAGAAGCAGTTCCTTCTAATATCAAGTGTGTATAAATAAAACAAAAAGCACAAAGCTATTCACTCCTACGATCTAATTCTGTTATTTAGAACCATGAATATTCACTCGGGGGTTGAAATAATGTTATTTAGGAGCATAACTTACTCAGTAAGTTAAATTCGGCCAAATAAAACCCAAAATCCAAGCGATCTTAAGGACGGTGGCGTTATTGCCATTGTCACTCTACTAAAGGGAACTGGTTCTATCCAACCATGATGGCCGACTTTGGCCGGTGACGCAGTTTCAACGCCCGGTCAGTTTCAACGGCCCGTATAGACTCAAACTCAAGGCATTGTCAATGGTCGTGAGCAATCTTCATACAGAAAATACAGCAAAAGTTAAATATCTCTAAAACCACACCACCTATTAAAAAATCGCTTGGTACACATATAGAAAACATCTTCACCAAAAAGATTATATTACATTTATAAGGTTAGGGTTCTTGATTTCTATTAATTTTGATTAAAACTAATGTTTTGCACTGCACGTACCGTCAAACTCAAGGCATTGTCAATGGTGGAGAGCAATCTTCATACAGAAAATCCAGGAAAAGTGAAATATCTCTAAAACCACACTACCTAGAAACAAATCGCTTGGTACACATATAGAAAACATCTTTACCAAAAACATTAGATTAAATTTATAAGGTTAGTAACGATGATGTTAGATTTTGACGCATGCGCATGAAACTGACCGGGCGCTGAAACTGCGACACCGGGAACCGGTGTTGCCACCAAGCGCATATCGAGAGAAATGGCTCACGAAAGCTCCCCATTAGATGACAGCTGTCTTCTCAAATGTGATTTATTTCAATCAAGGACAAGGGTGCTATCCAGTGTCAATAAATCAAAGAGAATGAAAACCCTTCCGTCCTTCCATCCTTCCACGTCCGTCTCCCGTTTTGGTAGATCGTGGGATTCGAACCCGTAAATGTACCAACTATGGGGGAGGAGGGAATAAGAGCTTGTCCTGGACAAGTGAAAATTTTGATGGACAAGTGTAAATCACACAATTGAAATTTGTTTGCTTATTTCTATCACTGATATATATGATATATGTATTTGATATATTATAGCTTTACTTGTTCTACAGCCTGTTGTGTATATGGAAATGCAGTTCCCCAAAGATTACCCCATGGCTCCACCGTTCGTACG
Organism: Branchipolynoe longqiensis; assembly: GCA_030323885.1. Classification (NCBI taxonomy): domain Eukaryota; kingdom Metazoa; phylum Annelida; class Polychaeta; order Phyllodocida; family Polynoidae; genus Branchipolynoe; species Branchipolynoe longqiensis. Next base: position 23,021,052 of record CM059194.1, read on the forward strand.
CGTTGTCCGACCCAAGTTTAGATTCCTCACAGGTGAGTCTGGTTTTATGTAGATAAAGGATTCACCCGGTACTCGCAGTCGCAGTACACGGGTGAATACCAACCCTATATAAAAACGGTCGAAAAAGCGGGTTAATGAAATGAGAGCCTAATTTCACAATCTAAGAAGCAACATTTATTCTTTGTAGATGTCTTCATACTTACCCGCTACCTTTGAGTTGAAAAATATAATAAAATAGCTAGTTTAATACGATGTAAAATTGAAATCGACGGCGTTCTATGGCCGCCATCTTGGATTTTTGCATTCTCTCCCATTTCACCAAATCTGTGCCAATATATGTAGCCATTTGATCATGGAAACACAGTTTCTACTTTGTGTTCTATACTAAAGCTATTTTCGCCCGTATTTACACTATGTTGTCATTCACCCGTGTACTACAAGTACCAGGTGAATCTTTTATCTAGGTTTTATGTAGCACAGACATCGTTCAGTGTCGAAGCAATTTTTCTTATCTATAACCAAAAAAAAGAAGGATATTATAATGAATTCTATTTACTTATTATGGATGAAAAATCGTTGCGGTTTTCCGCGATTTTTTGTGAACTGCAATTTATGTTGCTTTTTGTTTGTTTTGTTTTTGTGATGGGTGTATTTATGCTGCCCATAACGGTTAAGTCTAATGTGTTTTCGCCGCTAGACAGTAATAATCTAGTAGTTCACTTTTTTTTTTTTTAAATCACTTTCAGTTGTTGTGTAAGCTATCTACTGTATGCATTCTTTCTCTGTAAGCATTCTTCCATGTCTCCCTACCCTATGTCTGTCTGTTAGTTCCATAATTAGTTAGTTGTTTGGTTACCAATAGTTACTTTCCCTGACTGCCTTCACCTGGTTGTGTTAGTGGTCATTAGTTTTTGATTTGCCTAGCATGTATACCCTCTAAGAGTTAGGAGAGTTGAAACCTGACTTCGTGCATTTTCCCGCGATTCCCTGCCAATAATAATCCTTTGTGGGGGGCGGAGGGGGGTGGGGGGTGGAATCCGCGTTTTCAAGGAAATCCGTGGTCGGTGTAATAATCTCAACTTGATTTCCGCATTTTTCGCCAGATACCAATTTCAGTTTCATCCCTGTTCTATTATGAAGTTGGTCTTTAAAAAAAAAATAGTAATGGAAATTTTAGTTTTTGTGGGCTGTGGACATTTCTGGGAAAATAATGATGGCAGCCCAAGCTGTGTGAGCCTTTAAATAAGCGTTTGTCTTGTTTGAACACCACAGGTCACGTGACTATTGGAGGTAGCATTTGTATGGAGATGTTGACTCGGTCTGGTTGGCGACCTACAAATGACATTGAAGTGAGTTCAAATTTTGTATTTGAAGCAGTATATTTCTTTAACATGATAAATTATTTGAAATAAGTATCATATTACATATTTCAGCACTAATTAAATGCACATGCTCTTGGCGAAATGTGAATTTTAATTAAAATATATAGTTGGGAAAAGTAGTCATTCTAGTGCAAAATATGTTTATGACAGTTACCTTGGTTTGTAATAATGTTAGTGACACAGCAATTTAATTACTGTCATTATTATCGTAATTCTACGGTAATTATCATTAAAGCTGCATAGTCCGATGAAAACATCAAATTTTCAAAACCAAAACACTGATCTAGATTAATTTTGATTCTACATATCTAACTTAGATGCTGGTGCACTTATCAAATATTTGTCACCACATAGAACGGAATACCAAGCCAATTTAATAGAACCTGTTACTGCAGAAGCCTATGGTGTCAGGAGTTTTGGCATGCCTGCTCAAATTAATTTTGTGCGTTTGCATTTCAAATACCTCAAAAGTTAGCCATTTAAAATAAAAGTTACTTCCAGATAGATTATATCGATCAACCTAATATATTTATCTTAGAAAATGACCGAAACTCAAATCCATTGGACAATGCAACTTTAAATAATTGCAACATTCGTCCTGATATGACCTTTGGTGTTGCTAGGACGTAAAGCAACAAACAAACAACAATCAAACTTAGGTAAGGTAGTTTATACTGATGTCTAAATTTGAAGTGAAAACATGTATAATTAATGTTGGGATGCTTGCCAAAACTCTGACCTCATGGGCTTCAGTAGTAACAGGTTCTGCTAAATTGTCTTAATATTGCTAAATTGCCCTTCCATGTAGCATCAAATGCTTAATAACTGCACCAGTATCTAAGTTGGATCTGTAGATTCAAATTTAAATGAGTGTTTAGCTTTTGAAAATTTGATGCTTTCATCGGACTATGCAACTGCTCTCTTTGCACAGAGTCGGATTATCCGACTTTTGTCGGATATTCACATATTTGTTGGATTAAGTCCGATTTTCGATAATTTTTCATTATTTTTGGACGAATCCGTCGGATTTTGTCCCCAAAAATGCACAATTATTTTAAGTACTGGAGGAAAACTAAGATTTTGGTTGCACAAATGGCCATTATTCAGGTACTATAATCCTTAAAATCCATTGCTTTACACAAGTAGGATTTTATTTCTGTCTTGGTACAAAGCCTGCAACTGTAACAACAAAATGAAACATGTTTCAGAGTGTCCTGGTTCAGATTCGCGCTGAGATCATGTCTGACGAGAAGACGCGGCTGGAGAACTGTGAACATGACACGGAGTACAACGAGAGTGCGGCCCGCCAGGCGTTCAACAGGACAGTGAACCGGTACGGCTGGAACAAATAGGCACACACCGGACGCGGTGGCCTAATCCGTAGAGCACAGGATGTGGAAGGTCGGGAGTTAGAATTCCGGCCGAGTCAAAACAATGACGTACAAAATTGATACTAGTCGCTACCTAGCCTGGCGCTCAGCATTACTATTATAGGACAAGGACTGGTTTTCTCAGTATCAGGATAATGTGACTGAATGGGATATCGGGTCATGTTGCCTATGCCTGATCTCCCAGTGGGGCAGCACTATAAAGTCGCTGTGAGTGTGCATTGTCACAAGTCGGTACCCGTTCTTATATGACCATAGATGTTGGTAGGATGTAAAACCCCAACAAACAAATAAAGAAATAGGCACCTTCCCACCCCACGACCCACCTAAATGATCTCACTATCAAACAGCGAGCCATCTGGGATAGGAATATTGCATATTCATGTGAAGAAATTCAAGAATACATGGTAGAATCAGGCGACCAGCTGTTTTTGGTGTATATGGGTCGTTCTCAGAAACTGTGTACCACCTTTGGGACATGGAAATCGAAAGTGAAAACATTCCAAATAATAGCAGAAAGCATTCCAAATAATAGAAGAATCCATGGTCATATGAAGATTTATATGTTGTGCTTTTTTCACATTTTGATTTTGATCTTAGATAAATTGAGAAAGCTCTTCAAATTAACCGTGTAACATCCATAACAACATTTTAGCATACATCCATAACATTTTATTTAACATATACAACAAATTCAAACAAGATTTTGTTGATTTTAGTTAAGCCAAATGAATTGTCTCTTTCAAGAGAAAAGTTGGAAAAAAAAACCATTTGGGTAGCTGTATGGTGTCGATTAGATAAATGATTCACCCGGTACTTGTAGTACACGGGTGAAGACCAGCCTTATATAAATACGGGCGAAAATAGCGTTAGTATGGAACAAGAAGTAGAATGCCTGGCACCAGTGTCAAATGGTTACTTATGTCAGAACAGAGTTGGTGAATGAGAGAGAATGCAAAAAGACAAGATGGCGGCCAGAGAACGCCGTCGATTTCACTTTTAAATCTGATTAAACTAGATATTATATTATATTTTTCAACTCAAAGGTAGCGGGCTATCAATAAGACATATGTAAAGAATAAATGTTGCTTCTTAGATTGTGAAATTAGGCTCTCATTTCCTTAACCCGCTTTTTCGACCGTTTTTATATAGGGTTGGTATTCACCCGTGTACTGCGAGTACCGGGTGAATCCTTTATCTAGGTGTCGATATGCAAATTTTCATATTTTCACTTTAGCGCAAAGTCATATAAACATATTTTGGATACATATTTTGGATACATATTGTGGGAATAGATTGAATACATGTAGTATTGCTAACATACTTAATACACAGAGACAACAACTATTTGACTTACTACCTCCAAAAAAGGGCCAAATCATTAACAATATAACATGGAAAACAAATATGTGGTACAGTTTCTGAGAATGACCCCCTATGCATTGTACGGTCAGCATGTTTGTTTGTGGTTACCGGGTCCTAACTCGGTGGCAATGGCCTGCACCAGGATGGCTCACGAGAATCTCACACGCCAACAAGATTTCCTTATTTAGATATGCGGGCAGTGGTAACGTCACAACGTGACCTACTTCTGTAGCTAACTATTGTGAGGTTGATGTTGTATAGTCCCATAAAATTATTAACCTCAGAAAGAAAAAATAAGAAGGTTACAAACAAGGTGCACAAGAAGCAACAATGGTCCGTTACTACCAAAATGCAGTGCATATGATCGCAGTGTTGCTAACATGAGTGCCAATATTTGAAATAAACTGCCAGCTGCGACACACAATCCAGAAAACATAGCAGTGTTTAAGAATTTACTATAAACAAAATTATGTAGCCTAGAAAAGAGATGATATTTAAATGGATTAGCATAAAGTATAGTAAAAGCTGGATTTTGGACTAGTGCTGCCCAGCAGTGAAAACAAGACTTGTTAAAACACTTATCGTTATGAGCAGGGTGAATAAATTCATCACACACAACAAAATAAAATAAAAACGTCATATTTCGGAAGCGAACCCCTTAACTAGATTTGATACTGGTGCACTTATAAAATATGTGTTGCTACGTAGAGGGGCATGCTAAGTCAATTTAATAGAACTAGTTAATGCTGAAGCTGGGGGAGTGAGTTTTGACAAGCATGTCAAGATTAATTTAGCATCTTTACACTTCAAATATCGCCTACGTTCAGGGATGAAAGATTTCCGCGGTTTTGAATGTTCACAAAATACTAATATATTTGACAGCAGTACTGTTCTTATATTACCATAGATGTTGCTAGGACATGAAGCCCAATTCAGAAAGTTCAATATGGGCGACAATACAGTCCCAATATAGGGTATTCACGTGACGTCATCAACCGGATGCGTGGCCATTGTGGCGATATCAACTAGTAAACAACCCATAGAGTTTGTCGGTACGCGCAGTGCAAAACGTCTATTTCATTCAAAATTAATAGAAATCCAGAACCCTAACCATATCAATTTAATATAATATTTTTGGTAAACATGTTTTCTATATGTGTACCAAGGGATCTAGGGTTTCTAGGTGGTGTGGTTATAGAGATATTTCACTTTTTCTGTATGAAGATTGCTCACAACTATTGACAATGCCTTGAGTTTGCTGTTATGCTCAGTGCAAAACATTAGTTTTTATTCAAAATTAAGAGAAATCCATTGACGTATCAATTTAATATAATGTTTTTGGTAAAGATGTTTTCTATATGTGTACCAAGCGATTTGTTTCTAGGTGGTGTGGTTTTAGAGATATTTAACTTTTTCTGTATGAATATTGCTCATAGCCATTGAGTTTGCAGTGTGACAGTGTGTTTATTATTGTGGTTACTATCGCCACAATGGCCGCTCTTCCGTTTAGCGTGACATCAGTGCATACCATGTATGGTCGCCGCTAGATCGCCACCATAACGCAACAGAGCCACCGACTGGTCGCCGACCGTAACTAAGGTTACCACCAGGTCGCCGCGGTGACGCAACAAAGTCGCCAACCGCGGACCGATCACAGATCAGTCGGCGAACGATCGCCGACCGATCTGCGATCGGTGGAGACGCCAGAGGTTGCAAGGAGATTGTCGGTGCTGCAACGACAACCTCCTTGCGACCAAAAAGGGCTGAAATAGTCGGCGATCGCTCACAAAGCACTCAGTGATTAGTCATAAGGTGGTTGTAAGATGGTTGTAATTTAATTGCAAAATGCTCACGGATCGATCGTAAGCGAATGCAGGCCTCGTGTGACTAGGGCTTAATACCCCAGTCACACGAGGCCTGCGTTCGCTTATGATCGATCCACGAGCACCGTAGTTATCTCAGAAAATGATAGAAACTCAAAACGATCGGACCATGCAACTTTAAGCTAGGGAGCGTACTATCGAACCATGCACATGTCCCCTATTTTAGCGTGAATTTTAAGTCAACCTAAATTAATCACAACTTCAGAGGCACGGCTAGTCAGGAAATTATTAGAAGGGTTACTAATTAACACCAATACATTCCCATATGCAGTGCCATAATATAAAACTTTGAAACCCCCTTTTATTAATCAATTATTCTAAATGTTGTGTTGTGAATTTCTTAGAGTTGCATAGTCCTATGAGTTTCTGTCATTTCTCTGAAATAAATATATTACATTGATTGTTGTAATCTACCTTGCTTTAGTTTGAATTAACTTTTACTTTAAATGGCTAAGTTTTGAGATATTTGAAGTGCAAGCATGTAATATTAGTTTTGGATAACATGTCAAAACTGTGACACCATATGCTTCTACAATAACGGGTTCTATTTAATTGTTCAGTATTCCCTTTTGTGTGGCAACGAATATTTCATGAGTGCATCAGCATTTAAGTTAGATATATGTCAAAGCAATTCTAGATAATTGTTGTGGTTTTGGAAATGTAATCCTTCATCGGACTATGCAGCTTTAAGAGGTAATCCTTTTGAGAATTCTCCTTTACCAATTCATGGCACTTACACACCCTTAATATGGTTTTGAGCTTCTGTCATTTTCTGAGATAAATAGATAAGGGTGATCATTATAATCTACCTTAATTTAACTTGAAGTAATTTTGATTTAAAATGTCTAACTTTTGATGTATTTGAAGTGCAACCATGCAACATTAATGTTGGCAAGCATGCCAAAACTCTGACACTATAGGCTTCTGCAGTAACAGGTTCTATTCAATTGCCTCAGTGTTCCCTTTTGTGTGGCGACAAATATTTAAATAATAATTTCACCAATATCTAAGTTAGATATATAGAATCAAATCTAAATAATTGTTTTGGTTTAGAAAATTTGATAGTTTCATCGGACTATGCAACTTTAAGTATTTATTGCAATTTATGAGATCTGAGACCCGAGTGCCATTGAAATGAACTTTGACCTGGTTAACGGTGATGTCAAGTACATGTGTCTAATGGGCGCCAGATGCCCAGCCTGCGACATTCTGGTTTTGTGTTTATTGAATGCGGTTAACCTAATTTCAACGCAATCATTATTATAACTAGGAAGAAAAAGCGTCCCCCAATTTCGCATAGTGCTGGGCATAGAAATCCCCCCCCCCCCGTAACAATTACTTTCTTTATATCGGACCAGAACCTATGTAGAGGTAGAAAATTGCTCCTCTGACACCCCACCCCTCTCCCCACACACACACACACCCATGGCAATACAATTCACCGTTCGAAATAAGGCATGGACAAGCAGAACATGGCTTGAACTTGTCCATTGGACAAGTGAAAATCATATTTATAGTTAACCAGGTCCGTATTGTATATAATCCATAGTGGCATATAAACAGTTCCCAATAGTGCACATTCACGAATATCATGTCTTCATTCTTTGCACAAACGATGTTCCCGCACATGGATAAGGATATCGACAAAAATGCTTTATTTAAAAAAATACATAAATGATGTTTACAACATATTTCTTATTATAATACCCACAGCACACGCGTTCCGATATGAGGATACTGGAGTAAATGTATAAATAACATTTCCCCCACCACCCCAGGCCAATATTATATTATATCGGTGTCATGCCTAGTGTTAATTAATCACCGTGAAATAAATCCAGGGGCTAAAAGAGGTCAATTTGAGTACATATGTCCACTTGGTAAACCAAACTAGGCTATGCGTCTATATACCTAGAATTATATCAATGGGAATTGGGTCAATGTTTGAAAGTAAAGCTTGTTTTATTTAAAGACGCCTCTAGAGCATATTGATTTTCATATCCTCGGCTATTGGACGTCAAACATGGTCATTCTGACATATTTCTTTGGAGGAAACTCGCTGCTGCCACATAGGGTACTCGTTCCGATAAGCAGCAAGGGGGCTTTTATATGCACCTTCACACAAACAGGACAACACATACCACAGCCTTTGATGAACCAGTTGTGGACCACTGGTTAGAATGGAAAATAGTCCAAACTGCAAATGGGTGCACTGGGCAGGATCGATAGAATGACCTACACCTTCACAGGTGGACACTCTACCGCTGAGCTACGTCCCGCTCCCCTGGTCAATGTTTGACTACTGACTGACTATTCTGCAGGTAGGAATGTGATCCATGCAAGTAACAGGCATGTACCATTTGATTAAACTGTTTCCAAAACCGATACTGGTATCATTCTTTCACATTTTATCGGACCATTGCTCTACTGATTCTGTTAACATGTATGTAAGTACCAATATTTCTGAATTTGCTACCATTTTATGTGTGGCGTTATGATGTGTGTACTATTATTATAAGTGTACCGTATTAATTATGTTGGGACGTTATATTACCTAATGGTAAGTAAGCTTTATCACCCATGTACATAATAAAAGTATCGCCATGAATATTTGTTGAAAGTTAAACTTGGCTTCTGTGTTTTTGATTGAAAAACATCTTGGTGGAACAGATTTTTCACGCCCTAATTATTTGATTAATGACTGGCCTTTAATTTTAATTTGGCATCTCCCCACCCTCGAAGGGAAGGCTCTTCGGGGATGAAGTGGTTGGCTTTTTGTTGTTTATAGAGTTTTTATTCATTTATTCGACATGATATTTACATTAATGGTTTATGGTAATACATACGAGCATTCGAAATAAGAGCTTGTCCACTTGTCCGAGCAAATTGAAAGTACGACAACCAGAATCTGGATTGAGCTTTTCCGTTGGACAAGTGGACTTTTTTCCCCAGAAAAACATGTGTTTAGCGATTTTGTTTGCTCTGTAGTCATCTTTAGCATGCCAGTGTGAAGTCATTAAAATGTAATTAACATTATTTATGACATTTGTTTAGATTCATTTGTGTAGCTGTATTCCTATAATCACAGAGGTTAACTGAGATAATAAAGGTAAGTACTGTGGAAAATTGAAAATTCAGACAGACAAGTGAAAATCATACCAGACTTGTCTGATGGACAAATGATTTTTTTTGTTTATTTCTATCACAGCACACATACAAATAATAGTGGTGAAGGGTACTAAGTGTAAAATAATCTCTGCACATATTAAATGATATGAAACTACGAGCATTGCTCCATTTATGTAGTCATATTTTGTGGTATATCAGGACAGGTACAGATTTGTGACTGCATTCCTGGTGGCTTCATTGAGGTACCATGTCGGCTTCATGACATCCTCATTCAGCGAACCAGTACTTTTCGTTTGTTTGGGTTTTATGTCCTAGTAACATCTATCAGTATGGGTACAACTACTCTCGTCGTCCCATCACCAACGAGCTCTCACCCGTAGTCTGCTACTTTTGGACGTCAAGAATATTTGTTGGGGTTTTACTGTCTAGCAACTTATAAGGATGATACAGCCAGTCAAGACTTACTAATATATTTGTTAGCCCAAAATGTGTACCCTTCTAGTCTTAATTATTTTTAGATCATTACACACAACAGAAGACAGTAATTTCGATAAGACAGTACATTGTTTTATTTCAACTTCTGCTCGGTAACAGAAAATTGGTAATTATCCTGAGAAGTAAATCTGCACAGTCCATCCAACACTGGAATAATTGAACTGAAAGAATTTCATGCTTTAGCTTACCCTTTGTATTTGTTGTAAACGAATACTTTAATAATTTGAGTACACAAAAAATGTACCGTCAAACGATGCTAAAGAAATGCATAAATCATAGACGTCAATCATTTCCTCAGTGAAATTAGTCTATAATATGAAATATTTTTAGCAAAATTACGAATTTTGCACGATGAGAAGAACAAAATTAATGCTTTATGCTGGTTTTAATCAATACAAATTTGAAAATGATTTCGCTATATAATGCTGAGAAAACAACGAATTGTCTGCGAACAGCCTATTATTATTAATTTATTTCATACTTTTCTTTTTAAATGCCTTTCCTGAAGTTTGAGGTATATATATATACTCATGACCACATCGGCATGATTGGAAATAATAAATAACCTATCTGAATGCATACCATCGTATGCAAGATCAAAACTAAATTTCTTCAATTCGAATCAAACAGCGCCTCACAACACTAACCCATAGGAATCCCCACAAAGTACCCAGGTCTCAGACTAGCGTTAACTACACGTAGAAAAATATAAAATCTTACACGGGTGTTTGGAACCATTTTGTTATTTGCTGACATTTGTACTTGAGTGTTTAAGACGAAAAGAAACCACCACGACGAATATATTTTTGCCCATATACACCGGATGAATTTGATACACATGAAAAGATCATTTATTTTACTATAGCGTACTTCTTTTCTTTTTTGTTGTAAAATGAGTATTACTGTATGATGATGATGATTGGTGATCGCCGTACTGTGAGAACAGTATATTTGTTTAAAGATAAGTCATGAGCGGTGTTAATAATGATGCTAAATAAATTATGAGATAGCGAAAACCAGTGTTGCCACCTATTCAAATTGGAGAAAAGTATCCATCCATAGATATCTTTATTATATATATATAAGTTAAGTACGGTGGACACGTGAAAATCACACCAGACTTGTCCGGTGGACAAGTGGAAATCCTAGCTTATTTCTAACAATGTATACATTTAAAACAAAAAAATAGCCAAGTACTTCCTCTTGTCCTTGCTCCTCCCCAAAAATCACTTAAAAAAGGAGAAAAATCAATCAAATAAAAATTTCAAGTTCGACTTTGCTTATTGACGTTTAAAGCTGCATAGTCCGATGGTTTTGAGTTTCTGTCATTTTCTGAGATAAATTTATTAGACTGATTATTATAATTTACCATAATTTAGTTTGAAATAACTTTTCCTTAAAGCTGCATAGTCCGATGAAGCATCAAATTTTAAAAACAAAAACATTCACCTAGATTTTATTCTACATATCTAACTTACATATTGGTGCACTTATTAAACATTTGTTGCCACATAGAAGGGCACACTGAGTCAATTTAACAGAACCTGTTACTGCATAAGCCTATGGTGAGAGTTTTGGCATGCTTGCCAAAATTAATTTAGGATGTTTGCACTTCAAATGTAATGAAAGTTACTTCAAACTAAACTAAGGTAGGTTATAACAACCAATTAAATATATTTATCTCAGAAAAATGGCAGAAATTCAAAACCATCGGACTAGGCAACCTTAATATGACTAACTTTGGAGATATTTGAAATGGAAATATTTTAATCTTGGCATGCTTGCCAAAGCTCTGACCCCATAGGTTTCAGCATTAACAGGTTCTATTAAATTGTCTTAGTAAGTAGTATCCTCTTCTATGCAGCAACAAATGCTTAATAAGTGCACCAGTATCTAAACTAGGTTCAAATCTAGATCAGTGTTTTGCTTTTGAAAAGTTTATGCTTTCATCTTTCATTGGACAATGCAACTTTAAGATAGTGGTTAACAACACTTGAGTGGCTGAATTTACTGAAACATGATCAACCATGCATTCTCTAATTCACGAGAAACAAACAAACAAACAGGTATGATATTGTTAATCATAGCATCGCGTATGCTACTAAAAAAACACATTACAAAAACCATTAGCATCGAGTGCGATGGTGCATTTGAAAACACATAGGTGGTGTTTTGACATATGTGTCCTGGCAACATCTAGGGTCATATCAGGACGGCTGGCAATTGGAAGAATATTACTGAGAGTATTATAAGCATAGCCTAGGATTCGTTATACATCTTTTCATATAATTTTCCAACCATACGAAGTGGCAACACTGGAAAACCAAGTCCAATACTCTCGCATAGTGACGCTTTTACACGCATGAACCATAACAAAAGGATTACATAATAATTACACACAATCACTTACAGGCATATAGGAAATATGTTGAAAATAGGTCCCAATTAGTAGATATCAAGAGTATCAGTTGCAGAACCGCGGTAACTCCGTTCGTCGTATATCCACTGCAGTTGGATTATATAAATCCAGAGTGTCAATCAATTTTGTCTGGAATATTAACGCAATTAATCCAACAGAAAGTGCTTTTTTCTTGCTATAAAACTTTTAAAAAGAAAGATATTTGGGGTTTTTAAAGTATTTTTTCAAATCCGTTTCTTTAAATAAAAAAATAATATTGAGATATCCCAATTTTATTTTAATATGAGCAAATAATTTCACTGAAGGCGCATCTTATAGTTCTACTAGTTCACTACAGTAATGTGAACGCTAGCAGCCACAAAAATGATTTATATATATATATATAATCCATATTTAATTAAACACGCAACAAAAAAATACCTCATCGAAAATAAACTATTTAAACAAATTAAAAAGGCAGAGAAAAAAATGGAGCGGTGGGACAAAATTGAGTGAATATTTGGTCACTCATTAAAGTCCTTTTTGCAGTTGACTATTGGATTTCTTCCCCGTTAAAAAAATATTTACAAAGCCCCATATCCAGGGTCCGTACACATGTAAAGATATGGAATTCAAGGCTATTTCAATTGGACTTCAGGAAAACCCCAACAATGGGGAATGTCAAATTTGGACTAATTTAGACTTCTCAAGACTAATTACCCAAAATAGGTTAAATTCAAGGCTTTTCAAGGCCTTGAAATGGGGCAAATGAAGTTCAAGATTTTCATGTACGGACCCTGCATATCACTCACTAAACTTTAATTCGAAGAAAGAAAAAAAAGGGTAATGACATGGAGGGTTTCAGTAGGTCGGCTTGAAGATGACCTGGGTGTCGGGCTGTGTCATGACGAGTGTGCGTGCATTGTTTCCGTCCTGGCTCTGAAATAATGTTTGGTAGGCTACATTGAGCGCCGACAAGTCCGTGCCCTCAAAGGCTATCGGCGTGCCCTGATTGTCTGTGGCCACCACCAGGTGCTGCGTCTCCTCGGGAAGCGGCAGCGCGTCTTCCACGGCGTTGATGACGAGGTTCATGTCCTGCTCATCGTCGTCATCGTCCATGTCCAAATCTTTCTTTCGGCCAGCCATGTGGTTGGTGCGCGTCTTGGTATGCTTCACTCCGTGCATACTCGTCTCGTGCCGCTGCAGGTGGTGCTTGTGTCGGAACAGGTAGCCGCAGAAGGAGCATTTGAACTTTCCCTCGGTCGTGTGCGCACGTATGTGTGCCTTGCACATCACCTCCGTCTTGAAGCGCCACGTGCAGCCAGGGAAGTTGCACTTGTACGGCCGGTTCAGGTCGTGCACCCGCTTGTGCTTGTTGAGTGTCGACTTGTCCGTGTATGCATAGCCACAGATGTCGCACAGCACGGACCCCTGACTGTGCACCTGGCGATGCGCATGTATGGCGGCATTGATTTTAGACTTGAAATCACACTGATTACACCGAAACAGCTTCTCCTTGTGGATGCGTCGGTGCACTTGGAGGTAGGTCCTCGACTTGAACGACTTTCCACATTCATCGCACAGGTATTTCTTCTCGGTCTTGTGCGTCTCGTGGTGCTTCCGCAAGTAGCGTGTCCTCGTGAACACCTTCCCACACGTTCCGCATGTGTACACGCCAGGTACATCCTGCTTCTCTGGGCGCTTACCCTTCTTCGTACACCGACGAAATCGAGACTCCCTGCCGAAGATGCTTTCGTAAGTGGACATCTTCATGATTTTCCGCTTGTCACTGCCAGTGATGTCTTTGAGTTCCAAGCCCTGGTGGGGATCAATGAGGTTCACATGATCTTCCTGCATGTGCTTTGCGATCATCAATTTTGTGCTCGTCTTGAACGCACAGTGAAGGCACTTGAACCAGGTCTTCCCGTATGTGAACGTGCTCCCTTTTACCATCTCCGTCTGGAGGATGAAGTTAAAGTCCGGCTTTGACTCAGCCTCAGGCACTGCCATGCGCTCACTGACCTGGGGCTTCTTTGGAGACAGTGTTCCTGACACCGCATGATTACCATTCACAATAGACATGATCCCATTTGTGTGCAACCGCTCCATAAGGCCATCATCGGGATCGGAGAGGGAGATGCCCGCAGAGGCAGCGTCATTCGGTGAAAGCACTTTGATGGTCACACCACCCTCATTTGGTGACTCCTCCACCCCAGATACGTGTAGATTTCCTTGCGTGTCTTGCAACCCAGTATGAACAAAAACACCAGGGTGTTCTGAAGTTCCCCTATCATCCTCCTCAGTACACTGTTCACTCGTACACATGTCACCATTCACCATGCCGATGGACAACCCGTCCTCTCCCATCACCTTAGTGACGCTCTGCAGGTTGTCCATAGCAACGCTCTCCACCATCGACAACCCAGCCTTGCCGTTCATGCCCAAATCCTCTATGCTGGATGGGTTGGCCATGTTGAGATCAGTGTCATCCGGGTGGGTGGTGTCTACATCCTTGTCGGTGTCATAGAATGACACCTGATGCGCCTTCTGGTAGTGGTCGGTTATGAGCTCCTGACTGCGGAACACCATCTGACACAAGTCACACTTGTGAAACATCGAACCAATTGTGTCTGTGGAGAGAACACAGAATGGCCCACAATTATTACGAGATCACTCAAGTCAATGATTTCATAGTCTTCACCTACGTTCGAGATTCTTTTGTGTGTGCCTTAGTATTTTAATTTTACATTAGACTAACATCATTTTAATCAACGAGCCATTTCCAGTTATTGCCATCGTTAAAAAAATACTTCTATTTCTCTATAAGTATAAGCATTCATCTCTATGACATTTATATACTAGCAACCTATACACATTGTCCTTAGTGTGCATTTTACTATAGTGACCATTGCCACAATCTCAATCCTAAATATATGTGGGTCGTTCTCAGAAGCTGTGTACCACTTTGTGACATGGAAACCAAAAGTGAAAATATTCCAAATAATACCAGAATCCATATTCATATGAAGGTTTATATGTTATGCATGTCAGAATTGAAATTTTCTTCATCACGTATTTTAAACGCTGATCTCACACAAATTGAGAAAGCTGTTCAAATAAAACCATGTAACATCCATCCACAACATCATTTAAACAAACAACAAATTCAAATAAGATTTATTAATTGACTACAGTTAAGTAAAAAGAATTGTTCCTTAGAAGAAAAAGATTTGAAAAAAACCTGTTTGGGTAGATGTTTAGTGTTGATATTCTAATTTTCATATTTCCACTTTAGCACAAAATCATATAAGCATTTAAAAAAAAACATTTTGGGGGTTAGATTAAATCCATGTAGTATTGCTAACATCTTAATACACCGTCAACAATAATTATTTGACTTAGTACCCCCAAAAAGAAGGCAAAATCATTAACAATGTAACATGGAAACCAAGAATGTGGTACAGAGTTTGAGAAATGACCCATATAGTGATATACCCAGTACCTCACCAGACTACTACCGATTCTGTAATAAATAATAAACATAAATAACATGACATTCTTCTTCTTCTTCTTCTTATTATTATTGAAGTAAATAATTGACTCTTACATTGAATAAACAAGAAACTTACGGTGAGTTTTGTGCTCCAGAAATTCGGTCAGGTCCACAAACTGCTTGCTACAGGCCCCACAGGTGAAAATGTCTTGGTACACGAGGATCACCTCATGGTCATCTGCAAAATAACCAAGTTATCAATGATTCTAATTTAAAATAAAAGTATTTTAATGCACAATATATTTAAAGAAGTAGTTCATAGAAAGCATAATGGATATCACATAGTCATAGTTCGTTTGTGGTTTTACGTCCTAGCAACATCTAAGATCATATCATTTAAAGAAGCAGTTCATAGAAAGCATAATGGATATCACATAGTTTGTTTGTGTTTGTTTGTTGTTTTACATCCTAGCAACATCTAAGATCATATCAGGATGGGTACCGACTTGTGACAGTGCACACTCATGGTGACTTTATAGTGCTACCCCACTGGAAGACCAGTCTGCTAGCACCATGACCTGATATCCCACTCAGTCACATTATCCTGACACTGAGCCAACCAGTCCTTGCCCTAAACTAATAATGGCGAGCGCCAGGCTAGGAAGCAACAAGTATAAATTTGTACGTCATTGGTTTGACTCGACCAGGGTTCGAACCCACATAGTTTGTTTTAGTTTTTTTAGCTGAACAAGCCAATAGTGATCTCCCGTGAACGAGAACCTTGAAAATGTATTGGCAGCGTTCGAAATAAGAGATTGTCCAGGACAACTGAAAAGTCAGATGGACAAGTGAATATCACACCAAACTGGAATCCCTTAATTTCTTTTTTTAAATTGGTCACATACCTACTATGTATGGTATCCAATTAAACGTGCACTGCATTCAGCTAACCCAACGATACATTTGTGTTTGTTAATAAGTCAAATGATACTGCTGTGGTTATATACCCTAATCTAAATGAAACATGTTTGCACAGGCGAGACAGGGTCAGGGACTAATATTTATCATAATGATCTATGATCTAGTAGTCTTTCAAGTAATTAATTGTTGGATTTACGTTAGAGCAATCACACAGTAATGGGTTCATCTTCAAGATAATAAAAAAAAAATCAGCCAGTAGATCTATACCGGTTATAGGTACGTGCACGTCTGCGCTACGCGATGGCCGTTTTCTGCCAAATATCTGTTCCTGGAAAAATCGTTCTGATAACATAGGGGTCCCTCAAAATGCTTTCTTTTCAGTGCCTCTTAGGGAGTATCCCCATGAATTTCAGCCTATGATGTAGATAAAATGTCCATCTACAATCTCATGTTTACAATTTGCAAATCCGTTCACATTTTCTGTGTCTGTGCACATTCAGAAGATTTGACTTGATTTCAACACTCAAACTCCACCTTCTATATATCTTAGGTAGCTTTAAAAAGTATATGGATTTTTAAATCTGTTATTAATTGACCATTGTGTGAAGTTTCATGATGCTGTAAGGTCGAAAAGGTACTTTGCTAGGTCCCCAAATTTTCAGTGTTATAAGATCAATCATATCAATGACAACCAAAAATCCACAAATATGTCACAAATGTGTGCATTTACTTTTATTCTCATGGGTGTAATCAACAGAGGAGATAGGCATCCACTTACACTGAAAATGTCATTCAGATATCTCGATTATTTAGGAAGTTAGAACAAAAAATGATTAAATTATTAAATATATAGGTTTTGGGTCACACACTTGTAATGCTAAAACATTTTTTTTTAAAGGAAGAAAACTTCACTATATGATAGTTATACTAGACTTACTTATAAGTTGACGTATCAATGAGATTCTTATGAATCTCCCAATACAAAGGTAAGGATGAAAGTAGTTACAATGGACCCATGGATATACTCATTAAACAATGAGGAATTTCTATAACTTCCTTCTAAATCACTAATGTATTCAATTAGTTTTATTTTAATGGCATATATCCTCCAAGTCACTTTTATTTTAATGGGTGAAATCAACAGAGCAGCTAGGGATCTACTTACACCGAAAATTTCAGTGAGATGTATCGATTATTAAGCAAGTTAGAACAAACATTGACTAAATATCTAGATTTTGGGTCACACACTTGTAAAGCTAAAGCATTAAAATAATGGCAGGAAATTACCCCTCATTACCAAAATTGAAATAGCTCTATCACGCTTAATAATCAACCGATTAACACGATTGTTGGATTTTCTTGTTTGGTTTTCAAAGCTCTTTCCAACAATGCCATTCATTTTCAGATAGGTTTGGTTTGAAAATTGTGTCCACATTGCTACCTGTTACGTTGTCTGGCCCACGGTTTTCCAACCCGTTCTGGGTGTGCAACTGTTGTATCACTTGTGGTCCAGCAGTCAGAGTGATGGCTTCTGAATCGCTAGTCAACAGCGATTGATCCCCGGGGACGGGGTGATGCCCAAGATCCTCTGACTGAAACACATCTTGCTCTTGGCTTACTTGTGTAGATACAAGAGTCGATATTCCCTCAGAATTCATAGCAACTGCATGACACCCATGGGCTAGTGAATCCGAAGCATCCCTGTCCGCGGTGACATAAGTCACCCGAGCGGGACCGGTGTCAGAGCTGATGTCGTGTACTTCCACAGCTGAGCCAACAACAGAGACAGCAAAGTGGGGTAGTTCTGTGCTCAGAACGCAGCCTTTGAAACCCACGTGTTCTGTCAGAGTCTCCATATTCATGGTTGCTGCTAATACACCACTGATAAAGGCATGACCCCCATTTCTAACAATAGAATCATAGCTTTTTTTGCTTGAAATGATATTTTTCGCAGTTGGGAAGACCTTGCATTGTCGGCTTCCGTTGTCTCCGCAGCCCAACAAGTTTGGGAAAGCTCCGCACAAAAAGGTACTGGTCAAGTCATAGAATAACATGGCATTTATTGAACGAATACAGCAAATCAAATTACACAACAAGTAATCGATACCATATTTTAATCCCAAATCGTTCTTTATTTTTATGTGTTGACGAGACCCATTACCTCTTGTCAAAGATCAGCGAAACAGAATCCAGGCACGTCTGATCAAATCGGTTCTGAAACTAATCGACAAGTGTACGAGTGTCTCGTGTTACAACAACTTCCCTTTTTTTCAGTTGTCCATTTATATATTACTAACTGTATTGGTTTACTTATCTCCCAGTACATCTTATAGCATTAAATAAATATGCTTGTGTAACAATTCATATTAAAATCCTCACATACTGTGACAGTCAGTCTGGTGCTGCCCTCATGTGTTAATTTAATACACTAAATAATTACCTTTCGATTTCATTGATTGGCTACACCTGCAATTGCCGGGTTTTCATTCACGCTCAGCTCGCCGCTTCGTGAGCAACATGGGTTGGGTCAGAATTTAATTTCGGAATATGTACCAAATCTAGACGTGGTGCAGTTTACTGCATGCACCGGATGCACAGTGAAGGACTCAGGTAAGTAGCGAATAATCATATACCAATGTGTTAGTGACGAATTACTCAGTGGCATCAGTTGTGCAAGCGTGCAGACGATATAACTTTCGGCATCAAGTTCAACCTCAGGCAGGTGAGCTGTTCTGTACAGCTCGCATGTCCAAGGTGTCAAACCGACTCACTCCTATTGAGGATAGGGATGGGGGACATGGACCATTTGCTTAGTCTATCGAGTTTGTATATGTTTGTAAATTATTTTTTAAATGGGTGGATATATAATATAAGATCTTCAAGGAGAGGACCAGACTTGAGGTCAAGAAACACTAATTTTTCTTTTGAGTGATAGATCCATGGAAGAGTGGTCCAGAGCAACTTCACCAAGTGGTTGAAGCACCAATGATTGAAGCATTTGAGAGAAGGCTGGATAGACATTGGAGAGGACACCCACAATTATATTACTTCAGAGCCCAATATAGGCCTAGATCAGCCAGAAGAGGATATGTAAGTTAAAATATGTGTCATCAATTGATAATGGGCAAAGTTAGTAAAGAAATTCATAGATCATTTTGACAATTATCAAAGCTTAGACTGATGGCATAAGCTATGTCATAGGCCTACTCATAGTCATACTGAGTCATAATTCTCAATCTGTTGAGTAGCATATGCCTCTATCTGGTTATCTCAATGAATATTTAAAACATTTGCTCGGTGTACTGAACTGCTATTAACAAATGAAGGCCATGATTGGCATGAACCTGCATGATTTAAGATGTGTGTTTGGGGTTGGATGGATGGGGTAGTGACGTCACGTCATGGAGATAATAAATATCTTATTTACTAGCCATATAGTGCAATTGGACGTGTTCCTATTATCAGTGTGTGGATGTCAAATTAAACAAAAAAAATGGTATATGATGTACATATTGTAGGTGTTTAAAACTATAAAAAAGACCTGAATTATTAAACATTTAATATGATATATGTTACTAAATATAGACCTCATATATTATTACTGAAGTGACGGATACTCTTATTAGGTTGTGTGGACAGTACTTGGCTTAAAACCAAGTGACTCCGACGATCCTCATACCTGTACATACTACTTATGATATTACCTTAGATGTTTCTAGGAAGTAAAACAACACAAAATGCATATATATTGATCGTTGTGTAACGGTTAATTGTGGTTTATTAGCGCTTCATGCTACTTCTTAATTACTGTTTCCCATTCGCTATGCTAGAGGATTCAGCATCATGTCTAACCGGGCGCGGTGGCCCAATCGGTAGAACACAGGCTTCCCGTGCGGAAGGTCGGGAGTTCGTATCCCAGCCGAGTCAAACCAGTAACATATACAATTGATATTGCTGCTACCTAGGACTGATTAGCTCAGTATCGGGATAATGAAAGACTAATATCACATGCCTGGAGAAAAGGACAAGTGAAATTATACACACATTATTTAAAGAAATGGGGCCTTCATTGCCTTCTCAAAGGAGTCTAACCGTTAAAACCTACAATAGCTCAAGTGTTACGATTTCTAAGAATATTAGAAGATGAGGGACTAGGATTTGGTGCTATTAACGCAGTGAGATGTGCCCTATCCATTATTCTACCAAAAATAGATGGACAAACCGTTGGGAAACATCAGTTAGTACACTGGTTCATTCGATCGGTGTACGAAAGAAACCCATCCAAACCTAAATACAATAGGTTTTGGGATGTATCAATAGTATTCAAGTTATTGAAGTCATGGCCTAGCAACAGACATTTGTCAATGAAAGACCTAGGTTTTAAATTGGCAGTTTTATTACTGCTAATTACAGGACACAGAGGCCAAACCATTGTTATCTATTTCTAGATGGACTAGAAATAGATAAGGATGAAGCTACATTTGATTTACAGACATTACTTAAATCAAATTGTACAGGGCATCCACTGTCCACAGTACATGTTACTAGTTTTCCGGAGGATAAACAGATATGTGTAGTTTCGGCCATGAGGGCTTATATATATATATCCAAGTCACGCGGAATTAGAAATTCCAGACAACTACTAATCAGCTTTAAGCGACCACATAAAGCAATCTTGAGAGACATTCTCGCAAGGTGGACTATCCAGGTGCTTAAGCAGGAGTCAACACTGGACGCTATGCATCCCACTCAACACGTGGAGCCATGGTCTCCAAGGCAGAGAGCCTAGGTGGTGTAATGGTTAGCACACTGGCCCGGAATGCAAAGAGATGTGGGTTTGAATCCCACTCTAGGTGGAATATTTCCCATTTTCATCACCCCCATGACACTGGTTGCCATGACCATGATCCTGTTCAATCTATGTGCTGTATAGTTGTTGAACCTACCCTGTGTATATATGTGTAAGTGCATGTATGTAATTGTAAGCATTAAAATACTTCAATTCCAGGGGGACGAGTGTAGTGGTCTATGCTGACCTCTCAGGCATGGAGCCACATAGACAGGTGGGCGTGGGTAGTGTGGTGACATCAGGTAGCCTCGGTGATGTAATGGTTAGCATACTGGCCTGGAATGCAATGAGATGTGGGTTCGAGTCCCGCTCTCGGCACCATACTTCCCATTTTCATCACCCCCATGACAGTATATATGTATGTGTATCATTGTATGTATATATATGTATGTCTGTATACATGTATGTATGTGTGTGTAGCCTATGGAGATACCAATGGTATCTATCTGTGCAATCTTCTGTTCCCCAAACAATCATCCGAAATGCTCAGATTATCCAGTCGGATAGTATTACCTCTGTCTTTGTGTCTAGACTCAAATGATATAGCAATTGTGTCTTCTGTGTGATACACTGATAGTTGACACTTCATGAAATATATTGTCTGAGGATTTAACAAAAACATCTTTTGATGAATTTTAAGCTGTACCCAAGACTCACCTGTTTAATGTAGCTTTTTATGGTGAATGAAATGTCTCTATCCTCCAACTGTTGTGACTAAATTGTACATGTCATCTGTCAGATCATGGTGTTATTGTACAGCTAGTGAGGACGTTCTATTAAATTTACGGTATTTATGTATGCATGCATATATTCTGGATATGTAATGCAGCGTTCGAAATAAGAGCATGTCTGCTTGTCCGGGACAAGTGAGAATATGACCGGACAAGTAGAATATGGCTTGGGCTTGTCCGTTGGACAAGTGAAAATTTTGCTTTCCATTGTCAGCTTTGTTTTATAATGTTAATAATATATTTTTTATATATGCATGTACGTATGCACACATATGTATATAAGGTAGGCCGCTAAGTACTGTGGACAAGTCAAAATTCAGACGGATAAGTGAAAATCACACCAGACTTGTCCCGTGGACAAGTGAAAAATGGCCTATGGCCTATACATAATATAGTGAAATCTCATTTCTAGTGGCATTTGTTGGTTGGTTGTTGGAGTTTTATGTCCTGGCAACATCTAAGGTCATATCCGGACGTGTACCGCCTTGTGACAGTGCACACTCACGGTGACTTTATAGTGCTGCCCCATTGGGAGACCAGACCGCTAGCACCATGACCTGATAACCCAATCAGTCACATTATCCTGACACTGAGCTAACCAGTCCTTGCCCTATCCTAATAATGTCGCCGAGAACCTGGCTAGGAAGCGACAAGCATACATTTTTCAATCATTGGTTTGACCCGTCCAGGGTTCGAACCCATGGGTTCGAATCCCACGATCTACCAAAGCGAGAGATGGATGCTCAGCACATTCGGCCATCCCGTCTGGTGCTCTGCAAACTGTAGGCCTCTGTGAAGTGGGTTATGTGTAAAAGGTCATTGACCTGGCCTATGTGTTTTAGAACAGTATATAATATAGTGAAATCCTATTTCTAGTGGCATTTGTATGGTTGATTATTAGGCTAAGCAGTTAGTGCAGATAGTGGGATGGCCTTATGTAGAAAACTATTGGGACTGAATGAGAATGTAGCCAGTCTATGACCGAATGCGAAGGCATAGCACCTGATGCTGGGTATTAATGTAGAATGGCGATGGTTGGGTGGGGTGGGGGTGGGGTGGGGGGTGGGGAGGGGGGCTCAGTGTCAGACTAATGCGGATGAGTGGTAATGGTGGAATGGGATCTCACTAGGGCAGCACTATGAAGCAGTTTGGCGTGTGCACTATCAGTGTCACAAGTCGGCAACCATCATAATATAACCTCAGATGTTGCTTGAACGGAGACACAAAAATCACTCACTCACTCTGAGTTATATTGTTCCTTACTGCTACCACAAAACAGCTATAATCCCTTCTCTCCAACAGTCTAATCATATTCACAGTTTATCGGCCGTTTCTTATAGAAAATGATTGAAATACAGATATTGTAATCGCCATATTGCTAAGATACTATTTATTCATGAAAAATAATCGATTATATTTTTATAATTAAAGAGTCGGTTCACATCAATTTGATTAATAGGTTGAATGATTTTTTTTTTAAACTCAAAACAGGAGAAATACCTGATTTTGTTAATTCATATAACGGTTGTTCCTCGTGGCGAGGGGGGGGGGGGGGGGCTGTACAGCACAGGGCGATGGAAGAGGCCGGGTTGGAGCAGCTCCAGGCTATTTATTACACATGATACAGTTTTACTAACAAGTCGTCACCACCTTTAGATCAACATTTCTTGTGGTTTTTATTGCAATCAACTTTTCCAATAATTGAGTCACACTGGCAATGTGGGGTGAAGTAGAATGGAAACAATCATTTCTGATGTTACTTAATATCAGTGGGATTTTGAATCACTTGGTTTATCAGACTCATCGGCCAATTGTTCTCACTCTCTCAGCTAGGAGCGTAAAGGGTAATGAGTAATCTCACATTTTATTCATGGTGATTATGGTAATTATGATGGTAATAATACTAGTAATAATACTAGTAATAATAAGTATAATAATAATTGCAATAATAATTGTATTAATAATAATTGTAATAATAATGTGTGGCCAACTGTTATTCAACCAATCACGATGCTACGTAATCGCTAAAAAAAGGAATTGTGTTGTAATATTAAGACTAGTTATGTGAATTCACCTGTGAACTAACTACATGTGAGTACTCTACATGACTGTTTATATAACGTCTTTTTGTTATAAGTGTGCTTCTTACCTGGTCGACCTTTGTGTTGGGAAGTATGTGTGTGTGGGCGGGGGGGGGGGTATATGGTGGCGGGTGTGTGTGTGTGTGTGCAGAGCACTCCATCACAAAAGTAATACAAAACAATACACGTGGTATCACATGACACACACTAATTATAGGCTCACTAAGTTGACTCCCCTCTGTTTATGTTGTTCCACTTTACAGAGATAACCGCAAGTAATACCAGGACTCTTAGTTATGCGCAAACTATTGCTTTTGATTAATTATTGAGGTATTTATTTTTGACGGAGCAATCTTGTATATTTCCAGAAAACACGAATTGTTGCATAAAATTAAATCTGAACATCGACATACAGCATGTAGAACCATTGCTGCCTGGGGAACAGAGAAGTAGGAAGCAGGATTGGGAATAACACAACTTTATTTTCATGACAGACATGGTCTCCAGTTGTCTTGCCCAGCTATACTCAACGCAGATATGACTGAGTAACCGGTAACAATGACAGACATGCAAGTGAAGTTATACAGTGATATAAAATATAATACATGACATATCACAATACAGTTCAATAAAAAATCTCATCAGAATTAAATAATATCACACTTAGAAGCATATTAATCATGGCATAATATACACAAATATGTAGTGCTTATATTGATTTAAAAAAAAAGTAATTCAAAGCCATGGTTTATTCACTGAATAATTAGTGTACAATATTTATGTGGCATCCAGACACCACCGGTTACAGATGTGATGGAATTTGTAATGTTGTTTCTGAAGACATCAAACAATTTTTGTTTAAAGCATGCATACATGTTAATAAATACTTCCTTTTTGATTTGGCAACTGTTTTGTTTGATATATCAATGCAACACAAGATGTTAATAAGGATTCAACCACGTCCCATATGTCATGTTACAAATGGCTGACTGTAAAATGGTGTTTTTTTCTTTTTTACAAAAACACTTCCTAACTAAAAGGACCAAAGTTGCACACAGTTTATTTTATTTCCCTTATTTCTTTCATCAAATCTGAACATGAATATGAAAAGTATAAGGAGAAAAAAGTAGGAAGGTTTTTATTGATGTTTTAAAATTGTTTGCTTGGGTGGGGCCTTTTACCTTTTCAATCCTCTCGCTTTGTTCTTGTTGCTGGAACCGTTGGACCCACCTTTACCCATCCCTTCCTCGGAAACCTTTGCTGCTGTCTGCTTGATACAAGCGCTGTGCTACCGCCGGACCGGAGTGATTCGGGGCCACCCCAACGACTCATCGTCTAATCGTTCTAAAGACAACCCCCAGCTTCTACAACCGTCCCACCAGAAAATTAATCTTCAACCAAAGATTGGGTGGATTTATCAGTGCCTCTCTATAATGCTGCAGTTCTGCAGCCGGTAACCGTCATAAGGTTACACCTCCCACCACACACCCCTAACCTCCCCCCCCCCACACCCACCCACAACACCCACTACACACCCCTTGTTGGTCTGTGATTGACAGGTGGGAGGAGCTGCTTACCTGTCCTCTGCACCCCCAGCAATAAGAGCAAATGAGCGCCACGCGCTCATTTAACCAAATGAAAAATCTATGCAAGAAATACATATCGGTTTTGGGTTCTTGTTTAAAATATATATATAGTTTTTTTTGTTTTTTTTTGGTGGTAGATTAGTTGATTAAGCAGGTGAAATTTCAATCGTGGACGATTGGTCTTCCTCATTCCACTGTTCGTTGCCCTCTCCGAGGAAGTGACAAGTATCAATTTTTAAGTCATTGGTTTGACTTGACCAGGATTCGAACCCACGATCTACCAGAATGGGAGACGGACGCTCAACTCATTCAGCCATCCCATCTGGATATGTGATTATATGAAATATTTATAAGCAAAATTGAGTTTGTCTTTAGATGTGCACATAACCCATGCGGATGTTGACATGTATCTGTCATTGTCAGTGGTGCATTGGGTGGTGCTGGTGGTTGTGTGAGCGAAAGCGTAAACATACTTTTTTACTAAAGTAATCTGAAGCTCCGGCTATTCTGGCAGAAGTTTCCCGTGCGGAAGGTCGGGAGTTAGAAACCTGGATGAGTCCAACCAATGACTTGCAAAATTGATACTTGTCGCTACCTAGCCTGGTGCAAGGCATTACTAGGATAGAGCAAGGACTGGTTAGCTCAGTATCATGATAATGTGACTGAATGGGAAATTGGGGCATGGTGCCGACGGCCTAGTCTTCCAGTGGGGAAGGACTATTAAGTCGCCCTGAGTGTGCACTGTCACAAGTAGGTGCCCAACCTGACAGAACCTTAGATGTTGCCAGGATGTAACTTCATGGCCGCCCTGCTCCCATAGACACGTGTCCTGTTTGGCATGCCATTAGTCATTACTATACTGAGAGGAAACAGTACTAAACTAACAAACCGCTAGGAGCGACACATTGGTCTAGTCCCTTATTAACAAAGGAGGGACATCTCAATACTATAACACTATTCTGCTCTATTTTTCCCCCAATGAGCTGGCGCCTCTATAGTGTAAAGTTGCAAACACACTGGACGCAGACATCACTCGGTTCTCGCATGGGTGTAACGCGGGAAAAAATCGAAATGTATATAATAAAGAGAATCCGAACACACTGGCCCGGGCGGTTCTTGTGCGGATGGATAGCATCACTTTTGGAGCGATTTTTGCCGCTTGACGCGTGGTGCCACTTGGCTTTTGACTGGTTTTGCCCGACTTGACTTTACACGGCGGCTTTATGGTGTTGGGTAAAGTCCTGTCGGCTAAAGTCAAGTCGGGCAAAGTCCGGTCAGGTAAAGTCAGGTCGTGTAAATTCAGGTTGGGGAGAGTGAGGTCGGGTAAAGTCAAGTTGGGTAATATATATATATATAGTTTTTGCCGCATCCCGTCCGCGTCTAGTGTGTTCGCTATTTCCACGTGAGAGCTGCATGTCGTCCGCTTGTACTTGCCGCTGGCGTCCTCTGTGTTCCTAGCTTAAAGGATCACTTCCTGAACATGGATATTTCCCACCGACAAATATTGTCGCTTGTGGTTTATACTTGATACTTAGGTGCTTTCAAAAAGTTGAGAAATAGGAGTTGGAATTGTAAAAGTAGATGTTGCAGATGCGGTGCCAAGCACACAACACAATGGCGTATAGTCTATGTTGTTTAAACTGGTTGCAGGTGACCATGGAGATGATGCGGGTTGCATGCGTCGGCTCATTTTGAAAGCACCGAAAGTAACATTCATGATGTACATGATTTAAATGCAATTTCTTTCATTACTCAAATACTGAACACATTGAAGTTAAAGTTACATAATACCTGTCAATTAAAAAAAAGGATAGATGTATTAAATTGGTGGTTATTATCGATTTAGTTTAGTTGTGAAGTAGATTTTTATTTTAAAGAGTTAATTTTGGAGATATTTGACGTGAAAAGAAGCCTAAATTAATTCGGTTTCCACATTGAAATGCTGGACATAGGCTTTATTTAATCAGTTTAGAGCATTGGAATATAGCACAGGAACATGTGTTTTAGTTTTGAAAATGTGATACTCTAATCCGATTACGCCAGGTGGCAATACCAGTACTAGTTACTGGAGTTATGGACACACAACAGAGGGCGCTGTGGTCTGTATCAGTAATTTGATAACGTGCGTCTCCGACCTTGCTTAGGCCAAAAAGAAAAATATTCATGTTTCCGGTTTCAAGGGAAAGTTTGTGGGTCAGTAGGTAGGTTTGGTGGCTTTTTTTAATTGTCACTATTATTGTTTCAATACTATTAGTATTACTAGCTCAAGCTCATATTAAAGCAAGCGGGACACTATTCGGTTCAGTGTTCCAATGATAGGCATGCCCTCTGTCAAACTGTATCGATACTACTATCAGATCTGAGTTCAACGAGACCATGTAAGAGTATGATTAAAAAAAAAAAAATTCTCAGAGAGGAAAAATGATCAAATCAGGGGAGGGGGTTCTAACAAGGTCGGTCGGCAGGGGGACACATCATTTTTTCTTTTAGCCCTTGTATTATAGGTTATAACTGTTGGATCTGATTCCTACCGCTATCCTGGATGTCATTGGCTGGCGCTGTAATAATAACACTGGAAGACTTATGTGCACATATTCGCCCGAGAATAATAATGTTCTTTGCCAATATATAAACCCGAACCGAAAATCCGTATCTTTTTACAAAATGATAGGAAAATTGATCTCCGATGCAAGTTTCAGGATAATGTGTTCAAGTGGGATTGCTGTAGCATGATGCAGTATATCAGTGGGCAGCACTATAAAGTCGCTATGAGTATGAGTATGCATTGTGACACGTCCGTACATATCCTGGTATACCTAGATGTCTCTAGGATATACAATCCTAATCATTCACTGTACTAGTTACTGGATCCATGAGGTTGTCTGTTGAAGTTTTACATCCTGGCAACAACTAAGGTCATATCAGGACATGTACCGACTTGTGACAGTGCACACTCACAACAACTTGACAGTGCTTCCCCACTGGGAAACCAGGCTGTCAGCACCATGACCTGATATCCCATGAGCGCCTGGCTAGTAAGTGAGAAGTATAAATTTGTACGCCATTGGTTTGACCAGATCGGGGTTCGATCGCGTGGGTTCGAATCCCACATCTACCAAAACGGGAGACGGACGCTCAACTCATTCGGCCGTCGCGTCCGGTCGATAAATAAATTAATAATAATAGGTACCCCAAACAGATTTTTTTTTCCATGAAGTTAATTTGCAAATGGTACAGGTAGAACGATCTTATCATATTGATTACGAATATATATAATAAAAGTAAATCGGTCCATTTCGTCCCTGAGCTATGATATTTTTTATATTTATTTCCCCCCTTAATTTTGCAAACATTTTTCATGATTCTGCAAATGCTTAAATCCTGATGTTTAAGGCTGCCTGCTGAAGGCAAATGCCATTTTAATTACATCATTTGTGTCAAACTTATTATTTAATAATAATAATAATAGTACATGGGAAGAATTTAGAATGTCTAACCAGCATAAAAGGCACACACATTTTATATATATATATATATATATATTATATATATATTATATATATATATATATATATATATATATATATAAACCACCGTCTAAATATAAATGTCCTGGGGGACAAAAATCAGATTGGCCAGAAGATCGGTGCTAATGATGTGTAGTCCGATTACTTCCGGAGAAGTGAGGGGGTGGAGTAGAAAAAAAAACACAACAACAAAAACAGGGCGTGGGGACTGATCGATACGCGGGCCCAACCACCTCCCACGCACCGTCACCACGGTTAGCATTTCGTCATGAGGTCCCTACGTCACGCTGGGTGGCATTTAGTTGTGTCCTCTTGACCTTCATGAAGGTCAACGTGTGGTCAGCACCATGAGGCTCAACGTCTTCCTCTCATTCAAGAAATTGATCTGTGCAACACAGAGTTGTTTGATTCCTAGACTCAGAAAATAAATATAGGTATAGCCTTGGAAATTTTGTTTATAGATCTAGTATAGTATGAGAGATATAGAGACAAATCGGTCCAAACGGACAGCCATCTTGGAATCCAAGATGGCAGCCACCAACCACTTCTGTAAATGATTCCATTGGATTCCTAGACCCAGAAAACAGGGGTACCCTTTGCCATTTTGTTTATATCTACTATAGTATGGGAGACATAGAAAAAAATAGGTGCAGCGGGGCAGCCATCTTGGAATTCAAAATGGCGGCCACCAGGGGGCTCTGACTTTTGGGGTCCATCTAAAAAGAATTATCATATCGGTCCATCCTACAACTGTGCAAAATTTGGTGCTTTCCTGAAAAGGTGAACAATGCTCCTGATATTTTAGCCTTAATTCACACTATTCATGCCGCGGCTATGTTGAAACCAGACCGAGGCCAAGTAAGCATCTGCGAGGCATCGTTGTATGAAAAGTAATGTGGATACTTTTTTGTCGACCAATACCTCTCGAAATCACTCAAATTTGAGGGTATTCATTTTTGAAACTGCCATATTCATCTTTGCATACCTGTTTTCTATCTATTGGCCAATTTTTACGAAGATTGGGTTACCCTTGCATGGTGCTTTTCCCATTCTTTAACTACAATGTGACTGTCAACTTCAAGTCTGGATAGTTATGGTGGTATCATGTAATGCAGCACTGTCAGCATAGTTATCTGTGTAACACAGTTAAACAAGTCTTAGTAATTACAAATTAATAAAAGCTTTAAAAGGGTTCAAATATATTAAAAAAATATATCTGTATTAAGAAAGTTATGCAATTTTGAATTTAAGAAAAGATTGGCAGCCAAGGTGAGTGACTTTGTTGACATTGCCTACTGAAATGCATCTGATCATCACTCAATCTTCATGAAAATTGACCAATAAATAGAAAAAAGGTAAGCAAAAATGATTATGATAGTTTCAAAAGTTAATATCTTCAAATTGTACTCCTTTAATTTAGGTAGTAGTTCATACACATCGGCAATACCAACTCTTACTCAGACTCGTTCTGAAGCCGAATTAGGTCACGCGTGGATAGTATAGAGAGTGGTTGATTGTTGGAGTTTTCTGTCCTGGCAACCAGCTTGATCTAGACAGACAGCCATAATTAGACAGCTACAGTAAGCCAGCCAGTAATAGCGTTGGTTAGTTCGTTGGAGTTTTACGTCTCATGGCAACATGTAAGGTCATTTCAGAATGGCTACTGACTTGTGACACTGCACACTCATGGCGACTTTTATATTGCCGCCCCACTGGGAAATCAGGCCATTACCAGATATCCCACTCAGTCACATTATCCTGACATTGAGCCAACCAATCCATGCCCTATCCTATTAATGCCGAGTGCCAGGTTAAGAAGCGACATGTAT
Organism: Branchipolynoe longqiensis; assembly: GCA_030323885.1. NCBI lineage: Eukaryota > Metazoa > Annelida > Polychaeta > Phyllodocida > Polynoidae > Branchipolynoe > Branchipolynoe longqiensis. Next base: position 23,052,109 of record CM059194.1, read on the forward strand.
CAATTTGAAAAGTTATTAGTTTGCCCGACCGGGAACCGAACTCCCGACCTTCCGCACGCGAGGCCCGGGCTCTACCGATTCGGCCACCACATCCGATGTATAGAGTGTGAGGGTGTATTTAAATTGGCAAAACTATAAAATGACTGTTTGATTAAACATGTATAATCCGATCAAATCAGAACAGTTTCCAATCCGAACACTTAATTAGATTTGATCCTACAAATCCAACTTAGATCTATACTGGTGGACTCATTAAACATTTATTGTAGTTTTGTGCTCCTGTGTTTTACTGTTATGCTTGAAAACGGGTAAGCAAACCCTAAAGCTAAGATTCCTTACATGCGGTATGCGGCATGCGAATGCGAATACAAATCGGAAAGCATGTAAATGAATAGTGGTGCTTCCATAGGTCCGAATGTGTGAATGCGGCAAATGGATCGACCCATGGACCGATTGGTGCGGCATCCGAATGCGAATGCGAAAGCTGCTGAGTTTGCCATAGAAAACAATACTGTTCCTTCACAAAGGTTGGGGGTTGGCATATATCTACGCAATAAGTGAAATTTAATCAAATTAACCCTAAAAGCGAACCGTTATTAACGCTCCTGCCGCATTGGCAGCGTTATTCATATTGTCGAATCGACGAATGTAAAGTAAACAAATTGCCGCCGCCGCATCGACGTCGATATCTATACTGTCGAATGTCAACTAAACATGGCCGCCGCCGTATTGGTGGCAATATATTACACCCAAATCTATTCAATGCGATCATATTTGACAGATTTACATACGCAATAAGTGAAATTTAATCAAATTAACCCTAAAAGCGAACCGTTATTAGCGCTCCCGCCGCATTGGCGGCGTTATTCATATTGTCGAATCGAGGGAATTCCCAAATCTATAACTAACTTCACGGTTAGCTATCCGCCCCGGCTAGTACATTGGTGCATACCACTTGACCTATTTCTCCAACCTGCCGCTACCCGGAGGTAGCTATGCCAGAGCTAGCCCCTAGCGCCGGCTAAGCCTAACACTGATTGGTGCATACGGCCCCAGGACGGATACCGACTTGTGACCATACACATTCATGGCGAATTTATAGTGCTCCCACACTGGGAGACCTGGCCGGTGACACCATGCCCCGATAACCCACTGCCACATTATCCTGATACTGAGTAAACCAATCCTGTCCCTATCAAATCAATGCCGAGCACCATCCTAGCTAGTAGTAGCAAAGACCCTATACTACTAAGACGGCTCACTCCCAATCTCTCCAATGGTATGGTAATGTAAATTTCGCAGTGCCACCTTGTGGTGGGTTTGATCAGCCGGTTGCTGGTTGGTGTTTCACATGTAAACACATACAATTATATTATACATGAGATAGGTAAGTATGAATACACATCAATATGAAATTGCTATGAATAAATACCCATCATCATCAGCATCATCATCACACATCTTTCACATTCATATATACATTTATACATATAATATAGCACCTGTTTAACCAAGAGAACAGCCAGCACACCAAGTGGTGGGTTTGATCATTTCGATTACACAGTACAGGCTGAGTGAGCCATCTTAGTATTATAGGGTCTTTGGTAGTAACGACAAGTCTCAATTTTGTAAGTCCTTGGGTTGACCTGGCCGGGATTTGAACCCACGACCTCCAGCACGGGAAGCCAGTCAGCCCACTTACCGATTTGGCCATTTGGTATTGATTGGTAGATTTCTTATATTTTCTTTCCTCCCCTAGGTTCGAAACCTGGTCATAGCAAACCAATGACGTAAAAATTTATACGTGTCGCTACCTATAGGGCAAGGACTGGTTAGCTCGGTGTCAGGATAATGTGACTGAGTGGGAAATTGGGTCATGGTGCCAGCGGCCTGATTTCCCAGTGGGGCAGCACTATAAAATCGCCATGAGTGCATACTGTCACAAGTCGGTACCCGTCCTGATATGACCTTAGATGTTGCTAGGACGTAAAACAACAACAAACAAACAAAACCTAGCAAGTAGCATGTCACTTGACATTACTAGGATAGGACTTGGAACAGTGGAATAATGATGACTAATGTCCACGATTGAAATTTCGACTGCTTATAATTAATTAATCAACTCATAGATAATAAAACTATTTATTTTAATTCAAAGAAATTCTGAATCTATCTAGGGTTAACTGTCCCGCCTGCCCCACCACATCTCTTCCCGTACACTGGTGATGTTATAGAAACCCGGATCTGTCTCCCAGTCTCCGGGTACATGTGTACTCTGGAGTACTCTGCTGTCATCAAACACACAGACACCAACCAACACACAGTGGCGGAGACAAGACAGCAATGGGAACTGCAGGACATATTATATATGTGATATATAACGTGTTATATAATATAAAGGGGCGGAGCATTCTTGTGATATTTATTCCGCTTTTATTATGCATGCTATTTATTATTTATCCATACTCCTGATCAGCCGATTTGCTGCGGGCCGATCCCCCCATTTGGCGCCATCAGCATCGGGTCACGTGCCTTTACACACCGTTTGGCGTCACATGAGCCTAGATTTTAAACTTGTTGTATTAGGTAGGGTGGTATATTGCTCGGCCAGAGCCTCGGTCAATAAAATCGGAGGCTTCCACCACTCCTCGCTTTGTGTCTTTCTCCTACTAGGGCATAGCCATCTCTTTTATATATATTAATATATATATATATATACCCACGTATATACAACGTATATATGCGGATGTAAAGGAATTGCTCCGTGCTGCCACCCAGGGGCTCCTGGGGGGCTCACAGGATAGTACCCTGCACACCCACCAGGTGGGTGCAGGACCTCCCTACACCTGTTATTGGTGGTCGCCTCAGTGTGTCACAACCACCCAGAGCATCCACACTGCCATTCAAAACTTTTTTTTGTATCCTTCATTTAATTTAGGTATGGCATTTGAGGCCCAGCCAGGTGCATTACTATTCTCATACTATTGTCATTTACTGTAAATAAACGATGTACCCACCAATACTGTGTTGTCGTGCTATTCTTACATATATATAGATGCATAAATGCACCATGCATTGTGTATATATATATATATATATATATATATATATATATATATATATATATATATATGAATGCACCACGCATTGTATGTATATGCGTTGTGTTATGAGCAGGAGCCAATTGGTTGGTTGTTGGGATTTTACGTCCTGGCAACATCTAAGGTCATATCAGGATGGGTACTGACTTGTGACAGTGCATACTCATGACGACTTTATAGTGCTGTCCCACTGGGAAATCAAGCCACCAGTACCATGACCCGATATTCCACTCAGTCACATTATCCTGACACTGAGCTAACCAGTCATTGCCCTATCCTAGTAATGCCGAGTGTCAAGCTAGGAAGCGACAAGTATCAATTTTGTGAATCATTGGTTTGATTCGACCGGGGATCGAACACCCGATCTCCCGCACGGAAAGCCTGCGCTCTACCGATTCGGCCACTGCGTCCGTTCAGTAGCTAGTTACATTCCACGCTTGGAATAGGCTTCGACGCGAAATAGTTGAAGCTCCATCACTAAATATTGAAAACAGACTCAATGAATTTTGGAGTCAGTAAAATATTGCTATAGTACTAGTAGCATTAGTCGTTAGTATTCGCTGCATGACCACTCTAATGATGACAGGTCATATATAGACAGTCCAATTCTGTTAACAGGCATGCCTAAACATAAACAGAAGGGGATAAGAATTCCTCGTGTGTGTGTGTGTGTGTGTGTGCGTGCGCGCGCGCGCGCGTGTGTGTGTGTGTGTGTGTCTATCTCATGCACAAATTAAGTAAACAACAGCAAATGACTTCCCGAAAGATGGTTCGGAAAGTTCTGATCCCGAATGCCACCGTCGTTGTTAATGTTATTGCTGTATGTGTTTATCTGTCTGTGGTTTGTGCTTTGTGCTTTAAGTAAATGAATAAACAGTTTATAAATATCTACTACGCACAATATCAGTATTTTACGCATTCCCCACTGACATATGCTTGCCATGGCTTGTGACCTAAACGGGGACGAAGGTGGGGGGGGGGGGGGGGGGGGGGGGGGGGGGTGCGACGTTCAAAGTGCACGTGTACTTAACCTCCCACATCTTACCATCTGCGTAGGCGTGGGGAAGGGGGGAGGGGGGGGGGGGGCTGTACTCGTGTCCTCGTCGTCACTACCCCAGTTTCGAAACAAAAACGTTGGAATGGGGTGACGGTCGCGGTTCTAGAGGTGACATCACAGACTGGAGCCAACTATTTGTTTTGCTAACTGTTCGGAATAGTATTAATATGTCTGTTGTCGTCACACTGCGGCGACTTTAATTGACGGACAGGGGTCGTTTCTTAGAGCTGACAGTAGCAGTTTGTATGCAAATTGGCGGTATTTGTACAAATTTGATTAAACCCAATAATCCAGCTTTGACTTTACTGGAACTCTAGCCGCACAGGCAGGTTGGTTGTTGGAATTTTATATCCTGGCAACATCTACGGTCATATCAGGACTGGTACTGACTTGTGACAGTGCACGCTCATGGCAACTTTATACATTGTAGTAGTGCCCAACTAGGAAATGAGGCTACCAGTACCATGACCTGATATCCCACTACGTCACATTATCCTGACACTGAGCTAACCGATCCTTGTCCTATCCTATTAATGCTAAGCGCCAAGCTAGGAAGCGACAAGTATCAATTTTGTAAGTCATTGGTTTGACTCAAACGGGAGTCAAACTCCCGATCTTCCACACAGGTCTGTGCTCTACCGATTCGGCCACCGCGTCCGATGGGCAGATTGGCACTGCACACACCAGGGAGACAGTCTGCGTTAAAGTTGCACTATCCGATGGTTTAGAGTTTATGCCATGGTCTTTTTTAAAGATAAATATTTTACATTGATCATTATAATTTACTTTATTTTACTTTAGTTTAAAGTAAATTTATTTGGCAAACGTTAATTTTGAAGTTATTTAAAGTGAAATCATGCAAAAATAATTGTTGTGTTCCTGCTGAAATGATGGATGGACATGGACTTTGTTTATCCAAATAATAACCACACTGCAATAAATGTTTATTGAGTGACACTAGTATCTAACTTTAATATGTAGGATCCGAATTACAATCTAGGTAAATGTTTTGGTTTAGAAAATTTGATGTTTTCATTGGGTTGTGCAGCTTTTAAAAGCATAATGCTTTTGTGCCTCAACGTTTAAAACTACTGTATTCTTAGATTTTAAACCCTACACATCAAAGATACTGGTGCAGCATTAGTAATACTAGCATTTTATTTGCGTGCAGTCGGAAGGGACCCCGTACCCCTTTTAGCATTATGGTATTTGGCAGTACAGTAAAACCTCGCTAAATCGACCGATCATGGGACCGACTTTAAGTGGTGGCCGGATTAGGAGTTAGAATATGGTTACAATGGTATTGTTGGGACCCAAATAAAGCAATCGATATAGGGGAGTGGTCGATCTGTGGAGGTGGTCGGGTAGAGAGGTTTTACTGTTTACTGTTTACTTTTACTGTTGACACCAAAGCCACCCTTCTATGTTGAATAGTAATTGAGATATGGAGATTTTAAGCTCCTGGCAGCCATCTTGGATGCCATCTTGAAAATGAGCCCTTTCTGGAAGTGAGGCTTTACTAGATTTTTAGTATGTTTTTAACCATACCTATAGGTATCAAAATCAATTGAAAAACCTTTTGTATAAATTCTTTTGGGGTTAGGTGGTTTTTTTTCAAACCTATAATTACCCCTCTATTGGTTCAATGTGATTTTGAAGAGTATATTCCCGATAGTATGAGATAAGTATGGGAGGGTCTATCGCCACACGCCAGATCGCAGCTTCAGTAATTCCACACCGGGCAGTAACTATGAGGTTTGCTTATTGGGGTTTACATCTTAGCAACATATATGGTCATATCAGGACGGGTACCGACGTATGACAGTTGAGGAACTGGTGACATGTCCAGTGGGCATTGCATGTGATGAAATAAAACACCCAACAGTTGGGATAAATGGATTTGTTCATGAATTAATCATGAACAAATAGCATTTGCATAAGGTTGAGGAGTTCTTGATATATTCGTGAGCTAGAAAAACTCAAAAGAAAAACAAACGAAAAAAACAAATACCTCGCCATCAAAGCTAAGCACCAAAGACCCTATGATACTTATGGTGGTAAACACATACAATTATATTATACATGAGATAGGTAAGTATGAATACACATCAATATGAATTTGCTATGAACAAATACACATAATCATCAGCACCATGATCAGCATCACCATCATCACACAGCTTTCACATTCATATATACATTTATACATATAATATAGCACCTGTTTAACCAAGAGAACAGCCAGCGGACCAAGTGGTGGGTTTGATCATTTTGATTACACAGTACAGGCTGAGTGAGCCGTCTTAGTATTATAGGGTCTTTGTAAGCACTCACACCCAGCGAGAACCAGGCATGGTGACCGAATGAATTGTACGTCTGCTTCCCGTTACGTCGTGGGATTCGAAACTGTGGGGTTTAAAAGTTGGCCGAGTCAAAACGATGACTTAAAAATGTATACGTGTTGCTACCTAGCCTGGCGCTCGGCATTACTAGGATAGTAGGATGCAGCAAGGAACAGTCGAATGAGGAAAACCAATTGTTTGCGGTTGAAATTCCTCCTACTTAAAGTTGCATAGTCCGATGGTTTTTGAGTTTCTGCCATAAATGAGATAAATGTTTTATAAATATATTAGGTTGATCATTATTATCTAGTTTACTTTAGTTTGAAGTAACTTTTATATTTAAATGCTAAACTTTTGATATATTTGAAGTGCAAACATGTCAAATTAGTTTTGTCGAGCATGCCAAAATCTGACACCATAGGCTTCTGCAGTAACATACTCTATTAAACTGACTCATTATTCCCTTCTATGAATAAGCAAATGTTTAATAAGTGCATCATTATCTAAGTTAGATATATAGAATGAAATCTTGATACAGTATAACCCCGTTAAACGAAACTTGAAGGGACCCTAGACAATTGATTTGGATTAACCGATCATTGGTTTAACCGAGCTTTGGCTTTGACTTGGCGGGGAGGGAGTTGGGGGCTGGGAGATTGGGGATGGGTGGGAAATTGGGTGGGGTGGGAGTGTGAGATGGGAGTGGGGGTGGGAGGTGGAGGTGCGTGGAAGATAGGGGTGCGTGAGAGATAGTGGTGGGGTAGGATTTGGTGGTGGGGGTCTGTGGGAGATAGAAAGTTTGGTTTAACCGTACCGGAATTGGCCTGGGGTCCGACAATATTGTTGGGATTAACCGATCGTTTGGTTTAACCGACAGGAGCCAAGCCAGGCCAACATTGTGGTGTTCTCTGTGGCAGAGTGGTTAGAGTGTCTGACTTTTTTCTAGGTTGGACTCCTAATCTGAAGGTCGGTGGTTTGATTCCCTGTGCCCCCACCTCTGCCAATTTGGATTTCCACTGATGTGTATAACTTACAGGATCATCAAAGGCCGGTTGCTCTTATACCACATATATGTGTGGTATGGAGGTTAAAAACCCCTTGGGTTAGTAAACGTGTAGGTTTGGGCTTTCTATCGACAAACTGTCTAATGGTGAAAACAAGTGTATTCAGACTTATCCATGATAGGCAGTATACATCTTCAAGAAAAGGACTCTTACAACACAAGCACAGGTCGGACACACTCACTCGGGTCCTCAAAGAGCCCTGGTTATTTCTACTCCCCCCCCCCCCCCACCCCACGCGACACACTTCCCCTGATCCAAGTGTCGTCTTTTCAGCATTTTCAGCGGTTGACAGATTAGAAGTAGTCAGAAAAAAAAATAAAACTTTGTAAGCAATGCCAGACAGGACTATGTTATGTCCCTCCCGTTCCCCCTCCCTCTCTCTGTCCATCTCCCTGTCCATCTCCATGTTTGGCGCTCGGCATTACTACTATACTAGAATATGACATAGAGCAGTGCAATGAGGAAGACCAATTGTCCGCGATTGAAATTTCCCCTGCCTAATCAATTAATGATTAATAATAATTTTTTTTAAAGTCCATATCCATCTCCATTCAGCTCTCCCACTTTCCCTTCAGCTTCTCCTCCCCTTCTCCCCCCTCTCCTCCCTCTCCTCTCTCTCCTCCCTTTCCCCCATCTCCTCCCTCTCCTCCCTCTCCTCCCTCTCCCCCCCTCTCGCCTCTCTCCCCCTCTCCTCCCTCTCCCCCCTCTCCTCCCTCTCCTCCCTCTCCTCCTTCTCCTCTCTCTCCTCCCTGTACGCCTGGTACGCCCTCCCGCTTGAGAGTACTCGTCGAGAGTTCAGTTTCCTCCATGCTCGACTTGCCCCAAGGCCCACACACATACGAGGCTGAGCCCGGAGCATGGCTGCATACTTCCGGTGTCGTCTGTGGACACGCATTGATTAACAACAACTCTCGGTAGACGCTGTGCTCACCCATTTCCGGTGTTCCAGTTACAAGCGCTGGCAGGTGTTAGCATTTCCACGCCTCTCTCCGCTCAACAATACAGTTCCCAGTATATTCCAGGGCCCGTATGCAGGAGTCGGTGGTAGCACCTTTTTGTGTTAGCGCGAATCACCGTGTAGCTATTACCGACGTCAGGAACTGTGTCAAGTGGTATGCAGGAGCGCGTAACACTTACATTATAGCTAAACGTGAAGTTGTTTATAGATTTGGGAATTCCCTCGAGTCGACAATATGAATAACGCCGCCAATGCGGCGGCGGTGTTAATATCGGTTCGAATTTAGGGTTAAATTGATAAGATTTCACTTATTGCGTATGTAATTCTGTTAAATATGACAGCATTGAATAGATTTGGGCCTAATAAATTGCCACCGCCGCCGCCGCTTTCCATACTGGCGGATGAAAGCGACGTTGATGCGGCGGCGATTTGTTTACTTTATGTTCGTCGATTCGAAAATATTAATATTAATATCGCCGCCGTTGCGGTGGCAGCGTTAATCTCGCTTCGAATTTAGGGTTAATTTCATGAAATTTCACTTATTGCGTATGTAATTCTGTTAAATATGACACCATTGAATAGATTTGGGCCTAATAAATTGCCACCGCCGCCGCATCGACGTCGCTTTCCATACTGGCGGATGAAAGCGACGTCGATGCGGCGGCGATTTGTTTACTTTACGTTCGTCGATTCAAAAATATTAATATTAATATCGCTGCCGTTGCGGCGGCAGCGTTAATCTCGCTTCGAATTTAGGTTTAATTTCATGAAATTTCACTTATTTTGTATGTAATTCTGTTAAATATGACACCATTGAATAGATTTGGGCCTAATAAATTGCCACCGCCGCCTCCGCATCGACGTCGCTTTCCATACTGGCCGATGAAAGCGACGTCGATGCGGGGGCGGCGGCGGCTGCGATTTGTTTACTTTACGTTCGTCGATTCGAAAATATTAATATTAATATCGCCACCGTTGCGGCGGCAGCGTTAATATTGCTTCGAATTTAGGGTTAATTTCATGAAATTTCACTTATTGCATATGTAATTCTGTTAAATATGACAGCATTGAATAGATTTGGGCCTCATGAACTGCCGCGTACAGCGCTATACCTCCAATTTTTTAGGGGTAACGTAACACCGGTTAAGCTTTTGGTGTTAGGCCTATCACCGACTCGTGCATACCACTTTTCGCCGCTACCCGGGGGATTCCCGCCTACCACCGACTCCTGCATATGGCCCCAGACTAGTAGGTGGAACTTGGCTATACATGTATAATGAAATACATGGCCATCGTAGTTGTTTGTAGGCCCTCCTTAGATGTAAAGCGCTTTGCACATGTGTTTATATAGATATAATATATATGCTGTATTACCATTATGACCAGACGGGATGGCCTAATGAGTTGGAGCGTCCGTCTCCCGTGCTGGTAGATCGTGGGGTCGTGGGTTCGAACCTTGGTCGAGTCAAACCAATGACTTGAAAATTGGTGCTTGTCGCTTCATAGCCAGGCGCTCTGCATTATTAGGACAGGGCAAGGGCTGGTGTGCTCAGTGTCAGGATAATGTGACTGAGTGGGATACCAGGTCATGGTGCCTGTGGCCTGGTTTCCCAGTGGGACAGCACTATAAAGTCACCATGAGTGTGCACTGTCACAAGTCGGTACCCGTCCTGATATGAGCTTAGATGTTGCTATGATGTAAAACAACAACAAACAAACAAATAAGTATTAGCATTATACAAGTATAATTAATTGGAAGCTTTTCCACCTCAGTTCCTCCTATACTCCACCCTCAGTAGTCTACTGCAGGGTTCTTTGTATCATTGGTCATCGACTACCTTGCTCTGACCACCTCATGTGCGCTTGTGTTGCCGCCTCTGTTTATGCATGTCAGTCACCCCACGCATCCTTGCTCTGACCAAGTGGGTGGAAGCGATATTTAGGCTCTGGCCGAGTGAAAAACCGCCCTACCTTACAATATAAAGCTAAAAATTGGTGGCGATTGGTTGAATCGGTGCACCAAATGCACCCGGAAGTCAACAGGTGGCAGCACCACCGTCAGATTCAGGTGCTGACCTGCAACAAATACGCATTGACTGGTCAGCTGCACAAATACATAGAATGATAAATATACAAATAATAATAAATAAATAATCCAGCAACGTCCATTTATGGTGATGTAATTAATTATATGGTATATATGTAGAGGTCTGCACTGATCTCTCATGTAAGGAGCCGCATAGACAGTTAGGCGTGGGTAGTGTGGTGACATCAGGGAGCCTAGGTGGTGTAATGGTTAGCACACTGGCCTGGAATGCAAAGAGATGTGGGTTTAAGCCCCGCTCTAGGCACAATATTTCCCATTTTCATCACTCCCACGACACTGATTGCCGTGACCAGGATCATGTACAAGAAACGCGCTGTATAGTTGTTGAAACTACCCTGTGTATGTATATGTAAGTGCATTGCCTGTATGTATGTAATTGTAAGCATTAAAATACTTACAATTCCAGGGGGACGATTGTAGTGGTCTGCAATGATCTCTCAGGCAAGGAGCCGCATAGACAGGTAGGCGTGGGTAGTATGGTGACATCAGGGAGCCTAGGTGGTGTAATGGTTAGCACACTGGCCCGGAATGCAAAGAGATGTGGGTTCGAGTCCCGCTCTAGGCACACTATTTCCCATTTTCATCACCCCTGTGACATATATATATATGTATATATATATATATATACAGATGTTGTTTACATGCAAACAATTACACTTTTTCACATTTTTGGATGCAAATATCTTTTGAATCTCTGCAGATAGAGGTCTGGAAAAAAATAGACTATTAAACTGTTATGAATATGTGAACTATCTTGCATTTATTCAGTATTGTTGCAGTTTTTCAAGAAAATACCATGCTTTGAAAATGGCTATTTGGCCAAATGAGAAAGATTTTTTTGTTACGAATTGCACTTTTTGACATCGTCTTATTAAGAATCTGCTTGACGAACTGATTTAGCAATTGGCAGTTTAAATTCCTTTATATATGTACAATAGAAATTGGTTAGCAGAAAACACCTGACATGGTTCCACTTGTTATTATACTTGGTCGAAGTTCCACTTTTAATTGGAAATAAATACATTTTTATATATTAATTCTTTAAAATTGATTATCTCAAAAACAATAATATATATAGCCTAATTCTTTTTGGATTTGGGTTTGTAAATTCAATGTCTACAGGAAGGAATAACAATATTGTACCCTGTGCATATTTTTAAATTTCGCTGCCTGTACCTAATAATATAGTGTTTCTGTGTCACAGTGACACTCATTCAATGAACTTAGACTATGCCCAACACAAATAACAATGATATCAGCACTACTGGCTATGATTGATACTCACGTGACTTAAGTAATTGTGTGGTATGGTATGATAATCATGTGTGAGATATTATTTATTACAACTTGGTATGCCGGTGTAACGATTTCAACTTCCCCCCTTCTCAAGTTCCCCCCCGGGAATCTGAAAACGTTTTTAACTTCCCTCCAGGGAAATTAAAAACGTTTTCAGATTCCTGGGGGGAACTTAAAAACAGTTTTCAGATTCCCCCCCCCCCCCCCCCCTATTTTCAAATTCCCCCTCCGGGAATTTAAAATTGTTTAAAATACTTTAAAAAACGTTTTAAATTTCAGACCTATAATATTTTTTTCTTAACCATCTTGGAGACTTTGTGTCATTTGTGGTTAAATATATTTTATTGTATTAGTAATAATTTCCATTATGTTATTCTCTGTATATTATAATATTTGTCATGAAAAATAATCAAAAATAACAAAAAATTACAAAAATAAAGAAAATTCCCCAAAAATGGGGGGGAGGGAAAGTTAAAATGAGGGAGGGAATTTGAAAACGTTTTCAAATTCCCCCGGGAGGAATTTGAAAACGTTTTCAAGTTCCTGGGGGGGAACTTGAATATGGGGGGAATTTGAAATCTTTACACCGGTGCGGTGAGTGATTGGTATTATGAAAGGTCCGACAGCGCGTTAATCATGTTTGTGTTTTCGTTAGACGACTGGCACCATCCAAACAGCTAGACTGGTGTCGATCTGTAATATCAGGCACACACCTACCAACGAAAGGACTACTATCGCCACCCCAAGGCTCTAGTAACTAGGTTAACTTGAACCAGGGGGAAGTATTACATACAATTATAATGCCTTAAAGTTATTAACTCCTGCCGCTTCGATCTACCAGGTGACAACACCTTTCAAAGTGCACACTGCTTCATTACCAGTGATTGATTGGTTTGTTCCCAGCAACACCTAAGGTCATATCAGGACAGGGACCAACTTGTGACAGTGCACACTTATGGTGACTTTATAGTGCTATCCCACTGGGAAATCAGGCCGCCAGCACCATGACCCGATAGCCCACTCAGTCACATTATCCTGACACTGAGCTAACCAGTCTTTGCCCTATCCTATTAATGCTGAGCACCAATCTAGGAAGCAACAAGAATAAATTTTTACGTCATTGGTTTGACTCTACCGGGAATCAAACTCTCGATCTCCCACATGAGATGCCTGCGCTTTACCGATTTGGCCACCCCGTCCGGTCATTTCCATTTGTTCCTCATGGTATAATGCCCACAGGAATGATTAATATTAATAAGATTATCAATATTGTGATGGGCCGATATCGGCCGTTACTCACGCAGTCACACATGGATAAACGATGAGTCCATGCACGCTTCAGACGTTTATTATTCTTATCCGCTCACCGCAGCATCAACAGTCACGTGACCCGCCCCCTAACTCGCTAGGTCCCACATCGCCTCTATAAGAGGGGGGCGTAGGGGAGGGGGGGGGGGGGGGTGCTAGCCACACGCAGGCGTGGTAGTGGAGTTCGTGTACTGACAACTACAATATTAATGTTCTTGATATTGTTAATTTATTATTAATAGTATAACCATCACCATCAATATTAATATTTATCGTCATACCAACTATCTCGGAAGGTAACTGGTTGGTTGTTTGAGTTTTACATCCTGACAACATCTAAGGTTATATCAGGACGGGTACCAACTTGTGACAGTGCATACTCATGGCGCCTTTATAGTGATGTCCCACTGGGAGAACCAGGCACCCGGCACCATCACCCAATTTCCCACACAGTCACATTATCCTGACACCAAGTCGAGCCAACCAGTCCTTCTCCTATCCTATTAATGCTGAGCGCCAGGCTAGGTACCGACAAGTCTCAATTTTATAACTCATTGGTTTGACTCGACCGGGGTCAATTTGAGAAGTCATTGGTTTGACTCGACTGAGAATCGAACTCCCGACCGTCCGCATGGAAAGCCTGCGCTCTACCGATTGGGCCACAGCGTCCGGTGAGTAAGTGGTAAATAAGGTATTATGCGCCGCCTGGTGGCCCGTGCATGTCTACCCTACCCGCTGGTCTCCAAACGCGGCGACTGGCGGCGGGTGCGCGTGCACCTAGGCGCCCCCACCAGTGACACAGTGAATCAGTGGCCGGGAGGAGGCGGTAGGAAGAGACACCTCACACGGCAGCAACCACTGGAGGCCCCTACACGTGATATATACCTCCCTCCCACACCAGGACAGGCAGGCAGACTGACAGAGTCTGTAGCCGGGCGTGCATGCAGAGTGGATACCAGAGCCCGGGACAGGCCGTGTGTTGTAGTATAAGCTTCACTGACAGCAACTGGGAGTCTGGAGTGAGTGACTGAGGTTCTGTCAATACCCAACATGCGCCCAGACCCAGTGAACAAAAGGGGGTCTCCGTTACTGTAGGTAGGTACACACAGTGACACACCCATTTAGCCAGTACTGGCACCACACATTCACCACTGTCACACTTATACTTACTTATACGTATCCTGTTCTGTTGATGTATTTAGGCATAATAGCCTGTTAACAGATTCGGCCTGTATACACTGCTTGCTTACTACTCCCAATACTATCAATGTATCATGCAGACCAGGCGCCGGGTCCTGTGACAGTGGCAGTGCCACATCGTCTGCATCCTTACAAGTTACAGTCACACCCCACACTTAACCTGGATGCTGTGTTCTGGAGGTGGGGGTAGCATTATGGTGTGTGTGTGTTGGTGGTGGTGGTGGTGGGGGGGGGGGGTGTTATCGCCATCGGCAGGTGAAAATACCCCTGCATATAGTCGTTATACATGTGTACGACGATCCCTGGCTTCCCAGAACCGGGAGAGTGGGCAGCACAGACAGACATACCACCTGCATGACGGTCAGATTGGCGGGCCGAGAGGGCACACATGATGGTTTGTTGAAAAGAGAGGGACTGCATGGCGGAGAAGGGACTCGCCACTCGGCCTATTGTTAGGCTTTTTTAGGTTCGAGCACCTGCCCTGGTGTTAGGCTTTTTTAGGTTCGGGAACCTGCCCTGGTGTTAGGCTTCTTAGGTTCAGAGCCTCACCCTGGTGTTAGGCTTTTTTAGGTTCAGAGACTCGGCCTGGTGTTAGGCTTTTTTAGGTTCAGAGACTCACCCTGTTGTTAGGGTTTTTTAGGTTCGGGGACGTGCCCTGGTGTTAGGCTTCTTAGGTTCAGAGACTCACCTTGTTGTTAGACTTTTTTAGGTTCGGGGACGTGCCCTGGTGTTAGGCTTTTTAGGTTCGGGGACATGCCCTGGTGTTAGGCTTCTTAGGTTCAGAGACTTGCCCTGGTTTTAGGCTTTTTTAGGTTCCAGGACTCGCCTTGGTGATAGGCTTTCTAGGTATAGAGACCCGTCCTGGTGTTAGGCTTTTTAGGTTAGGGGCCGTCCAACGTTGTCAACATGTTCAAGGTAGTACAGAGAGTACTACTGTTCCAGGCCCCCTCCCCCCCTCCCTCCCCCCCAGCCCCGCAAAGTAGTACACATCAACATTTTACTACAGTTCAAGATGGGGGGGGCCAAATGAGTTGAGGTCATTCGACTCATTGCCATGGGATTCAATCCCCTGGGTTTGAACCGTGGTTGAATCAAACTAATGACTTTAAAATGTACATGTGTTGCTAACTAGCCGAAAAATATCATCATTTTGTGAAACGCTAAAGGTACTTTACTGACACTCCCCTTCCCGCTGTCATACGCTTTCTACGACCGTGAAAATGTTGACAACTTTGGACGGTCCCTTACTGCCTTAAGGCTACATTCCTTACATGCGGTATGCTGCATGCGAATGCGACAAAAAATGGAAA
Source organism: Branchipolynoe longqiensis (assembly GCA_030323885.1). Classification (NCBI taxonomy): domain Eukaryota; kingdom Metazoa; phylum Annelida; class Polychaeta; order Phyllodocida; family Polynoidae; genus Branchipolynoe; species Branchipolynoe longqiensis. The sequence continues at coordinate 23,067,852 of CM059194.1, forward strand.
AGCATCTAAGTGAATGGGGGTAATTCCATGCATGCGAATGTGGCAACTGAATCGGTCCCTGTAGCCATCGGTGTGGCATGCGAATGCGAATGCTGCTGCATTTGCCATAGAAACAATTTAGGACGAAAAACCCCAACAAATGTTGCAGGTTGGTATATATCTACGCCGCATATACGACATTCGCATGCCGCATACCGCGTGTAAGGAATCTTAGCTTAAGGCTTAAGGCCCTGTCACATTACGGTGTATGGTGGGAGCGTATTCAAAACCTACGTCGAAAATGGGAAAAAACTGCGCGGGACGACGTATCGTGACTTTTGTGACCTCTCGGGTGTTTTTGAGCATATGCGTAACCTATGAGTAGCATATGTGGAGCGTATGAGAGCGTACTGTGACATTTTTTTACGGTTTTGATTGGCATGTGGAGCGTAGGAGTAGCGTATGAGTAGCGTATGCATAACCTAAGCGGAACCTATGCTTAGCGTATGCAAAGCGTATCTTATCTTAAGTAAACTGAATAATTAGTGTACAATATTTGTGTGGCATTCAGAGTAGGATGGTCCAAACATGTGCTCCAACCACTATCAAAAGCGACTACCTGTTAGGAAGCAGTCTCCATATATGATATATGAAGAAATGGGACGGTGCAAACATGTAGGACGGTCCAAACATGTCCGTTAAACTGGCTCAGATCGATGTTTGTTTGTTGTTGTTGTTGTTGTAGTACATCCTAGCAACATCTAAGGTCATATCAGGATGGGCATACACCCATACATACATCCACACATGGGTCACTCTCCTGAAAACTGGCCAGAAGTGTCACATGGAGAGTTATACTCTAATATTTGAATTTCTTTACATTTTTTGGTTGCAAATGAAAGCTAGAAATCATCCCTTTACAGCTATGTAAAATATTAATTGATGAGATAAAAAATAAAGGTGTAGTCCATGATAAAGCTATGGCAGTATGGTTGCTCAGATGTAACACATATTTAGGACACCAGAAATATGTAGTGCTTATATTGATAAACAACAAAAAAAGTAATTCCCAGCCATGCTTTATTAGTAGCTGTCCACAGTATGTATATGGATCATATTTAGTTTAAACTGAATAATTAGTGTACAATATTTGTGTGACATCCAGAGTAGGACGGTCCAAACATGTGCTCCAACCACTATCAAAAGCGCCTACCTGTTAGGACGCAGTCTCCATATATGATATATGAAGAAATGGGACTGTGCAAACATGTAGGACGGTCCAAACATGTCCGTTAACCCGGCTCAGATCGATGTCGAGACCTATGGCATACGCTTTGAATACGCTGTGCATATGCTAGGAGTACGCTAGGCGTATGCTCGAATACGTAACACGTAGGTTATACATACGCTAGAGATACGCCGGTGACGCAAGTTGAGCGTATGCGTAACCTACGCCGGCGTACCCCTAGCGTACGAGGAGCGTACGCCGGCTTATGAGTCGCGTATGAACCATACGCTCCCATAGGTAGAGATTTTTTGAGCATGCACAAAAAAATTTGGATGGACGGACGTGAGAAAGAGTATGGCGGTGTACGATGGTGTATGCCGGCATAAGCCGGCACATAATGCCATATGCATAGCGTATGGCGGCGTACGCCACCGTACGCTCCCGCAAAAAACCCTAATGTGACAGCCCCTTTAGAGTACTCTCCCTCATCACTAATGACACCGTGAGCCTGAATGACCAGCTGTGAATGAACATGGTGACTGCTGTTGTGTTGTTTTGGTAGAAGTTAATTGCTTTAAAGCCCACTTGGGAGTTCGGCTGTGGGTCTAAGTAATTAGCGGCCGCACAGCGGGGGGTGGGTGGGGGGGCGCATTAGATATTTAAACAGAAGCAACTATTTGGAACTGAGCAACGTAGTGCAGTGACCGCTAGATGGCGTTGACCGATATGTAGGTCTGCACCAGCAGTCACTGTGAGTTTCTTTCCTTCTTTCTTTTATAGACATTTGAATGATCTTGAAACAATGTACTCAAGTAATATATAACTTATTGGGATGTCACACTACGATGTAATGCGGTAGCGTAATCCAACATAGGTGAAATTTGGCCATTATGTTGAGATACGTTACGTGTTTGTTAAGCCTATGTCGTGTTACGTTGACACTCATCAAGGTTTTGGACATACCAAAAACTTTCAACGTAAGACAAAGTGTGGCTCATATATGTTAGCATATGCTATGTATACGTTGGACATATGTCGAGTACGCTAGACGTATGTTACACATATGTTATACATATGTTGAACTACGTCAGGCGTAAGTCAAGCCGGCAGAAACGTACAGTTCGCATATTGACAACATATGGATAACGTACATCTAACGTGTGTCTAATGTACGTTTGGCGTTTCTCCACCGTGTTTTGACGTACTTAACGAATAAAGGCGTACTTCTGGCGATCAAAAACGTATATCCACTACATTGCACTGACGTCCAAATTGGCCCTGCAATGCCAAGAATTTTGACGTAAATAAGTGATTTCTACGTTCCCTACTCGCTGTCCCGTTGGTAGTGTGACAGGGGTATTAAGCGGCATGTCTTTTAATTTGCCGTGCTATACTTTATCTTCTTATGACCTCCCTAATAAGTTACTGGTGCTTGGTAATGTGTACACTAATAAACAGTCATATTACTTAGTGTTGCATATAGACCCCCAATAGTCGATGTTTATTTCTGTGTGTGCTGGTGGCTCGTTAAACAAACAAACAAGTAGTGTTGCATTTGATGATGTCACTGTTTACAGTCCTATTGCTTGTGAGATGGGGGGGGGGGGGACCCACATTTAGAAACATGAGTATTAATTTATTATTATCAATAAGTAATCTTCAGCAGGTCACTTGCACTAAGATTGTGTTTTGATTCAACTTGAATATATAGTCAGGAATTGTCACAGAACCTGTATTTATGATTGAAGTCTTTCTAACAACTACGAGAGGGACTGGTTAGCACAGTGTCAGGATAATGTGACTGAGTGGGATATCGGGTCGTGGTGCCGGCGGTCTGATTTCCCAGTGGGGCAGCACTATGAAGTCGCCATGAGTGCACACTGTTACAAGTCGGTACCCGTCCTAATATGACCTTACATGTTGCCAGGACGTAAAGCTCCGACAACCAACCACCTACCAGAAGGTGTGTGAATTGGGTGGATTGTCCAACTGGCACATTTTTTCTTCTTTTTTTTTTGGTCCATTAGTTGTTTAAGCAGGGAAAATTTCAGTCATAGACGACTGGTCTTCCTCATTCCACTGCTGGTCGATAGAAACCCCGAGCCTACACTTTTACCGACCCAAGGGATTTTTAACCTCCCACACCACATAGACATGGTATGAGAGCAACCGGCCTTTGATGATGCTGTAAGTTATACACATCGATGGAAATCCAAATTGGCAGAGCTGGGGGCATGGGGAGCAGCACTGTGGGTTTCTTTCTTTCTTTCTTTCACAACCGCGAATAGAATATGTGCCTTTTATTCAAGTCCCTTACCGTCTTCAGGTAGATAAGATGAGCTGTAGACTCTTACAATGCTCTTCATGTTTCTAATTTTAGTGTTTTGCTATCTACATTCCCTAATCTTCACGTCCGAATATTATGTCCCCACCCTCACCCACGCTCTTATATCCCATGTGGGTTTGAACCCTGGTCGAGTCAAACCAATAACTTAAAAATGGATACTTGTCGCTTCATAGGCTGGCGCTCAGCATTAATAGGATAGGGCAAGGACTGGTTAGCTCAGTGTCAGGATAATATGACTGAGTGGGATATCGGGTCATGCTGCCGGCAGCCTGATTTCCCAGTGGGGCAGCACTATAAAGTCGCCATGAGCTGATGAGTGGACACTGTCACAAGTCGGTACCCGCCCCGATATTACCTTAGATGTTGCTAGGACGTAAAACAACAACAAACAAACTTTTATAGCATTGTTTGTTAATTATAACCAATGTGTTGGTCTTTGTTTGTTTGGGAATGCCATGCCTAGTTATAGCTGGGCAGAATAGCCAACCCGGCTGTCCACTATAAGTAAATAGTGTGCATTGGAAGCAGCTTACTGTGGGCTAAGAGGCAAAATAACTGGCGATATGAAATAAGTAGTGCCAAGCAATTTCTTTTTACTTAAAAACATATCGTGGGGGCGGGAAGGGGGGGGGGGGCGAATCTGTAATGATTGGTTGGTTGTTGGAGTTTTATGTCCTGGCAACATCTAAGGTAATATCAGGATGGGTACCGGCTTGTGACAGTCCACACTCATGGCGAGTTATAGTGCTGCCCCACTGGGAAATCAGGCTGCCAGCACCATGACCTGATATCCCACTCAGTCACATTATCCTGACACTGAACCGACCGGTCCTTGCCCTATCTTAATAATGCTGAGCCCCTGGCTAGGAAGCGACAAGTATCAATTTCTAAGTCATTGGTTTGACTCGACCACGGTTTGAACCCATGGGTTCGAATTCCACCATCTAGCAAAACGGGAGACGGACACTCAACTCATCCGATTATCCCGTCTGGTGGAATATGGAATGAAATCGATGTGGACATTTGGCAGCCTCTGAGCATCCATCTTTGGTGACAGAAGGGGATATGATGCTAGTACTAGTAGGACTAGTAGTAGTAGATGAAACACTGTGCTACTTATATTTAAAGCTGCATAGTCCGATGAAAATATCAAATTTTCAAAACCATAGCAATTATCTAGATTTGATTCTAGATGTCTAACTTAGACACTGGCACACTTATCAAACATTTGTCACCACATAGAAGGGAATACTGAGGCAATTTAATGGAACCTGTTTACAGTGTTTCTGCAAAAGATTATGGTGTCTGAGTTCTGACATGCTTGCTAAAATTAATTTAGCATGTTTGCACTTCAATTATCTTAAAAGTGAGTCATTTAAAATAAAAGTTACTTCAAACTAAAGTAACGTAGATTATAGCAATCAACCTAATATATTTATCTCAGAAAATGACAGAAACTCAAAACCATCGGACTATGCAACTTTAAGTCTTTTTTTAGCAACTTAATACATTTAGTCTTTTAATTTAATTAATTTCAATGTTAAGTGAAAAAGATGACTGCTCAGCTAAATGTCCACCCACATAAGTCAAACATATCGGTTTCAGGTTAGCTTAGCTACTGCTGGCCAGTTGTTTCGGGGCCTATTTTGGGTGCAGTCGACTCAGTTAAAGCCAGACATTGGGCGGTTGTGGTATGGCGAATTGTTAGTGAAGTGATCCGGTAACAATGACATAGTATGATGACAAATTATGTACCACAATGGACACCGGGCTGTCCCTACCCTCCTCTGCCATATGTTACGTAGACCATTAATCGTATTTAAGCTGCCCTCACGGTCTGGTGTATTGACCTATCTCATAACTGAAAGTTCAGAAAGCGCTGTTTTCATTTTTTAAATAATTATTTTGGTTAAATTGAAAGCTTGTAGTATGTAATGCCATACAATATTTGTTTAATTGTGTAATTTTGAAATGAATACATACATAAATACATACATACATACATACATACATACATACATACATACATACATACATACATACATACATACATACATACATACATACATACATACATACATACATACATACATACATACATACATACATACATACATACATACATACATACACCAGACCTGGTTGCTCAACCGGTAGATACATAAATACATATTGTACGTGTATTGGTGTAATTTTGAAATTAAGAAACATATCTTAATTTCAGAATTTCGCCAATATATATATCTATCATTTCAAAACTACACCATGAAAACAACTTTTAAAAATATTTGTTTACGGTGTGTAGTATGTAATGCCAAATCAATATTTTATTCATGGTGTAATTTTGAAATTAAGAAATGTACATAGCAAACTTAAAGGTTCCTTTTTACTGGAAATTTGTACTTTTGAGGGACAGAGAGGGATAATATTATGTTAGCAATGTGAAAAATCCTAATTGAATTTGATAGACAATAGGATAGAAATAATTCTATGCTGTAAAGCGATAGATCTACAATGAGGTCTAACATACTGAAAAAAAACCCTGTCGTCTTTAAAATGTTTATCACTCATACTGGGGGCATACTGACACACTAGAGAGAGAGAGGGAAAGATAGAATAAGAGATGATATAAGAGTGAAAGGCGATATGAAAATGAGACAATATGAGAATGACACGATAAGACAGTGAGATTGAGAGATGATATGAGATTGATAATATGAGATGCTATGGGAGAGACGATATAAGAGTGAGATTTGATGTGAGAGCGAATTCGCAATGACAGACAATGAGATAATGTTTGCCATTTGGGTTAGAGGAAACAATTTTTGTTGTTGTGCATTAGTTGATTAAGCAGGGGAGATTTCAATTGCGACCAATTGGTCTTCCTCATTCCACTGTTCCTTGTCCTATCCTAATAATGCCGAGCACCTGGCTAGGAAGCGACAAGTATACATTTTTATGTCATTGGTTTCACTCGTCCAGGGTTCGAACCCCACGACCTTCGAAAACGTGAGACGACGCTCAACTTATTTGCCCATCCCGTCTGGTCAAACAGATCTGATCAGAAACAGAAGTTATTCTGGCAGCATTTAAGGTCATATAAAGACGGGTGCCGGCTTGTGACAGTGTGCGCTCATGGTGCTCCAACAACCAACCAATCATTCCAGATTTCCCCCCCCCCTCACGATATTTTTTTAAGTAAAAAGAAATTGCTGGGCACTACTTATTTCATGTCGACAGTTACTTTGCCTCTTAGCCCACAGTAAGTTGGACACAGAAGGAGTTGCCAATTCATAATCAGGGAATCTCAGTAAACCTTTGAGAAGGTGGCAGTGTCAGTGTCACGCCTACTGATATGAAGAGAGGTGTACACAGACGCAATGGTGCACACGTTCCTTACACCCCCATCACACCAAACTAGTTCTCAAAACGTCCGACCCCATTCTAAAACGGGGTAGAAGGTGGCCGCCGACAATTTTGAACATGCTCAAAGTTCTAGAGCACCCTTCCATCCTTGCCCGTCCATGCAGTTCATAAAAAGTTAGTAAAACGTTGCTACTACGTTCGCACACAGTTTGAGCCCGTTCAGCAACATATTCAAGAACGTAGTAAGAACTACTTTGGTGTGATGGGGGTATTACCTCATTCCCATGAGTGCATCTACTCTAATTGTGTGAGACATATATGCACATGCATTAGCAACCTCTTCTGTATTACCGTATTCTCACGGGTTAACGCCCATGTGTGGGTTAAGACCCACCTCCCACATGGCCAATATTTCGTAAATGCCCACCCTTTAAACGCCAACACCCGACTTCAGTGATTTGCCAATTTATACGCCCAGGGCGTTAACCCGCAAGAATAGTGAATGACTTAGACAAACAGAATAACTTTATAAATGCTATCAACATTTTCTGAAAGAATTTGAGCAGTACAATGGCTTCTCTCTGTCCCTCCATGGGGCCCTTTATATTTAGGAATAGAAAATATGTTATGGGATGAAAGATTTCAACGTTTTCGCGGATTTCCGCGATTTTTTATATTTATCGATTAATGTTAAACAAAATGACAAGGAATCAGGATGAATATGATGACAATTGGTTTGTTCGAATCCCGTTCTTAAATGACTTTAGATGTTGCTAGAACATATAAACCCTAACATGGTTGAGTTATGTATGGGCGATAATATGGCATTATGCCTGGCACACACCTCCCGTATACGATTCACGTGCTAAAACTGACTGCCTGACGCGACCCGTCACAACCCGACCCGTCCCGTTTCCCGACTAAAACTGACAACAGGGACAACACGCATATACCGACTGCTAATGCTTCCGATTCGCGACTTAAAACTCAGTTTTAGTGCTTAAGACTCGAATCGCAAGACATTCGAAAAACGAATCGGGCCGTTCGAGAAACGGTATATGTGAGCGGTCAGTCGTATCTTATACGGTATATGTGTGATACCCATCTTCCGTTTGCCGTCCAAGTCTTAGCGCGTGAATCGTATACGGGAGGTGTGTGCGAGGCATTAGGGTGTCACACACCTAAAGACTGGAACTGACTAAAACTCAAACTTAATTGCGAAACGGGCAGTTTTAGGTTTTATACGGGAGGTGTGTGCTGGCCTTTACAAGAATAGTTTAAACCTGACTTCCAGAATTTATCCACGATTTCCTGACAATGCTAATCCCATGAGAGGGAAATCAGCATTTTGGCGGAAATTCGCTGCAGTATAATAATCTCGGTTTGATTTCCGCGTATTTTTTTCCTGAGACCGTTTTCATCCCTGTATATTTAGGAATAGAAGTATGTTGAAAATTGCAAACTCCTCCATAGTATTAGTCTGTCAGCTTCCTTTTGGGGGAGGTCATGGATCGAATCCCTGCCTGAACCAATCCAAAGGGTTACAAACATTAGTGCTTGTCGCTGGCTTTACTTGGCCATAGCTATAGAGCAAATATGTGGGTTTTGTTGCGGTTGTAAATAGTTTTACTCATTAGATTAATACGTTCATGCGCATTGAGGTACTAGACTTCCAACTTTAGATACTAACAATTATTCATACCCCAAAACGTCGCCAACCACCCAGCGTTCCACTCGATACATTGATTCAAAAACGTTGTGCTGACCACTCGGTGAGCGCAGCATTGCATGTGTAGGCGGCATCAGGTCGTCGCCAACTAATACCCCAGTCACACGAGGCCTGCGTTCGCTAACGATCGATTTGGGACGTCAAAACTTCCTCCTTGCGCCCTCCCTACGCCCTGATTGAGTGCTGTCGCCGCGAGGACGCCAACCTCCCGGCGTCCATTTCGAGAATTTTGGACGCAAGGAGGTTGCTGCTGCTGCACGTGCAACCTCCTTACGCCCTGTTCCGGCGGCGCCATTTAAAATGGTTGGTGCCCTGGCGCCACCCTGGCGCCGCCCTGGGTTGGTACCAACACATGCGATGCCGCAGTGACCGTGTGGTCTGCTCCGACCTGGCGCCGACATGGCGCCGACCTGGCGCCGACATGGCGCCGACATGGCGCCTAAAATGTATTTGAATCATTATATCGAATGTATCGCTGGGTGGTTGGCGTCCTTTTAGGCGTAGGGAGGTTGGCGGCGAACGCTGCCTCCCGTGTGACTGGGGTATTAGAGGTCGGTGACCTGGGGTCGCCAACCACTTTTGAATGGCACTGCCGGCACTGGTCGCAAGGAGGTTGCAACTGCAGCAGCTGCATCCTCCTTGCGTCCAAAATTTCCAAAATGGTCGCCGGGAGGTGGGCTACCTCATGGCACCAGCACGTAAGGAGGACGTTTGTAGGACGTTTTGACGTAGAGAATCGATCATAAGCGAACGCAGGCCTCGTTTGACTGGGGTATTACAGAAATCATTTCAATGATGAATAAGCTAGATAATGTGAAGAATGATGGACAATAATGTGCATCATACTGATTGCAACATGTTAACAGTTGATGATTGTGCTGCAGATGTCAACAGCATGATAGGTTGTCTAGTGTAACTGTAACTCTGTAAGTACATATTGCCACTTAGATTCATTGTTAGATTCTGATGATGGCGGGACCAAATAGTCCGCACTTGATGCCACATTGGCCAGTCATGGCTGACTCAGGCATTTTTTACTCGAGGGAAAACTTCCCGGTAGGCGCATGAGATTGTAGAATGGCTAAAGCTCAAATCTGTGGTTGTGTAGGCAGGCTATAGTGAAATCAATACAGACAAAGAGAAAGGAAGAGTATAAAGTGGAAAGAAGAGAGAGAGTCAAGCCCTCTGGTTTATTATTTATATGGTACATGGGTTCATTGTAGGGTATCACCCCACCCTTTTTCCCCAATGGGAAACAAACATTCTTAGCTCTACCAATACGGATCCAGTATTCCTGGTCCCCATGGTTACCAGAGATCTGTCCACCACCACCAAGCTGTGTGGCTCCCCTGGCCACACCTGCCTTGAGCCTGAGTGGGGTGATCCTACCTAGCAGAGGGGGGAGGGGGTAGGCTTTGAGTGCCCCTTACACACGGCCCTGCCAGCACCGCTATGTCTATTTACATCTCACTCAGGCACCACCAGCACCTACATATATTCATATATTCATACATGCACCTGGTCATGTATACCCGATCAGTAATAGAACATTTGCATTCTCCCACCAATGCATTACATCGGAATATTTTACACACTGACACTCAGACACATTTTGCACGAGTGTATGGATTTCATGGCTTAGCTTTAACACTGTTTTGATGCAAAACCTCTTTACCAATGTAAAGCACAAAGAAATAGTCTGGCTACAAACAACTCGCTTTATATCACCTCCCGTAATTCGTATATGGGTCATTCTTTAAAACTGGGACCACATTTTTGGTTTCCACATTACGATGCTGATAATTTGTTCTTTCTTTTATTGATTGCAAGTCAAAAATTTATTGTATCCTCTGTGTATAAAATATGTTAGCAATAGTACATTTATTGAAACTATCCCAAGAAAGAAATTAAGAGTTTACTTATATGATTTTGTGCTAGTTTGAAAAAGTGAAAACTTACACATTTACACTATGCATGTAGCCAAACTTTTGTTCAACTTATTTTTTAACTTTTTTCTTGTAATCATTACTGTTTTTTTAAGAGTAATCAATAAAATCTTGTTTGACTATGTTGTATATGTTAAAATGAGGTTCTGGATGTGTCTTTAAGTTTCATGTTACACAAGTGATATTAATGTATTGCTCAATTTGTATGAGATCAAATTCAAAAAGTGAAATTATTTGTTTTCAACTCTGACATATGCACAACATGCAAACCTTCATAGGACATTGGATTAAGCTATTATTTGGAGGGTTTTATGCTATTACTTGAAAGGTTTTCACTTTTGGTTTCCATGTCACACTTTTGTGCCCAGTTTTAAAGAATGACCCATATATATATATAATTGACACAAATTTAACAACTTCCAAATTGCATCAGAGATAGTCTTTGCTGTCACTTGGAATTTTGTGTAAATTTCAATGTAGGCATGTCAATGTGATTAACAAGACATACCACTAGCAATAAATACCACTAGCATTAACAATAAATACCACTAGCATTTCACAATGAATATGGATGGCCCCTGCTGCCGACATGGCATTAAGCCATCATCAATCAATCAATCAATCAATCCTATGGCTGAGTGGGATGTATCATGGTGTCAATCAAAACTTCATAGCAATTTAATATTTATTTCCAGTCAACCATATACAATGACGGAGACAGTCCAAATAAAGATGTAAAATTTACGACCGAAATGCACTGTGATTGGTCCCACTGCTTCACTGGTCACAGCTGGTCCAGTGTAGTATTAACAACCCCACCCCAACAACATAATTCATAAACTCACATAACTAACTACACTACAGTTACACTAGAATATTTCTAACAAACTGACATTTATATACCGCTTGCCTAACTGCAACTGAACATTAAAACTGACTACAACTTTACCAACTGAATACAGAAGATAACTTCTGCTTACATTCTAAATACTATGTAAATACACACATTGATCTGACTAATATTGATCTAGCTGTATGACACTACTGTTACCATATTGCTATGGAACTTTTGGGTTATAGAATTTCATTGTGTTACATGCTGCAAATTGTGTATTCAACAGTTATTGTATACCTTATTCTATATACCTTTTGCATAAATAGCCCTGAATTAAAAAAAATGGCTAGAAGACCAGTGCTTCGGCACTGACAAATGACTTATTCAGCAAAATAAACATATTTACCAACAAAAAAAACACAAACAAGTATATTATATAATCATATATATATATATATATATATATATATATATATATTTTACCTCGGTATGCCGCCTCTGGCTAGCCGTAGGCTAGGGAGAAGGTAGCACATCCGGGTCCAGCCAATTAGAATAAGTGGACTCACACACGGGAGGACGTTGTGAGTTGCTCCAACAGGATTTATCTACTACTACTGCTTTTGTTCAAAAGTAAGTAACTTTTATTAGCCTACTTTGTTTATGATGCTTTATAGCATCACCGTATGAAAGTTCAGAACTTTCTCACGTCCAATTTGGACTTTGTACGTGTTTTTTAACTTACGGATAGAACTTTGGGTGCCGCTGGCACTAACGAAACCGATACTGCAGTTCTATCGACACCTGTTTTTCAGACAGGGAGAAATGGCAACCCGAGTTGCTCATTTCCTAGGAAAAGTCTCCCGGATCCTAATAGAGGATGATGTTGGGGATGCTTCTGGGTGTTTTTTATAAACACCCCAGACCGGTTTAAGGCGAACCTCCGAGTTTCGTAATATTTTCTCCAACTTGTTGGCGCTGTAGCCACGGGTGGGAGAAGTGTACGGAATAGAGAGAGTGGGCGATCTCACGATCGATACCCCCCGTTTGGTTGGTTTCGTTACCACACACCTACGGCAAAACTTAGCTTCACGCCTGTACTGACACGTTGGAATACACGTTCTCTGTACCTTGTTCCTCAACCCAGTTTACTGGCTTACACTTGTGTAGTTGAGATGATTCCGGTTTAGTAACGCTTTGCTTCGTTACAGGAACCGATGGCCACTCGCCGGAATAAGACGCCCGCTGCAGCGGTCGGCGTCCCTCCTACGGATTACGATTCGTCACCACCGGCTACGGCTCCGCCGTCCCCACAGCCCGGGCCACTTGCCTCTGATCAGGACAGTGATCAGCCCCTCAACCTGTAGGTTGGGAGGCTAAGATGGCGGCTATGGTGGAGGAGAAAATGCGCCAATTCCAGGCTCATACCTTTGTAGACCCTTCCCAAATCCCTGATGAGGATTGGGAAGACTTCTCGGAAGACGAGGAAGACACGGTTTCGGCACCTGAGGTTCCGAAACCGAAAGCGCGCGGCAAGAACCGTCGCCCGGTTAGCAGCTCGGGAGACGAGTTCACCAAGAAGGCTAACACTAAGCGCTCCAAAAAGTCCAAGAAAAAGAAAAAGAAAAAGAAAGACTCGTCCTCGGACTCGTCAGACGACTCTTCTTCCACGGAGTCTGATTCTGATACGGAAAGCGCAGGCGTTTACGCCAAAATAGGGGCTAAAGTAGGCAAGAAAATTGTCAAAAAGAAAGCTAACAAGGTGCGTACCACTACTATGATGCGCAAAACGGTGAATGGCCATTTCACCACCTTTAAGCCAGTGGAAGTCATCAACAAATTGACTGAACAGATATCTGGAGTCAAGGGTATCCCCGCTACAGTGTCTAAGGAGATGGATGCGGGCATCCATTTGTCGGACGAGCGTCGCCGGTACGAAACTGCCCTCTGCGTTATCCATAAGGCAGTTTTGGGGGCCTTGACGTCCATTATCCCTGTCGCTAACAGAATGCAAACCGAGAACAAGTTCTCGTCTTTGGCTCGGGTTATGGACCGGGGCATTGCCCTACTCGCAGCAGCGAGTAACTACATGACTCATCGCAGATTTGAAAATGTTTTCAAATCGGTCACCACCGATGCGGGCCAAGAAGTCGCACGCTCAAAGAAAGTGACAGATCATGACGGCAAAGAATACACTGTGTATTCAGGACCTACCCCCATCAAAAGCAAACCTCTGGATAAATCCAAGATGTTTGGGGGTCAGCTGGCTCACCTTTACAAGCAGGTGGAGGTAGACTACAAGAGTGCTAAGAACACCGAAGCAAAGGGCCGTAAATTCCAAAACCCAGCCGGGTTCAGACGGGCTAGGACGGATTTTCGCTTCCGCAGAGGAGGAAGGCCGTTCAGGGGCGGACCGTCCTTCCCGTTCAGCCAGCGGGGAAGAGGTCGACAGACAAGCCTCAAACTGGAACGACAACCGCGGCTACAAGAGAGACTTCGTTCCCAAACCACAGTTCCCCAAACCAGGGAACAAGTAGAGAACGCCACACAAACTTTCCAACCTCCTGACCCTGAAATGGTCACGGAGGAAACACAAACTGAAGTAAGCTTTTCTCAAGCAGGCTATATTGTTAATTATTTACATCAATGGCAACAGTTAACCACTAACCCAGAGGTTATTAGTATTGTTAAAGGCATTCACATTCCTTTCACACAATTGCCTGTCCAGAAAAGAGCTCCTTTTCCTTATCAATTTAATTCGCTAGAAAAGTTTCAGATCGATCAACAAGTTTTACTTTTTGAAGCTAAAGGCATTGTCAACAGAGTTGAACATACTGAAGGTGAATTTATTTCAAATATCTTCTCCACTCCTAAACCAGATGGCACCATTCGATTGATTTTAGATTTAACCCAATTAAATGAAATCATTGAATACAAACTTTTCAAAATGTTTTCCTTAGAAACAGCTCGTGATTTAATTACCCCAGATTGTTGGCTAGCGAGTGTGGATTTGAGAGATGCGTACTATACGGTTCCTATTCACCACATAGATCGAAAGTTTTTAAGGTTCTTCTGGAATGGCCAGCTTTTTGAATTTACCTGCCTACCAAATGGTTTGGCCTGTGCACCACGCCTTTTTACTAAGCTGTTGAAACCAATTTTTTCACACATGGCAAAACTGGGTCATTGTATGTTTCCATACATTGATGATTCTTTCATTATGGGCCAATCTTTCACACAATGTGATCTCGCCGTTCAAGATTTGTGTAAAATTTTTGCAAATTTGGGTTTCTTCATACATGTCAAGAAATCCGTCTTTTCTCCTACAAAGGAGCTTAAGTGTCTAGGTTTCATTTTAAACACCACGGCTATGACCGTTTCGCTTACACGCCAAAAGAAAGATAAGCTTTACCGCACAGCGATTCAGCTGTTAGACATTTCTAGGCCAAAGATTAGACAGGTCGCAGTCCTTATCGGTATCATGGTTTCATATAGCCCGGCTATTCTATACGGAGCGGCACACATTAAATCACTTGAAATTGATAAGAATCTAGCTCTGGCCGGAGCAAAGGGAAACTTTGAAAAGACCATGTTTATTTCTGCAAACGGCCTTGCCGACATTCATTGGTGGCTAAAGCACTTTGATCAATCTCCCAACCCCATTAGAATGGGGGAGCCCGATACTACTGTTACCACGGACGCTTCTCTCCAAGGGTGGGGGGCACATCGAAATGATGTAACAACGGGCGGCAGATGGCTAGAATCGGAACTACCCGATCATATTAACGTTTTAGAATTAAGGGCCATTTATTTAGGTTTAACCAGCCTTGTTAAAGTCCCCAAAAATAATGTACGTATCCTCACGGATAACACCACAGCAATGGCTTATGTCAGGAATATGGGAGGTACAAAATCAATCAAGTGTAATGAAATCGCACAACTCATTTGGAACTGGGCTCAAACCTTTGACGTTTGGTTAACTGTGACACACATTCCAGGCACGCAGAATTGTCTTGCTGACAGAATGAGTCGCCAGTTCCATGATCACTTAGAGTGGTCACTAAATCCATCCATTTTCAAACACATCTGTCACACTTGGGGCTCGCCTCATATCGATTTATTTGCTTCGCGTAATAACTTTAAACTCAAGAAATATGTTTCGTGGCACCCCGAACCAAATGCTTGGCACATCGATGCCTTCTCACTAAAGTGGCAACATCATTTCTTTTACATTTTCCCCCCCTTTACTATCATTAGCAAAGTCGCCAGAAAGATACAAATGGAGGGAACACACGCCATCCTGATCGTCCCCGAATGGCACACTCAACCGTGGCTACCGAGATTACTTGCCACAGCCAAAAGCAGCCTACGCTTCCCAAGATTCCGAGGAAACCTGAAGCATCAGGGACCACTAGAACGCCACGGAAACGTGTCGACAACTCCGTTGGTGGCATTCCTTTTCTAAATACGTACTTGGAACAATTCGGTTTGGACAAAATTACACAACAGCGTTTGGTTGATGATGCGTGGAGGAAAGGAACGGTTAAAATGTATACTACCTATTTAAAGAAATGGGGTATTTATTGCTTGCTTAAGAAGGTTAAGCCAATGAATCCCACAGTATCCCAGGTAGGACGCTTCCTACATTTCTTAGAGGACGAAGGTCTAGGATATGGCGCGATCAATGCTGCCAGATGTGCTCTGTCAATAATCCTACCTCGGGTTAATGGACAAACAATGGGTAAACACCATGTTATTTGTTGGATCGTACGATCAATTTATCAGAGGAATCCACCTAAACCCACATATAATAGGTTTTGGGATGTTTCTCTTGTGTTCAACCTCTTCAAGAAATGGCCAGAAAATAAATTTCTGGACGTTAAGCTATTAGGTTTCAAAGTAGCAGTGTTGCTTCTCCTCGTCACAGGACACAGGGGCCAAACTATAGTCGCCCTGTCACTCAATGGGCTGGAAATTGATAACAAGGAAGCAACATTTGATTTAACGACTTTATTAAAATCAAATCGTTTAGGTGACCCCCTTTCCACAATCGGTGTCACGAGTTTCACACAGGATCGTAAATTATGTGTAGTCTCCGCGATACGGAATTATATATCCAAGACAAGGTTAATAAGAAACTCAAGACAACTTTTGGTGAGCTTTATTAAGCCACACAAGGCCATTTCCAGGGATACCCTCGCCAGATGGACCATGAATGTGTTACAACTATCTGGAGTCAATACAGACAGATATTCATCGCACTCTACACGGGGTGCAATGGTTTCCAAGGCAAGATTACTAGGCATCTCCGTTAAACGGATCCTAGCTCACGCCGGATGGAAGACCGCTAGATCGTTTGCTAGACATTATCACAAGCGACTAGAGAAGCCTCAGCCGATAGCACAGAGGCTACTCGCCAACTAAAAAGAAGGAGGTAAGAAAAACCAAAACTTTTTTCCTCTTTATTGGTCATACAAATCGTTTTTCCATTTACATAAATAAGACTTGATCACAACATAATAATAACAAACAGGAATATCAGGATAAAAATGCTATTACGTAAAGGTCTCCCTAGCCTACGGCTAGCCAGAGGCGGCATACCGAGGTAAAATAGATTAGTTAGACGAATCTTACCTGGGTATAGATGATGGATAACTATTGTTTTACCGAGGTAGGAGCCTCGGTTAGACATGGGCGAGGGCCCACCCACCACGCCCTGCCACGTCTATTCAATCACTCATACTAGGATTGGGTCAGATGACCTTAGGTTTGTTTTTTAGAATCATTTTTATCCTGAATTAGTAGGTAAAGATTGCTGGACCCGGATGTGCTTCCTTCTTTTTCCCTGCCCGTTCTAACCGTGGCTCCTACCTCGTCAAAAACAAGAGAGACTATCCATCATCTATACCCAGGTACCATCCTGATATCTCTAATTCTATATCTATTATATACAACGTACATGCCCACTCTATTATACTCTATATTATATAGTGTACACCGTGACCTCCAGTGGAAGCATACACCGTCTGCTTTTATCGTCATGACCTATTTGTTATCAGTGATAACAAATAGGTCATTATATGCTAATATCAGGCAGGAAGATCCACATCGTTGAATACACAAACTAGTTTTACCTGCATGGCTGCTCCAAAGCAGCTAACCCTGGAAAACGCGGACCAGACGGGATGGCCGCATGACTTGAGCATCCGTCTCCCGCTTTGGTAGATCGTGGGATTCGAACCCACGGGTTCGAACCGTGGTCGAGTCAAACCAGTGCCTTAAAATTCAAACCTTGTCGCTTCATAGCCAGCCGCTCAGCATTAATAGGATAGGGCAAGGACTGGTTATCCCAGTGTCAGGATAATCATAATGTGACTGAGTTGTATATTAGGAGCAGCACTATTAAGTCGCCATGAGTGTGCACTGTCACAAGTCGGTACACACCCTGATATGGCCATAGATTTCGTTGGTTGTTGAAGTTTTTTCATCCTGGCAAGATCATATCAGGATGGGTATCGACTTGTGACTATATTGCTGCCCCACTGGAAAATCAGTCCAGAGGCACCATAACCCGATATCCCACTCAGTCACATTATCCTGACTCTGGGCTAACCAGTCCTTGCCCTATCCTATTAATGCTGAGTAACAGGCTAGGAAGTGACAAATATCAATCTTAAAGTCATTGGTTTGACTAGACCGGGAACCGAACTCCCGACCTTCCGCACACGAGGCCCGCGCTCTACAGATTAGGCCACCGCGCCCTGTGATATGACCATAGATTTTGCCAGGACGTAAAACTCCAACAAACAACCAACCAACTGAAAAACGCAGCTCGGCACACACATATGGTGTACTAGTGTTCTGTGTTTGAAGAGGGCAGGGGAAGCCTGGTTTGCCCACTGTCTGGTCTAATTGAACTCTCATCGCGTGCCAGCAGGTAGCGTACAGGTGGGTGAATTAATTACAGTCTAGTATCAAACAGCAGGGGCGATTCTCCGACCCGAAAGATCAGCTGAGCTGATTAAAGCTGCATAGTCCGATGAAAACATAACATTTTCAAAACCAAAACAATTATGTCAATTTGATTTTATATCCAACTGAGGTACTGGTGCACATATTAAACATTTGTCGCCACATAGGAGGGAATACTGAGGCAATTTAATGGAATCTGTTACCGCAGAAGCATGTGGTGTTAGAGCTTTTGGCATGCTTGACAAAATTAATTTAGCATGTTTGCACTTCAAATATCTCAAAGAGTTATCCATTTAAAATAAAGTTATTTCCAACTAAAGAAGGTAGATTACAACGATGAACCTAATATATTTATCTCAGAAAATGACAGAAATTCAAAACTGCCGGACTATGCAACTTTAATGACTGTTACTAGGTTAGCTGTTCAGTCCACAACTGTGGCCGAATTGGTAGAACGCAGGAGTTCAATTCCAGGTCAAGTCGAACCAACGACGTACAAAATTAACACTTGTCATTTCCTAGCTTGGCACTAAGCATTAATAGGATAGGGCAAGGACTGCTTAGCTCAGTGTCAGGATAATGTGACTGAGTGGGATATCAAGTCATGGTGCTGGCAGCCTGATTTCCCAATGGGGCATCACTATAAAGTTACTATGAGTGTGCACTGTCACAAGTCGGTATCCATCCTGATATATACATTAGTTGATTAAGCAGGGGAAATTTCAGTCGCAGACGACTGGTCTTCCTCATTCCACTGCTCCTTGCCGTATCCTAATAATGCCTAGCCCCAGGCTAGGAATCGACAAGTATCAATTTTTACGTCATTGGTTTGAGTCGACCAGGATTCGAACCCACGATCTACCAACACGGGAGACGGACGCTCTAACTCATTCGGCCATCCTGTCCCGTATGACCATAGATGTTGCCAGGATGTAAAACTCCAACAACCAACCAACCAATCTAGGTTGCTTCATGCTCTTTACAAGTGGGTGAGCTTAACCTCCAGGGTATCAACTTATTATGGTTGACTGTTTGACCGGGTTGTGACCTTAATCTCATGCGAAATGTCACCCCCAGGTATTGCTGTGCTTCCAACTCTTTGCAGCTTAAGCTGCACAATAGTGACCATAAGCAGCGTATATATACCAAAGGATAATTCGTGTTAATA
The DNA here is from genome assembly GCA_030323885.1 of Branchipolynoe longqiensis. Classification (NCBI taxonomy): domain Eukaryota; kingdom Metazoa; phylum Annelida; class Polychaeta; order Phyllodocida; family Polynoidae; genus Branchipolynoe; species Branchipolynoe longqiensis. Next base: position 23,087,419 of record CM059194.1, read on the forward strand.
ATTAAGAACATTAAATGGTATTCCATTACAGTATCTTCTTGGACTTTATTATTAATACTTGGTATTAATTCCGTGCGGCGTAATGATTCAAATCTCAGAATGCACGTAATCATTCTCATTGATTTTATTTTCATTAATGTTTTGCATTAGATGAAATGTCACTTTATGTATGTGCATTTAACACCGCCCCCAACGTCCTGTGTGTAAGCTGAAGCTGTGACCCGGCCATGCTGGGTCACATCTTCAGTCCTTCTTGAGGGACCAGCGGAACTTGGGATACCCATACTGATGAGTAATACTGTTTGGGCAGCTCCTCCTTGATCTAGCCTACCACCACCACCACGCCACCACCACCACCACCACCACCACCACCACCACCACCACCACCACCACCACAGACACGTCCCACCACTTTGATGGACGCAGCCGAATCGGTAGAGCGCATGCTTCCCATTCGGAAGGTCAGAGTTTGAATCCCAGCCGAGTCAAGTCTATGACTTACAAAATGTATACGTGTCACTACCTAGCCTGATGCTTCACATTAATAAAATAGGACACGGACTGGTTAGCACAGTATCAGGATAATGTGGCTGTGCGTGACATCCAGTCATGGTGCTGGTGGCCTGATTTCCCATTGGGGCAAAACTATAAAGTCATGATGAGTGTGCACTGTCACACAAGTCGGTACCCATCCTGATATGATCTTAGCTATTGCTAGGACGTAAAACAATCACACACAAACTCTGCTGCATGGACACCAGCCTGTGCCTTTGTAAAGAGCGCCAGTCAGACCACCCGTTTTCTCTGAAGGCACCGAGAACCTGGCCTGTGCCAACCTTTAGGTGTCCCCCACAGAGGTAGTTTCACAAACTGTTGACCTGGTGTGTTGGTCAAATTGATAGAGTACAGGCTTCCCATGTGGAAGGTCGGGAGTTCAAAAACCCGGCCGAGTCAAGCCAATCACGTACCAAATTTATACTCGTCGCTACCTAGCCTTGCACTTGGCATTACACTTGGCCATTATAAAGGCCAGGTAAAGAGGTGTGGAAATATCCTGGTATTATCACTCAGTTTCAGGATCGGCAATGTAAACAATGTCGTTATCAAAATGGCATCTTTAGTTCCAACTTCACTCACTGCATACAGTAAATAGAACCATTTTAATATTCCAAATTCTGAGTGTATTAGTTGAATATTACAAAATGCTACAGAGCATGTTATATTTTTTTTTCCAGGGGGGGTTTGTGATTTCCTAGGAAATTGCAAACCACAGAGTGTGCGATCTCCAGACACACGTACTGGGGCAGCAGATCACGATTTGAACCATTTTCAGGATTGGTATTTTGATACAGGCCCTATGTAAGGAGGATTCACATTCAATTGTGAACCCAGCGGACTTGTCCTGTGTTAAGCAATTTCTGGATATAATTCCTGATAGCTGATTTCAGAGGTTTGTAACTCATTGTGGATGTCAAGCAAGTATCACCCGGTGAACACACGTTGGCACTCGACATGCTCATTTTACTTACAAGTACTGCCCTACTTCAGTAACAAAACAAAACCATGGATTACTAATGGTCTTCGTAATGAATGCAAAAAAAGAACAACTTATTTAGAAAGTATCTACGATGTAGAACAAAGAGTGTGGAAAACAAGTATAAAACATCTAAAAATAAATTGACATCAATTCTAAGAGATAGTGAAAAAGCTATTGTAATAAGCTATTGGCTCAACAAAGAAATAACATAAAAGGAACTTGGAAAATACTAAATACTGTTATAAGGAAAAGAGAACAACATTCTCCTTACCCAAATAAGTTTAAGTCAAATGGAGTAACTATTACAAATAAAAAGGCCATAGCAAATGGTTTTAATGACTTCTTTGTCAATGTAGGCCCCAATTTAGCAAACAATATTAAAGCGCATAACAAAAATATAGATGTACTGGACTTTTTAAAGACACAAAATCCTGAGTCAATGTTTTTAACAGGGGTAGAGGAGAATGAGATCATTAAAGTGGTCAATAATTGTAAGGCCAAAAAGTAAACGGGATATGATAACATAGATATGAGCATCATTAAACAAGTAATATATTACATTGTCAAACCATTTACCTATATATGTAACAGCTCCTTTAAGAATGGAGCTTTTCCAAATAAAATGAAAGTTGCTAAAGTAATTCCTATATTTAAAAAAGAAGATAACAGCGTTTTCACTAATTATAGACCGATATCACTTTTGCCAGTTTAATAAAATATTAGAAAAACTGTTCAATAGTAGACTGGAAGCATTTATTGATAACTACGATACCTTGTGTAGCAGTCAATATGGTTTCAGGTGTAAAATGTCTACATCATTGGCATTATTAGAACTGACAGAAGAAATTACCTCAGCTCTGGACAAAGAAAAAAGTACTATTGGTGTATTTATTGACCTTAAAAAAGCATTCGACACAATTGACCATAATTTGTTAATAAAAAAATTAAATCACTATGGTATCAGAGGCATTGCCAATAAGTGGCTTACTAGTTATCTACAAAATAGACAACAATATGTAAATTTAGATGACAAAGACTCAGACTTAGCAAATGTGGTATGTGGTGTCCCTCAAGGCTCAATCCTGGGGCCTAAGTTATTCATTTTATATATAAATGATATTTGTAATGTGGCATCGCTTAAATTCATTCTATTTGCTGATGACACTGCTATCTTTAGGTCAGGAAATGACCCAGTTCAAATTGGCAATGATATAAGCAAAGAACTTATTAAATTGAACCTATGGTTTGCAACAAACAAGTTATCACTTAATGTAGCAAAAACAAATTTCATGCTGTTTAGTAATTATAAAACACAATCTAATGTTACTGTATGTATAAATGATACTGATATCGAAATGGTTTATGTCAGTAAATTTCTAGGGGTGCTCATAGATCATGAACTTAATTGGAAAAAGCATATTAGTATGATTAAGTCTAAATTGTCCAAAACTTTTGCAATTATGCACAAGGCAAAATTTGTACTAAGCAAAAATGCATGCTTAATATTGTATTATTCATTATTTCTGCCTTATGTATCATATTGTGAAGTATGGGGAAATGCATATAAAACAAATATGGAGTGTATTTATTTGCTACAGAAGAAAGCAGTGAGAATTGTTTGCAACGTTGGATATCGAGAGCACACTAATAAGCTGTTCTTTGATCTTCATGTATTAAAATTAATAGACTTGGTTAAGATCAAATCTAGTATGATAATTTACAATGCAAACAAAGGCTACTGCCAAAAAATCTACAGTCTTTATTCAAAATAAGTTCTGATAGTAGCCATGATACAAGGCAGAGTAATAACCTATGACACGTGTTTGCAAGAACAACTTTAAAGTCTCAATGTATATCTATATGTGGTATAAAAATATGGAATTCACTTGATGATAATATCAAATGTTCAAAAAAAATCTATATATTTCAACTAATTAACGAGACGGAGACAGAGGTATTATATAACGGTTATTTACTTCTGATCGGAAAGGGCTCACATACAATACAAGGTCAATCTGATACATAATAACAGGTAGGTTCAATAAGTCAGATAGACACATATAGTCAAGTATGATATCAGATATGCAGAACATTGGTCAGTTATAATGGTACAAGATTGGTAACCGGCAGTCCAGAGCATTGAAGCTTCCCCAGTCTGTGTGAGTCAAGTGGTTAAGGACCGGGACTCGAACTCTTGACCCTATCGTTACTCTCCATTTAACGGTGTGGGTGGGTGGGGGAAGAAAACGAGAGGGGTGCTTTGATGACAGCGGCTGCGGCGGTTCTGATCGAATCTGGAATGATCTGGTGGTCGCGTGACGCAGTAACTGCCCGTGGCGCCATCTGGAGGAACCCCAGGAACCACGTTATGCTTGTAGCCTATCAGGTTTTCTGCCAGATGGCGCCACCGCACCGGTGTAAGTCAGTTCGTGGTGTTCCTGTCTCCGCCGTAAATTACCAATGTTACGCGTAACATCCACAATTAACGAGACGGAGACAGAGGTATTATATAACGGTTATTTACTTCTGATCGGAAAGGGCTCACATACAATACAAGGTCAATCTGATACATAATAACAGGTAGGTTCAATAAGTCAGATAGACACATATAGTCAAGTATGATATCAGATATGCAGAACATTGGTCAGTTATAATGGTACAAGATTGGTAACCGGCAGTCCAGAGCATTGAAGCTTCCCCAGTCTGTGTGAGTCAAGTGGTTAAGGACCGGGACTCGAACTCTTGACCAATTTAAGGAAGAGTTTGAGGCCTAGGGCATATCTGGTCCCTAGGGACATATGTGTGGACTGCCGTAGAGGACCATGCCCCGAGCTCCATTATCTCCTTAAGCGAGGCTCCAGATGCAGCACATGCCTGGGCACCACCCCTTCTGAGACTGTGTAGAGAGTAGTCGTCAGGTGCAGTGTGTCCAGTGGCTAAGAGCGCCATTCGTAGTGCTGCCAGGAGGATCGGTGCTGTAAGGGGGCCCCCTCTTGGCAGTGTGAAGGCAGGGCCTGCCTGTGGGGGAGCGTGTAGTCGGATGTAACGGCACCAGGCTGTCACTGGGCAGCACACGGAGTGGGGGCGTGGTGCAATGGATATGGTGTAGTCTTGTCCTGGTCTCCACCTGGTCTTTGTGGATCGTACTGTTACGGTGAGCCCTTCGCTTGTGAGTGTCAGGTCGTGTCGTCGTAGTGAGTGGCCAGGGTCTTGGGGGGCGTGGCTGGCTAGCAGGTTCCCTTGTCTTAATAGTGTGGTGTAGCCAATCAATATGGCCGCTATCAGCACAGCAGCATCTGGTCCGGCAGTAATCAGGTGCCGGACCACTGCCTGTATTGATGATGGTGATAGGGGTGGGGCTTGTCGTGTTCTGTGGTTTGATAGTCTGAGTACTCCGCGCTTCATTAGAGTTAAGGGGTACGAGTCAAATGCTGAAGTGGTGCCCCCGAAAAGGAGGACCCATGTTCTGGCCCCGCTAATATAATTCATTACAGTACCTGGTGCTATCAGGGATTCGTTGAGTGATAGTATGTAGGCGAGGAGGTCATACTGGGCGGGGTCCAGAGGGTCAAAATGGTGGGTTGCTGCAAATCGTAGGTATCTCTTTGCTTGCAGGGACTTGTTCTTCCACGTTCCGACCGCCAGCCCGGCGAAGTAGAGCTCCATCACCCTGGTGTGTGTGTCGTCTGGGTAACCTGGGGATAGAGGGGCAATTATAGTCGAGATCCACAGGTTATCCTAGAGACCTGTAGTGAAAATGTCATCGAATGTTATATTAATTTCAGTCAAATTCATTTCATGAGTGAGTTTGTTGGCTTTCTTAACAGCAGTATCATCAATGCTTTTTCTACTGAGAGCATCGGCAAGGATCAGATCCTTTCCATGCTTGTGAAGAATTTCCACGCGACAATGTTTGGTGGCAGCATACAACCAGATCTCTCTGGCGCAGGCCGTGAGGATAGGGTCTCTGCCCGCACCAGATGAGAGGACCTGTTGGCTTGCCATGTTATCAGTGTTGATTACAATAGTGTAATCTTCCGGATTGTGAGGGGCGAGGTTCTTCATTGCGGCTACGAGGTTAATCGCCTCGAGGTGGGCAATGTTGGTATGTTTCCTTGTGATGTCGTCCGGGTAGGTTTGAGAGTAGTAGTGCTCACTGGAGAAAGCGCCTCCCGCTTTCAGGCATGAGTCACATTCTATTACCCATATATGTTTTTTAGTGGGGTCTAACAGAACTATGCCATTCGAGTTTGCGGCATATTGAAGAAACCACCTGATGTCAGATCTTAGCTCATCAGGCACATCGTGTTTACCAGTGCATGGAGCGCTGCGTAGGGCGTCGAAGATTCGTGACATGAAGCGTCTGGCTGGCTCCACGCATTTGGCAATGTGGTGGAGTCTGCCAACTAGTCTCTGTATGTCTTTTTTGGTTGCCCTATGCTTCGTCATCCACGCGCGGCAGTCATTCATGGTGTCATCAAGTTTGTCTCTGGGGATGGTAACCGTCATATCATCTGCGGATATGACAAAACCAAGCCACTCAAGGGTCTTAGTCGGGGGTATGCACTTATTGGGGGAGAGATCCAGACCCAGTGTGTCTGCTAGTCGCTTGAAGTCGTCATATGCGGCGGTCGCTGTCTGGAGTGTGGGTGCCACGCCCACAAAGTCGTCAAGGTAGCAGTGTACAAAGTGACCACGTTTTCGGAGCAGGTATACGACCGCATTTGTGGTCCGAGCACATGCCATAGAGGATGTCCTACACCCGAATGGAGGAGCGGCATCAGTGTAGTAGTTTCCGTGTAGGTGGATGCCTAGCAAGGGAGTGGAGAGTGGCAGGTGCGGTGTTGTCTATACGCGCGTGCGAGGTCAGCAGACCAGATGTAACATCCCGTTCCCAGCCTCTCTACCTCGTCAGCGGCGTCCATCACATTGGGGAGTGTATAGACTCTCGGCTTGCCTTGATAATACCCTTTTTGTATGCCACTGTTCACGCTTGCCGCCCTAGGCCAGCTGAGGTCCACGATGACACGCCTGCTTGTGGTGTTCTTCTTTGGGCGTGTCATCATGGGGCTGTACTGAGCCCAGGGTGTGAAGGGAGGCTCACAGAATGGTCCGAGGAGCGCCCCATGTTGAAGTTCCGTGTTGACGTAGTCTTCAATGTATGTCAGGTGGGCAGGGTCCTCCCTGTGGTTCTCGGTGGTTGACGTGGGGGGCGTGTCTGCAGTATAGTCAACGGGCCAGCCAAAATCAAGATAGTCAACAAGTTGCTTGTCATGGTAACCAGTAAGAAGGCGCCTCCATTCAGGTATATTGAGGCCTGAGGGGATAGAGATCCTAGCGCCGATGTGGTTGGGGAGTGCTGTGAGTCTGACTTGCCTATATATCTCTAGATACTCGGGGTGACCCGCCCATTGTGCCTCAAGTGGTTGGGGCCATATCCTGTCCAAGATGGGTCTATATGCAATGGGGGTGAGGGGTGGGGGTGGCAGTTGGCCGTCCACCTCACAAACAGGAACATCATCAAGAACTTCATGAATATTCTCAGTAAAGTTATCGTGCTCGACTGGACTCACTGGTGGTGCGGGGGCGATTGTCGATACCCATGGCTGCTCCCCACACGCGTGGCCCACATGCCCAGGTGGAGTCCACTTGTCTGCATGGTCGTCTTGCTTGTCGGCGGCCATTGTTTTTGATATCCATCCGTTGGAGTGGCCGTCCGGGGGGCGACCATCCTGGATCCCGTGGCAGTGGTCGGCCAATGATGTCAGCCCCTCATTCGGCGGACATCTTATTTCGGCAGCGATGGTGTGGCCACCTTGTGTTGCGTTGGTGTTGTCGTCCAGTCTCGGTGCAGGCTGTACATAGCCACCGTTGTTATGATGGCGGCCTTGAGCCTTTTGCTTTTCACCTCTCCCAACGGCTTTTTTGGGTCGGTTGGGATCGTTCTCCGAGTCAGTGCTGCTGCCATCTTTGATGTATTTATTCAATCGGGCCTGCCTGTGTATTTCCGGCGGGCCTGCGGTAATTTGTGCAGGTGTGGAGCAGTTCAGAATTAAGTTACTACATGGTAGATTACTCACATTGATCGTTACGTGTCGTTTCGTGTCGTTGTTGTTATTTCGTTCATTCTCAGGCTCCATGGCTGGGTCTGCACTGTTCATGGAGCCATTAATTAAAAACCCTTGTACGGTTGTGTTGTGCCCGTGGCACTGGGCTGGGCTGCCTTCTTCTCCAGAAATCGCCTCTTATTTTGGCAGTCCATCTCCTTATGGATATTGGTGCGCCTGTATTTATTGGCGCACCAGGCGCATATGTGCGGCATTTTGTCGGGGTGTTCACCATGTGTGGATGCGAAACCACAGTCGTTGCCCCAATTCCAGACATTGCAGGGCTTACCGTCCGTATCGCGGTTGAAGTCTTGCCTACTGTTAGCCATGGCGGGGTAAGGGTTGTAGGCATTGATGGTGGTGGTGTTTCTGTTGGCGTTATTGTATTTAGCGGTGGGTCGGTTGGTGATTTTGGTGCCGGCTGCAAATGCGTCCCTTTGGAGGTCCTTTATGGCATAGTTATCTGCCCACCCGAGTGGGAGGCAGCCGTCATCTATCATCTCGAAGACCCGCTCTGACCAGCGGCGGCATGTCTCCCACTCCCAGACGGACGCCATAGTAGCTAACTGATGAATATGCTCAAGGATCGGCTCCTTCCATGCTACCGGAACTTCCACCACTTTCGTCATTCTACACAATGCAGCTATATATTCAGGCAGCGTTGCCTCCGCGAGTCCGACTTTCTCGTGCTTATCACCACGCACAACAAACAGATGAGGAAGCAATGAAGTTTTACCTTTTTTCTTTATAACTGCGGTCCCGGCGGCAGCCAGCAATTCGTTGATGGCTTCCGCGTTGTCGGCATGGTCCATGCGGTCACCGAGCCGGGCGGTCTGTGTCCGTCGGTGCGATCCAGTGCGTGCCGCGGGTTCATGGTAAGCGTCATTGTACTGTGATTCCTCCATGTGTTGGAACCTCAGTGGGTTCGCTGTCCTCCTCTTTTGTTTTTTCCTCGACTTGGTCTTTGGTGTGTCGCAGAATTGAGCCACCGCTGTGTGACTGCGTTGACCAGCACGTATCGTCACCACTTCTCCAGTGTCAGTTTCACTTCCAGTGTCACTGTCACAGTCACTGTCACTAGTATCCTGAGTGTGGTATTCCGTATTCACACTACTTTTCTTCCTGTTTGCCGCCTCCAGGGCCTCCATCCTGGTGACGAGATCAGTCCTCAGGCCCGTGACCAGGTCCTGCATGGCTTGAATTATGTCGCTGTTGCAGCCATCAACAGCGCTGGCCGCCGATGCTTGAGCCGGCGCCGGTGTGTCCCCGGGCGCTGCTAAGTGTGCAGCTGCCGGCTTCTTGCGTCGGGAAGCCCGTTGGTTGCTGGCTCCTCGTACTTCTTTGTCCTCTCTCTCTTCAGGGTTAAGTTTTTTCGGCCTTCCCCGCGGCTTTTGAGCCGTGTTCTGCCTGGTATGTGTGGCATTCCTGGTTGATTTTTTGGATTGCGGCATTTCAGCTACGTGGCCGTGGCGTTCCACAGAGAGATGAGACAGTTTATCTTTCCTTGAAAGGCCTAAAGTTCAGAGCCATTCTGGGTTTAAGGGAGAGTAAGTCTAAATATATAAGGTGTCACAATAGATCAGGTAAATGGTGTCAAGTCAGTGGCGTCAAGTAAAATGGCGTCTGAGTAACACCGGACCAGAACACACCGGCACAGACAATTAATTTCATAAGATAAAGGAATAGGTGACACTGGCCATGTTATTGGTGAGTCGCATCCGGTAAATGGCGTCAAATAAATTGATGTGAAGTAAAAATGGTGTCAAGATCCGGTGCGAATGGAATTATGAGCGGCAGTGCACACCCAACAAGAACGCACCGACACACACAATTAATGTCATAAGATAATGTAATAGTTGATACTGATATTGGTGAATGTCGCCGTCAATGCAACCACGGGTCCATTGGAATTTGGTAAATGGCGTCAATTAAAACACAGGCTGGACATCGTAGTGTTGTAGCAATTCATAAATATTCTGTCTCGACTTAGCAGCACAGCACAATAATGTAAGATAATAAATAATGTATATAATGTGTAAATGTAATAAAATAAGTTTCATATAAAATAGTCTAGTCCCAGTGTGGCCAGTCAACTGCCGTGCTCCACGTCCTCAATGGCGTTAGATAAAAAAGGCGTAATGTGGAAATGTCAGATACAAAATGGCGTTGACCGAAGACTACACCGGCACACACTAAAAATTGGCATAAATGCAGTAAAAATGTATAAAGTATATAGAGGAAGAAGCAATGCACTGTCAGAACTTGCTATAAACCAGCAGCATATATATATACTACTTATCCACACCACTAGTAGTTCTTGGCCAAATACCAGACGCCGGTATATAGTACACAGCCGGCACGTGACTGTCACAGTTGAAAACAGAAGATACCACACATCAATTCAATCTCAATAAGCACATATCAAGTGTCACAAGATGGGTGGTGTCACAGTGGCAGCTGCGGCCAGTGCAGTCAAACTTGAGAACGACAGGGATTTGAAGAAATACCGAGCAGTGTAGACAGGCTCAATTAATGTTCAACGATACCCATATGCAGTTCATAGTGTCATAGCAATTCCCAGCAATTCCTTCTCGACTTAGAAAGTGGTGTGTTCAGGCAGTGAACCTTCTGTTGCTCTTGTAAGAAGGTGTAGTTTTTTCGTAGTAGCCTTTGTATTATCTTCAGATGTAGATTAATAGAGTAAGAAAATATATATATATATGTCGAAATATGTTTTTCGATTTGGTATTAGCGCTTTGCCGCTGCACTATGGCAGCTTTTGGGTTCAGGTTCAGGATATGGCCCGTACTATGGCGTACCGGTACCCGTGGCCCGTACTACGGCCCGTACCCGTGTCGTATTCAATAAAAACATTCACAAATCGTTCTTATAACTGACAAAATTGTCGAATTTAAAATGAATCGACTTCGTTAATCATATTGTGTCGACGCGTTGATATTTGTTTTCTACGATACCGTCTGTGTTGATTTTTCCTCGCAGCTAGCTGACAGGCTCAGAAGTCGTCGACCGGCAAGGGCAATACGCAGTAACAACACAGGTATCATGTAGACTGTGTGAAACGTGTAGACTGCTCAGCCTTCACACCCGGTCCCAGTGGAATAGAAGGTGCACGGTGGTACATTGGTACTTCTAGATGTTTGGGGTTAAATAAAACTCCAACTCCTTATCTGTTGGCACTTTCTACTTTTCAAAGAGAGAGTCACGAGAGGGGTGCTTTGATGACAGCGGCTGCGGCGGTTCTGATCGAATCTGGAATGATCTGGTGGTCGCGTGACGCAGTAACTGCCCGTGGCGCCATCTGGAGGAACCCCAGGAACCACGTTATGCTTGTAGCCTATCAGGTTTTCTGCCAGATGGCGCCACCGCACCGGTGTAAGTCAGTTCGTGGTGTTCCTGTCTCCGCCGTAAATTACCAATGTTACGCGTAACATCCACAATGTATAAAAAGAAAATATTTAAGCCTCATCAGAGGGAAAACATATAGTAGTCTAGTACATAAATGTTGAGATGTAATTTACAGTATTGAGGGTAATGTTGATATGCGTTTAACTTTTATTTTTCTATTTATTATTTCTATGGTATAAGCAATGTATCTGTGTTATTTTTAAATGGGGAAAGCACCTCAAAAGTATTGTACTTCTGCTTTCTCCTTTTTCGTGTGAAAAAATTACTGATATAAATATCAACTTGTGTGTACATTGATCATGTGGAAATAAATATATTATTATTATTATTATTATCATGTTATAGACCATCTACAACTTACAAGGGTGGGAGTGCATGACTTACACCCCCATCATGCCAAACTAGTTCTCAAAACTGTACTGTGGTCGGGGCAGAACGTGGCTGCAAAAACATTTTGGGCATACTCAAAGTTCTGGAGCACCATTCCGTTCTAACGCGCCCGTTCCATCCGTAAAAAGACCGTAAAAAGTTGCTACTACATCCATTCCGTTCGCACACAATTTGAGTCCGTTCAGCAACATTTTCAAGAACATAGTGAGAACTATTTTTGTTGTGATGGGCGTATAAGCTGCAGAATGGTCGGTGAATGGTTTGTGAATCTTCCCCTGTATGGCGGTTATGTTTGGGGTTGTGCGGTACACTCACTACTCACGAGAAATGTGTTTGATCCCCGCCCACATCCATACATCCACACACACACACACACACACACACACACACACACACACTCACACACACTCACACACACTCACACACACAGAGGAACAAAACGACCGCGACTTCCATAATACAATTTGTCTCCCCTCCTTCCTCTCCGACCCACTTCACCGGGTGCTGTGGCCGAATCGATAGAGCGCATGCTTCCCGTGCGGGAGATCGGGAGTTCAATTCCCGGTCGAGTCAAACTAATGACGTATCAAATTGATACTTGCTGCTTCCTAGCCTGGCACTCAGCATTAATAGGATAGGGCAAGGACCGATTAGCTCAGTGTCAGGATAATGTGACTGAGTGGGATATTGGGCCATGGTGCCAGTGGTCTGGTTTCCCAATGGGACAGCACTGTAAAGGGCGCCATGAGTGTGCACTGTCACAAGTCGGTACCTGTCCTGATATGCCCTTATATGTTGCTAGGACCTAAAACTCCCAACAACCAACCAATGTGGCTAGCTACATAATACTGACGACCAACCAACCCTGCCCACCTCCTGCGTTGCCGGTCCAGTGGGAGAAACGGAGCGTGCGCACTCGGATCAACACTTGTATGAGAGGTTTAGACAGCAGTTGGACGACGTTGGTTATTATGCCTGGTACACACCTCCCGTATACGATTCACGTGCTAAAACTGACTGCGTTTCACAACCCGACACATCCCGTTTCGCGACGTAAAACTGGCCGATTCATTTTTCGAATGTCTTGCGATTCAAGTTTTAAGCCCTAAAACTGAGTTTTAAGTCACGAATCGCAAGGCTCTGTGTGTGCTAGGGGGTCGCACACCTAACGACTAAAACTCAAACTTAGTCGCGAAACGGGCAGTTTTAGGTCGTATACGGGAGGTGTGTACCGGGCATTAGCAGTAGGAGATCTGTGCCAGGGGTACTCTGATCCCGACACTAGCCGATTCACTGGTCTGTGTGCAATGTGAGGGGGTGGAAAGTAAGCACATTTCTGTTAGTGGCGAGTGGGTGAGTAATTGCGTGTTTTACATCCCACCAACATCTGAGGGAATGGCAGTATGTGATTTTTATGGCTTTACAGTGTTGCCCAACTAAGATGCTGACTGGTTGGCTGGCTGTTGGAGTTCTACATCCTGGCAACATCTAAGGTCATATCACGATGGGTACCGACTTATGACAGTGCGCGTTCATGGTAACTTTATAGTGCTGCCCCACTGAGAAATCAGTCTGCCGGCACCATGACTCAATATCCCACTCAGTCACATTATCCTGATACTGAGCTAACCAGTCATTGCCCTATCCTATTAATGTGACAAGTATCAATTTCGAAGTCATTGGTTTGACTCAACCGGGAGACGAACTCTCGACCTTCCGCACGCGAGGCCCGCGCTCTACCGATTAGGCGACCGCGCCCGCTTCCAACTAAGATGCAGTGCCACGTAATGTATTATCCTGAGACAGGCTCAACCAGTCATTGCCTTGTTCTGCCTTATTCTGGTAATGGCAGGCGAAAAAGCAAGGTAGCAAGCAACAAGTGTCAATTTGCTGTATTTTTCTTGATTTCACTCAGCTGGTCATCGAACCCATGATCTTCTGCACATGAAACATAAATCTTAAATTTTTTGGGGTATGGGGTCGAACCTTCGCATAGAATTTTTTGTTTGTTTTTTTGTTGTTGTTTTACATCCTAGCAACATCTAAGGTCATATCAGGACAGGTACCATCTTGTGACAGTGCGCACTCATGGCGACTTTATAGTGCTGTCCCTCTGGGAAACCAGGCTGCCAGCACCATGACCTGGTATACCACTCAGTCACTTTATCCGGACACTGATGCAGAACTAGGTTGAGTACGCATCGGGTATTGGAAAGGGCAGGAAGACACTGTTGTGTGCTGATGTGTATGAACTACAACAGAAATTAAAGGAGTAACATTTGAAGATATTCACTGTTTAAACTATCATATTCATTTTTGCATACATTTTTTCTATCTATTGGTCAATTTTCATGAAGATTGAGTGATGCTCAAATGCATTTCAGTAGGCGATGTCAACAAGGTTGCTCACCCTGGATGCCAATCTTTTCTTCAATTCAAAATTGCATAACTTTCTGAATATATATATATATTAAAAATATATATTTTAACCCTTTTAAAGATTTTAATAATTTGTAATTACTAAGACTAGTTGTTTAACTGTGTTACACAGATAACTACGCTGACAGTGCTGCATGGTACATTATCTTTCACCTTTCAGTGCCATACAGAAGAAACTGAGAAGTCATACTTAAAAACATTCTACTCGTGTGGAAATTATAGTGAGATGAGGGAACTCATAGACATCAATTGGAACAGCCATTTCCAAGATAATAGTACACATGAATGCTGGGGTGAGTTATCACAAAAGCTGAAAGAAGCAGTGCGGAAACACATACCAACAAAGACAATCCATCCGGATGCAAGAACCAGGCCACTGGATGAACAAAGAAGTGGCTACCAAAGTCACACTCAAACAACCAGCTTGGAGGAAATCCTCAGCCACAAGAAGCTCTGATGAACACAAAATATATGCCAAAATCAGGAACCAGGTACGATGACAGTCACAAAACTTTGAGAAACTCATTGCCCAAGAAGCCAAGGATAATTCAAAATCATTTTGGGCATATATAAACTCTAAGATGAAAACCAAGAGTGGAATAGATGAACTGGAACAACCAGATGGGAGCCTAACTTCAAAGGATATTGATAAAGCAGAGGTATTAAATAATTTTTTCTCAGGAGTTTTCGAGAGAGAGAGAGGATGTTAACACATTACACCTGGTACAGAAATGCAAATTGATAAAGGACTTCCCTGAGGTGCTATTCACATCAGACATTGTTTTAAAAAAAGCTGGACAAACTCAAAACAGGCAAATCACCTGGACCTGACGGAGTACATGCAAAGGTGCTGAAGAAATTGAGTGTGGCGCTTGCAAAACCACTTGCTATAATTTTCAATAAGTCATTTGAATCTGGTTGCCTACCCAACGAATGGAAAATAACAAATGTTATCCCAATTTTCAAATGAGGAAACCGGCATTCTCCAGCAAATTATAAGCCAGTACGTCTCACATCTATAATATGCAAAGTAATGGAAATTATTATCAGAGAGCACATGCTCAGCCATATGCTAGAGAACAAATTGATGTCGGACCACCAGCATTGATTTCTACCAAAGAAATCAACAGTTACGCAGCTGCTAGAAACTTTGGAAATATGGACCGACTCATTGGATAGGGGGGAATCACTATATACTTAGATTTCATGAAGGCATTCGATACTGTCCCCCACAAGAGGCTAGCTACCAAGTTACAAAACTATCGCATCGAAGGAAATACTCTGAGATGGATCCAAAATCTTTTGACTGGAAGGAAATAGCAAGTCGTAGTAAATGGTAGTAAATCTTCCTTCAAAGAGGTTCTCAGTGGGATACCTCAAGGGAGTGTACTGGGCCCTATTCATTTTCATCAATGACCTGCCAGAGATTGTATCATGTGGGATCAAATTATTTGCAGATGACGCAAAGATCTACAGAACTGTGAATTCCACGGAAGACTGTACTGATCTGCAAAAGGACCTGCTGGAAATGGAGAACTGGGCCAAGCAGTGGCAGTTGAAGTTCCATTGGAATAAATGACAGGTCATGCGAATAGGGAAACACCACCCAGACTATACATATGTTATGCATGATAATTCTACTGGCCAGCCACTAAATCTTGAAGAGAGTGAGGTAGAGAAAGATTTAGGAGTATTTGTAGATAATAGGCTAAGTTTCTCCCAGCACATACAACAAACCGTATACAAAGCTAATAAGATTGTGGGAATGATTCGCAGAACCTTCAAATACTTGGACGAAAGGATGCTGATCACTTTGTTCAAGAGCCAAGTACGGCCAATACTAGAGTATGGAGTCACTATATGTATGGCACCCAACGTTGAAGAAGGATATTAAATCCATTGAAGCTGTTCAGAGAAGGTTAACTAAGCTAGTGCCACATCTGAAGGACCGAAGTTATCCAGACAGACTCAGGAGACTGAAGTTGCCAAGCCTCACATACAGAAAATTGTGTGGGGACATGATCAACCTGTGGAATTTCCTGAATGCTGAGCATAATGTGGATGAGGCCTTGCTATTCAGACGCATACAGGGAAGCAGTACCAGAGGTCACTCCAAGAAGCTTTTCAAGCCAAGGTACAACGGCTCACTCAGAGGGGCCTTCTTTTCACAGTGAGTGATAAACATATGGAATGAGCTACCAGAAGAAGCGGCGGAAACAGCTACCATAAATCAATTCAAGAATGCGCTGGGCAGGGCCTGGGCCAGAGAAACATTCCTGTACGATTTCGAGGCTGCATACCGCTAGAGCTGAGTGCTACAAGCTTTGTATAGGCTACCACGAGCCTGCATCAAAGAAGAGGATAATAATAATAATGATACCACCATAACTATGCAGACTTGAAGTTGACAGTCACATTGTAGTTAAAGAATGGGAAAATCACCATGCAAGGGTCACCCAATCTTCGTGAAAATTGGCCAATAGATAGAAAACAGGTATGCAAAGATGAATATGGTAGGCTAAAAAATTAATACCCTCAAATTTGAGTGATTTCAAGAGGTATTGGTCGATTAAAAAGTATTCGCATCACTTTTCATACAGCGGTGCCTCGCAGATGCATATGTGGCCTCGATCTGGTTTCAACATGGCCGCGGCGTGAATAGTGTCAATAACATAGCTCACATAGTTTGTTTGTTTGTTGTTGTGTTACGTCCTAGCAACATCTAAGGTCATATCAAGACGGGAGCTCACACAGACATTAGTATGCCAACTATGTGTGTGTGTGTGTGTTGTGTATAGGGGTGTTTTAATGCTGGTGCCCATAGAGGTACACATGTTGGTATGTATAGTCTAAAGTACTTGCCTTCAGTGGTTTTACCGAAAGTCTTAATGTTGTGGGATACCAGCATGTATAGATCTATAAGGTATCCACTGCTAGTACTAGTGATGTTCTAGTGATATTGGTTTAAAGTCCACGTTCAGCTTTTCCTACAGGAACTCTGAATTCTCACACGAGAGAGAGAGAGAGAGAGAGAGAGAGAGAGAGAGAGAGAGAGAGAGACACGCGCACACAGACAGAATTGTTGTTGTTGTTGTTGTTTAATGACCCCCCAGGACAAAAAGTAGACATAGGTTATTATGTAGAGATACAGAGTGACAGATAGAATGTTTGTTTGTTTGTTGTTGTTTTATGTCTTAGCAACATCTAAGGTTATATCAGGATGGGTACCGACTTGTGACAGCGCGCACTCATGGCGACTTTATAGTGCTGCCCCACTGGGAGACCAGGCCACCAGCACCATGACCTGATATCCCACTCAGTCACATTATCCTGACACTGAGCCAACCAGTCATTGCCCTATCCTAATAATGCCTAGTGCCTGGCTAGGAAGCAACAAGTATCAATTTCTAAGTCATTGGTTTGACTCGACCAGGGTTCGAACCCACGATCCCGTGCTCTACCAACACGGGAGACGGATGCTCTAACTCATTCGGCCATCCAGTCTGGTTACAGATAGAATGCGATACAGAGACAGACACGCAGAGACAAACAGGTTACCACCATGCACATACAACGCGTTGTTGATTAAAGGATAGTATATATGTGCAATAAAGTTGATATTTCTCATAATAGGAATGCTTTGCTTTTATTTTTATTTATTTTATTTTTTAGTAAAACAATTTATTCATCAGAACATAAACTTTTCAGCGCCAAGGCAACAACACATTAAATTCGGATGAGGATATCTTTAAGCAGGGGAACTGACTATTCGATTGCAGACAATTGTGGGTTATTTCCATTTCACGGCTCCTTGCCATGTAGCGTAGTAATCCACTTATGATAATTACCAGGTCATATAATGTGCACAGCGGTCTCTGATATTGATTAGACTTGCTCTGGCCATGGTATGTTGTGGATGGATCCCCTTTGCACTTTGTAGATTTGTTCAAGTTCTCATACAACTAAATTTCCGTGTAGCGAACATATTACTAGCTGGTGATAGTATGTTGATTGCCTGTTGGAGTTTTAGGTCATGGCAACATCTAAGGTCATATCAGGATGGATACCAACTTGGGACAGTGCACACTTATGGCGACTTATAGTGCTTCCCCACCATGCCGCTAGCACCATCACCCAATATTCCACTCAGTCACATTATCCTGTCACTGAGCCAACCAATCCTTGCCGTATCCTGATAATGCTGAGCACCTGGTTAGGAAGCGACAAGTATCAATTTTTAAGTCATTGGTTTGACTCGACCAGGGTTCGAACCTGTAGGTTCAAATCCCACAATCTATCAAAACGGGAGACGGACGCTGAACTCATTTGGCCATCCCGTCTGGTCGGTGATAGCAGGAATAGATATTAAGTCATTATGTTATTATGCAGTCGTTAACTCCTTATCACCCCAACCATTCACCCCCCCCCCCCCCACCGCACAGTGACACCGGCTAATTAATTAACGCTAAGTAGTTTCATCGGGGTAATGCAGCAGCTAAGAGCCTTTGTGGGACAGATTGGCTCGTTTCTTCATACCCAGCAAATTTGATACGTGGCAATTGATACTCACTACTAAACAGTATTCTTTATAAAGATAATGTATGTTTGTTTGTTTGTTTAACGACTCCCCAACACAAAAAAGTAAACATCGGCTATTGGGGGTCATCCAGTGGTTAAGCATACCGTATATAAAGATAATGCTCCCCACTGTGGTAATTGGCACCCGAGTTAATCCGTAAATCAGTAGTGCGTGATCTGTTGACTATTTATGGCCCTGTCACACTACAACGTAACGAGCTAATGCGAGCCGACGTTGGTGTATTTTGGTCATTACGTTGAGGCACGGCGGGTTACATCACGCCTACGTTAGGCAGACGTTGAGATACGTCAGGTTACGTCGAGTTATGGCAGCAAACGTCAAGGTTTTGGACATACCCAAAACTTTTGACACATCAGAGTGTAAAACAGTTACGTTGGGATGACATTACACTCATGTTAGGCCAACACCAAGATAGTTAGGTGCACGCTAGAGCTGCGTCGGCTACATTAGATCAACGTTATCTTACATGAGAGTGACACAGCCGAAAAGAATGTGCGGCCTGCGCTCAGACAATGTGGGGTTGGCATATCTCAACGTAAGTCAAATGTGTCTGTGACGCATGCCTAACATTGCTCAAACATGTCCTGACGTAGTTGACATATTTGACGAACGTCTAGTGTGTGAGTAACGTCTGTCACATGCTTTGAACGTTGTCGAACGTGTTGCGAACATGGTGTAAAGACCTCCAATGTCCTCCTGTCAAAATGCTATGCCGCCGCTAATGTTACGCTAGGCTCGCTTTGCACGCGCTGGAGTTTCGCTAGCCTCACATTGACACAATTAATTATTCCTTTGTCCTCACTCGTTGAAACACGTTATAACTACGCTATACCGACGTTATGCTCATGTGAACTACGTGGCACTGACGTCCAACTTGACATCCAACTTGACTTACATATTATGCCAAGAATTTCAACGCGTAAAATTTATTTTCACGTTGCCCCTACACTGGCGCGTTTCGTCATAGTGTGAAAGGGGTATTATATCAAATATTTCACAAATTCCTCAAGTGTGTGGCCACCCCACAGCTGCTAATCGCCAACTCGGAAATTGTGTGGAAGCCTATAAAAATGGGCAATTAATAGAAAATGGTATGCATTACACATGATCCTTAAAAGCCCACAAAGTACTTTAATTGATAGATAATTTTGTTTGAAGTACTGGAAAGTCCTTAGAATTTGTGGTTAAGCACTAAATGTCATGAAGTCTTGACATTTGAAAATATAGTTGTCTGACAATTTGAAATCATATTTTTTAATTTTGTCACTTGGGTTTGCAAATAAAAATGATTTTTATGGTGACCCTTTGTTGCTGAGTTCTTGATTCATTCACTTTTGGATTTTAGATTAGATTATGTTTTTGAGCTGTATACTCAGGCCAAGTCGGAGACTCCACCATCAATAGATGATTCAAACATCCTCGCAGTTCGCCATGTCCTGTTTTTTTGTACATTTTAACTCTGCTCCCCTCCATCTACCGTATATGTCCCAATAGATGCGCACTGCGCGAGTGCAGACACATGGATGTGCGTCTATTCAAAGTTAAAGAATTTCATGGATTTGTTTTTGTTGTGCCTCTAACGTGGGATTGTTTTATTTTATGTGCATTCAGTCTGAATATGATCGTAAATTTGTGCGTCCTTTCAATCTTGAAATGGGGGGTGTGCTTCTATTAGGTAGCGTGCTTCTATTGGGAGATATATGGTACGTGTATTATATCTCTGTAGTAATCATCACTTAAACATATTTGTGTTAATTATTCAAATGAGGAGGAGTTATTTCATGGAAGTCAAGTGTAAGCGTGAGAGATTGGTGTGTGCATTTACATGCATCGCATTAACAAAAGTGTGTTGCCATTCTTGATAAATAGACGAGATCGCCATTCCGACTGCAATTGCACTGAAAACGGCATCGAGAAAAACAAAGGCACTCGGCCATTGCCTTTGCCGATATGCGTAGGGCAAAACTTCGATTTTATTCAAAATTAATAAAAAGAATACATAACAATTTGGCACAAACATGGATGGATGCATGCAATATAATAATATAATGAATATGTTTAAAACACAACTCTCTATAATTAAGCATTTTGAGCTAAGAAACATACAATTTCAGTCACTTTACAGGCTGATGTTTACATCACCATTGATTAGACATAAGTAATTCTTGTTCTAAATATTAAAATGTCAAATGTGTCAACAAAAACTTGTTTCAACAAAATATGTAACCAATGTCTGATTAACCCTACCTATTTCCTAGCCCAACAAATGTTATTAACCATATGATATAAATAAAAACATGAATAAAATAAGTAAAATTGACTCTGGCTATGGCTCTAACACTAGTCTGAGTGCACAAATTTGTCTAAGTCTAAATACAGATGGCATAAGATGTGCTGATTAGATTTATGTGAACTTGCAATGCTAGATAAAAGATTAACATCTTAATTTATTATATATATATTTTTAGTTGGTATTCTATCTTTCAAACAAGAGCTGAGATGAGCTGAAACTAGCACATTTATATGCGTGGAAGGTCTAATGTCTTAGCATTAGTCATGTGCTTCGCGGGGGGGGGGGGGGGGGGGGTCTTCCACACATCCCACAATGCACCGCGCGGCTGGAATGGCGATCTAGTCTATTTTCTTTATCTTTTTCATTTGCTCCCCATTGCTCGTTTTCTAGTCACCAAAAAGAAATCAACCCAGTCAAACAAAGGAACTATCCAACACTCGCTAGTACACTTGCACCATTGCTTTCTACAATGTGTGTAGGTATAGGCGGAGGGGTGCCAACATTGGGAAATGAAAAATGGGAAGGTCTTAAGGGATGTTATATTGGGGAGTCTAAGGGTATGCCCCAAAAACATTTGTTAAATCTTAGATGCTCTGTGGTGCATTTTGGACACAATAATCCATAAGATTGATATAATATTACTAAATGAAAAAGGGTTGGCAACCCTGGGGTGTTGATATGTTATATATAATGGTGAGTAGTTAGAGGTATTGCTTGTTGGAGATTTCCGTCCTTGCAACATCTAAGGTCATATCAGGACATGTACCGACTTGTGACAATGCACAATCATGGCAACTTTATAGTGCTGCCCCATGGGGCAATCAAGCCACTGGCACCATGACCCGATATCCCACTCAGTCACATTATCCTAACACTGAGCTAACCAGTCCTTGCCATATCCTATTAATGCCGAGCACCAGGCTAGGAAGCGACAAGGATCAATTTGATAAGTCATTGGTTTGACTCGACCGGGAACTTAACTCCCAATCTCTCGCACACGAGGCCCGCGCTCTACCAATTCGGCCACCGCGCCCGGTGCACTCGACCAGTCAGTACAGATGAGAATGTAGATCCACATGGTTGGCGTCGATTGAGGTTGAAATGTAAATAAATTAAAGGAACTTGTTAGTGCTCCAAATTGTATTGGCCCGAATCCAGGCCTCCTCGTCCTCGTGGCTGGTTTGTTGTTGTTTTACATCCTAGCAACATCTAAGGTCATATCAGGACGGGTACCGACTTGTGACAGTGCGCACTCATGTCGACTTTATAGTGCTGTCCTACTGGGAAACCAGGCTGCTGGCACCATGACCTGGTATCCCACTCAGTCACATTATCCTGACACTGTGCACACCAGTCCTTGCCCTGTCCTAATAATGCCGAGCGCCTGGCTAGGAAGCAACAAGTATCAATTTTTTAGTCATTGGTTTGACTCGACCGGGGCTCGAACCCACGATCTACCAGCACGGGAGACGGACGCTCTAACTCATTCGGCCATCCTGGCTGGTGGCCTGGATTTGGGTTTTGAAGGCGTTGGGACTAAGTGGGAGCAATTGACGAATTACTAATCATGAATGAGCTGTTAATAACTGTCATTGGTAGTTGATAATGGTGCTCACGTCGTGGGAGGTGAATTGAGGTGAGCTGAGGTGGGCTGGGCTGACCTCACACTTAAGTTCGGTTACTCAGTACCAAGTGTTTATTGATTGGAAGCCAGTGCTAAAGGCCCTGTCACACTACGACGTTTCTCACCAACGTGCTTCGACGCGCGCCGACGGGTTGGGTTTTTGTTCAACACGTCGGTACACGTCCGGTACGTTACCGGCGCGCTGCCGGCGCGTTACCGGCGCGTTACCGGCGCGTCGGTACATAGCAACGTGTGAATGGACACGTCGGGGCGCGTCGAGGTTTTGTGCATGCACAAAACTTTGGACGCGCGGCGACGCGCGCCAACGGGTTGGAGGGCGCGTTACGGACGCGTTAGCAACACGTCGACACGCGTTGGCGGCGCGCCGGCCGTACGCTGGCAGGACGTTGATCAACGTTGGTTAACTTTGGCTTTTTCCCCCCAAAATGGGAGCGTTCCGTCGGCGCGTCGGGAAAAGTCCCATCGACATGTTGTGGGCATGCCATTGGCGTTGCTCCAGCGTTTCTCGGCGCGTTGGACGTGTTGCCGGCGCACCTGGATGCGTTGGCCGCGCGCTGTGGACGCGCTGCGGGCGCGTCCTAACGTGTTGCTGGCGGGTATGTACGGGTTCACGCAATACTAACACGATACCAATGCGCTGCCTCCACGCCGTAAACGCGCCGACAACGCGCCGACAGCGCGCCGACAACACGCCAATAACACGCTACCGACACGCTACATACATCCTAATAACACGCTACTAACGCGCCAATAACGCGCCAATAATGCGCCTCCAACCCGCCACTAACACGCTGCGCCGCGTCAAACTTTCTCCGAAAGCGCTGAAAAGTTTGACGTTTCTCGACGGGTTGCAAATATTTTGTGCGTTGCCGGCGCGCCGGCGGAAGCGTCGTAGTGTGACAGGGCCTTTAGGCCTAAGAACATGTAAAATTGTTGGTGTTGGACATCCAAACCTAACATATTTTATTCTTATTCATATTTCTTTTAAGCAAAAAAAAAAGTGTACACGTTTTGCGATGTAAATTGATTTGGGGATGGGATTGATTTCAACAGACCAACAGACTAACCCGGCGATGGCATTTAGAAATATTTCAGAAGTAATGTGTGATAGCAGATAGTTATATAAAAAATAAGAACTGAAGCTCAAGCCAAGGAGCTGACTGAGCTGGCGGCATGTTGGTGGATTGTGCATGACCTCATTCAGAAGTGCATGGGGTTTCACTACGTAGCCACCCGAGGGGTTGGGAGTTGCCTGACTATTGTTTGTGGGTCGATTGGGTGTGGATGGAAGTGAGCAAATACGCCTTTCACATGACTTAAGGCAACCATCACTCACAATGAGGTTTGCACGTGAAGGTTTAATCTACAGATGATGATGTCATGGCGCTAACAATTTTACCAAAAAAAACATGAGATTCTTTTACCAATGTAATCCAACTAATCTTAGCCTTACCTAATCTGACATCGACCATTCTTGGATAGGGCAAGGAGCAGAGGAACGAGGAGTATTCGTGATTGAAATCCTATATAATTGTTGGCGTCCTCTCCAATGTCTATCTATCCTTCTCTCAAATGCTTCTACTTAGTGATTTTAAAGGTGGTTGATCTAGATTTAGGAATCCAAACAAGGCCCTGACATACTCAGCTGAGTGACCGTCGCATTGCATCAACTCTTCACTTATTGTCTTTTTTCTTCTTCTTTCTTCCCAGATGAGATTCCAAACCTGAATTGCGACGAAACTTTCATCGACAATTGGTCATGATAGGTAAGTTCTTGCCAAATATATTTTTACAATGTTTACACGCCACTCATATATTATATATATTCTACTGGGCGTGGTGGCCGAATAGGTAGAGCACAGGCCTCGCGTATGGAAGATCGGAAGTTTGCGAGTTCGGTTCCCTGTCGAGTCAAACCAATGACTTAAAAAATTTTACTTGTCGCTTCCTAGCAGGGTACTCGGCATTATTAGGATATGGCAAGGACTGGTTAGATCAGTGTTAGGATAATGTGACTGAGTGAGATATTGGGTCATGGTGCCGGCAGCCTGATTTCCCAGTGGGGCAGCACTATAAAATCGCCATGAGTGCGGACTGTCACTAGTCGGTACCCGTCTTGATATGACCTTAGATGTTGCTAGGACGTAAAACTACAACAAACAAACAAATATATATTCTCAACTATATACACAACATTTTCATCAAATTGATACTTTTCCTGGCGCATGGCATTATTAGGATAGAGCAAGCACTGGTTAAGGCCCTGTCACATTACGGCGTATGGCGGGAGCGTATGGCGGCGTAGCGGCTTACGTCATATACGTCGCCATACGCCGCATACGCTACGCATACGCCGCCAGTGCCGCAACACGCCGGCGTATGTGAAGCCTATGATGCATACGCCGCCATACGCTTTCATAAATCCGTCCGTCCAAATTTTTTTGTGCATGCTCAAAAAAACGCGACCTATGAGGGCGTATGGCCCATACTGTCAAAAAATGTCACAGCACGCTCCCATACGCTCCCATACGCTACGCATACGCTCTCTTCATACGCTCCTCATACGCTCAAACACACCCGAAAGTGGCACCCGATGGCGTACGTAGGTTTTCAATACGCTCCCGCCATACGCCGTAATGTGACAGCCCCTTAAGCTCATTGTCATGATAATGTGACCGAGTGGGATATTATGTCATCGTGTCTGTAGCCTGGTCTGCCAGTGGGGCAGCACGATAAAGTCGCCATGAGTGTGCACTATCACAAGTCGGTACCTGCTCCGATATGAACTTAGATGTTGCCAGGATGTGGAACTCCAAGAAACACGCGCACACACAAACACACACAAACACACACAAACACACACACACATACACAAAATAGAGAACATAATGGTCTAGTCCCAGTTCCCACGAATTAAACTGCTAAGTTCGGCCCTGCGCAGTTGGGAGTATTGATTAAACGTCTTGGAGCGGGGGTTGATGCATCAGTTGACCTGCTCCAGACAGTGTAAGTATGACGTCACGTCCGGATCAATAGGCAAGGGCGTCCGGGGTCACGAGCTGCGATGTCTTTGTGGGCGTCTCTTCGGCTGGAGGCGAATATCTGTAAAAGACCAAGCGCACACAATTTATGTCATTCTATATATATAGAATATATTATATAGAATATATATATATATATAAGGCTGAGTTTGTTTTTGTGAATTGTTTGTGATCCTGAGAGTTTGGTGGAGTTTTCCTCCATCTGTTTTTGTGTGTGAGAAATATATATGGAGGCATGAGCTTCTTTTTTACTAAATTTGTTTATTGCCGCAAAACACACACACACACTCACTCACTCATTCACACACACACACACACACACACAGTCACACAAACATTCACTCACTCTCAAGGCCCGGTCACATACACGTCAGTGGACGTAGTTGAACGTAGTGGACCCAAAATTCCTTAATTTCAAAGGTAATCCAGGAAACCGAACACTGATTGACCTTAAACCAGCTGTTTTCGCAATGATATTTTATGGACCCCAACGATCGCGGTATAACAGGGTTTCACTATACTTGACAGATATTTGTGATTTGGATCCTCCTGCGCTCAGCAGTTAGACAACAAAAAGTTCAGTTCATATGTGGAGCAGGTCAGGACCTGGGAGATGACTACCACATAGACAACACATCGGAACAAGTGCGTCATGTAGTACACGTTATGGAAATAATTACGCGGACGGTTCTCTTATGGTGGTGTCATATTACGACGCTTCTTGCCAATGTGCGTCGGCATATGTGATTTTTTGGTGCTACGTCGGGATACGTCAGTTTACGTTACGCGCACATTAGGCGCGCGTTCGTATGCGTTGATCTATGGCGACGGTCGGTGACGTGCGTCAGTTGGTCGATGAAGTTTTGTGCTTGCACAAAACCTTTGACATGCGACGACGTGCGGGTGCCAACGTTATGGCGATGTTAGAAACGCGTTGGAGGTACGTTGTGTGACATCATATGTATACTTTTTTTTCCACTATCGCCGCCCGCCCATGAGGGTCGTTCCCACACGTTGCACCAAACTGTTGCTTTTTGTTGTTTTACATTCTAGCAACATCATATCAGGAGGGCGCGCCAAACCTTTACCACAACGTCGGCCGCACGCTGCCAATACGTTGCACTGATGCCGAAAAGTTTGACGTTTCTCAACGATTAAAAGTGATTTTGTGCGTTGGCGGCACGCCGGCGAGATACGTCGTAATGTGACAGCACCATACGTGAGCAAGGCAGGATTTTGGTGTGTGTTTTGTAACTTCAATTAGAAAAAAGGGGAGTATGGGAATACAAAAATGAAAATAAAGCCGTAGTAGTAGTAGTAGTAGTAGGGGGTGGAGGGAGAGGAAGAAGAAGAAGGAGGAGGAGGGAGAGGACCCACCGGTTTGAACCTTGGTTGAGTCAAACCAATGACTTAAAATTTGATACTTGTCGCTTCCTAGCGAGGCGCTCAGCATTATTAGGATATGGCAAGGACTAGTTGGCTCAGTGTCAGGATAATGTGACTGAGTGGTATATCAGGTCATGGTGCTGGTAGCCTGGTCTCCCAGTGGGGCAGCACTATAACATTGCCATGAGTGCGCACTGTCACAAGTCAGTACCCGTCCTGATGTGACCTTAGCTGTAAAACTCCAACAACCAACCAACCTTATTTCGCCGTGTGTGTGTGTGCGTGTGTGTGTGTGTATAGTATGACAGCCCTCACACACACACACACGCTAGCCCCTTGCTGTCACGTATGTCATAGACTTGACGGTAATATGACTTGTGTGTTGCGGTGAGGGTTCCCTATGTGCCTTTTGATGGTGATCAATGGTTGGCAGCTGGTACTGCCGGGCACCAGCGTTAAGTGGCCAGTGGAGGTTAGCTACCCAGCTGTATAACATGCCGACTCCAACCAATGGCCATCCATTAATACACAGTAAAACCTATTTAACCGACCACCTCCACAGATAGACTACTCCCCTGTATCGATCGCTTTATTTGGGTCCCAAACCATTGCCCATATAATACCATTGTAGCGATTTTTAAAAACTCCCTGAACCCACCACCTCCCTAAATAGACCATTTAAAGTCGGTCGAATGGACGGTCGATTTAGAGAGGTTTTGCTGTATACAGTAAAACGTCTAAGTCGATTTAGAAAAGAAGGTAAAATCTTTTTTAAATTACAGAATTATCGATTGCTTTATTTGGGTCCCAAACTATTGCCCATACAATACCATTGTAGCGATTTAGAAAAACTCCCTAAACCCACCACATCCCTAAATGGACCATTTTAAAGTCGGTCCCATGGTCGGTCGATTTAGAGAGGTTTTGCTGTATACAGTAAAACATCTAAGTCGATTTAGAAAAGAAGGTAAAATCTTAGAAAAATAACAGAAACTCCAAACTCCAAACCATCTGACACACACACACACGCACACACATACACATACACATACACAAACACACACACACACACTCCACGGTTGGCGATGATTTAATTTCAATGGCGGTGCTACTGTGCACGGCATTTCGCAGATCAAAGTTCTCTGCTTGAAACCGTGGTGCCATTTTGGATGCCATCAGTCTTTCTATCTCTGTTTATCTCTCTCTATTTATATATATATATATATATATATATATACACATATTAAATATTTATCTAGCCTATATATATAGGCTAGATAAATATTTAATATGTGTATGTTTTTGTATGCACATGTGTGCTCTATAATCTATGTGAATATAAACAAGGACACTACCACCATCAATTCTTTGTTTCATTATAGCCGTACTGTATATTACATGTGTAGTAGGCTGCACCTAGGGTATGCAGGTATTGCAATACCTCAGGGAGTTGGATGCCCCTGCCCTTCAGAGTTGTAAAGCACTGCCTTGTGGTACATGTTCTTGACAGAACCGAAGGCTAAGGGAGCAAACCCTGAACAGAAGACCATGTCACTGTGGCAGCATCAAGGGCGGTTGATGTATGGAACTCCCAACATCTCCCGACCAGCCACTGCAGGGACAAATAGTGTTGCGCCTGTCCTGACATGTTCTTGCTGGTGTGAAACCTCTATTTGCTCCCCGAGAGAGTACCGCTGGTAACTTGCAAAAGCCAGCAGCACTTCAACACTTTTTCAGGCTGCTTTCATGAAATGTTACCATCAAGAGAAACCTGAAGCTGAGAGACATTAAGACCAACTCAGGGACATCAGTCTCACAGCAGAGAGCTAAATGGAGAGCAGCAGTCAAGAAATGAAAGCAGTCTTTGTCACATCGCGACCGACAGCATGATGATGATGATGATGAGGCTGCACTGACCTCTCAGGCAAGTAACTACATAGACAGGTAGGCATGGGTAGTGTGTTGATATCAGGGAACCTAGGTGGTGTAATGGTTAGAACACTGGCCCGGAATGCAAAGAGAGGTCGGTTCGAGTCCCGTTCTAGGCGCAATATTTCGCATTTTCATCACCCCAATGACACATGTATACTTGTGTGTATGTGTATATATGTATTATATATATACCATCCTGGGTGGTATATGAGACTGTCTTAAAAGGTGCTAAGCAATAGGGGACAAAACTTTGTCCATTGTCATTACTGGCACTGGGCAGGGATGAACGAGGAAGCAGAGCTGGGAATGACATAACTTTATTTTCATGACAATCTCGTCCAACGGCGGTCTCGTTTACAGTATTTTTCGTTTGAGCATGCCCGCAGGCCAGGTCTGGCATGAACACGAAGTTATGCGAGTAGAATAAATGTAATGGTAAAGAACATATGTACAAATTGTTTTTATGAACGTAACATTTCATGAGGTGATGGAGGTAGATCACCATATATGCAGGCAATGTATCTGAGTACATCACAATATAGCAAACCAATATATATATAGACAATATATGATGGTAATAATTGGAGTGAGTGAGACGACTAACAGGAGAGGTTATCCTATTGATAGTTTTAGGATAATGAGGGGGAGGTGCTTTTTGTATCATTACCTGTTTTTTGTTTTTATTTGTCTCGTAGTGTTTTTATTTATATCGAGACAAGTGCTTTTGCGTGGAGGTGTGTAGGTGCCGAGTGTCAGTGGAGGAGTGAGGAGGTGTGCGCGACACAGAGTCGGGGGAAGAGTGAGGGAGGGGCCTGTGATTGGTGGAGAGGATTAGCCCATCAGTGGCAGTGGTGGGGTGGTGATTGACAGGTGGGCGTGGCTGGTTCACTGGCCTCCCCCGGCCCCCAGCAATGACAGCAAATGACCACCTCCATGGTCATTTAACTCAATGATCAACACACTATCTGCTTATGCATTTGCTCAGGATAAACTGATTTGTTTTTTTACATGGTGTTTCATAATGCCAATAGAATACATATTGATTTGAAGCAAATGTCCTTGTGTTTTCAGTGTAACCGTTTCTGTGCTGTTTTGTGTCAATCGTTACAATGGACAAAAAAAAAGAGTTATCACCTTTTGAGACAGGCTCTCTCTCTCCCTCTCTCTCTCTCTCTCTCTCTCTCTCTCTCTATATATATATATATATATATATATATATATATATATATATATATACATATACACCATATGTTCCATGTGTTCCACGTGTTCCAGTGTTAATAAACACTGACAGCCAAAGCATTTTGCCTGGTTGGTAATGTGACACAGAATGCCATTATTGGTGCATTTATTTTATTCTATGCGATGTTTACTTTATTAGCAACCATTTGAATGGCTTGTGGGGATTTTGACTTGGCATAGTGTCTCCATACATCTT
The DNA here is from genome assembly GCA_030323885.1 of Branchipolynoe longqiensis. Lineage (NCBI taxonomy): Eukaryota > Metazoa > Annelida > Polychaeta > Phyllodocida > Polynoidae > Branchipolynoe > Branchipolynoe longqiensis. Next base: position 23,117,653 of record CM059194.1, read on the forward strand.
TGAAGACCATTTCTGCTTGCATCCTACACAGGAGGATGTGGGTTTTGAATACAGATGTAAAATACGTGGCTGCGTGTTTTCAGCTTTAGAGCTGCATAGTCCGATGAAAGCGTCAACTTTTCAAAACCAAAGCAATTACCTAGATTTGATTCTACATGTGAAACGTAGATACTGACTGGTGCACTTATTAAGCATTTGTTGCTGCATGTAAAGGAATGCTAAGCCAACCTAATAGAACCTGTTACTGCTGAAACCGATGCCGTCAGAATTTTGGTGTGCTTGCCAACATTAATTTTGCACGATTTCATTTCAAATATCTCCATAGTTAGCCATTTAAGAAAAATGTTACTTCAATCAAAAGTGAAGTAGATCATAATGATGAATCTAATGTATTTATCCCAATAAATGGCATAAACTCAAAACCATCGCACTAGGCACATTTAATAATGCGCGAGCTTGCGCCTTTACCCGGCCGTCTATGTTTGATGAGCACCACACACTGACGTGGTTCGGGACACTAAAACAAGGTGGTCGATGGGTGGTGCAGTGCGAACAGACTGATGGGGAGCAAGGGTCAAGATGGAGATTCCCACGATCCCTTTAGCTTGTACCAGCGTGGAGTGGGGAGCAGAAATGTTCACACACACACGCACGCACGCACGCACACACGCACACACACACACGCACGCACGCACACACTCACACACACCGCTCAATCCGCTGTCCAGGGACGTCGTCTTTTTATGGTAGACGCAACACGATGTGATTAAACACACTGGTCTAGGGTCTAGAAGGAAATATAACATTGTATGAAGCGGGTGGGTGAGTCGGGTGGTGCACTGCACTGAATGTGGACTTTGTTGGGAGTGTAGGGCAAACTGTTGGGTAGAGGCGCCCCACCACCAAGCGGATGGTTGCTGTAATGGAGGGGCGGTGTGGATTCAGGCGTAGGCGCAAATGCACTGTTACATGCTACATGATGGAGAAGGGTCCACAGCGACGAAAGGAGCAAAAACGGGTGACCACTGGGTCATATTGAGCATACCCTTGCCGGAATAGTTTCCCATTCTTTAAGTCCTGATATTGTGTGATTTAAAGAGAAGTTGATGTAGATAAATTAAAAATATACTTCAAGCACTTTAATCTGTGCAAAAGATACATATATATGTGTAACTATGTCTGAACAAGAAACTACTAAAAAAAGAATGGGATCTTTCCATAATTTGAGCCAATCAGAGCTGTTCTTTTCGATTGCAAATGGCCACCCCTTATGGGTGCCGCCATTTGAAATATGTTATACGACCATCGTTTCGGTGGAATAAAGTAATAATAAAGTAATAATATTGCATTTGTGCACCATGTTTATGCCAAATTGTTCTTTATTTCTTTTAATTTTGAGTAAAAATTCTATGGCAGCGAGCATTTGTTTTGATATATTATTAACCAATCGCTGACCCCGAATACCTTTGTAGTGGAAACAAGTTCAAACGAGTTCAACCGTGGCTGGTTGGGTCACACCGTGGCTGGTTGGGTCGCTCCGTATAGCGCTGAATATGCTTATGACATGATGAACAGTGTGCCACTTACTCTGAAGCTGGGTACCGGACATGGTGGCTGAATATGTAAGAGTGCAGGCTTCTCGTGTGGAAGGTCAGGACTTTGAATCGTGGGAAAAGTCAAACCAGTGACTTACCAATATTATACTTGTCGCTACCTAGCCTGGCGCTCGGCATTGCTAGGTTGGGTTGGGCAAGGACTGGTTAGCTTAGTGTCAGGATAATGTGACTGAGTTGGAAATTGGGTCATGGTGTCAGCAGCCTGGTCTCCCAGTGGGACATCACTATAATTATAAAACCACCATGAGTATGCACTGTCACTAGGACTGGTTAGCTTAGTATCAGGATAATGTGACTGAGTGAGAAATTGGATCATGGTGTCAGTGGCCTAGTCTCCCAGTGAGGCAGCACTATACTTATTAAGTCACCCTGGGTGTGCAGTCATGTCCGTCCTGATATGATCTTTCATGTTGCTAAGACGTAAACCTCCAAACAAAATACTGAAGCTGGAGCGGTGTAGTGGGTGTGGGTGTGGGTGGTGCATTGCCGGCACACGTTGCTGTGCTTGTGTGACTGTAGACTGGTTGCTGTTATGAAGGCCAGGTATGGATCCAGGTGGGTTTGTGGGGGCGGGGGATCACTTACTGAAGCTGGGGATGAGTGGATGTAGGTGTAGAGTGGGGGGTGGCGACACCTATCGGCTCCTGTGTAGGACAAATGTACCGGCAGCACTGTGTTAAATCTGAAGACATTGTGGGATTCGCGACACTTTACAGTCTGAATGGTTTTGTTTTTTGTAATATATGTATAATTAATACATGCATATATGACGTTGGTAGCAGATCCCCTGTGACAACATCGGTTACAATCGGACTACTACTGCTGTCTGTGTGTTAAATCTGAATACATTGTGATTTGCGACTCTTTGCAGTGTGTATGGTTGAACAAATATATATATATAATTAACACATGCCTATCTGACGTTGGTAGCAGTTTCGGACTGCTGCTATCCGAGTGTGACTTGGTGGGTGTGCTTTGTTGTAGTTCATCATCATCATTATCATGTTGTCGGTCGCAATGCAACAAAGACTGCTGTTATTTCTTAACCATCACTATTTTGTGTGATTGTGCATTTCATAAAAGCTGCTTGCAAAGTGCTGAAGTGCTGCTGGCTTTTGCAAGTTACTAGCAGCACTCTCTCGGGGAGCAAATAGAGGTCTCACACTGGGAAGAACACGTCAAGACAGGTGCAAAACTATTTGTCCCTGCAGTGTCTGGCTGGGAGATGTTGGGAGTTCCATTCATCACCACCCTTAATGCTGCCATGGAAGCATGGTTTTCTGTTAGGGTTTGCTCCCCTTAGCCTTCGGTTCTATCAAGAACCTATACCACAAGGCAGTGGTTTATAACTTTGCAAGGCATGGGCGTCAAACTCCCTGAGGTATTTTAGCAGATAGGTACTGCATTACTCGCATACCCAAACATACCTAAACATACATACATACATGTGTGTGTATGTATATATATACACACACAAACACACTTAGCTACTAGTAAAGGCCATACTTACTTTGTAGTTAGTTGATGTCAAACAAGTAATTTAGATTTCAGATTGTATTTGTTAACATCAGATGGGTTTAAAGGGAAAGAGCATTTAAACTCTTTGTTGTTCCAATATGGGATTGGTATCCAGGTTCATCCTAGATTCACTCAAAACTCAAACCCCATCCATGTCAGACAATAACTATTTCACAGTATGTGTAGTTAAGCCTTATTACTCCGGTCGACTTACAAAATTGGTACTTGTTGCTTCCTAGCCTGGCGCTTGGCATTATTAGGATGTCGAAAGCACTGGTTTGCTCAGTGTCGTGATAATATGACTGACGGGATATCAGGTCATGGGGCTAGCGGCTTGGTCTCCCAGTGGCGCAGCACTATAATGGGGCCATGAGTGCGCACTGTCACAAGTCTGTACCTGTCCTGATATGACCTTAGATGTTGCCAGGATGTAAAACTCTAAAGACAAATAAACGAACCCCATTTATCCGATCAGCTATAGGTCTGAGCAATTAGTGACCACATAGTCGCGTATCTACCACACTATTTATAAAATCAGTGATATTTGGAACTGAGCCATAGTAAACAGCATTACGAATTATATTGCATTGACACTAAGATAAACCTGTTTAGTTGATTGATTTGCGTTTATGACATAGCAATATCTGAGGCCATATCAGCACAAGTACCGACGTGTGATCTCAAGTCATGGTGCTGGCAGCCTGTTCTCCCAGTGGGGCAGCACTATAAAGTCGCCATGAGTGCGCACTGTCACAAGTCCGGTGCCCATCCTGATATGACCTTAGATGTTGCCAGGACGTAAAACTCCAACAACCAACCAACCAATCGCACACGTGGAGCGGAGACGGTTGGGTCGGTAGCTAGGTTACATCAAAGACCCTATATAGGGTATTTGATTACATCACACACACACACACACACACACACACGCACACACACACACACACACACGCACACACACACACACACACACACACACACACTTTAAATGGAGCTTTTAATTAAATATAATCGCTTATCTGAAAACCGAAGTTTTCTTCTCCCCATACACCATATAAATAAACTGTAGTAGTTTTTATATTCTTTATTTATTCCACTTATTGTTTCTCTGAAGAAATATTAACGTTTAGTTTGTTTTGGTTTTACATCCTAGAAACATCTACGGTTATATTAGAATGGGTACTGACTTTGGACGGTATGCACTCATGGCAACTTTATTATACTGCCTCACTGGGAGACCAGGCCGTCGGTACCATGACCAGATATCCCACTCAGTCAAATTATCCTGATACTGAGCTGACCAGTCCTTGCCCTATCCTAGTAATGCTGAGCGCCTGGCTAGATAGCGACAAATATCAATTTAGTAAATCATTGGTTTGATTTGGCAGGGATTCGAACTCCTGACCTTCCGCCCGGGAAGCGTGCACTCTACCGATTTGGTCAATATCAATGTGTTTGATTAGGGTTTGTTTGAAGCTGTATGTGCTTACGTTTTACTAAGTGTTCTTGTTGGAAATAAAATGTACCAGAGTATTTATGGTCTATGATTATCCAATTATTTCATTTATCAGCATATTACTCTATAAGTAAAGTGTAATACTAGTATTTAAGTCTTTATTTATCTCTCTTAGTGTAAGTATTTGTATATTTTTAATACAGTATTAATGTTTGACTACTACCTTTATTTTGAAATCCGAAACATCCTGAATTCTAAAACACAACTGGCCCCAAGGATTTCAGATAAGGGATTGCGGACTTGTACTATAAATGTATGCAGTCATACTCCCCGGGGGGGTGGGGGGGTGGGGGGGAGTGGGACGTAGCTCAGGCAGTAGAGTGTTCACCTGTGAAGGTGGGGGGGTCTTCCGATTGATCCTGCTCAGAGGACACATTTGCAGTTTGCAATATTTTCCGTTCCAACCAGTGGTCCACAACTGATTCATCAAAGGCTGTGGTATGTGCTGTCATGTCTGTAGGAAAGTGCATATAAAAGACCCCCTGCTGCTTATCGGAAAGAGTAGCCTATGTGGTGCTAGCTGGTTTCCCCCAAAGAAATATGTTAGAATTACCATATGTTTGACATCCAATAGCCGATGATAACAATCAATGCGCTCTAGAGGCGTCGTTAAATAAAGCAAACTATCATACCTCCAGGTACCTTAGTGACTTCAATAGATAGCTAGAAAGAATCCAGCCCTCTCCCAAGTTTATTCCGAAACAAGGCCATATAATTGCAAACACCCACTTATTTACTTCTTGAACGTGAAACAATCCATACATGTCTTTAAAGTGGCATAATCTGATCGTTTTGAGTCTGTCATTTTCTGCGATAAATATATTAGGTTGATTGTTGTAATCTACCTTACTTTAGTTTGATGTAACTTTTATTTTAAATGGCTAACCTTTGAGATATTTGAAGTGCAACCATGCCAAATTAATTTTGGCAAGCATGCCAAAACTCTGACACCATAAGCTTCTGCAGTAACATAGCACATCCTATTCAATTGGGTGAAATGATCACGGAGGTGGTCATTTGCTGTCATTACTGGGGGCAGGGAGGAAGCCCGGGAAGCCCCCTCCCACCTGCCAGCACTCACCTCCTGCCAGGTGGCTCACTCCTCTCAGCCAATCAGCGGCCCCCCCCCCCCCTACCTTTCCTCACGCCTCTGCTTGCCCCTACCTCTCCACTCCTCCACTGACTCTCGTCAGCCGCACATCTCTTCTAAAAATACCCACCCACCCTCTACCTGCACTTGTCTCGATTACAACAACCAATAACGAGACAAAAAATAAAAACAAAAAACTGTTAATACTTAAAAAACTTATCACTTAAACATATCATGACATGCCTATATCTTCAATGGTGATTTATCAATACCTTAGATAAGGTCATCCCGTCATATGACTAATACATAAATAATCATACCTGCATTGATGAAAACACTCACCAATGGATTGACAATTAATCATCACCAGACACTCTATGATTTATCTCAATAATCACTTAACTTGCTTGATTCACAATTAATCATCACAAACTACTGTTACATTTATGTCACTACTGTATTGACTTGTCCGTTCATGAAAACCAATGTACATATGTTGATGTTCAATTTATCATTTATACATAGCTTCATGCTCATGTCAGCCTTCGCCGCGGGTCACCTCGACCGTGTACAACCGAACCCCGCTTGAGCCCTTGACGATGTTTGTCTTGAGAATAAAGCTGTGTTATTCCCATTCCTGCTTCCACGTTCCTCCCTGCCCGTGCCAGTAATGGCCTCAGCATTCCCTTCTGTGTGGGCACTGTCACAAGTCGGTACCTGTCCTGATATGATCTTAGATGTTGCCAGGACGTAAAAATCCAATAACCAACCAACTCCACATACACAGCCCGCTGGAAGTAGCTGCAGTAGAAAATGTTTAATAAGTGCTCTAGCATCTAAGTTTGATATGTAGAATCAAATCTAGATACATGATGTAATTGTTTTGGTTTTGAAATGTTGATGTTTTCATCAGACTATGTAGCTTTAAACAAACATGACAGTACGGCTTATGCATTGGTTCCTTTTTTAGCGGGTCTGTGTGTGTGTGAGTAAAGGCCCTGTCACATTACAGCGTATGGCGGGAGCGTATTGAAAACCTACGTATGCCGTGCTTGTGCCAGCCTATGATGACCTTCGGTGAACTTTCGGGTGGGTTTGAGCGTATGTGGGACCTATGAGGAGCGTATGGGAGCGTGCTGTGACATTTTTTGACAGTATGGGCCATACGCCCTCATAGGTCGAGTTTTTTTTAGCATGCACAAAAAAATTTGGACGGACGGATTTATGAAAGCGTATGGCGGCGTATGCCTCATACGCTTCACATAAGCCGGCGTATGAGTAGCGTATACGGCGTATGCCGACGTATATGACGTAAAGCGGCTATGCCGCCATACGCTCCCGCCATACGCCGTAATGTGACAGGGCCTTTAAGGAGCGTATCTCTGAACTATTGCTAGCGTATGAGAGCGTTCATGTGGCTCGCATACGCTCACGCAACGCTGACCAATGTTACATACATTACTTCATCTCTAGAAGTATGGCGTATACGTTAAATACGCTGGAGATACGGCAGGCATACGTTAGAAGTACGTAATGCATCCATTGGCAGTACACGGACTGCACATTCCTCCTGGCTGAATGTATGGCTAACGTGCAGCAATGTATAACAACGTATCCCTAACATACTCCCAACGTATCCCGAATGTACACACAGCGTATGTTCAACGTACAAGCCACACTTCAACATACATTGGAAATTTTTAGCATGCACACAATTTTTTCGGAGCCTCGATGCACGGCGACGTAAGACGACGTATAATGACATTCCAGGAACATACCCAACTTATACATACCGTATGACGACATATGCTGACGGATTGGTAGAAAACCACATACGTCGGCATACACTAAGGCTATATGTCATAGTGTGACAGGCCCTTGGTGCCGTGGTTACTTACATAGTTGATGTGAGACTCGGCCCTGCTGAGACCTATTGTTATTAATGCGCAAACACCCGTGGGAATGGTTGGCGCGCAGTGCTCGTTTCAAAGGTATTAGGTGTGCTTGGATTGTTTGTTTGTTGTTGTTTTACGTCCTAGCAACATCTAAGGTCATATCAGGACGGGTATTGGTGGTGATCATTGCCCTGTGTGCTGACCGATTTCTGGTCTCACACGGTGTGGGACATGTTTGTTTGTTTGTTGGGTGTTTACATCCTAGCAACAGCTACGGTCATATCAGGACGGGCGTGCCTCAGGAGTAGGCCTACAGAGAGCCATAAAGAGCAACACTGGAAGCAGCACCACGTGACACCTGCCCCAAATAAGGGTTGGAGAGTGCTATTTGGAATTCCTCAGGAAGGACTGAAGCTGCGACCCAGCATGTCAGGTCGCAGCTTCAGCTTACACAGTGGAAAGTGAGGTAGATGGTGAGTAACACATACACACAGTTGTATTTTATCTCGTATGAAATATTTGCTAGGACACTTTCACTGCAATCTATATTCGAAATAATCCGGTATTGCAATGAAGGTGAAAAGTAAGCTTAAACTTAAACTTTAAAGTATAGCCATACGGTGTATTATGCAGGATATCTGTGTATAACTTACAGCGTCATCAAAGGCCAGTTGCTCTCATACCTCGTCTATGTGGTGTGGGAGGTTAAAAATCCCTTGGGTCGGTAAAAGTGTAGGCTTGGGCTTTCTATCAACAAACTGTGGTGTTCTCTGTGGCAGAGTGGTTAGAGTGTCTGACTTTTTTCTAGGTCGGACTCCTAACCTGAAGGTCGGTGGTTCGATTCCCCGTGCCCCCATCTCTGCCAATTTCGATTTCCACTGCTGTGTATAACTTACAGCGACATCAAAGGCCAGTTGCTCTCATACCATGTTTATGTGGTGTGGGAGGTTAAAAATCCCTTGGGTCGGTAAAAGTGTAGGCTCGGGCTTTCTATCGACAAACTGTCTAATGGTGAAAACAAGCCTATTCAGGCTTATCCATGATAGGCAGTATAAATCTTCAACAACAAAAAACAACAACAAAAACTGTCTAATGGTGAAAACAAGTCTATTCAGACTTGTCCATGATAGGCAGTATACATTTTCAAGAAAAGAAAGAAAAAAAAATGGATAGGGCTAGGGGTGGCACTAACTCCAACGTCCTGTATGCCGGCCGGGGCGGGGGAAGATTGAGGATAAAGTGGATGTTTTGGGTGGGGCGGGCTTTGGTCAATGGCATTCACAGTTGGTTAGATGCTTTCTCGATAAAATATACAAGAATTGGCACTGCAAATACCTCACAGTGTGTAAGCGATTTCCCCAATCCACCCCTATTTACACTCTCCTGTCGCACTCTCCTCCCGCAATCTCCCCGTCGACTCTCCACCCACACCGGTCATGGTGCTCTTCATTAATAGGATATGGCAAGGATTGGTTAGCTCAGTGTCAGGATAATGTGACTGAGTGGGATATTGGGTCATGGTTCTGGCAGCCTGATTTCCCAGTGGGTCAGCAATATGAAGTCACCATGAGTGTGCACTGTCACAAGTCGGTAACCGTCATGATATGACCTTAGATGTTACCAGGACATAAAACTCCAACAACCAACTAACTCCACACGACAGCGCCTGCTGGAAGTAGCTTCAGTAAGCAACGCTTAGCGGTTGATTGTATTGCGGGAACTCAGCCCATATATGAGGTTGCCACTGTCTACGTGGTCTGGTTCCAGAGCTCTTCTGGTTCTTTGATTCTGCTGGCAGCTGGTGGACCCAGGTCCTATCACCCTATGTGCGCACTGTCACAAGTCAGTACCCGTCCTGATGTGACTTTAGATATTACCAGGACGTAAAACCCCCAAGAAACAAAAATGTTCACCACACACATACACACACACGCACACGCGCGCACACACGCACACACACACCTACTGTATTCCCCCTGTGTCTGCCATGTACACTGCCACAGTTCTCTGGATTGATGCAGTGTGCTACCATAGCTGGATAGTGGCCTACTGCGTGACAGCGGTGCTTTCTCGGAATACTTGTATTCTCGATGTCAGCCATCCGGGCACTTTTTGCTCTCACAACGCTCGAAGGGTAAAACAAATGCCACTGTCATAGAGACAACATTAAAACTACCCTAACTATCACAGTAATTTGTGCTTTTTGGTGCTTTGAAAGCAAATTTCTCTTGTTTCTATTAAATAGGTCAGATCTTTCTCTACAATTTCACATTCAGATTTTTTTTTATCAACCAATTGGAAGTTCTTGAATTTATTTGCGAAAATAGTTATTGAGGCCATGATCTGGTAAGGCTACCACTGGCACTGACACTCAGAATATCCCAACTTTCACTATTATCTCTGTTTTTAATACTTTCAGAGAACATTGCTCTGAGTTTAAATTAAATACTTCAGATCTTCCTTTTCAATCACCCATTAAGATATTTTTAATTGACCGAATGAAAGCTTTTAAATTTATTTTACAAAAATAAATGCTCCGCATAGACAGCATTGCTGCAGCACACATTTTACCCTTCACGGGATAGTTTCCGGGGCTGTGACGTCACGCAGACATAGAGAATTCTTAAATGTTGCCAGGACATAATGCCTCGACTGGTTAAGCAGTTACAATGACGACTATAATTTCATCTAGGTTAATGTGGTGTCTAACTAAACCTCAGTCACACTATGGCTTGCGACCACTTTCTGACCACCAAAAAAGGGCTGTTGCAATGTGGTCGCACGGAGGTCGGCGATCGATCGGGCGACCCTTTTGGTTGCAAGGAGGTTATACCCCAGTCACACGAGAGCCAGCGTTCGCCTCTGACCTCCTTACGGCCGAAAGGTTGCCAACCTCCCAGCGTCCCACTCGATACATTGATTCCAAAACGCCGGGTCGGTGAGTGCAGTCACCGATCTGTCAGTGACCCAGCGCCGACCAGTCAGCCCAGTGACAGCTCAGCGACCACTTTGTCAATGTAAAAGCGGGGTGTCATTTTGGTTTTTGTCATCTGCTCGCGACCTGGCGGCAACCTCTCACTACCTGGTGGCGACCGTAAGGTGAGCACAGCATTGCATGTGTTGGCCCAAGGTCACGAGCAGATGGCGACCCGGTGGCGACTGCACTGGTCACAAGGAGCTGCATCCTCCTTATGACCAACATTTTTTTAATGGTCGCCGGGAGGTCGGCGTCCTCACGGAGTTCGCACCGAAGGAGGACGTATGGATATTGCGAATCGATCGTAAGCGAATGCAGGCCTCGTGTGACTCGGTATAAATGCCCGATCAAAATCGTCGCCTGAAGGTCGCTAACCATTTAAAGACTTTTTTTTGGCTTTGGTCGCAAGAAGGTCGCCGGCTTTTGGTCGCAAAGTGGTCACAAGTGGGTCAGAGCATAGTGTGACTGAGGTTTCACTGCCCATGTTGTTGCCTTGTTTGGGTAAGTGGACACCGTCTGGACCGGTGGTTGGAATGTCTCCGTTCACGCGGCGCTTCAAGTTAGAAATAGGTTTGTGCGCATGTGTGAGCGTAGGTTTGTGCGCATGTGTGCGCGTAGGTTTGTGTGCATGTGTGTGCGTAGATTTGTGCTCATGTGTGCGCGTACGTTTGTGCGCATGTGTGCACGTTCGTTTGTGCTCATGTGTGCATGTATGTTTGTGCTCATGTGTGCGCATATGCTTGTGCTCATGTGTGCACATAGGTTTGTGTGCATGTAGGTTTGTGCGCATGTGTGCATGTTGGTTTGTGCTCATGTGTGCGCATAGGTTTGTGCACATGTGTGTGTAGGTTTGTGTGCATGTGTGTGCATTGGTTTGTGTGCATGTGTGTGCATAGGTTTGTGTGCATAGGTTTATGGGCATGTGTGCGTGTAGGTTTGTGCTCATGTGTGCATGTAGGTTTGTGTGCATGTGTGCACATTCATTTGTTCTCATGTGTGTGCATAGGTTTGTGTGTGTGTGTGCACATAGGTTTGCACGCATGTGTGCATGTAGGTTTGAACACATGTGTGCACATAGGTTTTTGTGTGCGTAGGTTTGTGCTCATGTGTGCGCGTAGGTTTGTTTCGCCTGCGCGTCCTGAGCTCAGCTGAGCTAAGCAGATCAGTATCTGGATCTGGAAAGGTACATTATGCACTGTGAAGTCCATTTAAACCTATTAAAGTTGCATGTTTCGATAGTTCTAGTTACTGCCAATTTATTTGAATGTAGACACATATATTAGGTCGGTCATTATTGAAGTGTTTTGTTTGTTTGTTGTTTTACGTCCTAGCAACATCTAAGGTAATATCAGGATGGGTACCGACTTGTGACTGTGCACTCATGGCGACTTTATAGTGCAGTTGCACTGGGAAACTAGGCCGCCAGCACCATGACCTGGTATCCCACTCAGTCAGATTATCCTGACACTGAGCCCACCAGTCCTTGCCCTGTCCTAATAATGCCGAGCGCCTGGCTAGGAAGTGACAAGTATAAATTTTTACGTCATTGGTTTGACTCGTCCAGGGTTCGAACCCACGATCTACCAGCAAGGGAGACGGATGCTCTACTTCATTCGGCCACCCCGTCTGGTCCATTATTGAAGTGAAAACTTGGAGAATTAATGTTTTGTGCACATTGAAATGCTGAACATAGGATTTGTTTATCGGGTGTAGTAGCCTAGCACCAATTTGCAATGAATGCTTAATAAATGCACCAGTATTAGGGTGGCCAGACGGCCTCCTTTAGGAAGGACAGTCCTGCTTTTGAACACTCTTTTAAAAAAATATATTTCAACTCATCATAAAACATGTTTCATTTAGGTTGAATCTCCAGGAAACCCCCTCTAAGCTGCACTGCAAAGGGTCATGTGATATGTCACGGCCCACCAGCAGGACGCCCAATGGAAGGTAACCATGCCAAAAGTAGCCAGATAACACACCACACAGCTACCTACAAGCCTATGATATGTAAATAGGAGTAGGCTAGTCTAGTATTAACAGTAGAAAAAAATATATACATATATGCCAAGAAAACTTTTAAAAACTAACATCGGCTACTAACTATACCAACCAATTATCTATCTGCTACTGAAATGCAGGCAATCAAATACCTTATCAGCAGCTACTGTGTGGTAAGATAACACTCCAACTGGCCAGCATTGAAAACAAGCCTGGGTACCCGGATTTATATGCTATGTACAGTATAAATACAGCCTCAATAAAAAACTAAATTGTGTGTGTGTATACATGTGCATGTGTGTGTATGTGTATATTATGTAAGTATGTGTATATTAAGTATATATACCTGTATGTGATGGGTGTGGGGTGTGGTGGTATTAGTTGGCTTGGCTCTCGACATGGGTGGTTGTCGGGAGGGGAGGAGAGGTGTACTTTCCAGTTTTCATGTAAACAGAACACACTGTATACGGATATACTTGAGAGGAAACTACACCGGACATTTACGTTATAACAAACCCTAGCATCGGACGCGGTGGCCGAATCGATAGAGCACAGGCTTCCCATGCGGAAGGTTGGGTCTTCGAATCCTGGTCGAGTCAAACCAATGACTTATAAAATTGATACTTGTCACTACTTAGCCTGGCGCTCGGCATTAATTAGGATTGGGCAAGGACTGGTTGGCTCAGTGCCAGGATAATGTGACTGAATAGGATATCAGGTCATGGTGCTGGCGGTATGGTCTCCCAATGGGGCAGCACTATGAAGTCACCTCGTGTGTGTAGTCACAAGTCGGCACCCATCCTGATATGACAGATGTTGCTAGGATGTTAAACAACACACACACATGCCCTAGCATGTTTGTTTGTGGGAGTTTTACATCCTGGCTATATCTGCGTTCTACTCCTATCGTTCTATTAATATGCATAACGATTCCTGCTTATGGCCACCGCTGTCTTTCCTCGCCGGCGCCTCTCCCTCTCTCCACCTCTCCACATTTCACGTATTCGTTAATGTAATGCCGCCCAAGCGCTGACAGCCTACGTAATATGTGTTCATGGGCTCTATCCCCACATATCGCTTTTGTAGTAACTGCTATTACTCTTATACTTTTATGCTAAGGCCGGCGGTATACTCTGCCGTCGCTATCACTTATAAACACCAGAGACATTACCTATTATTGTTATTGTCCGTATTAAGAAGGTGGTTACTAGTCCCGAAGAGAGGGTTATTCTATGTTACTGTAATGTCTAGACTACTCCATCGTCTGCGCAAAAGGCCAATAGTAATAGATATAATACTGAACTATCGTTAGGGGGTTGACCATGACGGTTAGTGTAATAAGGGACCTGTTCGTAAAGGGTAAGGAATGGAAGGAAAGTCTCAATCACATTTTAAAAGCTCACAACTTTATTACTGTTCCTACCAACACCATCTAATCTCTTCCAATGTCAATCATATGAATAAATACTTCCCTTCCATTTCCTTTATAGTCAAGATAGTTTCAATTACTGTATTTAAAGCCATATTATCGTCTAAAACATCAGAGCGCTAACTAAACGCGTCTGATGGGTCCGGGCCCAACAGCTCGAACCTTCTACATTGCTAGGAGAGTAATGTGGGATGCCACAGCACGTCTCCTAGCAACAAGTTACAGCAGCGAACCCTTCCCCACATTTGATAGCCAATGTGGGTTCGTCTTGGCGAGCAGCCCGCATTTCCGTATGCGGGTCGCTCGACCCAAGGCTGCACCGGCCACAGCTCGATTCTAGTCTTGTGATAGAAATAAGCAAAAAAATGTTCACTTGTCCACCGGACAAGTCTCGTGTGGTTTTCACTTGTCCGTCTGAATTTGCACTCATCCCGGACAAGCTCTTAATCTTATTTCAAACGCTGTATTTATTATAGCTAAAACTCAAAACCATAGAATGCGTTTTTAGGTTCGATACCATTTCAATGGTGTCAATTGTCTTGGATCCGGTTCACAGCCATTCTTTATCACTCACTCTGACCGCCCTCTATGTCATAAACACTTTAAACAAAAATCTATTTCTTGTCTAGGTGGTACAGTGCCATTGTCTTGTGAAGAAATGAGCACATGCTGTATGTACCAGGCTCGCTTTCGAGCAAGGCGTGGTACCGGGCGCGATGGCCGAATCGGTAGAGCGTGGGCCTCGCGTGCGGAAGGTCGGGAGTTCGGTTCCAGGTTGAGTCAAACCATGACTTATGGGATTGATGTTTCTTCTCACTTTCTATCCTGGCGATCAGCATTAATAGAATAGCGTGAAGACTGGTTAGCTCAGTGTCAGGATAATGTGACTGAGTGGGATATCGGGTCATTGTGCTGGCGGCCTGAGTTCCCAGTGGGAGAGCACTATAAAGTCGCCATGAGTGTGCACTGTCACAAATCGGTACCCGTCCTGATATGACCTTAGATGTTGCCAGGACATAAAACAACCAACTAAATATGTGGTGGACCACCCGTGTGTTGTGTGTATATGTGGGTCCACTCCTGGGTGTGGGCTTGTGGTGTGTGTGGGCGAGGGACATGTCTGTTTAATGTCGTGGTCATTCTGCAGACACAGTAGTTTCTTTGTAAATAGGAGCCTTCTCACGCACAAACACACCAATTATTTTCTGGTCAGGCTCTCAACCTCGTGAGTTTGTGTTTTGTGGATACTCCAGTTTAGACTGATATGGTTATTAAACTTAAAATTGCATAGTCCGATGGTTTTGAGTTTCTGACATTTTCTGAGGTAAATATATTAAGCTGATCGTTATAATCTACCTTACTTTAGTTCGAAGTAACTTTTATCTTAAATGGGTATCTTTTGAGATATGTGAAGTGCAACCATGCTAAATTAATTCAAACACGACAAGACATAGGTACAGTGGGCCAAGGTTTATTGAGACGAACCGGCAGTAGTTAACAGCTATCACCAAGGGAGTCATTGTGCTAGGAGAGTAAGTTACAGTTGAGGTTCGACGCAGTAACCGGGCTCTATGAGTGCTTCTTCGTGACTAACGTTGGTCCTGGTAATTAGAATGTTTGGCACCTACACTGGTTCCAGGAGTGTCCGTTCCCAGGATACCAGAGAAGCTACCCTGGCAGTTAGTTACCTGGCCCAGTGGCACGTAGTTGTCGTGTTTGAATTATTTATGTTACTACATAACATACACAATTTAAGCAAGAATGCCAAAACTCTGATTATATAAGGCTTCTTCAGTAACAGGTTCTATTAAATTGACTCAGTATTCTCTTCTAGTAGTTTTATGTGGAAACAGATGCTTAATAATTGCATCAGCATCTAAGTTAGATATGCAGAATAAATCTAAATATGTGTTCTAGTTTTGAAAATTTGATGCTTCATCGGACTATGCAGCCCTTTCAGACTTACATTTTTTCAAATAAAAACGATACCTAGATGATGTATTTATTTCAGGGAACCTTAATATTTCATCTCCAAGGTGGGGAAATGTAAAAGAAACGTCATGGCAATAAGATAAAGACCCAATATATTATACATTTTCTGAAAGCTGGATGAATTTCCTATCGAGCCATGTATATTTTATTACAATATTCACAAACAGGCTAATGCAAGGTACTATGGAAAACGAGTAAACAAAAAATGAAAATTTAAAATCAGTGTGATTACAAATTTTAAAATGATTGTAAAAAAAAACTGCTTCCATATAAGCCAGAATAACACCTTGGAAGAGTCAAGCCAGAATAACACCTTGGAAGAGTCAACAAGTTGTTTCATTGCTAGATCTGATGTGGCTTATTATCTACAATCATATATGTGCACGATCAACAATAAGAAACGCATCAGAAAATAAATCAGTTGCCACTAGGAGTACACTAAAACTCATTCACTAAATGGTAAAATGTTATAAGCTTTTACCCAACTACCTAAAGAATACAATACATACAACATACATTTACACCAGTATTGCAGATATATATGGATGGGAATCTAGTGTACTGAAAACCCCGTACTGAAGTCGCAATGGCTTTTCATATTCGTAAGGATTATTCCGTACCAAAGTCTCCAAAGTTTACAGGGGTGTACATTTTCAGCAGATTCGCAATAAGTGCACCAATATCTAAGCTAGATCTGAAGAATAAAATCTAGATAATTGTTTAAGTTTTGAAAATGTGATGCATTTCATCGGATTATGCTGCTTTATGGACTAACATCACATCATCGGTTCTGTTTCATCATAGAATTTGCTGGTGCCACATAGGCTACTCTTTCTGATAAGCAGCAAGGACTCTTTTATATGCACTTTCCCACAGACAGGATAGAACATACCACAGCCTTTGATAAATCAGTTCTGGATAAGTAATAGTTGAGTTTCGTCAGTATATGGATGGGTGACCACATGTGTATATGAGGTGCTGCAGATATCCTGATATGGGCGTATATACCATCAAATCAGTTCTGGATAAGTAATGGTTGAGCTTCGTCAGTACATGATGGGTGACCACCTGTCTATATGAGGTGCTGCAGATATCCTGATATTGGCTTATATACCATCAAATCAGTTCTGGATAAGTAATAGTTGAGCTTCGTCAGTACATGATGGGTGACCACCGGTGTATATGAGGTGCTGCAGATATCCTGCTACGGGCGTATATACCATCAAATCAGTTGTGGATAAGTAATAGTTGAGCTTCGTCAGTACATGGATGGGTGACCACCTCTGTATATGAGGTGCTGCAGATATCCTGATACAGGCTTATATACCATCAAATCAGTTCTGGATAAGTAATAGTTGAGCTTCGTCAGTACATGATGGGTGACCACCTGTCTATATGAGGTGCTGCAGATATCCTGATACAGGCTTATATACCATCAAATCAGTTCTGGATAAGTAATAGTTGAGCTTCGTCAGTACATGATGGGTGACCACCTGTGTATATGAATGAGGTGCTGCAGATATCCTGCTACGGGCTTATATACCATCAAATCAGTTCTGGATAAGTAATAGTTGAGCTTCGTCAGTACATGGATGGGTGACCACCTGTGTATATGAATGAGGTGCTGCAGATATCCTGCTACGGGCTTATATACCATCAAATCAGTTCTGGATAAGTAATAGTTGAGCTTCGTCAGCACATGGATAGGTGACCACCTGTGAATATGAATGAGGTGCTGCAGATATCCTGATACAGGCTTATATACCATCAAATCAGTTCTGGATAAGTAATAGTTGAGCTTCGTCAGTACATGGATGGGTGACCACTTGCATATATGAGGTGCTGCACATATCCTGATACCGGCTTATATACCATCAAATCAGATCTGGATAAGTAATAGTTGAGCTTCGTCAGTACATGGATGGGTGACCACCGGTGTATATGAGGTGCTGCAGATATCCTGATATTGGCTTATATACCATCAAATCAGTTCTGGATAAGTAATAGTTGAGCTTGGTCAGCACATGGATAGGTGACCACCTGTGAATATGAGGAGCAGTGGATGTCTTGATACAGGTTTATAGCCTCCTAAGTCATTGGTGGTTATTGGAACTCCCGACCTTCCACAAGGGAAACCTGCGCTCTACTGATTTAACCACCGCGTCCGGTCTGAAACAGTTCAATGATTCACGGAATCAATCTAGGGTTTCTCTATTAAATGCGTGTATTAAAATAAAGATAGTTTGTCTATTAAATGCGCATATAATAAATATAGATACCATCGTAGCAACATGTTATGAAAAGGTCGGTCAACGCTAATCAAATCAACAGGGTAGACGAGCAGGATCTGTTAAGAGCACACGAGTGCTATCTCCTAAATAAATTCAAGTCTTTAAGATAACACAGTTTTCTCTAGTGTGTGTGTATCTGAACTGCGATGGAATTATTCAACGTGAACTTTGGGACTGGACTTTGGGACTGGACTTTTCCAAATATTAAATTTCGAAAATTCGAGAGGGAGAAAAAAAGGGAAACACTTATTTACAAGTACAGTCATTTTGCATTAATTAGTCTGACCTTCTTTACTCCAGAAATCTCGTTATCTGACCAAAACATTCCTGGAACAGATTTTCTGTTGTTTATTTTATGCCTCTGATCTTAAAATGTGTTTTGTTCAACATTCTCGCCAATCCGACATTGGGTGCTGGGAACAAAGTATTTTTGATAAACGAGGTGTAAAATATTCCGATTTTCGACGTTAAGGGGAATGCAAATGTTCTATTACTAAAAGGGTATACGTGACCAGGTGCATGTATATATATATATATATATATATATATATATATATATATATATATATATATATATATTTTATATATATATATATATTTATATATTATATATATATATATATATATATATATATATATATATATATATATATATCTGTCTTATCGTAACCATGCCAAAAGTAGCCAGATAACACACCACACAGCTACGTACAAGCCTATGATATGTAAATAGGAGTAGGCTAGTCTAGTAATAAGAGTAGACAAAATAAATACATATATGCCAAGAAAATTAAAAAAAACTAACATAGGCTACTAACCATACCAACCAAATTATAAGCAAAAAACTGGAGGCAAGTGACGATTTGACCGTCTCGTGAGCAAGCGCCGGGGCCAAAGGACGCAGCCAGAGGCCAGACGATGGCGATTGGATAATATTTAACTCGAGCCAAATCGAATAAATAAATAATAAATAATTCTCCGAGCGTTTATATGTATATAATAGATTATATATATATGTATGTAAGTAAGTAAGTGCTGGTGGTGCCTGACTGAGTGGAATGGAAATAGACATAGTGGTACTGGCTGGGCTGTGTGTAAGGGGCACTCAGGGCCTACCCCCTCCCGCTCTGCTGGGTAGGATCACCACACTCAGGGTCACGGTTCAAGGCTGGTGGTGGTGGCCAGAGGGGCCACACAGCTTGGTGGTGGTGGTGAGCAGAGCACCGGTAGCCATGGGGACCAGGAATGCTTGATCCCTATTGCGGGAAAAGGGTGGGGTGATACTCTACAATGAACCCATGTACTGTATATAATAAACCAGAGAGGCTTGGACTCTCTTCTCACACTCTTACTTTGCTTTACTTTCTCTCTTTCTCTCCGTCTGTATTGTGTTTCACCTTAGCCTACCTACATAACCACAGACTCGAACACGCAACCCTACAGAGGGTTGACTGTACATTGAGTGATCAGTCATTGAATGATTAGCGGATGAAGATGCAGCAGTATCAACAAAGAAAGCAACCAAACAAATTACTATCTAACAAGTTGGTTGGTTGGTTGGTGGCGTTTATCGTCCTGGCAACATCTCAGGTTATATCAGGATGGGGTTCCTAACAAGAGATGAGTCATTGTGTATTAATATTATCTCACAAGTTGACCAGACACAATGCCAAATCGGTGAGAGTGTTGGCTGGCTTCCCGTTTTGGAGGTCATGGGTTCGAACCCTGACCGAGTCAAACCACTGACGCACAGCGGGCGCTCAGCATTAATAGGATAGGGTAAAGACTAGTTTGCTCAGAATCAAGATAATGTGAATGGGTGGGATATGGGGCCATGGTGCTGATGGCCCAGTCCTCAAGTGGGGCAGCATTATAAAGTTTCCATGAGTGCACACTGCCACAAGTTGGTTCCTATCCTGATATGAACCTTGCTAGGATTTAAAGCCCTAACATACAAGCAAACACTGGGCCAATGGGCACATGGTGACAGGTGTGTTCTGATGAGGGACGGGGAGGAGAAGGGTGGTATGGCAGAGTGAGTGAATCAACTCTGCTAAAAAAAATATTAAAGCCCATATTTGTATTGACAAATGTTGTAGTTTGTACACTAACGTTATATGGTAATTAAATATTTTGAATTAAGTCCAAGAGTTCAATTTTTGTATCATGTTTTTTCAGGGGATGTTGCATGCATACATACATACATACATACATACATACATACATACATACATACATACATACATACATACATACGTACATACATACATACATGCATGCATGCATGCATACATACATACATACATACATACATACATACCCATATACATACATCATCATCATCATCATCATGCTGTCGGTCGTGATGCGACAAAGACTGCTTTCATTGCTTTTCTGCCACTCTCCATTTAGCTCTCTGCTGTGAGAGTGATGTCCATGAGTCGGTCTTAATGTCTCTCAGCTTCAGGTTTCTCTTGATGGTATCCTTGAATCGGAGACGAGGGCGCTCTCTCTTTCTGTAACCAGAAGACAGTTGAGAATAGAGGATCTGCTTTGGTAGCCTGTCTGATGACATCCTCATGAGGTGTCCAGTCCACCGGAGATTCTTTTTGATCAGAAGATCTTCCATAGAGGGCAGCCCCGTCCGTTCGAGTATTTCCTTATTTGTCACTTTGTCCTTCCAGGTTAGCCTCAGGTTTAAACGCAGATGTCACATCATGAAGGCATGCAGCTTTTTCACCTGTCGCCTGTACACTGTCCAAGCCTCGGCTCCGTATAGTAGGGTAGATAGCACGATTGCACGGTAGATCTTGCCTTTGACCCGCATGGACACATGGTGGTTGTCCCAGAGTCTCTGGTGTAGTCGGCCGAAAGAGGCGCTAGCCTTGGCCATCCTCCTCTGTATTTCAGCATCAATGTGTCCACATACATATATACAGATATACATTCATACATACATTCCTCACATAACTCATATTTTACAGACTGAGCCCTCTGCAGACACAGAAATCATAGCAACTAATTGAATATTTGGACATCAAAACAATAAGCAATTTATCACCCCCAGGATGTAGTTGTCTGAAGTGTGTGCTTACAACGGGGATTGGCCGAGACGGTAAAAGAATCATTGTATAATAAAATCATGTCGCAGCGTAACATTGTTTATAACTTTAAAATAACTTGAAGCCTCTGGAATAGTCTGAGGTAGGTGGACAGAGTGATTTCACATGGGTCAAAGTAGAATGCTTGAGGCTCATTTGAAATCAATCTGCCCGACCCACGAAGACTATTCTGATGCCCACAAGTACACAATGTATACATGTATAATGATGTATTTACTTTCTTAATGTACATGTACAGATAGATACATTTGGTTATTTTCTGCGGAACTCCAGTTGAGCACCTGCTTTCTGTTTGTTTGGCTAGGAAACGACAAGTATCAATTTTATGTCATTGGTTTGACTCGACCATTGTTCGAACTCGTGGGTTCGAATCCCACGATCTACCAAAAAGGGAGAGATGCTCAACTCATTCGGCATTCGGACCGGATGCGATGGCTGAATTGGTAGAACAAAGGCCTCCTGAGTCGAAGGTCGGGAGTTCAATTCCCAGTGGAGTCAAACCAATGGTGTACAAAATTGATACTTGTCGCTTCCTAGCCAGGCCCTCGGCATTAATATGAGAGGGCAAGGACTGGTTGTCTCAGTGTCAGGATATTGTGACTGAATGGGATATCAGGTAATGGTGCTCGTGGACTGGTCTCCCAGTGGGGCAGCACTATAAAGTCGCCATGAGTGTGCACTGTCACAAGTCGTTATCCATCCTGATATGACCTTAGATGTTGCCAGGACGTTACCAGTCCTTGCCCTATCCTAATAATGCCGAACACCTGGCTAGGAAGAGACAAATATAAATTGTTATGTCATTGGTTTGACTCAACCAGAGACCAGACGGGAGTTAGAGCATCCGTCTCCCGAATGAGTTAGAGCGTCCGTCTCCCGTGCTGGTAGATCGTGGGGTCGTGGGTTCGAGTCCCTGTCGAGTCAAACCAATAACTTTAAAATTGATACTTGTCACTTCCTAGCCAGGCGCTCGGCATTATTAGGATAGGGCAAGGACTGGTGTGCTCAGTGTCAGGATAATGTGACTGAGTGGGATACCAGTTCATGGTGCCAGCGGCCTGGTTTCCCAGTGGGACAGCACTATAAAGTCGCCATGAGTGCGCACTGTCACAAGTCGGTACCCGTCCTGATATGACCTTAGATGTTGCTAGGACGTAAGACAACAACAAACAAACAAACTCAACCAGAGTTCGAACCCTTGGGTTCGAATCCCACCATCTACCGAAATGGGAGACGCTCAACTCATTCGGCAATCGGAGTGAGTGGCGCAGTCTGCGTAGTTAAACTTAAAGTTGCATAGTCCGATGGTTTTGAGTTTCTGTCATTTTTCTGAGATTAATATATTAAACTGATTGTTATAATCTACCTTACTTTAGTTAAAAATAACTTTCATTTTAAATGGCTAACCTTTGAGATATTTGAAGTAGAAACATGTCAAATTAGTTTTGGCAACCACACCAAAACTCTGACACCATAGGCTTCCGCAGTAACAGGTTCTGTTAAAGTGACTCAATATTCCCTTCTATGTGACAACATATGCTTAATAAGTGCATCAGTATTAAAGTTAAATATGTCAAATCAATTCTAGATAATAGTTTTGGTTTAAAAAATGTTATGCTTCATCAGACTTTTTGGGGGGGGGGGAGGAGTGGGGGGTACATTAGTTGTTTAAGCAGGGGAAATTTCAATCGAGGACGATTGGTCTTCCTCATTCAACTGCTCCTTGCCCTATCCTAACAATGCAGAGCACCTAGCTAGGAAGTGACAAGTATACATTTTTAAGTCATTGGTTTGACTCGACCAGGTTCAAACCCATGACCTACCAACACGTCAGACGGAAGCTCTAACTCATTCGGCTATCTCGTCTGGTTTGCTATGCAGCTTTAAACCTAGATAAAAGATTCACCCGATACTTGTAGTACATGGGTGAACGACAACGTAGTCTAAATACGGGCGAAAATAGCGTTAGTATGGAACAACAAGTAGAATGCTTGGCACCAGTGTCAAATGGTTACTTATATCAACACAGAGTTGGTGAAATGGGAGAGAATGCAAAAAGACAAGATGGCGGCCAGAGAACACCGTCGATTTCACTTTTAAATTGCATTAAAGTATATGTTTTATTATATTTTCCAACTCAAAAGTAGCGGGTAAACATGAAGACATATACAAATGATAAATGTTTCTTCTTAGATTGTGAAATTAGGCTCTCATAAAGACTCAATTCATTAGCCCGATTTTTCGACCGTTTTCACCCCTGTACTGGAAGTACGGGGTGAATCTTTTATCTACTTTAAACCCTGCCCGAGCGCCTTCACTTAGTACCAAGGCTCGTCTCTACCAGACACGGGCAATAGGACATATATACACCATAAACAGAGTGTCAAACTTGGGGCTGGGCAGTTGAGACGCACATAGCCGACATTCCAGTGGTTGAATTCCCTCCTTGTACGAACAGCCACCCCCCCCCCCCCACCCCCACCCACCTACCTACCCACTCACCCACCCACCCACGTGGTACTGGGAATGGGAAAGGCGCTGCTGATCATGTCAATCTGTCATTGTAAACTAAACTTTGGATGCCGCCTTTTCCGTATTTGTACTCACAGACCTCGTTAAACCCGCTTAGCTGTTTACGAAGAGTGTTTGTGGAAAGCGGTCCTGGAATGAGTTTAGAATATTGTAGATGGTATTTGTTGTTTGTTTGTTTGTTTGTTTTGGGGGAGTTTTCAGTCCATTGGCAAGCTGAAGGCTGCAAATTTGCAGCACTGTATGGGCGGCTGGGAGTTGGCTTCCGGTGGGTGGTGGTCGGAGAAATCAGGGGGGGGGGAGGTCAGCGCATGGGGGGTGGGGGGGGGAGGTAATCTAGGAGCCCAACCCAGGCCCTCTAAGAAGGGCTGGCAGAGGTTAGTTGGTTGCTGTAGTTTTACGCCCCAGCAAGACCCTAGGTCATACCAGGATGGGGCACCGACTTGTGACAGTGCGCACTGATGGCTACTTTATAGTGCTGTCTCACTGGGAGATCAGACAGTCGGCACCATGACCTGATTACCACACAAAGGGAGCGGGACGTAGCTCAGGCGGTAGAGTGCCCGCCTGTGAAGATGTCAGTCATCCTTTCGATCCTGCTCAGTGGACCCATTTGCAGTTTGGGCTATTTTTCATTCCAACTAGTGGTCCACAACTGGTTCATCAAAGGCTGTGTTATGTGATGTCCTGTCGGTGGGAAAGTGCATATAAAAGACCCCTTGCTGCTTATTGGAAAGAGTAGCCTATGTGGCAGTAGCAGGTTTCCTCCAAAGAAATGTTTGAGGTCCAATAGCCGATGATAAAAATCAATGCCCTCTAGAGGCGTCGTCAAAGACCCTATAACACTAAGACAGCTCACTCCCTATCTCTCCAATGGTAATGTAAATTTCGCAGTGCCACCTTGTGGTGGGTTTGATCGGCCCGGCTGCTGGTTGGTGTTTCATATGTAAACACATACAATTATATTATACATGATATAGGTAAGTATGAATACACATCAATATGAAATTGTTATGAACAAATACGCATCATCATCAGCATCATCATCAACGTCGCCATCATCACACATCTTTCACATTCATATATACATTTATACATATAATATAGCAACTGTGTAATCAAGAGAAAAGCCAGCGCACCAGGTGGTGGGTTAGATCACTTTGATTACACATTACAGGCTGAGTGAGCCGTCTTAGTGTTATAGGGTCTTTGGCGTCATTAAATAAAACAAAGTTTGCTTTTGTTTATGTACCACACATGTCACATTATCGTGACACTGTACAACCAGTATGACTGGTATCTGGGGAGTCCCCAGTCATGCTTAGCCTTTAACAGTTTAATTCTGTCGGTGCGGTGATTGTTGGTAAAGGGAGTTGGCATTCTTTATGACCATGTGCCCCGCTTCACCCACACATCCACATCCACATCCACATCCACATCCACATCCGCATTCACACCCACATCCACACCCACATTCACATTCACATTCACATCCACATTCACATCCACACCCGTACCAAGACACAGACACTGTAGTGGGGATTGTCTCAAAACCACATATCGCCCACATTGACACACACCGACTCTCAGAGCTATCCACACCACACACGCACTGAGGGCTGGTATCAAAACCACACTACCGCACCCACCCACACACACCACATTTAAAACAAATACACCCACACTCACACTCACACTCACACCCACACGCCCATATGTCCACACGCCTACACCAAGACACACACTCTCACTGGGGCTTGTCTTAAAATCACAAGAGCACCCACACACAATGTCTTTACACACAAGTTTGTTTGTTGTTATTTTAGTCCTAGCAACATCTAAGGTCATATGAGGATGGGTACCGACTTGTGACAGTGCACACTCATGGTGACTTCATAGTGCGACTCAACTGGGAGACTAGGTTGCCAGCACCATGACCCAATATCCCACACAGTCAAATTATCCTGATGCTGTTCCAGCCAGTCCTTGTCCTATCCTATTAATGTCGAGCGCCAGGCTAGGTAGCGACAAGTATCAATGTTGTATGTCGTTGGTTTGACTTGGCTGGCACTCGAACTCCCAACCTTCCACGCGGGAAGCCTGTACTCTACTGATTCGGCTACCGCATCCGGTCTTTAGACACAAGTGCTCCGATGAAAGGATCGCAGTTTCTTAAAGCTGCATATTCCGACGAAAACGTCAAATTTTCACAACCATAACAAGGATCTAGTTTTGATTCTAAATATCTAACTTACATGCTGGTGCACTTATTAAACATTTGTTGTCACATATAATGGAATACTGAGTCAATTTAATAGAACCTGTTACTGCAGAAGCCTATGGTGTTAGTTTTGGCAAGCTTGCCCAAATTAATTTAGCACGTTTGCGCTTCAAATATCTCATAAGTTAGCCATTTAAAATAAAAGTAACTTCAAACTAAAGTAAGGTAGATCATAATGATCAACCTGATACGTTTATCTCAGAAAATGAGAGAAACTCAAAGCCATCAGACCATGTTTAATTTAGTTTGTTATAGTATAGCCTGTTGTAACGTACGTGTGGGTGGTGGAGGGAGAGTCCGTAGGACAGTGGTAATACTATCAAGTAGCAGTGCTGCTCCAGTTACAGATAGCGCCCCCTATCCGACACGCAGAACACTTCAGTCGCATTTGTCCATTGATATAAGGCTGGAGGAGGCGACTGATAATTACGGACAGCCGGGACAAGGTGGTGCGAACAGAAAAGCATCAGTCGCATTTGTCCATTGATATAAGGCTGGAGGAGGCGATTGATAATTATGGAGAGCCGGGACAAGGTGGAGCGCGGACCTGTTAGAAAGCAGTCTCCAAGGCTGCTGAGTGGAAACATATGGTAGTGGTGGTGGTGGGGGTTCGGGTTGCTAAATATGCTACCAGAGCCACAAAAATATGAATACTTATCTATAATTTGGTTATAATAAAGGTAGGAACCCCCACGAGTAGAAATAGCACACATAAAGACAAAATAATGGTTTTGTTGACCGAAAAGGACGGTCCTAACATGGCTCAGTTTAGGATGTTAGGACCGTCCCAATCGGGAGGCTGACGGTTATGGGAAAGCTAAAAATGCTACCATATGCACAGAAATATGAATACTTATCTATAATTTGGCTATGATAAAGGTAGGAACCCCCATGTGACGTACAAAAAGTTACATAGATATAAATGCAATATTTGGTCATATACCGAGCAGTAATATATGAAGACTGCTTCCTAATAGGTCCGCCGCATAAACCTACATGTTTGCACCGACCCATTCTTCATATTTCTCATTGACACACACACTTTTTATATACTTTTTATATACTTCACTGCATAACGCATGGGGCGGGCCTGTTAGGAAGCAGTCTTCATGAGAAATATGAAGAATGGGACGGTGCAAACATGGCTCAGTTTAGGTTGCTTTGAGGGATGTTAGGACCGTCCCAAATATGAAGACTGCTTCCTAACAGGTCCGCCGCATAAACCTACATGTTTATAGGCATGTAAAGAGTCTTTTAAACCCTGTAACTACACGACCAAAGGCTAGCTAAATGACCAAAGGCTAGCCCCCAGTCTTTATCCCTGTATCTACATAGATCTATATAATACATGTCTATACGTGTATATATGTCTATACGTGTATATATAGGTATGTATATATATGTATATATATAATACATGCAGACAGATAGATAGACACATGTACTTTTTATATACTTCTCTGCATAACGCATAACGCATAACGCAATACGCATTACGCGTATATGGAATGCAGTATATAAAAAGTACATGTGTCTATCTATCTGGTCGTGTAGTTACGACTGTCTGTAATTATCAGTCGCCTCCTCCAGCCTTATATCAATGGACAAATGCGACTGATGCTTTTCTGTTCGCACCACCTTGTCCCGACTGTCCGTAATTATCAGTCGCCTCCTCCAGCCTTATATCAATGGACAAATGCGACTGATGCTTTTCTGTTCGCACCACCTGGGGGCTAGCCTTTGGTCATTTAGCTAGCCTTTGGTCGTGTAGTTACAGTGTTTAAAAGACTCTTTGCTGAGAAATATGCAGAATGGGACGGTGCAAACATGGCTCAGTTTAGCTTCCTTAGAGGGATGTTAGGACCGTCCCAAATACGAAGACTGCTTCCTAACAGGTCCGCTGCATAAACCTACATGCTTGCACCATCCCATTTTTCATATTTCTCATGAAGACCGGCTGTCCGTAATTATCAGTCGCCTCCTCCAGCCTTATATCAATGGACAAATGCGACTGATGCTTTTCTGTTCGCACCACCTTGAAGACTGCTTCCTAACAGGTCCGCTGCATAAACCTACATGTTTGCACCGTCCCATTTTTCATATTTCTCATGAAGACCGGCTGTCCGTAATTATCAGTCACCTCCTCCAGCCTTATATCAATGGACAAATGCGACTGATGCTTTTCTGTTCGCACCACCTTGTCCCGACTCTCTTACACAACCTTCCTCCAATCAGATCTGCCTGCTTCCACTGTTCCAATTTGGCATACATGTCGCCGTCTATTTACTTTAGTTCCTGGACCGGAGGCGGTGGCCTAATTGATAGAGCCCGGGCGTCCCTTGAGGAAGGTCGAGAGTTCGAATCCCGGTCGAGTCAAACCAATGACTTAGCAAATTTATACTTGCCACTACCCAGCCTGGCACTCACCATTACTAGGATAGGGCAATGACTGGTTAGCTCAGTATCAGGATAATGTGACTCAGTGGGATATCGGGTCATGATGCTAGTGGTTTGATCTCTCTGTGGGGCAACACTATAAAGTCACTGTGAGTGCGAACATGACATTTGCCAAGGATGTGGAAAATCTTGTTTTTCTCTTTTTTAATGTAATAATTGACTCCTCCTCTAATTGTTTGCATATTTGAACTTTGTGTAACATCGCCCCCCGTCCATCCGCTGCTCCTGTAAGCCTTATATAACCAAGAGAATGCCCTATCACTGTTCTATACAGACCCATACAGTATAAGCCAGTAGCCATCACCATGACCCTGTGACCTCTCCTACATTATCGCTCCCGCCAACGCTCATCTCGTCGCCATGGATAGAAATTGGCAACGATGCTTGACTAAATTAGTTGTTTGTGATAGGGAAAGGGTATCATTTGTATTTACTTCATACTATTATGTTGACATGCCAATTCCTTATCCTGTGTGGGTTTGGATGTCTTCACAACTGTCCTAGATATATTCTATACCCCCAACTGGGAGTTGGTTATGTACACACACGTAAACTCTCAGGAACTGCCTCTTCCCACGCCTTCCCGCCACTCGCCCATATTTATATGCTGAATAAGCCATTATATGAGTATAATAACCTGGAAGATCCCATCTACTCCCCAGCCACTAAGTCATCGGCTGGTTACCTCTACTCATTAGGTCATCTACTAGTACCACCTCTCCTCCCCATGTGGCGCCACCTACTCGCCCAAGCCTCAGCAGCCATTACGCCCACTCACTCTACCGCTGACAAATTGTTTAATCTTATCAAATCTATTTTTTTTAGTCAAACAACAAATGGGAACGAAATATTCGGGAAAGCACTGCCTGCCTACTAGAAAGTTGCATGAGCATAGCATAAACAACATTTCTAGGTAGAAACCATACCGACTATGTCATTAATCTTGGGACCAACATCTGTGAGAATATCTTATTTATATTTTGTTGTGCTAAATTAGTTGATTTAAGCGGGGGGGGGGGGGAATTTCAATCGCGGTTAATTGGTCTTCCTCATTCCACTGCTCCTTGCCCTATCCTAGTAATACCATACACCAGGCTAGGTAGCGACAAGTATAAATGTTTAAGTCATTGGTTAAACTCGGTCAGGGTTTGAACCCGGAGGTTCGAATCCCCTGACCTACAGAAATGGGAGGCGGGCGCTCAACTCATTCGACCATCCTGTCTTGTTGACTAACTTGTCCAGTCATTTGTTTGTTTGTTTGTTTGCTTAAAGACCCGCCCCCCACACACACACACAAAAAGTAAGCATCGGCTATGGGGGGTCCATATGTTCAGTCACTAATCTCAATGTGGCCGGAGAGGGGTGGACTAGTGAACTGAACACCCGCATCCATTGCAGAACCTCATGGGTACGCTTACAGGCTGAGTCAAACCAAATACTTAACAAACAAAAACTGATACTTACCATACCTTACTCAGCATTTGGCATGTGTGGGATCGGGTAAAGACCGGTTGGACTAATGTCAGAATAATATGACTCAGTGTGCTATTTTAGGTTATTATGTCATCTTAGGAGCATGCGCCTTATGTTGCTGTGTATTAGCAGAGTTTTAAAAACCAGGAATAAGTTCAAGCAAACGACGGGAACCAACAGCTAGGTCCATTTTGTACCAGATATGTTGGATCAAACTAACAGGTCGCTCACTGACTGGACTAGGTGCATGTTGGGGGACAGTGTCGGTGGGCATGCTATTACTATATTGCTATGGTTCCCAGCCCTACACAGACTGGACTGCATGCATATTAATGCATATTAAAATTGCATGAGTCCCATGGTTTTGAGGATTGTCATTTTTCTGAGATGAATATATTAAATTTGATTGTTATAATCTACCTTGCTTCAGTTTGAAGTAACTTTTATTTTAAATGGCTAACTTTGGAGGTATTTGAAGTGTAAACTTGTCAAATTAGTTTTGGCAAGCATGTCAATACTCTGACACCATGAGGCTAATTCACTCAACGAGACAAACACGACAAAGCGAATATAGATTTTAATATACTAACAACGTTTATTAAAGAAAAATAAGTCTGTAACTTCCAGGAAGTTGGGCGATCATGAATGACTGAGCTTATACGGCGACAGGGCCAATCTTAAAGTTGCATAGTCCAATGGTTTTGAATTTCTATATTTTTTTCTGAAATAAATATATTAGATCGATCACTAGTATCTACTTTACATTAGTGCAAAGTTAGTTTTATTTTAAATGGTAAACATTTGAGATATTTTGAGTGCAAACATGGAAAATTAGTTTTGGCAAGCTTGCCAAAACTCTGACACCATAGACTTCTGCAGTAACATGTTCTGTTAAATTGACTCAGTATTGCCTTCTACTCAGAAACAAATGCTTAATAAGTGGCATCAGTATCTAAAGTTAGATATGTAAAAATCAAAGTCTAGATAATTGGTTTCGTTTTTGAAAATTTGATAGTTCATCGGACTATGCAGTTGTACACTAGGACACATTTTTATAAAACAGTAATATAGCGTGTTGTAAATAAGAGCCAGAAGAACGCCACGGCAGTAACATGATACAAAATGCTATGTTCGAATATTATGAACTCCAGTAACTGAACTTGGATAATAGGGAAGACAGTATAGCCGGACAAATAGTTTAACAACATAAGGAACTAAGGTTATAGGAACAAACCAGCGTCTCAACGCCCCTGGTGGGTGGGTGTGAGTGGGTGACACCGCTGCTCGGTGGCCGACGGCCCGGGTGAGAAGTGACTGACTAGGGCGTGTCATGAGACTGCAATGAAAACTACTGCGACCGATTGTGTGTGTCCTCGTTGAAGCAAATTACCTAGTGTTAGCCTCGCCAACATAACCTTATGGGCAGTAAACCGGTTCTATTAAATTGTACTCAGCTCATTTCTTCTAGTAGTTTTTTTATGTCGGCCAACATATGCCTTATAATAATTGGCATCGAGTATCTAAGAGTAGATGATAGTCGAATCGCGAGAATCTAGATAAGGTGTGTTCTAGTTTCTGACAATTTTTGTATGCTTTGCCTAGGACTACGGAAGCCCTTTATACAGGCTGTGCTGGTTATTCAGGCAGATTCGCAGATTACGGCAGTCTATTTAATAATGAAATGTGGCCCTTACTTATGGTGAAAAAAAATACGTTGGGGTTTACATGAGAGGTGGGTTAAGGTGCTTGACCTTGGGTCGCGAGAAACCAGACTGTTTTTGCCAGGGTAATACTGGCTTGCATAAGGTTGTGGTATACTGTATACAATTTAAACTAGATGGCACTCCTTGCAAACCTTCTTTCATAATGTTGATTCTTAGTGGGGAAACCCCACGCCTGACAGAGTTGATTTTTTGCTGATAGGCAATCACATCCCTGGACTGTGCTTGAGGAGTGCTTTGTTTTGGGGATAGCTACACTGAAGGCGTGATGGTGATAGTGATAGTGATAGAGGTATTTCGAGGTATGGCTTCTTCGTGCATGAGTTCAAGGCCAATGGACACATGGTGACAGGTGTGTTTTTATGGGCGGCGGGGAGGAGAGGGGTGGTATGGCAGAGTGAGTGAATTAACTCTGCTAAAGTATATATTATATATGTCCACATTTGTATTAACAAATGTTGCAGTTTGTACACTAAAGTTATGTTGTAATTCAGTGGAGAGTTCAAAAGTAATTTCAATTAAACCCAAGATTTCAATTTTTATATCATCTTTTTTTTTGTAGGATGTTGCATGCAATGCCTGTGTACATTGTTTGTTTCTTGGAGTTTTACATCCTGGCAACATATATGGTCATATCAGGGCGAGTACCGACTTGTGACAGTGCACACTCATGGCGACTTTATAGTGTTGCCCCAGTGAGAGGCCAGGCTGCCAACACTATGACCCAATTTCCCACTCTGCCGCTTTATCCTGATACTGAACTAACTAATCCTAATCTTAGTAATGCCGAGCGCCCAGCTAGGTAGTGGTAGGTATCAATTTAGTAAGTTATTGATTTGACTCGACTGGGATTTGAACTCCTACCCTTCCACACAGGAAGCCTGTGCTCTGACGGATTCGGCCACCATGCCCGATACATACATACATACATACATACATACATACATACATACATACATACATACATACACTACATACACTACATACATACATACATACATACATACATACATACATACATACATATATACATAAATACATACATACATACATCTACCAGACATACATACAATACCTACATACATACATATACGTCACATACAGTACCTACATACATACCTACACACATACCAATACACATACATACATCCATACTAGCACATACATACCATTATCATCACACACACACACATACTACATACATACATACATACATACATACATACATACATACACATACATACATACATACAGACATACATACATACATACATACATACATACATACATACATACATACATACATACATACATACATACATACACATTCCTCACATAATTCACTAATATGCACACACATATATTTATATTATATGGCTCTGTTGTTGTCTATGCTGGGACACTAGATGACTAGATCAAGGCTCCTCCAGTCGATGACTGAGGGAGGAGTTAGGTCTGAGATGCAGATGAAAGCCTCCGGCCTTATTATACTCATATAATGCCTTATACAGCATAGATAGGCGCATACAGGAGGGGGGATGCATGGAGGTAGGATGTGAATGGCAGTGTACAAGCGCGTTGCTTATTAGGCGGTCACAATAAGCCATGCCCCGACTTATTCACTTGACACTGTGCGCCGTCCACTGTAATAAATCGGCACCTGCTGCCCACTGGACCAGCTGCTGGCTGACCACAGCGTGCTTGTTGTGGGCAGCAGGTGGCCGCGACCCGTGTACTGTATGTGGGACCTCATAAATCTCCACTCATCCCGACCTGGCCACGTTATGCACGTCGCAGTAAGGCTGTGTATCCATAGACTTCCCTTGTGGCATGTCCAATTGTTCCGCGTTCCCTTGTGACCTTGTGACACGCCAAACAGAAAATGAACCTGCGTTTTGCTTAGTGGCTATTCCCATAGGTTGGACCCAGGGACCGTGTGGCCTTGTGCATGGCCCATGTGACGTACTGACCGGGACCAGACGGGATGGCCAAATGAGTTAGAGCGTCCGTCTCCTGTGTTGGTAGATCGTGGGGTCGTGGAATCGAACCCTGGTCAGGTCAAACCAATGACTTAAAAATTGATTCTTGTCGCTTCCTAGCTTGGCGCTTGGCATTATTAGGATAGGACAAGGACTGGCTTGCTCAGTGTCAGGATAATGTGACTAAGTGGGATATTAGGTCATGGTGCTGGCAGCCTGGTCTTCTAGTGGGGCATCACTATAAAGTTATCATGGGTGCGCACTGTCACAAGTCGGTACCCGTCCTGGTATGACCTTAGATGTTGCTAGGACGTAAAACAACAACAAACAAACAAACCGTACTGACCGGGAACATAGAGAATGAACATGTTCAGTGTATGTGTGACACGTCACAAGGGAACAGTCTATGGATACATGACCTAAGGTGTCAACAACAGACGGTAGGCAAGTTGGGCATTTCAATGCCTTGACAACAGTACAAGCTATACGATAAGTAACCTGTGACCAGACGGGATGGCCGAATGAGTTAGAGCGTCCGTCTCCCGTGCTGGTAGATCATGGGATCGTGGGTTCGAACCCTAGTCGAGTCAAACCAATGACTTAAAAATGTATACTTATTGCTTCCTAGCCAGGCACTTTGCATTATTATGATCTACCGACACGGGAGACGGACGCGCTAACTCGTCTGGCCATCCCGAATTGCATGAAGTACATGTGTACTGTTGATGTTGTGTAATCCAATGAAATCAATAATTTTAAAACTAAGTCATCGACCTGGATTTGACCTTGACCATACATATATTCAATATAGATACTAGTGTGCTCATTCTTAATTTCTTTTGAGAACCCACCACCACCACCACCACCCCCCCATGAGATCTTTCAAACTTGGTGGCGTTGACATAGCCCTAGAAATGACAATGACATATTGTACTTTGCTTCAACTGACGTGCGCACACATTATTTGTGCTTGTGCTCCAAATATCTCCAAAGTTAGTCTATTATTCTCATAAAAGTTATTTAGAACTAAAGTAGAATACGCTATAATTGTCAACTTTTGTTTTTAACTATAAAAAAAGAGAATTTAGTTTTAAACCCATGGATTGTGCAAATTTGAGTTATTTGCTCTGAAATATCATGTAGTACCCAATAACGATAACCGGACGTGGTGGCCGAATCGGTAGAGCACAGGCCCCCTGTGCGGAAGGTCGGGAGTTCAGTGCCCAGTCGAATCAAACCAAAGACTTACAAAATTGATACTTGTCGCTTCCTGGCTAGACACTTGGCATTATTGGGATAGAGCAAGGACTGGTTGTCTCAGTGTCAGGATAATGTGACTGATTGGGATATCAGGTCATGGTGCTGGCGGCCTGGTCTCCCAGTGGGACAGCACTATAAAGTCGCCATAAGTTCGCACTGTCACAAGTTGTTACTCTTCCTGATATGACCTTAGATGTTGCCAGGACGTTAATCTCCAACAACCAACCCACCGACTTTATAGTGCTGCTCCACTGGGAAATCATGTCGCCAGCACCACAACCCGATATCCCACACAGTCACATTATCCCGACACTGCGCTAACAAGTCCTTGCCCTATCCTATTAATGCTGAATGCAAGCTAGGAAGTGGCAAGTATCAATTTTGTAAGTCATTGGTTTGACTCGACCTGGAATTGAACTCCCGATCTCCAGCACGGGACACCTGCGCTCTACCGATTTGGCCACCGCGCCCGGTGATTTAACGTTGTGTTGTGTTATTGATTCCATGTTGCTACCACCATGAGTGTGCTCCACGAACTGGGTCGTGCTTTATTGGTACTAGGGCGTTCTGGTCACAGATTGGAGAAACAAATTTTTAATGTAAATAATAATATTAATAATAAATTTCTTTTTTAAATAGTCGCGAATGAAACGGAGATTAAACAAATTAATTGTATAGGTTCATTTCGGGATGTGCAAATTAAACATATGGTGAGTTGTATTTCCGTAGGTAACTGTCTCCAAATAGCATATCTTTTACAGCTTTTATAGTTTAATGAGTGAACACATAATAGTATGGACTTGTGTTCCTGACAAATCATTAGCGGGGATGGGGGTGTTCTAATGCCATTATTTATTACATTGATCATATGAAGTGTATTTCAGAAATGAAGCAGCCCCATATATGAAAATTAATTTCATTTTCTATTAAAATTCAAATATATTAATTTTGAAAAGCCATAGCCACTGTCAGAACCCGTAGAATTTGCAATCTGCCCCCTAACCTAATGTCATTTAATATTTAATACTAACTCCAGAACAGAATTTATTAATAATAAAAACATATAGTTGTACTAAACAGCAGACATCATATTAAATAATAACTAAATAATGTAAAACGACAGCAAAAATATATAGCAGATTGTTTTACACTGTTCTTAAAGTCGTATAGCCTGATGGTTTTGAGTATCCGTCCTTTCTTTTAGAATCAGTTAATGGTGATTGTTTAACCCCGTGTGTTTTAGATAAATAGATTAGCTTGGTCATTATAAATATCTCTGTTACTTTTGTTTGAAGTCTCTTTTATTATAAATGGTTAACTTTGGAGATATTTGAGGTGTAAACATGGTACATTATTTTTGGCATGCACATCAAATTCTGACTCATTAGGCTTCAGCAGTTACGTAGGCTTCAGCAGTTACATAGGCTTCAGCAGTCAGGTAGGATTCAGCAGTTACCTAGGCTTCAGCAGTTACGTAGCCTTCAGCAGTTACGTAGGCTTCAGCAGTTACGTAGGCTTCAGCAGTTACGTAGGCTTCAACAGTTACGTAGGCTTCAGCAGTTATGTAGGCTTCAGCAGTTACATAGGCTTCAGCAGTTACGTAGGCTTCAGCAGTTATGTAGGCTTCAGCAGTTATGTAGGCTTCAGCAGTTACGTAGGTTTCAGCAGTTACATACACTTCAGCAGTTACGTAGGCTTCAGCAGTTATGTAGGCTTCAGCAGTTACATAGGTTTCAGCAGTTACATACACTTCAGCAGTTACGTAGGCTTCAGCAGTTACGTAGGCTTCAGCAGTTACATGTTCTATTAATTTGACTTAGTATTACATTCAATGCAACAATAACTGCTTAATATGTGCACCTGCATTTAAGTGGATTGTATAGAATACCGTCTAGATAAGTGGTAAGGTTGGTAGGGTGTGTCGTTGGAAATGGTTGTTTTTTTTACTGTAGTTTGCCTAATCTTTTATATTTGCTGTAAGTTTGTCTTCTACGGTGTTATTATGAATAAATTGTTCACATTTTCCCCTATATATTTTACCATATTTATTGTAGTAAATATTAGCGTGCTCAAAAAGACCTTGGTATGTAGCTAGCTTTTCACCAAATAGCCTCATTTACATTCGCGTCTTATTACAAATAAATTGTTATCATTTGTCCCCCAATATATTTTAGCATAATTATTGTAGTAAATATTACTATTATTAGCGCGCTCAAAAAGACCTTGGTATGTAGCCAGAAACAACAAAACACGGTAATCGTTTTCACCAATTAGCCCCATTTACATTCGCATGTTCACTATTGTTGTTGCAGACATTCGAGGATGAAACTTGCTGGCGGGTGGAGTGTGGGCTGATTGTAATTAGGCGAGGGGAGGAGACTGTGCTGACTTCCTCCTCCCTGTAACAGGTCCGAAAGCCACTAGAATCGTCCTCCTTCAGTAAGCCTGGTGGCCAAGTCACCTCCGCCTCTACCATGGGTGGGGTGAACAGCTGTTGGCTTCCGCGGTACCGGAACCCAAACCAGTGTCGCGAGAACCACACAAGCACGCCGAAGGTGAAGGGCCACCGCCACCGCCGCAACCTCTCAGCCGCCTTCAACCTCGCCGAGATGGACGCTTCGACATTGAACACTGAACTGCTCAACATCAACATGGCCACCGAAGAGCAGCTCATGACGCTACCAGAGATCAACCGGGCTACTGCGCACAACATTGTCGACTACCGGCGCCAGATTGGTGGCTTCAAGAAGGTGGAGGACCTGGCGCTCGTGTCTGGGGTCGGTGCCACCAAGCTGAACCAGATCCGCATGGAGATCACCGTGGGGCGGAAGAAGTCCTCGACGAGCAGTTCGCGGAGCAGCTCCAAGAACGACCTGTCGGTGCAGGACAACACGAGCAGTTCTTCGCGACGTAGCCATGGCCTGCGTGGTGTCAGCCTCAACTGCCTCAAGGTGAACGTCAATATAGCCAATGTCTTCCAGCTGATGAAGGTGAAGGAGATCTCGCAGACAGTGGCCGAGAACATTGTCGTACACCGCGACAAGAGGGGTCCATTCAAGCGCATTGACGACCTAGTGAAGGTGAAGGGCATGCGGCCTAGCCTCCTCAGCGCCATCCGGCCCTACCTTGTCATCAGCGATGATGAGACCCCGCCGCCATCGGAAGCCGATGTGATGGTGTTCGTTGCGAATGGTGCAGCTGTGATAGCACAGCAGCCGTCCACAAACGGGCACTCGCATTCGCGTGGCAACAGCTCGAGCGGTGCGAGCCTGCACCAGGTGAACATGGCCCTTAGCCCGCCACCGCAAATGCTGACCCGCTCGCAGGACGACCTGCTCGCCGCCTATGGACCGCTCATCCGCAAGTCCTTCCGCAAGCCCAAGCTGTCACCCGTGGTGCTGCGGCGTCATGACCGGCACGTGTTGCGCGTCGCCACGTGGAACCTGCAGCGCCTGTCTGCAGACAAGGCAGACAACCCGGGCGTCAGGGAGGTCACATGTCTCACACTGCTCGAGCACGGGTAAGTAGGCGCCCCATACAGATCCATACTGTCCCATACATCCCATATTTTCCCATACAGATCCATACGGTCTCATACAGGTCCATGCTATCGCATACAGACCCATACAGATCCATACTGTCCCATACAGATCCATACTGTCCCATACAGATCCATACTGTCCCATACAGATCCATAATGTCCCATACAGATCCATACTGTCCCATACAGATCCATACTGTCCCATACAGATCCATACTGTCCCATACAAATCATAATGTCCCATACAGATCCATACTGTCCCATACAGATCCATACTGTCCCATACAGACCCATATTATCCCATACAAATCTATACTGTCTCATACATATCCATACTGTTTCGTATAGACCCATTCAGCTCCTTTCAGCCCCATTCAGATCTGCGCTGTCCCATACACACCCATACTGTCCCATACAGATCCACAGTCCCGTACAGATCCATACTGTCCAATACAGATCCACACTCCCATATAGATCCATACAGAACCATTTTCATTCATCTAATTCCTGATGTTAACTTTCATTAAAAAAACAAAGCAGTTTATTTAGCTAGATCTGATCCTACATATCCACATTAAGATTCTGGCGCACTTATTCGATATCTCTTACTGCATTAAAGGAATGTTAAATCACTTTACTAGAACGTGTCACTGCTGAAAGTCATACCATCCTAACCAGCCTATGAGTTATACCATGTCGGTGCAAAACAAATCATGTTGCACGTTTTTACCTTAAATATCATCAAAGATAGTTAATCAAATATGTACTCCGAAATCAAATAAAATAGATTATAATGACCAACCTAATACAGATACTGAACCTCTTATCCGGCTTCCAGAAATCCGGAATTACCAGAAAACCTGTTGTTAACTGATTAAATACTATTTAGTTCCTTATTTTTCATTGATATTTTATATTTTAAATATATATTTATGCTGTCTCGATAAAACCGCAAAGTCTAGAAATTCGGACCACTTCCAGTCTCAGGCTTGCTGAATATTTGGTCTGGTACATGTATATTTATTTTATTATTTCATAATATTATGGTAGAAACTCATAAACCCATTAAATTGGGAAACTTTAGCAGAACCGTCCACTGACGCCTACCCTCATAACTCGTAGCCAAAATAAAGTAGTAAGTGTCATCAAAGGACATCTCTGTATCCAGACAGCCAAGTGAGACAAAGGTCAATTGTGTTCATACCGTCACGGTTCACTGATCACTGGCTGCTGAACACAGCTACTGTTGTGTCACAGTCTCAGTAAGAAGTCGGGGTAGCACGGATACTGATGTGTCAAAGGATTTAATAGTTTCAGCTTTAGTTGTTGTAGCTAAGGCAACTCTAAATTGTCGTAAGGCCAGTGAGTCTATAGTTGGGAGGAGGTGAAGGGGGTGGGGTTGATTCAGATGAACAATAGTGTTGAACTTAATAAAAACAGCTTTTTCTTTTTAAATAGATATGTATATATATGTGTAGACATACATATATAGATACATACATAAATACGTACATACATATAACATATGTGTATGTGTATATATGATACATATACATAGGCCTACATGTACATATAATATATGTGTATGTGCATATATTATATACATACATACATGTAATGTATGTGGATATATGATATGTATACATAGGCCTGTATACATGCACATATAATATATGTGTATGTGCATATATATGATACATATATACATACATACACATAATATATGTGTATTTTACCTCGGTATATAGCCTCAGGCTAGCCGCAGGCTAGGGAGAGGTAAGCACATCCGGGTACAGCAATTAGCATAAGCAGCTCACGGCGGGAGGACGTTCGCTGAGCTGCTCCAGCAGGATTTAACTACTACAACACTTTAACTAACTGTAAGTATTGAGAAACTGCATTCAACTTCTTAAGGATGATTTATAGCATCCCATTATGAAAGCTTAGAACTTTCTCAGGTCCAATTTGGACATAAAAGGTGTTATAAAAAACACGAGGATAAGAATATGAGAACCGAAACCGATACCGCTTTACATAGCGAAACCTGTGTTCAGACAGGCAGAGATGTTAACCCGAGTTGCATCTCCTAAGGAAATTCCTCCGAACCCTAAAAGAGGGTTATGTTGGGGATGATCCTGGGTTTCTTTTATAGACTCCCCAGACCGTTTTTTTGAGGCGAGCCTCCGAGTTTCGTAATATTTTCTTCAACTTGCTGGCGCAGAATGCCGCGGGTGGGAGAAGTGTACGAAACAGAGAGAGCGGGCGTGC
This sequence comes from Branchipolynoe longqiensis, assembly GCA_030323885.1. Lineage (NCBI taxonomy): Eukaryota > Metazoa > Annelida > Polychaeta > Phyllodocida > Polynoidae > Branchipolynoe > Branchipolynoe longqiensis. The sequence goes on from CM059194.1 coordinate 23,158,606, forward strand.
CAATGGCCGCCCCTCCGTTTGGTTGGTTTCACTACCGATAAACCTACGGCAAAACTTTAGCTTAACGCCTGTATACAGAACGGTTTAAACACGTTACTATATACCATTCTAATAATACCTCAATCCAGCTCACTTTGTGAACATGTTGAGATGATACCGGTACTAAGTAAGGAACCCTTGTTCTTACAGAAACCGATGGCCACCAAGCGAAACAAGGTTCCGCCGGCAGCGGCAGAGGGCCGCGTGCCTTCAGGGTACGATTCCTCACCACCGCAGACGGCACCGCCGTCTCCACAGCCGGGGGCTGGTCCTTCGGACAAGGATAGTGGGGATGAGGAGCTTGAAGACAAAATCCTACGGATTATGGACAAATATAAGACACAAGCCACACGGCCTTCTTCTCCTCCTATCCCAGACGATGACTGGGAGGATTTCTCAGATGACGAAACCGAATCGGCATTTGAGGTTCCGCAATCGAAACCCAAGAAGCGCAAAAGACTTGGCAGTAGCTCGGGTGATGAATTCACAAAGGTCAATAAGAAGCGAGTGAAGAAGACAAAGAAAAACAAAAAGAAAAAGAAGAAGGACTCATCATCGGATAAATCAGATGATTCGTCCACAACTGACTCCGACTCAGACACGGAGAGACCGGGCATTTATGCCAGGATAGGGGCAAAGATCAAGAAGAAATGCCCGTTAGCGAAAGCAAAGAGGTTGCGGACTACAACCATGATGAGGGAAACGCTTAAAGGACATTTCCACACTTTCAAACCTGTGGAGGTGATCAACAAGCTGACGGAACAAATCTCGGGAATTAAAGGAGTTCCCCAGTCCATCAGTAAAGAAATGGATGCAGGTATCCATCTCTCAGACGAAAGACGGCGTTATGAGAACGCGTTGTGCACGATTCATAAAGCGGTGCTCGGAGCGCTAACATCGATAACTCCGGTAGCGAATCGGATGCAAGCCGAGAATAAGTTCTCGTCGCTTGCACGAGTGATGGACAAAGGGATTGCGCTGCTTACCGCAGCGTCCAACTTCATGACTTTCCGGCGATTTGAAAACGTCTTCAAGTCGGTCACAACAGATGCTGGCAAAGAAGTCGCCAGATCTAAGAAAGTAACTGACAATGATGGTAAAGAATACACCCTTTACCTACCGCCAAAGCCAGTGCTAGGCAAGCCACTGGACAAAACCAAAATGTTTGGCGGTCAGCTAGCGCACCTCTTCAAAGCTGTCGAGGTAGACACTAAAAGCGCTAAAAACACGGATGGCACCAAAAAGTTTGACAACCCCAACAAATTCCGACGCCCCCGCTCGGATTTTCGCTTCCGCAGAGGAGGAAGGCCGGGACGAGGAGGTCCCTCATTCGGCTTCAATCCCAGAGGACGAGGCAGAGGAGAACGCCAGAACACGGGGCCAGGAGCCAAGTAGAGACACAGACTCCTACACTCAACACGGTGTCTGAAGAGACACAAACTTATGTAAGCAAATTTCAGGCAGGCAACATCCTTAACTGTTTGCACAAATGGGGTAACATTACATCTGATAGGGAAATTTTGGATATAGTAAAAGGAGTTCAAATACCTTTTACAGACATACCAAAACAGGAAAGAGTTCCGTTCCCATATAAATTCAACATAGCAGAAAAACGCCAAATAGATTATCAGGTTTCGCTGTTTGAAACAAAAGGTATTATTGAACGAGTACAAAACACAAAAGGACAGTTTTATTTCTAATGTCTTTTCTAGGCCCAAACCAAATGGCGAAATTCGCATGATTTTGGATTTGACAAAGTTAAATAAGTTGGTAACATACAAACATTTTAAAATGTTCTCATTAGAAACGGCGAGAGACTTAATAACGCCGCATGCCTGGCTTGCCAGCGTAGACTTAAGAGACGCGTATTATACAGTCCCCATTTGCAAAGAACACAGAAAATTTCTGAGATTTATTTGGAACGGTACCCTTTTCCAATTTACTTGCATGCCTAATGGTTTAGCCTGCGCACCTCGACTGTTTACAAAGTTATTAAAACCTGTTTTTGCTGTTATGGGAAGATTAGGACATACAATGTTTCCATACATAGATGATTCCTTTATTATGGCAGAATCCTTTAACAAATGCCATTTGGCAGTGAATGATTTGTGTACTTTATTAACAGAATTAGGTTTTTACATACACAACAAAAAATCTGTTTTTGTCCCGAATAAGGAATTAAAATGCCTAGGGTTTTTAATCAACACCAAAGCAATGACCGTATCATTAACGGAACAGAAACTACAGAAGTTTCATGACACGGCCTCCCAGCTGCTTGACATATCTAGGCCAAAGATTAGACAGGTCGCTGTCCTTATCGGTATAATGGTTTCATATGCGCCGGCTGTTCTTTATGGGGCGGCGCACTTCAAGTCTCTAGAAATAGACAAGAATAGAGCGTTAGCACGTACAAAAGGTAACTTTGAAAGGAAAATGTACATTTCCCAGGATGGTTACACAGATATATCTTGGTGGATCGAGAATATTAATAACTCTTCCAATCCCATTAGAATGGATCAACCCAACACGGTAGTTACTACCGATGCGTCATTACAAGGTTGGGGAGCTCATCGAAATGATGTAGCAACAGGAGGGAGATGGTTAGAAAACGAAAAGTCAGACCATATTAATGTTCTTGAATTAAGAGCGATTTACTTAGGCCTCTTGAGTCTAATTAAAATACCGAAAAATACTGTTCAACTGCTTACAGATAACACTACGGCCATGGCATATGTCAGAAATATGGGAGGTACAAAGTCAAAAGAGTGTAATAACTTGGCACAAAGTATTTGGAACTGGGCGCAAAAACATCAAATATGGTTAACCATATCACATATCCCAGGATCGCAAAACGTCCTGGCTGACAAAAAGAGTAGAGTCTTTCACGACCACTTAGAATGGAATTTAAACATAAAAATTTTCAACAAAATTTGTCGCCAATGGGGTTCACCTACGGTTGACTTATTTGCATCAAGGAATAACTTTAAAGTTAACAGATATGTTTCATGGCACCCAGAACCATTTGCTTGGCACATAGATGCTTTCTCACTGATTTGGGAAAATGAATTTTATTATATTTTTCCCCCCTTTCAACATCATTACCAGAGTGGCACGAAAGATAAAGATGGACCGGTCTCACGCCATCCTGATCGTCCCCGAATGGGACACACAGCCGTGGCTAGCAGGACTAGCCTCGACAGCCCGAGATTGCCTCAGATTCCCCAAATCCCGAGGAAATCTAACTCACCAAGGCCCTCTGGAACATCACGGCAACGTAGCAACAACACCGTTGCTTGCATTCCTTTTCTAAATAAATACCTAGAACAATTTGGTTTAGACAAAATTACACAAGAACGGCTAGTGTCACATGCGTGGAGAAAAGGAACAGTGAAAATGTATACCACATATTTGAAAAAATGGGGCGTTTATTGTCTTATTCACAAAGTTAAACCCATGAACCCGAGTATTGCCCAAGTGTGCAGATTTTTTAGAATGTTAGAACAAGAAGGGCTAGGTTACGGCGCAATTAATGCTGCCAGGTGCGCTCTCTCGATTATCCTTCCCAGAACAAGGGGAGATACAATGGGTAAACATCATGTTATATCATGGGTACTAAAGGGAATTTATGAACGAAACCCACCTAAACCAAAATATGACCGATTTTGGGATGTGTCACTGGTATTCAAAATGTTTAACGATTGGCCACATAATAGGTTTCTAGATATAAAACAATTAGGGTTTAAGTTAGCACTGTTATTACTGTTAGTCACAGGTCATCGAGGCCAAACTATAGTGGCACTTTCACTCGATGGACTGGAAATAGACAGAAGGCAAGCGACCTTCGATTTGACAACATTGTTAAAATCTAATCGTTTAGGTGATCCCTTGTCGTCAATTGATGTAACACAATTCAAAGACAATCCGAAACTGTGTGTAGTTTCCGCGATCAGAACATATATATCCAAGACACAAGGAGTTAGAAACTCAAGACAATTGTTGATAAGCTTTATTAAGCCACACAAGGGCATATCAAGAGATACGCTTGCCAGATGGACAATTAATGTCCTGAAGATGGCAGGAGTGGATACGGACAGATATGCGTCACACTCAACAAGAGGAGCCATGGTGTCAAAGGCACGCCTCTTAGGCATTTCGGTCAAGCGCATACTAGCGCATGCAGGATGGAAGACCGAACGATCGTTTGCTAGACATTATAACAAGCGATTGGAAAAGCCAAGTGGCGTCGCACGGCGACTGCTACAACATTAAAGTCAAAAAAGGTGAGAACATACCATGGTCACAAACATATAAGGTTAACGAACGTTCCATAACATAAACAAACAAAATGAAATATCAGGATAAAATGATATTACGTAAAGTCTCCCTAGCCTGCGGCTAGCCTGAGGCTATATACCGAGGTAAAATAGATTAGTTAGACGAATCTTACCTTGGTATAGATGATGGATAACTGTTGTTTTCCCGAGGTATAAGCCTCGGCTAGACGTGGGTGAGGGCCCACCCTCCACACCCTGCCACGTCTAGTCCCTTGCTTGTACCAAGGAAACATTAGTATTTAGATTTTTAGAGATCATTTTATCCTGAATTAGTAGGTAAAGATTGCTGTACCCGGATGTGCTTACCTCTCCCTCACCCACGTCTAGCCGAGGCTTATACCTCGGGAAAACAACAGTTATCCATCATCTATACCAAGGTAAGATTCGTCTAACTAATCTATATATGATAAGTATACATATGCCTACATACATACTGTATACATATACATATAGTATATGTGTATGTGCATATATGATATGTATACATATGCCTACATACATACTGTATACATGCACATATAATATATGTGCATATATGATGCACATACATACACATAATGTATGTGTATATATGATACATATACATAGGCCTACATACATACTGTACACATGCACATATAATATATACATGTGTATGTGCATAACTGATACATATACATATATACATACATACATACATACATACATACATACATACATACATACATACATACATACATACATACACCCATTCACAATTGTAATTTTGAAGAAAAAAAGTCCCCTTTTAAGTGGTAGCCTTTTAACAAAGCTAAGACCACTACAATAGTAAGTTGCTCTGAAGTACAGTAATTTACTATGACTGATTAGCTCAGTGTCAGGATAATGTGACTGAGTGGGATATCGGGTCATGGTGCCAGCGGCCTGATTTCCCAGTGGGGCAGCACTATAAAGTCGCCACGAGTGCACTGTCACAAGTTGGTACCTGTCCTGATATGACATTAGACGTAAAACTGATATGACCTTGCAAGGACTGGGATTTCCCCTGCTTGGGACAACTAATGTACAAAAAAAGAAAGAAAAAAAAGAGAGACAAATAAGTGTTCACACTTCCTGTCTACCATTCGCTATATATCGCTATAAGGACGTAAAACTCCGGCAACCAGCCAACCAACCAACCAATTAACCAACAGTAGTTTAGAAGTTACCTGGAATATTGAATATTGTTGCCAACATAGTGTAGTGTTCTCAATGTGAATGCAAACTTTATATGGGGGATCACAATATGACATTGGAGTGAGTAATGAGTGAGTTATGTGATTTATGTACAGTGCGCGCTCGTTTAAACGCTGCAGCTGTTTTATACCCCCATCACACAAAACTAGTTCTCACTACGTTCTTGAAAATGTTGCTGAACGGGCTCAAACTTTGCGAACGGAATGGACATAGTAGCAACTTTTTGCAGTCTGTTTACGAACGGAATGGACGGGCTAGAACGGAATGCCCAAAATTGTCTTGCAGCCACGTTCTACCCCGACCACAGCCCGTTTTAGAACGGGGTCGGATGTTTTGAGAACTAGTTTGGTGTGATGGGGGTGTAAGATGGCTGTGAAAGCTGCGTAGTCTTATGATCGCGTAACACACAGCACTTACCCAGATTTGATCCTGCATATTTAACTCAGATACTGGTGCACTGATTAAATAAACGTGTTTTTTTGTAATTTTGTGCTCCTGTGATATTCTGCTATACTTGAAAAGGAGTATGCAAAGCAGATGTCCAGCATGTCGGTGTTCTTACCTCAAATAAATCTTTTAAAAAGATTAACATTTTAAAAATAAAACTTTAAAATTAAATTTTTAAATTTAAATTTTAAAACTTTAAATTTTTTAATTTAAACTATAAAATTAAAATATTAAAATTAAAACTTTTAAATTAAAACTTTTAAATTAAAATGTTAAAATACAAGTGACCTCAAACTGAAGTAAATAACATAATGATCAACCTAATATATTTATCTATTAAAGAAAAGTGGTAGAAACTCAAAACCACAACTTGTATTGTGAGGCGACCCCCCAATAGCCGATGTGTACTTTTGTGTCGGGGGTCGTTAAACAAACAAACAAACAAAAACAAAAATTATTGTGAGCCTTTTTTTCTAGGGTAACAAAACGAATGCCATTATTCAAATGCAACAGCCTGGCATGGACTGAGCACGATGTGTGTGCATGCTTTAACTAACTGCTACTTTTGTTTGTGTTCTTAGGGTTGGGATCATCGCCATTCAGGAGATCACCGAACCAGAGGCGCTGCACAAGGTAGGACCTCAAATTGGACAGTGTCAGATGTGGTGTGTTTGCATAATGTCAATGCCTCAAATGTCAATCACTACCTGCAGTTAACATTTGGTTCATTGGGATTTTATGTCCTAGTAAGGCCTTAGTCACACTATGGCTTGTGACCACTTGGTGAGCCCTTTGCGACCATAAGCCGGCAGCCTTTTTTGCGACCAAAGCAAAAAAAAAGGGTGGGGGTGGGGGTGGGACAATAGTCGGCGATCAGTCAGTGATCTCCGTGCGACCATTTTGGTCACAGGGAGGTTGCAGATGTTGTACCAAAAACCTTGTTGGAACCAAAATGGTCGCAAGGAGTTCGCAGTTGGCGACCAATCAGTGACTGGTCGGGTTTGTCGCAAATGGTCGTCAGTAGCCACAAGTCGTAGTGTGACTGGGGCTTAACATTATAGTTTATTTGGGTTTACATTCTAGCAATATCTAACGTCATATCAGGATCGGTACCGATTTGTGACAGTGTGCGCCTTGCCTTATCCTACTAATGCCGAGCACCAGACTAGGTAGCGACAAATACAAATTTTGTAAGTCATGGCTTTGACTCGGCATGGGATTGACTGAGACACACAAACAGACAGACACACGTACACACACATACGCACATACATACACACACACATACACACACACACACACACATACACGCGGGTAGTTACAGATAACTTTAGTGACAATTACAACAAAGCTTGCTTATATGCACAACAAAGCGTACTTATAATTGTGTTTGTGACAACAACAGTTGTTGTTAGGGGTACGTGTTCAGTCGTCACGTGGCTTCACGAGAACCACGTGTTGCCCCAAATCAAAGACCCTATAATACTAAGATGGCTCACTCCCTATCTCTCCCATGGTAATGTAAATTTCGCAGTGCCACCTTGTGGTGGGTTTGATCAGCCCGGCTGCTGGTTGGTGTTTCACATGTAAACATATACAATAAACTAGATCACGGTTCCGACTGCGCATGCGCTGAAAACGGCGTTGGGAGCAAAGCAACAGCGTATGGCCATTGAGTTTGCCTATGCACGCAGTGAAAAGCATCAGCTTTATTCAAAATTAATAGAAATCCAAAACCCTAACCTTATAAATTAATATAATCTTTTTGATAAACATGTTTTCTGTATGTGTTCCAAGTGGTTTGTCTCTAGGTCATGTGGTTTTATCAATATTCTACTTTTTCTGTATGGAGATTGCTCACTGCCATTGACAATGCATTGAGTACTCTGGCTATGGCTCTAACACTAGTCTGAATGCCTAGATCTTTCTAAATCTATATGCACATGGCATAAGATGTGCTGATTATATTGATGTAAATGCAATGCTGGATAAAAGATTAATATCTTAATTTATTATATATATTTTTTTAGTTAGTATTCTATGTTTCAAACAAGAGCTGAGATGAGCTGAAACTAGCACATTTCATAGCTGCACCCAGTGTATTAGCATGTGCCATGTGCTTTTGGGGGGGTTGTTTTGCTCTGACCCATTCCACAATGCACCGCGCCGCTGGAACCGTGATGTAGTCTATTATATTATACATGAGATAGGTAAGTATGAATACACATCAATATGAAATTGCTATGAACAAATACACATCATCATCAGCATCATCATCATCATCACCATCATCACATATCTTTCACATTCATATATACATTTATACATATAATATAGCAACTGTTTAACCAAGAGAACAGCCAGCGCACCAAGTGGTGGGTTTGATCATTTTGATTACACAGTACAGGCCTCTTAGTATTATAGGGTCTTTGCTCAAATGCAGGCTTAGTGATAAGACGGTGTGTGCCGAGATTAGTCCCTCCCCCCCACACACACCTTTCCTAAATAATTGAATGCACCTTTCTCCCCCACCCCCACCCCACACACCTACACATATATTAACTGACCAAAGTAATATTGTCGCTACATAGCCCGACATCGGAATTAATAGTATAGGGCAAATACTGATTAGCTCAGTGTCCGGATAATGTGACTGTGTGGGATATTGGATTATGGTGCCGGCGGCCTGGTTTTCCAGTGGGTCAGCACTATAAAGTCACCATGAGTGCGTACTGTCACAAGTGAGTTCCCATCCTGATATGACCTTAGATGTTGTTAGGATATACAATAACAACACAAACAATCCTACGCATATACATGCACACCCACATGCATTCACCCACACATGTATGCACTTAACCTACAGACGCGCATACACATACGGGTCGTTCTCAGAAGTTGTGTACCAATACTGTGACATCAGTACCACAAAATTAAAATGATGTCAAAGTCCTATATACAAGCTTCCTCAATGTGTATGTCCTTTTGCATCTGAATAATTGAAAATAAACATATTCTGACATTTTTAAGTAGGTCAAACGATGCTCACACCAAGTAAATAGCAGTATAGCATGAAGACCAATCTGACTCCAAAATCAAATATTTTCCACACAAAGCTTGACATTTTTAGGACATTTCACATGCCTCTTGCTATATAAACAGTAGTAATAATAATTTGAAACCTCATTGATATGGTTTTGTCTTATTTGTGATGATTAAATAGAAAAGCAGAAAAATATTAGCAAGGTAACAGTCCAAGTGGAATCAACAATTTTACACAAATGTTCGGCTCAAATTTCAATGTTTAGGGGCAATTTCAAGATTGATCTTTTATTATACCATAACTGGATCCATGCGTAGAGTGTCAAATGGTGAAAATAGTTCCTGTACTGTATCTGTACTCAGTGTTTGATACAGAGTTTCATAGTACTTGCAACTGGAAACGAAATGTTACAATGTTAATGACTCCAGAAAAGGTTAACTATTTCATAATTTTTATATATTTTTTTAGAAATAAATGTCTTCAACTTAATGAAGCCATTGTATATGACTATTTGAAGTGAAATGTGCTGTTGTTCAGAGGTTTTCATTAAGTTTGTGACACTTTATTTTCAATGCTGTTGACAATGTCCCAAATTAGTGATGTCATTTTCTATTTATTTAGCTACATCCATCCCAATAAGATACATAATACAGAATATTTACATTTACTTTTGATCTAAAATATGACCCACATTATTGGGCTAAATGATGACATCTAAATATTGACACTCCAATAGTGGGTTTCTTTGAAATGTGCATTTCAGGTAGACTACCTCAAGTGGTACAACGTTTCTGAGAACAACCCATTATATACACACCTACACACACATATCCCTACACGCCCACATATACATCTATACACCTACACACATGCATGTACACATACATGCCTACACACACATATCCCTACACGCCGACATATACATCTATACACCTACACACATGCATGTACACATACATGCCTACACACGCATATCCCTACATGCCCACATATACGGTATAGACCTATACACCTTACACACACGCATACACATACACACCTACACACGCATATCCCTACATGCCCACATATACATGTATACACCTACACTCATACATACACCCCTACACACGCATATCCCTACACGCTCACATATACGGTATAGACCTATACACCTTACACACGCGCATACACAAACACACCTACAGACGCATATCCCTACATGCCCACATATACATGTATACACCCACACACACGCATGCACCTACACACCCATCTCCCTATACACCCACATATACACACCTACACCTACACACGTGCATACACATACACACCTACACACCTACACATACATATCCCTACACACCCACAGATACACGTACACAGGTGCACCTACACATTCACATACACATACACCCCTCATACACGCATCCACGTATCTACCTACACACGTATGCACTTACCGACCTACTTACCTACACACGCACACATACACACACACCACCCTGAATAGGGATCCCACAACAACAATAGCTTAGACTGAGCCGTGACTCCAGCTTCATCTCGCCAAGAGTGGAAGAAGAAAACCGCCCGACAATAACAGCTTCCTTTGATGTACCCCCACACACTCACACACTCACTCACACTCACTCACTCACTCACTCACTCACTCACTCACACACTCACTCACACTCACTCACCCATTCACACACCCACTGACTCTCACACACTCTCACTCACCCACTCACTCACACACTCACTCACTGACTCACTCACACACTCACTCACACACTCCCTCTCACTCACACTCACTCTCACACACTCACTCACCCACTCACACCCACTCACTCACCCACTCACTCACACGCCCACTCACTCTCACCCACTCACTCACACGCCCACTCACACACATACTCATTCACTCACATCCACTCACTCATTCACTCATCCACTCACTCACCCACTCACTCACCCACTGAGTCACACACTCACTCACACACTCACCCACTCACTCACACACTCACTCACAGACAACCTCACTCACCCACTCACCACCCACTCACACACTCACCACCCACCCACTCATACACTCACTCACACACCCACTCACTCACCCACTAACACACACACCCACTCACACACTCACACATCCACTCACACACACACTCACACACACACTCACACACACGCTCACCACTCACTCACGTACACACTCACCACTCACGCACACACCCACTCACACACTCACTCATTCACTCACTCACACACTCACTCACACACCCACTCACACTCACACACACTCACTCACTCACACACTGACCCACCCACTCGCACACACTCACTCACCCACCCACTCGCACACCCACTTACTCACACACACATATTCACTCACTGTGGTGTGCGTGACATACATTCCGAAAATGGAGGTTGTGAGTTGTGTGTGTAGGTGTATAAAGCCGTGTTTACACGGGCAATTGTGAAGCGAATTAGACAAAGCGATTCATATGAAGCGAAGTAGCGGCACGTTTACACGAAGCGAGTTTGAAAGTGTTTCGGCGCCGGGAACCAGCAGCCTTAGCTCCGCCTGTAGCCGGCAAGCACTGCTATATTTGTTTAGTTTACACTCGGCGATTCGACGCCGATGCAGCTGCTACGTTAATATCGCTTTAATTTAGGTTAATTTAATTAAATTTCATTATTTGAGTATGTAATTCTGTTAAATATGATCGCATTCAATAGATTTCGGCCTAATCGGTCCCTAACACTGCCGGCACCAGCGATAGTTACACCTGCGCATGTAGCCGGCAAGCACTATCCCCGCCCGGGAACCAGCGGAATCGCTTCATATAAACCACCTGGCAAGGTGGTTTACATAAAGTGAATCATATGAAGCGAATCAGCCCTAATCCGCCTCAGAGTCCTGTTTACACGGCGAATGTGAGGCGAACTAGGCAAGGCGCATTATATGAGCCGTTTTAACTCGCCCGTGTAAACACGGCTCTAGTTAATTCCAATGACAATTCATCAAAATAACTGGGTGTGAGGGGGGTGTTACCCCCTTCAACAACAGGTGCGCGTGAAACCGGTTGTGGAAGGGGGGGGGGGGGGGGGGACTAGTTCTGGTTAGCGGTTACTCACACAACTAGAGCAGACTGCACCATCGGTAGTTATATTGGTATATTAAATATTGACGAAGTGATGGGCAGACAGAGCCGGATAGTATCAGGAAGTCCCGTGGGTGGCGCCACAATCGCTGTTCCGCACTGAATGTACGCGGCCTGCTGATTTGCCCAATATGTCAAATACACATGTTAATTCATTTATCCCAGTCGGGTTTCGAACCCCTCCGTTCATTGCTATTTATACCTATATATAAAATAATTATATATGCCATTAAGATATACAAATATAAAACATAAGAATAGTTGTCATCGTTAGTTAGTCAGATTATTAAAGTGGCTATTTTAATTAGAAGATATGGAAGAAATGAGGTATTTTGTTTTATGGGGTTCTTTTTTTTTTTTTTTTTTCTTGAAGATTTATACTGCCTATCATGGATAAGTCTGAATAGACTTGTTTTCACCATTAGACAGTTTGTCGATAGAAAGCCCGAGCCTACACTTTTACCGACCCAAGGGATTTTTAACCTCCCACACCACATAGACATGGTATGAGAGCAACCAGCCTTTGATGACGCTGTAAGTTATACACAGCGGTGGAAATCCAAATTGGCAGAGGTGGGGGCATGGGGAATCGAAGCACCGACCTTCAGATTAGGAGTCCGACATAGAAAAAAAGTCAGACACTCTAACCACTCCACCACAGAGAACACCAGTTTTTGATTCAAACAAGTGAACTACGTTTGCACCTAACTATGTTGTGTACAGTAAAACCGCTCTAAATCGACCGACCATGGGGCCGACTTTGAATGGTCCATTTACGGAGGTGGTCGGTTTAGGGAGTTTTTTTGTTGTTGTTACAATGGTATTGTATGGGCGATCGTTTGGGACCCAAATAAAGCGATCGATATATGGGAGTGGTCGATCTGTGGATGTGGTCGGTTAGAGAGGTTTTACTGTAGTCCGATAATGATTTGAACGTACATATCCAACTTAGATACTGCTGCACTTATGAAACATTTCTCGTTGCATTGAAGGAAATATTACATTAAGTCAATTTAATAGGACCTGTTACTGCGGCAGCCTATGGTGTAAGGATTTTGATGTGCATGCCAAAATTAATTTGGCATGGTTTCTCTTCAGATATCTCCAATATTAGCCATTTAAAATGAAAGTTACTTCGAAGTAAAATAAACTAGATTAAACTTTTGTTTTTTATTGAGGCTGTATATATACTGTCCATAGCATATAAGCCCGGGTACCCAGGATTGTTTTCAATGCTGGCCAGTTGTAGTGTTGGTGTTATCTTACCACACAGTAGCTGCTGATAAGTTATTTGATTGCCTGCATTTCAGTAGCAGATAGATAATTGGTTGGTATGGTTAGTAGCCTATGTTAGTGTTTTTGGATTTTCTTGGTATATATGTATTTTATTTTGTTCTACTCTTAAACTAGACTAGCCTACTCCTATTTACATATCATAGGCTTGTACGTAGCTGTGTGGTGTGTTATCTGGCTACTCTTGGCATGGTTACCTTCCATTGGGCGTCTCGCTGGTGGGCCGTGACATATCACATGCCCCTTTGCAGTGCAGCTTAGTGGGGGTTTCCTAGCCTAATTTGCACAGATATTTTTTGAAAGTTTTTAGGTCAGGAATTTGTCGTTCCTTTACCGTTTGGGCATTCCATACCTTGGCAGCCATTTCCAGTGTGCTTCTCTCATGAGCTTTTATTTGGCTTCTGGTCTGCTTCAGTAGTGGCGCATTATTTGCTCTAGTAGCCCTTTGTGGTTTCATTAGGAGTTTATTGTTTTGACTATAGCTATATGCTAATGTTTTCAAATGAATTATTCTCCTATTTTCTAGTATTTTCACTTTGGTTCTTTTGTGTATGTCATAGGTGGGGTGCAGCTTGTCTACTCTTAGACAGATTTTTAGGACTCTGTTCTGCAGTATTTGCAATTTTTTTAGTAGTTCTTTTCTCACACCCATGTAGTTTACATCTCCATAGATTATAATGATCAATCAACTGTATTTATTTAAAGCTGCATAGTCCGAGGAAGCATACAATTATCAAAACCAAAACAATTATCTAGAATTGATTCTACCTATCTAACTTAAATACACTTATTAAGAATTTATTGACACAAAGAAGGGAATACTGAGTCAATTTAATCGAATATGTTAGTGTTAAAGCCTATGGTGTTAGAGTTTTGGTGTGCTTGCCAAAACTAATTTGACCTATATGCACTTAAAATATCTCACAAATTAGATAAATGTTACTTAAGATAAATAGTTACGGTAAATAGGTACGGTAGATTATAATAATCAATTTAATATAGTTATCTCAGAAAAATGGCAGAAACTGAAAACCATCGGACTATGCAACTTTAAGAAAAATGCAGAAACTCAAAACCCTCGGACTATGCAATTTTAAGTATCAGTAGAGACCCCCCCCCCCCCATGCCCCACCCCCTCCCCATCCGACAAAGCGCCATCCTGTTTATCCAGTCATGGCATCGATGTCCCTGCGTAAGGGATGTATGCGCCCCCTGCTGGAAATTGTCCTTATGTGGGCGTGTGATATGTCGTGACGTCATGACACATCGTTCTTAGTCTCCTCGTGTCTGGGTGTCTGGATAGGCGAAATGTTTATATATAAATGAGTAGGATAGTGAGCAGGCGAGTGGTGGCGCCACCGTCGGATTTGAAGCCTGAGCAATAGAGGCTCAACCACTCGCTTATTGGTGGGTGGGTGTTAGGATAGTATAGAATTCCGGGTTATTATACTCATATATATATATAAAATCCTCCAGTGCAACTGACACTTGTCGACACCCATTGGAGGCGAGGTGGGCCACAGGTGGCACCACCAGTCAAGTGTGGAGTCTTACGGAGAATAGCAATCGGTAATATCAATAATATCAGTAATATCAATAATTAGAACAATTCCTTTCCGTATTTGTATACTCGCGCATGATACTCCGATGCGATTGACACTGGTCAACATCCGGTGGAGCGAGGTGGGCTGAGATGGTGCCACCGGTACAGTCATGCATCTTATGGAATATAATAATAATACTAATAATAAGTAACATTCCCTTCCATATCTTTATACTCGCATAGTACGTTATACATCACATAATATATAACCTTTCATGTATGTATCCTATGTTGACTGCTCGTTACCTCCGCCCTCTCCCCCCCCCCATCCCCCCACACCTCTCTCCTCCCCCTCTCCTCACTATATCAGTATGATAGTTGATACAGAAAGTTATGTCCGTTGAATGTTATTGTGCTGGAGAGAACCCCTCCCCCGTACACACACATCTCCACACACTCTCAGTGGACCATGTGTGGCGCCACCTGGGGTAAATGGCACAAAGCGAAAGCAGTTGACTTATATACATGTCATAGCATTGTTAAACTTGCCTAATCCGTTGGTTTTGAGTGTTTGCTATTTAAAACAACAATAATAATATATTCGAGTGATCATTATGATCTACTTTAGTGTAGTTTGTAGTAGCTTTTATTATAAATAGCTTTTTCTTTTTCTTTAAAAAAAAGTGAAAACATGATGAATAAATTTGGTGTGCACACCGAAATGTCAGACATCCTATGCTTGCATGACTGACAGTGGTGACGGGTTCTATTAAATCGACTTAATATTCCTTCTGCGCCTATTCGGCCTTTTGGCTAAGATCAAAGCCTTTTGGTGCCGGTCGCCGGGTAAATCTGGGGATCCGGAGGTACCCCCGCACACGAGGTCAAAGGACTGAGAGGCGGCCCATGGGCACCTATCCAATGAGGATTTTCTTAGGATAGGAGGACACCGCAAAGAATATATAAATAATTAAATGCCGACTGAGCACACCATTATCTAATGTGGATGTGTAGAAACAAATGTAGTGAAGCGCTTTGGGTTTCGATAATGTTATGCTTTCATCGGATTATGAAACTTCAGGATGAAGCGGACTGTTTAATGGGTCTTTATGGCCGAGCAACATTAAGATGGGTGCAGCCTTGTGCACACGCCTTGCGACTTTATAGTGCTGCCCTACTGGGAAACCAGGTACCGAGTATTCCACTCTCATATTATTCTTATACTGAGCAGACTAGTCTTTGCCTTATCCTACTATTAGTAATGCCAAGTGCCAGGATAGGTAGCGACAAGTATCAAATTTGTAAGTCACTGGTGACTCAGTTGAGTTGGGGTTTGTCCCTCCAACCTCACGAATGGGAAGTCTCTAGCGCTCATACCGATTCGGCCACCTAGTCCGGTAAGATGAGACGTGTGTGTGTTGGGGGGGGGGGGGGGGCGTTGTTCAGTGTAAGAAATCAAATCACGACAATTCAAGCAAGCCATGCTCGTGCGCACACGCAGCTCCTGTCACGTGTCACGTGGTTATGCGCACGACACATGAGGGTGTATGCGTGTGTCTACGGCCTGTGCTGCACTGTGGTAGCTCCCACGAGGCTTCAGCGATGAAAGATCTCCGCGATTTGTCCTATACCTACTGCAATCGTGCAGCACGATCAACATATATGCACTACTAATACGTTGTTTGATGCTGCAGCAACATCAGCGTATACTACTAATAAATGCTTCAAACGCCGCAACACTATCAGCGTATACTACTAATAAATGCTTCAAACGCCGCAGCACTATCAGCATATATCAATATATATGAAACCTGACTTCCAGGAATTTTCCACGATTCCCTGACAATGCTAAACCTATGGGAGAATATCAGCATTTCCGCTTTTTTTCCCGGAGACCACTTTCATCCCTGACTCACACACTCACACACTGACTGACTGATTGACTCACACTCACTCACACACTCACTCACCCACTCACTCACACACAACCTCACCCACTCACTCACCCAATCACTCACACACTCACCACCCACTCACTCACACACTCACTCACACACTCACTCACACACTCACTCACTCACTCACACACTCGCTCACACACTCACTCACTGACACGCTCACACACTCACTCACACACTCATACACACACTCACACACCCACTCACACACACACCCTCACACACTCACTCACTAATAAATGCTTCAAACGCCGCAGCACTATCAGCATATACCAATATATATGAAACCCGACTTCCGGGAATTTTCCACGATTCCCTGACAATGCCTAAACCTATGTGAGAATATCACCATTTCCGCTTTTTTTCCCGGAGACCACTTTCATCCCTGACTCTTTCAGGGAGTGCCTATATGTGAGTCAGACCGGGTGCGGTGGCCTAATCGGTAGAGCGTGGGCCTCACGTGTGGAAGGTCGGGAGTTCGGTTCCCGGTCGAGTCAAACCAATGACTTTAAAATTGATACTTGTCACATCCTAGCCTGGCGCTTGGCATTAATAGGATAGAGCAAGGACTGGTTAGCTCAGTGTCATGCTAATGTGACTGAGTGGGCCAGCGGGTCATGGTGCCAGCGGCCTGATTTCTCAGTGGGGCAGCACTATAAAGTCGCCATGACTGCACAATTTCACAAGTCGGTACCCATCCTGATATGACCTTATATGTTGCTAGGATGTAAAACAACACAAACAACCAAAATATGTGGGTCATTCTCAGAATGTGTACCACATTTTTGGTTTCCACATTACATTGTTAAAGCTGCATAGGTTTGTTTGTTTGTTTGTTGTTGTTTTACGTCCTAGCAACATCTAAGGTCATATCAGGACGGGGCATAGGTAGATTATAACAATCAATCTAATGTATTTATCTCAGAAAATGACAGAAACTCAAAACCATCGGACTATGCAACTTTAAAGGAAAGTGACGGTGAATTTGAAGAGTTGATAGAATAGCCTTCTGACCCTGGTTATCGCAGGTGGTGACCCATAGAGGTGGCCTTACACTCGCCGGGCACAGTTTATTCACCAAGCATCTTCATCTTACTCATAGACTACAGTGGGTCATCCGTGTTAGAAGTATATATGTTAGTGCAGAGTCAGGACGGTCTGAACTGTTAGTAACTGTTAGTAAGCCATCTAGGTCAGGGTGACCTGTTAGTGCACACTTAGGGCAGTCTCAACTGTTTGTATGCGATCAGAACAGTGTGATACACACATACACATGGCAGTAAATAGGTTTAGATAGCTCATTTGACTCTGGCTGGCTATATCATATATATGTGTGTAGTTTCGATGGTGTTTAAATAACCAGAGGGTGCTAAGGACCCATGTGTTACATGTGTTTGTTGGTCCTTGACACTGGCTATGTGTGTGTTGTTTCGACAGTGTTTAAATAAACAGAGTATGCTATGGACCTGTGTGTTACATGTGCTTGTTGGTCCTTGTCAGTGGCTATATGGGTGTTGTTTCGACAGTGTTTAAATAACCAGAGTATGCTACGAACCTGTGTATTACATGTGCTTGTTGGTCCTTGTTAGTGGCTATATGGGTGTTGTTTCTAAGGTGTTTAAATACCCAGAGTATGCTAAGGACCCATGTGTTACATGTGTTTGTTGGTCCTTGACAGTGGCTATATGGGTGTTGTTTTGATGGTGTTTAAATAACCAGAGTATGCTACGGACCTGTGTGTTACATGTGCTTGTTGGTCGTTGTCAGTGGCTATGTGTGTTGTTTCTAAGGTGTTTAAATAAGCAGAGTATGCTAAGGACCCATGTGTTACATGTGTTTGTTGGTCCTTGACATTGGCTATATGTGTGTTGTTTCGACAGTGTTTAAATAAGCAGAGTATGCTACGCACCTGTGTGTTACATGTGCTTGTTGGTCCTTGTCAGTGGCTATATGGGTGTTGTTTCTAAGGTGTTTAAATAAGCAGAGTATGCTAAGGACCCATGTGTTACATGTGTTTGTTGGTCCTTGTCAGTGGCTATATGGGTGTTGTTTTGATGGTGTTTAAATAACCAGAGTATGCTAAGGACCCATGTGTTACATGTGTTTGTTGGTCCTTGTCAGTGGCTATATGGGTGCTGTTTCGACAGTGTTTAAATAACCAGAGTATGCTACGAACCTGTGTATTACATGTGCTTGTTGGTCCTTGTTAGTGGCTATATGGGTGTTGTTTTGATGGTGTTTAAATACCCAGAGGGTGCTAAGGACCCATGTGTTACATGTGTTTGTTGGTCCTTGTCAGTGTATATATGTGTGTTGTTTCGACGGTGTTAAAATATCCAGAGGATGCTCAGGACCCATGCGTTACATCTGCTTGTTGGTCCTTCTCAGATCTGCGCTGAGATGAACTCTCCGACTGTGCCGAGCGTGAAGCGGTGGGCGGGCATTCGCGGACACTGGCAGAGCATCGTCTCGGAGGTGGCCGGAACCCTGCCTCAGGTGGGTACTACAGCAGGGGAAAGGACGTCCGCTAAACCAAAACAGCCAAATGAAAATGCGTTAAGTTTAGCCCTTTGGGGCTGGAAGCATCTGGGTGGGCCCGCAAGTTCCATACGATTACAGCCCGAGAGCACCTGTAGTTGAATTGCATTTCTAGAAACGTTTTCCTGAGAATTTGTAGATCATATCAGAAATACAGTGCTACCCGATTACAGGTGCATTCAGATGCTCCTGGACTATAAACACCAAAACCCGTGGGCATACCCGGCCACTCCTGGTTAATTGAAATAGGTGTGCCTTTTGATGGATTTTGTTGTCTTAAGTCATTGGTTTGACTCACACCAGTCAACTTGGAAAGCAGGTGCTCAATTCATTCAGCCATCCCTTGGTTAACAATTATCAACATTATTGCAAGTGTATAAAGAGTGCAATTTGCCATGACTCTCCGACTCCCATAACAAAAACGAAATAGAATCTTGGATCTTGTGCCACAAATTGTTAGACACCACAAATTGACCTAGACTTACACCTATACAATGTGACTTGTATTTGTATTTTGAAAAGCAAACGCAACCAGAATGGCTGGTTACACATGATGCTAAAGTCCAAGATGCAATGAGCTCAATTGCTGTCCGGACTCCACCTCACCCACACCTCTTCTATCACCTCTCCGCTGCTGGTCTCGTCCTTGATAGTGTCTAAAAAGAGTTCTTGCAGAGGGAGTCGGCCAGCGTTTCACCCTGTACCTCTTACTCTGTCCGTGTCTCTGGTTTGCCGAATGGTCACTACAGGGCATGGAGGCATGGCCCTTTGACTCAACTCTCCTCATTTCTCTTTCCTCTATACTACCCTTTCTTTTTTTTTCTCCCGGGCTTAATCCTCCCCCTGATTAAGGGAGTTGTTTGCTTGGGTGGGGCCCTTTTCCTTTTTCACTGTTTCGCTTTCCACCTTCTTGCTGCAGATCCCACCTTTCCTCCACCCTTCCTCCCAGCCCATCGGTGACTGAACACAAGTGCACTGCTACAATCGGACCGAGGAGAACCGGTGCTGCTCCAACGACTTGTCGTTATTGTTGTAAAGAACCCCCCCCCCCCCCCCGCTTCTACAACCGCCCCCTCTGAAGTTTATTCTTCATCCAAAAAATGGACCGATTTATCGGGGCCGTTTTTTAATGCTGCAGTCCTGCAGCCTGTAACCGTCACGGTTACTCATACTCATACTCATACTCATCCGCTTCTGATTTTGTTAGGCTTATAGCCATGTGGGACTGCCTTTGGCGGTGCCCCATGAAGATTTGCAGCTTTCAGTGCACGAAACAAAAGGAAGCAATGAGCTGATGTTTAGTTCCTTCTTTCTCCACAGGGTGGCGCCGAGTACCTGGGCTTTCTTTATGACACGTCACAAGACATCCGGTTGAACAATGCGGAGATTCTGGAGACGGCGGGCGCCAACAGGCCATTTGCAGGGCACTTTGAGGTAATCAAAGATTTATTGTTATTTAACTATATTGTTGTTTATTTAATATATGTATATACCGATACTAACTCGCACCAAACGGACAAAAGAAATGCATTTAATCCTATTCTACCTAATGCCCCAGTCACACTACTGCTTTCGACCACTTTGCGACCACAGAAAGGGTTGGTCGCAAAGAGGTGGAAAGAGGTCTTCAATAGTCTCTTACCTCCTTGCGACAATGTTGGTCACAAGGAGGTTGCAGCTACTACACAAAAAAACTTCCTTGTGGCCAAAATGGTCACCTAGAGGCCGGTGACCATTGCTTTGTTCGCAATGAGGTTGTTGGTGACTAGGGGGTTCTTTGGTCCAAAGTGGTCACAAAGTGGTTGGAAGCGGTCGCAAGCCGTAGTGTGACTGGGGCTTAAGTTATTTATTTAATCCGCACTTTGCTAGCCTACATATATATGTTACAGACGGAAGACAAATGTTATGATACTGACAAAAAAACAAACCTACACAATTTAGAACAATGCCCTCCCCTCCACACAAAAAATATGAATAAATAAATGTGGGGCAACCATTCTGTGTGAGGTTTTGAGTAAGCCTCCACTCTCACTTAGCTCAATGCATGCCATTTAACGATAGGTCTTTTTGTAAGCCAACCAAAATCAAATACTGAATGCAAACCTCATTTACCATATTGTCTCAAATTACCATGGAAAGCTTTAGCTTTAATTATATATACATATATAGTCTGCACTGACCTCTCAGGCAAGGACCCACATAGACAGGTGGGCATGGATAGGGTGATGACATCAGGGAGCCTAGGTGGTGTAATGGTTAGCACACTGGCCCGGAATGCAAGAGATGTGGGTTCGATTCCCGCTCTAGGCACAATGTTTCCCCTTTTCATCACCCACACGACACATATATATATTATTATATATATGCCTTATATAAATATTATATAAGTATTAAAATCTGGTCAAGTGCAGGTGGTGCCGCCATCGAACAGAAAGGAAACTAACCCAGTATGAGGTAACTAATAAGTTATGGTTGGTGTTAATTAAGCATGTAAGTAATTTGGTGCTGGACGCCCCTTTGGCATCTGTCTGCGAACAGGTTTGCGGTGAGCCTGTTGTGGTGGTGAATGTGCACACGGAGGCGGAGGTGGCAGCTCTCACTGTGTCCGACATGGCGTCCTGTCTCGATGAGCAGATGTCCGAACTGCGAACAGTCATCGTCGCAGGCCATCTCAATCTTCATACCGCAGGTAAGTCACAAGCGCACCTCATTGCTCACTTTTTAACATTCCGTATTACTGGGTGCGGTGGCCAAATCGTTAGAGTGCATGCCTCCCGTGTAGGAGATCGGGTGTTCAATTCCCATTCGAGTCAGACCAATGGCTTACAAAATGTATCCTTGTCGCTTCCTAGCAAGGGGCTCGGCATTATTAGAATATGGCATGTACTGGTTGCCTTGGTGTCAGGATAATGTGACTGAGTTGGATATCGGGTCATGGCCTAATCTCCCAGTGGGGTAGCACTATTAAGTCGCCTTGAGTGCGCACTGTCATAAGTCGGTATCCATCCTGATATGACCTTAGATGTTGCCAGGACGTAAAACTCCAAGAACCAACCAACATTCCGTATTAGTTTGAAATGTTATATAATGGCAGGATATCGCTGACTCATGCCTTCATCTACACGCAGGGTGAAGGCAGAGATCTGCATTAAATTGAGTTTGGGTAGTCCTAGAGTTGGAGAGACATGGTTTCAGGTCTCAGTCTTTGCGACCCAAAGTTATTGTCTGCAGGGATGAAAGATGTCTGCGATTTCGCAGATTTCAACGATTTGTTATATTCACTAATTAACTTCACCAAATGCCGAGATATATATATTCATGACAGCAATTTGTTTGTTTCAATCCCATTCTTATATGACCTTAGATGTTGCTAGAACATAAAACTATGGTATGGGCGATGATACAGTCACACTAAGGACAGTTGAAACTAGATAAAAGATTCACCCCATACTGACAGTACAGGGTGAATGACAACGTAGTCTAAATAGGGGCGAAAATAGCTTTAGTATGGAACAGGAAGTAGAATGCCGGCCACCAGTGTCAAATGGTTACTTATATCGGCACAGATTTGGTGAAATAGGAGAGAATGCAAAAAGACAAGATGGCGGCCATAGAACGCCATCGATTTCACTTTTAAAGTCTATTAAATTGCATGTTTTATTACATTTTTCAACTCAAAGTTAGCGGGGGAAATATAAAAACATATATAAAGAATAAATATTGCTTCTTAAATTAAGACATTATTCACTCAATTAATTTCCCCAGCATGTCGAAATTCTTCGCCAGCTTTTCTAATGGGTTGGTTTTCACCCCTGTACTGTAAGTACGGAGTGAATCTTTTATCTAAGTTGAAACCTGACTTTTGGCAGTTTTCCCGCGATTCCCTGACAGTGCTAATCCTATGGAGGGAAATATGCGTTTTCACAGAAACGCGCCATTTGTAAAGTAGGCCTAACAATGACTTGTTTCTGCCTGTGTCCACTAGGTGGCACCAAGATATCGTCCCCCATATTTCCGCATTTTTTGCCAGGTAGCAGGGACACATCCACTTAACACAAATTTTATTTTTAATAAGCCTGCACTTTAAAATTCATTAGAAAATTTCTGTTATTGCGGAATAATAACGGTAAATATCACATTTCCTTGTGGGGGAGGGGAAACTAATATAAATTATATCGACTGTTATTATTAAAGAGCTGTTTGTTAAACAGGAAAATAGACCAGTACATTTGATACAATTTATAACCTGGCATGTTGTGGTCCTTGTACCCGAGCCTGACTATTCTCTTCATAAGAACAGGGTCCATACAGGGCCTGGAAAGTTTTGAAACTTCATTTGCCCCATTTCAACGCCTTGAAAAGCCTTCAATTGAACCAGTTTTGGGTAATTAGTCTCATAAAGCCTTGAATTTCATTAAAGTGTCCCCACTGACCTAAATAAGTCTGAATCGCCATTTGCCATTGTTGTTTTTTTCCTGAAATCCAAAATGAAAATAGTCTTGAATTCCTATCAAAAACAGCCTTGAAAAGCCTTAAAATAGCCTTGAATTCCATATCTTTACATGTGTACGGACCCTCTAAGTGTAATAAACTTGAATGGTGACGCAACGCGCAGAACCAAGTGTAAACCTTGTGTGCTTGTGCACTCAGGGACCCAGTTGGAGGAGCGTGGTTACCTCGGCCTGTGTCCCGCATCACCAAGGCAACACTCAAACATGGTCCCGCCCTGCTTCCTGGTTAACCGCTGCGCGCACGATCTGCATACAGGTAGGTAACATTGGGTTATTTTATTTGGGGTTGAAATGGATAAGGCTTCTAAATTACGTATATGGTACTTAAATAAGTATGTGATGTACAACGCATTGTGCGAGTATAAAGGCACGGAAGGGAATCATTATGTTATATATTTTATTACACCGAATACTCTGTACTGCCTCCTTCCCATACTCATGACTGGTGGCGCCACATGACCGGAGCTCCCCCGCACCTGCTAGCACAGGGAAACCTCACTCGCGTTGCAGGATTATATATTTATTTAAAATTGGATTGTCTGATGGTGTTGAATTTCGGTCATTTTCTGAGATAAATATATATTAGGTTGATCGCTATGACCTACCTTACTTTAGTCTGAAGTAACTTTTATTTTAAAAGGCTAACTTTTGAGATATTTGAAGTGCAAACATGCCAAATTAATACTGTGACACCTTAGGCTACTGCAGTGAATATGTGAGTGAAAGTAACATAATATGGCCGGAAGACCACTGCCTCAGCGCTGAATAAAATGATCATTTACCCCCCCCCCCCCCACCCCCCGACCAATTTTTTTTTAATGAAACGCTTGCATGTTGCTGTTTTCTTTATTGTTTTTTATTCATATGACAGTAAATGAAACATTTACACATAATTGCTTTCCTTGTTTTTGATTCGGTGGACCGTAAATGAAAACCTTGTATGTTGCTGTGTTTATTGTTTTGGATTCTTGCACATAACTGCTTTCCTTGTTTTTGATTCGGGGAACCGTAAATGACAAACTTGTATGTTGCTGTTTTTATTGTTTTTGATTCATGCAACACTAAATGGAGTATTTGCACATAACTGCTTTCCTTGTTTTTGATTCGGGGGACCATAAATGAAGAGCTTGCACACTGCTGCTTCCCTTATTGTTTTTGATTCTTGTGACAGTAAATGA
Source organism: Branchipolynoe longqiensis (assembly GCA_030323885.1). Taxonomy (NCBI): domain Eukaryota; kingdom Metazoa; phylum Annelida; class Polychaeta; order Phyllodocida; family Polynoidae; genus Branchipolynoe; species Branchipolynoe longqiensis. The sequence continues at coordinate 23,183,848 of CM059194.1, forward strand.
GATGAGCACAGGCTGCTGCTTTCCTTATCCACAAAACTGTAATTGACAAAACAATGACTGTACATTACTGCCTTCGTCCAGGATGGTGCGAGGAGGTGAAGGAAGGCTTGACGAGTCCCTGGATCCCTGACCGGTGGCGCTGGGGCGGCTCGGTGAGCGATCACCACCCAGTCTGGGCAGAGTTCTTCACGCGCCCACCCTTGCCACATCACAACCCGTCCGACCTTACAACCCATCTTGCACCCCTCAAGCTCGCCAGCTCCCTTTCCGGTGCCGGAGATGGTTGCTGACATCTGTTCAACCCATGTCGCCGAAGCCGCAGCCGCAGCCACAACCGCAGCCGCAGCCAGCTCTCCGACATGGTTGCTGTCTGAGCAGGGACGGGCTGGGACATGCGTCTATCTATCCGTATCCGTATCCATATCCATATCCAATGCTGCCTCCATGCGAGTATATCTGCTGGTCAAAAAGAACCCGTGTGGGAAAGGACAGGAAAGCGCATGATGGAATAAACCCGCAACACAGACTTTGGAGCTACCAGTGTCTGATCATTGCGAGGTGTACAGAACCAGAGGACGATTTGTAGGATCTGGCTTCTAATGGCTGAATGCTATGAACGTATTACTTACATTGAAATTTGCAGTGGAATTGCATGATGGTCATTTCACTGCTTGCCAACGGGTTATTATTGTCCGCCGTCTACCAGCTTCCTTTGTCTGCCATGTGTACAGCCAAAGTATTCTTGAGCTAATTTGATTGAATGGCTGAGAATGAGATCATGTAGACAATATAATAATATAAAATTCCAAAGAGAAAGCCATAAATTGTATATAGCTCAACTAATTATCAACAATTAGATGTATGAACAAGGTGTTCAGTTCACTTGAAACCAGGATCGGGAAAATTCTATGGGATTAAAGTAATTCATACCAGGTCAGTTTTTCATATACAGTAAAACCTCTCTAAATCGACCGACCATGGGACCGACTTTAAATGGTCCATTTAGGGAGGTTGTTGGTTTAGGGAGTTTTTTTGTCATTACAATCTTATTGTATGGGCGATCGTTTGGGACTCAAATAAAGCGATCAATGTAGGGGAGTGGTCGATCTGTGTAGGTGGTCGGTTAGAGAGGTTTTACGGTAGTGTTCCAGAGAAAGGGCCCCAGCAATAAAATGGTTAAAATGCAGGTCTATTCTTGAAGCTTCTAGGAGATTTGGGTTGAGTCAACATCTCATAGCTATTGCGATACTGGATACAGAATCATGGGCTGGCTTTATAGAATCCATGACAGCAATAACTGACATCAGTCTTTGCCATATAACCTGCTGACTGGTGATAAGCGGTAGACTGCAACAGTCGCAGCTCCTTGCACGAAATACTGCTCTATGATATGTGTAATTGTTGAAAGCCTCGTTATGAGTAGTGGTCATGTGCAGCGTTTGTGAAACAAAGCCTTATGGGTAATGTAGGGAAGGGATACTGATGCCTTAGTAGGTGTACCAATTTAATAGCTTGAGTTGACGATATTAATCAGAGTAGATGACAAAATAATAGTTGATTGTGAATCAGGTTGAGGAGCCACTGATCGAGCACTCAGCCCAGGGTCTGACCAAGCACTCAACTTAAGGTCTGACCAAATATCAGCCCATGGTCTGACCAAGCACTCAGCCAAGGTTCTGACCAATCACTCAGCCCAGGATCTGACCAAGCACTCAGCCCAAGGTCTGACCAAGCACTTAACCCAAGGTAATAAAACACTCAACTTAATGTCTCTCCAAGCATCAGCCCAGGGTCTGACCAAGCATCAGCCCATGGTCTCACCAAGCACTCAACCCAAGGGTCTCACCAAGCATCAGCCAAGTTGGAATTTGCAAATTAAAGTGCTAAATATTTAGTTAATTTGCGATTTATCATAGCCAGCTACTTTTGCGGTGAATAATTGATTAAATCATGTATATTAATAGACTTTAAAAGTCAAATCGTGAGCTTTCTGTGGCGGCCATCTTGGTTCCCATAGATTCTCTACAACCGCTCTCGGTCATGTGATGATGGAATCCCGCCCGTGACATCATTCATGCATTACAGACCTCAGCACCCTCCCCATACAATTTTCAGTTGTATAAACTGAACAGTGTGCTTGGAGAGTCTTGTCTTTTTGTATTCTCTCTCATTTCATCAACTCTGTGTGTGTGTTGGTAGACCATGGGATCGTGGGTTCGAACCCTGGTCGAGTCAAACCAATGACTTAAAAATTGATACTTGTCGCTTCCTAGCCTGGCGCTCGGCATTATCAGGATAGGGCAAGGACTGGTGTGCTCAGTGCTGGCAGCCTGGTCTCCCAGTGGGACAGCACTATAAAGTCGCCATGAGTGCGCACTGTCACAAGTCGGTGCCCGTCCTGATATGACCTTAGATGTTGCTAGGACGTAAAACAACAACAAACAAACTGTGTCATTATACAAAAACCTGGAGGAGCTTCTCTGATTGGTTGATACCAAACCAGTGTTCGCCAAATTCTCTAATGGGTTGTTCTTCACCCCTACTGTAGGTACGCGGTGAATATTCCTTCCCCCGCTGTGAATCAAACGCAATGCTATGTATTACCCACCAATCATGTCCCACCTTTGGCGCCATCTATGACACAAATTAGAACTATTCGGAGTGGGCTATACCGGGTCACTTTAAGTATTATTGATACACCATAACACGGTTTGGCGGCCATCTTGACCTAATTCCTGTTTGCAGGTACACACACGCACATGGCAGTATCATCAGTGTGGCAGTGAGCAATCTTCAGAGAGAAAAAGTTAAATATCTCTAAAACCACACAACCAAGAAACAAACTGATTGGAATACACATAGAAAACATGTTTACCAAAAATATTATATTGAATTGATATGGTTAGGGTTCTGGATTTCTATTCATTTTGAATAAAACTGACGTTTTGCACTGCTGGTACCGGCATACTCAATGCATTGTCAATGGCAGTGAGCAATCTTCAGAGAGAAAAAGTTAAATATCTCTAAAACCACACCAGCTAGAAACAAGCTGATCGGAATACACATGAAAACATGTTTAACAAAAAGATTATATTGAATTGATATGGTTAGGGTTCTGGATTTCTATTAAATTTGAATAAATCTGACGTTTTGCACTGCGCGTACGGCAAATTCAATGCATTGCCGATGGTCGAGAGCAATCTTCATACAGAAAAAGTGAAATATCTCTAAAACCACACCATCTAGAAACAAATCGCTTGGTACACATATAGAAAACATATTCAACGAATAGATTATATTAAATTTATAAGGTATGGGTTCTGGATTTCTATTAATTTTGAATAAAACTAATGCTTTGCACTGTGCGTTCTGGCAAACTCAAGGCTATCAGTCTTTGTTTACCTATAACCGGAAGTGGCCTCGTTCTCGCGAAATTAGGACATGCCCATATAAGGCCAAACCGTGTTATCGTGTATTAAGTGATTTACCCCTTCCCACCTGGTGGCCATTTGAGATCATCTCCACCAACTACCGCCATTTTCAATCGCTCTTTGTTTTGTATTTAATTTGTTTTTGACTAATACATTTGAAGATCTTGAGGTTCACAGAAATTTACTAAGTAGTATTTTTCAATCATATTTTAGGCATATTTTCTATAAACAAAATGTTATTTTTCAAAGAAATATCTAAAAAGGCTTGTTAGTGTGTAAGAAAAGAACTGATGCAATTCATTTCATATTCCATTGAATTCTGATAGAATTTAACCGGAGATGCCGCTTGGGTGGGGGGGGGGACCAGACGGGATGGCCAAATGAGTTAGAGCGTCCGTCTCCGGTGCTGGTAGATCGTTGGGTCGTGGGTTCGAACCCTGGTCGAGTCAAACCAATGACTTAAAAATTGATACTACTCGCTTCCTAGCCAGGCGCTCGGCATTATTAGGATAGGGCAAGGACTGGTGTGCTCAGTATGAGGATATTGTGACTTGAGTGGGATACCAGGTCATGGTGTCGATGGCCTGGTTTCCCAGTGGGACAGCACTATAAAGTTGCCATGAGTGCGCACTGTCACAAGTCGGTACCTGTCCTGATATGACCTTAGATGTTGCTAGGACGTAAAACAACAACAAACAAACAAACAAACCGCCCGGTGGGACGGGTGGAAGGAAAGCTAAACTTGTAGGTGCTATAGCTGGTTTTGAGTGTCTCGCTACCATAATGGGGTGCGGCTATGTGTGTCTGTGATTTAGTAAATGCTGGTTGAGTAGATGGTGCTTTAGCTTAGCGGGCCCCTTGAGGAAGGATGTTACAACTTACAGTGACATGGTTCATGCTACATTTGTTGATAGAATATATGACCTTATTATGGCCTTTATATGACCTAGATTTCCCACCAAATATGACCTTTTTGTTTGAAGTTTACAAGACGGTATTTCCATTAAAAACGCTTTATTTCCAATCAAGTGCTACATAATATGAGAAGTCGCAAAACACTTAACACAAGACCATTTTAACAATGGACGAGGCTATTTGCAGAGCTGCTTTGCTCTGCGAATTAGCGGAAGATTGATTATTATTTGCAGAGCTGCACATAAAGTTCTGTTATTTATGAGTGTTACTATTAAACTGCTAAGATCAAATTCTCTTAGTTCGGAGCGTGACTTAATAATAATAAGAGTGCTAAAATTTCAAATGCCGAATGGACGGCAGTCACTCTCACCGCAAATAATAATCATTCTTCCACTAATTCGCAGAGCAGCTCTGCAAATAATAATCATTCTTCTGCTAATTCGCAGAGCAAAGCAGCTCTGCAAAGCATTACAACGATAACAAAAGGCAAAATAATTCTGCACATGTGCATGCACAGTAAAATGATGCATGCTGATTGGTTGGTTGGAGCTTTGAATTACAGTATTGGTGGCTATAATTCGTAGAGCAGCAGCTCTGCGAATAGCCAGTGCATTTAACAATACTGCATTGTAAGAAATAAATTTACTAAGAAGCCCATCTAAACAAAATTCAATATTTGACCCTATGACCAAAATGATGCCAATATATTACCTTTTTTTGGTCAAATCCAGTATATGACCTTATATGACCTGAGCACACCTCTCTCCTATTAATTTCTATTTTGTTCTCAGATTAGTAAATCTAAATCGGGCTGACTGTTCTAGCAAGGGACATGATAGAGGAACATTACATTAAATATAAAGACCAACGCTTGATTAAATAAGATGTATATATATATAAAACCTCTCTAAGTCGACCGACCATAGAACCGACTTTAAATGTTCCGTTTAGGGAGGTGGTCGGTTTATGGAGTTTTTTCATCGTTACAATGTTATTGTATGGGTGATCGTTTGGGACCCAAATAAAGCAATCGATATAGGGGAGTGGTCGATCTGTGGAGGTGGTCGGTTAGAGAGGTTTTACTGTATATGTATGTGTATATATATATTTGTATTTATATGTATGTCTGTGTATATATATATATATAAAAGGAGCTGAAAACTTGAATTGTGCAGAGGCAGAGTGGATTTTTACATGGAGATTGAAGCTTCATGATATTATTTACCAGTACCCGTCGCTTGTCTTTCACACCAGTAACACTGGCCACACACATTTGTGCTGTCGCTTTTCGCTGACGAGATTTCTTTCTGACAGGCTTGTGCATTTCGTACTCACCAAACGCGTAAACTTCACATTTAGCAGCTAGTCCTCTATTCGCTATGCTCATTTTTGTTGTAGTTGTGGTAGCAACAAATGTTTTTATGGGCCAGGTGCCCCTAGAAAAGGTATTAAATATTCTTCAATGTTGCCTGTAAGGCAGGTAGGTCCTCCCTAGATAAAAGATTCACGCTGTACTGTTCTGTGCAGTAGGGGTGAAGAGCAACCCATTAGAAAAAGTGGCGAACGGCTGGGTAAATTAAATGGGCACCCACATTTGTAATTGAAGGAGCAAAATATATTCTTAACATACCTCTTTATATTTACCCACTACTTTTGATTTGTTAAATAAATTATATTATGTAGTTTAAACACTTCAAAAGTCAAATTGAGACCATTCTGGGACCACCATATTGTTTTTTTTTTGCATCCTCTTCTATTTCACCAACTTTAACCAAATACATATAGACATTGGATACTGGAACCAGGACCTCTACTTCCTGTTAGTACTAAAGCAGTTTTCGCTCATCTTTGGACATGGTTCTCATTCACAGATACTCTGAATAGGCCTTAATCTTGTATCTAGGTCCTCCCTCCCCCCTCCCCCCTTTTCAGCTGCAGTCTAAACCTATCTTGTCAACACTTATAAGTGGAGGCTTGCTGCTCTAACTTCTAAGCGATTCGTCACGCGCGACGGATTGTGATTCGTCACGCGCGACGGATTGTGATTCGTCACGTGCGACGTAGTGTGATTCGTCACGTGCGACGGATTGTGATTCGTCACATGCGACGGATTGTGATTCGTCACGTGCGACGGATTGTGATTCGTCACGTGCGACGGATTGCCCGGTGCAGCTCAGTGCGGTGACGAGTTTTCAGAGGTGGCCCGTCGAGTCACCTATGATGTAGTCAGATTTTCGGGTGACTGCGGTACCATATATACGCGAATATAAGTCAACTTCGAGTATAAGTCGAGGGGATTGTTTGAAGGAAATATCTGGAATTAGGCCTAAACTGACTATAGGTTGAGCTTCATTTTATTTACTGACAAATTAAACTTCATTTGTACACATGAACAAATATTCAACAAGATGACAACACCACTGGTCACTCACACTTCAATGTCAGACTCGTCATCAGAGTCCTCCAGTAACCGCATTATCTGCACATGACTAAGAGTATCACTGTAATATTCATCATCAGTGTCAATGTCAATGTCCTCAGAGTCATCACTGACTGACTGAGTTGGACTCATCTCGCCATAAGATGTCGTCCTGGGTGCCATCCATGCTCCCTCGGGAGGTATGGTGAGTCTGAGACAACCTCAGAATAGGAGATTTTTGTCTGTGGTAAATTTCATCGACTTATATTTGAGTGTGTATGGTAGTCATGGCAACCAGTTGCGGTGTAACCTCCATTTATACACGAGCTTACACGTGGTCGCTATTACTGCCATTATCGTATCTCACCAACCGCAGCTGTCTTGTAGCAAATGAATCATTTGATTTATAACCCTCGGTGTAAGAGCTTTAGCGAATAATCACGTTTACAACTGCATAGTCCGATGGTTTTGGAGTTTCTAACAATTTCTGAGATACCAAATACTATATTAGATACTATCTGAGATACTGTATTACTGTTAGCTTAATCGTTATAATCTACATTAAACGGACCCGGTATAGGCTGCTGAGACTCGTACTGTACTCCGACAAATGGTCTCCAAGCATACCTTTGCAGGTTTTCAGTTTATGCAACTGTATACGGGGGGGGGGGGGGGGGGGGGGGGGGGGGGGGAGAGAGTGCTGAAATTGGTTGCTCCTGTTGTGTTGTAGTTAGTCCAGCAGCACTGACGAGGCTTTTAGACAACCATATAGATAAATGTTAGAATTTGCAATCTAAAATCCAAAATATAAACTTCAAATGTTTATTTCTCATAACCAGCTACTTTTTGTGTGAATAATTGATTAAATCATGTAGATTAATAAACTTTAAAATTTGAATTCAGAGCTTTCTGTGGCTGCCATCTTGGTGGTTGCCATGGATTCCCGTGTGTGTGTGGGGAACCCCTCTAGGTCATGTGATGAGGGAATCCCACCTATGATGTCATTCATACATCACAGACCTCAATACTCTTCTCCCATATGTTCAGTTGCATGAACTGAAAAAAAACTAAGCAAAGGTATGTTTGGAGAGCTTTTGATGGTGGATTTGTTTGTTTCTGGGTGAGGTATACCAGCAGTAACAGTTTCTATTAAATGGACTCAGTATTCACTTCTACCCAGAAAGATGTTTGATAGGTGCACAAGTATCTAAGTTGAATATGTGTGTTCATTTTTTTTATAAGTGTTTTGCTTTCGAAAAAATGTACGCCGTTATCGGACTATGCAGCTTTAAGTTGTAATTATCGAAAATGTGTTATTCATGAATATGTTATTTTACGAACCAAATGTGTGTTCGTGTGAAAATGCACCGGTACCTGTACATAAAATGTATGTATATTTTTGCACACCTCTCCAATATAATCGGAGTGGACGGAGATTCTCGGATGCCATAAGGATCAATGGAACTTTTGGGGGAAATATACAATTGAACAGGGGTGTGCATGTATTAAAACAGCCGTATTCTCGCGGGTTAACGCCCTGGGTGTTTAAATTGGCAAATCACTGAAGTGGGAGGGGGGAGGCATTTACCCACACATGGGCGTTTAAGGGGTGGGTGTTTACGAAATATTAGCCAAGTGGGAGGCGCGTGTGGTAACCCACACATGGGCGTTAACCCGTGAGAATACGGTAAGTACTGTAATGAGTATGTAGTATTCAAACCCGGTTTTAACCATCTGTCAAACCTATGACATCATGTACATCCTAAATTATTTGAAAATATTGATTTAGAGGGATAGCTAATTTTTTCTTTTTAATTTGCTCATCACATTAAATCGCCACATCCATTTGAACATCGCATCTCATCGCACTTTATCCCAGGCTTTTGGCGTTTTGCTATTTTAGACGAGAGATTTTTTTTTCTCAAAAGAAAATGTTTTGTGTTTCACCCTCAGTGGGCCTTGTATGTGGATTGTGTCATTGTATGCTGACAGGTGTTGAACCACTGGACTCATGTTGTTGAAGTCATCATCATCATCGTCACCATCACCACCATCATCATCACCGCCACTATTACCACCCGACATAATCATAATCGTCAGTCCAGGAGGACTTGTTTGTATAAATTAATGTATAATAAATGAAATATTAGCAATACTGGTCTTCCTATCTTGTTATTGATAATCGAGTGCTCACATTGAAACAGTCCGGTTTTAGTTTGTTTGTTTAACGAGGACCCCCCCCCCCCCCCCCCTAGACCCCCTAGCACAAAAAGTAAACATCGGCTATTCGGGGTCATACAGTGCGGTTAAACATCGGAGAAAAAAAATTAAAAATCATTTAAACAGACTACATCGCCATTCCACCACGCGGTGCATTGTGGGACGCATGGAAGAAAAACAAACCTGTGAGAAGCACATGGCTCATGCTAATACACTGGGGACCGTTATGAAATGTGCTAGTTTCAGCTCATCTCAGCTCTTGTTTGAAACATAGAAAACTAACTAAAAAAATATATATAAAATAATAAATTAAGATATTAATCTTTTATCCAGCATTGTATTTACATTAATATAATCAGCACATATTATGCCATGTGCATTTAGATTTTTGCCGTACGCGTATCGGCAAACTCAATGGCTGTACGCCTTTGCTTAGCTGCCAACGCCTTTTTTAGCGCATGCGTAGTCGGATCGGTGATCTCGTCTATTGGTTGGTTGTTGGGGTTTTATGTCCTGGCAAAATCTAAGCTCATATCAAGATGGGTGCAGACCTGTGACTGCACTCGTGGCGTCTTTATAGTGCTGCCCCACCGGGAGACCAGGCCACCAGCACCGTGACCTGATACCCCACTCACATTATCCTGACACTGAGCCAATCAGTCCTTTCGCTATCCCTAATAATGCCGAACGCCTGGATAGGAAGTGACAAGTATAAATTTTCACGTCATTGGTTTGACTCAACCAGGGTTCGAATCCCATGATCTCCCAAAACGGGACACGGATGCTCAACTCATTCGGCCATCCCGTCTGAGATCCAAATAGTCAACAACAAAACGCAAACAATGCATGTGTAATCTTGTCATTTAATCAACGTCAAATTGCTGGTTATTTTGCAGTATACACCAGCTTTATAATTTGATAAACCTTGCCTACGCACAACAATGGGTAAGAGCAATTAAACGGGTGCAGCTAATTAACATTTACATAGCTCGTTCAATCACAGTATATTCAAGTCGGCGTGAAGTGGTTTATTTTGGTTTTCGCAAACAATACTGTGCAGTAGCATGAGAACGCCATCATACATTAATTACTACTGGCTGAAGCGGCACCAACAGAAGTTCAGTACCAACAGAAGTTCTCAGGATTTACTTATATACCCCAATCACACTAGGCTTTTGACCGCTGACGGTTTAATGCAGGGTCCGTACACATGTGAAGATATGGAACTCAAGGTTGTTTTTGATAGGAATTCAAGACTATTTTCATTTGGATTTCAGGGAAAAAACTAAAATGGCAGATGACGATTTCAGACTAATTTAGATACATGGGGACTGTTCAATGGAATTCAAGGCTTTTCAACCAAAATAGGTTCAATTCAATGCTTTTCGAGGCCTTGAAATGGGGCAAATGAAGTTCAAGACTTCCAGGCCCCAGACGGATCCTGATATACAGACTGATTGCCTTTTGCAGATTTCTATTCTGGAAGATGCCAATACCAAGGGAGGAGGAACGGTGAGCCTAAGTAAGGGGCAACTGATAAGGGCACAACTTTAAAAGGACGACAGTAAAACCTCCCTAAATCGACGGACCTTTGAACCGACTTTAAGTCGTCCATTAGGGAGGTGGGAGGTTTAGGGAGTTAGAATATGGTTACAATGGTACTGTTGGTACCCAAATAAAGCGATTGATGTAGGGGAGTGGTCGATCTGTGGAGGTGGTCGGCTAGGGAGGTTTTACTGTCCTGCGGTATATCCAGCGCAATGATTGTGAACAATTGTATTTGTCTAAATAGCTAATGGTGTTTGGCACTCTTTACATTGTCGTCTGTCACATAATTTACTCAACCTTCTCAGGAGAGGTCGTCTACAGAAGGATTAGGCGGGAAAACTGGCAGGGAATGTCGTCTGCAACTGACATCCGGTGTCGTATTTTCAGCGCCCGGTCATTGTCAGCGGCCTGTCGTGGCTTCTGCGCATGCGCGGATTTTAAGACATATGCAAAAGACCCATGCTCTCGCCGGCTACAAGCTCAGGCATGGTACCCGGCAGTGTTAGGGACCGATTAGGCCGAAATCTATTGAATGCGATCATATTTAACAGAATTACATACTCAAATAATGAAATTTAATTAAATTAACATTAACGTAGCAGCTAGATCAGCGTCGAATCGCCGAGTGTAAACAAAACAAATAGCAGTGATCGCCGCAACGTGCGAAAATCCGCGCATGCGCAGAAGCCACGACAGGCCGCTGACAATGACCGGGCGCTGAAAATACGACACCGGTGTCCACAGTCGAGCAAATGCACCGAAGGTAAATATGTAATGTTGCTTATTTTCAAGCACCTAGTATCAGTGTCATAGGGAAATGCATGCACAGTATATCAATAGAGTCCAAACTAGAACTAACAGAAAACGTAGATATATATATATAGATATATATATATATATGTCGTAGTCTGCACTGAACTCTCACTGAGCCACATAGACAGGTAGGCATGGGTAGGGTGGCGACATCAGGGAGCCTTATTTGCACTAATATTTGTTAATCTCTTCGCCAAATACACAAATGTCTCCTGAATACTTGTAATACTCCTTAAAGAATCAATCCTTATTTCTTGGATTTATGGCCTCAAATAGTTGTCTGTGGGTTGGTTTGTTGTCAACTTAACTGTTTTACGTCCTTTCAACATTTAAGGTTATATCAGAACGGGTACTCATGGTGACTTTATAGTGCTGACCCACTGGGAGACCAAGCCACCAGCACCATGACCTGATATCCCACTCACATTATCTTGACAGTGAGCCAACCAGTCCTTGCCATATCCTAATAATGCCGAGCACCTGGCTAGGAAGTGGCAAGTGTAACTTTTTATGTTATTGGTTTGATTCGACCAGGGTTCGAATCCATGGGTTCAAATCCCATGATCTACAAAAATGGGAGACGGACGCTCAACTCATTCAGTGAAGTTATGTTTAAGCACTTATTTCCCGGCATGAAGACCGATGGTCTCTGGCTCGAGTATGTTTGGAGAGAATATTAACATGCATCTTCATTCCCCACACCCAGTAACCATAAATATTTGACAAAGCAGCAGGTTATAGAATAACAACATATGGCACTCATATATATATATATATATTATATATATATACATTAACAATAGCGCTAGCAAAAGACATGCTTGAAATTGAGAGAGTAATGCATACTACACAATGCACCATTCAAAAAGCATAAGAGAGTACACAAAATAGTTCCACTTCTCCACTCAACACTATGTACACCCGCGCACACACTTAAAGTTGCATAGTCCAATGGTTTTGAGTTTCTCTCATTTTCTGAGATAAACATATTAGGTTGTTCAATATAATCTACCTTACTTTAGTTTGGAGTAACTTTTATTTTAAATCGCTAACATTTGAGATATTTTAAATGGAAACCTGCTAAATGCTTTTTGGCAAGCTTGCCAAAACTCTATCACCATATGCTTCTGCAGTAACAGGTTCTATTAATTGACTCAGTATTCCCTTATATGTGACAAATGTTTAATAAGTGCACCAGCATCTAAGTTAGATATGTAGAATCAAATCTAGATAATTGTTTTGGTTTTGAAAATGTTATGTTTTCATCGGACTATGCAACTTTAAAGTTGCATAATCAGATGGTAGTTTTGTGTTTCTACCATTTTCTGAGATAACTATATTAGATCGATTGTTATAATCGACTTGACTTTACTTTGAAGTGTATTTTAAAGGGCTAATTAAAAAGAATTTAAGATTTTTAAATATTTTGTTATATAGATATTTCAAGTGAAAACATAGCAAATTAATATAGTCAAGCGCGACAAACTGTTAACACTTTCGGCTTCACCAGTACCAGCTTCTATTAAATTTGGCGTAGTGCCCCCTTCTATTCAGAAACAAATGCTTAATAAGCACACAAGTTTCTAAGTTGGATAATGTACATGATAAAATCTAGGTCAGTGACTTGGTTTTGAAAATTTGTTGCTTTTATCGGACAAACACAAGACACACCCAGCCACAATTCTGGCTGCACTTATATCCGTATTATTAAAGACCAATAGGACACAATTGAAATGTCCCTACTGAATGAACAAATGTAATCTACCCCAACCCCCGCCCAATACTACTGATCAGAATTGCTCAGGTTAAAGTTGCATTGCCCGATGAAGCATCACATTTTCAAAAGCAAGACAATTGTCTAGATTTGATTCTACATATCTAACTTAGATACTGATGCACTTATTAAACATACGTTACCACGTAGAAAGGAATATTGAGGCAATTTAATCGAATCTAATACCGCAGAAGCCTATGGGGGTCACAGTTTTAGCATGCATACCAAAATTAATTTGGCATGTTTGCACTTCAAATATCTCAAACGGTGGCCATTTAAAATGAAAGTTACTTCAAACTAAAGTAAGGTAGATTATAGCAATCAATTTAATGTCTCAGAAAAATGACAGAAACTCAAAATCATCGGACTATGCAACTTTTAGAAACAAAAGTCAGTTAATGAACGCTTTATTGCTCTAATATGGGGCTTGAGTACCTCGAACCTCCGGTGTGCACTTGGGTATTGGCTAGATCAACAATCATTCGAGAGGATCGTGGGTATCTAAGCTCATATTAGTCAAAAATATTTATCGTTGTTTTTAAGAAAAAAAGGTAACAAAAATATATAAATATTTATAAACAAGTTAAATCTTTTTGAGATGTTGATGATGTAACCTAGAAAAAACAGACGATGTTTAAATGGACTAACACGAAGCATAGTAAAAGTTGGATTTTGGACTGTTTGCAACCTACACACAGTTACAAGCCATAAACAAGACGCAAGAAACCCAAAATTATTACTCAAACAAAATTTAAAAGATTTGAATCACATTGCACTAGTGCTGCCCAGCGGTGAAAACAAGTGTTAGCACATTTATCCGTTATGAGCAGGGTAAATAAATTCATCACACCCACACACCCACACCCACACCCACACCCAAAAAGGTTCCCAATCCATCTAAAACAATAAGTCCCCTAATGCCATTTATGTGACACCACGGAACAGACTTTCAGGTACATGCATCATATTTATGTCCTCAAGCATTAATTAAAAATAATCTCCATCCACTACATGTGGGAATGTGTCATAGAACAAAGTCATTGCGATCTACTTACACAGCAAATAGTGTAGCGGTATAGGAAGAGGCCGGTCGGAGAAGGGAGCCTCAATGAATGGCACATAGCATTCTTGACAACATCCACTAAAACATCATGTAAAATTACCTATTAACAGTTTTAAATAGCTATAAACGCATTGGGAATTTGGTGATTTGTCCTACCTCTAGGACGCTAATTTTAAATACCTGTGGAAATACCTTCACATGCAGTCACATGCATTGAATGCGCCACATTAAAAAAGATTCATTGCAATCTACTTAGGCACCCAATGGCTCAATAGGATTGTTGACAACATCCACTAATGCGTCATGTAAAATTACCTATTAACATATTAATACATTTATCAACACACCGGAGAGGTTTACAATCCATCCTGCATCTGGAATATTATTTTGTTGTTTCTTGTTTTCTTTGTTGTTGTTTTACGTCCTAGCAACATCTAAGGTCATATCAGGACGGGGAATAATATTTTAAATACTCTTAGTTATTCACATCAACTATGTGTCTTTGGCGATAAAGCAGTCACATGCGTGAATGTGTCACCTTACAAAGTCATTGCAATCTACTTATGCAAACAATGGCTCATAGGATTGTTGACAACATCCACTAACATGCCATGTAAAATTACCTATTAACAGATTAATACATTTATCAACACACCGGAGAGCATTGTGTACGGCTCTACATTTGGGATAGTATTTTAAATACTTGTATTTATTATTCAGGCACCTAGCTTGGGATTTTCAGCTGGTAGCCAGATGGAATAAATCGATATTTGAATAAAACGTGATGGAATAAAACATCATATATTTTAATAATAAAAAAAGGTTATAAGCTCAGGTGGTGTGCAGCTGAGTACCTGCGTATACGGAAGCTAGACCCCTTTTTATTATAACTATGTATCTCTTGCGAATGGGAACAACCCTTCACGGAAGGGTGTGGTTTGGTTATGGTTGGTTTTGGTAAATATTTGTTATTCATCTGAATACATATTTTGTCAGCGCCGAGGCACTGGTCTTCCAGTCGTTGGAGCGATCACATTTGATTTGTACATAGTAGAAGTGGAATGTATTGCATTGTGTGCAGCACAACCCATTCTGAACATAAAAAGAAATCCAAGCCTATGCTGTATAGTGTACAGCATAGGTACTGAACATAGTGCACTGTATATGCATCAAGATAGAGTGTGCAGTAATGTACACTAGTGGTTAAATCATATGCATATGTTTGTATATCAGTTAGGTTTGGTTTTATTAATGGTTAGTCTTTTAATAGTGCCATGTTGTGCATGTATAGTGGTTTATATTGGTTGGCTGGTGGAGTTTTACGTCCTAGCAACATTTAAGGTCATATCAGAAGGTGCGGTTTGTCACAGGACATATTACATTCAGGCGTATGGTTCCGTACACTTCTACAGTAATACTATATATGTGCTGTATACTTCACTATGCCAGTATTATTACAAATGGAGCGGTGCTGCTCGGGCTGGTTCCATAGGTTCTCACTAACCGGAACAAGCGCCCCCATCCCATTCTGCCCACTTCCGGTATGCGAGGGGGCGCCACTTGTCACTCGGCCAGCCGCCGCCTCCAGCGATACCAGGATACATCACCACTCGCCAGATTTCTGTGTGGCACGGTTAATTATTGGGAAGTGTTTAGTGAATTAAAACTTTGCTTTCCCTTCGGCTTCATCTACCAGCAGTAAAAGAAAATCACGATATGGTTATTTTCCCAGTGTAAAATTCAAATGGTCGGTACACATGTGAAGATATGGAATGCAAGGCTACTTCAAGGCTTTTCAAGGCTGTTTTTGATAGGAATTTAGGCGAGTATTAACGTCTTATTGTGTGTAGGTATGTCAGATTATCTTATGCCGAATGACGATTTCGGATTAATTTAGATCAGTGGGGACAGTTTAATGGAATTCAAGGCCTTGCAACACTAATTACCCAACATAGGTTAAATTCAAGGCTTTTCAAGGCTTTGAAATGGGGCAAATGAACTTCAAGACTTTCCAGGCCCCGTACAGACCCTGAACTCGACAAATTGACTGGATGGCTGTACACCCATGTCAAAGTGGACCTGGTAAAGTGTAAGGCAGATATGATTGGTTAAAGTTGCATAGTCCGATGGTTTTGAGTTTCTGTCATTTTCTTACATAAATCAAATATATTAGGTCGATTGCTATAAAATGACTAACTGAGGAGATGTTTGAAGTGCAAACATGCAAAATAAATGTTGGCATGCCTGTCAAAACTACTGACACCATAGGCTTCAGCCGTAATAAGTTCTATTAAATTGATTTAGTATGCCCTTCTATATAGCAACACATCTACAACACCAGTATCTAACTTGGATATATATGTAAGTTCAAATCTAGCTACGTGGTTTGTTGTTGAAAATTTTCTGTTTTTATCGGACCATGCAAGTTTAACAGGACATGCAATAAACAGACGATATATCACACTTTAGGATGCAAATTCAACCTTCACAAATGCTAGTCACTAAACCGTGACTCGTCTCCCCAACATTAGTCGTCATTCATAGAACACTCAACTTCTAGAACCCTTCAATGCAAGCATTCTCATTGTAAACTAAAATTCACTTCACATAGCAACAATTGCTAGGCAATTTTGCTATGCATAAATGCGTAGATCAAGTATGTGCACGTGATATATCGTATGCATGGATGCATATATATATATTATATATATAATATATATATTATATATATATTATATATATAATATATATATATAACATATATTATAAATATAATATGTAATTAATATGCACAATGAATTTACCTGTAATTAGGATCTGAACTCCTATTCATGTTATTTCCTCCTGTATGACCGGTGTCGCCACCTAGTGGCTCTTAGTGGAACTAATCGTCGGTATCGCCTAACACCTGTTCCGAAACATGTTTCCGCCATTAAGCTTTCTCTTGCTTGGTTGTGTTAAACATATTATTTATAACTTAAAACCACAGTTCTATCAATATCCTCTTTCAATGTTCACCCTATTCAGATTATAGAGTTCACATTTTAATGTTGGCTTAAACACGAAAAGAAACCACCCCAACAATAAAATAAAAGCCCCTTCAATAGTCATGTGGGTAACTAAATTACCAACAAACAAAACAAATCTCAGACATGCGTAAATATCTCTCATACATGCATAACTACTGATGTTTCCGTGTTTCTGATGTTGACACCATTGGGATCAGATATCCTGACACTGATACTGTTGACCTCAGATAGCCTGATACTGATACTGTTGACCTCAGATATCCTGACACTGATACTGTTGACCTCATATATCCTGACACTGATACTGTTAACCTCAGATGTCCTGATTCCGACACTGTCGAGTTCAGGTGTCCTGATGCTGATAATTTTAGGCTCATATATCCCATTGGTGGCAATACTGTTGGGCTCAGTCATGCTGATGCTGACATTGTCGAATTGACATTCTGATGCTGATGCTGGCATTATTCAGTCTAATATATCACACTCATGCTAAAGCTGTCGAGCTCAGTCATCCTGATGCTGACACTGTCGAGCTCAGTCATCCTGATGCTAACACTGTCATGCTCAGTTAGCCTGCTGCCGACAGCCAAACTCAGTCGTCCTAATGATGACACTCTCATGCTCAGTCGTCCTGATGCTGAGACTGTCACACTCAGTCATCCTGATTCTGACACTCTCGAGCTAAGTCGTCCTGCTGCTGACAGTCAAGCTCAGTCATCCTGATGCTGACACTGGCAACCTCAGTCGTACTGATTCTAACACTGTCATGCTCAGTCACCCTGTTGCTGATGGTCAAGCTCAGTCGGCCTGATGCTAACACTGTCGAGTTCAGTTGTCCTGATGCTGACACTGTCATGCCCAGTTGCCCTAATGCTGACACTGTTGAGCTAAGTCGTCCTGCTGCTGATATTGTCGACATCAGTCGTCTTGCTTCTGACATGGTCAAGCTCAGTCATCCTTCTGCTGACACTGTCGAGCTAGGTCATCCTAATTCTGACACTGTCGAGCTAAGTCGTTCTGCTGTTGCACTCAGTTGTCCTAATTCTGACACTGTTGAGTCAGTCGTCCTGCTGACGACACTGTCAAGCTCAGTCGTCCTGATGCTGACACTGTCAAGCTCAGTCGTCCTGCTCCTGACACTGTCACAATTAGTCGTCCTGATTCTGACACTGTCACACTCAGTCGTCCTGAATCTGACACTGTCACACTTAGTCATCCTGCTGCTGAAACTGTCACACTCAGTCATCCTACTTCTGACAGTCAAGCGCAGTAGTGTTGAGAGCAGTCGTCTTGCTTCTGACACTGTCACACTCAGTCGTCTTGCTGCTGACACTGTCACACTCAGTCGTCCTGCTGCTGACACTGTCACACTCAGTCGTCCTGATGCTGACACTGTCACACTCAGTCGTCCTGATGCTGACACTGTCACACTCAGTCGTCCTGATGCTGACACTGTCACACTCAGTTGTCAAGCTGCTGACACTGTCGAGCTCAGATGTCCTCGAGGTCCTCGTCGGTGAGGCCATTCTTGACGAGGATCAGATCGAGCCTGTGGCGGTATTGGTCCAAGTTTTGCATGAAGCCTGGAATGCGCGTGTTGGCGAGGACCGCCAGGCCTGTGTCGAGCAGCCGGTCCACATCACGGAAACTAACCTGCGGGAAAAGAAACCACAGCGATGAGGCAACGCACAATGTTGGTTGATTGGTTGTTGGAGTTTGACGTCCTGGCAACATCTAAGGTCTTATCAGGACAGGTACCGACTTGTGACAGTGCGCACTCATGGTGACTTTATAGTGCCGCCAGTGCCATGACACGATATCCCACTCAGTCACATTATCCTGACACTGAGCTAACCAGTCCTTATCCTATCCTATTAATGCTGAGTGCCAGGCTAGGAAGCAACAAGTATCAATTTTATACGTCATTGGTTTGACTCGACCGGGAACCAAACTCCCGACCTTCCGCACGCAAGGCCCGCGCTCTACCGATTCGGCCACTGCGCAAGGTATGCACAAGGTGAGACAATGTTTGTTAGTTAGTTTGTTAGTTTGTTAGTTTGTTAGTGGTGATTGCTTAATTCCATGTAGGCAGCAAAGACCATAATCATGGCAAGAAGTTTTCAAATGTTATTCTGTCAGATTATCCGGCCATTGCTATTACATAGAATGTAAAAGCACACAATCAACTACGTGTCGAGAGATACTTTCGAAGTTAAAAGCTCACCATTACAAAAAATGTGAGGCCCTTGAGGGGTGAGGCTATGGCGGAATGGTGCTCCCCTTTTAGGAAAAGTAAAGTAGTTTGTTTTATTTACCGACGCCTCTAGAGCACATTGGTTTTTATCATCAGCTATTGGACGTCAAACATATGGTCATTCTGACATATTTCTTTGGAGGAAACCCGCTGCCGCCACATAGGCTATTCTTTCCGATGGGTCTTTTAGGATGTCAGTAGCGAATGCAGCCAGCTTCCCTCCCCTCCCTCTCCGCCCACCTCACTGGATCGCGTGCGTTGTTTTAGAAACTGGACCACGTTAATTGGAAATGTGAAAAAAGATGGTGAAGGAAAGACTTTATATATAAGGTGTGATTTGAAACTTAGCTTACTTTTCAAGTGATAAAAATGGGTGATCTTCATTCAGTATTGCTTTCAACAATTTGTAGCATTCCACAACAGATGGAAGTGAATATGTGACCCAACACCACGAAATGAGTCACATTGCCCCAAACAAGGAAACTGAGTTAAGGCCATATTCATGAAGAGCAGAGTGTAAGCTTTAAAATGATACCACATTTATTCTTCTAGGATGAAAATTGACCAAAGTATTACAAAATAAATGGCCAAACAGTCTGTCGTGCATGAAAATTACATATCTTAGAAAATTGACTTAAAGTCAAGGTGTTTCAAGATCATTCTATGGAATGCAGTTTAGAAAATGCGTAATATAATTGTTGGTGTTATAAGCGTTGTTTTACCTAGTGGATATACAAATATATTCAGTCGAGGCAAGTTTTATGGGATAAAAAGAAAATCTATAATTTCACCCACATAAACTTTGATGGCATATTACTCAAAATGTATAAGTGCGCAACCCGACTCATTTCGTGGTGTTGGTGTCAGATACGTACATGCATTCATGGGTATTTAATATTTCAGGTATGTCATATTTCAGCTCACTCTGGCGGAGAATATGGCTGGGTCAGTTCTGCCGATCTCCCAGTTAGGTAAACAACGAAAGGTAAAGCTTGTTTTATTTAGCGACACCTCTAGAGCACATTCATTTTTATCATCAGCTATTGGACGTCAAACATATGGTCATGTTGATATATTCCTTTGGAGGAAACCCGCTGCTCTTCCAATAAGCAGCAAAGAGTCTTTTATAAGCACTTTCCCACAGACAGGACAGCACATACCACAGCCTTTGATGAACCAGTTATGGACCACTGGTTGGAACGGAAAATAGCCCAAACTGCAAATGAGTCCACTGAGCAGGATCGATCGGATGACCCACACAGTCACAGGTGGACACTGTACCGCCTGAGCTGCATCCCGCTCCCCAAGTAAAGACCGAGGCTAACAACCATGATATTGCGCCATAGCTACAGTTTTGCGCAGTGGGAGGTGGCAGAGGTGAAGAAGACACACAGTCACACAGGAAGTGGTATTTTATTGCTACATCAATTTCACTGCAATCATAGATAACAGGGAAAAATAATGTATGCCAAGAATCCTACCAAGTTTGGTCATCATGAGGCAAGTGGTAATAGATGTAAGGTGAGCTTAATGAATATTGTGTCTAGTGATAGACAGGGTTTTGGAGGACAACCCCAACGTTCGGTGTTGTAAGCTGAAGCTGCGACCAGGCGTTCTGGGTTGCAGCTTCAGTCCTTCAGAATACATGTATACACGAAGGCTGCATGGAGCATAACAAAACAGGAACATGAAAATGGATGCAAATTCGATATTTATACTCGCATAATATATAATACAGCAGATAAGATTCCGATAAGATGTAAATTATATTCATGTTTGAAATTCCTGAACCAGAATGAGGCTGGCTCCACAGAGAGCGCACCATCAGGTGGAAGCAGGAGAATATTCTATTCAACTATTTATTTCAAACCACATCTCTTGTACATAGACGATCGGAGATCCACACAAATATTAAAGAAAAATGCATATATAACAGATATTATTAAGAGCATAAAGATAAATATACTTCATTTAACTACATAATTGCAATAATAATATATCATATTACCACGTACGTACACATGTGAAGACATGGAATTGAAGGCTATTTCAAGACTGTTTTTGATAGGAATTCAAGACAATTTTCATTTGGATTATAGGAAAAAACAACAATGGTGAATGGCGATTTCGGACTAAATTAGATCAGTGCAGACATGTTTAATGGAAATCGAGGCTTTTCAAGACTAATTACCCAAAATAGGTTAAATTCAAGGCATTGAAATTGGGCAAATGAAGTTCAAGACTTTTCAGGCCCTGTACGGACCATGCATATAATAAAGTAGTACAATAAAATAACCATATAATAGTACACATAATTATAGCTTTGTTCAACTACTAGAGCCTCACTCCAAAATGCAGGTAAAATTATATAGGACAAAAAGCATGTTAAATATCAACACTAAGCTGGTTTGTGGTACTGACCTCGTTCTGGTGTCAATATTAAGAATCCCGAATAGAGGTTAGTCCCGTATGTGTGTGTTTCAAATCACCCTTTTCAGGTTTCTTGCTTGTGTCAGTGCTGCCACTCTGGATTCTTTACTTTTTTTTAAGTATCAAAATTGTGCACTCACTACGGAGTCACCATGACAGCACACTGTCGGTTGCATGTAGATAGATAGCCATTATAATATGGTTTCAGATGTGACCAAGACAGAAAACCCCACTGATAAATAAACAGACAAAGAGCAGAACTGGCACCCAAAAAAAGCAAATTTCAAACCACACCACATCCAGTATCATCCGATATCGCCCACATTGCAGTGACTAGCAAGTGTAGTCAGGTGAAGTACTACATACACAGGAAGGATGGAAAGTTGATTGCACCAGGGAACCTAGATAGGCTAATGGTTAGGACACTAGCCCCTGAATGGCAGAAGTGTGGGTTGGGACACCACTCCTGCAAACAGACTAGCAACGCACATCTCTCAATCTCATCAAATTCCTAATTCTAAGTCTGAAGAATTTTCAATTACCAGATTGGTATTTCTTTGCATAAAAAAGTATTTACACCTGAAAAAAAGTATGAAAAAAAGTAGTTTTTCTTTGAAAAAAAGTATAAAGTGGCAACACTATTGTGTGTCTGTTATATTTTTTGTTGGTAAATGATAATTTTATTCAGTTAATAAAGGTGTTTTTTTTCGGCGCCGAGGCACTGGTCTTCCAGCCATATCATATTACATTCATTCACGTTTATAAGAGTCTAAAATCAACAAGAGTTTGATACAAAGACAAAGAAAAGAAGAAAAAAGAAGAATAGTGTTGTTATGTGTGTGTGCTGTGTGTGTGTTATAAATAAAAATATGTGTGTGTCACTCACCTTTCCCAGCCTGAGTAAGGCGTGGAAGTTGATAGTTTTCCTGTTTTTCAGAATCTCTAGCGCACCCCGAAGGTAAACCTGGTCCTTAGTGAATGCACCTGGGAACAGATTGCCAAAAGAAGCACCTTTCAATTTGATAGACAATGCACAGCGATATTTCTACAATTACTTGTGCTTTAGATGAGGCAGCCTATCATCTAGCACCACCTACACGAGTTAAGTCACATGACGCAGCTGATACATGGTTATTGGAGTTTTACGTCCTGACAACATCTAAGGTCATATCAGGACGGTAGGTGGGATACTTCGAGACGAGGTTAATATTCTATCCACACAACCTCATCATATTATCACCAAAGACAATGTATGACAAGACGGACGCGCCGTGCCACTCAGCGGTTTCATATAGGAATTTCTGAAATAATCAGAGCATTAAATGGCAATTAAGATGGTATCTTTACACAGTGTATATCTCCCGCTTGTCTTGCATATTATTTGCATTTCTTCACCGATTCAGCGGAAATTTCTTTTCAATACACCATAGAAAATAATATTGTTTTCATTATTAATATTAGGAGATAATACACTATAATTGTTGCACATTGTCTTTGATAGTACAGCAGTCAGGGTTGGCTATGGAACCTGTCCCCTTGTTTCAATGGTACAGCAGCCAGGCTGAGCTAGGGGACCTGTTCAGTTGCATTGTTTGCTGTTGGGTGGCAGCACTGCATCTGTATTTCACGGGAAAGCTATGAGTGGTTCAAACCGTGGTCGAGTCAAACCAATGACTTAAAAATGTACACTTGTTGCTTGCCAGGCGCTCGGCATTATTAGGACAGGGCAACGACTGGTTGGCTCAGTGTCAGGATAATGCGACTGAGTGGGATATCAGGTCATGGTGCTGGTGGCCTGGTCTGTCTGTGGGGCAGCACTATAAAGCCACCACGAATGTGCACTGTCACAAGTCAGTACCCGTCCTGATATGACTTTAGATGTTGCCAGGACATAAAACTCCAACAACCAACCATATATGTGCTAAATATGAGTGCGAAGCACTCACACCTCGGGTGTAGCGACCTTCCAATGTGTTAGTCTCGAGCTAAGTCTAACATACAATGGACTGTTCATTCATATTAGACAAGTATACGGATATAACATCTTCCTTGGATAGCGCTACCATATTGGCAATAGTTCCAAGTAAAATATAATTCCTTGATACCTTGATACCAGATGTACGAAATGTTGAAGGCATAGTTTGCCTGTTGATAGTTCGGTCTCTATTCTGCAATACTTGAGAAGTTAGCCACGGAGTTTTATATATATATATATATATATATATATTTGCGGATATATACGGATATATATATATTTGCGTTATGGACGTAGAACCCGAGTGGCGGCAGCTGCAAGCTTGATAGGTGCTTCCGGGGGCAATCCCCCCTCCCCCCGCCCCCAGAAATCTTTTTTTTAATGGCTTTAAAAATAGGTTATTTGAGGGCATTTCTAAAGGCCCTGTCACATTACGGCGTATGGCGGGAGCATATTGAAAACCTACGTAACTTGTGCAGGTGCCGGCCTATGATGACCTTCGGTGAACTTTCGGGTGGGTTTGAGCGTATGTGGAACGTATGAGGAGCGTACGAGGAACGTACCAGGAGCGTATGTGAGCGTACTGTGAGATGTTTTGACGGCTTTGATTGGCATGTGGAGCGTATGCGTAGCGTATGCATTGCGGATGAGCGTATGAGTAGCATATGCGTAACCTAAGCGGAACCTATGCTTAGCATATGCAAAGCGTATCATATCTAAAAAGTATTAGTGTACAATATTTGTGTGACATCCAGAGTAGGACGGTCCAAACATGTGCTCCAACCACTATCAAAAGCAACTACCTGTTAGGAAGCAGTCTCCATATATGATATATGAAGAAATGGGTTGGTGCAAACATGTAGGACGGTCCAAACATGTAGGAAGCATGCACATGCAGGTTTAATGTTTGCACCGTCCTACATGTTTGCACCGTCCCATTTCTTCATATTTCTCATAGAGACTGCTTCCTAACAGGTCCGCCGTTTTTATTAATGCTGCAGTTCTGCAGCCAGTGACCCCTAGGTCACAAACCCCAAAATATGGTATTATATAATAATAATAATAATAATAATAATAAAAAACTAAGGTCGATATGTAGGATAAAATCTAGGTACATGTGTGTGTAGTGGGTGTGTGTGTACATGTTTGCACCGTCCCATTTCTTCATATTTCCTATGGAGACTGCTTCCTAACAGGTAGTTGCTTTTGATAGTGGTTGGAGCACATGTTTGGACCGTCCTAATTACAAAAAATACAGTCCGGTACCTGTCGGATTGACCCGTCTCAGCTCGATGTCGAGACCTATGGCATACGCTTTGAATACGCTGTGCATACACTAGGAGTACGCTCCCATACGTAACTCGTAGGTTATGCGTACGCTACATACGCTAGAGATACGCTAGAGATACGCCGGTGACGCAAGTTGAGCGTATGAAAAACCTATGCCGGCATACCCCTAGCGTACGTCAGCGTATGAGGAGCATATGCCGGCGTATGAGTAGCGTATGAGCAGAGTATGGGCCATACGCCCTCATAGGTCGAGATTTTTTTAGCATGCACAAAAAAATTTGGACGGACGGATTTATGAAAGCGTATGGCGGCGTATGCTTCATACGCTTCACATAAGCCGTCAGCTGGCGGCGTATGAGTAGCGTATGCGTAGCGTATGAGTAGTGTATACGGCATATGCCGACGTATATGACGTAACGCGCATACGCCGCCATACGCTCCCGCAAAAAACCCTAATGTGACAGCCCCTTAAGGGGTAATAGGCTGATATTTTAGGATATGTATAACATAATATTTACTTCGATTTAATCAAAAGTACAGAAATTCATACAAGAATTCGTACAAAAGTACAGATATCCATACAAAAGTACAGAAATTCATACAAAATTACAGAAATTCATACAAAAGTACAGAAATTCTTACAAAAGTACAGAAATTCATTGGATTTTTGGGGGTCGATCCGTGAGTCACTCATGAGGTGACTGACCAGACGGAACCTTCACTTTCCGTGACTCTCTCAGAGGGGAATTTCGTGAGAGTTGGCAACGCTGTTAGCAATTTGATCTTAGCAAAGCAATTCTCCAACTCACCAGGCTCTGACGTGTTGACCAGGCTGCGCTTGGCCCTGAGGCAGTAGTCCCAGCGCACGTTTGCGTCCTTGACAAACTTCGCCAGGTCGTGGAAGAGCTGACTGAAGGACATGTCTGAAGCCCTGACGACTGTGTAGTACAGCAGAGCGGCGCGCCACATGCACGGGTCTTCGCGGAAGATGACAGAGTGCAGTGAGGCCAGCCCCTCCTCAGTCGGGTTCTGGTGCTCCAAGTCCAGCTCGCGTCGCTTCTTTGGGTTCTTCCACGGCTGCAGGCGATTATTGCAACTCCGCATGTAGTGTGTGCCTGTAGCGGGGGAAAAAAAGGCTTCTTTTATTTAACGACGCCTCTAGAGCGCGTTGATTTTTTTGTATCATCGGCTATTGGACGTCAAACATATGGGCATTCTGACATATTTCTTTGGAGGAAACCCACTGCTGCCACATAGGCTACTCTTTCCGATAAGCAGCAAGGGTATTTTATATGCACTTTCCCACAGACAGGGTTCCTGCTGGAGTCATTTTCTTTTTACTTGGTAGTCAGGGTTGTTTTTTTTGCCAATGGATAAAATTTATTTTATACCCTACAATTTTCTGAAGGTATGTACGACTCTGTACCCTCAAATTGTTGGGCTAATTCTTCTTTTTTGTTGTTGAGGAAGGGGAGGTCGTGGGATCGAATTCCGGCCGAGTCAATCCAATGATTTACAAAATTGATACTTGCCACTACCTAGCCTAGAATCTAAATTTTATTTCCCTTAGCCACAAATTATATTACTGTGAACCTTTTTAATTCAGTGTCTATTGACACATAATTGATTGTAGCTTTTGCACTCTGTAAAAGCGATGGTTGAATAAAACACAAACAATTCTTGCTCTGAATATGGCCTATGCTGCCGACACTACACAAAGAAACCACCAATCAATTAATCAATCAACTTAGCCTGACACTCGGCATTACTAGGATAGGTCAATGAGTGGTTTGCTCAATATCAGTATAATGACTGAGTGGGATATTGGGTCATGGTGCCGGCAGCTCAGTGTTCCAGCGGAGGGGGCATTACTATAAAGTCAAAATCAGTGTAGCCTGTTAGCAGTCGACACCCGCCCTGATAGGATCTTTGATGTGACTGGGATGTAAAACCCCAACAAATAAACAATGATTTAATGAAAAGATAAAACTAGTTTATGCCTATATCTATATAACACTTGAAACTAAAGATATTGGAGAGGACACCCACAATTAAATGACTTCGGGCCTCCTTCGACGTCCACATGTGTGGGGGGAAACACACCTTTTACCAGAACAAGCTGGCATTAGAGGTTCAATAGTACCTAGATCAGGCAGAAGAGGATCTGTAAGTAGTGTGAAATTCACCCGCTGGGTGGCGCCAGGGTTAAATGGATCAATGACCTGACTAAACATCACAACGCCCCATGATCGATTCGTTGCCACGTAGTCTAATTGATTGATTGGTGATGATTGAACCCCATGTCATCAGAAAACTCTACATTCATGTCAACAAGTTAGAATTTCGGTCACTTTAATGCTATTATATGGAATTTTTCTGCTATTATTTGACATTTTTTCACTTGTAGTTTCCATGTCACAAAAGGGCACAGTTTCTGATAACGACCCATATATATATATATACTGTGCACCAAAAACAAAAGGTTCATAACATATATGTTTACAATAAAATTAACACGAAATTCTGAAATGGTTAAATTTGTATCAAATAACAGCGTACTCTAGGCCTGATTTGAAAGGCCAAATATTTCAATTAAATCTATGAAACATACATTTTTCAGCCCTGTAATGAAGGTTATTGGTTGGCACAGTACTTTATAGTGCTGCCCCACTGGGAGACCAGGCCGCGAGCACCATAACCTGATATCGCACCCAGTCACACAATTCGTCTCAAACAGCAATATTGGGCAATTCGTCGCAGGCAACGAATTGCTAATACTAGTAATAAGCGCCGAGTGCACAATACACTTTACTTATCATACACTTTAGAACTTTATTGAATCAAACTTTGATTCTTCATGTCATGCGACAGGTTTATCCTTCTCTCTAGCTGGATATAATATATTAATATATTCCATATCAATATATTTAGTGAAATTAACCCAGACATTTAGCCATATTAACAGAGTCGCAACAACTTTGTGTGTATCTTGTGTGTATCTTATGTACGTGTGTTTTATGTGTATTTTGTATGTGTATCATGTGTGTATATATATTGTGTGTGCATCATGTGTGTATCTTGTGTGTGTATCTTGTGTGTGTATCTTGTGTGTGTATCTTGTATGTGTATCTTGTATGTGCATCTTGTGTGTATCTTGTGTGTGTATTTTGTGTGTATCTTGTGTGTATCTTGTCTATGTATCTTGTCTATGCATCTTGTGTGCCCATCTTGTGTGTGTATCTTGTGTGTGTATCTTGTGTGTGTATCTTGTCTAGGCATCTTGTGTGTATCTTGTGTGTGTATCCCATGTGTCCATCTTGTGTGTGTATCTTGGGTGTGTATCTTGTCTATGCATCTTGTGTGCATAGTGTGTTTATCTTGTGTGTGTATCTTGTCTATGCATCTTGTCTATGCATCTTGTGTGTATCTTGTGTGTGTATCCCGTGTGTCCATCTTGTGTGTGTATCTTGTGTGTGTATTTTGTCAGCCCCTTTTCCACCACTAGTACCTACCACCTCCACCCCAAAAAGGTCTTGGTGTCAATAAAATCACCGGAATCAGCGCTTGTTTTCCCGACGTCATAATTAAGAGAAGTCATGCCTATCACTAATTCAGGTGCTAATTAGCTAATTGTTTACATTTGAGTTCAATGCACGACTTTAACCAGAGATGGCAGCCGACATACCGGGAGGGTCTGGCACCAACTGCCTGGTCAGAGTGGGTTTGCTTGTTTGTTTTACGTCCTAGCAACAACTAAGGTCATATCAGGGCGGGTACCAACTTGTGACAGTGCGCACTCATGGCGACTTTATAGTGCTGCCCCATTGGGAGACCAGACCACTGGCACCATGGCCCGATATCCCACACAGTTACTTTACCAGACACTGTGCTAACCAGTCCTTTGTACTATCCTATTAGTATTAATGCCGAACGCCAGGATAAGCAGCGACAAGTAGCAATCATTAAGGCATTGGTTTGACTCCACCGGGATTCGAACCCACGATCTACCAAAACGGGAGACGGACGCTCATCTCATTCGGCCATCCCGTCTATATAACCTTAAATTTTGCTAGGAGGTAAAACAACAATAAACAAACAAAACCTGTTTGGCTGGAAACTGTCGATAAGTGGTCGGCACATTAAAATACTGCCGACACAGGTGAGTATCACACAGTCTGTTACCACTATACCAGGCACGGTGGCCGAATCAGTAGAAGTTAGAACGCGGGCTTTGTGTGCGGGATATCAAGAGTTTGGTTCCCGGTCGAGTCAAACCAAGGACTTGAAACTTGTCGCTTCCTAGCCTGGCAGTCAGCATTAATAAGATAGGGCAAGGACTGGTTGGCTCAGTGTCAGGATAATATGACTGAGTGGGATATCGGGTCATGGTGCTGGCAGCCTGATTTCCCAGTGGGGCAGCATTATAAAGTTGCCACAACTGCACACTGTCACAAGTCGGTACCTGTCCTGATACGACCTTAGATGTTGCCAGGATGTCAAAGTCCAACAACCAACCAACCAACCCAGTCTGTCGGCTCAGTTAAAACACAGCAGTCCCACAGGGGGGCGCTGTATCCGGGGTGATATGGATAATTGTATTGATTGCATTGATTTACGAAGCAGATATAAACCTATTCAATCAATTCGCTCCGTCTAAATGGAGCTAGGAACTACATAACAACACATCAGGAGGAGGGATGATGATGGAGATGGGGGGGGGGGGGGTTAGAAATAGATACCACTGCGCTAATCCTAGTAAATCCGAAGACCAAACTAGGTAGCGACAAGAATATAGCCGTGTTTACACGGGCAATTGTGAAGCGATTTAGGCAAATCGATTTATATGAAGCGATGTAGTGGCGCGTTTACACGAGCGAGTTTTAAAGTGTGTCGGCGACCGGGAACCAGCAGCCTTAGTGGTCCGCCTGTAGCCGGCGAGCACTGCTATTTATTTAGTTTACACTCGTCGATTCGACGCCGATGTAGCTGCTACGTTAATATCGCTTGGAATTTAAGGTTAATTTAATTAAATTTCATTATTTGAGTATGTAATTCTGTTAAATATGATCGCATTCACTAGATTTCGGCCTAATCGGGCCCTAACACTGCCGGGCACCAGCGATTAGTTACAGCTGAGCCTGTAGCCGGTGAGCACCACTATTTTACACTATCGCCGCCCGGGAACCAGCTGAATCGCTTCATTTATACTACCTCGCAGGGTGGTTTACATGTACCGATTTATATGAATCGATTCAGCCCTAAAACGCCTCAGAGTCGCGTTTACATGGCAAATGTGAATCGATCTAGGCAAGTCGTTTTATATGAGGCGTTTTAAATCGCCCGTGTAAACAAGGCTTAAAAGTAGTTGGTTCTACATATGGTAGCGTGTGGCGTTGTGAGTCAGTTTCGCCGGTGACGTCAGCGATGAGGGCGCCACCAGCGCCAGTGTGCAGCTAACCCGCAGCAAATAAATAATACGATACAAATAATAAATAATATAATTATTAAGATATAGAGACGCTCCGTCTTTTTACATAAATATAATAAATTATATAATATACATTATCCTCCGGTTTCAGTGGCGGTTTGGCGTGCTCGGTCGGGAGGAGGAGCGCCGGTGACGGGGCCACCAGTCATGAGAATAGCAAGGTGGCAATATACAGCATAATAATGACAATGACAATAATTCCCTTCCGCCCCTTTATTCTCGCATAATGCGTTATATATATATATATATATATATATAATGCGTTATATATGTGATATATAGTATAGTTATACGAGTCTTACCTTGGTACAGATGATGGATAACTGTTGTTTTACCGAGGTATAAGCCTCGGATAGATGTGGGCTAGGGAGAGGTAAGCACGTCCGGTACCAGCAATCTTAACCTACTTATTGAGGATAAAAATGACTTTCAAACAATGGATACTATTACTTTACCGAAAAGGTACACCAACGGAATAGATGTGGCAGGGTGTGGCGGGAGGGCCCTAGCCCACATCTATCCGAGGCTTATACCTCGGTAAAACAACAGTTATCCATCATCTGTACCAAGGTAAGACTCGTATAACTATACTATTTTACCTCGGTAAACAGCCTCAGGCTAGCCTCAGGCTAGGGAGACCTTTACATAATTCATTTTTATCCTTAATATCATTCTTTCTTATTATTATAACATTCTAAATTTTTGTTCTCACCGATTCTTGTTAGTTGGCGAGAAGACGCTTTGCAACGCCGGTAGGCTTTTCTAGTCGTTTATTATAATGTTTTGCAAACGACTTAGCCGTCTTCCAGCCTGCATGCGCTAGTATTCTTTTCACAGAAATACCAAGCACCCGTGCCTTGGAGACCATGGCTCCTCTAGTTGAGTGGGAAGAGTATTTACTCGTATCCACTCCAGCCAATTTCAACACCGTAATTGTCCATCTGGCAAGTGTGTCTCGTGAAATCGCCTTATGTGGCTTTATAAAGCTCACTAATAGTTGTTGTGATGCACGTAAATCCTTTGTCTTGTATATATAAGGCCGTATGGCCGACACAACACATAATTTCCGATCATTCGGAAAACAGTCTAAGTGAACCGTTGATAAAGGGTCACCTAACGTGTTCGATTTGAGCAATTTTTCTAAATCAAACGTAGCTTGTTGCTTGTCTATTTCTAATCCAGTTAAGGATAAAGCAACAATCGTCTGTCCTCTGTGTCCGGTTACTAACAATAACAGGACCGCGACCTTAAAACCTAACTGTTTTATATCTAACCACGAGTTGTGAGGCCAAGCCTGAAACAACTTAAATACTATAGAAACATCCCAAAACCGACTATACTTTGGTTTTGGAGGATTCCTTTGATAAATTGAACGAAGTAAATAACAAATAACATAATGTTTTCCAACTGTTTCGCCATCAATTCTAGGTAATATAATTGATAACGCACACCTCGCCGCATTAATCGATCCAAAGGAAAGTCCTTCATCCTCTAGAGAACGAAGAAACCGAGCTACTTGTGAAATCTTTGGATTTGTTGGTTTAACTTTCATTAACAAACAATGTACACCCCATTTCTTTAAATAGGTTGTATACATTTTGACAGTTCCTGGCCTCCAGGCATCCGATACTATCCTATCCTCAGTAATTCTGTCCAATCCAAATTGCTGTAGCTGCTTCCTTAGAAAAGGAATGCCAATAGGGGCGTCGTTGACACGTCGCCGTGAACCACTAGCGGTCCGTGGTGCGTCAGATTCCCGAGTTTTCTTGGGAATCGTATACGATCTTTTGCCAGTTGTGAAACTGCTGGCAGCCAAGGTTGCGTGTCCCAATCGGGCACCACCAGTATCGCATGTGTCCCTTCCAAGCCGATTTTTCTCACTACTCGGCTGATAATGCTAAATGGTGGGAAAATATAAAAATAATTATTTTCCCAAGTAATAGCAAACGCATCTACTTTCCAAGCATCCGGTTCAGGATGCCAAGAAACATAACAGGGTAACTTGTTATTATTTCGTGATGCAAATAAGTCAACTTCAGGTGTACCCCATTTTTCACAAACGAAGTTAAACAAATGTGTAGAGAGAGACCACTCTAAATGGTCATGGAAATTTCTACTTTTATAATCTGCAAGTGTATTTTGCGACCCGGGAATATGCGCTACAGTCAGCCAGACTTGTTGAGCCTGTGCCCAGTTCCAAATCAGTTTAGATAACTGATTGCAAGACTTTGATTTGGTTCCACCCATGTTACGAATATATGCTATGGCAGTAGTATTATCAGTTAGTATTCTAACCTGTGATTTATTTATCTTTACTAAACTACGTAAGCCCAGATAAATAGCACGCAATTCTAGTGCATTAATATAGTCTGATTTTTCATCATCAAGCCATCTACCTCCTGTTGTGACCCCATCTCGATGAGCTCCCCAACCTTCTAACGAAGCATCAGTAGTAATTACTGTATTAGGTTCCGCCATGCGGATTGGATTTGGTGAACTTGCTATATGTTGCATCCACCATCCAATATCCTGTAACCCTTCTTGCGAAATAAACATCTTTCGCTCAAAATTGCCTTTAGTTCGTGTTAACGCTAAATTTTTATCTATTTCTAGCGACTTAATATGGGCCTTCCCATATAACACAGCAGGTGCATATGAGGTCATTATGCCAATAAGAACAGCAACCTGTCTAATTTTTGGCTTTGATAACTTAATAAGCTGAGTCGCTGTAGTCATAAACTTAATTAGTTTTTGTTCTGTTATCGACACTGTAAGGGACTGTGTATCCAGAATAAACTCTAAACATTTGAGTTGTTTTGTTGGTTTAAACACTGACTTTTGTTGATATACATAAAACCCCAATTTAGTGAGTAATGCACATAAATCCAAAACTGCATTCACACAACCAATTTGTGTTGATGCTATAATAAAAGAATCATCTATGTATGGAAACATTATGTGACCCTTCCTCGCCATTACCGAGAAAACAGGTTTAAGCAATTTAGTAAATAAACGTGGCGCACAAGCTAAGCCATTCGGCATGCAGGTAAACTCATAGAGTTGGTTATCCCAAATAAATCGAAGAAATTTTCGGTATTGTTCCATTATGGGAAGCGTATAATATGCATCCTGTAAATCAACACTAGCCATCCACGCATCTGGTGTAATCAGATCTCGTGCCGTATCTAGAGAGAACATTTTAAAATGTCGATATTCCACCCTTTTATTAAGGATTGTTAAATCCAGGATCATTCGAACATCACCATTAGGCTTCGGTCTCGAGAAAATGTTTGAAATAAACTGTCCTGAACACTGTCTCACTTTTTGTATAATTCCTTTCTCAAAGAATTTATGTACCTGTTTAGTTAGTGCGTCTCGTTCAACTGGTTGAATGTTATATGGAAAAGGTATTATACTTTGTACAGGAATTTGTGTAAAGGGAATGTGAACACCCCTAACTATTTCTATAATTTCTTGGTCACTAGTAATTTTGTGCCACTCAGAAATATGATTACTAATATTACCAGCCACAAAGTTGCTTACAGTTTGTGTGTTTTTAGAGGCTGCAGGGACTTGTAAAGTTTGTGTTTGGACCTCTACTTGGACCCGCCCCTGGGGAAAGGTCTCGACGAGTTGAACCCTCGGCCTATTGGCCGTGCGGTGTTGTCGGTCCAGCCTGGGCGAGCGCCCCGGCCCCGAAACCCTTGACCGAAGTTTGAACTCGGTCTGGTTCCTCTGGTGAACCGTCGTGGACGAAAATCCCCTCGTGACTTTTTGAAACGAGGAGCTTCCTGTTTCTTCTTGCCATCCATGTTTTTGCCACTCTTGGCTGCAGTCTCTACCTCTTTATAGAGGTATTGTAGTTGACCGCCAAACATCTTGGTGTTATCTAAAGGTTTCCCTTTAATCGGCTCTGGAGCAAGATAAAGCGTAAACTCCTTCCCCTCATTATCGGTAACCTTCTTAGAGCGAGCCACTTCTTTGCCAGCATCTGTGCAAACTGACTTGAAGACATTTTCATATCTTCGAAACGACAGGTAATTACCTGCCGCCGCTAGCACTGCAATGCCTTTGTCCATTGTCTTAGCCAAAGACGAGAACTTATTTTCACTCTGCATCCTATTAGCCACAGGAACAATAGCTGTTAGGGTAGCCAACACTGCCTTATGCACTGTGTGCAACACATCCTCAAACTTCTTACGGTCATCCGTCATATTGACATCCCGATCCATTTCTTTAATGATGGAGTTGGGAACACCCTTTATGCCTGTTAACTCATCTCCTAACTTGGAGATAACCTCCGCCGGTTTGAACGTGCGAAAATGACCATTCACGGTCTCGCGCATAAGCGTAGTGGTTTTAACCCGCTTAGCCTTTGGCTTCTCCACCTTCTTAGCCACTTTAGTGCCAATGTCCGCATAGACCCCTTCATATATGGTGTCTGAGTCTGATTCCGTAGAAGTAGACTCAGTGGACGACTCAGAAGAAGAATATTTCCTCTTCCTCTTCTTCTTTTTGGACTTAGTCTTCCGCTTTTTGCGAAAACCAGTCTCTGCCCGCTCCTTGGTGAATTCATCACCCGAAGAAATCACCTGTTTCTTCTTCTTCCTCCGTTTAGGAGAAGGAGGAGGAGCCTTAAGCTCCACCGCCGAGTCTGTGTCCAAGAAATCCTCAAACGAATCCTCTTGGACACTCGGCCTACGCCGCTTCCGAGACACAGGCGATTTGGCAGTCAAGATGTGGCTTTCCAATCTTGCAAAGCGAGCCTCCCAATCTGGAGGCGCAGGCACATCAGGCACTGCGTCCTCGTCCGGGTCGGAGAGGATATGCGCCCGGGGCTGTGTCAACGGCCCTGCCGACAACACAGGTGAGGAGTCGTACTCCTCGTCCACTCCACTCGGAACACGCCCCTCGGCTGCTGCTGCACCGCGCTTACTCCGCTTCGTGGCCATCGGGAGCTGAAACAAAATTTTTGGTCAGTCCCGGTATATATATATGTCACAATATGGTTGTTTCAAACTCATTTGGACATCTATTGGTGTTAAAGAACGTGTTTATACCGTTATAACACAGGCGTAATAAGCTAAATTTGTGCGTGGGTTGTGGGTCAAGCCCAAACCTTACGCGGGGTCAGGACCAGTGTATCGGCCCGCCCATCCCTCTGTTCCGCACACTTCTCCCACCTGTGACTACTACGTCAACAAGTTGGAGAAAATGCTACGAAACTCGGAGAAACGCCTGAAAAAGTTTTGTCTAGGGGAGTCTATAAAAGAAACCCAGGAGCATCTCCAACATTACTCTCTATTAGAGTACGAGAGAATTTCCACATGAGATAGGGCGAAACCCACATCTCTACCCATAGTCACACGGTGACCCGGGTGTTGACATAACCGCTAATGACCGGTTTGGTTCCTTCGAGAAACCCATTCGAGTGTTCTATCCTTGGTTGTTTATAACCAAATAACTCGTCCAAATTGGACCAACGAAAGTCTAAACTTTCCATAATGATGCTCTAATGCATCATAATTAAGCTAACCACAGTTTTTATTATACTTACTGCGTATTTGCTTGTATGTAGACTAATTTTGCCGGAGCAACCCAACGACACGTTATCCAGTCGTGAGTTGTATATGCTAATTGCTGGTACCGGACGTGCTTACCTCTCCCTAGCCTGAGGCTGTTTACCGAGGTAAAATATACATATATATATGTGAGATATATATATATATGTGAGATATATATATATGTGAGATATATATATATATTTCACGCGCACACACACACGAAGCCGAATAAATGTAGAAGCGCTACCTATTTCGTGCCGGAGCATGCCGATGATCCAGCCCTCGTGCACGTTGTTGGTTTGCACCTGGAGCACGGAGCGTCCCTTGACATGCTTCATACATGCCCTGGAGACGAGGCTGGGGGACAGCTTGACGAGCACCTCGTCCTGCAGCCCCTCGTCCCGCAGGTGCGAGTCCACCATGCCCATGATCTGCTCGGTGTTCAACTCCTCGCCGCCCGTTCGAATAGCGAACCGCTCGTACGTCTCGTGCTTGACAAGTGCGTTCTGTAGTACCTTCAAAGCCTGCTCGCCGTGCATTGTGGGATCGAAGAAAAGGGACAGAGGTGGGTTGTGTATATTATATATATATATACAATATATATATAATATATATAATAAATATATATTGTATAGTATACTATTAGTATTACTGCTTCCATTTGCTCTCTCGTTATACATTATATATATATATATATATATGTATGTATGTATGTATGTATGTATGTGGATATATAGAAAGAGGAGAGGCAGAGGAGAGAAAGAGAGAGACACAAGAGAGAGAGACAGAGAGACAGAGAGACAGACAGACAGACAGACACTGAGACAGACAGAAACAGAGAGAAAGCGTTCCTACAAAGACTACCAAATTGTAAGATCACGATACGCCCAGTAATTTGTTAATAAGTTATTCATATTGAGTTCTGGCTGTCAAAATATTTGTCCTTAACAATCAATAGCAACCAATATATAAAACAGAATACAACTTTCGTATAAAATAACTAATTCTGAAGTTTGCCTATCATTCATAGAAACTCAAATAAAATACATATATTTATATATATAAATATATGTATTTTATATTTTGTATTGTGTATATATATACATACGATTGGCATAAGCTTGTATTCAGTTTTAAAGTACTTCTTATGCGATGACACATCGACGCAATTCTTGTATTGAAATTGGGGATTATACTCGTAATTCTCCGAAGACATAAACCTGGCCTTCTCCGTCTCCTGATTTAGTGGTTTTACAGTACTGATTATCGACGGTCTGGTGCGTTTCCTTTTTTCGGCCTTTTCAGGTTTTTCGGCCTTTTCGATTTTTTCGATCTTTTCGAGTTTTTCGAGTTTTTCGATCTTTTCAAGTTTTTCGTGTTGTACGTCCAACTTTCTCGGCGATGTGGGTTTCTGTTTGGAAACAGCTTTATGGATACTACCAATGTTCACTTCTCCATCACGGTGCTGTGTCGGCGGTGTGACCAACGGGACCAACTCGGGCAGTTTGGTCCCGGTTGGCTGGTCCAGAAAGAACAAATCGTTTCTCGGAGGCAGCTGGGGTTGCCCCTGGTTAAACAAGCTGCAATGCCCTACTGAATCCGCAATTATTGCATGATGGCTATTCTGGGTATACCATTCGACATCGCCAGTGATTGAACCTAAGTTACTGGGCGCCGCATTGGAATTGCCCTCAGATAAAAACGCCCGTGGGTTGTCCTCGTTTTGATATTTGTGTGGAATGGGGGTGATTGTGCCTTCATCTCCACACTGACCACCATCAGAGTCCGAACAGTCCGAATATGTCTCTAAATACACCGGGTTGGCTGTGTTTGATTCTCCGTCAGTCTTTGGGTGATAATCATTATATTGGCCATCAACACCTGGAGTCCATTCGACGCCACTGCTCTCGCCATCGTTCACGTCGCCAAATGCATTTGACATGATGTGTGTGCCGGCACTAGTAGTAGCACTGCTACTGGTGCTAGCGTGTATTTGTGACATGTTTACCACCGGGGGAACCTGAGAGCACTGGGCAAGTTCTATCCTCTGCCGCGTCCGTTCCTTTCCCCTCCCCTTGCGTTTCTTCCTGCCATCCTTCCTGGGTAGGATGTTCGCCCCGGTGCTGCTGCTGCTGACAGTGACACCTCCGTTGTCGTTGAACGAGCCGTGGTGTTTCTTGTTGTGCTTCTTGCGTCCCGGGCCGCGGGACTTGCTGTTTCGGGAGTTGACCAGTTGAGGGAGAGTCAGTTCCGTCAACTGCTTTGAGGTGATGGAGAGGGCTGCGGCGTCTCCTTCTTCACTGTCATCCTGGTTCGACGGCATTGGAGCCCTGTGTCGTCTGGACTGTGTTCCATGCGACTTGTGGACCGCTGCGCCCACGTTGACAGCCGCGCAGGCAGCTGTCAACATTTTGCACCAAGTGTCTAACTGGGCGTTCAGGGCCCGCCGACTCAGCATCAGGCGGGTGTTGTGATACTATTCGGTAAGTTATGAGAGGCGCCCATCGCCTTTCTCTTTAGCGCCGGTTCTAGTAATAGCGGCGCTACATGATGCCAAACCCTAAATAATGGGCACGATTAACCCCGTCTTCTAAAGCTTCCCTAACGACGGCTCGACCGGATGTTTATCAATTGCTGTGTCACGAAATGTATAAGTACATATATTGTCTTTTTCACACCAGGGGGCGATAATACAGGAACATCTCCGAATAGTGCTCAGTTTGTTCACTAGATGGCAGGACTGAGAAATCGCGCCACATAGGAACTGGTGCTATAGAGGGGGTGTAATGACGTCACAATACAACTTTCGGTGGCCATATTGGATTACATACAGAAGGCTTGCAACTTCCTACACTGTGCTTATTTCCTGATTTGTTGGTTTATTTGTCACTGTTTTGAGCAGTTTGGCCTCAGAAGTTGTTGCTAAAGTACTCTAAGTAAACACAATGGATGTGAACTGCCCGGAACCTCCCAGAACACAAGAAAATTCTGTTTTACTGCATCTGCATGCATTCACAACATGTCTAGAGAGGGTGCTCATAATCCAAGATGGCTGACCACTGACAGCTGAGTGATGACGTCACATGCACTCCCTCTATATCGCTGAATGTCATATACAGAATAGCCATTTAATCTTTATCAACATGTCTAACTCGAGAAGGAATTTAATAGAATGCTGGAGTTTAATTGTACATGTTATTGTTTGCCATGAATAATTCTTGGACGAGACAGGACCTTACTGAAATTTGTTTACAAGCAAAAGAATGGCCTCCTCCCTGAAATATTTGATAATTTCTTCAAAGAAAACAATCAGGTCCATTCCCTTAACACACGACAGATAAATAACATACATCACAAACACAGTAGAAACAAATATGACAAAATAATAACTGAAAACCAAGGAACCAATATCTGGAACTCAATACCAGTAGAGATTAGAAACCTTAAAAAACTTCTGTAAAAAACTAAAGATAAGCTATCTCAATGCATACTAAATTGATTACCAGTAAAGAATATATATAATAAGTTATAGTTGTCATTAACTAGTCGCATAATTTAAAATATCAAGTGGCTATGGCAAACAACATAAGATTTACCCATATTAACATACATGCAAAGTAATTACTGATGCTGCATGTAGGTACATGAATCCATGAAACAATATACATATAATATGTTCCTATCATTATTTTGATTTTACTAACTGTGAAGAGATGCATCAGTATCTCATCATAATTATTAGTTAAAAATGTAGCTTAAGTTTAATTATCGGTTATTGTAATCACTTGTTCATTCACAACATGGAGACCAGCTAGATAAGCATCGCTTTTCTGGGATCCTTTCTGTCTGTAAGGAATTTGTATGCATTTATTGTATCACCTCAGTTTATTGTAAACATACCTTGCAGAGACTTAAAATAAAAGAATAGACTACATCACGGTTCCGACTGCGCATGCGCTGAAAACGGCCTTGGGAGCAAAGCAAAGGCATACGGCCATTGAGTTTGCCAATACGCGCATTGAAAAATGTCACTTTTATTCCAAATTAATAGAAATCCAAAGCCCTAACCTTATAAATTTAATATAATCGTTTTGTTAAACATGTTTTCTATATGTCTTCCAAGCGGTTTGTCTCTAGGTGGTGTGGTTTTATCAATATTTTACTTTTTCTGTATGGAGATTGCTCACTGCCATTGGCAATGCATTGAGTTCTCTGGCTATGGCTCTAACACTAGTCTGAGTGCCTAGATCTTTCTAAATCTAAATGCACATGGCATAAGGTGTGCTGATTATATTGATGTAAATGCAATGCTGGATAAAAGATTAATATCTTAATTTATTATATATATTTTTTTAGTTAGTATTCTATGTTTCAAACAAGAGCTGAGATGAGCTGAAACTAGCACATTTCATAGCTGCACCCAGTGTATTAGCATATGTGCCATGTGCTTTTGGGGGGGTTGTTTTGCTCTAACCCTTCCCACAATGCACCGCGCCGCTGGAACCGTGATGTAGTCTATTGAATACTGAACCCACCGACCTGCCCGGTGGCGCCATCTGTATGAACCCCCCCCCCCCCCGCACTACTCATTGCCACTAACCCAGCGGCCGTCGAACTGCGGTGGCGCCACCTTGTGGATCTCACCCGAACTACAACCACTGAAGCAGAAATTAACACCAGGAGGCGAAACTAGTTCGCACCCATTTCCCACACGTGCAAAGGTCTATCCGTTCAAACCAGAACCCAACTGCCACAGCCATCGTCATCGAACCACCCTCAAGTTTTTCTTCGCCCACCCACCCACGCCGAAAAATAAGGAGAACGGATAGGGCTGAGGGTTCGAATCCGGGAGCTGACCTGAGATGACGAGAGAGAGACTGAATTGACCCAACACTGTATAAACTTTCATCGAGTTCTTCCGTCTAATAAAAAACCCACTATATACCTCGGTCTCCGCCTTAATTGAATTATATTGATACCAGCAAATAATCCCCTCGCCCCGAAAAATGCATCGCCATTTTTAGATTCATTACAAAATGATATTCAAGGAGAAATAAATATCAGGATGAGTAAGGCCTATTCAATCATGATAATCAATCAATCAATAGTCCCGTCCTCTAGTCGAGGGTTGGATTCAATGGTTCTTCACTTGTCCCGATGGTGTGCTGTTCTGATAGACTGTGAATAATTCAAGCCTGTCCACTGTGAAATATTTGTAAAACATGATGTTCTTGGTCTCCCTCTCCCTCTGCTGCCATTCACCTTCCCTTCCAACAATATACGGTATATTGAACTCTGGCGAATGATGTGGCCAAAATAAATAAGTTTCTTTGTCTGTATAGTGGCAAACAAGCATTTCTTATTTAAAAAATTTCTGAGAACTTCTTTGTTGGTGATCTTCTTTGTCCATGATATTTTCATCATCCTTCGTTAAGTCCACATCTCAAATGCTGCTAAACGTTTGTACATTTTCTTAGAGATTGTCCATGTCTCAGCCCCATACATTAGAGTAGACCACACATAACACTGAAGAATACGCTTCCTTGTTTGTATTAATATCTTACTTGATGTTAACACTCTATACATTTTGGAGAATGTTGTTCGGACTATTGTTATCCCTCTTTTAATTTCTTCCTCACATCTCCCATCATTTGTAATCTTTTGTCCTCGATATATGAATTCAGATACTTGTTCTATGTTTGTGCCATCTATGGTTATATTGATATTTGGTTTGTCTTTTTACTTATAACCATTGTTTTGGTCTTCCTGGCATTCATCTTCATGTTGAATAGTATTCCAGTTTTAGTGATTCTATTCACTATATCTTGTAGGCTTTTCTCACTGTGATAATACAAAAATAATTATACGCGATAGCAGGGCTGTATTCAAGGTATGCCTCCGAGGCGCCTCGGGAGAAACTCCTGACATCAAGCTAGTGGAAACGACTTTAGCTGTTGGTCGCCTCAAAAATGGCAGCCCCCATAGGGGGCCACCATTTGCAATGGAAAAGAAGAGTTCAGATTGGCTGAAACCTGTGAATTTGGCATCCATTTTCGAGGCGCTTTTTGCCTCCTGTCTGATAAGGGAGACACTCTAACCACTCGAGACGGTTCGGAGGCGTACCCTGAACGCAAATCGGCCAAAGAGACATCTCGGAGCCATCTCGGAGGCATACATTGAACAGATCGTATCCTGCTTGGGAAGAATGCATCCTACCAATTCAGTTATCTTGTCTGGTGGCGAAAATCGTAATTGTAAAGTCGACGGCTGGCAGCTGTAGTTGTGCAGGCAGGCTAAATAGGAAAACACTACAGGCAAGAAGAAAGGTAGAGTATGAAGTGCACAGAAAGACAGAGAGCTTGCACCCTCAGGTTTATTATTATATAGTGGTTGATAAATCCAAGATGGCTGTCACACCTGACC
Source organism: Branchipolynoe longqiensis (assembly GCA_030323885.1). Lineage (NCBI taxonomy): Eukaryota > Metazoa > Annelida > Polychaeta > Phyllodocida > Polynoidae > Branchipolynoe > Branchipolynoe longqiensis. The sequence goes on from CM059194.1 coordinate 23,226,484, forward strand.
AGCTCCTCCAATCAACAGTAAGCATTCTCCAATCTACCAATGAACAGTCAACTTGCTTGTATAAATGCCTTGGTTGTTTATGGCTACAGTGCACGGGTGTGCAGTGATCTGTAAATAACAGTTGGGGGGGGGGGGGGGGTATGTGAGCAGAGCTGCTAAGGCTCTATCACACTAAGAGTAGTGCCCCTCTCACACTATCTATTATAATACACAATGTCTATCTAAACGAAGTCAAGGATCACCAACACTACACAATACCATATGCATTTGGTCACATTGGTCGTAATGCGAAGCTGGGAGGTTGTCGGTGGAAGTCGCGGGGCTGTCGGCAGTGGTGAGGGTGGTGGTCGGGGTCTGGGCGGGCGGGCTGGGCTGTGGTCTGAGGCGTGAGGTGCGGGGTGATGGTCCCCGGCTCTGGCTGGGCGTCGCTTCGATCGGTGGTCGGTGGGGGGGTGGTCGTGATGGTCGGCGGCGGTGTTTGTCTGGGGAGGGTTCGCTCCTTGGCGAGGTCCAGTGAGGAGGTCCGACGAGGGTCGAGCAAGGGGGCAGCGAAATCCTCAGGGCTGGGTGGGGTGGGGGTCGGGGTCGGGTCGGGCGGGTTCAGGAAGGCGGTGTCGTGAAGGTCGGCGGCTGTGCCATCGGAAGAGGGTTCCTCGTGAGGCTGGGCTGGGCTGTGGTCTGAGGGTTCCTCGTGAGGCTGGGCTGGGCCGCGGTCTGAGGTCTGAGGTCCGAGGTGATGATCCCCGGATGTGACTGGGCGGCGCTGTGATCGGTGGTCGCTGGGAGGTTGTCGGTGGACGGCGGTGTCGTGAGGGTCGGCGGCTGTGATGTCGGCAGAGGGTTCCTCGTGAGGCTGGGCTGGGCTGTGGTCTGAGGCGTGAGGTCCGAGGTGATGATACCCGGCTGTGACTGGGCGGCGCTGCGATCGGTGGTCGCTGGGAGGTTGTCGGTGGAAGTCGCGGTTGGCGGCTGTGATGTCGGCAGAGGGTTCCTCGTGAGGCTGGGCTGGGCTGTGGTCTGAGGCGTGAGGTCCGAGGTGATGATCCCCGGCTGTGACTGGGCGGCGCTGCGATCGGTGGTCGTTGGGAGGTTGTCGGTGGAAGTCGCGGGGCTGTCGGCAGTGGTGAGGGTGAGGCGCCGGGAAGGGCCCCCCGGGCCGGCCGGGGGGGAGGCCGGCGGATCAAAAATCCGCCGAGGCGGCCGGGGTCTGTGCTCCCCGGGGCGGTGCCTGAGGTGGCGGCGGGGGGTGCGCTCCCCCGGCGACGTGTGCCCGAGGTGACGGGATGGGCGGTGTGCTGTGCGCCGTCCGACGCCGAGGGGCCGTGATCTGTAGGATGGGGGCCTCGGCGCCCGAGGGCTGGTCCCGAGGCGCCGGGGGGGGACCCGGGGCAAAGCTTGGCGAGGCGCGTCGCGGCGAGCCCGAGGAGGGGGCCGGCGTGGCCGCGGCGGTGGTCCAGGCTCCCTTCCGCGGTGCTTGAGGCGGCGGGGGAGGGCGCGCCCCCCCGGGGACGTGTGCCCGAGGTGCTGGGATGGGCGGTGTGTGGTGTACGCCGTCCGCCCGCCCCTCGGGGTGGGCGGTGGCGCCCCCTCGGGCGCGGCGGTGAGACGGCTGCCGTGTTCTTGCTGGGGGTGGGCCGCCCCCGGCAGAGTCGCTTGAGGCGGCGGCGGGGGGGGGAGGCGCCGCCTGCGGCGCGCGCCCGAGGTGCTGGGCGGCGGGTCCAGCGTGGTGTAGGCGGTCGGCGTGGTGCAAGGGGGTTGCCCTCGGGCTCTCCCCGATTCGAGGGCGTCCAGGCGGGCGTAGAGGCGGGCGGTGGTGGCACGCTGGAGGGCCTCAAGGTCGAGGAGAGCCTTGAGAATCGCACTTGTCTCGGTGCCCGAGGCGGGGTCCGAGGGTGCCGAAGGAGACGCCGGGGCCGAGGAGGGTGACGCGCCTCCCGGTGCGCCCGAGGAGGGTCCCGGCGTGGCCAGGGCGGTCGCCTGGGAGCTCTGGCAGCCCGTGCCCTTGCCGTGTCTGGGCATCCTGGAGCGGTCCGAGGGGACGCAGCGGTCCGAGGTGAAGAATGCCAAACAGAGAAAAGGGGAGAGAGCTGGAAGGCGGCAGGAGGGCGAGTGCCTGAGGGAGGCCGCCGGGCGGCCTTATAAGGGGAGGGGGACGGGCGACAGCAGGTGAGGTGTGAAAGCTGCCGGCCCGGGGGAGGGCGATAGGCGGTGAGCAGCGGGCGTCGGGTGAGGCGCGAATGCTGCGCGACAGGGGGGCGGGGGAGGGAGCGGCGCGCGTCGGCGTCAGGTGAGGTGTCAGCGCAGCGCAACAGCCGGGGCGGGGGAGGGTCTCTCCCTTTCCTCGCATCACATCATTTACCTTTATAGACCATTTGTAATCTCATATAAACCAGTTCATACTACCCGCCAATGTCTAATTATCGGGAAATTTTAATAATGATGTATGCGTACAATTAACTATGGAATGTATCAATATATTATATGCATATTATTAATGATGTACTTATCGTATAAAATTGTAATTGGTATGTACTCTGTTTCTAACTGTTCTGATAGTTTGTTGGTTGTTGGAGTTTTACATCCTGGCAACATCTAAGGTCATATCACTACAGGTACCGACTTGTGACAATGAACACTCATGGTGACTTTACAGTTCTGCCCCACTGGGAAATCAAGCCACCAGCACCATGACCCGATATCCCACTCAGTCACATTATCCTAACACTGAGCTGACTAGTCCTTACCATACCCTATTAATGCTGAGTACCAGGCTAGGAAGTGACAAGTATAAATTTTATAAGTCATTGGTTTGACTCAACCGGGAACCGAATTCCCGATCTCCTGCACGCGAGGCCCACGCTCTACCGATTCGGCCACCGTGCCTTGTGAACTGTTCTGGTAAATATCAACTAACTCCTATACCATTTAACTGCTATTTGAGGCCGGGGGGGGGGGGGGGGTTGTGAGCAATCCGGGGGTATTATCAGGTGATCTGCTAATAGGCAGGCTCCCATCTGTTTTTCCGCTTCCCCCTCCAGGTGCTGCTATCCATCACCCTGCATCTGCCCAGTTGCTCACTAAATTTTGCTTTAATAAACTGTAATGGAGGGTCTTTTACGCCAGCCAGAGTGATCAACTCGCTCCAATCATTTCGTCTGTCTTGGTTATTATGGAATATATTAATAATACCTTAATCTATATAGATTGTGCGTTCTCTGTGGCGGAGTGGTTAGAGTGTCTGACTTTTTTCTAGGTCAGACTCCTAATCTGAGGGTCGGCGGTTCGATTCCCCGTGCCCCCAGCTCTGCCAATTTGGATCTCCACCGCTGTGTATAACTTACAGCGTCATCAAAGGCCGGTTGCTCTCATACCATGTCTATGTGGTGTGGGAGGTTAAAAATCCCTTGGGTCAGTAAAAGTGTAGGCTCGGGCTTTCTATCGACCAGCAGTGGAATGAGGAAGACCAGTCGTCTATGACTGAAATTTCCCCTGCTTAAACAACTAATGGACCAAAAAATTAAAAAAAATTAAAGTGTAATAGGATGTGGCTGGTCTGTCATGGTGTTGCGCCATCTAACTTAGATACTTTAGGAATCACCGAGCGAATGTGAGAAAAAGAAAATCCGCTCCCTCCCTTCATCCCCACGAAATTGTGTTCAATAGACCCCACCAGTTAAGCTGGAAAGTACCCGAATAGAATGCTTTCACATTCTGCCGATAGATGTCATTACCTTAACTGGTGGGGTGTAATACATGTGAAGAGAGCGCGGCGAAATTCCAGAAGAAGAATGTTTTTACAAGGATAAGAGCTGGATGCCTGTTGCGATATTAATATCTGAATATAATCAGGCATTTTATTATTTGTCCATGCATTCTTTACGGAGATATAGCATGTGAAATCACAGGCACTCAGGGAAAGTACCCGAATAGAGTGGTTCCAGATTCTGCCGATAGATGTCACTAGCTTAACTGGTGGGGTCTATTAGTGTATACAGTATATTGATGAAACCAATCAAATCTATTCGTAACACACAAAATGGCCAACATAAAAGAAAGATGGTTTGTGTTATGGAGAAAATAAAGATAAAAGGGAAAATTGAATTAGGTCAATTGCGATTTATTTACATTACATTCCTTGAAGGAATCCAGCTAAAATTCTCAGAAAATAATACTGACTACGTAGACCTGATCCATTCATACAATGGTATGGCCGAATGAGTTAGAGCGTCCATCTCCCATGCTGGTAGATCGTGGGTTCGAATCCTGGTCGAGTTAAACCAATGACTTAAAAATTGATACTTGTCGCTTCCTAGCCAGACACTCGGCATTACTAGGATAGGGCAAGGAGCAGTGGAATGAGGAAGACCATTCGTCTGCGACTGAAATTTCCCCTGCTTAAACAACTCATGTACCAAAAAACCCAGCATTTATGTAACATTGATTGTTCATGCCTCCAGCATACGCAGTGCTACTCCCACCTCTGCCTCGGTCAGCCTGCTGCCCAGTGGCAGCCTGGAACAGCTCCGTGAGGATACAAAGGCCCCCATCAGCAGGGCCGGCCTTTATCCTCCGAGAAGGATCACCACTGACGGGCCACACCCTCCTCGCTACACTACGCCTGTCCCTGGCGGCAACTGGCCACGGCCACCCCAATGCATACACCCTCCAGTCTCAGGTGGGGAGGGGCCTGTGATATATGCGTAATAGACGAATAGGCATGTGGATAATATATGCTAATGAGATGCATGAGGTTCTAGACAAAGGAGTATGTAAATGAGATGACGTCATGGAAAGTTTAGCCGGCGGTTCAGCGAGCCCTGGAAGGGGAATAAACCATTCAGTATCCAGAAGTCAAAGTGTTCAGACATTGTACTTTCACATGGTGGCATGTATGTACCAGTTCAAACTAGGGACTTTAATCGGAGAAACCACACAAGGCGATATAATACGATACTCTTAAGACGGCATGTCCCTTTACCATAAGGCACTACAGTGATATGACATACATTACCACATTATCAGACAAATCACACTTTAAGTAATACGCTGTGAGTGGGATAATGTAGATGTTAAATATTTGCATTGGAACGCATTGATATAAATAATAACTCGCAATATCGGGTTTTAGGCATTCTTAACGAGCTGGTTATTAACACAGAACACAAATCACTCATATGGAATTCAAGGCCATTTTGAGACTTTTCAAGACTGTTGTTGATGGGAATTCAAGACTATTTTCATTTGGTTTTCAGGGGGGGGGGGGGGGGGGGGGGAAGAAGAAAAGGGGAATGGCGATTTCAGACTAATTTAGATCAGGGGGGGACAGTTTAATGGAATTTAATGCTTTTCAAGACTAATTACCCAGAATATCTTAAATTCAAGGCATTGAAGTTGTGCAAAGGAAGTTCAAGACTTTTCAACACTTTCCAAGTCTTGTACGGATCCTGATTACAGCTAATAAAACAAACCTGTATACAAGACACATACAATAAAAAAAAAAGCGTGTATAGGCGATACATAAGCTAGCTGGAACCACCACCGGCGAAGAATATATCAGGGATGAAAGTGGTCTCCGGGAAAAATAGCAGAAATGCTGATCTTCTCCCATAGGATTAGCATTGTCAGGGAATCGCGGAAAATTCCCGGAAGTCGGGTTTCATATATATATATATATATATTTTTTTTTTCATATATATATATATATATATTTTTTCATATATATTGGTATACGGTTGTAGTGTTGACATTACATTTCTTCAGGTTTTATTTTAAGGAAGTCCGTGAACCCCTTCTTCTGACCACCTTGATCCACATAGTATACATACATACATACATGCATAACTCTGTATGCTTAAACAGAAACTATTTTACAGCAAGATTACCAAACATAAAATCGGAGGCGAGATACTGCTCGATGACTAGTACTGAGTCTGAGCAGGGGTAATCATTTAACAGATCCATCAACAATGTTCGTGGCAGACAGGGAGCTGTTGGTTGATGGGTTGTAGAAGGGGAGGGCCCAGCTACCAAGTGCTCCCCCGCCTCCATTGCAGCCATTAAGTTTGTTTGTGTTTTGTCCTAGCAACATCTAAGGTCATAACATCACCCATACCGACTTCGAATGATAGCCAGTATTCCATTAGCTCTGTTGGCGGCTTCCTGGATGTGGTCGCTGAATGTCAGTTTGTTGTCCACCTTGACACCCAAGTCCTTTTCTATCATTGTTTCGGAGAGCGGAACATTATTCACACCATCGTTCATTACATAGATGTGCTTGCTGTTTTTGCCCCCTGAGTGCATCACTTTGCATTTTGAAGCATTAAACTTCAGCTGCCAATCACTTGACCACTTCTGCATGTTGTTGAGGTCCTTCTGCAAGTCCCGTGAGTCACTACCTTTCTCCATACGGCAGAATACTTTGGTATCGTCAGCAAACATTTGGACCATAGAATGTACAACCTCTGGTAAGTCATTGATATATATCACAAATAAGACTGGTCCAAGCACGCTGCCCTGAGGTATTCCGCTTTTCACCGAGCACCATCCTGATGGTTTGCCATTTACAATGACTCGCTGTCTTCTGTTGCTCAGAAAATCCTGCCCTATCCTATTAATGCCAAGTGCAAGGATAGGCAGTAACACATATCAATTTTGTAAGTCGTTGGTTTGACTCGACCGGGAATCAAACTCCCGACCTTCCACACTTGAAGCCAGCGCTCTTAACGAATAGACCAATGACTAATCTTACTCTGCATTACATGTTTAATACGGCAAGTATTGTAATATTACGATGTAATACATAGGTTTATATTTAATACAAAAATGACTAATCTTATTCTCTGTATTACATATGTTCATGTTTAAAACAGCTATGACTATATTCTTAACCTACGTATCACATACATTTTCTCACCACGATCAAAAAGGGATAAAATATGCATTATGCACAGTGAGAATGTCAATATGCAAATAAATCAAGTAAATGTTCATAGGGGAAAATCTTTGTTGTATGATGTTTGTTTGTTGTTTAACGTCCTAGCAACATCTGAGGTCATATCAGGACGGTCTGTTGTAAATGAAGTCTCCCTAAATCTGTACCGTGTCAATGCAAGTAGAATATATCAGTCAGTGTAAAAAAAAACAATAATAATTAAACAAAATAAACTGCACAATTTTGTCAAACCTGTGGACTATACCGGAAATGTCACCGGATGATTCATGTCTGCATAAAACAGACAATAAGAATTAAAAACAGTTTTACAGTAACATTAAGATAATTTCCATATGGCATGTGAATTAAACAAAAAAAATGATAAAAGTGATTGTAGCTTAATAAAATTAGACATGATCATTACTAATCTATCATAACAGATATATTAATTTATAATAAATTATCACCCACACTTGTCAGCAGAACGTGTGTCTATTGAATGGAGTAGTCTTTTATCGATGGTTGTCAGTGACAACATATCTGTATTCTATACACAAATATAAGTCTACTAAAAGAAAACTAGCAACAGCCAAAGCCACAACCTGACATAGTAGCAGCAAAGACGATGTACGACAAGACGCGCCACTCAGCACTCTCACATGAAATACAGCAAACATGGTAATTGGAAAGGTCCAGCCTGACTGCTATACCATTGAAACAAGGGGACAAGTCCCCTAGCCCACCCTGACTGCTGTACCATCAAAGACAATGTCCGACAATTACAGGGTATTATCTCCTAATATTAATAATGAAAACAATATTATATTACAGTATAGTAAAGTTCAAACATACTTTAAGCACTTTAACCTGTGTTAATACATAAATACAATTTGTGATTATGTCCGAGTATGAAAACTACTACTACACCTGATCAAAGACAATGCACCTTGTTTGCCATGGGATGGTGCCACTACATGATTATGTAAGAAATTCCTATATGAAAGTGCTGAGTAGCAGGTCTCACGACCAGTCGGGATGGCCGACTGAGTTAGAGCTTCCGTCTCCCGGGCTGGTAGATTGCGGGGTCGTGGGTGCGAACCCTGGTCGAGTCAAACCAATGACTTAAAAATTGATACTTGTCACTTCCTAGCCAGGCGCTCGGCATTATTAGGAATGGACTGGTGTGCTCAGTGTCAGGATAATGTGACTGAGTGGGATACCAGGTCATGGTCCGGCTGCCTGGTTTCCCAGTGGGACAGCACTATGAAGTCACCGTGAGTGCACACTGTCACCGGACCTGATGACCTTAGATGTTGCTAGGACGTAAAACAACAACAAACAACCTTATATTATCTTTGGCAGCAGGCTCCTTTAATTTGCAGCACCATCTAGCGACTTAGACTAGTACCAATCACACTTCTACACCTACAGGTGCTTGTTACCTGTTAATATTAGCTGCGTGTGAAGTTGCAGGTGTTCCGAGTTCCGCTGGTTCCTCAGTAAGGACTAAGACTAAAATCCAGCATGCCGTGTCATCGTGGCAGGTTGGTTGGGTTGTTGGAATTTTACATCCCGGCAACATCTAAGGTCATATCAGGATGGGTACCGACTTGTGACAGTGCACTCATGGTGACTTTATAGTGCTGCCCCACTGGGAAATCAGGCCACCAGCACCATGACCGAATATCCCACTCAGTCACATTATCCTGATACTGAGCTAACCAGTCTTTGCCCTATTCTAATAATGCTGAGCGCCTGGCTAGGAAGCAACAAGTATCAATTTTAGAAGTCATTGGGTTGAGTTGACCGGGAACCAAATCCCGATATCCGCACACGAGGCCCGCGCTCTACCGATTCGATCACAGTGCCCGGTTGGGGACAGGTGGTTAATACATAGGTCATTCTCTGAAACTGGCCACAACATATTTAGTGTCCACGCTATGATGGTGATAATAGATTTGTCTCTTTTTGGTATCATGTCAAATAATTATTGCTGCCTTTGTGTGTTAAGTATGTTAGAAATACTATAAGTATTTAATCGATCACACAAAACATATCAAAAGTATGCTTATACGATTGTGTGCTAAAGTGAACATGTGAAAACAGAACACCATGTATTTACCCAAACTTTCCTTCAATTAAAAAAACCCCACCTTTTTCTTGTTTAATAGATGAGATCACCGTTCCGACTGCGCATGCGCTGAAAACGGCGTTGGCAGCAAAGCAAAGGCTTACATCCATTGAGTTTGCAATACGTGTACGGCAAAAACTTCGATTTTATTCAAAATTAATAAAAAAAAGAAAACATCAAAATTTGGCACAAACATGGATGGATGGATGAAATTGAATAATATAATGAATATGTTTAAGACACAACTCTCCAGAATTAAGCATTTTGAGCTAAGAAACATACAATTTCAGTCACTTTACAGGCTGATATTTACATCACCATTGACTAGACATAAGTAACTCTTGTTCTAAATATTAAAATGTCAACTGTGTCAACAAAAACTTGTTTCAAAGAAATATACAACCAATATCTGATTAACCCTACTCATTTTCTAGTTCTACATGTCATTAACCATAGGATATAAATAAAAACATGAATAAAATAAGTAAAACTGACTGGCTATGGCTCTAACATTAGTCTGAGTGCCCAGATTTGTCTAAATCTAAATGCACATGGCATAAGATGTGCTGATTATATTGATGTAAATGCAATGCTGGATAAAAGATTAATATCTTAATTTATTATATACATATTTTTTTAGTTAGTGTTCTGTTTCAAACAAGAGCTTAGATGAGTTGAAACTAGCACATTTCATAGCTGCACACTGCTGGAATGGTGATGTAGTCTATTAACTGTAATCAATAAAATCATGTTTGAATTTGTTCTGTATATTAACATGATGTTCTGGACATGTGCTGGATCTTCAGGCTACAAGAGTTAACGTATTGCTCAATTTGTATAAGATCAAAATCAAAAAGTGAAATAGGACTTTTTCTTTCAACTCTAACACATGCACAACATGTAAACCTTCATATAAACATGTTTTCTACTATTATTTGAAAGGTTTTGACTTTTCGTTTCCATTTCACACTTTAGTTGCCAGTTTCAGAGAACGGCTCACTATGCACCATAATACAGGAAGTGCTATTTTATCTTATCTAAAATATTTGCCACGACAAATTCACTGCAATTCTATATTACAAACAAATGTATGGCAACAGTCCTACCAAACTAGATATGATCTACGCCTCCTAAAGGGAGACTTAGACCATATCTAAGCCTCCCCTTATAACTAGTTTAGTTATAAAGAGGCATATGGGTATAGGTGCAAAGTTGAGTTTAAAGTATAGGGTCTATACTAAAAGGGCCCATCCCCACCTTCTGAAGTTGCTAACGCGCGTGTTTACTGAGGTACCATCGGAACTAGGAATGCCTGCGTTCCTAGAGGTTATATAAAGTATACCAGTTTCCAGAATTGGCTTCATCATGAACAGTCACGAGAATCTAAGCAACACACATTTGGTTTCTGTTCATAGACTCCAACCGTCCACCCTCAGCCCACTTTGTTATTTTTATTTAGTTTTATTCTGAAAGCATTATTCTCCTAACCAACGACCATGACCATTCATGTTACATATTGTAGCAGTCCTCCTATCCACTTGACCCAATTCCTATCAACACCAACGTTGACAGCGATAGATGGCGCTGCCTCAGGCTCTAGAGGAGTGGTTAGATAAAAAAAAAGCTCAGTTGTTACTCCCTCAGCACTTGCTGTCCAGACTCCACCTCGTCCACACCTCTTCTATCGCCTCTCGCTGCCGGTCTCCTTCTTGATAGTGTCTAAAATGAGTTCCTGGAGGGTGAGCCAGCCAGCATTTCATCTTCTATCTCTTACTCGGTCCGTGTCTCCGGCTCCCCGACTAGTCACCACAGGCCAAGGAGGCACGGTCCTTTGACTCAACTCTCCTCACTTCTTTTTCCTCTATACTAGCCTTTATTTTCTTTCTTTTTTTCCACGGGCTTACTCCTCCCCCCTGATCAAGTGAGTTGTTTGCTTGGGTGGGGCCCTTTTACACCTTTTCACTTTCCACCTTCTTGCTGCAGATCCCACCTTTTCCCCTCCCTTCCTCTTAACCCATCGGCGACTAGACACGAATGGACTGCTCAAATCAGACCGGAGAGAACCGGTGCCGCTCCAATGACTTGTTGTTATTGTTGTAAAGAACGGACCGCTTCTACAACTGTCCCCTCTGAAGTTTACTCTTCATCCAAAATACGGACCGATTTATCGAGGCCATTTTCTAATGCTGCAGTCCTGCAGCCTGTAACCGTCAAGGTTACGAACCATCCCTAAGCAGCTCCCGCAGGACTATGTTACAGTCCAGCTAAACAACCTCATAGATAAAGTGTTATAAGCCTGGGTTATGGAAAATAACCACATGAATTTGCAATCTAACATGATAAGACTATGGTTCATGTACTTATCTACCATAGCCCACTACGTTTTGAGTGAAGAAACTATGAAATCATGTAGATTAAGACACTTTAAAAACCTAGTGGCCACCATTTTTTTGTGTGCGTGTGCATTCTCGCCTAGTTCATCAACTTCATGCCAATACAGATTTAGCACTGCCCACTAGAACCAGTGCCTCCTCAGCTTGTTTATAGTTGATTCATACAAAAGCAGTTTTGCTCGAATTTAGACTTGGTCATCATTCACCTCTAGTCAGGGTTGGGAGGGGGGGGGGGGGAAATGAATATTTTGTCTAAGGGCTAAGGTCAAAGCCATCTATGGATAGATAGATATCTTGTGTGCTTGAGAGTGAGTGCATTCCCTTTAGAAACCACACAGCAGCTGCCGACTACTCGCTACTCAGTAGCCACCTTGATTTCCGAAGCGCTCCTCAATGTCGAAGTTATACGGATTGATATTTCCAATAACGTGTGGCAAGTAGCTTCGCATTTGTTCCCAGATGTAGTCAGCCATCTGCGCCTGCGCATACTGCAACAATAACAAAAACCAGTTGTAGTAGCGAGGCAGGTTTGTGTACATTACCAACGATAGGCAGGTTTGTGTACATTAACAGTGTGGGTACGTTTGTGTACATTAACAGTGTGAAGCGGGTTTGTGTACATTATGATTATCAACATGAGGCAGGTTTGTGTACATTACCAACATGAGGCAGGTTTGTGTACATTACCAACATGAGGCAGGTTTGTGTACATTACCAACATGAGACAGGTGACCAACATGAGGCAGGTTTGTGTACATTACCAACATGAGGCAGGTTTGTGTACATTACCAACATGAGACAGGTGTGTGTACATTACCAATGTGAGGCAGGTTTGTGTACATTATCAACATGAGGTAGGTTTGTGTACATTATCAATGTGAGGTAGGTTTGTGTACATTATCAACGTGAGGCAGGTTTGTGTACATTACCAACGTGAGGCAGGTTTGTGTAAATTATCAACATGAGGCAGGTTTGTCTAAATTATCAATGTGCGGCAGGTTTGTGTAGATTATGATTATCAACATGAGGCAAGTTTGTGTACATTATCAATGTGAGGCAGGTTTATGTACATTACCAACGTGAGGCAGGTTTGTGTACATTACCAATGTGAGGCAGGTTTGTGTGCATTATCAATGTGAGGCAGGTTTATGTACATTATAATTATCAACATGAGGCAGGTTTGTGTACATTAACAATGTGAGGCAGGTTTGTGTACATTATCAATGTGAGGCAGGTTCATACCAACCAATTATCTATCTGCTACTGAAATGCAGGCAATCAAATTACTTATCAGCAGCCACTGTGTGGTAAGATAACACCAACACTACAACTGGCCAGCATTGAAAACAAGCCTGGGTACCCGGGCTTATATGCTATGGACAGTATAAATACAGCCTCAATAAAAAAACAAAAAATTTTAAATGTACATTATCAACGTCAAATGTACATCTTCTCTTTGGATACAAGTCTTTTGAGAGCCCGAAACTGCGACCTGCCTAGGAAGCGACAAGAATAAATTTGGTAAGTCATTGGTTTGACTCGACCAGGAATTGAACTCGCGACCTTTTGCATGGGAAGTCTGCACTCCACCAATTCTGCCACCGTGTCCGGTGGTAAATTATCTAGTGCTAAGCATATGAAGGGAAATGACCATATGACCACAAATTTACTCGGAAATCCGTCGAAAAATGAAAATGTGAAATGCGTCATGGGTGTGACAAACCTGGTTGGGGTGGAAGCCGTCAACTTTGTCAATGAGTTTATACAACTTGTCCTTGCCGTACAGCAGCTTCCACCTCTTGAGCACCGCTTCCAGGGGGTTGCCTATGAAGTGTATGTCGAAGTTGGTGAACTTGTGTGTCTTGCTCACCTCTTGGATGACGTCACTCAGCTCCATGGCGCGCTGAAACACAATTCTACCTGAGCTAAGTTTTGCTTAAAGCTGCATAGTCCAATGAGAACATTAAATTTTCAAAACCAAAACAGTGATCTAGATTTGATTTGAATTTTGTAACTTAAATACTGGTGCACTTATCAAACATTTGTCGCCACATAGAACGGAATACCGAGCCAATTTAATAGAACCTGTTACTGCAGCAGCTTATGCTTGCCAAAATTAATTTTGTACGCTTGTACTTCCAATATCTCAAAAGTTAGCCTTAAAAAATAAAAGTTACTTCAACCTAAAAGTAAGGCAAATTATAACGATCAATCTAATATATTTATCTCAGAAAATGACAGAAACACTAAACCATCGGACTAGGCAACATTAACTAATATAGTTAGGTTCAGGGTCCACCCGCCAAGCTATTGGAGTCCGGTGGAAATATTAATGTAATGAGCCCATAAACCGTTAGATTACATTTTTAGTTAGTCAGTCGTGATTGCTTAAAGGAACCAGATATAGCTCGCTGAGACACTACCCGTACTCCGACAAATGCTCTCCGAGCATACGTTTGCCAGTTTTCAGTTTATGCAACTACATATGTGGGGGGAGAATGCTAACATTGGTTGCTTCTGTTGTGTTTTATTTAGTCCAGCAGCATTGACACTTTTAGACAACCATATAGAGAAATTTTTTTTAGAAATTGCAATCTAAAATGATAACTATGAAGTTCAAATGCTTATTTATCATAACCACAAAGCTACTTTTTGTGTGAATAATTGATTAAATCATGTAGATTAATAGACTTTAAAAGTTGAATTGAGAGCTTTCTGTGGCTGCCATCTTGGTGGTTGCCATGGCTTCCCCTGTGTGTGGGGAACCCCTATAGGTCATGTGATGAAGGAATCCCACCGATGATGCCATTCATACATCACAGACCTCAACACTCCTCCCACATGTTCAGTGGCATGAACTGAACAAACTAAGCAAAGGTATGTTTGGAGAGCTTTTGATGCTGGATTCGTTTGTATCTGGGTGAGGTATAGCCAGCGACTTTAACGCTGCATTGGCAACAACGGCCATAATCACAAAGAGAAGTGGTCAACTTTTATTCTGTCATATTATCTGCCCATCGCTTTTACAGATAATCCAAAAGCACACAATCACCTATGTGTCGAGAGATACTTTTGAAGTCAAAAACCTTACAATTACAACAACAAATCTTTTAGACCAGGTGCAATTCTAGATAAAAATCGAAGATATCGTTCTTCCTGAATTCATTTTGTTTTTATTTCTTATTTTCTATGTTTTGGTTAATTAGATTTAGGTCAATTAACACTATACCATGGGAACAATTTACACCCCCCCCCCCCAAAAAAAGGATGTGTACTGCCTATCATGGATAAGTCTGAATAGACTTGTTTTCACCATTAGACAGTTTGTCGATAGAAATCCGAGTCTACACTTTTACCGACCCAAGGGATTTTTAACTTCCCACACCACATAGACATAGTATGAGAGCAACTGGCTTTTGATGACGCTGTAAGTTATACACAGCGGTGGAAATTCAAATTGCAGAGGTGGGGGGCACAGGGAATCGAACCACTGACCTTCAGATTAGGAGTCTGACCTAGCAAAAATTCAGACACTCTAACTACTCTGCCACAGAGAACACCACGTGATTAGTAATTCTATGTTAGTTTTTTTGCTTTTTCTTGATAATAATTTTTCTTCTACACTATTCCTAAACTAGCCTACTCTATTTACATATTATAGGCTTGTACGCAATAGATGGTTGGTATGTGTTTGGTGTGTGGTTTTGGTGATAATTGATATCTGCTGAGTTTATGGCCTGGGCACCTCCCAGGAGGTGTCCAGCTGGTGGGCCGTGACATATCACATGCCCCGTTTGGCCTCAGCTCAGTGATGGTTTCCTGGCTTTACTTTGCACAGATATTTTTTATATGTTTTTAGGTCAGGAATTTGTCTTTCCTTTACCATTTGGGCGTTCCGGGCATTCCAGACTTTGGCAGCTATTTCTTGTGTACTTCTTTCATGTGATTTGATGTGACTTCTGGTTTGCCTTAGTAGTGGTGCATTGTTTGCTCTGGTGTTCCTTAGTGGCTGGGTTAGGTATCTTTTTTCTCGACTATACCCAAATGCTAGTGTTTTTAGGTGTATTACTGTTCTGTTTTCTAATCATTTTACTTTGGTTCTTTTGTGTATGTCATAGGTTGGGTGCAGTTTGTCTACCATAAGGCAGGTCTTTAGGGCTCTGTTTTGCAGTATTTGCAGGTTTTTTTTTAGTAGTTCTTGATTAACACCCATATAGATTACATCCCCATAGTCGAAGTAGGGGAGCACCATTCCCTTGAAGACTTTTATTGACATTTCTTGAGTCATGTAGTTTCTTAGTTTTGCAAATAGCCACAGTTTGTGGTTTTTCTGGCATTATTTTATGCGAGAAAAGAACTGTTTTGGATTTATTTGCATTAATAGTTATTTTATTAGACTCACACCAGTCATCAAGTTTTAGTAGGAGTTTGTTCAGTTTAGTTATTACCTTTTCTTCTGTGCTTCCCTCTGCATATATTACAGTGTCATCTGCATACAGCTGCAGGTGCTCCGTTTCAAGCCACTTTTCTAGGTCATTTATATAGATTATAAAAAGTAGAGGTCCCAGGACTAACCTTCGGGGTACACCACATGTGACAGGTTGATGGTCTGAGAATGTATTGTTTACTTTTGTTTGTTGTTGTCTGTCATTCAGATAGCATTTTATCCAGTTTATATAGTTGGATTTTATGCCCATGTGGTTTAGCTTTTGCAGTAGTATACTGTGGTCTATTTGCAGTAGTATACTGTGGTCTATTTGCAGTAGTATACTGTGGTCTAGAGTGTTGACAAATACTGCCTACCTTAGTTGTCGCATCTCGTATCGTCCTGTTGCTGTTCATCCAGCCTGCACATGGAGTTACCTGAAAGCAGATTTTGAATACTGCGGTTTCACGTCCTATCAACTTGTGAGGTCATATCAGGGTATAATCTGTACTGGCACTTTGAAGGTGACAAATACGACAAGTACATCTGCTGTTTCACTGAAGATGGCACAAGCAGAGCCATGCACTAAACATTATAAAAACTAAATTCTGAAGTGCAAATATTTGTAGATAACAAAATTATATATATAGGGTTCATACCCATTTTGATATATCAAATAGACTACATCACGGTTCCAGCGGCGCGGTGCATTGTGGAATGCGTCAGAGCAAAACAAAGCCGCGAGAAGCACATGGCACATGCTAATACACTGGGTGCAGCTATGAAATCTGCTAGTTTCAGCTCATCTCACCTCTTGTCTGAAACATATAATACCAAATAAAAAAATATATATAATAAATTAAGATATCAATCTTTTATCCAGCACTGCATTTACATCAATATAATCAGCACATCTTATGCCATGTGCATTTAGATTTAGACAAATCTAGGCACTCAGACTAGTTTTAGAGCCATAGCCAGTCAGTTTTACTTATTTTATTCATGTTTTTATTTATATCCTATGGTTAATGACATATGTAGAAATAGAAAATGAGTAGGGTTAACCAGATATTGGTTATATATTTCTTTGAAACAAGTTTTTGTTGACACATTTGATATTTTAATATTTAGAACAAGAATTACTTCTGGCTAATCAATAGTGATGTAAACATTAGCCTGTAAAGTGACTGAAATTGGATGTTTCTTAGCTCAAAATGCTTAATTATGGAGAGCTGTGTCTTAAACATATTCATTATATTAATATATTGCATCCTTCCGTCCATATTTGTGTCAAATTGTTATGTATTTCTATTTATTTTGAATAAAATCGAAGTTTTGCCCAACGCGTATCAGCAAACTCAATGGCCGTAAGCCTTTGCTTTGCTCCCAACACAGTTTTCAGCGCATGCGCAGTCAGAACCGTGATGTAGTCTACTCCAAGACCTTCAAGGACCTTTCAGTGCAAAGTTCCAGGAAGTTGTTAATGTTCATTAAATTAAAGTAGCCTGAAACACAGCTGTATTCATAGTTGATTCACAGTGTAAGATGTGAAGAGTAAATAAGCATTAAAAAAAAACCACCAACGTATGTAGAGTTTTAATATAAAAATCAAGACGCCGGACACAAATCACTTTAAAAACAAATCCTCACTGATTAAATTTCGGGCACGTCGGCGAGTATAGGTTTAAACAAAAAAAAATAGTCACGATTTTCAATTTTCCAGGATCTTTAGACAAACTACAGGACTTTCCAGGCCTGGAATCCTGAATTATCAAATTCCATGACTTTCCTTCAGGCTTTCAAGGAATCGTACAAACCCTGATAGATATATAAAAATAAAGTTTGAATTTATTCGCAGTATCATAATGCCAAGGTCCATACGCATGTGAAGATATGGAATTAAAGGCTATTTCAATGCCGTTTTTGATAGCAATTCAAGACTATATTCATTTGGATTTAGCCTGAAATTGCCATTCCAAATGGCGATTTTGGACTAATTTAGATCAGTGGGGACAGTTTAATGGGATTCAAGGCTTTTCAAGACTAATTGCCAAAAATAGGTTTAAATGCAAGCCTTTTCAAGGACTTGAAATGGGCGAAATGAAGTTCAAGACTTTCCAGGCACTGTACGGACCCTGTAATGTGCAGTGCAGTGTCCAGTTATTGCAAAGTGCCCATGATGACTCAATCTCTCACCAGGAGGCAGTCTAGGTAGTCGTAGAAGTCCCTGTAGTGGATGTCCTTGTGGAGGCTGCCAAGTGGATGGACGCGCGCATGCAGACTGTCGTAGAGAACCCGCCCGTCCGCCATGCCTACCGACATCACGTGACTGCCCGCTGGTAACCGGCTGTCCTGATGCGCAAAACCACAAACATGGCTGATTGAGACGACACTTCGGCTATAATAGGGCTTGTCACGAATGACACCGCATAAATATTCATTGTCCTACATTAGGGCGGTCAGTCAGGCAGACAGACCCTTCGCCAGTATGATTGGTTGGTTGTTGAAGTTTAACGTCCTGGCAACAGCTAAGGTCATATCAGGACGGCTAACGACTTATGACAGTGCACTCATAGCGACTTTATAGTGGTTAGTTCTTCTGCCATTTTTCTTTTCGTGTGTGTGTGTGATTTGTTTATTTGTTGTTGTTTAACGTCCTAGAAAGATCTAAGGTCATATCAGGATGGGTTGTTTTTGTTGTTGATGGTTCATAGCCCATCAGGGATGAAAGTAGTCTCTGGGAAAAAAAGCAGAAATGCCGATCTTCTCCCATAGGTTTAGCATTGTCAGGGAATCGCGGAAAAATACCGGAAGTCAGGTTTCAACTAGCCTTGTTGTGATTGCATTGTCTGCTGTACCAAACACTTTCTTGTTTAGATTCGATGTTCTAGCTACATCTAAGGTCATATAAGAAAGGAATTCGAACCACCCAACCGGTGTCATATACATCCCATTTTTTTTAAATTTTGTTTAACATTAATCTGTGAATATAAACAATCCCGGAAATCCGCGAAACCGCGGAGATCTTTCATCCCTGGCCCATGTAGTCCAGCAGACATGGCATGCAAGCCTCTAAGTAGGCGAATCGGTAAGAGTGCTGGTTCGGTTCGAAACACAGTGAGCAACACCCATATACAACTGATAATTCTCCCTACCAAAGACACTATAATACTAAGACGGCTCACTCCCTATCTGTCCCATGGTAATGTAAATTTCGCAGTGCCACCTTGTGGTGGGTTTGATCATCCCAGCTGCTGGTTCGTGTTTCACATGTAAACACATACAATTATATTATACATGAGATAGGTAAGTATGAATACACATCAATATGAAATTGCTATGAACAAATGAACAGCATCATCATCAGCATCGCCATCATCACACATCTTTCACATTCATATATACATTTATACATATAATATAGCACCTGTTTAACCAAGAGAACAGCCAGCGCACCAAGTGGTGGGTTTGATCATTTTGATTACACAGTACAGGCTGAGTGAGCCGTCTTAGTATTATAGGGTCTTTGTCCCTACCTAGTCCGGTGCTCGGATAGGATAGGACATGGACTGGTTCGCTCAATATCAGGTAAATGTGGTCATGGTGCTGATGGACTGGCCTCCCAGTTGAGCAGCACTAAAAGGTCGCCATGAGTACCCATCCTGATATTACCTCGAATGTGGATGGTTGTTGGAATTTTACATCCTGGCAACATCTAAGGTCATATCAGGATAGGTTCCGACTTGTGAAAGTGCGCACGAATGACGACTTTATAGTGCTGCCCCACTGAGAAATAAAGCTGCCAGCACCACAACACGATATCCCACTCAGTCACATTATCCTGACACTGGGCTAACCAGTCACTTCCCTATCCTGTTAATACTGAGCGCCTGGCTAGGTAGTAACAAGTATCAATTTTGTACCTCATTAGTTTGACTTGACCGGGAATCGAACTCCGGATCTGAGCTCTACCAATTCGGCCACCGCGTCCGGTCCTTTGAATGTTATTAGAGCAAACAGAAAAGCACCCCAAAAAAGCAAACAGATTCCCACCATTACACCAGATTATAACAGTGTTCTCTGTGGTGGAGTGGTTAGAGTGTCTGCCTTTTTTCTAGGTCGGACTCCTAATCTGAAGGTCAGTGGTTCGATTCCCTATGCCCCCACCTCTGCCAATTTGGATTTCCACCGCTGTGTATAACTTACAGTGTCATCAAAGGCCAGTTGCTCTCATACCATGTCTATGTGGAGTGGGAGGTTAAAAATCCCTTGGGTGGGTAAAAGTGTAGGCTCGGGCTTTCTATTGACCAACTGTCTAATGGTGAAAACAAGTCTATTCATAGTTATCCATGATAGGCAGGATAAATCTTCAAGAGAGAGGGTGTGCTCACCAGGTATTTCAAGGTGCTGATGTAGTTCTCCCTCATCTGTTTCCGAGTCGTCATGTGTGCCACAGTGTCGTCTGCATACCTGCCAGTTTCCGGGGTTCGGTGGTTGGGGGTGTACGGGGGGTGGGGGGGGGGAAGTAGGAGAAGGGAGAACGCAGAATATTATTTGAAACTAAATTACATTAAGAAGTGACCAGACGGGATGGCCGATTGAGTTGAGCATCCGTCTCCCGCTTTGGTAGATCGTCGGATTCGATGTTTGTTTGTTTGTTTGTTCGTTGTTGTTTTACGTGCTAGCAACATCTAAGGTCATATCAGGATGGGTACCGACTTGTGACAGTCCACACTTATGGTGACTTCATAGTGCTGCCACACTGGGAAATCAGGCCACCGCCACCATGACCTGATATCCCACTCAGTCACATTATCCTGACACTGAGCTAACCAGTCCTTGCTCTATCCTATTAATGTCAAGCGCCAGGCTAGGAAGTGGCAAGTATCAATTTTATAAGTCATTGGTTTGACTCGATGGGGAACCGAACTCCCGACCTTCCGCACACGAGGCATGCGCTCTACCGATTAGGCCACCGCGCCCGGTCATGGGATTCGAACCCGTGGGTTCAAACCCTGGTCGAGTCAAACCAATGACATACAAATTTATACTTGTTGCTTTCTAGCCAGGCGCTCAGCATTATTAGGATCGGGCAATGACTGGTTGGCTCAGATCATCACAACCATTTTTTTGCTCATGTACAAATCCTACAAACTCGGGTTGGATAAACAAATGCGCCCGGAGCAGAAAAAATAACTAAACAAGGTGTTTTTTTTTTGGTATGGTTGCTTCCAACTCGCATGGTATGGTTGCTTTCATCCCACAAATGGCAACATGAGTGGGATGAAAACATCAATAAACTTAAAGAAATTGAACCATCTGTGGGAAAGCCACCACAGACTCATGCGGAGGTCGGCGGGACCAAGTGGTCCTTAGTCGCTGCCGTGTTGGCCACTCGTGGCTTTCACATGCTTTTCTGCTCAAGGGGGAACCTCCCCCTGAATGTATTGGGTGTCAGTCCCCACTGACACTCAAACACATTTTACTAAGTTGCGTTGATTTTTTGGCCCTGCACTGCAGGCAGTATGCATGACCTTTTTACTAAGGTAAAACAGGAAAACATTTTAGCCTTTTTGAGGGCAGCTGGACTGTACCACCTTATATAGTTTACTAAATGGATTCTATTAATTATTAATGAAACTTTTCTTTTTCTATGGGAATTTGTTTCCCTTGACCACAGATATATGATTGTGAGCTTTGTAATTTAATTAGTGTCTATTGGCACATAATTGATTGTCTGCTTTTACATGTAAAAGCGATGGTTTGAACAAAAACAAACATTTCTCGCCGTGAATATGGCCTATGCTGCCGACACGGCGTAAAGCAACCACCAATCAATCAATCAATCCAACTCGCACCACTACGTATTTTAAAACACAAACCATTAGTAACCACCATTTTGGCTATTTAGGTGCAGAATCATAACAAACACCCATATGTGTTTATAAGAGTCAGATAGCAGTACAGGCTGACACTCACAGGTACCAGCACAAATTTGACGTCATTGCTCCTAATGACCCCAGCCAAGACGTGGGGCATCGGAGTCAGAATATTTTGCACACCCGGGTATTTTTAGGTACACCTCGAGGTGTTCTATTTGAAATTCTGACGACCGGGATGATTCGAATGGTCCGGTGGATGACGGCCTTAGTGACATGACAAGGGTTTGTGTAGAGTGTGGCGCCACCGTGTGGCAGTGTGGCGCATACAGGGACGGCTACAATAACCATGACCTTACCAGTTGCAGACGTCGTTGCCCACCAGAGCGTAAAAGACCAGCACCGGCATGTCAGTCACGTTGTCACGTGACAAACTAGTAAAGATAATTAAATAAACCATTCATTAATGTCATATGGGAATGTTCAAATGAGGCAACAATTTTTTTTTTATTAATTGGTGATCGTTCCCGCCCGTGCTTGACAAATCGCCGACCCCTGATATTTTTTCTAGTTTGGATTCTTTTTTTAAACTGGCACTAGGTAGCTAGGAGTACCAATTTGTAAGTCATTGGTTTGACTCGGCCATGGTTCGAACCCAGGAGGAACAACAAATTCCTGACATAAAAACTTACAAAAAATATCTGTGCAAAATAAGGCTAGGAAACCCCCACTAAGCTGCACTGCAAAGGGGCATGTGATATGTCATGGCCCACTAGCTGGACGCCCAATGGAAGGTAACCATGCCAAAAGTAGCCAGATAACACACCGCACAGCTACGCACAAGCCTATGATATGTAAATAGGAGTAGGCTAGTCTAGTAATAAGAGTAGAAAAAATAAATACAGATATGCCAAGAAATATATTTTTTTTAAATAACATAGGCTACTAACCATACCAAGGAGTAGGCTAGTCTAGTAGTAAGAGTAGAAAAAATAAAAGACATATATATGCCAAGAAAATCCATAAAAATGAATATAGACTACGAACCAGACCAACCAACTATCTATATGCTACTGAAATGCAGGCAATCAAAAACCTTATCAGCAACCACTGTGTGGTAAGATAACACCAACACTACAACTGGCCAGCACTGAAAACAAGCCTGGGTACCCGGTCTTATATGCTATGGACAGTATAAATACAGCCTCAATAAAAAAATATTTGTTTAAATTCCAATTGCTGACGCTGCGTGCTCAGTCATGTATTTAATCGATGCCACAAAATGTATCAAAAGTATGTTTGCATGGCTTTGTGATAAAGTGAAAAGGTGAACATTTACACACTGACGACGTCCATCTATCCGAACTGTTTTAAAACTTTTTCTTGTATGACATGATCTTGTTTGCGTGACTGTAATCAATAAAATCTTGTTTGAATTAATTGTTTATGCTAAAATGATGTTCTGGATATGTTTGATTTCCATGTTAACATATTGCTCAATTTGTATGAGATCAAAATCAAAAGGCGAAATAGCTTTTCTTTCAACTTTAACATATGCACAACATGTAAACCTTCATATGAACATGAATTATGCTATTATTTGGAATGTTTTCTACTGTTATTTGGAAGGTTTTCGCTTTTGGCTTCCACGTCACACTATAGTGCCCAGTTTCAGATAATGCCTCGTATAAATATCCCAATCTTTGTGTAGTGTGATGAAATACTAGTCACAGCTGTTAAAATGTAAATATCTTGGACATGTTATCAGTGAATATCTGAGAGATGATTATATAGCAAGGCAGTATAAAAAGAAGAACGCTAAGGGTAATGCCTCGAAGGCAGTTTGTTTGTTGTTGCTTTACGTCCTAGCAACATCTAAGGTCATATCAGGACGGGTACCGACTTGTGACAGTGCGCACTCATGGCGATTTTATAGGGCTGCCCCACTGTGAGACCAGGCCGCCAGCACCATGACTTGATATCCCACTCAGTCACATTATCCTGACACTGAGCCAACCAGTCCTTGTCCTATCCTAATAATGCCAAGCGCCTGGCTAGGAAGCAACAAGTATCAATTTTTAAGGTATTGGTTTGACTCGACCAGGGTTCGAACCTACGATCCCATGGTCTACCAACATGGGAGACGGACGCTCTACTCATTCGGCCATCCCGTCTGGTCAGCCCCGAAGGCAGAGCTACCTATCTACAAAGTAATTTAGATGGCCGGAAGACCAATTCCTCAGCGCTAAAAGAAATTGTATGTTATGATGAATAAATTATTTACACACACAAAAAACGTCAGTCCTTACCTTTTCTGTATGTGCTGCATATTAAAGGAGTCAGCTCCTGTCGACGAAAGACAGCGAATCATGTTTCAAATAATCTGATTAGGATAAGTTTTTTGTTTTTTTAACCCACCACCAAACAATGAGTCTATTTGGTTGGTTGTTGGAGTTTTGCATCCTCACAACATCTAAGGTCATATCAGGATGGGTACGGACTTTTCACAGTGTGACTTTATAGTGCCGCCCCACTGGGAAATCAGGCCACCGGCACCATGACCCAATATCGCACTCAGTCACATTATCCTGACAGTGAGCTAACCAGTCCTTTCCCTATCCTATTAATGCTGAGCGCCAGGCTCGGAAGCGACAAGTATTACTTTTAAAGTCATTGGTTTGACTACACAGGGAGCTGACCTTCCGCACGCGAACCCCGAGCTCTACAGATTAGGCCACTGCGCCCGGGAGCTGACTTATTAAATTCCACGGTTTTCCATGATAATGATTAGAAAATTCAATAACATTTTTTTAACATCGAAATAACCACGTTGCTATCATTTTCGAGGACTGACACAGGTCATGCATTCCACGTAGCTCGAATATATTAGCTAGAGGCCCTCAGAGTATAAATATTAGGATGCTACAAAAATGTTAACATAGAGAATTGCCAAGTTCTAGGATTTTCAAAGACTATGAATAAAGAGTCAAAATTCCATGGAAAATGCTGCTTAAACTAAAATAGTTTCGTGATATTCAATTGTTTGATATCCGCCAGCCACGTCCTTACCATTGACTCCTAAGTTCTGATAGTCTCGATGGTTACACCGGTTCTGCTTGTACAACCTCATGTAGATCGAGTCGACCGGGCCTTTAATGACTGGCCACTTATTATCGGTGAACCCTATGCAGGCAGAAAGCAGAAGGATCAGCGTAAAGGTTAACCACCGAAGAGCAGCTGTGGTGTTCAGCATATAAAGGATAAAAACCATGGAACAGCTGCGGTGTTCAGCATATAAAGGATAAAACCCTAGTGTGGTGTTCAGCATATAAAGGATAAACACCCGGTACAGCTGTGTTCAGAATATAAAGGATAAACACCTGGTACAGCTACGGTGTTCAGCATATAAAGGATAAACACCCGGTACAGCTGTGTTCAGCATATAAAGGATAAACACCTGGTACAGCTACGGTGTTCAGCATATAAAGGATAAAACCTTAGTGCGGTGTCCAGAATATAAAGGATAAACACCCGGTACAGCTGCAGTGTTCAACATATAAAGGATAAACAACCCGGTACAGCTGTGGTGTTCAGCATATAAAGAATAAACACCCAGTACAGCTGTGGTGTTCAGCATATGAAGGATAAACAAGCCGGTGCAGCTGTGGTGTTCAGCACACAAAGGATAAACACCCGGTACAGCTGCAGTATTCAACATATAAAGGATAAACACCTCGAACAGCTGTGGTGTTCAGCATATAAAGGATAAACACCTGGTATAGCTGCGGTGTTCAGCATATAAAGGATAAACAACCCAGTACAGCTGTGGTGTTCAGCATATAAAGGATAAACACCTGGTACAGCTGTGGTGTTCAGCACACAAAGGATAAACAACCCGGTACAGCTGTGATGTTCAGCATATAAAGGATAAACACCCGGTACAGCTGCGGTGTTCAGCACACAAAGGATAAAACACCTGGGTAGAGCTGCGGTGTTCAGCATATAAAGGATAAACACCCGGTACAGCTGCGGTGTTCAGCATATAAAGGATAAACAACCCGGTACAGATGTGGTGTTCAGCATATAAAGGATAAAAACCCGGCACAACTGTGGTGTTCAGCATACAAAGGATAAAACACCTGGGTACACCTGCGGTGTTAAGCATACAAAGGATAAAACACTTGGGTACAGCTGCGGTGTTCAGCATATAAAGGATAAAACCCTAGTGCGGTGTTCAGCATATAAAGGATAAATGCCCAGTACAGCTGTGGTGTTAAGCATATAAAGGATAAAACCCTAGTGCGGTGTTCAGCATATAAAGGATAAACACCCGGTACAGCTGCGGTGTTCAGCATATAAAGGATAAAACCCGAGTGCAGTGTTCAGCATATAAAGGATAAAACCTGAGTCCGGTGTTCAGTATATAAAGGATAAACACCCGGTACAGCTGTGGTGTTCAGCATATAAAGGATAAAACCCTAGTGCGGTGTTCAGTATATAAAGGATAAACAACCCAGTACAGCTGTGGTGTTCAGCATATAAAGGATAAACACCTGGTACAGCTGCGGTGTTCAGCATACAAAGGATAAACAACCCGGTACAGCTGTGATGTTCAGCATATAAAGGATAAACACCCGGTACAGCTGCGGTGTTCAGCACACAAAGGATAAAACACCTGGGTACAGCTGCGGTGTTCAGCATATAAAGGATACAACACCTGGGTACAGCTGCAGTGTTCAGCATATAAAGGATAAACACCCGGTACAGCTGCGGTGTTCAGCATATCAAGGATAAACAACCCGGTACAGATGTGGTGTTCAGCATATAAAGGATAAAAACCCAGCACAACTGTGGTGTTCAGCATACAAAAGATAAAACACCTGGGTACACCTGCGGTGTTAAGCATATAAAGGATAAAACACTTGGGTACAGCTGCGGTGTTCAGCATATAAAGGATAAAACCCTAGTGCGGTGTTCAGCATATAAAGGATAAACGCCCAGTACAGCTGTGGTGTTAAGCATATAAAGGATAAAACCCTAGTGCGGTGTTCAGCATATAAAGGATAAACACCCGGTACAGCTGCGGTGTTCAGCATATAAAGGATAAAACCCGAGTGCAGTGTTCAGCATATAAAGGATAAAACCTGAGTGCGGTGTTCAGTATATAAAGGATAAACACCCGGTATAGCTGTGGTGTTCAGCATATAAAGGATAAAACCCTAGTGCGGTGTTCAGTATATAAATGATAAACACCTGGTACAGCTGCGGTGTTCAGCATATAAAGGATAAACACCCGGCACAGCTTCAGTGTTCAGCATAAGGAATAAATATATCTCTTCATTTCTTTTTAAAAGGCAGTGTATGACATGTCCACAGTTAACCATTGTCTCCAAAATTACATTTTCTCAATTAGCTATTCTGTCTCCAAATATAAATTAAAGCAGATACTAATGCATTTATTAAAGGTTTATTGTCTCATAGAATGAATATTAAGTCAATTTAATACAACCCGTCACTTGTACAGGCCATACAAAACTTCCTGTGTGCACACCAGGGCCCGTATGCATGGAGCGGTGTTACCGAGTCAAAACGCGATTAAGGCGGGATTTCTGGTTTAACGCCGAAAAGTTGGTATGCACGGAGCAGTGTTAGGCCTAACCGGAGATAGCTACCCGACGTTAGAGGGATAACACCACACGCCGCTAACACTGCTCCATGCATACGGCCCCTGATTAATTCGCATATTTTCACGTGCTCCAAAGTTAGCCTTTTTTAATCAAAGTTCCTCTAAACCAAATATATCAAAACCATCGCATTATGCCATCGTAATTGTGTGCAACCCGTACTTGAAAGGCTTTTCATGGGGCAAGCTGAATGTAGTGAAGAGGTACTTTACCAGTCAACGTGGACAACATGGGGAAGTCGAACTCGTTCTCAACCACAAACGGCAGGTACTGCAGTATCTCCTAAAATAAACAAAATAAAACCCACTCCATGTATTGCAGATAGTGAGCACAATCTGGCACAATGGTGGTGGTGGTGGTGGTGGTGGTGGTGTTTTTTGTTTGTTTGTTTGTTGTTGTTTTACGTCCTAGCAACATCTAAGGTCATATCAGAACGGGTACCGACTTGTGACAGTGCACACTCATGGTGACTTTATAGTGCTGTCCCACTGGGAAACCAGGCGGCCGGCACCATGACCTGGTATCCCACTCAGTCATATTATCCTGACACTGAGTACACCAGTCCTTATCCTGTCCTAATAATGCCAAGCGCCAGGCTAGGAAGCGACAAGTATCAATTCTTAAGTCATTGGGTTGACTCGACCAGGGTTCGAACCCACGACCCCACGATCTACCAGCACGGGAGATGGACGCTATAACTCATTCGGCCATCCCGTCTGGTCTGGTCTTGGTGGGTGATGGTGGTGGTGGTGGTAATGGTGGTGGGTGGTGGTGATGGTGGTAGTGGTTGTGGTAGTGGTAGTGGTGGTGGTGGGGGCGGAGGAGGATTGTGTACATAATTCTTCTAAAATAGAAGCACCAATCTAGCAAAAATATGGATGGCTGAATCGCAAACAGCGCTTGCTTACTTCCTGTGCGGAAGGTCCTGGTGTAAAATATTCCGATAATGATGCATTGGTGGGGGAATGCAAATGTTCTATTTGTGAAACAAGTATACATGGCCAGGGGCATAAATGTGTTTATGTAGTTGCTGGTGGTACTTGATTGATAGGTAAATAGACATTGTGGTGCTAGTAAGATAGTGTGTAAGGGGCACTCAGAGCCCTACCCACTACCCCCTCCCCCCTCTGCTAGTCAGGATCACCACATGCATGCTCAAGGCAGGTGGTGGCCAGGGGAGCCACACAGCTTGATGGTGGTGGGCAGATCACTGTAACCATGGGGACCAGGAATGCTTGTTTCTCATTGGTGGAGCTAGAAATGCTTGTTTCTCATTGGGAGAATGGGGTGGGGTAGTACACTATACTGGATCCATGTACCATATAAATAATAAACCAGAGGGCTTGACTCTCTCTTCTTTCACTCTTTATACTGTTTCTTTCTCTTTGCCTGTATTGATTTCACTATAGCCTGTCTACACAACCACAGATTCGAGCCATGGACTTTACACTGGGTTCGAACCCAGACCGGGTCAAACTAATAATTCTCTTGTCGCTATCTTGCCTGGTACTCAGCATTAATAGGATATGGCAACGACTGCTTAACTCACTATCATGATAATGTGACTGAGTGGGATATCGGCATTCATGGTGCCTGCGACCGAGTGTGCCAGGGGGGCAACATAATAATCATGAGTGTGCAGTCACAACTCGGGAGCCCACCCTAACTTGATCTTAGATGTTTCTAGGATGCTAAGCCTGGTTAAGCTGTGACGCGAAGTGGGTGGTGGCTTAGTCTCCCAGTGCCACGATGCCCACCTGACCTGACATGTTGCTAGGATGCTAAGCCTCCTAACACACTTACCTGGTTGAGCTGTGACACGTTCACCCACTGGTGCGGGATGTGGAAGTGGGTGGCAGCGGAGTCTCCCAGTGCCACGATTCCCACCTGACCTGAGATGTTGCTAGAATGCTGAGCCTCTTAACACACTTACCTGGTTGAGCTGTGACACGTTCACCCACTGGTGCGGGATGTGGAAGTGGGTGGCAGCGGAGTCTCCCAGTGCCATGATGCTCACCTGACCTGAGATGTTGCTAGAATGCTAAGCCTCTTAACACACTTACCTGGTTGAGCTGTGAGGCGTTCATCCACTGGTGTGGGATGTGGAAGTGGGCGGTGGCGGAGTCGCCCAGTAACACGATGCCCACCTGACATGACCTGACCTGAGATGTTGCTAGGATGCTAATCATCATAACACACTTACCTGGTTGAGCTGTGACGTGTTCACCCACTGGTGCGGGATGTGGAAGTGGGTGGTGGCGGAGTCTCCCAGTGCCACCATTCCCACCTGACCTGACCTGAACTGAACTGACCTGAGATGTTGCTAGGATGCTAATCCTGATAACATACTTACCTGGTTGAGGTGTGACGCGTTCATCCACTGGTGTGGGATGTGGAAGTGGGCGGTGGCGGAGTCGCCCAGTACCACGATTCCCACCTGATCTGACCTGACCTGAGATGTTGCGAGGACGCTAATCCTCATAACACACTTACCTGGTTGAGGTGTGACGCGTTCATCCACTGGTCTGTGATGTGGAAATGGGTGGTGGCGGAGTCGCCCAGTACCACGATTCCCACCTGATCTGACCTGACCTGAGATGTTGCGAGGACGCTAATCCTCATAATACACTTACTTGGTTGAGCTGTGACGCGTTCACCCACTGGTGCGGGATGTGGAAGTGGGTGGTGGCGGAGTCTCCCAGTGCCACGATTCCCACCTGACCTGACCTGACCTGACCTGAGATGGTGCGAGGACGCTAATCCTGATAACACATTTACCTGGTTGAGCTGTGACGCGTTCACCCACTGGTGCGGGATGTGGAAGTGGGCGGTGGCGGAGTCTCCCAGTGCCACGATGCCCACCTGGCCGCTGCCCGTACAGTACAGGTCCTCCCACGGCCGGCTCGTATCCTTGTCCACGCCCTGAGGGAAGGGCAGCCAGGTTCATCAGGGTAGGACAATA
This sequence comes from Branchipolynoe longqiensis, assembly GCA_030323885.1. Classification (NCBI taxonomy): domain Eukaryota; kingdom Metazoa; phylum Annelida; class Polychaeta; order Phyllodocida; family Polynoidae; genus Branchipolynoe; species Branchipolynoe longqiensis. Next base: position 23,256,890 of record CM059194.1, read on the forward strand.
ACTTGAATAAGGACTGCTCGGTTGCCCGGGGCACCTAGTTTACTCGGTCAGGCAGGTGAAGTTCTCGGTGACTGGCCCAAACGGGCAAGTCCTTATTTTTCCGATCTGCAGTAGCAGATTTCCGTTTCAACTCCATTTACGACACCAGTTTCCTTTCCGCCATTAAGCCGACTGACTTGATTATCGTACTTATTAACCACGGTCCACAGTACTCTCTATTCTTAATTGCTTATTAATTTATGTCCTTCAAAGTACTTTTTTTCAAATGAATCACCAGGTTTTTAATTGGGCTTGGGCAAGTAGTTTTGACATGCGAGCAAGTAGAAAATTGAGTCACTAGTGCAGAAAAAAAGTTACTGTCCTGCCCTGAAGTTGCACTGGTGGTTTTGGGTTTCTGTCATTTTTTTCAGATAACTATTTCGGGTTGATCGTTATAATCTACCTTACTTTAGTTTGAAGGAGCTTTTCTTTAAAATGACTAACTTGGCAAAAGTTTGAAGTGTAAACATGCAAAATTAAAGTTGCATAGTCCGATGGTTTTGAGTTTCAGAAATTTTCCGAGAAAAATAAATTATATTTATTGTTATAATTTACTTTACTTTAGTTTGAAGTAACTTATTTTAAATAGCTAACTTTGGAGATATTTGAAGTTCAAACATGCAAATTTCATTTTGGCGAACATATCAAAACTCTGACACCATATGCTTCAGCAGAAACAGATTCTATTAACTTGACTCAGTGTTCCCTTCTATGTGGCAACAAATGGTTAATAAGTGCATCAATATCTAAGTTGAATATGTAGGATCAAATCTAGATAATTATTTTGGTTTTGAAAATTGTACGCTTTTATCAGACTAATGGGAAATAAGTGCATCAGTATCTAAGTTAAATATGTAGAATCAAATCTAGACAATTATTTTGTTTTTTGTCTCAAAATTTGAGGCTTTTATCAGACTAATGGTCAATAAGTGCATCAGTATCTAAGTTAAATAGGTAGAATCAAATCTAGATAATTATTTTGATTTTGAAAATGTGAGGCTTTTATTGGATTATGCAGCTTTAATTTTGGTGTGCTTGCCAAAACTCTGCCCCCCACAGGTTTCAGAAGTAACAGGTTCTATTAAATTGGCTCAGTACGCACTTCTATCCAGCAGCAAATCAATCAACCAATCAATCAATCAATCTCACAATATGGACGCTGCAGAGCCACAGTGGTTCATTCAACTTTTAACAATCAGGGTCCATACACATGTGAAGATATGGCATTCAAGGCTATTCAAGGCTATTTTGATAGGAATTCAAGACTATTTTCATTTAAATTTCAGGGTGGAAAAATCCAATGGCGAATGTCGATTTCAGACTAATTTAAATCAGTGGGGACAGTTTAATGGAATTCAAGGATTTTCAAGACTAATTACCAAAATAGGTTAAATTCAACGCTTTTCAAGGCCTTGAAATGGGGCAAATGAAGTGCAAGACTTTTCAAGACTTTCCAGGCCCTGTACAGACCTTGAACAATATAATGTAAGTACACCAAATCGTACAAGGCTAATTTAAGAAGGAGGGAAACTGAGTTGTGACTTAGTTTTTCTCCCTCCTACACACAGACTGTTGCAAGTTTATAAGAGTAAATATTATCACAACAGCTACCTATACAGTTGAAGGAATTTTATAATGCATTTGTTACTCACGTAAATTCCATTGCAATTCGTGTCCTCAAACGAGTCCCACATTTGAGGCCTGAAACGAAGCGTGACCATCAGGGGAAGTGTTGTCCGAAAATACACTTAAACATCACACCCAGACTATAGGACCGGACGCGGAGGCCGAATTCGGTAGAGCGCATGCCTCGCGTGTGGAAGATCGGGAGTTCAATTACCGGTCGAGTCAAACCAATCACTTACAAAATTGATACTTGTCGCTTCCTAGCCAGGCGCCCGGCATTATTAGGATAGGGCAGGGACTGGTTTAGCTAGCTGTTCATCCTTATGTTAGTTTCATGTCATTGTAATCATTCAGGACATTCAGATAGATATATGCTTAGAAATAAATAATATGTTGCCTAATATTTATAAACCACGGATCCACAAAATTGTAATTCAAGTAGCTCAAACCAGTAGAGCCAGTGATTAACAGGTCAGTCACCATAGCAACTGTCCACTCAGTGTTTACAAACAGTCACAGACACTACATGGTATCACTCGGCACGGGTTCTAATTAGCTCCAAATAGATGTTGCTAGGAGGTAAAGCCCCAATAAACAAACAAACAAACAACACCCACTTTGCACCCGGGTGCACATCTCGCCTCTTGTCATTGCAGTCACGTCCCCGCCACAGAGATCCACGCAACGTCTGTACGAAAAAGGCGGGCAGGCAGTTAGAACATGTAACATAGCAAACTGAGTACATGCAAAGAGAACTGAATCAGGCGTCTGTCGCTGCAGTCACGCCACCGCCACAGAGATCCACGCAACGTCTGTACGAAAAAGGCGGGCAGGCAGTTAGAACATGTAACATAGCAAACTGAGTACACACAAAGAGAACTGAATCAAGCGTCTGTCACTGCAGTCATGCCACCACCACAGAGATCCACGCAACGTCTGTACGAAAAAGACGGGCAGGCAGTTAGCACATGCAACATAGCAAACTGAGTACATGCAAAGAGAACTGAATCAAGCATCTGTCGCTGCAGTCACGCCACCGCCACAGAGATCCACGCAATGTCTGTACGAAAAAGGCGGGCAGGCAGTTAGAACATGTAACATAGCAAACTGAGTACATGCAAAGAGAACTGAATCAAGCATCTGTCGCTGCAGTCACGCCACCGCCACAGAGATCCACGCAACGTCTGTACGAAAAAGACAGGCAGGCAGTTAGCACATGCAACATAGCAAACTGAGTACATGCAAAGAGAACTGAATCAAGCATCTGTCGCTGCAGTCACGCCACCGCCACAGAGATCCACGCAATGTCTGTACGAAAAAGGCGGGCAGGCAGTTAGAACATGTAACATAGCAAACTGAGTACATGCAAAGAGAATTGAATCAAGCATCTGTCGCTGCAGTCACGCCACCGCCACAGAGATCCACGCAATGTCTGTACGAAAAAGGCGGGCAGGCAGTTAGAACATGTAACATAGCAAACTGAGTACACGCATAGAGAACTGAATCAAGCGTCTGTCGCTGCAGTCACGTCACCGCCACAGAGATCCACGCAACGTCTGTACGAAAAAGGCGGGCAGGCAGTTAGAACATGTAACATAGCAAACTGAGTACATGCAAAGAGAACTGAATCAATCGTCTGTCACTGCAGTCACGCCACCGCCACAGAGATCCACGCAACGTCTGTACGAAAAAGGCGGGCAGGCAGTTAGAACATGTAACATAGCAAACTGAGTACATGCAAAGAGAACTGAATCAAGCGTCTGTTGCTGCAGTCACGCCACCGCCACAGAGATCCACGCAACGTCTGTACGAAAAAGGCGGGCAGGCAGTTAGAACATGTAGCATAGCAAACTGAGTACATGCAAAGAGAACTGAATCAAGCGTCTGTTGCTGCAGTCACGCCACCGCCACCGCCACCGCCACCGAGATCCACGCAACGTCTGTATGAAAATTTGTTTGTTTGTTGTTGTTTTAAGTCCTAGCAACATCTAAGGTCATATCAGGAAGAGTACCAACTTGTGACAGTGCGCACTCATGGCGACTTTATAGTGCTGCCCCACTGGAGGACCAGGCCGCCAGCACCATGACCTGATATCCCACTCAGTCACATTATCCTGACACTGAGCCAACCAGTCCTTGCACCTATCCTAATAATGCCGAGCACCGGGCTAGGAGGCGACAAGTACCAATTTTTAAGTCATTGGTTTGACTCGACCAGGGTTCGAACCCACGACCCCACGATCTACCAACACGGGAGACGGACGATCTAACTCATTCGGCCATCCCGGGAAGGCAGTTAGATCATGTAACATAGCGAACTGAGTACACGCAAAGAGAACTGAATCAGGCATCTGTTGTTGCAGTCACATCCCCGCCGCAGAGATCCACGCAATATCTGTACAAACAAGGCGGACATGCACTCAGAACATGCCACATAGCAGGCTGGATGCACGTAAAGAACACTAAATGTGCAAAAATGACAAACCCCCTGAATGTTAGCATCGGTCAACTCCTAGTTTCATACACACATACATACATACATACATACATACATACAACATGCACACATACATGTGTATTAATTAGATCATTACATTACAATCACTTACCTCGATAGTACTGAAGCCATCACCATCCAGATCCAGTCCTGGTATATTCTGGTCAGACACTCTGTGTGTAGATAGAGTAATTACATTTTAGCAATAAAATACACGAGAACCGCTTGCCATTGACATTAAAGATGCCCCTGATTTAAAAAAAAAAAAAAAAAAAACCTTTTAATCTCTCTCTTCTTTTGTCTCCCCCCCCCCCCTTCGTTTTTTAACCGATAACTTGGCTATATAAGTAAGTACGGATAATAGTTTCTGTGTTTGATCCTGAATTAAGGTTCATAAGTTGAAACTTGATCAACCATGTGATGGAATATAAGAAAATAAAAATATTAAAAAGTTGTTAAAACGTGACAATATTCGATAACTCAAAATAATAAAAACCAATTAACGATATGTAATTTCATTTCTTTAATTTTCTTTTTAATTTTCTTTTTAATTGTTGATAAGGCCAAATAATAAAAAATTGATCGTACTTTTGATCACACAAATCAGGGTCGGGCGGATAGTTTGTGTATATATATTTTTTCCCAGTATTATTTAAGAAAATATTGCACCATCCTGGACTGTCATTCATGTACACATCACAACGTTTTCATTCAAACAATGAACACTATATTCTTATTTCGAAATTTATTATATCAGACAGCTCTAGAACTTTCAATTTTGGAAATAAAATATTTTAATTTTGACATATGGTTGAGGCCTCCCGACATGTAAAACAAGCATACAGTTATGTAATGGAATCTAAAACTTACAAAAGTTGAATTGCTGCAAGCCCGACGCATTTTTAACAGGTTCTTAAAAAAAAACTAAATTGTTTAATCAGGGATGGTGATTTTTCAGGCACGGGTGGGGACGAACGGCCTAATTGCGACGGACCCCCTTTTCAACTACAATAAAAACTGTTGAACAAAAAATGCAACGCTAGCAGGACTTAACCTGATGACGTCAGCCTGCTCACCTGTCCCAGATGTCACACACTATCCGCACCACGGGCAGGTCGCATATGTTGGGGAACCAGGCGCGGTTTGTCTGTAAGGCGAATGTCACATGAGTGTACAGGATTCGAACCCCATGAGTCCGAACCCTGGTTGAGTCAAACCAATGACATAAAAATTGATACTTGTCACTTCCTAGCAACGTGCTCATCATTATTAGGATAGGGCAAGGACTGGTTGGCTCACAGTGTCAGGATAATGTGACTGAGAGAGATATCGGGTCATGGTGCTGGTGGCCTACATTAGTTGATTAAGCAGGGGAAATTTCAATTGCGGACAATTAGTCTTCCTCATTCCAATGCTCCTTTCCCTATCCTAGTAATGCTGAGCACCAGACTAGGCAGCGACAAACAGATACATACACCATGATATGCTTGTTCCAATCAATGATTAAGCAGAGGACATTTAAGTTGTGGTCTTCCTCATTCCACTGCGCATTCCTTACACGTGGTATGCGGCATGGGAATGCGAATGCGGCAAAAAATCTAAAAGAATCTAAGTCAATGGGGGTGATTCCATGCGTCCGAATGCGAATGCGGCAACTGAATTGGTCCATGTAGCCATCGGTGTGGCATGCAAATGCGAATGCTGCTGTGTTTGCCATAGAAAACAGTGTTAGAGAAACCTGACACTATGTGTGGGTGTGGGTGTGGGTGAAAGGACCCAACCCGTTCGCATGCCGCATTCGCATGACACATACCCCGTGTAAGGAATCCTAGCTTCATGCAGAATGCCTGGTTAGGTAGCGAGAAGCATACATTTTAACGTAATTGGTTTGACTCGCCCAGGCTAGGGTTTGAACCTGGGGTTCAACATTTCTAGTCATGCAGAATTCCAGGCTAGGTAGAGAAAAGTGTAAATTTTAAAGTTATTGGTTGCACTCGGCCAGGATTTGAACCTGGGGTTCCAATCCCACTAAATGTCCAGTAATGCAGAATGCCAGGCCAGGTAGCGACTAGTGCAATTTTTTTTAAGTTATAGGTTTGAGTCAGCTAGGATTTGAACCTGGGGTTCAACATTCTAGTAATGCAGAATTCCAAACTATGTAGCAACAAGTGTAATTTTTATTACAATTCTTGGTTTTACTCGGCCAGGGTTTGAACCTGAGATTCCAATCCCATAACTTGCCAAAAACAGGAGGGGGGGTTCTGAACTCATTCATCCACCCCCTGTGGTTTTAACCAAACTTAAATATTCTCAGAGTGCACATACCTTAATGAAGTGCTGAGCCACCAGACGGCGTCCTTGCAATAACTGCTTCTCTAAGAGCTTCTGTAATCAACATAGAAAACACACCACGCATTACAAAAAAAAGTGATGAAAATCACTCAATCGCATGTAACAATTACCCTTTCCATGTCCCTGGCTATAAAGATATTGATTACTGATTGTTTAATGCCATCTTTTTTGGTGGTCTTTTTTTTGGGTACATTAGTTGATTAAGCAGGGGAAATTTCAATCGCGGACGATTGGTCTTCCTCATTCCACTGCTCATTGCCATATCCTAATAATGCCGAGCGCCCGGCTAGGTAACGACTTGTGACAGTGCGCAATCATGGTGAATTTATAGTGCTACCCCACTGGGAAACCAGGCCCCCAGCATCATGACCCCCAGTGATATCCCACTCAGTCACATTATCCTGACACCGAGCCAACAAGTCCTTGCCCTATCCTAATAATGCCGAGCTCCTGGCTAGGAAGTGACAAGCATCAATTTGTACGTCATTGGTTTGACTCGACCAAGGTTTGAACACCATGGGTTCAAATCCCATGATCTACTAAAACGGGAGGCGGATGCTCAACTCATTCAGCCATCCCGTCTGGTCTAGTAGAGTAGGTACAGATTAAAAATTGTTAAATTAAACCATCAATCCCTTGACCGTGATGTAATTTGATGTACACAAAAGGTACAACCCATGTAATGTGTTATTACATGTTCATTGACGTAAAGGAACTATCTATGACCAGGTAATGGTCTGAAAGGGTTGATTTCTAAACAGCATTCAAAATAGGAGCCTGTCCAGAACAAGTGAAAATTAAGACGGGCAACTGAAAATCACACCAGACTTGTCCGATTGTAAACGTGCCGGCTGGTGGGTGTGGGTGGTGTAAATAGGTCAAATGAAAGCACTACAGGTAATGAAGGAAACAGGGTTAGAGTGAAAGTAAGAGAATGAGACTCTTTAGTTTATTGGCTTATATAGGTTCTTCAAGATTCAAGATGGCCGTTGTCACATGATTCCATTCATCAATCACAGTACAATGCAGTGGTCACATGACTCACTCCTCCAATCAGAGTACAATGCAGTGGTCAATGATCATAACAATACCATGTGGGGGGGGGGGGGAGGGGGCATGTGAGGTGACTCTTCCAAAGACTGTTCTTAGTCAAACTCGGAAGTGACACTCCCTCTAAAGACTATTCAATTAAACAAATTCTATACTCAATGAATAATAGTTTACCAATTTCACACATCCCTCATATGCCTTTGGGTTTTTATATTTTAACATTTATCATTATATAGACAGTTTGTAATTTATTATAGTAACTTCACCTCGGTTTACATGTATTATATCGGACAATTTTACACGATGGTAAATGCCTGGATAGTAAATGCCTGGAACGCACTGCCTGAATATGTCATAGAAGTGCCTTCCGTCAACGCCTTCAAAGGCAGACTGGATAAGCATTGGAGGGGGCTGCAATATTGCATACATCCGGTACTTGATGCATTTAATCCTAGTAAATCCAATTTTGACATGCATCGACCTGATACAGGCTTATAAGCCCAACAAAATCAGAAGCGGATGAGTATGAGTATGAGATGGACAAGTGACATTATTTTTGCTTATTTCTACCACTGCTCAAGATTAAATAATTTCACCAGAAAAAAGAATTACGGGTGGCAACTTTTTCAGGATTGGTCACGCAACCGGAAACACAATTCTTTTTGGTTGGTTATGCCTCATTTAAAAGGGGGACACCTTGGCTGAAACTGACCTTGGGGATGGGTGCCAAGTGGCACATCTGTCTGCCCTTCTCTGTGAAGCACAAACCCATCGAGTGGCACGCCGCATCTGGAGGGATCTTATTATTGAGGCTGAAAAATGTTTAAAGAAAATTCTAGAACCATGCAATACCATATGCATATTCACCGAATGCATGATACTTTTATTGAACTGGAATTGTACACAGTTACTACAACAGTTGATATTTCATTTATAATATGTATAATACTTTTAGTATCAAACAAGATTTGCATGCAGTTACTCAACTGATAGTTTCATTTATATGTATCAAGGAATTGTACTGTACGGCCGGAAGACCAGTGCTCTGGCGTTGACGAGATATTATTCGATGAATAAAATACATTTGAGTAAAAACTAATTAAATAACAAGAGACGAGAAGGTTCTCTGCAATTGGGACCTTTCAGTTTGCATGAGTCTCTCGTCAGATGGCGCACCATGCCAGTCTCTGTAATGGTGCGGTTGGATAGAAGCAGTTCCTTGTACTATCAAGTGTGTGTAAATAAGAGGGGGTTGAGGGGGTGTAGTTGGTTTGAGGGGTGTAGGTGTGTATGGTGGGGGCATATTTGTGAGGTGGGTGTGTAGGGGTGTGTGATGGAGGTGTAGGGGTGTGGTGAGGATTTTGGTGTGTGTGGTGGGGGGGGGGGGGGGATTTAGGGGGGGTGCATGGTGAGCGTGTATGGTGGGGTGGGTGTGGTTCGGGTGTAGGGGTGTGGTGAGGATTTTGGTGTGTGTGGTGGGTGTGGTTGGGGTGTAGGGGGTGTGGTGAGGATTTTGGTGTGTGTGGTGGGGGGAGGATTTAGGGGGGGTGGTGGTAGGGGTGCGTGGTGAGTGTGTATGGTGTGGTGGGTGTGGTTGGGGTGTAGGGGTGTGGTGAGGATTTTGGTGTGTGTGGTGGGTGTGTATGGGGATTTAGGGGTGTGTGTAGGGGTGTGTGGTGAGTACAGTCCCACCACACACTTACACCCCCACCACACACCTACACCCCCACCACACCTCCACCCCCACCACATCCCTAAGCCCCCACCACACACCACCACCACCACACACCTACACCCTTCTATCCAACCATGACGGCCGACTTGGACCGGGAACGGGTGCTGCCACCAAGTGTATAGCGAGAGAAATGGCTCATGAAAGGTCCCCATTGGGGGTTTTGGTGTCCATGTTACAATGGACATAATTAATTCTTTCTTATTTGTAATAGAAAGTCAAATAGTTATTGTTGCCTCTGTGTACTTTATTAAGTATATTCGCAGTACTATATGTATTTAATCTAATCCCACAAAGATTATACTTGTTTGATTTTGTGCTAAAGTGAAACTGGAAATTTACACATTTACATTAAAATTTACACCAACATTTTTTTCAACTTTTGTTCAACTTCTTTTCTTGTAAGACACAATTTGGTTTGCTTAACTGTAATCAATAAAAATCTTGCTTGAATGTGTTGTGTATGGTAAAATGATGTTCTGGATGATTGTTTAATTTCCATGTTGCACGGAAGATTTTAAATGTATTGCTTAATTTGCATGAGATCAAGATCGGAATCAAAAGGCAAAATAGCTTTTTTCAACTCTGACACATGCACAACATGTAAACCTTCATATGAACATGGATTCTGCTATTATTTGGAATATTTTCTCTTTTGTTATCGATGTCACAAACGTGGTACCCAGTTTCAGAAAACAGTTGGCTGGTTGTTGGAGTTTTATGTCCTGGCAACATCTAAGGTCATATGAGGATGGGTACCGACTTATGACAGTGCGCAGTCATGGCAACTTTATAGTACTGCCTGACTGGGAGACCAGGCCACCAGCACCATGACCCGATATCCAACTCAGTCACATTATCCGGACACTGAGACAACCAGTCCTTGCCCTATCCTAATAATGTCGAGCACCTGGCTAGGAAGCGACAAGTATAAATTTTTACGTCATTGGTTTGACTCGACCAGGGTTCGAATTCCCCGATTTTCCAAAATGCGAGACTGACGCTCAAATCATTCGGCCATCCCGTCTGGTGTTCAGAGAATAACCCGTCAATACAATCCCATACACTGCTCGGCCACCACTTCCTGTTCATCCCTATTACCTCACACCCTTCACCTCGTGCACCATGGCGTGCCTGCACTGCCAAGTTCAAGGTGTCAAGTACACCTGGTGTGTTTATTACACAGAGGCCAGCCCCAGTACACATGGACTGGACACAGGACACCCAGAGGTTCCAAGTCTCCACACATGGTGGGAGATCTCCGTACAATATAGCAAAATAACACAAATATAGCAAAATAACACAAATCTCCCGCTTTTAAGTTATAATCGATCTCCCTAAAATATAGCAAAATAACCCCCAATGATTCGGGATATTTTGCTATATTTTAGGGAGATTGGGCCCATCTCCCAATTTCCCGCTCTTAATTTGTAATCTCTCACCAAAGAATCATTATAGCTTGCAACTTTAAAGTATGGAACTTTAATGTATGAAGGCGTAAACTCACAGTTTGATTATGACGGGTCCGTAGACGTCAACAAGTGAGTAGCAGGCACCCTGGTACACGCCCTTAGGGAAATATCCACACACCTCACCGATGGTCCTAGAGATGGTCATGTTGTTGATCTCTGACACCTGCCCGATCACCGTCAGCGAGAAGGTGCACCCTTCAAATGTTAAAAAGGCACAGTGAATACGGATACTTCTTTTTCAATATAAAATAAGCATCTATTTTCTTTACTATAGCAGTCCACACAAATTGCTATACATAGTCAAATCAATCACTTTTATTCCCGAATATTAAATCTATAAAATGATAATTAAATTGACAAAAAAAAGAACCTATAGACACAGTGAGTGCTGTTCTAAAGTCAAAGTAAAGCTTGTTTTATTTAACGACGCTTCTAGAACACATTGATTTTCGAATCATTGGCTATTGGACATCATACATATGGCCATTTTGACATATTTCTTTGGAGGAAACCCGCTGCCGCCACATAGGCTACTCTTTACAATAAGCAGCAAGGGGTCTTTTATGTGCACTTTCCCACAGACAGGACAGCACATGCCACGACCTTTGATGAACCAGTTGTGGGCCAATGGTTGGAACGGAAAATATCCCAAACTGTAAATGGGTCCACTGAGCAGGATCGATAGGATGACTGACAATGTCACAGGTGGACACTCTACCTCCTGAGCTACGTCCCACTCCCAGTGCTGCTGTTTACATCATAGATTTTCCCTACATGCACATTGCCTGGTTGGCAGAAGTAACCAGTAAACATAGTCGACAGTATTATCACAGATTGCTTGTAAGTTCTGGTACTTTACTTTGTATTTATTCATCATGCATTGGAATCATTGCATACCCTTTTTTTAGGGGTACATTAGTTGATTAAACAAGGGAATTTTCCATCATGGTCTTCCTCATTCCACTGCTCCTTTCCCTATCCTAGTAGTGCTGACAGTGCCAAATGCCAAGCTAGGTAGCAACAATTTTAAGTATCAATTTTTAAGTCATTGATTTGACTCGAGCTGAGTTCGAATCACTTAAAAAGGAATACTTATCCGTACCTAGCTTGGTGTGCTGCATTACTAGGATAGGATAAGGAGTAGTGGGATGAGGAAGAGCAATTTTTCTGCTACTGAAACTTTACCTGCATAATTAAGGAATGATTTTTTTATTATAAATTCATATAATATAAATATTTATATTATATGAATTTATATGCATAATAATTGAATAATATATAAATATATATTATTCACACACACACCAACACAAATAATAAGTTGGAACCTTATCCTGTCCTCTGAGGCCGTAATCGATTAATCAACTCGGGTCACCGAGCCACTTTTTAGCGCATGCGGACATCCTACAGACTCGGGTCGAATAATCGAATACGCTTCTCCGCGCTTGGGGTGGACAAGATGATTTTTTTTTTTAATAACCGATAAAACTACAGCAAAATAGGATTTAAAGTATTTTATGATGGCCTAGTTTAGCTATATTTCTATTTCATTAATCTAAGTTATTCTTTTTTTTAAACGTGTATGACTGGTACTGGTAGCTGTTATCCTGCAGGATGGTACCAGTGCAAATGTGATGTCATCGCTCGTAGCCAACCCCAGCTACAAGGTGAGTTTCTTGGGTCGGATCGTTTTGCACACCGCACGTGTATTTGTCGACTCTACTCGCAGTGTTCAATTTGAAATTCTGATGAGGCGGGTGATCCGATTCGCCCGGGTCGTGTTTATCGATTACGGCCTGAAGGAGGATGACAGATTTAATTAGAAGGCTACATTTACGGGATTTAGTTTCCCAGATGTGTTATTCATCCGCTTCCTGATCCAAGTTGTCAGTTGACAAGTAAAGTAAGGTAGTAGAACCACATAACACAGTTAGTATAGCTCTATGGCTAGTAGGGGGCCTAGCTAGCAATATCATTACGATAATCATGTTTAGCCTACAGTTTAAACCCTTCATCCATGATGAATATAAATTAAATGATGATCAATCAGATCATCCCTGACCCTGTTGGCTTCTGTTCTTCTTCTCGAAATATGGCTGCAATAGTCACATCTGATTGCATTTCTAGGGCTAGGGTAGCCTAGGCATCGTAAACCATATGTCTGTTTAATACTAAATAAAACCACCAAAGAACTATCTATGTAAACGCCGGCATATTACTACTACTAGTAGTGCCCATACACTAGTACTATGTACAGTAATGCCATGTGTCATTGTGTGGCCACACCTTCAAACAGGGCTTGGTCTACCGTGGCATGGCCATCGGGGGGGCTACGACGTTGTACGTAAGCCAGTCTGACATTTGTCAAACATAGTTGATTGACTTCAGGCTAACCTAAAATCAATTATATTTCATTACCAGAACAGAAACGTGTGAACACTTACCCGCGCAAGTGAATCCTCCATTTGTGCCTCTACAAGTCACAGATAAAGGGCAACATAACAGTACAAAACAGCCCACAAGTAAAGACAACACCAGTGCCATATTTTTGTTTGCATCACGCAACTTTGATTTTTAGTCTGGTGCCCTTGTACTCTCACTAGATGGCGCCACCAAGCAAGTGAAAAAGTCGAGGTTCCATAACCTTCCGTGCATTAAAGTGGCACTATGGTGCGTCCACCACGAAACGTCGATGGATACAGGCATCTAATCTCAGTGTGGTTGTAGTCGGGTTCTATTACGCTGGATTGGAAGAGATATACATTTTTACCAATCTAGTATTGTATTTGTGTTCAGGGGAGAACAGATAGGGTTCAGAGGTTATATGGGATAAAATAGTCACCCTGCCAACGCCACGGTAGGGATGAATAACAACTATATATAATTGAAATGGTTTATGTCAGTAAATTTCTAGGTGTGCTAATAGATCATAAATTTTATTGGAAAAATCATATTAGTATGATTAAATCTAAATTGTCGAAAACTATTGCAATTATGCGCAATGCAACATATGTACTAGATAAAAATGTTTGTTTAATATTGCATTATTAATTATTTCTGCCTTATGTATCTTATTGTTGTGAAGTACTGGGAAATGCATACAAAACAACTATATAGTGTATTTATTTGCTACAGAAGAAAGCACTGAGAATTGTTTGCAATATCGAGAACACACAAATAAACTGTTCTTTGGTCTACATGTTTTTAAATTAATAGACTAGTATGGTAATTTAGAATGCAAACAAATGGCTACTGCCAAAAAATCTACAGTCATTATTCAAAATAAGTTCAGATAGTAGCCATGATATGCAGCAGAGTAACAATCTAAGACAAGTATTTGCAAGAACAACCTTAAAGTCTCAACGTATATCTATACATCGTATAAAAATATGGAATTTGTTTGATAAGAGTATTAAATGTTCAAAGAACATTTATATGTTTCAATGAATGGATAAAAAGAAAATATTTAAGCTTTACCGGAGTGAAAATACATAATAGTCTAGTATATAAACAATGAAATGCCATTTACACTTTGAAAGGTAATATACTTTCTACTTTCAATTTTAAAATCTATTATTTTTATTGTATTAGCAATGTATATTATGTGTTATTTTTAACTGGGGAAAGTGCCTCATAAGTATTGTACGTCTGCTTTCTCCTTTTTCATGCGAAACATTACATAAATGATACATGATACATAAATATCAGCTTGTATGTACAATGATCTTGTGGAAATAAATCGTAATCTAAATCGGACCAAAATCTGCTTTGGTATGAATCAATTGTAAATAAGACGTGGAGCTACTGGTTCCGGTGTAGCGGTTTCAGATCTCAGTGGGTTTGGAGTCTTCGCTCAGGGTTTTGCGCATGCATCAAAATCGAACAGCATTTCAATGTATTCGATTAACCCACTTGGGTGACCCAAGCGACTTTTTGATGCATAAATGTGGTCAAGGCATTAAATCTTCCATTCGCTAAATATATATTATTGAGCTAAAATACTTTTAGCACACAGCACTTGTTTTTGTCAACTCCACTCGCAGTGTTCTATCTGAATTTTGAGCAATTCAGCTGACCCAAGTCACCCAGGTCATGTTAGTCGAATAGGCGCATCCGCAGAACGCCAAGCGAAGACTCCAAACCCACTGAGATCTGAAACCGCCACACCGGCATCCAGTGTCTATTTTTATTGAAGTAGAGTTGGAAGAGAATGCAACAAAAAAAAGGGGCGGGGGGGGGAGGATGGTAGCCTCTGAATGCTCTCGATTCAACTCTTAAATTATTCACCCGAAAAGTGGTGAGGTATGATAGTTAAGTAGTTGAAACATGGATTTATGCAGTTATTTCCATAACCCAGCGTTCAGATACTTGTTCTAATGGTTGTCTAGCATCCCTGTCAGAGAGACAGTGCTCAATGAGAAACTATGGTTATGTAAGGCTAAAACAAATTGATAATCTATGTAGGCCCGATACATGAATATAATATTTATTAATATTATTATATCAAATAGCCATGCATAGCTATATTTCCTAATGTGTATGTTCATTCCACTTTACGTAGTAAGTTTCATTTAATGTTAAATATTTACCGTTTCAGAGATAGGTAGGGATCAAATAACCTTACATTGGTCGTAATGCTCGCATTGCGTTTAATGCGAGGGAAGGGAGAGACCCTCCCCCCGCCTCCTGCCGCCGCCCATCTTTCTCACCTTCCCTGTCATCCCTCCCTCAGCTTTCTCCCACCTCGCCTTTCTCCCTGCCCTCCGGCTTTCTCACCTTCCCCGCATTCTCGGCTCCCCGCTCCTTCCCTTATAAGGCCGCCCGCCGGCCTCCTTCAGCCATTCGCCCTCCCGCCGTCCTCCCTGCACAAGCTCACTTTCTTCTGTTTGGCCTCCACCTTCACCTCGGACCGCTCTCTCGCCTCGGGCCGCCCCACCGCCGCAGGACCCTCCTCACCATGCCTGGACGCGGCAAAGGGAAGGGACGGAAGGGAGCCCGGACAACCGCCCTGGCCATGCCGGGCCCCTCCTCGGGCACGCCGGGAGGCGCCACACCGGCCTCGGGCTCCCCTCCAGTGTCTCGGGACTGCCCCTCGGGCACCGAGGCCGCCATCCTCCAGGCGCTTCAACATATCACGAGCCGCCTGGACGTCCTGGAGGGCGGGGCCACCCGCGAGCTCGAGGAGACCCCCCCGCCCGCGCGGAGGCGGCGGCCGGCCTACAGCACACCGCCCACCCCAGCACCTCGGGCACGCGCCCTCGGGGGGGCGCACCCTCCGCCGCCACCTCAAGCACCGCTCCCGGGGGCACTGCACCCGCAGTACGAGCGTTACAGCCGCCTCGCTGCACCACCGTCGGCCCCCCCGCCCTACCTGCAAGAAACGGTGGACCATAGCCCGGCATCCGCGGCCGACGCCGTACGGGAGATCCTGGCGTCGGCTGAGGCGCAGCGCACCGGGAGACGGAAGGGCATCTCCCCCGACTACCTCTTCCCCTCTGACCTCGTTGAGAGGGGGCCGGAGCGCAAGTCGGTAAAAAGGGGGGAGGCCACCAAGGACGAATACAGCCTCGCCCTCACCACCCTCGTCACCCACCCAAGCTTCCCTGCACACTCCATCCCAGGCCTACATCACAACACCCTCACCGTGCTCAGGGACAACCTGGTCTACCCCTGGCCTACCGTCCGCAACTACTCCGAGACGATCTTCACCTGGATCGCGGACGGGAGACTCCCCCAGGGATGGCACGACCCGGTCGCCCTGAACCTGGTGAGGGTGGAGGCCCTCACCTTGCCCGCCCCCCAGGCCGCCCCGACAGCACCAGCCCCCCGAGGCGAGGACTTTCCCCGAGGCGCACAGCTGCCCCGGGCCCAAGTCAACACCCGCATCACCTATGACAGACAGGCTCACGGGGCCTCCTGCGCCGCCTGGAACCGCGAGCCCGTCTCGTGCGACCTGGCCCCCGTCGGGGAGGCCCACGGCAAGGTGGGGAACAGACACCGGCACGTATGCGCCTACTGCGCCAACGTAAGGCGCATCCTCACCATGCACAGCGAGGCCGGGTGCCTCACCAAGCAAGCCTGTGAGCGCCAGACCCCGGCCGCCTCGGCGGATTTTTGATCCGCCGCCCCCCCCCGGCTGGCCCGGGGGGCCATCCCCGGCGCCTCACCCACACCTCTGCCGACAACCCTGTGACCACCACCGACAACCCCCCAGCGACCACCGACCGAAACACCGCCCAGGACACAGCCGGGGACCATCACCTCGCACCGCAGGCCCCAGACGCCGCCCACTCTGATGACGAATCTTCCCCAGACATCACAGCCGCCAACCATCACGACCTCCACGACACCGCCTTCATCAAACCCCCCGACCCGACCCCGACCCCCACCCACCCCAACCCTGAGGACTTCGCTGCCCCCCTGTCCGACCCTCGCCGCACCTCCTCCAGGGATCGGGCCTCCCCAATTTTTGGCCGCCCGCATCCCTGTCGCCGTAGGCCCCCGACCCAGCCTGACACCCAAGACCTCCTCCGACGCCCAAGCCACCGCTAGCGGGTGCCCCTCCCCCTTTTCGCCTGGACCTCAGAGGCGGTGCATGCCTCCGTGCCCCGCCCCGCCCCCTCGGGCGCGCCTCGAGCCCTCTCCTCCTTTTTTGGTGGAGGGCTCTTCGGCGCCCCTCACCCGAACACTTCAAGCTCCCCCGAGCTCACTACTATAAGATACCTTGACCACTCCTTATGAGCTTTCTTACTGCCTTGCCTTCACCGCATTGACTCTTGTATTTAGCTGCTTATTTTCCTTGTTCTCTGTATAGCTGCTTATTTTCCACGTTCTCTGTACTGTTGCTTATTTACCTGATGTTCTGAGGCGTTAAATAAAGCGCCTTTTTTCCCACCCCCGCCTTGCTTTCTTCCTTTTCGCGCATCGGTCGTAATGCTCGCGTTGCGTTTGATGCGAGGGAAGGGAGAGACCCTCCCCCCGCCTCCTGCCGCCGCCCAGCTTTCTCACCTTCCCTGTCATCCCTCCTTCAGCTTTCTCCCACCTCGCCTTTCTCCCTGC
The DNA here is from genome assembly GCA_030323885.1 of Branchipolynoe longqiensis. NCBI lineage: Eukaryota > Metazoa > Annelida > Polychaeta > Phyllodocida > Polynoidae > Branchipolynoe > Branchipolynoe longqiensis. The sequence goes on from CM059194.1 coordinate 23,274,717, forward strand.
CCTCCGGCTTTCTCACCTTCCCCGCATTCTCGCCTCCCCGCTCCTTCCCTTATAAGGCCGCCCGCCGGCCTCCTTCAGCCATTTGCCCTCCCGCCGTTCTCCCTGCACAAGCTCTCTTTCTTCTCCACCCACCCACCCAACTCTCCTCTCATGCTAGTGGAGGGCTCTTCGGCGCCCCTCACCCGAACACTTCAAGCTCCCCCGAGCTCACTACTATAAGATACCTTGACCGCTCCTTATGAGCTTTCTTACTGCCTTGCCTTCACCGCATTGACTCTTGTATTTAGCTGCTTATTTTCCTTGTTCTCTGTATAGCTGCTTATTTTCCTTGTTCTCTGTATAGCTGCTTATTTTCCACGTTCTCTGTACTGTTGCTTATTTACCTGATGTTCTGAGGCGTTAAATAAAGCACCTTTTTTCCCACCCCCGCCTTGCTTTCTTCCTTTTCGCGCATCATTTGTAGGCCCATATGTAGGCCCGATACATGAATATAATATTTATTAATATTAATATATCAAATAGCCATGCATAGCTATATTTCCTAATGTGTATGTTCATTCCACTTTACGTAGTAAGTTTCATTTAATGTTAAATATTTACCGTTTCAGAGATACGTAGGGATCAAATAACCGTACATTATATATATTAGGTGTATGACTGGTAAATGTATAATATATACATACATGGAACTACAATATTTATTCATATTAATATTTAGAATATACATACTCAGTGGATATGCACAAATATAATTGAATGGTTCAGGCGCAGAAACCGATAAATCCAGTTGAGCTGTTTTCTGTCAAATGGAATTAGGGGATGTGGCAGTTTCTGTGAACAAATGGATTTCACCATCATGATGATGACACCCTTAGATCCTAGCAAGCTTGGTTTCGTTTTTAGCCCAGATGGCGTTTGTCTGCTTTTGCGACTGAACCCGTCATTTGTACTTTGGGTAGTAACACATATTATTGAAAAAATCACTCCAAGTTCATGAGACCAGGATATATAAAAAAACACCAGAAGAGCCAGAGAAACAAGTCCACCTTTGCTCTTACCTATCCAGAAAGTAATATGTCCACCAAAGAGCAAGAAATGTTGTACATAGAAATTAACAATCTGTTTATTCTATTAAATTTGGTTAAAGATGCATAGTCCGATGAAGCATCAAATTTTCAAAACCAAAATACTAATCTAGATTTGATTGTCATGGTGACTTTGCTCAGCATTGAGTGCTCTTGAAAATCCGAGCATTCACATGGGGTACATGGCAACTGTTCGAGTCAGGAAGTTAGGACTTGATTGAAGGTCTCCTCTGTTGGGATAATAGGTTGGTTGAGAGTTTTGCCCTCCTGGCAACATCTAATGTTGTATCAGGACGGGCGCCGACTTGTGACAGTGCATACGCATGGCGACTTTATAGTGCTTCCCCACTGGGAGACCAGGCCACCAGCACCATGACCTGATATTCCACTCAGTCACATTATCATGACACTGAGCCAACCAGTCCATGCCCTATTCTAATAAAGTCGAGCGCCTGGCTAAGAAGCGACAAGTATCGATTTTTAAGTCATTGGTTTGACTCGACCAAGTTTCGAACCTGTGGGTTCAGATCCCACGACCTACCAAAACGGGAGACGGACGCTCAACTCATTCGGCCATCCCGTCTGGTTTGGGATAATATTAAGTGTATTGACTAATAGGTATACTATTCCACAAGGTTCCATCAGGATTGCTAGAATCAAGAATGGTCGAGGTTCACTGTGTACAAGGCTGGAGTCAATTTTTTCGCATTTTGGTGTAGGTTGATATATATATATTAGTTTTATTTATTTGACATGGTGTGCTCGCGGGCCTACCTCGTCGGGCTCCCAGCTCCCGTTAATACCGAGCAAATTGGGTAACTAAAATTAAATTGTATTCGCTCTTTACCTTCCACCTATGTCTCAGGTTTCCTCTGTCCGAATCGATTTCCGTGATGATTTAACTAATCCATGTCAGTTTGGTCGTAATGCTAGCATTGCGTTTGATTCGTGGCGGGGAAGGAGCGCCCCCCCCCCCTCTCTCCTCTCCCCCCCTGCCTAGACCGTTGGACTATTACATAACCCCCCCCCCCCCTCTCTCGGCCCTTATAACCGGCCGCCCTAGCTGCTCCTAGCCACTCGCCTTCATCACCCTCCAGGCCCGGACCTATTTTGTAATGTCTTTATTCCAACTCCCTCGTCTCTCCTTCCTTGCCACGTATCAAATAGAAATCTGATATACGATGGGGAGTAATTTAAATAAGTATATTAAATAAAATACACAATCTACAATGAAGCTGCAAATCGCGAGAAATACTACGGCTCCCACATTACCCACTTGGGCGCATACAGATTTTTCCCCCAGGCTGCTGAGATTGAATGAAAAACCAGTCATTCTTTTCTAAACAAATATTTGTTAAAGATAGTTAATTTATGGCAATAATTATAAAGGCAAACATTTTAAATTTATTTAATTAATAGATGATCGGTATAATATATCCCATTTATATATTGTGAAAGTACGACGTCTGAACACTTTGACTTCTGGATACTGAATGGTTTATTCACGGCCTATGGCTCGCTTGACCCGCCGGCTACTTTCCATGACGTCATCTCATTAGCATATTCCTTTGTCTCAAACTCTGCATCTCGTTAACATATATTAGACACACACCTATACGTCTATTACGCATATATCACATATATTACATCAGTAAAGCAGAAAGCAAACGATTATTTGGCTTGCATCCGGAATATTGGTATTTTAAAATTCTAACATATAAAATAATATGAATAAGCAATGCTTAAGCCCAAGTCACACCTACTCGGAACAGGGGCCGGATGAGCCCCAGACCGTGATCCAGCGTGGTCCATGGCGATCCGCCGTGATCCATGGCTCATCCGTGGCTAGTCCTTGGTGATCCTTGGTGATCCATGGCTGGTCCGGACTCATCCAGGGTCCGCCCCGGATGTTTTAAAATGTTTAAAACTTCCAGGGCAGTCCGGGGAATTTTACGATCCGGGCTCGATCCGGGATGTAATCCGGGGGTGGTCCGGGGTTGAACCGAGGCATGGACCCAGGCACGCCGGATGGCCATGGATAGCCCGGTTTACCACGGATCAGTCCAGGATGAGCCCCGCTTTTGTATATATATAGCAGGACCAAGTCCACTTCAAGTCTGGGACTAATCCTTGACTACTCCGTGGATACACCGGGGGGTGGTCCGGCTCAGTGTCAGGATAATGTGATTGAGTGGGATATCAGGTCATGATGCTGGTGGCCTGGTCTTCCAGTGGGGCATCACTATAAAGTCGCCATGAGTGCAGTCACAAGTCGGTACTCGTCCTTATATGACCTTAGATATTGCTAGGACGTAAAACAACAACAAACAAACCCCTACTGCGTATAGCTAGCAGCTCCCCCCACCGTGAGGGGTTACCTGTGACCTGGCTGGTTTAGGGGGCGGGTCAATTGGTTCTGTGATGCAACAGTGGATGGAGATTGAGTAATAAACATGGAAGCGTACATTTCTTCTTGTCGTCATTCCTTCTGCATGCGCTTCGGGAAACAGACCAGAGGGAACCAGCCGCATGCGGCCTGCCACACTATTTACTAAATAATTCCCATTTGTTGCTATTTTGGGAGGCATTGGGAAGTACTCGGTTTGACTCAGCCAGTGATCGATCACACGGCCCTAGGATCGGCACTAGAACCATTCAGCCATAATTCACAGGACGGGGAGAAAGTTGGTATCGTGGACTTTTATTTTTCACATTTCACAATTATAGTTTAGTCAATATCAGTGTACAGTAACTGGGACCGCTAGTGAGCGATTGGTCATCTACTCAGTGCTCGTCTCGTCCATCTGCTCGCCTGGTGGTGATGTTCAGGCGGGAATCGAACCCTCAGTCCTATCAATTGTCTCTTATAAATCGGTGTGGGTGGGTGGGTTAAGAAAGATGAGTCAAAGTTAGGCTGACAGCAGCTGCGATGGTTCTGCGGACGGTTTGAATTTGGGCAGGGCCAGGTAACGTACACATTTTGGCGGCAAAGTTTGGATTCTTGTCACCGCCTATCGGGTTGTTCAGGTATCACATAGTATTCCTCCAGGTAGCGGGTCAGTGCTATCATTTCGTCCAATCTTCGCCCGAGAAATAGCCATGTTAATTATAACATGTACAATTGGAGCACAAACAATATTCTAATTATGACAAATGAAAGTTTGTTTTCAAAAGTAAACAGAAAAGGAAATGTAAATCCTTAGTTATCCCAATAAGTAATCTGAGGTTATCCATATATTTGACAAATCACATCTTACAGTTCATAAGTCACGATCTAATTCTAACAATCAAATCTGGCTGGTTATCACATTGTAGTTACACACTGTATCTGAAACAATACATCCTTAAAGCTGCATAGTCTGATGAAAACATCAAATTTCCAAAACCAAAACAATTATTTAGATTTGATTCTACATATTCAACTTAGATACTGGTGCAGTTATTAAACATTTGTCGCCACATAGAAGGGACTACTGAGACAATTTAATAGAACCTGTAACTTCAGAAGCCTATATGGTTTTAGAGTTTTGGTGTGCTTGCCAAAAATAATTGTCCATGGTTGCATATCAAATATATCAAAAGTTAGCCATTTAAAATAAAAGTTACTTCAAACTAAAGTAAGGTAGGTTATAATGATGAACGTAATATATTTATCTCAGAAAATGACAGAAACTCAAAGCCATCAGACTATGCAGCTTTAAGCTGAGATTACATTAATGCATAGACAATGGAGGCATTCGACTGGGGCTCTCTATGCGAATATCAAAATATTTCCTTACAAATTCCTATTCGACTGGGACCGGAAGTGGGTTACTATACGTATGATTCGGATGCGTGTTGTGGTTCCATCCGATCCATCCGTAAATCTTGCAGATAGAAAGGGCCCAGTCGAATGCCTCCAATGATAGAGTGTCATGCGATATTCGATGTGTGACATGTCAGGCATATTGATTGGTTGTTTTACGTCCTGGCAACATCTAAGGTCATTTCAGGACGGGAGGAATATTGAACCAACCGTGGGGTTATGAGGAGTAATCTGAGTTTTTATTACATTAGATAAAAGATTCACGACTGCCCAGAGTAGAGGTAAAGAACAACCCATTAGAAAAAATGGCGAAAGGCTGGGTAAATGAAATGATCACATAAATTGTTAATTTAAGAAGCAACATATATTCTTCACATACCTCTTTATATTTTGACCCGCTACTTTTGGAGAAATAATTTATTAAACAATGTAGATTAATGAACTTTAAAACTCGAATCGTGAGCATTCTGAGCCAGCCATCTTGTATGCCAGCATTCTCTGCAATTTGACCAACTCTACTCCAGTATAGTTCAATACTACGCATTGGAACCACTACCTGCACAGTTAATTGCTATTTGAAGAAGTTTTTGCTCGTATTTAGACTAGGTTATCATTCAAATTAAAAAATCAAATAATCAGGGGCGGGCGATTTTTCAAACATGGGCGGGAACGATCACCAATTAAAAAAATGATTTGGCCTAAACTCAAATATGGAACCTTCCCATCGCATGTTGCTAAGGCATGACACATGTCACTCTATCGTTAACAGAATTTCGACTTTGGGCATCCCTGTATATTGGTATTTTATATATATATATATATTTTTTTTTCTTGCAGATTTATACTGCCTATCATGGATAAGTCTGAATAGACTTGTTTTCACCATTATTCAGTTTGTCGATAGAAAGCCCAAGCCTACACTTTTACCGACCCAAGGGATTTTTAACCTGCCACACCACATAGACATGGTATGAGAGCAACTGGCCTTTGATGACGCTGTAAGTTATACACAGCGGTGGAAATCCAAATTGGCAGAGGTGGGGGCACGGGGAATCGAACCAACGACCTTCAGATTAGGAGTCTGACCTAGAAAAAGTCAGACACACTAACCACTCCGCCACAGAGAACACCACGACTCCATATTATAGTCCAGACTTCAGATATATTTCTGGAAAGTGTCACCCGCATTCCCCGATGTTCAGCAACTACCCATAGTTCTACATTACTTCTATGTTGGACATCCATTAAGGCAGCGACTACAGACGTCATTATTCTGTAATACCACTAGAGGTCGCTCTAACACAACGATCTACTTGTCTAAGTCACATACGTCATTATTCTGTAATACCAACAGACGTTGCTCCTACACACCAGTCTAAGTCGCATACATCATTATTCTGTAATACCAAATGAGGTCGCTCCAACACACCAATCTAAGTCACATAAGTCCTTATTCTGTAATACTAACGGAGGTTGCTCCAACACACCAATCTAAGTCACACACGTCATTATTCTGTAATACCAACAGACGTTGCTCCTACACACTGGTCTAAGTCGCATACATCATTATTCTGTAATACCAACAGAGGTCACTCCAATACACTGATCTAAGTTGTACATTTCATTATTCTGTAATACCAACAGAGGTTATTCCAACACACCAATCTAAGGTGCACACGTCATCATTATGCGATACCAACAGAGGTCGCTCCAACACACTGATCTAAGTCACACACGTCATTATTCTGTAATACCAAAAGAGGTCGCTCCAACACACCAATCTAAGTCACTTACGTCCGTATTCTGTAATACTAACAGAGGTTGCTCCAACACACCAATCTAAGTCGCAGACGTAATTATTCTGTAATACCAAAGGTCGCTCCAACAGACCAATCTAATTCGCATATGTCATTATTCTGTAATCCTAACAGGGGTTGCTCCAACACACCAATCTAAGTCGCAGATGTCATTATTCTATAATACCAACACAGTTCGCTCCAACACAGCGATATAATTATTCTAAGTCACACTATGTTCAAGAGAGCTAAGTCTACATGCACCCATCCCAGAATTAACACTCCATCCACAACAGACCTGATTCATGCAAGATCCAAAACGAGGTTTGTACAGCTTTTGCCCATTTGTTGACAACACAGTCACATTAGGTAACAAGTATGTTCTCTTCACAAAGCTTAGGCCCGACATTAAAATCCTAAAATTTCATGTGTAACACAAGAAATCATTTAAAGCTGCAGTCTGATGAAAATATAAAATTTTCAAAACCAATACCATTATCTAGATTTAATTCTACAAATCTCACTTAGATATTGGTGCTCTTATTAAGCATTTGTTGCCACATAGAAGGGAATACTGAGGCAATTTAATAGAACCTGTTACTGTAGAAGCATATGATGTCAAGAGTTTTGGGGTTCTTATTCAAATTAATTGTGCATGGGGTACTTCAAATATCACAAAAGTTAGGCATTTAAAAGAAAAGTTACCTCGAACTTAAATAAGGTCAGTTATAACTTATAAGATAGTTATCTCAGAAAATGATAGTTATCCCAGAAAATGATAGTTATCTCAGAAAATGATAGAAACTCAAAACCATCGCACTATGCAACTTTACACAGCTACATACAGGAACTATTCTAATCCTATATAAATATAAGCCTACCATTCAGACAATATCTCCCAATAAGTATTGTGTACACACACTAATCTATACTGACGTAATATTCAGAAACTATGATATATATATTTATGTGATATATAAGTATTATGTGAGTAAGAATGCGTGGAAGGGAATTCTATTATTATTATTGATATTTGATGGCCAATATTTTTCATACTACCATCCAATGACAACCGGTGGCGGCGCCACCGGTCTCCTTCGTCCCTAATGAGCGCGCTGACATGTTCATTCGCTATATCGGTCAGTAGGGAATATTCGTCGTCCTATCACCCCTACCTGTTGAATTAGTATGGGTATCCTTTTTATGCCAGCGAGCTGCCTTACACTGTCCAACCATTGAGGTCGTCCTCTATGTCGTTTCTCATCTATCATCCCACTTTATTTATTTTTCTATTTATTGTTTCTATGGTATAAGCAATGTATCTGTGTTATTTTTAAATGGGGAAAGCACCTCATAAGTATTGTACTTCTGCTTTCTCATTTTTCATGTGAAAGAAATACTGATATAAATATCAACTTGTGTGTACATTGGTCATGTGGAAATAAATATTTTATTATTTATTATTATTATGGTTTTCTACAGACTGTATATATAAATGCATTATGGAAATATAAACACAGACTAAACCCCTACCAGTAGTCTATTTGTAGATACACTACCCACCAGAGAATATGCTAATTCAACTTAATAGAATCTGTTACTGTTGCGGTCTATGGGATTAGAGTTTTGGCAATCATGCCAACATAAAGTTGGCATGTTTTCACTTCAAATATCTCTGAAGTTAGTCATTTCAAATTAAAGTCACTTGAATTTTAAACTAAAGTAAGGTAGTTTATAATGATGCATCTTATATTTATCTCAGAAAAATGATAAAAACTCAAAACCATCGGACTGTGCACCTTTAATCATGCCAAATAGGTTGTAGGATATAGGGCAGATATCCTTAGACATTGTTGTATTACTAGGCAACCAGAATTTGCCACAACCCATTGGTTCCTGGAACCGCCACCAGGCCTTGAATTTGCCACAACCCATTGGATCCTGGAACCGTCACCAGGCCTAGTCGCCATGGCTTTACTCAACCCAATATAGTTTCACACAAAATTGTTGCAGAGCGCATTCATGGTGACTTCACAGTGCTGCCCAACTGGGAGACCATGCCGCCGGCACCATGACCCGATTTCCCATTCAGTCACATTATGCTCATACTGAGCTAACCAGTCCTTGCCCTATCCTAGTAATGCAGAGCGCCAGGCTAGGTAGTGACAAGTATCGAGTTTTGTAAGTCATTAGTTTGACTCGACTGGAATTTGAATTCTAACCTTTTTCTTTTTTGTTGTTGGTCCATTAGTTGTTTAAGCAGGGGAAATTTCAGTCATAGACGACTGGTCTTCCTCATTCCACTGCTGGTCGATAGAAAGCCCGAGCCTACACTTTTACCGACCCAAGGGATTTTTAACCTCCCACACCACATAGACATGGTATGAGAGCAACCGGCCTTTGATGACGCTGTAAGATATACACAGCGGTGGAAATCCAACTTGGCAGAGCTGGGGGCATGGGGAATCGAACCGCCGACCCTCAGATTAGGACTCTGACCTAGAAAAAAGTCAGACATTCTAACCCCTCTGCCACAGAGAACGCCACATGGGGAAATGGGGAAGCCTACGTTCTATCAATTCGGCCACCGCGTCCGATCAGTGAGGGTATCTGGGTTGACAGGAATCAGGTGGCAGCTTTTCACACAAACCAGACCGAGATGCTTTCCGGGTCTCAAGCTGACAATTGTGCCATGTTGAAGTCATAAACAGTGCCCCGAGCCTGGAACACCTTCCCTGGCCTCTCACCGTCCACTGGCAGTTTCTTGGGCAGGAGGGGGCTTGTCCCCAGCGTGTCAGTCTGAGTAGGTGGGTCAGCAGGGACGGGACAGCCGTACCCGCCGCCACCTGGTGTCAAAATTCGGAACCTATCCTACAACAACGCAACAGTGGCAAGAATAGAAATTAACATCCAAGTCATTCAAAACAATAAACCATAAAATAATGACTCAAGCTGTTCAGCATTGAAAACAAGTTCTATCATGAATTTATGTTGTGGACAGGGTAATTAAACCATCATTAAAAAACAGAAGTTAGGGGGGCAGTACAAAGTTGTCAATATTTTCACGGTTGTACAAAGCGTACGATGGGGGGGGGGGGGGAAGGGGACGGTGGGGGTAAAGTAATGCATGACTTTTATCGCTTAATATAATTTTGACATTAAATATTCACTAACAGTGTAAATTAAATCGTATGTAAAATGTTGATCTGACCTATTTTGCGGGGACGGGGAGGGGGAGGGATCTGGAAAGTAGTACTCTTTGTACGACCGTAAAAATGTTGACAACTTTGGATCACATGTTACATACATTAGTCAGGAATGACAAATTACATTACACATGAAATTACATTTTACATTTGTTATGGGCGATTGGCGTGTCCAGTGTAAGAAACTGCCACGGAATGGCAGAGATATGAGTTCGATTCTTGGTCTAGGAAGACCTTCGTTTTGATACTGGTATGGCCAGTGCTGCTGGTGGCGGAACGATTTACCGGCAACCGCCGCTAGAGGAGTGAAGAAATGCGCGCCTTCAGCAAAATGAAGATGTTGCCTGGCTCTGTGACTAGTGTGAGCAGACGACATTCACACTCAGTGAGCAGACAACATTCACACTTAATGAGCAGATGACATTCACACTTAATGAGCAGATGACATTCACAGTTAATGAGCAGATGACATTCACAGTTAATGAGCAGATGACATTCACACTCAGTGAGCAGATGACATTCACACTTAATGAGCAGATGACATTCACAGTTAATGAGCAGATGACATTCACACTCAGTGAGCAGACGACATTCACACGTAATGAACAGATGACATTCACACTCAGTGAGTAGACGACATTCACACTTAATGAACAGACAACATTCATACTCAGTGAGCAGACGACATTCACACTTAATGAGCAGACGACATTCACACTTAATGAGCAAACGACATTCACACTTAATGAGCAGACGACATTCACACTTAATGAGCAGACAACATTCACACTCAGTGAGCAGATGACATTCACACTTAATGAGCAGATGACATTCACACTCAGTGAGCAGATGACATTCACACTTAATGAGCAGATGACATTCACAGTTAATGAGCAGATGACATTCACACTTAATGAGCAGATGACATTCACACTCAGTGAGCAGACGACATTCACACTTAATGAGCAGACGACACTCACACTTCATGAACAGACGACATTCACACTCAGTGAGCAGACAACATTCACACTTAATGAACAGATGACAGTCACACTTAATTAACAGAAAACATTCACACTTAATGCACAGACAGCATTCACGCTCAGTGAGCAGATGACATTCACACTTAATGAACAGACGACAATCACACTTAATGAGCAGATGACATTCACACTTAATGCACAGACAGCATTCACACTCAGTGAGCAGACGACATTCACACTTAATGAGCAGACGACATTCACACTTAATGAACAGACGACATTCACACTCAGTGAGCAGACGACATTCACACTTAATGAGCAGATGACATTCACACTTAATGAGCAGATGACATTCACACTTAATGAGCAGATGACATTCACAGTTAATGAGCAGACGACATTCACACTTAATGAACAGGCGACATTCACACTTAATGAACAGACAGCATTCACACTCAGTGAGCAGACGACATTCACACTTAATGAGCAGATGACATTCACACTTAATGAACAGACGGCATTCACACTCAGTGAGCAGACGACATTCACACTTAATGAACAGACGACAATCACACTTAATGAACAGACGATATTCACACTTAATGAGCAGACAGCATTCACACTCAGTGAGCAGACGACATTCACACTTAATGAGCAGACGACATTCACACTTAATGAACAGGCGACATTCACACTCAGTGAGCAGACGACATTCACACTTAATGAGCAGACGACATTCACACTTAATGAGCAGACGACATTCACACTTAATGAGCAGACGACATTCACACTTAATGAGCAGATGACATTCACACTTAATGAGCAGATGACATTCACACTTAATGAACAGACAACATTCACACTCAGTGAGCAGACGACATTCACACTTAATGAGCAGATGACATTCACACTTAATGAGCAGATGACATTCACACTTAATGAACAGACAACATTCACACTCAGTGAGCAGACGACATTCACACTTAATGAACAGGCGACATTCACACTTAATGAGCAGATGACATTCACACTTAATGAGCAGATGACATTCACACTTAATGAACAGACAACATTCACACTCAGTGAGCAGACGACATTCACACTTAATGAGCAGATGACATTCACACTTAATGAGCAGATGACATTCACACTTAATGAGCAGACAACATTCACACTCAGTGAGCAGACGACATTCACACTTAATGAGCAGACGACATTCATACTCAGTGAGCAGACGACACTCACACTTAATGAACAGACGACATTCTCACTCAGTGAGCAGACGACATTCACACTTAATAAGGAGCAAAAAACATTCACACTCAGTGAGCAGACGACACTCACACTTAATGACCTGACGACATTCACATTCAGTGAGGCAGACAACATTCATGCCGCTCTTCAGTCTTTCCTGAGGGACCAGCAGAATTTAGAACACTCGTATTCAAAATTGTATACAAGTTGCACATGCGCACTTACCCCAGGCTGCACATTGACAGAAGTCTTGCCTCCTAGGCTTACCAGCCGTCCGTCTGCGTAAATCAACAAATTCTTACCCACGTGACCGTCAGAGCCCCCTGTCGGCACAAACACAAAACACAATTAACACAGCTATTTCAGAGAAGGAAATGAAATGCTTTCCTACTATACTCCCAATATTGGTCACACAAAAATAATTGTTAAAGTTGCATAGTTCGATAGGTTTGAGTTTCTGTTATTTTTCTGAGATAAATATATTAAATTGATTGTTATAATCTACCTTACTTTAATTTGAAGTACCTTTTATTTTAAGTGCCTAACTTTTGAGATATTTGAAGTGCAAACATGTAAAATTAATTTGGGCAAACATGCCAAAACTCTGTCACCATTGGCTTCGGCAGTAATAGGTTCTATTAAATTGACTCAGCATTCCTTTCTATGCATTAACCCGATGCTTAATAAGTCCATCAATATCTAAGTCAGATATGTAGAATAAAATCTAGATAATTGTCTTGGTTTTGAAAATTTGATGCTTCATCGGACTATGCAACTTTAATACCTTGTTGATTTTGACATGGTTGCGATATAAGAACCCTAAAAATAAAAATAATTAACAATTTATTTGCACCATTTGACCTTGCTGCTACATAAGAACATTACAAACAATAAACTACATCGCCGTTCCAGCGGCACGGTGCATTGTGGGATGCGGCAGAGCAAAACAAACCCGCGAGAAGCACATGGCACATGCTAATACACTGGTGCAGCTATGAAATGTGCTAGTTTCAGCTCATCTCAGCTCTTGTTTGAAACATAGGATACCAACTAAAAAAATATATATAATAAATTAAGATATTAATCTTTTATCCAGCATTGCATTTACATCAATATAATATGTACATCTTATGACATGTGCATTTAGATTTAGACAAATCTGGGCACTCAGACTAGTGTTAGAGCCATAGCCAGAGTCAGTTTTACTTATTTTATTAATGTTTTTATTTATATCCTATGGTTAATGACATATGTAGAACTAGAAAATTTGTAGGGTTAATCAGATATTGGTTATATATTTCTCTGAAAGAAGTGTCTGTTGACACATTTGGCATTTTAATATTTAGAACAAGAATTAATAAGGGTGATGTGGATATCACTGATTGTTTTGTGTGGAATTGTATGTTTCTTAGCTCAAAATGTTTAACTATGGCTAGGTTTGTCTTAGCTATATTCATCAGATCATTATAATTTATATTGCATGTGTTCATACATGTTTATGCCAAATTGTTAGGTATTTCTATTCATTTTGAATCAAATCGAAGTTTTTCCCTATGCGTATCGACAAACTCAATGGCCATTCGCATTTGCTTTGCTGCCAAGGCCGTTTTCAGCGCATGCGCAGTCGGAACCGTGATCCCGTCTATTATTATCATGGATTGGTGGCGCTATTGATTATCACATTATTGCCTAAGCACACATCCAGACTCCTACAGGTTATATGGCTAGGTAGTGACAAGTATAAATTCTGTAAGTAATTGGTTTGACTCAGCTGAGTTTTCAAACTCCCCGACCTGTGGGAGAATGCTTACAGAGAAAGCATGTATGCAGTAGATAGCTATACAATTGAAAGTAACAAAACAAGGGGAACCACGAGACTATTATTGTCTAGCGGTGAAAACAAGTCATTATACTTAACCGTTCTGGGCAGCATAAATACACCATCACCAAATAAAAAAATAAAAAGACCTTCCGCACATGGGAAGCCTGCACTCTACCAGATTCGGCCCTTGCGTCCGGTGTGCGTAAGACTGGAAGTGACGTATTGACCAACCTTTCATGCCGTAGGGGTGGAAGACGCGGCGTTCGGTAAGCACAGAGAGGGTGAGTGGACGCCGAAAGAGCAACTCGCGCACCACACCGTCACCACCAGGGTGCAATCCGGCGCCACCGCTACCCGGGTTCAGGCTGAACTGCAGCAGCACCACCGGATACCTAAAGAAAGCTTGTTTTATTTAACGACGCCTCTAGAGCGCATTGGTTTTTATCATCGGCTATTGGACATCAAACATATGGTCATTCTGACATACTTCTTAGGAGGAAACCCACTCCCGCCAATTAGGCTACTCTTCCCGATAACCAGCAAGGGGTCTTTTATATGTACTTTCCCACAGACAGGACAGCACATACCAGAGCCTTTGATGAACCAGTTGTCGACCACTGGTTGGAATTAAAAATAGCCCAAACTGCAAATGGGTCCACTGAGCAGGATCGATCGAATGACCCACACGGTCACAGGTGGACACTCTACCATCTGAGCTATGTCCCGCTCCCCCCACCAGATGCATGTGCATGCAAGCACACACTTACGGTTGGTTGGTTGTTGGAGTTTTACGTCCTTGCAACATTTAAGGTCATATCAGGACGTCACGGTGTAGCGACTTGTGACAGTGTGCACTCATGGCGATTTTATAGTGCTGCCCCACATATCAGGGAGCCTAGGTGGTGTAATGGTTAGCACACTGGCCCGGAATGCAAAGAGATGTGGGTTCGAGTCCCGCGTGGGTTCGAGTCCCGCTCTGGCGCAATATTTCCCATTTTCATCACCCCCACAACACTGCTTGCTGTGACCATGTTTCTGTACAAGCTACGCGCTGTATAGTTGTTGAACCTACCCTATGTATGTATATGTAAGTGCACTGCCTGTATGTATGTAATTGTAAGCATTAAAAGATTTACAATTCCAGAGGCACGAGTGTAGTGGTCTGCACTGACCTCTCAGGCAAGAAGCCACATAAACAGGTGGGCGTGGGTCGTATGGTGATATCAGGGAGCCTAGGTGGTGTAATGATTAGCACACTGGCCCGGAATGCAAAGAGATGTGGGCTCGAGTCCCGCTCTAGGCGCAATATTTCCCATTTTCATCACCCCCACGACAACCGTAAAGGTTACAAACCAACCACTCATTCATTCCTGCTTTAGAGTCAGACGACGACCAGTGCCTGAGCTCTCAGGGGAATCGGCACCGATGCTCTGATGTTCTTTCTTTCGGTTCTGAGGCGCGAGTAGGGAGAAGGAACATATCAAACAGGACTACCTAGCGGTGACAATTGTATTGCCTTACCGTCTCTCCAGTATTTCAGGGTCGGTAATCCTCGTATTTGTCATGTGAGTGTGCACACCGCTACGACCATCCCATGTCGGGCCCTTCATAAAACACAACACATTTATTTAAGGTAGGGGGGGGGGGGGTCATCTAAAGATTTCAACATTTTCATGGGTGTACAAAGCGTCTAATGGGGATGGGGGGGGAGGTAATATTGATATA
Organism: Branchipolynoe longqiensis; assembly: GCA_030323885.1. Classification (NCBI taxonomy): domain Eukaryota; kingdom Metazoa; phylum Annelida; class Polychaeta; order Phyllodocida; family Polynoidae; genus Branchipolynoe; species Branchipolynoe longqiensis. Next base: position 23,290,393 of record CM059194.1, read on the forward strand.
TGACTTTTATAATTCAATAACACACATGTGTTGTATAAGCATTATGTAATATATAAGCATTATACAAGTATAATTTATCGGAAGCTTTCACACCATATTATATTGTAAGTCATAAACTGTACTGATCTGTTATTAATTGTTCATCTACTATGCAACCGGGCCGATTGTGTCGCCCTCTGCCTGCAAACGCTGTAACTTGTCTGGCGGCGCTCACTCACCATGCCCGCAATTGTTATTAATCAGAAACTTTTCCACCCCAGCTCCTCCTATTCTCCACCCTCAGTAATCTAGTGCAGGGCTCTTTATATTATCGGTCATCGACTACTATGCTCTGACCTCGGGGATGCTTGTGGCGCCATCTGTCTGTACACCCGCTAAATAGTCATCTAACGCACCATCATAATGACTGAGAATATATATATATATATATATATATATATATATATATATATATATATATATATATATATATATATATCTATTGAAACCCAGCCACAACCTGTCCCAATTTAGCGCCAATTCGGATATAATGCGATGATTCATTGGACCCAGAATTCCTTAATTCAAATGTAATTCGGTAAAGTGAACCCCGATTAAATGCGACCCCGATTTTTTTCACCATCGCATTATACGGACCTGAGTGATCGCGTTATAACGGGGTCATACTGTGTACATATATCATATATATAATTTATTGTATATAAATATGTCATTTACAGTACGTATATAGTATACACTGTATATATATATTATAAATGATATTGCATTAAACACTTCTACTATGGACTTCTCCTGTGTGAGGTATGTTGTGTCGTGTTGTCGTTTGTTTAGTGCGACTTGGATTTGTTATAAGGGACTATTGACTAATCATGGTAAAACTTGGTATTATAAAGGGTTCTTAATCTTATGCTGTTTACATTCTTGTTGCTGTTTACATTCTAGCAATATCCAAGGTCATATCAGGACGGGTACCGACTTGTACGCACTCATGGTGACTTTATAGTGCTTCCCCACTGGGAAACTAGGTCCCACTCAGTCACATTATCCTGACACTGAGCCAACCAGTCCTTGCCCTATCCTAATAATGCCGAGTGCCTGGCTAGGAAGCGATAAGTATCAATTTTATAAGTCATTGGTTTGACTCGACCAGGAACCGAACTCCTGATCTCCTGCACGGGAGACCGGCGTTCTACCGATTCGGCCACTACGCCCGGTCGACCAAAACGGGAGACGGTTGGTTAACTGATTCGGCCATCCCGTCTGGTCCCCGAGCCTAAAAGTAAAAGCCGATATCGTGCAATAACTACTTAATACGGCTAACTTACTGCTCCGGCGCCTCCCGCTATCGTCTCGTAGTACCCGATGTCATCGTCACCGAACGTCACGTTGTTCATGCAGCCCTGCAATGTTCCATTTCACGTCACGTGACTTTGTTGTAATTACCATTAATTCACAACACGACAAGGAACTACATAGTATGGAGATTTTATTTATGCAATAAGTTCAGTGTAGAATAAAGTTCAAGTCAATTGGTCAGTTCATCGGGAGGTCGGTGGTTCGAATCCAAAGACCCAGCACTCAACCCCATCAGTCTGGGGTCCGGTTGGGTGTAGGGCTGGGTGGGCGGCCAAGAAAAGGCGTTGTGGTGTTGCAGGTTCGGCGTCTGGTTCGGCGTCCGGGTTATCGCTACATGAAGTGAGGCTAGTGTAGTAGGCTGCACTGACCTCTCAGGCAAGTAACCACATAGACAGGTAGGCATGGGTAGTGTGTTGATATCAGGGAGCCTAGGTGGTGTAATGGTTAGCACACTGGCCTGGAATGCAAAGAGATGTGGGTTTGAGTCCCGCTCTAGGCGCAATATTTCCCATTTTCATCACCCCCACGACACTGGTTGCCGTGACCATGATTCTGTACAAGCTACGTGCTGTATAGTTGTTGAACCTACCCTGTGTATGTATGTGTAAGTGCATTGCCTGTATGTATGTAATTGTAAGCATTAAATAACCATTTAAAAGACTTACAATTCCAGGGGGACGTGTGTAGTAGGCTGCACTGACCTCTCAGGCAAGTAACCACATAGACAGGTAGGCATGGGTAGTGTGTTGATATCAGGGAGCCTAGGTGGTGTAATGGTTAGCACACTGGCCCGGAATGCAAAGAGATGTGGGTTCGAGTCCCGCTCTAGGCGCAATATTTCCCATTTTCATCACCCCCATGACACTAGGTTTGGGGTTCACACAGTTCGGACAAGGGGCGCCGCTGCAGTGGGGCAGTGGCGACACCTGGAGTTAATGTGGGATGGGCCTGGCCGTCTACCAGACGTAGAGGAGGGTTCAACGGGTACACAGGAGGAGGCGGACATGTAGCTTGCTGAACTCCAGCACGATCTGTCACAATTCGGTACCCGTCCTGATATGACCTTAGGTGTTGTTAGGACGTAAAACAACACCAAACAAACTTAAGAAGGTGAAATTTCAATCGTGGACAATTGGTCTTCCTCATTCCACTGCTCCTTGCCCTATGTTCCAGTAATGCCAAGCGTCGGGCTAGGTAGTGACAAGTATGAATTTGGGATTTCAGAATAAAGGGATGCACTAAATCAAAAGTAAAAACCTTCCAAATAATAGCAGAAAAAATTCCAAATAATAGCAGAATCCATGTTCCTATGAAGGTTTGCATGTTGTGCATATCTCAGAATTGAAAAAAAATCCCTAACTATTTCACTTTTTGATTTAGATCTTACACAAATTGAGCAATACATTAATATCACTTGTGCAACATGAACATCAGACACGCACCCACAATCATTTTAACATACACAACAAATTCAAAGAAGGAATAACTTTTGAGATATTTGAAGAGTAAAAATTCTAAATTAATTTTGGCAAGGAAGTCAAAACTCTGACACCATAGGATTCAGTAGTAACACTAACAAGTTCTATTAATTGACTCACTATTCCCTTCTATGTGGCAATACATACTTAATAAGTGCATCAGTATCTAATTTAGATATTTAAAATCAAATTGTTATTCCTAAGCCCTAAGTGCTCTACCATACATCTAGTTACTACCCAAATATATGTATGGATATATAATGCATTACATGAATATCAACACTCGGCAATTCCTACCAGTCTCATCACTATATCATGTATGTAGTCACTACCCACATATATGTATGTAAATATAATGCCTTATGTAAATATAAACAAGTAACTATTCTTACTAGTCTCAATGCAATATCATGCATGTAGTTACTACCCACAAATATATATTTCGTAGTTCCACTACATACTACGATGGCGCCACTTGTGTGTGGAGAGTTCCCAGCTTAAGGTTGCATAGACCAATACTTTTGAGTTTCTGTCATTTTCTGAGATAATTATATTAAATTGATTGTTATAACCTACCTTACTTTAGTTTGAAGTAACTTATATTTGAAATAACTAACTATTGAGATATTTTAAAAGCAAATACGCTAAATTAGTTTTGGCAAGCATGCCAAAACTCTGACACTGTAGGTTGCTGCAGCAACAGGTATAATTAAATTGACTCAGTGTTCCATTCTATGTGCCAACAAATGCTTAATAAGTGCACCAGTATCTAAGTTAGATATGTCGGATCAAATCTAGATATTTGTTTTGGTTTTGAAAATTTGATGCTTTCATTGGATTATGCAACGTTAACACACGACAGCTAATACAGTCAGCTCTGGTTAATAAGACACTGGTTAATAAGACAATTTTGCTTACTGACATGATTTCAGGTGTAACGGATTTTTCTAATGTTAATCAATGCTAATTACTCTGGTTAATCTGACACTCGCTTTCGGACACTGACACTGCTTTTTTGTAATAAACATGCATATAGCATGCCTATAGCTCTGGTTAATCTGACACTTAAAATCCATCAAACATGAATTAGCACTAATATCCCAGACTTAGACTATTCAGTGGCAATTGTCACACCTAATAGTGTGAATGATTGATATGTATGTTTATCTATAATAAATGTAGATATGTTACTTAGGTGTTATTATTATTTTAATGAACAATTGCATATATGATTCAGTCACACATATGCCTAAATAGGCTTATAAAAATAACACAAACGACCACGAAATAGTCTAAATTGGTTAATCCGACAATTTGCTATCTGACATTATTTGGCGCGTGACAGAATGTGTCGGTTTAACCAGAGCTGATTGTAGTTGCCTTCTATTCGAGGGTGGCTTACCTGGGACGCTGCGCACACGCTGAAGGCCTTGAGGATGACGTCAACGACGCGTTGTGACGTCAGCACGTTCCCGCCCACCACTGCGGCGCTGTCGGACGGGTTGAGTATACAGCCCTCAGGAATGAGCACCGTTACCGGAACGAGGCAGCCCTGGGGGACGCACACGCGAGGCACACTTGTAGGACATTTGAAGTTACATAGTCTGATAGTTTTGAGTTTTTGTCATTTTCTGAGATTAATAGTGTAAAGCCTCTCCAGACCAACCGACCATGGGACCGACTTTAAATGGTCCATTTAGGGAAGTGGTCGATTTCTGGAGTTTCTTAATCGTTATAATGGTATTGTATGGGCGATCATTTGGGACGTATATAAAGCGATCGATATAGGGGAGTGGTCAATCTGTGGAGGTGATCGGTTAGAGAGGTGTTACTGTATACTACATTGATTGCTATAATCTACATTACTTTGTAACCTTTGAGATATTTGAAGTGCAAACATGCCAAATAAATTTTGGCAAACATGCCAAAACTCTGATACCATAGGTTTCAGTAGTAACAGGTTCTATTAAATTGACGTATTACGTCCTTCTATGCATTAACAAATGTTTAATAAGTGCAACAGTATCTAAATTAGATATGTAGAATTAAATCTAGATAATTGTTTTCGTTTTGAAAAATGTTATGCTTCATCAGACTATGCAGCTTTAAGTAAAGGCATGTCTTTTGTTTGTTTGGGGTTTACATCCTGGCAACATCTAAGGTCATAACTCACATTAGGAAGGGTACCGATTTATGAAAGTGCACTCATGACGAGTTTATAGTGCTTTGCTCCCGCCACCACCCCCCCCCCCCCCCCATGGGAGACCAGGCCACCAGCACCATCACCCAATTTCCCACTCAGTCACATTATCCTGATACTGAGCTAATCAGTCCGTTCCCTATCCTAGTAATGCCGAGCGCCAGGCTAGGTAACAATGAATATTAATTTAGTAAGTCATTGGTTTGACTTGGCCGGCTTCTATTGACGGAACGCAGGGAAGCGTGCGCTCTACCGACTCGGCCACCATATCCGGTCAGGGTGTTTCTAGACAGGCATTCTGAGTCATTGCTCACCAGTCTCTGAGGAAGGATTATTTACTTCATTAAAATTAAAATAAAAGACACGCCTCCCCGACGGGGAATTGAACCCCGGTCTCCCGCGTGACAGGCGGGGATACTAACCACTATACTATCGAGGACAACTGATTCTTGAGCGTAAAGAAACGGTGGAGCTGGTTGAACGTGTCCTCTTAGGGGGGCTGTCAAAAGTTGTACTACTTTTTTCAAGGCAGTACAAAGAGTACTGCTTTTCCCAGACCCCCCCCCCCCTCCAACCCCCCGTAAAGTATTAAAGTAGTACACATCAACAGTTTACTAGACCCCGTACTGACTTCGTTACACATCAATAGACTACATCACCATTCCAGCGCGCAGTGCATTGTGGGATGTGTCAAAGCAAAACAAACCCACGAGAAGCACATGGCTAATGCTAATACACTGGGTGCAGCTATGAAATGTGCTAGTTTCAGCTCATCTCATAACATAGAACACTAACTAAAAAACACTAAAAAAAACACTAAAAAAATATATATAATAAATTAAGATATTAATCTTTTATCCAGCATTGCATTTACATCAATATAATATGCACATCTTATGCCATGTGCATTTAGATTTAGACAAATCTGGGCACTCAGACTAGTGTTAGAGCCATAGCCAGAGTCAGTTTTACTTATTTTATTAATGTTTTTATTTATATCCTATGGTTAATGACATATGTAGAACTAGAAAATTTGTAGGGTTAATCAGATATTGGTTATATATTTCTCTGAAAGAAGTGTCTGTTGACACATTTGACATTTTAATATTTGGAAGAAGAATTACTTATGGCTAATCAATGGTGATGTAAACATCAGCCTGTAAAGTGACTGAAATTGTATGTTTCTTAGCTCAAAATGCTTAATTATGGACAGTTGTGTCTTAAACATATTCATTATATTATTAAATTGCATCCTTCCGTCCATTTTTGTGCCAAATTGTTATGTATTTTGATTAATTTTGAATAAAATCGAAGTTTTGCCCTTCGCGTATCGGCAAACTCAATGGCTGTACGCCTTTGCTTTGCTGCCAACGCCCTTTTCAGCGCATGCGCACTCGGAATGGTGATCTCGTCTATCGTACTAACCTAGTTACTCACCTGGTTTAGCGGCACGTCGTGTCCCACCATACAGCGTAGGCTGTAGATGATGGCCGACAGGGTGACGGCCCGGGGCGCGTTGCAGTTGCCGTACACCTCGGGGCCCGTCCCGTCAAAGTCAAACACCGCGCTCCCCTAGAAGGACACACAGTTTCCACGTACTGATCAATTATCACCACTTGCAAAGCGTCCGTCTCCCGTGTTTGGTAGATCGTGGGGTCAAACCCTGGTCGAGTCAAACCAATGACTTAAAAATTGATACTTGTCGCTTCCTAGCCGGGCGCTCGGCATTATTAGGATAGGGCAAGGAGCAGTGGAATGAGGAAGACCAATCGTCCATGATTGAAATTTCCCCTGCTTAAACAATTAATCTACCAAAAAAAAAAAAAAATTATTATTCAAGTTCCTGGATGACAATTTTTTTCCGGTTGTGCTATGCCCTAGCAACATCTAAGGTTATATCAGGATGGGGATCGACTTGCGACAGTGCACACTCATGGCGACTTTATAGTGCTACCCCACTGGGACACCAGGCCACCCGCACCCGATATCCAACAGTCATATTATCCTGATATTGTGCCAACCAGTCCTTGTCCCATCCTATTAATGCCGAGTGCCATGCTACATAGCAACAAGTATCAACTTTGTACATCATTGGTTTGACTCGACCGGAATCGAACTCCCGGTCTCCCGCACAGGAAGCCTACGCTCTACCGATTCGGCCACTGCGCCCGGTTGGATGACAAGTCAATTGAAAATCTAAACTTCAAATTTGATGCAAATATATGTGAAAAACGTGTTATGCGAGTATAAACGTGCAGAAGGGAATTAATATTATTATTTGATGCAAATATATGTGGTACATATATAACGTATTATGCAAGTATAAAGGCGCGGAAGGGAATTATCATTATATTTGTACCATTTATTATTATTAGGTCATGCAGGCCTGCATTGTGCCTCCACTGCTCATGGTCGACCGGTGGCGCCACCACAGGTCCTCCTCGTCCTTAAAGTGGCCTGGTATACCTCATGGCGACGGGAACCGTACTCCAACAAATGCTCTCCAAGGACGACTCGGCTTAGTTTTTATGTTTATATAACCAGATATGTGGGGGGAGAATTGTAGACTCTGCACCTGAACTGGCCAGGGAGAGTGCTGAGGTCAGTCGGGAGGTGGGGTACTGAGGCTGGGTGAGAAGTGGGTCAGTGCTGAGGCTGGGCCTGTAGCTGGCAGCCATTGTTTTGAAAATGGATGGGTGAGTGGAGAGAAGGGAGAGTAAACCTGATGTATTTTCAATTTTCTTTAGAGTAGTTCAAACAGGAAATATATTTGCTTTAATGTGAAATATATGTTAGTACAATTACAATGCATAATTCAATCAGAAACACACATAGAAGGAAAAACGTTTTTTGTTGTGTGTGCGTGTGTGTGTGAGTGAGTGTGTGTGTGTGAGAGAGAGAGAGAGAGAGAGAGGGAGGGAGGGAGAGAAAGAGAGAGAGGGAGAGAGAGAGAGAGAGAGAGACAGAGAGAGAGAGAGAGAGAGAGAATGGCATGGCGATATGTGGAATTAATAGAAAATTGGAAATGAGACCTCGAGTGTAACATTGAACAGCAATGTGTGTTAATACTGCTGAATGACGTCACAATGAACGTAATTAGAAAAGAAGCTCACCGTTTGCTCATCAATCTTCACGTTGAGGGCAATGACAGAGCCGTCGTCCATGTAGTCGGCAGCTGACAGCGAGGTGCACCCGGTCCGGGCCCGCGTCTCGGACGCGATCTGCTTCAGCATATCCCGAACTGCCACCTCAGCGTTCTCCTGAAACACAGTTTATGATATATATCAGAGTAATATAATCAGATGGGGTGGCCGAATGAGTTGAGCGCCCGCCTCCCATTCTGGTAGATCGTAGGATTCGAAACGTGCGAGTTCCAAACCCTGGCCATGTCAAAGCAATGACATAACAAATTCATACTTGTCACTACCTAGCCTGACACTTGGCATTAGTGGAACATAGGGCAAGGAGCAGTGGAATGAGGAAGACCAATTGTCCACGATTGAAATTTCCCATTCTTAAGTTTGTTTGGTGTTGTTTTTTACGTCCTAGCAACATCTAAGGTCATATCAGGATGGGTACCGACTTGTAACAGTGTGCACTCATGGCGACTTTATGGTGCTGTCCCACTGGGAAATCAGGCCGCCGGCACCATGACCTGGTATCCCACTCAGTCACATTATCCTGACACTGAGCACACCAGTCCTTGCCCTGTCCTTTTAATGCCGAGCGCCTGGCTAGGAAGCGACAAGTATAAATTTGTAAGTCATTGGTTTGACTCGACCAGGGTTCGAACCCACGACCCCACGATCTACCAGAATGGGAGATGGATGCTCTAACTCATTCGGCCAACCCATCTGGTCCCCTTCTTAAGAGTGCATTGTCCAATGGTCTTGAGTTTCTGTCATTTTCTGAGATAAATATATTGAATTGATTATTATAATCTACCTGACTTTAGTTTGGAGATACTTGAAGTGCAAACATGTCAAATTAGTTTTGGCAAGCACGCCAAAACTCTGACACCATAGGCTTTAGCAATAATAGGTTCTATTAAATTGCCCCGGTATTCCCTTCTACTTGGCAACAAATGTGTAATAAGTGCTCAAATATCTAAGTTAAATATGTACTCACCTGTATATAGGCCACGTACACCTGCATTATGTGCTTCGCGTACTCACCTGTATATAGGTCATGTACACCTGCATTGTGCGCTTCCTGTACTCACCTGTATATAGGTCATGTAGGCCTGCACAACATTAAGCCCGTACTCATCGATGAGTTCCCGGATGAGCATGATGCCCTTCTGATTGGCTGCCACCTGCGCGCGCAGGTCACTCAGGTTGTCATGGATATTGCGCGTTCCCGAGCTACCCGGGTAGTTTCCGGGTTCGTTAAGGGCTGCAATTACTTCCTTCTCCTAAAATGCACAAAGATGGGATGAAGATGGATTGGTTAGTTATTGGAGTTTTACATCCTGGTAACATCTAGGCCGTAATCGATTAACACGACCCGGGCAACCCGAGTCGTCAGAATTTCAAATCGAACACTGCGAGTAGACTCGACAAATACAAGTGTTGTGTGCAAAACAATCCGACCTAAGTAACCCACCTCGTAGCTGGGGTTGGCTACTAGCGATGACGTCACATTTGTGCTGGTACCGTCCTGTAGGATAACAGCTACCAGTACCGGTCATACATGTTTTTTTTAAAGAATAACCCAGATTAATGAAATGGAAATATAGCTGTACTAGGCCAACATAAAATACTTTAAATCCTATTTTTCTGTAGTTTTATCGGTTATTAAAAAATATATCATTTTTTCCACCCGAGTGCTGAGAAGCGTATTCAATTATTCGACCCGAGTCTGTAGGATGTGCGCATGCGCCAAAAAGTGGCTCGGGTGACCCGAGTTGATTAATCGATTACTGGGAAATGCTGGTTATAACAGGTTAAACCATGCAAACACACAAAGTGATATAAAATGAAGGAATACTAATAGCCCCCTGGTGCACACTTGGCGAACTAAAGTTTGCGGACAGCGTTGCAGTTGAAATAAAATTGCTTATCACATCGGTGAAAATATATTACTTCTGCTGACTTTCTTTTAGTTTTAAAATGGAAAGCAGTATCAACTATACAGTAGTACCTGTATTCAACGCCACCCTTATCATGTGTGAACAATTTTTTAATGCACACACTGTATTTTGTCTCATGTCATTGTCCTTCCAATGACAGGACATCTGTGGTGTCAAGACTTGTGACAGTGCACACTCATTGCGACTTTATTGTGCTGCCTCACTGGTAGATCAGACTGCTGACACCATGACCCAATATCCCACTCAGTCAAATTATCCTGACACTGAGCAAACCAGTCCTTGCCCTATTCTAGTAATGTCGAGCACCAGGCTAGGTAGCGACAACTATCAATTTGGTAAGTCATTCGTTTGACTCAGCCAGGTTTTCAAACTCCTTACCTTCCACAATGGAAGCCTGTGCGCATACCAATTGGGGGGCCACCGCATACCAAAATATAACCCATCAAAACTACAATTTAACTTTTTATATTATAGTTCTGCCCGACTGGAATACCACAAATGGTATCCTACTGCTAATCAGCTTTTGGACTCTTAAAAAAAAGTAAAGCTTGTTTTATTTAACGACTCCTCTAGAGCACATTGATTTTCATATCATCGGCTATTGGACTTCAAACATATGGCCATTCTGACATATTTCTTTGGAGGAACCCGCTGCCGCCATATAGATTACTCTTTCCGATAAGCAGCAAGGGGTCTTTTATATGCACTTTCCCACAGAAAGGAGAGCACATACCACAGCCTTCAATGAACCAATTATGGACCACTGGTTGGAATGGGAAAAAACCCAAACTGCAAATGGGTCCACTGAGCAGGATCGATCGGATGACCCACACCTTCACAGGTGGACACTCTACTGCCTGAGCTACGACCCTCTCCCACGTTTTTGGACTCCGTGCGAACGTGGCCCACCTGAAAGACTCCATTCTTGACGAGGAAGAACGATTTAAACAAAGCCCCTTCTTCAAATATCGACTTGGAGTGTGGCGGCATTGAGCCGGGAGTGATTCCCCCGATGTCCGCATGGTGGCCACGACTCGCCACGAAGAAGACTGGGCGTGAGGAACCTACAGGAAGAAAGAGACAAAAGCCGAACCCAACATTACACAAACCGCACTCATGTAAATTGGATCAGGGTTCATACACTTTGAAAGAATTGAAAATAATCAAGGTGTAAAAATATACGGATTTTCGGTTAAGAATTATATATTGGCAGAGAGCATTATTATTCTTGGATGTCGGAGTGGGACTTATGTTATGTAAACTAAAAGTAACTAAAACTAATAGAATTCCACTCCCATGGTACATGATGCTGAGTGAGGTAAACTATATGTTATATATGATGAGTGGAGTTGAGGGAAATGTACATGATGCTGAATGATGTAAGCTATCTGTTATATATGATGTTTGGAGTTAATGAAAAGTGCTCCTTTGCAAGAAACAGTACATGATGGTTGAAATGTTCTCTATGTGTTCATAAAGAATACAAAAGAGGAAAAGAATGATTTTACTATATACAAATCTGTAACTGTATGCAACATCCTGTCCACCCAAGACCACCCGACTGACCCACCTGCCTAATTTGCATATGTATGGAGTACACCACCTGCAGTTGGTTTGAGTGACAGCCCCTAATGGGGTGGTCACCCACCCAGTCTGTGGGGGAGTGTCTCATTGGCTGGCTGGGGAATGTCCGGTCACCTGACTCCCTTGGCCTATCCTGACCACACACTAGTCTCAACTAATTAATTATTCAAGATTTTGCCTCAGACACACTGAAGGAAAATCACTCTCATCCTGGCTCTTGAGTGAGACACACCTACTCTAGAGCAGGACCCCAGACACTCTGTCTGATGCTATCCAAATTCAGATATTCAAATTGAGTGCATCCACAGCCATAGGACTCCTGTCCCATGGGTTGTGGGCACTGTTTCAATATACAGGCTAAAGTGACAATGAGACATAGTGTGGGCAGTATATGAGGAGTACAGGTGTTAGGTCACATGTAAGGGGGATGACAGGAGTTGCTGCCAATAAAGCACAACTTATTCACTTTTCATCCTTGTGACTAGTTTTCCTTCCTCTTTCCAGACATGGTTAAATTGATTAGGCTAATTGCATCACAGGTGAAATGACAGGGGAGAGTTTTGTAATCACATAGGGTGCTCACAGCGGCAGAGCATCCGTGTTTTTATAAAGGGTTTTACGAGTACTTTCCATCTAGGTCAACTTTATACAACAATTCTAGGACCTTACCGAGCTAAAGGTGACAAATTTTCTTTTCCAATATGGTGACGCTATTACTTTGATCTTGTGGACAAGTGATTCATCGCATCACAAGATTAAAAAAGCATTAAAAAAAACCCACCATTTTAGGTGTTTATATTTCAATTGTCATTAAATTATCATTTTCAAGTGTTTCCCAGGCCGCAAGAAGATTTTCAAGGATATTCAAGCGCTTGAATACAGTACTTCATTTTCAATGGTTTTCCATGATTTTTATGCTGTGACCCCCTAAGTACACAATTGCACTATATAAAAAAATCAGCGTAGAGCAGCCAGTAGAGGAGTGACTATACGGCCGTTGTGAGATTCAGCAGGAAAGCTAAAAATAGAACAGTTGCCTCGTGTGCAAATTGTCCATGTTAGCCTGCAGCCAACATGTTTCATGTATCAGATCTCATTCAATAGACCATTCATCAGTAACATCATTTGTGTAAACGACTACCAGCATCTACAGACAGAAGACCATGGCCTCGATGCTGACATTAAATGTGTTGTTCTAAAAAAATAACGCACTGGCTATTCGCAGAGCTGCTCTTCAAATTATAGCCACCAATACTGTGATTTGCAGAGCTGCAACAAGATCAAAGCTGGTTACCAAGAAAAGGTTAAGCTAACATAGTGATGCAATATATTTGGGATTGGGGTGGGGGAAAAGTGATTGTGAGCATACAAGTTAAATTAATTATGAGTGATATGTTTGAGAAAAACTAATACATAAGTTAATTCAATGTGTAGCGTTTCGTAGGTGATGGATATAAAATGTCACATTAACAGAACTATCACATAATTTATATAAATTTATGTAATTTCTAGTAATTATTTTATTGACAGAGCTTTTTGAAAATAATTTGGAATGGTAAATAAGCTGTACATGATTAAATGGGATCATTCGTATCATTACTCCCGTTATGCTGTTGTTACTTCCATTACAAAGTTCAACACTTCTACTACAAATGTGACATATTTCATATTCATCACCTAGTAGACTTTACAATTCACATTTAATAAACTTGTGCATTAGTTTTTCTCAAACATAGCACAATCTATTTCGCAGAGCAAAGCACCTCTGTGAATAATAATCATTCTTCTGCTAATTCGCAGAGCAAAGCAGCTCTGCGAATAGCCTCGTCCAAAAAATAAACAATATTTACCCCATACAAAATAGAACCTCTCTACACGCAGGTTTCTGACCTTCAACGCAAACTGGGGTGATGGTGGTGAGGTCTGGCAGGTGACTCCCCCCAGCGGAAGGATGGTTAGACAGGAGAACATCTCCGTCCCGCAGCTGGTCTCCGACATGCTGCATCTAAAGAGAGAATTTCACATTAAGAAACTAGTAAAGTTGAATGCTGCATGGAATTTTAAATTAAGAAACTAGTCAAACTTAAAGCTGCGTGGAATTTCAAATAAGAAACTAGTCAAGTTTAAAGCCGCATGGAATTTCACATTAAGAAACTACTAAAGCTTAAAGGTGCATGGAATTTCACATTAAGAAACTAGTAAAACTTAAAGCTGCATGGAATATCACATTAAGAAACTAGTAAAGTTTAAAGCTGCATGGAATTTCACATTAATAAAATAGTAAAGATTAAAGGTGCATGGAATTTCACATTAAGAAACTAGTCAAGTGTAAAGATGCATGGAATTTCAAATTAAGAAACTAGTAAACCTTAAAGCTGCATGGAATTTCACATTAAGAAACTAGTAAAGCTTAAAGATGTATGGAATTTCACATTAAGAAACTAGTCATGTTTAAAGCTGCATGGAATTTCACATTAAGGAACTAGTAAAGTTTAAAGCTGCATGGAATTTCAAATTAAGAAACTAGTAAAGCTTAAAGATGCATGGAATTTCACATTAAGAAACTCGTAAAAATTAGATGCATGGAATTTCAAACTAAGAAACTAGTACAACTTAAAGCTGCATAGTCTGATGAAAACATCAAATTTTCAAAACCTAGACAATTATCTAGATTTGATTATACATATCTAACTTAGATACTGGTGTACTTATTATATTAGGCATTTGTTGTCACATAGAAGGGGATATGGAATCAAATTAACAGAACCTGTTAGTGCAGAAGTGTGTGGTGTCAAGTTTTGGAGTGCTTGCCAAAATTAATTGATGTAGCGATTGACACACACACATATATATATATGGCTTAATCCTTTTCCAAAGGACCAATAAAATGTGCTGTGGCAATATTATTTTATTTACCACCATTCATACCAAGTCACACTGACTTTATTCTTCACTGCCAAGCAAACTTGGTTCCCTTTTTGTGACTTAAAAGCCACCTAGGTACCTAGCCAGGTGAAGATTGTCCGTGCAAATGTGAAGATATGGAATTCAAGGCTATTTAAAGGCTTTTCAAGGCTGTTTTTGATAGGAATTCAAGACTATTTTCATTTGGATTTCAGGAAAAAACAACAATGGTGAATGGCGATTTCGGACTAATTTAGATCAGTGGGGACAGTTTAATGGATTTCAAGGCTTTTCAAGACTAATTACGCAAAATAGGTTAAATTCAAGGCTTTTCAACGACTTGAAATGGGGCAACTGAAGTGCAAGACTTTTCAAGAGTTTCCAGGCCCCGTGCACACCTAGCGCTCACCCTACCTGGTACTGGACGGCCTCCTGCATGGCACCCAGGTGGACTGGGATGTGGGGCGCGTTCGCCACCAGACCGCCATTCGGACCGAACATGGCACACGAGAAGTCCAGCCGCTCCTGTCACACAGAATGCAGACAGGGGATCAGGTTTTACAGCAAACAAAACACTTCGCTTGAAAGGGAACCAGATGAGGTGGCCAAATCGGGTTACATGACTTTATATTAGGAGGGAAATGAAAGTGGGATTAGTATATTCTCTGGCTAAGGATATCACATGCCACATAAATATGATTGCACAGTAATGGCAATATTAATGAGCTACTGCCTATCAACAGGTGAGGGTGCTTGTGTTAATTAGCTGGGTCACCTTGATGTTTGCTTAGACCAGATGGGATGGCCGAATGAGTTGAGCGTCCGTCTCCCGTTTTGGGAGATCGTGGGATTCGAAGCCATGGGTTCTTGGGTTCGAAGCCTGGTCGAGTCAAACCAATGACGTAGAAATTGATACTTGTTGCTTCCTAGTCAAGCGCTCAGCATTATTAGGATAGGGCAATGACTGGTTGGCTCAGTGTCAGGATAATGTGACTGAGTGGGTCATGGTGCTGGCGGCCCAGTCTCCCAGTGGGGAGGCACTATGTCACCATGAGTGGGCACTGTCACGAGTCGGTACCCATCCTGATATGACCTTAGATGTTGCCAGGACGTAAAACTCCAACAACCAACCTTGATGTTTGTGGAGATGGATGTTCGCTGCAGGATGCGTCCCATCTGTTCAGCTGTGCTCATGAAGCGATGTGAAAAGATGGAGAGTTGGATGACGTCAAGCTCAGGCCCTATCTGCTGCAACTTCCCAGTACCGATCTGTAAGTACGAGGAGAATTGCAACATGCTTTACTACAACAGTCTTAACGGGATCTTGATTTCCCGTTTATCCGATCTAATGCTAAAAAAAAAAGTAAAGCTTGTTTTATTTAACGATGCCTCCAGAGCGCATTGATTTTCATCATCGGCTATTGGACTATTTCTTTGGCGGAAACCCACTGCTGCCAAAAATGCTACTCTTTCTGATAAGCAGCAAAGGGTATTTTATATGCACTTTTCCACAGACAGGACATCAAATGCCACAGCCTTTGATGAACCAGTTGTGGACCACAGGTTGGAATGGAAAATAGCCCAAACTACAAATGGGTCCACTGAACAGGATTGATCGGATGAGCCACACCTTCACAGGTGGGCACCCTACCGCCTGAGCTACGTCCCGCCTGAGCTAGGTTTCATCATGTGTAGATTTCATTATGTGTTGTCAATACTGTTTTTTTAAATGTAAATAGCACGCGATATCTCATGACCAATGTAAACCACAAACAAATCTTAAGAGTCCTTAACCTAAAACAAAACTGGGCTATATCGCCTCCTATAATTTTAGATATGTTTCGCGAGTTAAGATTTTGCTATCAGCTGTCCAACCACTTCAAAACTGCACCAGAGGCGGTTTTATTTTGCTATAATTTTACATGGATCTGACCACTTCAGAATTCCATATAAATTTCTATGTAGGCATGTGAAATGTGATTGACAAGACTGACAGAATAGATACCACTAACGTTTTCACTGTGAATATGGCCCTTGCTGACGCCCCAATATTAAACCATCAGCAATCAATCAACTAATCAATCAATTATCAATCTCATTAGAGCGGTAGACTTGAAGCTGGGGTACCTTGATCTTGATGTCCCCGTTCTTGGTGATGGTTGCCTCGCAGTGTGGCTCAATGAGCACCGTGCTGTTCTTGTCGACAATGATGGCGGGGCCGGACAGGACGTCACCTGCGAACAGCTTCTCGAGCAGGTACAGGGGCGTTTCGCAGTAGTGGACCCCGAAGAACACCTGCGTCAGCTACCACGGCAATGGACTACCTCAAAACCATAATCTCAACGGGAAAACAACTGCAGCAACCATGGCTGCGAGCATATAGTGTCTCGCCGCTTAAAAAAAAAAAAGGGCATCACTCAGAGGAATAAATATATATTTACCCGAAAAAGAATATGAAAAGGTTATCGCGCCTTGATATTTGCGACTTAAATCAAAATCTCATTTTTAAAGCAACACCACGACTTGTTCATTCTTGCATTATTTACCATATGATGTTGCTATTTTGTTCTGTTGTCTTATTTTATTGACCATTACCATATTTTATAGGTTCTTTTGTTTAAATTACTTCTTGATTACAAAAATATATATATTCTGAAACCCCCCCCCCACCCCAAAAAAAAATAAAATGTACAAGTCGTAATCAAAATTTAGATCTAATCCTGGATTTCTTTTTGGACTAAAAAAAAGTTGTTTAAAGATGGAAAGAAAAGGTGATTCTCTCTGATAAGACACACTACAGTAAAACCTCTCTAACGGACCACCTCCACAGATCAACCACTCCCCTTCATCAATCGTGTTATTTGGGTCCCAACAATACCACTGTAACCATATTTTAACTCCCTAATCTGAACACCTCCCTAAATGGACCACTTAAAGTCGGTCCCAAGGTCGGTCGATTTAGAGAGGTTTTTCTGTATTCACATTGGAGATGACACCCACAATTATATGACTTCAGGGCTCCGTCCACCTCCATATGTCTGCTAAAGAAATACATCTTTTTTACCATAACGAGCTGACATTAGACACACAATGGGCCTAGAACAGCCAGAAGAGGATCTGTAAGTTAATATGTAAGTTATTTACGGTAATACTGAATAATTACAAGATTCAGACGTGAGAAACACTTAAACAAACATACCATTTCCGGTTTCGGCTTCCCGGTGGACTGTGGGATGTCACAGTTAAGGTTTACTTCTGTTTTGCCCACCCCCCGAACGCGGATATCGTCAATGATGATTGATCGGTTAGCAATGGTGAATCCGAACTCTCGCTTGTAACTGCAGCCGAAAGCGGAGAGGTTAGTTGGTTGTTGGAGTTATACATCCTGGTAACAGCTAAGGTCATATCAGGATGGGTACCGACTTGTGACAGTGCACACTCATGGCGACTCTTTAGTGGTGTTCCACTGGGAGATCAGGTTGCCAGCAACATGACCTGACATCCCACTCAGGCACAATATCCTGACACTGAGCCAACCAGTCCTTGCCCTATCCTAATTATGCCGAGCGCCTGGCAAGGAAGCTATAAGTATAAATTTTTATGTTATTGGTTTGACTCGACATGGGTTCAAACCCCACGATCTACCAAAACGGGAAACTGATGCTCAACTCATTCGGAGAGCATAACTATCTGTCAGGCATGTGTGAAAGTGAAAACAACAACAAATAATTAAAACAATATATCAGGTTGGTCGTTATGATCTACCTTATTTTAGTTTGAAATAACTTTTATTTTAAATGGTTAATTTTGGAAATATTTGACCTGCAAACATGCTAAATTAATTTTGCTGAGCATGACAAAATTCTGACACTAGGCTTCAATTGTAATACCCTTTATATCCCAATAGAAGCATGCTACCCAATAGAAGCACCCCCCCCCCCCCCCCCCCCATTTCAAGATTGAAAGCACGCACAAATTTACAATCATATTCAGACTGAATGCACATAAAATAAGACAATCCCACTTTATTTCAGAGTCTCAACAAAAACAAATAAAAATTTACGATCATATTCAGACTGGATGCACATAAAATAATACAATCCCACTTTTATTTCAGAGGCACGACAAAAACAAATACATGAAATTCTTTAACTTTGAATAGACGCACATCCATGTGTCTGCACTCGCGCAGTGCGCGTCTATTGGGACATAAATGGTAGTTTTAACTAATTAAATTTACTTAGTATTTCCCTATATGCAGGAACAAATGCTGAATGAGTGTACTGTATCCAAGTTACAGCTACAGAATCAAATCTAGATAAGTGTGTGATAGGCCTGTCATAGTGTACGGCAGGTTCCCCCTGGTCTGTATTGGATGCAATGTGGAGAGAAAACTGAAGAGAAACGTATACATCACCGTTTATTTCCAGAATCCTCCACTCTCTGCGGCATCACAAAACCAAATGACCCACCCACTGACCAGCCAGGTCGCAGGTAACCTCTTATGGTGGGGGGTGGCCACTAGCTGGTCGCAGAGGGGGAGCGGTCCACCCAGGGACCGTCTTTGGCTAGCCTGCTGCCACCCGTCACCACAGATGGCAACAGAGGTCAGTGTGGTCCCTGCCGCCACCACGTGGCGGTGAGGCTCAGATAGGACTACTACAAGTGTTTTGGTTTTGAAAATGGACTATGCAGAAGCGTGCTTCACCTCTGACGGGTGGCTAGGTGGACACTAACTTCAGTATCTTGGAAGTGATGTATTGCTTGAACCTGTTTGACCTATCTTGACTCACTGGTGGCTAGGTGGATACTAACTTCAGTATTTTGGAAGTGATGTATTGCTTGAACCTGTTTAACCTATCTGGACTCACTGGTGGCTAGGTGGATACTAACTTCAGTATTTTGGAAGTGATGTATTGCTTGAACCTGTTTGACCTATTTGACCTATCTCGAGTTACTTGAGCCTAAGTGGACACTAACTTCAGTACCTTGGAAGTGATGTATTGCTCGAACCTGTTTGACCTATCTGGATTCACTCACTGGTGGCTAGGTGGACACAAACTTCAGTATATTGGAAGTGACATATTGCTCGAACCTGTTTGACCTGTTTGACCTATCTGGACTCAGCGGTGGCTAGGTGGACACCAACTTCAGCTTCAGTATCTTGGAAGTGACATATTGCTTTAACCTATTTGACCTATCTTGACTCACTGGTGGCTACGTGGAAACCAACTTCAGTATCTTGGGAGTGATGTATTGCTTGAACCTGTTTGACCTATCTTGTCTCAGTGGTGGCTATGTGGAAACCAACTTCAGTATCTTGGGAGTGATCTATTGCTCGAACCTGTTTGACCTATTTGGACTCGATAGTGGCTAGCTGGAAACCAACTTCAGTATCTTGGAAGTGAAGTATTTAACCTATTTGACCTATCTGCACTCACTGGTGACTAGGTGGGCACCAACATCAGTATCCTGGAAGTAACGTATTGCTTGAACCTGTTTGACCTATTTGACCTATCTAGACCCACTGGTGGCTAGGTGGACACCAACTTCAGTATCTTGGAAGTGACATATTTGACCTATTTGACATATCTAGACTCACTTTTTGAGGAATGTCCTGCCGAAGTCTCCGGCCTTGCAGGAGTTGTCCGTTGCTGGAAAGTCCTTGGCTGAGCACATGAGGGCACAGTCTGTGCTGGCATAGCGCATGTGCAGGAATGGCTCCGTCTGGATGTAGTCCCTGCACAGTGTGTGACACAAAATAGCAGAGAAAATAAAAAACAATTAAACCTACAAAAACCATCACTTGACGTTTGTTTGTTGGGGTTATACGATCGATTGATTGGGGGTTGTTTTACACCATGTCGACAACAACGGCCATATTCATGGCGAGAAGTGTTTAACTTGCATTCTGTCCATTTTCATTTAACGATCACTTTTACACAGTGTAAAAAGCACACAATCAAATATTTGTCAAAAGACACACATGAAGTTAAAAAGCTCACAATTATAAAAAAAATTTTTGTCAAGGAAAATAAAATTGCAGCTAAATGTCATTCTTAGTATATTGGTAAAGATTGATTTAATAAACGATATGAGGTGGTACAGCCCTGCTGCCCTCAAGAAAGCTAAAGTTCCTTCTTGTTTTACATTTTGTGACCTTACTATGAAAAGGTTCTATCTGACAAAGTGACCAAATCGGTGTTATGGATGTAAAAATGTTCTATCTACAAAAGGCTATCATGCAGTTACACAACTGTTTCTCAACTGGTATTTTTCACTGAGATATATTAAAAATAATATTGTTCCATTTGCTTTGCTATTGTCATGGGGGTGATGAAAATGGGAAATATTGCACCTAAAGCGGGACTCGAACCCACATCTCTTTGCATTCCGGGCCAGTGTGCTAAGCATTACACCACCTAGCCTCCCTGATATCAGCACACTACTCATGCCTACCTGTCTATGTGGTTACTTGCCTGAGACGTCAGTGCAGACCACTACACTCGTCCCCCTGGAATTGTAAGTCTTTTAATGCTTACAATTACATACATACAGGCAGTGCACTTACACATACACAGGGAAGGTTCAACAACTATACAGCACATAGCTTGTACAGGATCCTGGTCACAGCAACCAATGTTGTGATGGTGATGAAAATGGGAAATATTGCGCTTAGAGCGGGACTCGAACCCACATCTCTTTACATTCTGGGCCAGTGTGCTAATCAATACACCACCTAGGCTCCCTGATATCAACACACTACCCATGCCTACATGTCTATGTGGTTACTGGTTACTTGCCTGAGAGGTCAGTGCAGACTACTACACTCGTCCCCCTGGAATTGTAGTCTTTAAATGCTTACAATTACATACATATAGGCAATACACTTACATATACATACACAGGGTAGGTTCAACAACTATACAGCGCATAGCTTGTACAGGATCTTGGTCACAGCAACCAGTGTCGTGGGGGTGATGAAAATAGGAAATATTGCACCTAGAGCGAGACTCGAACCCACATCTCTTTGCATTCCGGGCCAGTGTGCTAACCATTACACAACCTACGCTCCCTGATATCAACACACTACCCACGCCTACCTGCCTATGTCGTTACTTGCCTGAGAGGTCAGTGCAGACCACTACACTATCAAGCAGTTAGACAGCTTCAGTCCTCATTATCTCGAAAACACCATTTTGTCAGATAGAACCTTTTTATAGTAAGGTCGCGATTTGTAAACAGATCATGCATACTGTTTGCCTTGAAAAATTGTTGGTGCAAGATCATAAGATCAACGCTTCTGCAGTAACAGATTCTATTAAATTGACTTGGTACTCCCTTCTGTGTGCCAACAGCTGTTTAACAAGCGCACAAGTATCTAAGTTAGATATGTAGAAAACAATCTCGATAATTGTTTTAGTTTTGAAAATTTGATGTTTCATCGGACTATGCAGCTTTAATTATCAATTATAAAACCAGCTTTATAAGTAAAACAGAGATGGGAGTCGCCCCCAAAGAAAAACCAAAAACGAGGAAAAGAAGAGAAAAAACAAAGCAGGAAAGTCTGACTGCGTAAATCAGAATTTAAAAGAAAACCGCAAATGACTTATCCCTGTTAAAAGCTATAAAAGGTTAAGGAAATGAACAGAAAACCGGAAATGACTTATCCCTGTTAAAAGCTATAAAAGGTTAAGGAAATGAACACAAAACCGGAAATGACTTATCCCTGTTAAAAGCTATAAAAGGTTAAGGAAATGAACAGAAAACCGGAAATGACTTATCCCTGTTAAAAGCTATAAAAGGTTAAGGAAATGAACACAAAACTGGAAATGACTTATCCCTGTTAAAATCTATAAAAGGTTAAGGAAATGAACACAAAACCGGAAATGACTTATCCCTGTTAAAAGCTATAAAAGGTTAAGGAAATGAACACAAAACCGGAAATGACTTATCCCTGTTAAAAGCTATAAAAGGTTAAGGAAATGAACACAAAACCGGAAATGACTTATCCCTGTTAAAAGCTATAAAAGGTTAAGGAAATGAACACAAAACCGGAAATGACTTATCCCTGTTAAAAGCTATAAAAGGTTAAGAAAATGAACAGAAAACCGGACATAACTTATCCCTGTTAAAAGCTATAAAAAGCTCAGAAGGTCTTCATCTATTAACTTACGCAGTGAAGCCCTGAGCCTTTAGCGCCACTTGGCATGTCTTGGTCAGTGCTTGGATACGGGTATCAAGCTGTTGATAGGACGCTGAAAATACAAACATGATAAATACACCAATATATATGTGATGTATAACGCATTACACTAGTATAAATACTAGGGGAACATGTATTTACTATTATTATTCCTCCATAGCTGCCTTGGTGGAGTACACCCCCCCCCCCAACTCCAACTGTCGGGGTAAACTAGTAGGGTGGCCCCTTTTGCGCCGCACATACTGGAGGAATTTATATATATATATACGAGTCAGCCTCACGAAAACGGGCCAATCGGTGGTCAAGTGAAGATGTCGGCGTCGCAATTCTTAAAAGTGTAGTGCATTTCTTTGTTTCATATTACATTATCCTAGAAACAAATCAGGTTGTTTTATTTTCTCGACCTTTACATTTAGGATAAATTTAAAGACTTTCCAACACCTCTGTCAATGCTAAATCATAATTATACCAATCGATGCCGACATCCAATGATCGACACCGACAACTTTAACAGATGTCGGCATCGCAATTCTTAAAGTCTCATGCATTTCTTTGTTTTATATTATATTATCCTAGAAACAAATCAGGTTGTTGTATTTTCTCGACCTTTACATTCAGGATAAATTTAAAGACTTTCCAACACCTATGTCAATGCTAAATTATAATTATACCGATCGACGCCGAAATCCATGCTCGACGCCGACAACTTTTACCAAATGGCCTCTTTTCAGGATCACGAAAAGAGGCCAATTGGTGGTCAATGTCGGCGTCGAGCTTGGATATCGGCGTCGATCGGTATAATTATAATTTAGAATTGACATAGGTGTTGGAAAGTCTTTAAATTTATCCTGAATGTAAAGGTCGAGAAAGTACAACAACCTGAATTGTTTTTAGGATAATATAAAATAAAACAAAGAAATGTACGAGTCTTTAAGAATTGCGACGCCGATATCTGTTAAAGTTGTCGGCATCGATGATTGGATGTCGGCGTCGATCAGGATAATTATGATTTAGCATTGACAGAGGTGTTGGAAAGTCTTTAAATTTATCCTGAATGTAAAGGTCGAGAAAATAAAACAACTTGATTTGTTTCTAGGATAATTTAATATGAAACAAAGAAATGCACTACACTTTTAAGAATTGCGATGCCAACATCTTCACTTGACCACCGATTGGCCCGTTTTCGTGAGGCTGACTCATATATATATATATATATATATACACATATACATAAATAACCTTGCTCAATATACGTATATATTTATTATATATAACATAAGCAATTTCACCTCAAATTATCTTTTCAGATTTAACACAAAAGAGTGACAGCCTGAAATTCACATCTATTTTAATTTTGTTTACTATATATTTTTTTAGATGGTAAGGGAGGTGCCATATAGTGTGAGTGGGTGATTGATTGATTGATTGGTGGTTGCTTTATGCCGTGTCGGCAGCATAGGCCATATTCATGGCGAGAATCAATTATGTGCCAATAGACACTCATTAAATTTGAAAGCTCACAATCATATATTTGTGGTCAAGGGAAACAAATTCCCATAGAAAAATTCAAGTTTTATTAATAATTGATAGAATCTATTTAGTCAACTATATGGTGGTACAGTCCAGCTGCCCTCAAAAAGACTAAAATGTTTTCCTGTTTTACCTTAGTAAAAAGGTCATGCATACTGTCTGCAGTGTAGAACTGTTGGCACAGGGCCAACAAATCAATGCAACTTAGTCAAATGTGTTTGAGTGTCAGCGAGGACTGACACCCAATACATTCAGGGGGGGGGGGGTTCCCCTTGAGCAGAAAAGCCATGAGTGGCCAATACGGCAGCGGCTAAGGACCACTTGGTCCCGCCGACCTCCAGCATGAGTCTGTGGTGGCTTTCCCACAGATGGTTCAATTTCTTTAAGTTTATTAATGTTTTCATCCCACTCATGTTGCCATTTGGATTTTATGTGGGTGGCTATTAGTGGTTTCAGATCAGAGTGAGGGATCAGACACGGTTCAAGATCACAGTTCAGGGCCTTCTTTGCAGCCCGATCAGCTCGTTCGTTTCCTTGTATGCCGCCATGGCCAGGCACCCAGCACAGGTGGATGTCATACCCATCCGTTGTCAGTTGGTTCATTTTATAAATGACCGTTGCTAGAATAGGGTGATTTATTTTCAGTCCAGCAACAGCCAGGAGGCAAGAGAACGAATCACTGTATATAACATAGTTAGTGTGGTTGGATACCTCGATACACTCCAACGCAAGAAGGAGTGCTCGAGCTTCTGCAGTGAAAATCGAGCTCTGATCGGCAAACGTACGCCAAATTTTCCCGTCGGCAGACTGCCGCAGCAGCTACCCAGCTTTGGTCTTTCAAACCATCAGTGTATATGGAGAGGTGGTCTGCAAACTGGCCTTGAATCTCTGCATGCAGTCCTTGGCACTGGAGTGGATGTGTCCCAGACTTCCTCTGCTCCGTGAGTCGGAGGATAACCGATGCCTTTCTCAACGACCACGGGGGATGTTCTGGGACATTGGCATCCTCCAACACGTCCAAATCCACGCCCAAGGCCTCCAAATGAGGTATCATTCGGAGCCTCAGTGGCCGGATGTAATTCGGCATGGCATCATAGCTGGATCTGTCATGTTGCTCGAATAGACAATTGTGTGCAGGATTCAATGCATTAGTTTTTATCTTGACTACATACTGCATGGCCAGTTTGATTCTTCTGTTGTTAAGTGATGGTTCATTGGCTTCGACGTAGAAGCTCTGAACCGGTGAGGTGCGGAAGGCCCCAAGGGCCAGGCGCAGTCCCTGGTGGTGGATCGTGTCTAGCAGCCCAATATATGATTTCCTTGCGGAACCGTATACTATGCTGCCGTAATCCACTCATGACCGAACCAAGGTTCTGTACACGGAGAGCAGAACATCTCTGTCTGCTCCCCACTCTGAGCTGGACAGCACCCTCAGCACTTCTCCCACTCAGTGTGAGTGGGAGAAGTGCATGTCCCCTGGTGAGCACTTTGTGTGAACTAGTCAGGTGACGCTACTTACCGGGCTCGTAGGTGGTTGCGCACGGCTCCTGGGCCTCATGGACGACGTTAGCCAATGCCATCCCATAAGCAGACAGGATACCAGCGAACCTACACACCAGCGTAAACACAGAGTGATGACTGATTAGTGGTTCGTTAAAGGGAAAAGGTATAGGTAGTCGGGAAAACAAACAAACTCGGAATAGTTCTAATTTTTGCTACAGGGTGGTGCATGCTTAGTACTGAACTTTTCGATGTGGTGGCGTAGAGTGACCTAGATTGGTCATGTGACAGCTGTTGTTGTGAAGATGTCTGGGTGAGTGGAGAGAAGGGAGAGTAAAACTGAGGTATTTTCAATTTTCTTTAGAGTAGTTCAAACAGGATTTTATATTTGCTTTAATGTAAAATAAATGTCAGTACAATCACATTGCATAATTCAATCAGAAACACATAGAAGGAAAACGGTTTTTTGTTGTTGAATGTAAAAAGGGTTTGGACTGTATGGGGTTTGAACCTACAACGCCAAACAACTTCAGATTACAAGTTCAACACCCTAATCACTAGACTACAGAGGCCACATGTAGCTGGTTGTCTCAGTTCCGGCTATTTGTGTATAGGACATCATATATACAAGGTGTGTGTATGTATGTGTATGGGTGTGTGTGTGTGCATGTATGTATGCATGCATGCATGCACATATGTATGTATGTAGGCCTATGACTATTGTATGTATCATATATATATACTAGACTACTAACGAGTGCATATATCAAATGTATGTGCTGTGTGGCCATCATACGGCAACCCTAAAGTCACTGCACGGCCACCGCACGATATTTAGAACTGTTATATATGCACTAGTATATACGTCAAATATATATACAAGGTATATAAAGGTATACACAAGGTATACACAAGGTATACACAAGGTATACACAAGGTATATACATGCATGCCATGTATATATGATGTTGTATATACAAAGTATATACAAGGTAATATACATGCATGGATATATTCATACACCTTGTATATATGACTTGTATATATGACTTGTATATATACAAATAGCCTGAACTGAGACAACCTGCTCATGTGGCCTCTGAATTCATCATCATCATCATGCTGTCGGTCGTGATGCGACAAAGACTGCTTTCATTACTTGACTGCCACTCTCCATTTAGCTCTCCTCTGTGAGAGTGATGTCCATGAGTGGGTCTTAATGTCTCTCAGCTTCAGGTTTCTCTTGATGGTATCCTTGAACCGGAGACGAGAGCGCACTCTCTTTCTGTAACCAGAAGACAGTTGAGAATAGAGGATCTGCTTTGGTAGCCTGTCTGATGACATCCTCATGAGGTGGCCAGTCCACCGGAGATTCTTTTTGATCAGAAGATCTTCCATAGAGGGCAGCCCCGTCCGTTCGAGTATTTCCTTATTTGTCACTTTGTCCTTCCAGGTTAGCCTGATTATTGAACGCAGATGTCGCATCATGAAGGCATGCAGCTTTTTCACCTGTCGTCTGTACACTTATCAGGCCTCGGCTCCATATATTAGGGTGGAAAGCACAATTGCACGGTAGATCTTGCCTTTAACCCGCATGGACACATGGTGGTTGTTCCAGAGTCTCTGGCGTAATCGGCCGAAAGATGCACTAGCCTTGGCCATCCTCCTCTGTATTTCAGCATCAATGTGTCCATCACTTAATATAGTGCTTCCGAGGTAGGTGAATTCCGGAACAGAGTTCAGCGTGTTTCCGTCAACCATGATATCCTCCTCTCGGGTTCTTGTAGAGTTGGGTTGGTACAGCACCTCGGTCTTTTTTATGTTAATCTTCAGGCCAAACTTCTTTGATGCGTCGGAGAAAGCGTCTATTTTCTGGATCTCTTCAGCAGAGTGTGCAACCAGTGCACTGTCATCTGCGAATAGCAGCTCTCTCACCAGTATCTGAGTAGTCTTGGTTTTCGCTCTGAAGTGTGCAACATTAAATAGGTCAGAGCTCTGTCTGGACTGTATATAGATGCCATCCCCCATTTCTCGGAAAGCCTCGACGAGCATTGCTGATAGGAAGATGGAGAAGAGCGTGGGGGCCAGTACACAACCTTGCTTGACCCTATTGGTAACCCCGAATGATTCCGAGACTTCCCCTCCAACACTAATGTTCGCCATCATTCCTGTATGTAGAGCCTCGATCATAGTTGTGAACTTCTCTGGGCATCCATACTTCCTCAGTAGCTGCCATAGCCCGGTCCTCTGGACTGTATCAAACGCCTTAGTGAAATCGACAAATACCATGTACAGTGGTCGGTCCTGCTCAATGCACTTTTCTTGTAGCTGTCGGAGACAAAATATCATATCCACGGTGCTCCGGTTACCTCTGAAGCCACACTGTGACTCCGGAACTACATCAGGTGTTATGTGAATAGATAGTCTGTTGAGGAGGAGCCTCATGTGGCCTCTGTGTTACATTGCATAATTCAATCAGAAACACATGTAGAAGGAAACATCTTTTTGTTGTTGAATGTAAAAAGTAGTCGACTGTATGGGGTTTGAACCCACAAGACTAACAACTTCAGAGTCCACATATAATTACTGGTCTCGGTTCAGGCTATTGCCATATACATAGTGTCTACGCATACCGTATGTGAGCAGTACGCATATCCTTGGTGGTCTAAACGTATGTGAGGCTGCACATGCATGTGTTTTGCGCGCATCCGTTTGAAATTTGTCAGTTACACTGTGTATAAAAGGAAAACGTTTTTTTTTGTTATTGAATGTAAAAAGTAGTGAACCATATGGAGTGAGATATGTGCATTTGAAAGTTTTTGACTTTCAGATCTTTAGTATTAGCTAATGCAGCAGCCGTTCCATGCTGGCCAGATCAACCGGGCCTGAGCATTAATAGTTTAATGGGATCCACTGCAAATGCACCGATTCCCGGTTTTAATGCTATGATGGCAGCAGCCATTCTGGTTTTGCCTATGCATTATCGTTTGGACAGGATCCATCGCAAACACACCGGGTTCTGCGCTTAATGCTATGATGGCAGCAGCCATATTCTACGATCGAGGCGACTGTTCTGGTCATGCATTATCAGTTGGACGGGATCCATTGCAAATGCACCGGGTTCTGGGCTTAACACTATGACGGCAGCAGCCGTTTCGCAGTGTATGCGCCGGCGGACGACTCGGGAGTGTAGAAACTGATATGGTGCTATGACCCCAGGCCGTCCTCCGACGCATACGCTGTGGAACGGTGCATTTGCGATGAATCCTGTCCAAATGATAACACATAGGCATGACCAGAATGGCTTCTGCCATCATAGCATTAAACCCAGAAACCTGTGCAATTGCGGCAGATCCAGTCAAACCATTAATGCTCGAGTCCAGCTGAATCATAGAATGTGCAGTTTGTCATAGGTGAGTGTAGAAACTGATATGGTTCTATTACCACGGCCCTATATATATATTTGTACTGGCAGATCAATATATATATATATATATTTTATGGTCCATATATATATATATATATATATATATAATATATATATATATATAGTATAGTTATACGAATCTTACCTGGGTATAGATGATGGATAACTGTTGTTTTCCCGAGGTAGAAGCCTCGGGTAGACGTGGGCTAGGGAGAAGGAAGCACGTGAGGTACCAGCAATTTTAACCTACTTATTCAGGATAAAAATGATCTTTCAATACAATGGATACTATGATTTTCCCGTAATGGTACACTAACGGGATAGACGTGGTAGGGTGTGGTGGGCGGGCCCTAGCCCATGTCTACCCTTGGGAAAACAACAGTTATCCATCATCTATACCCAGGTAAGATTCGTATAACTATACTATTTTACCTCGGTATACAGCCTCAGGCTAGCCTCAGGCTAGGGAGACTTTTACATAATTCATTTTTATCCTTAATATCATCCATTCTTATTATAATATTCAACGTTTTTGTTCTCACCTATTCTTGTTAGTTGGCGAGCAGGCGCTTCGCAATGCCGGTAGGCTTTTCTAGTCGCTTGTTGTAATGTTTTGCAAACGACTTAGCCGTCTCCCAGCTTGCATGCGCTAGTATTCTTTTCACAGAAATACCTAGCAACCGTGCCTTGGAGACCATGGCACCTCTAGTTGAGTGGGAAGAGTATTTGCCCGTATCCACTCCAGCCAATTTCAACACCGTAATTGTCCATCTGGCAAGGGTGTCTCGTGAAATTGCCTTATGTGGCTTTATAAAGCTCACTAATAGTTGTTGTGATGCACGTAAATCCTTTGTCTTAGATATATAAGCCCGTATGGCTGACACAACACATAATTTCCAATCATTCGGAAAGCAGTCTAAGTGAACCGTAGATAAAGGGTCACCTAACGTGTACGATTTGAGCAATTGTGCTAAATCAACCGTAGCTTGTTTCTTGTCTATTTCTAATCCAGTTAAGGATAAAGCAACAATCGTCTGTCCTCTGTGTCCAGTTACTAACAATAACAGGACGGCGACCTTAAAACCTAATTGTTTTATATCTAACCACGAGTTGTGAGGCCAAGCCTGAAACAACTTAAATACTATAGACACATCCCAAAACCGACTATACTTTGGTTTTGGAGGATTCCTTTGATAAATTGAACGAAGTAGATAACAAAGAACATAATGTTTTCCAACTGTTTCGCCATCAATTCTAGGTAATATGATTGATAACGCACATCTTGCCGCATTGATCGACCCAAAGGATAGTCCTTCATCCTCTAGAGAACGAAGAAAACGAGCTACTTGTGAAATTGTTGGATTTGTTGGCTTGACTTTCATTAACAAACAATGTACACCCCATTTCTTTAAATAGGATGTGTACATTTTGACAGTTCCTGGCCTCCAGGCATCAGATACTATCCTATTCTCAGTAATTTTGTCCAATCCAAATTGCTGCAGCTGTTTCCTTAGAAAAGGAATGCCAATAGGGGCGTCGTTGACACGTCGCCGTGAACCACTAGCGGTCCGTGGTGTGTCAGATTCCCGAGTGTTCTTTTGCCAGTTGTGAAACTGCTGGCAGCCAAGGTTGCGTGTCCCAATCGGGCACCACCAGTATAGCATGTGTCCTTTCCAAACCGATTTTCCTGACAACTCGGCTGATAATGCTAAACGGTGGGAAAATATAAAAATAATTATTTTCCCAGGTAATAGCAAATGCATCTACTTTCCAAGCCTCCGGTTCAGGATGCCAAGAAACATAACAAGGTAATTTGTTATTATTTCGTGATGCAAACAAGTCAACTTTAGGTGTACCCCATTTTTCACAAATGAAGTTAAACAAAGGTGTAGAGAGAGACCATTCTAAATGGTCATGGAAATTTCTACTTTTATGGTCTGCAAGTGTATTTTGTGACCCTGGAATATGCGCTACAGTCAGCCAGACTTGTTGAGCCTGTGCCCAGTTCCAAATCAGTTTAGACAACTGATTGCAAGGCTTTGATTTGGTTCCACCCATGTTACGAATATATGCCATGGCAGTAGTATTATCAGTTAGTATTCTAACTTGTGATTTATGTATCTTTACTAAACTACATAAGCCCAGATAAATAGCACGCAATTCTAGCGCATTAATATGGTCTGATTTTTCATCATCAAGCCATCTACCTCCTGTTGTTACCCCATCTCGATGAGCTCCCCAACCTTCTAACGAAGCATCAGTAGTAATTACCGTATTAGGTTCCGCCATGCGGATTGGATTTGGTGAACTTGCTATGTGTTGCATCCACCATGCAATATCCTGTAGCCCTTCTTGCGAAATAAACATCTTTCGCTCAAAATTCCCTTTAGTTCGTGTTAGCGCTAAATTTTTATCTATTTCTAGAGATTTAATATGAGCCTTCCCGTATAGAATAGCGGGTGCATACGATATCATTATCCCAATAAGGACTGCCACGTGTCTAATTTTAGGTTTTGGTAACTTAATAAGCTGAGTCGCTGTATTCATAAACTTAATTAGTTTTTGTTCTGTTATCGACACTGTAAGAGACTGTGTATCCAGAATAAACCCTAAACATTTGAGTTGTTTTGTTGGTTTAAACACTGACTTTTGTGGATGTACATAAAACCCCAATTTCGTAAGTAATGCACATAAATCCAAAACTGCATTCACACAATCAATTTGTGTTGATGCTATAATAAAGGAATCATCTATGTATGGAAACATTATATGACCCTTCCGCGCCATTACTGAGAAAACAGGTTTAAGCAGTTTCGTGAATAAACGAGGGGCACAAGCTAACCCATTCGGCATGCAGGTAAACTCATAGAGTTGGTTATCCCAAAGAAACCGAAGAAATTTCCGGTGTTTTTCCCTTATGGGAAGCGTATAATATGCATCTTGTAAATCAACACTAGCCATCCACGCATCTGGCGTAATCAGATCTCGTGCCGTATCTAGCGAGAACATTTTAAAATGTCGATATTCAACCATTTTATTAAGGATTGTTAAATCCAGGATCATTCGAACCTCGCCATTAGGCTTTGGTCTCGAGAAGATGTTTGAAATAAACTCTCCTGAACAGTATGTCACTTTTTGTATAATTCCTTTCTCAAAGAATTTTTGTACCTGTTTAGTTAGTGCCTCTCGTTCAACCGGTCCAATGTTATAAGGAAAAGGTATCCTGCCTTGTACCGGAATTTGTGTGAAGGGAATGTGAACACCCCTAACTATTTGTAAAATTTTTTGGTCACTAGTAATTTTGTGCCACTCAGAAATATGATTATTAATATTACCAGCCACAAAGTTGCTTACAGTTTGTGTGGTTTTAGAGGCTGGAAGGACTTGCAACGTCTGTGTTTCAACCTCTACTTGGACCCGCCCCTGGGAAAGGGTCTCGGCGAGTTGACGCCTCGGCCTAGTGGCCGTGCGGTGTTGTCGGTCCAGCCTGAGCGAGCGCCCCGGCCCCGAAAAGCTTGACCGAAGTTTGAGCCCGGTCTGGTTCCCCTGGTGAACCGCCGTGGACGAAAATCCCCTCGTGACCTTTTGAAACGAGGAGTTTCCTGTTTCTTCTTACCATCCATGTTTTTGCCACTCTTGGTTGCAGTTTCTACCTCTTTATAGAGGTATTGTAGTTGACCGCCAAACATTTTCGTGTTATCTAAAGGTTTCCCTTTAATCGGCTCTGGAGCGAGAAAGAGCGGAAACTCTTTCCCATCATTATCCGTAATCTTCTTTGAGCGAGCCACTTCTTTGCCAGCATCTGTGCAAACCGACTTGAAGACATTTTCATATCTTCGATACGACAGGTAATTACCTGCCGCCACCAACAATGCAATTCCTTTGTCCATCGTCTTAGCCAAAGACGAGAACTTATTTACCCTTTGCATTCTATTTGCCACAGGAGCAATAGCCGTTAGGGTACCAAGCACCGCCTTATGCACTGTGTGCAACACACCCTCAAATCTCTTACGGTCATCGGTCATATTGACATCTCGATCCATCTCCTTAATGATGGAGTTGGGAACACCTTTAATGCCTGTTAACTCATCTGCTAACTTGGAAATAATCTCCGCCGGCTTAAACGTGCGGAAATGGCCATTAATGTTCTCATGCATAAGCGTAGTGGTTTTCACACGCTTAGCCCATGGCTTCTCCACTTTCTTAGCCACTTTGCCACCAATGGCAGCATAGACACCTTCATATTGCGTGTCTGAGTCCGATTCCGTGGAAGTGGAATCTGTGGACGAATTGGAAGAAGAAGAATCTTTCCTCTTCTTCTTCTTCTTGGACTTGGTCTTCCGCTTTTTGCGAAGTCCAGTCTTCCCCCGTTCCTTGGTGAAATCATCACCAGAAGAAACGATATGTTTCTTCTTCCTCCGTTTAGGAGAAGGAGGAGGAGCCTTAAGCTCCATCGCTGAGTCTGTCTCCGAGAAATCCTCAAAAGAAGACTCCTCTTGGACACTCGGCATTCGCCGTTTACGAGACACCGGTGGTTTGAGAGCCATAATATGACTCCATCGCCGCAAACCGCGTCTCCCAATTTTGAGCCGCGGCGCCGTCAGGCACTATGTCCTCCTCGGAGAGAATATGCGCCCCGGGCTGTGTCGAAGGCCCTGCCGACAACACAGGTGAGGAGTCGTACTCCTCGTCCAATCCACTCGGAACATGCCCCTCGGCTGCTGCTGCACCGCGCTTACTCCGCTTCGTGGCCATCGGGAACTGAAACAAAGATTTTTGGTCAGTCCCGGTATATATATATGTCACAATATGGTTGTTTCAAACTCATTTGGACATCTAGTGGTGTTAGAGAACGTGTTTATACCGTTATAACACAGGCGTAATAAGCTAAATTTGTGCGTGGGTTGTGGGTCAAGCCCAAACCTTACGCGGGGTCGGGACCAGTGTACCGGCCCGCCCATCCCTCTGTTCCGCACACTTCTCCCACCTGTGACTACTACGTCAACAAGTTGGAGAAAATGCTACGAAACTCGGAGAAACGCCTGAAAAAGTTTGTGGGGAGTCTATAAAAGAAACCCAGGAGCATCTCCAACATTACTCTCTATTAGAGTACGAGAGAATTTCCACAGGAGACGACACATCTCTACCCATAATCACACGGTGACTCGGGTGTTGACAGAACCGCTAATGATCGGTTTCAATCCTTCGAGAAGGAATTCTATCCTTGGTTTTTTATAACCAAATAACTCGTCCAAAATGGACCAAAGAAAGTCTAAACTTTCCATAATGATGCTCTAATGCATCATGATTAAGCTAACCACAGTTTTTATGATACTTACTGCGTATTAGCTTGTATGTAGACTAAATTTGCCGGAGCAACCCAACGACACGTATTCCAGTCGTGAGTTGTATATGCTAATTGCTGGTACCTCACATGCTTCCTTCTCCCTAGCCTGAGGCTAGCCTGAGGCTGTATACCGAGGTAAAATATATATATATATATACAAACATACCATGTATAGACGTCGTATATATATGACATATATACTATTACTAGTGCATGTATCAAATGTATTTACTGCGTGGGCATCGTATGATGCCCTTGCAATGCATACATTTGATAAATGACCAGTATATACATCTTACATATGATATACACATGGTATATATATACACACACACATACACAATTTGCCTTGTATATATGACGTCGTATTTACAAATAGCCTGAACTGAGCCAATGTGTGGTCTCTTTGGCCTAGTGGTTAAGGTGTTGAACTTGTAATCTGAAGTTCTTTGGTGTTGTGGGTTCAAACCCCATGTAATTTACTGCTTTTTACATTCAACAAAAAAAACACGTTTTCCTTCTATATGTGTTTCTGATTGAATTATGCAATGTACATAGATACATAAATAAATAAATAAATACGCGCGCACACACCCACACACTCACTCACGCTCACACATCTTGTGTATATGACGTCATATACACAAATAGCCTGAACTGAGACAGCCAATTATATGTATAGGCCATATTCACGGCGAGAAGTTATATTCTGTGGCATTACTATTCAATCATTGCTTTCACAGTTTCATCAAAAGACACCAAACAGCAAAGCTAGAACTCCTAGAAGCTAACGATAATGTAACTGTGAGGGCTATCAGGTCATGGTGCCAGCGGCCTGATTTCCCAGTGGGGCAGCACTATAAAAGTCACCATGAGTGCGCACTATCACAAGTCGGTACCCGTCCTGATATGACCTTAGTTGTTGCTAGGACATAAAACAACAACAAACAAACCTGTGAATGAAGACTGTCTTCATGCCGAGTGCGCGCGCAATGGCGCATGCGTGTTGACCACCAGCACCCCCGAAACACGCGAGAACATGGCGTGACGTGTCGTAGCCCTTCGCCTGAAGGACACAATTTTTTTATAAATATGAGTCAGGATCACGAAAAGAGCCCAATTGGGGGAAGTTGTCGGTGTCGATTATTGGATGTCGGCGTTGATCGGCATACTTATAGTTTAGCATTGACAGAGGTGTTGCAAAGTCCTTAAATTTATCCTGAATGTAAAGGTCGAGAAAATACAACAACCTTATTTGTTTCTATGATAATTTAATATAAAACAAAGAAATGCACGACACTTTAAGAATTGTGACACCGACATCTGTTAAAGTTGTCGGCGTTGATCATTGGATGTCGGCATCGATCGGCATACTTATAGTTTAGCATTGACAGAGGTGTTGCAAAGTCCTTAAATTTATCCTGAATGTAAAGGTAGAGAAAATACAACAACCTTATTTGTTTTTAGGATAATTTAATATAAAACAAAGGAATGCACTACACTTTAAGAATTGCGACGCCGACATCTTAAATAAACCACCAATTGGCCCATTTTCGTAAGGCGGACTCATATATATATTTTTTTAATTGATGGTTAGGCCTACAGGACAGAAGTCAGTCAAGCGAAGCGGAACCGATGTTGTGCAGAGTGAACAATAAACAATTTGTTTCCATATATCTCTTTTGTCAGTGCCGTAGCACTGGTCTTCTGGCTGTAAGTGTTACAAGTATACAGTAAAACCTCTCTAAATCGACCGACCATGAGACCGACTTTAAATGGTCCATTTAGAGAGGTGGTCGGTTTATGGAGTTTTTCATTTCGTTACAATGGTATTGTATTGGCGATCGTTTGGGACCCAAATAAAGCGATCGATATAAGGGAGTGGTCGATCTGTGGAGGTGGACGGTTAGAGAGGTTTTACTGTATAGGTATTTACACTTTTTTTTGTACATGGTTTATATAGTAAATTGAAGTGTGAAGTAAATTCTGAAATTAAAGTGTACACAATGCAATAAGTAATGAGTATGCATAACGGGTGTTGGGTTTCGTATCAGGAATGACTTTGTTTCACAAATATATTACGTCATGTTGGTGGTTTCCTTATTTATAGTCACACAATAAATTATATAGTAATTCAATTCAATTCTTTATTTCAGACTCAGGATTATGGTAGTTACATAATTTGGTCCATAGTAGGTAGATATAAAAATTAATGTGAATAGGATATAAGTAATAGTATGAATACTACCATACTAACCAATTTCAAAATGTTGGTCTACATACAGTAGTTTGTACTAATTCCTCCATATGGCAGACGTAAATCTGAGATCACTCTCTTCTAGTTTTACAAGTCTCTGTATTATAACATTTTCTGACTTGTCAAGTCTAGTAATAAATTTGAATATTAGGTTCCTGATAACAGCCTGGAAGGCTGGCACATCAAGTTTGGCAAACAGCTGACTAGCACTGTGATACCTAGGTAGCCGGAGTAATAACCTCATAATGTCATCATATGCTACATTCAGTTTTCTAATGCTATACATTCTATAGTTCCACCAAATCTGGGCAGTATACAAGGGAGTACAGAAAGTTCTAAATAAATTTACCTTGACATCAGCTGTACACATATGAAATTTCCTGATGAGCATATTTCCCTGAGCATATAACTTGCGACACTGTCTATTAATATCCCTGTCATCTCTAAAGTCATCAGTCATAAAGTGTCCTAAGTACTTGACTTCAGTAGAGATTGACAGGGGAGCACCAGTTAACATAAAATCAGGAAACACAGTATCCTTGTCATATTTTGTTTGAATGATCATTACCATACTTTAAATAGCATTGTATTTGATATCAGCTTCTATGCCATATTCAGAGCATATATTAAGTAGCATTTGCAGTCCACTACTATATGGTGAGAATATTACCAAGTAATATTAGTAGTATTATTAGAATATTACGTAATGTAGCACTGACTTCTCACTGTGTCTCAGTCAAAGAGCCACAGAGGTAGGCGTGGATAGATAGGGTGATTGCACCAGGGAGCCTAGGTAATGTAATGATTAGCACACTAGCCTGGGAATGGCAAGAGGTTTGGGTTTGAACCCTGCTTTAGGCGAAATATTTCCCAGTATCATCGCTCCCATGACACTGGTCTCTGTGACCTGGATCCTATACAAGCTATGCATTGTATGATTGTTGAAGCTACCCTGTGTATGTACATGTAAGCCGGAATGTATGTAATTGTAAGCATTAAACAACTTATGGACACTGTTTGCTAAAAGAGCATACAACTGTAGTAAAATCAACAGTAAAAGACTCTTCAACTTAAAAATGGAAAATGAATTTTTGGTCAAAACCAGTTCCCCTAAAGAATTTAATAATGCGTTGCGGGTGGAATCAGAATGACTCCATCATATTTCCTCATTTTCAAAAACATCACCTCTTCCTGGTTGTAGGTGAGGACATCTCACCAAAAACCATGCAGGCCATTGCTTTGATGCTGATTAATGATGTATTCTGATGAATAAAGATATTTACTATAATAAAACCAAAAGAAAATTGCATCGCTCTTTTATTTGTGAGAACTTGTTGTGCTTGAATATCCTACTCGACTGCGTTCTTTCCTGTGTTTAAATTTGTTATTCTGCGCAGGTGAGCGGAGCAAAAAAAAACAAACCCAAATACCACCTTCCCAGTATTGTTGTTGTTTTTTTTTGGTCCATTAGTTGTTTAAGCAGGGGAAATTTCAGTCATAGACGACTGGTCTTCCTCATTCCACTGCTGGTCGATAGAAAGCCTGAGCCTACACTTTTACCGACCCAAAGGATTTTTAACCTCCCACACCACATAGACATGGTATGAGAGCAACCGGCCTTTGATGACACCGTAAGTTATACACAGCGGTGGAAATCCAAATTGGCAGAGCTGAGGGCACGGGGAATCGAACCGCGACCCTCAGATTAGGAGTCTGACCTAGAAAAAAGTCAGACACTCTAACCACTCCGCCACAGAGAAGGCCAGTTGAATGTGCCCAATGACTTTAACCCACCCACCTGAGTAAGCGCCCTGATCGGTCGACACATAGCTTCGTTAGCGACGCTGATGAAGCCCATGGCAATCTCTTCAATTGTCATGGGCGGGTGATTCAACTGCTCATTTTGTTGCATGAATTCGTTAATCTGCAAAAGAAAAGGCAAGAGAACAAATTTATAAGCGGTTAAATTAAATGTAAAATAGAAGAATAGATTAAATTGTCGCCATGGACTGGGTTAGATTAATTGTTGAAATTCCGGCATGAGCGACCGCTCGGCGACTGATCGCAAGCGCTGAAAATGGTTTTGGTTGCAAGGAGGTTGGTTCTTGGTGCAGCATCAATTTTTTACGTCATTGGTTTGACTCGCCCGGGAATCGAACGCACGCTCGATCAATTCGGCAACCGCGCCTAGTCTACTGAATGACTAATAAAACAACTAAAAAAAAACAACCCAAAACAGGAAAGACCCACTCCAGTCCACCCTTCCGGCGGCTTACCTCAAGAGGCTCACCGGACGCGGTGGCCGAATCGGTAGAGCGCGGGCCTCGCGTGCGGAAGGTCGGGAGTTCGTTTCCCGGTCGAGTCAAACCAATGACTTTAAAAATTGATACTTGTCGCTTCCTAGCCTGGCACTCGGCATTATTAAGATAGGTCAAGAACTGGTTAGCTCAGTGTCAGGATAATGTGACCGAGTGGGATATTGGGTCATGGTGGCAGTGGCCTGATTTCCCAGTGGGGCAGCACTATAAAGTTGCCATGCGTGTGCACTATCACAAGTCGGTCCCCATCTTGATATGACCTTAGATGTTGCAAGGACGTAAAATAACAAACAAACCTCTGAGGCCATGTTCTGGAAGGCGACGCTGGTGGCGGGTTTGTCCAGAGGCTGGTCTTCTGTTTTGCCGAAGATCTTCGGGAAGTAGTCCGGCAAGATTCGACCCAGCATCAGGTTGGCGTCCGTGATCGTCAGGGGGCCTCCTACAACAAGTAAGAATGTGACTGTCAAACTCAAAGAGACTTTCCACCCCACCCCCACTTAAAGTTACATAGTTCGATAAAAGCAGCAAATTTTCAAAACCAAAACAATTATCTAGATTTGATCCTACATATCTAACTTAGATACTGATGCACTTATTTAACATTTGTTGTCACATAGAAGAGAATGCTGAGTCAGTTTAATAGAACCTGTTACTGCTGATGCCTATGGTGTCAGAGTTTTGGCAAGCTTGCCACAATTAATTTAGGATGTTTGCACTTCAAATATTTCCAAATTTAACCATCTAAAATGAATGTTGTTTCAAATTAAAGCAAGGTAGATTATAACCATGAACCTAATACATTTATCTCAAAAAATGACAGATACTCAAAACTATCGGACTATGCAACTTTAACATTAAATAATCCCCCCCCCCCCTGTTTCTCCTCTCTCCTTTAAAAAAAGAAATTCAGCAGAACATTTCGTTTTGACAGTAATCATAAGTGGTGATAGTTCTTTACACAAATCATCTTGATGTTGAGAATAAATTATAGAAATGGGATGGTGTATGTGAATAGAGGCGAGAGGGAGTGTTGGAGAGTTTGCATTGTATTCTGTTTGCTTTGTTTGCTTTAGACTGCTGTAACCAAGTGTTTGTTTAAAATACTCTAGCTGGTGGTACTGTAGCGGAGGGTAAGCCATGGTTGGTTTGGTTGTTGGAGTTTTACATCCTAGCAACATCTAAGGTCATATCAGGAGGGGTGCTGACTTGTGACAGTTCTTCACTCATGGCGACTTTATAGTGCTGCCCCACTGGGAAATCAGACCGTCAGCACCATAACCCAATTTCCCACTCAGTCACATTATCCTGATACTGAGCTAACCAGTCCTTGCCCTATCCTATTAAAGTTGCATAGTCCGATGAAAACATCAAATTTTCAAAAACCAAAACACTTATCTAGATTTGATTCTACATTTTCAACTTAGACACTGGTGCACTTATTAAGCATTTGTTGCTGCATAGAAGGGCATAATAAGTCAATTAAGAGAAACCGTTACTACTTAAGTCTATGGTGTTAGAGTTTTGGCGTGCTTGCCAAAATTATCTTGGCATGTTTTGACGTCAAAGATCTCCTAACTTAGCCATTTAAAATTAAAGTTACTTCAAACTAAAGTAAAGTAGATTAAAACTATTAGTATAGTATATTTATCTCAGAAAATAGCAAAAACTGAAAAGCATCAGACTATGCAACTTTAATGTTAGGAAGCGACAAACTTGTCAATTTTGTAAGTCATTGGGTTTGACTTGACCTTCCGCACGGGAAACCTGCGCTATACCGATTCGGTTACCGCGTCCAGTCGTATTATGTATGTATTATGTATGTATTATGTATGAATTATATTTCCATTATGTATGCATTATGTATGTATGTATGCATGTATATGTACATAGGTATATACATATGCATGTATGTCCATACCTCATCATCATCATCATCATGCTGTCGGTCGCGATGCGACAAAGACTGCTTTCATTACTTGACTGCCGCTCTCCATTTAGCTCTCTGCTGTGAGAGTGATGTCCATATGTGTGTATGCATGTATGTATGTATTAAGTACGTATATGTACAGATGAGTGCATTGTAATAACTTAATCCCTCCACCCCTTGTGCTGAACATGTATGTATGTATGTATGTATGTATGTATGTATGTATGTATGTATGTATGTATGTATGTATGTATGTATGTATGTATGTATGTATGTATGTATGTATGTATGTATGTATGTATGTATGTATGTATGTATGTATGTATGTATGTATGTATCTATGTACGTGTGTATGCATGTGCGTATGTACATAATTATGTAGGTAGGTGTGTGTGCATTGCATGCATGTATAATTCCTCAACCTTGTCCGGCACATTAAGACAGCAGAACGCTCACAACCATACACCAAAAACCCTCCACGGGAAGCACCTGGCCCCCAATTGCAGTCAGGGGACTGTTGACAGCTGTTTACAGCTGCTGACAGCTGTTGACAGTTGTTGACAGCTTTTGCAGGCTGTCAAAAGCCGGGCGGCGGGGACTCACCCTTCCGGTAGCAGACGGGGCCCGGATGTGCACCTGCCGACTCAGGACCCACCACGAACATCCCGGACCGGAAGAACAGCTGAGACCCACCCCCGGCCGCCACCGTGTTGATGTCCAGCTGCACAGAGAGGCAAAGCGAGCGCTTAGTGAGGCAAAACCGACAAACATGGAGCGCTTAGTGAGCTACACGCGCCAAACAGTGAGGTATAGCCGACAAACACAGTGCGCTTAGTGAGGTAAAGCCGACAAATGCAGAGCGCTTAGTGAGGTATAGCTGACAAACACAGCGCACTTAGTGAGGTATAGCCGACAAACACAAAGCGCTTAGTGAGGTATAGCCGACAAACACAGCACACATAATGAGGAATAGCCAACAAACACGGAGCGCTTAGTGAGGTATAGCCGACAAACACAGAGCACTTAGTGAGGTATAGCCAACAAACATGGAGCGCTTAGTGAGGTATAGCAGACAAACAGAGCGCTTAGTGAGGTAACGCCGACAAACACAGAGCGCTTAGTGAGGTATAGCCGACAAACACAGTGCTTAGTGAGGTATAGCCGACAAACAGAGCGCTTAGTGAGGTATAGCCGACAAACACACAGCGCTTAGTGAGGTATAGCAGACAAACAGAGCGCTTAGTGAGGTAACGCCGACAAACACAGAGCGCTTAGTGAGGTATAGCCGACAAACACAGAGCTCTTAGTGAGGTATAGCCGACAAACACAAAGTGCTTAGTGAGGTATAGCTGACAAAGACTGAGCGCTTAGTGAGGCATAGCCGACAAACACGGAGCGCTTAGTGAGGTATAGCTGACAAACATGGAGCGCTTAGTGAGGTATAGCTGACAAACACAGAGCACTTAGTGAGGTAACGCCGACAAACACAGAGTGCTCAGTGAGGTATAGCCGACAAACATGGAGTGCTTAGTGAGGTATAGCCGACAAACACAGAGCACTTAGTGAGGTATAGCTGACAAACACAGAGCACTTAGTGAGGTAACGCCGACAAACACAGAGTGCTCAGTGAGGTATAGCCAAGAAACACAGAGCGCTTAGTGAGGTATAGCTGACAAACACAGAGTGCTTAGTGAGGTATAGCCGACAAACACAGAGCGTTTAGTGAGGTATAGCCGACAAACACAGAGCGCTTAGTGAGGTATAGCCGACAAACACAGAGCGCTTAGTGAGGTCCACCCAACAAACACAGAGCACTTAGTGAGGTACAGCGGACAAACACAGAGTGATTAGTGAGGTATAGCCGACAAACACAGAGTGCTTAGTGAGGTCCACCCAACAAACACAGAGCACTTAGTGAGGTACAGCGGACAAACACAGAATGATTAGTGAGGTATAGCCGACAAACACAGAGCGCTTAGTGAGGTATAGCCGACAAACACAGAGCACTTAGTGAGGTATAGCTGACAAACACAGAGCGCTTAGTGAGGTATAGCCGACAAACACAGAGCGCTTAGTGAGGTACAGCCGACAAACACAGAGCGCTTAGTGAGGTATAGCTGACAAACACAGAGTGATTAGTGAGGCATAGCTGACAAACACAGAGTGCTTAGTGAGGTATAGCTGACAAACACAGTGCTTACTGAGGTATAGCCAACAAACACAGAGCGCTTAGTGAGGTATAGCTGACAAACACAGAGCACTTAGTGAGATATAGCCGACAAACACAGAATGCTTAGTGAGGTACAGCCGACAAACACAGAGCACTTAGTGAGGTACAGCCGACAAACACAGAGCACTTAGTGAGGTATAGCCGACAAACACAGAGCACTTAGTGAGGTATAGCC
Organism: Branchipolynoe longqiensis; assembly: GCA_030323885.1. NCBI lineage: Eukaryota > Metazoa > Annelida > Polychaeta > Phyllodocida > Polynoidae > Branchipolynoe > Branchipolynoe longqiensis. Next base: position 23,333,924 of record CM059194.1, read on the forward strand.
GACAAACACAGAGCACTTAGTGAGGTAAAGCCGACAAACACAGAGCACTTAGTGAGGTATAGCTGACAAACACAGAGCGCTTAGTGAGGCATAGCCGACAAACACAGGGCGCTTAGTGAGGTACAGCCGACAAACACAGAGTGATTAGTGAGGTATAGCCGACCAACAGAGAGCGCTTAGTGAGGAATAGCTGACAAACACAGAGTGCTTAGTGAGGTATAGCCGACAAACACAGAGCACTTAGTGAGGTACAGCCGACAAACACAGAGTGCTTAGTGAGGTATAGCTGACAAACACAGAGTGATTAGTGAGGTATAGCCGACAAACACAGAGCACTTAGTGAGATACAGCCGACAAACACAGAGCCCTTAGTGAGGTATAGCTGACAAACACAGAGTGATTAGTGAGGCATAGCCGACAAACACAGAGCATTTAGTGAGGGATAGCCGACAAACACAGAGCACTTAGTGAGGTACAGCTGACAAACACAGAGCACTTAGTGAGGTATAGCCGACAAACACAGAGCACTTAGTGAGGTATAGCCGACAAAGACAGAGTGATTAGTGAGGTATAGCTGACAAACACAGAGCACTTAGTGAGGCATAGCCGACAAACACAGAGCACTTAGTGAGGCATAGCCGACAAACACAGAGCGCTTAGTGAGGTATAGCCGACAAACACAGAGCGCTTAGTGAGGTACAGCCGACAAACACAGAGCGTTTAGTGAGGTATAGCCGACAAACACAGAGTGATTAGTGAGGTATAGCTGACAAACACAGAGCACTTAGTGAGGTATAGCCGACAAACACAGAGCACTTAGTGAGGTATAGCTGACAAACACAGAGTGATTAGTGAGGTATAGCTGACAAACACAGAGCGCTTAGTGAGGTATAGCTGACAAACACAGAGTGATTAGTGAGGTATAGCCGACAAACACAGAGCGCTTAGTGAGGTATAGCTGACAAACACAGAGCGCTTAGTGAGGTATAGCTGACAAACACAGAGTGATTAGTGAGGTATAGCTGACAAACACAGAGTGATTAGTGAGGTATAGCTGACAAACACAGAGCGCTTAGTGAGGTATAGCCGACAAACACAGAGCACTTACTGAGGTATAGCTGACAAACACAGAGTGATTAGTGAGGTATAGCCGACAAACACAGAATGATTATTGAGGTATAGCCGACAAACACAGAGCACTTAGTGAGGTATAGCCGACAAACACAGAGCACTTAGTGAGGTACAGCTGACAAACACAGAGCACTTAGTGAGGTACAGCCGACAAACACAGAGCACTTAGTGAGGTATAGCCGACAAACACAGAGCGCTTAGTGAGGTACAGCCGACAAACACAGAGTGATTAGTGAGGTATAGCTGACAAACACAGAGCGCTTACTGAGATATACCCAACAAACACAGAGCACTTAGTGAGGTATAGCTGACAAACACAGAGTGATTAGTGAGGTATAGCCGACAAACACAGAGCGCTTACTGAGGTATAGCCGACAAACACAGAGCACTTAGTGAGGTACAGCCGACAAACACAGAGCGCTTACTGAGGTATAGCCGACAAACACAGAGCACTTAGTGAGGTATAGCCGACAAACACAGAGTACATAGTGAGGTACAGCCGACAAACACAGAGCGCTTACTGAGGCATAGCCAACAAACACAGAGCACTTAGTGAGGTATAGCCGACAAACAGAGAGCACTTAGTGAGGTCCACCCAACAAACACAGAGCACTTAGTGAGGTATAGCCGACAAACACAGAGCGCTTAGTGAGGTATAGCCAACAAACACAGAGTGATTAGTGAGGTATAGCTGACAAACACAGAGCACTTAGTGAGGTATACCCGACAAACACAGAATGCTTAGTGAGGTATAGCCGACAAACACAGAATGATTAGTGAGGTATAGCTGACAAACACAGAGTGCTTAGTGAGGTATAGCTGACAAACACAGCGCGCTTAGTGAGGTATAGCCGACAAACACAGAGCGCTTAGTGAGGTATAGCCGACAAACACAGAGCACTTAGTGAGGTATAGCTGACAAACACAGTGCTTACTGAGGTATAGCCAACAAACACAGAGCGCTTAGGGAGGTATAGCCGACAAACACAGAGCACTTAGTGAGATATAGCCGACAAACACAGAATGCTTAGTGAGGTACAGCCGACAAACACAGAGCGTTTAGTGAGGTATAGCCGACAAACACAGAGCGCTTAGTGAGGTATAGCCGACAAACACAGAGCACTTAGTGAGGTACAGCGGACAAACACAGAGTGATTAGTGAGGTATAGCCGACAAACACAGAGTGCTTAGTGCGGTCCACCCAACAAACACAGAGCACTTAGTGAGGTACAGTGGACAAACACAGAATGATTAGTGAGGTATAGCTGACAAACACAGAGCGTTTAGTGAGGTACAGCCGACAAACACAGAGCACTTAGTGAGGTATAGCCGACAAACACAGAGCGCTTAGTGAGGTATAGCCGACAAACACAGAGCACTTAGTGAGGTATAGCTGACAAACACAGAGCGTTTAGTGAGGTATAGCTGACAAACACAGTGCTTACTGAGGTATAGCCGACAAACACAGAGCGCTTAGTGAGGTATAGCTGAGAAACCTTCAAATATCTCCAAAGTAAAGTAGATTATTATGATCAAACTAATATATTTATCTCAGAAAATGTCAGAAACTCAAAAGCATCGGACTATGCAACTTTAATAGAGAGCATATTCAACACACTTATATAATAATAACTTACTTAATATACATTTAATATATCTTCGGATGATGCAAAGGTATGTAGCGAGGGAGGCAAAGGGTGCGACGGCCCCGGGCATCCATATAGGGGCATATTTAAAATGTCTTCGTTGCTTACATTTCTCAGTACTAGACACTATACTTGAGTTTTATGGGAATGCAATCAAGGAGTTGGCCCCCGGCATCACAAAACCTCTGCACGCCACGGGGGTGATGGCATTTTGATACGACGTAATCATTACCCACCTGAGGCGCTTGGATTGTGACTCCGGCAGTGGTGCTCTCGAACACGTGCTCATAGGCGCCTGCATAGCGGCTTACGTCAGTCGACGTACCTGGGAGGGGAGAACGGGGGTTAAACCCCACAAATATAATAAGTGCTGTATAATTAACTATGCACATGATTACCATTCAGGCCCCAGCGACCACACACACGATTACCTGCAGACCTGACAACACACACAATTACCAGCAGACCCCCGTTACAATACACAAAATAACCTGCAGACCCCAGCGACCACACACACGATTACCTGCAGACCTGACAACACACACAATTACCTGCAGACCCCAGCGACCACACACACGATTACCTGCAGACCTGACAACACACACGATTACCAGCAGACCCCCGTTACAATACACAAAATAACCTGCAGACCCCAGCGAACACACACACGATTACCTGCAGACCTGACAACACACACAATTACCTGCAGACCCCAGCGACCACACACACGATTACCTGCAGACCCCAGCGACCACACACACGATTACCTGCAGACCCCAGCGACCACACACGATTACCATGCAGGCCCCAGCGACCACACACACGATTACCATGCAGGCCCCAGTGACCACACACACGATTACCTGCAGACCCCAGCGACCACACACACGGTTAACTGCAGACCCCAGAGACCACACACACGATTACCATGCAGACCCCAGTGACCACACACACAATTACCTGCAGACCCCAGCGACCACACACACGATTACCATGCAGACCCCAGCGACCACACATGATTACCTACAGACCCCAGCGACCACACACACGATTACCATGCAGACCCCCGTGACCACACACACGATTACCAGCAGACCCCAGTTACAATACACAAGATAACCTTACACAGGCTTGTCTCCTGGCTGTACATGGTGATGACATCCCCCCGCACACACACACATAAGGCCCCCCTACTCACCGCCCATGTCAAAGCCTATGACAGGAAGGCTTGTCTCCCGGCTGTACATGGTGATGGCATTCCCCCGCACACAAACACACATACGGCCCCCTACTCACCGCCCATGTCAAAGCCTATGACAGACAGGCTTGTCTCCCGGCTGTACATGGTGATGGCATCCCCCCGCACACACACACATACGGCCCCCTACTCACCACCCATGTCAAAGCCTATGACAGACAGGCTTGTCTCCCGGCTGTACATGGTGATGGCACTCCCCCCGCACACACACATTACGGCCCCCCTACTCATCCGCCCATGTCAAAGCCTATGACAGACAGGCTTGTCTACCGGCTGTACATGGTGATGGCATCCCCCCGCACACACACACATACGGCCCCCTACTCACCGCCCATGTCAAAGCCTATGACAGACAGGCTTGTCTCCCGGCTGTACATGGTGATGGCATCCCCCCGCACACACACACATTACGGCCCCCTACTCACCGCCCATGTCAAAGCCTATGACAGACAGGCTTGTCTCCCAGCTGTACATGGTGATGACATACCCCCCAACCCCCACACACACACATACGGCCCCCTACTCACCGCCCATGTCAAAGCCTATGACAGGCAGGCTTGTCTCCTGGCTGTACGTGGTGATGGCATCCCCCCCACTCACACACACATACGGCCCCCTACTCACCGCCCATGTCAAAGCCTATGACAGGCAGGCTTGTCTCCTGGCTGTACGTGGTGATGGCATCCCCCCCCACTCACACACACATACGGCCCCCTACTCACCGCCCATGTCAAAGCCTATGACAGGCAGGCTTGTCTCCTGGCTGTACGTGGTGATGGCGTAACCCACAACGCCGCCCGCCGGCCCGGAAACGATGGCACGAGAACCGATGAAGCTGCAATGGAAACGCGTCGTTTGTAATCCCCGATTATCGCCCCCAAACTCTGCGCAATCTTTAGGGTTAGCAACCCGATTACACCGCGCATACTTTATTGGAACGCTGGTCAAAAATGGCTTTAGTTTAGTTGGTTGGTTGGTTGTTTGTTGTGGAGTTTTACGTCCGTTTTACGTGGCGTTCTCTGTGGCGGAGTGGTTAGAGTGTCTGACTTTTTTCTAGGTCAGACTCCTAATCTGAGGGTCGGCCCCAGCTCTGCCAATTTGGATTTCCACCGCTGTGTATAACTTACACCGTCATCAAAGGCCGGTTGCTCTCATACCATGTCTATGTGGTGTGCGAGGTTAAAAATCCCTTGGGTCGGTAAAAGTGTAGGCTTGGGCTTTCTATCGACCAGCAGTGGAATGAGGAAGACCAGTTGTCTGTGACTGGGATTTCCCCTGCTTGGGACAACTAATGTACCAAAAAGAAAAAGAAAAAAAGAGAGACAAATAAGTGTTCACACTTCCTGTCTACCATTCGCTATATCGTATTAAGTTCATATCAGGATGGGTATTCATGGCGACTTTATAGTGCTGCCCCACTGGGAAATCAGGCCACCAGCACTGAGTGGGATATCAGGTCATGGTGCTGGAAGCCTGATCTTCCAGTGGGGCAGCACAATAAATCGCCATGAGTGCGCACTGTCACAAGTCGGTACCCGTCCTGATATGACCTTAGATGTTGCCAGGACCTAAAACTCCAACAACCAACCAAGAGAGGGGTGCGGCGTCTGATAACTTAATTCGGTAACAGGTCATGGCATTTACCATAATTTAGACATGTAAGGGAAATTAACCTAAACAGCGGTACACACAGACCATGGTAATCACCAAAGCATTATTATGGGGCTGTCACATTACAATGCTTCTTACCGGCGTGCCGCCTACGCGCAAGATAAGTTGTACGCGTCGAGACATGTCCAACTTGTTGGCGGTTTGGGAAAAAGTTTGACGTCAGCGCAGCATGTTAGTAGCGCGCGGCCAATGTGTCGACACGTGGTGAAAAAAAATAAAAAGAGGTTGGCGCGCCGTCCTGATATGACCTTAGATGTAGCTAGGATGTAAAACAACAAAGCAACAATGGGGCGCAACGTGTGGGCACGACCCAAACGCGCGTACGACGTGTGCTTGGTGTTCGCATTACGTTATTCCAGCGCGTTTAGCATATCTCGGACGCACCCCTAACGTCGCCATAACATTAGCACCCACACATTGGCGCGTGTCGGCGCGCGTCGAAAGTTTTGTGCAAGCGCAAAAGATTCGACGGCGTGTGGGTGCGACCGTCGCTGTCAATCAAAGTGTACCGACGTGAACCGACGCGCGCGTAACGCTTCCCGACGTGTCCCGACGTTTCGCCCAAAAGTGACACACGTCGACGCACGTTGGAGAAACGTTGTAATGTAACAGGGCTATTATACAGGAATATCGTGGCAATCACCAAAAACAGCACCATAGACATGCAACTGTAATTACTAGAAATGTGCAATAGTCATGCCGTGACAATCACCAAAAATGTATTTGGGAGGGGAACGGCGTTCCCTGACTTTATATGGGAGGGGAACGGCGTTCCCTTACTTTATTTCAGAAGGGGAACGGTTAGTTGGTTGGTTGTGGGGTTATACGTCCTGACAACATCTAAGGTCATATCAGGACGGGGGAGAAACGCGTTCCCTGACTTTATTTGGTACGGGGAACAGCATTCCTTGAATTGATTTGGGAGGGGGAACGGCGTTCCCTTAGTTTATTTGGGCGAGGGAAAGGCGTTCCCTGACTTTATTTCAGAAGGGTCACGGTTGTTTGATTGGTTGTAGAGTTTTATGTCCTGGCAACATCTAAGGTATATTTGCATGCTCGAAACTAGAAGAGAAACACACCTCATAATACTAGATACAAAACAAAAAGTAGAAAAGTCACTAGAGCTGGTGAGGCACCTGTCCTAAGAACAGAATGATCCAACTGTAGGTGCTTCGATAGAAGCGTAATAGCTCTGATCATAAAAGCTTGGAGTAGCTAAAGCAGTGCTCTAAAAAAACACCAAAACACTAAAAGTATACAAAAAGAAAATTAAGAAAGGTTGGAAATGAGATATAGATAAAGAAATATGCACTAAGTAATAGATCAGGGATAAACAGTAGGTAAGCCTGAAAACATCAAAAAACGAATAGGAGACACGATACTAAATAAACTATGCACAAAAATATAATAATAAAAACAAAAACAAATTGGAAACTCCAATTTTACACCATAAACAAGTTACAGAAATTATTGATAAAGGAAATCAATCCATATGGATTATGACCATTACTGCACAGCGGCGAAAACAAGTGCATGCACTTAACCGTTATGAGCACAATAAACAAACAATCACATAAAGAAAATATATATATATCAGGACAGTGGAGAACGCCGTTACCTGATTAAATTGGGGGGGGGGGGGGGAACGGCGTTCCCTGACTTTATTTGTCGATGGGGAACGGCATTCCTTGAATTCAGTTGGGAGGGCGAACGGCAGTCCTTGGATTTATTTGGGAGGGGTAACAGCGTTCCCTGACTTTATTTGCGAGGGGGAACAGCGTTCCCTGATTTAATTTAGGAGGGACAACGGCATTCCATCACTATTTCAAATAAATCCTAATCTGCCTTCCCTCAGTTCTTTTTATCACTACACCAGCAGCAACACTGTCATGGCAATCAATCAGACACCAGAAGGGTGGTGTATACAAATGTGTGTGATCTATTCCCAAGAATGTGCGCCAACTTCAATTATCTAGATTTGATTCTACATATATAACTTAGATGCTGGTGCATGTATCAAACATTTCTCGCCACATGGCTTAGGGAATTGAAACTTTCTACCCTTTCCTACAGAAGGAAAAGAAGTGACATAATTGAAGTATTTAAAATTATGAAGGGTTTTGATAAAATAGATATGAACAAATGTTTCACCTTGAATAAAAGAGAAGGCAGTCAGGGCCATACACTCAAACTAGTAAAACCCAGAGCCATTTCAAAGTTAAGGCAACATAGTTTCTCAAAAAGGATCATAAATATATGGAACAGTCTCCCACAAAATGTTATTGATGCGGAGTCAATTAATTCATTCAAGAATAGATTAGAAAAAGCATGGGCTGATGATCCAGGGAAATTTGACCCCTTATTCACCACATGCTACTAATTACTCCTTGTGTTGCTTATTTACTTGCACTCAATCAAAAATGAGAGACAAATAAGTGTTCACACTTCCTGTCTACCATTCGCTATATCGCATAGACCGGAATACAAGCTAAGTTAATCAAACCTGTTACTGCAGAAGCCTATGGTGTCAGAGTTTTGGCGCGTTTGCCACAACTAATTTTACATGATTACACTTCAAATATCTCAAAAGTAAGTCATTTAAAATAAAAGTTACTTCAAACTAGAATATGGTAGATTATAACAATCAATTTAATATATTTATCTCTGGAAAATGACAGAAACTCAAAACCAGCAGACTATGCAACTTTAAATAAATGAACTTACTCCTTGACAGGCGTCAGTCCTCCGTCCGACTGCATGAACAGCAGTTGAACGTCCTAATGAAGGCGAAGAGCAGAAAAGAAACTATTAATAAAAAAACAACTGACATTCCTGGTAGCCACCATGTCTTACCCTTCAATATGCTGGAGCACACACTGTCAGTTACTTGAACCAGTTAATTGATATATATTATACAGATGAACCTCGATCCAACGGACTAATAGGGGGGAGCAGTTGTCCGTTAAAGCCGTTTGTCCGTTGCAGCGACGAAATTGCTTTATCTATAGGTGCCATAGTGATAATGTGGAAAACAGGACCTTAGACGTTGCTAGGATGTTAAATTTTAACAAACAAACCTGCACGGCTCTGTGCATGGCACTATGTGGGTATGCTTATATGTGTGAATGAGTATGCATATGTGTGAGTATGCATTACACATGTGTGGGAGCCTAGCTCACTCTAGCGGATTGTGTCCGTTAGATCGGGAATCCGTTGCATCGGTGTCCATTGGATCGAGGTTCATCTGTATATACACACTCACCCACACCCCTAGCATTGGGAGAGACGGCATATGATTTTGTTGGTTGGTTGGTTGGTTGGGAGTTTTACATCCTGGCAACATCTAAGGTCATATCAGGACGGGTACTGACTTGTGACAGTGCGCACTCATAGTGACTTTATAGGGCTGCCCCACTGGGATACCAAGCTGTGTGCACCATGACCTGATACATTATCCTGACATTGAGCCAACCAGTCCTTGCCCCATCCTAATAATGCCGAGCGCCTGACTAGGAAGCGACAAGTATCAATTTTGTATGTCATTGGTTTGACTTGACCTTCTGCATTGGAGGACTGCACTCTACTGATTCGACCACCGCGTGCGGTGAGATGGCATTAGAAAATTGCCGGAGGAGATTCAAGCTACCGACACTGTCAAAGTGTCATCCCAGGGGAGATATGATAAAGACTTATCAAATTATTACAGGAGTCTATGATAGTGATGTCACAACAGGTTTGTTCGACCTCAGAGTAGACAGCAACATCAGAGACCCAGAGGTATAAGTTCTTCAAGGAGAGGCCCAGACTTGAGGTCAGGAAACACTCATTTTTCTTCTGAATGACAGATTCATGAAATAGTCTTCCAGACCAAGTGGTTGAAGTACCGACAGTAGAAGCATTTGAGAGAAGGCTGAACAGACATTGGGAGAAGATAACCACAAATATATGACTTCAAGGCTCCATCCACCCCCATATGTGTGCAAAGATATAACTCTTTTTTACCATAACGACCTAGCATTAGAGGCCCAATAGGGCCTAGATAAGCCAGAAGAGGATCTGTAAGTTAATTGTTTGTAATATGGGTATTCCAAGTTCTGCTTGTCCCTCAGGAAGCCTTGAAGCTGCGACCCGGCATTCCAGGTCACAGTTTCAGCTTACGTGGCAGAAGTTGGGGAGGGTTAGGGGGGGTTTAATGCCCACCCAACCCCTATCCTTCACTATAGACCTTATATTTTAAAGTTGCATAGTCCGATCAAATATCAAATTTTCAAAACCAAACCAATTATCTGGATTTGATTTGACATATCTAACTTAGATACTGATGCACTTATTAAGCATTTGTTTCTGCGTAGAAGGCAATACTGAGTCAATTTAACAGAGTCTGTTACTGTAGAAGTCTATGGTGTCAGAGTTTTGGCAGCTTGCCAAAACTAATTTTCCATGTTTGCACTCAAAATATCTCAAAAGTTTACCATTTAAAATAAAAGTAACTTTGAACTAACGTAAAGTAGATACTAGTGATTGATCTAATATATTTATCTCAGAAAAAATACAGAAATTCCAAACCATCGGACTATGCAACTTTAAACTCACTTCGCACCTAGAACCATGTGCCTTCTCATGATGAGCAAATGTGGTAGGGTTCTTGTCAGATATGTATTTCTAATGTACATTGCAGTGAAACTATCTCTGAAAATATTTTACATTAAACAAAATACAACTTCGTGTATGCATAGTCACTACCTCTCCAACATTCCACCGTGCAAGCCGAGTCGCTGGGGTGGTTGGTTTCAGAGAACAGTTGGTTGGTTGTTGGAGTTTTACGTCCTGGCAAAATTTAGGGTCGTATAAGGACTGGTACCAACTTGTAACAGTGCGCACTCATGGCAACTTTATAGTGCTGCACCACTGGGAGACCAGGCCGCCAGCACCAGGACCTGATATCCCACTCAGTCACATTATCCTGACACTATGCCAACCAGTCCTTGCCATATCCTAATAATGCCTGAGTGGGATATCAGATCATGGTGTCGGTGGCCTGATTTCCCAGTGGGGCAGCACTATAAAGTCACCATGAGTGCACACTGTCACAAGTCGGTACCCGTCCTGATATGACCTTAGATGTTGCAAGGACGTAAAACCCCAACAACCAACCAATCATCATGCTGTCGGTTGCGATGCGACAAAGACTGCTTTCATTACTTGACTGCCACTCTCCATTTACTTCTCTGCTGTGAGAGTGATGTCCATGAGTCGGTCTTAATGTCTCTCAGCTTCAGGTTTCTCTTGATGGTATCCTTGAACCGGAGACGAGGGCGCCCTCTCTTTCTGTAACCAGAAGACAGTTGAGAATAGAGGATCTACTTTGGTAGCCTGTCTGATGACATCCTCATGAGGTGTCAAGTCCACCGGAGATTCTTTTTGATCAAAAGATCTTCCATAGAGGGCAGACCCGTCCGTTCGAGTATTTCCTTATTTGTCACTTTGTCCTTCCAGGTTAGCCTCATGATTGAAGGCAGATGTCGCATCATGAAGGCATGCAGCTTTTTCACCTGTCATCTGTACACTGTCCAGGCCTCGGCTCCATATAGTAGGGTGGATAGCACGATTGCATGGTAGATCTTGCCTTTGACCCGGCATGGACACATGGTGGTTGTTCCAGAGTCTCTGGCATAGTCGGTCGAAAGATGCGCTAGCCTTGGCCATCCTCCTCTGTATTTCAGCATCAATGCATCCATCTCTTGATATAGTGTTTACGAGGTAGGTGAATTCCGGAACAGAGTTCAGCTTGTTTCCGTCACCCATGCTGTCCTCCTCTCGGGTTCTTGTAGAGTTGGGTTCGTACAGCACCTCCGTCTTCTTGATGTTAATCTTCAGGCCAAACTTCTTTGATGCATCGGAGAAAGCGTCCACTATTTTCTGGATCTCTTCAGCAAAGTGGGCAACCAATGCACTGTCATCTGCAAATAGCAGCTCTCTCACCAGTATCCGAGTAGTCTTGGTCTTCGCTCTGAAGTGTACGACATTGAATAGGTCAGCGCTCTGTCTGGACTGTATATAGATGCCATCCCCCATGTCTCGGAATGCCTCGTCGAGCATTGCTGATAGGAAGATGTCAAAGAGCGTGGGGGCCAGTACACAACCTTGCTTGACCCCATTGGTAACCCTGAACGATTCCGAGACTTCCCCTCCAACACTAACGTTCGCGAATCACATTGTTATAATTTCATCAACATACTCACGTCTAAATTGGTGAATCCTGCAGCGAATCCAGACACATATCTCTTGATGCATGGCGTCAGGTAGGCATCGGCACAAGCTGCAATATCAAATAAAAACTACATGACCTGGAGACTCGCATGCGGCAGATCAGGAGTTCGGTTCCCGGTCGAGTCAAACTAATGACTTATAAAATTGATACTTGTCGCTTCCTAGCCTGGCGCTCGGCATTACTAGGATAGGGCAAGGACTGGTTTGCTCAGTGTCATTAGGATAATGTGACTGAGTTGGATATTGGGTCATGGTGCCGGCGGCCTGATTTTCCAGTGGGGCAGCACTATAAAGGCACCATGAGTGTGCGCTGTCACAAGTCAGTACCCGTCCTGACATGACCTGAGATGTTGCCAGGATGTAAAACTCTAACAACCAACCAATGAACATGACTTGGACATAACAAAGACAATGAAATTTAGCCCGAGCATGGAACACAAAGTGTGGGAGGGAGGGATTTCTTGTGAGTTTTTTTTTTAGATGTTGTATTTATGCTGGCCATAACGGTTAATGACTTGTTTTCGCCGCTAGACAGTAATAGTCATGTGGTTCCCCTTGTTTGATTAATTTCAGTTGTTGTGTAGCTATCTACTGCATGCATTCTTTCTCTGTTTATAAACATTCTCCCACATCTCCATAACCTCCGTGAGTCTGAGGATTGTCAAATATACCTTTTCAGTTACTACCCACGACATCGGTTCTTCCCATCAGAGGACGAATTGATAGTGGAAATCCTTTATAAGACCTTTTTATACAAAGCATTGTTTGTTTGTTGTTGTTTTGTATCCTAACAACATCTAAGGTCATATCAGGACGGGTACTGACTTGTGACAGTGCGCACTCAAGGCAACTTTATAGTGCTGCCACACTGGGAGAGCAGGCTGCCAGCACCATGACCTGATATCCCACTCAGTCACATTATCCTGACACTGAGCCAACCAGTCCTAGTCCTAATCTAATAAAGCCGAGCACCTGGCTAGGAAGTGACAAGTATCAATTTTTAAGTCATTGGTTTGACTCAAGCAGGGTTTCGAACCCATGGACCCGGATCCCCCGATCTCCCAAAACAGGAGACGGACGCTCAACTCATTCGGCCACCCGTCTGGTTTTCCACGGAGCATGCTGCACACGGAGCTGATAGAAACATTAGTTTTCCCACTGTCGTCAGAGGTAAGTTTGTTTGTTTGTTGTTGTTTTACGTCCTAGCAACATCTAAGGTGATATCAGGACGGGCGTCAGAGGTAAAGCTTGTGGTGGAAACCCTCTTCTTAGACCTTTACCACAGAGTTGGCTTCATTCACACTGAACCAGACGGAATGGTAGAATGAGTTGAGCGCTCATCTCCCGTTTTGGTAGGACGCGGGATTTTGAAACCCCAAGTTCACACCCTGGTGGAGTCAAAACAATGACTTAAAAATTTATACTTGTCGCTTCCTAGCCTCGAGCCAAGCCTCTGCATTAATAGGATGAGTGCACATTGTCACGAAGTCGGTTCTCGTCCTGATATGACCTTAGATGTTGATAGGACGTAAAACTTCAACAACCAAGCGACTAACCAAGCCACCACCAAAATCCAGCAACAAAGTTAAATGTTTCAAGTACGCCCGGCGTTGTGTGATATATAGCCTGCAGGGATGAAAGTGGTCTCTGGCAAAAAGATGCGGAAATCAGGCCGAGATTATTACACCGACAGCGAATTTCCGCGAAAACGCGCATTAGCACTCACCATACCGTGTCCAGGGCCGCGTTCAGGGTAAACTTCCGAGGTGCCTCGGGGAAATTCCTGACGTCACGCTAGTCTGAACAACTTTAGCTATTGGTCGCCTCGAAAAGTGGCGGCACCCATAGGGGGCAGCCATTTGCAATGGAAAGAAGAGCACTGATTGGCTGAAACCACTGAATTCTGCAGCCATTTTCGAGGCGCTTTTTGCCTCCTGCCTGAAAAGGGAGACTTCTCCGAGTCGACTCCGATGCGTACCTTGAACGCAAATAGGCCAAAAAGACGTTGAGGAGCCGTCTCCGAGGCGTACCTTGAACGTGGCCCAGGATTTGTGGAAAAATGCCGGAAGTTAGGTTTCAACTATCCTTGTTGTGACTGTATTATTGCCCATCCCTAACTCTGTCTTTGGGGTTTATGTCCTAGCAACATTTAAGGTCATATAGGAACGGGATTCGAAATAACCAATTGTTGTCATATACATCCTGATTCTTTAACATTTTGTTTAAGATTAATCGGTAAATATTTTAAAAATCGCGGAAATCGCGATCTTTCATCATCCTCATTCCCTGTACATTCATATATATATATATATATATATATAATATATATATATATATGTATATATATATATATATATATATATGTATATATATATATATACGTATATGTACATGTACATACATATATGTATATATGGGTCGTTCTCAGAAACTGTGTACCACTTGAGGTAGTCTACTTGAAATGCATATTTCAAAGAAACCCATTATTGGAGTGTCAATACTTAGTCCAATAATGTGGAAGATATTTTAGATCAAAAGTAAATGTTAATATTGTGTATTATGTATCTTATTGGGATGGATGTTCCTAAATAAATAGAAATTACATCACTTATTTGTGACATTGTCAACAGCATTGAAAATAAAGTGTCACAAACTTAATGAAAACCTCTGAAAAACAGCACATTTCACTTCAAATGGTCATATACAATGTCTTCATTAAGTTGAAAACATTTATTTCTAAAAGTTTGTTTTTTTAATTATGAAATAGTTAACCTTTTCTGGAGTCATTAACATCGTAACATTTCGTTTCCACTTGCAAATACTATGAAACTGTATCAAACACTAAATACAGATACAGTACAGGAACTATTTTCACCACTTGACACTATGCATGGACCCAGTTATGGTATAGTAAAAGATAATATTTTTCTGCTTTTCTCTTTAATCATCACAAAAAGACAAAACCATAGCAATGAGGTTTCAAATTATTATTACTACTGTTTATAAAGCAAGTGGCATGTTTGTTTGTTTGTTTGTTGTTGGTTTATGTCCTAGCAACATCTAAGGTCATATCAGGACGGGTACCGACTTGTGACAGTATGCACTCATGGCGATTTTATAGTGCTGCCCCACTGGGAAATCAGGCCGCCAGCACCATGACCTGATATCCTACTCAGTCACATTATCCTGACACCGAGCTAACCAGCCCTTGCCCTATCCTAATAATGCCGAGCACCAGGCCAGAAAGCGACAAGTATAAATTTTTATGTCATTGGTTAGACTCGACTGGGAATCGAACTCGCAAACTCCTGATTTTCCGCACATGAGGCCTGTACTCTACCGATTCGGCCACCGCACCCAGTCCAAGTGGCATGTGAACTGTGCTAAAATGTCAAGCTTTGTGTGGAAAATATTTGATTTTTGAGTCAGATTGGTTTCCATGCTATCCTGCTATTTATTGGGTGTGAGCATCATTTGACCTACTTAAAAATGTCAGAATAGGTTTATTTTAAATTATTCAGATGCAAGAGGACATACACATTGAGGAAGCTTGTATACAGGACTTTGACAGCATTTTGATTTTGTGGTACTGATGTCACAGTATTGGTACACAACTTCTGAGAACGACCCATATATGTGATATATAATGCATTATGAGAGTATAAAGGCACGGAAGGGAATTACTTTGTTATATATTATATTCTACCGAATATTGTAACTCCTACCCATGCTCATGACATATAGTATAGTTATACGAATCTTACCTGGGTATAGATGATGGATAACTGTTGTTTTCCCGAGGTACAAGCCTCGGTTAGATGTTGGCTAGGGAGAAGGAAGCACGTCAGGAACCAGCAATCTTTACCTACTTATTCAGGATAAAAATGATCTTAGACTCAAATGGATACTTTAATGTTTTCGTCTTGGCACAAGCAACACGATAGATGTGGCAGGGTGTGGAGGGTGGGCCCTAGCCAACATCTAACCGAGGCTTGTACCTCGGGAAAACAACAGTTATCCATCATCTATACCCAGGTAAGATTCGTATAACTATACTATTTTACCTCGGTACTACGCCTCAGGCTAGCTTCAGGCTAGGGAGAACTTTACGTAACTTCATTTTTATCCTTAATTCATTCATAATCAAAACCATCATAGTTTTTTACATTTCATACAGTATTCATTAGTATTAATACTTTTAACTTTTCTCACCTGTCTTGTTAATTGGTGAGTAAGCGTGTGGCCAGGCCGCTCGACTTTTCTAGTCGTTTGTTGTAATGTTTTGCAAACGATCTAGCAGTCTTCCAGCCTGCATGTGCCAGGATCCGTTTCACTGAGATCCCTAGCAGTCGTGCTTTGGAGACCATGGCTCCTCGTGTCGAATGGGAAGCGTAGCGTCCCGTGTCCACTCCTGCTGCCTTCAGGACAATAATGGTCCATCGTGCCAGAGTGTCTCTTGAAATACCTTTGTGTGGTTTAATAAAACTCACCAACAATTGTCTTGAATTCCTAATAACTTTTGTCTTGGATAAATAAACCCGTATGGCAGACACTACACACAGTTGTCTGTCATCCGGGAAACTGTTCAAATGCACTGTAGATAATGGATCCCCTGTGCGGTTCGACTTTAACAATTGCTGTAAATCAAACGTCGCCTCCTTGCGATCTATCTCCAAACCATCCAATGACAATGCTACAATCGTTTGTCCTCTGTGTCCAGTAACTAACAGCAATAATACTGCCACCTTAAATCCTAGCTGTTTCAAATCCAAATTCCTATTACTAGGCCAACTCTTAAATAGTGTGAACACAATTGACACATCCCAAAACCTATTATATTTTGGCTTTGGAGGGTTTCTTTCGTAAACCGATCTCAAAAACCAACAAACCACTTGGTGTTTCCCAATTGTCTGTCCATCAATTCGGGGAAGTATAATGGATAGAGCGCATCTTGCCGCATTAAGCGCTCCAAACCCCAACCCCTGATCTTCCAGCATCCTTAAAAATCTAATAACTTGTGCAATTGTAGGCTTCATTGGCTTTACCTTCATAAGCAAACAATGAAGCCCCCATTTCTTCAAATAACTTGAATATAACTTAACAGTTCCTTTCCTCCAAACATGGGAAGTTAATCTCTCCTGAGTAACCTTATCTAACCCAAACTGTTGCAAATATTTGTTGAAAAACGGAATTCCCAGAGGTGTATTATTTACACGTCTCCGTGAATCTTCCACCGGCCTTGTGGGAATCGTATAGGTTCCTTGGCTCCGGGGGCCACTCCTACTAACCATGACTGCATGTCCCAATCTGGAACTATCAGTCTCCTGATCTTCATTGCTACTCCTTTGATTTGAGGAAAAACTGACAGCCATGGAAGTTTGCGTAGCCCTATCTACTTGTTCCCTGGAGGGGGGAACGGCTTGGTGGGAGGAAACTCCCTCCTGAATGGTCGATTTCCGTCGTTCCAGCCGAATGACTGGCGCTGACCCCGACCTCTGGGCTGGAAAGTCGGTCCCGACCTTCCTCCTCTGGCAGGGGGCCGACGAAAATCCACTCGAGCTCTACGAAACTGAGTGTTGGGTTCCACCGGCTTACCTTTGTCTATATTCTTGCCATACTTAGCTTCAGCCTCCACTCCCTTGAAGAGATACTGGAGCTGACCGCCAAACATCTTGGTTTTGTCCAACGGTTTTCCCTTTATCGGCTTGGGAGGAAGGAAAAGAGTATATTCCTTCCCATCATTGTCCACAATTTTCTTGGACCTGGCTACCTCCCTACCAGCCTCGGTACAGACGGCCTTGAAGACATTCTCAAACCGTCTACTCGAAATATAGTTAGCAGCAGCCGTTAACATGCCCAGACCCTTATCCATGGTTCTGGCCAGCGAAGAGAACTTATTCTCAGTTTGCATACGATTGGCCACTGGAGCAATCGCTGTTAAGGCCCCAAGCACCGCCTTGTGAACTGTGAAAAGAGTCAACTCAAACCTTTTCCTCTCCTCATTCAGATGAACCTCGTTGTCCATCTCCTTCACCTGCGAATGAGGAACACCTTTAATCCCCGTCAGCTGTACACCCAGCCTGGTGATTACTTCGGCCGGTTTGAAAGTATTAAAGTGTCCCTTAATAGTTTCTCTCATCATGGTTGTTGTAAGGACTTTCTTAGCTTTTTCTTTAGCGCATTTCTTGCGCACTTTGCCACCTATCTTTGCAAACAACCCCACTCGGTCAGTCTCTGAATCTGATTCCGTTGTAGATGAATCATCAGAAGAATCTGAAGAAGAATCTTTCTTCTTCTTCTTTTTCTTAGTCTTCCTTTTCTTTGTCTTCTTTTTCACCACCTTCTTCCTTGCCTTTGTGTAGTCGTCTCCTGACGAGACCACTGCTTTCTTGACTTTCTTCTTTTTAACCCGGCGCATTGGGTCCGAAGATGAATCATCATCCCCTGACAACTCCTCTTCCCCACCAACTCTTTCCTCGTCCGAGTCAGTCTCTGGAGGAGGTGACCTTTTCTTTTGACGAAAAGTAGCCTGGTCACGGTTAAGGAGCTGTAACTCCAACATCTCCATCCGGGCTTCCCAATCCAGTGGCGGCACTCGCAACACCACCGAATCACAACTGTCGTCCGGATCCGACATACCATGCGTCCCGGGCCGAGGCGACGGAGGAACCGCCAACACCTGCCCCTCATCGGACTCATCCGGTGGGCGACCCTCTGCGGCAGCTGGTGCCACCGTCTTACCGCGCTTCGTGGCCATCAGAAATCTGGAAACAATCGAACGAGAGTTACCAAACAGCCATGGCGCATAGACTAAATGTCACGAAAGATTAATTTAATAACCATTGTGCATCTAGTGGTGTAGTAAACCGTTTTAAACTGTTTCTACACAGGCGTGGATAAGCTAATTTTGTCGTAGGTCGGTGTGAACCAAACCAAACGAGGGGTAGGGACCAGTAAACCGGTACCCTCCCACACTCTCTGTTCCGTACACTTCTCCCCCCTGCGGCTACTGCGCCAGCAAGTTGGAGAAAATGCTACGAAACTCGGAGCGTACGCCTAACTATGGGGAGTCTATAAAAGAAACCCAAGATTATTTCCAACGCGAATCCATAAAAGAGACCGCGGAAATAATCCCAAAAAGACAAATGAGCCTAAATTCGAGAACCCTTTACGTGTTCCACGTCAACAATGCCGAAACGGCGTATATTAATTTATCGAAAAAACACCACGAGATGCACAATAATTCAATAAATTAACAACAAAGCATAAATACACAAGAAATATCTACACTTAGCCTGGCAAGAGCAAACCGATAATCCAGTTCCAAACCCCTTACGGGCCTCGCTCCTCTGCCAACCGTCAACAACGCCGAATCGGCGTATATTAAATTACGCAAATAACTTAATAAATTCACAACAAAGCCTATCTACCCAAGAAATACATATCCTCCAGTATTCTTGGGTTAACAATAACATCCTAAAGTCGCCATAGCAATAGCGATAAACAAGAAATAAACAAAATGGCGAACCCAAACTACAGCGTACCGGCACTCGAACGGTAACGCTAATAATTACTTAATAAATTCGCCAAATTAATATAACTTGCACCAAAGACTCCACAGGTCTTAATAAACACCCCTGTATTCCCAGTACTGTCGAAATACAAAGTTATTTGTCGATAACGACACTCAAGAAAATAAACAAATTGGCGAACCCACTCCAACTTGCCAACTAGCGTACCGGCACACAACTCGGTTAAACGCTAACTATTACTTTAATAAATTCGCCAATTTAATATAACTTTGACCAAATATTGCACAGGTCTTAATAAACAATCCTGTGAAAAATATAATCCAACTTACTTCGAATAACGTAGTTAATTGTCGATAAAGACCGCTGTCACCTCGCACACGTCTTCACAGTGCGAGATCCATATGCTAATTGCTGGTTCCTGACGTGCTTCCTTCTCCCTAGCCTGAAGCTAGCCTGAGGCGTAGTACCGAGGTAAAATATATATATATATATATATATATATACATAGATTAATTATCTGAGTACTTACGGAGTACAGTTGACGCATAATTGGTGTTTCACCAAGTTCGAGGACTCGGCTATTTGTAGGACAGTGAGAGGTAGGCATACCCCGAATCCAGCACCCTTTACCTAACCTTACGCGAAAGTATGCCTCCAACAATTGGCGAAAGATTAATATGTAGCACAATAGTAATCTTCCAGTCCAGTAAGAACATCACCTTTCCCTGGTTTGGGTGGGACTGTCCTACAAATAGCCAAGTCCTCGAACTCGGTGAAACACCAATTATGCCTCAACTGTACTACCTAAGTACTTGCATAATTAATCTATTTCACCTCATTCTCGTACTCCTGGCTAATTATAGAACAGTGAGAGGTTTACATAGAAATAATATTAATTACTAACTTGAGCTAATTTATTTATTTATCCGACAACTTTTAATGCCTAAGCAAGGTTGTAGCCATATTGATCTTCTCCACTCTTTTGTTATAATGTCTAGCAAAAGCAATGGAAGACTTCCAACCTGCATTCTTAAGAATAGTGTAATAGGAACACCTAGGTTCCTTGCATTGGAAGCAACTGCCCCTCTCGTGTAGTGGGCCCCAAACTGGGAAGTGTCTATTCCTGTTAATTTGAGCACTCTGAGTGTCCATCTCGTTAGTGTGTCTCTAGAAATAGGTCCATGAGGCCTAATAAGCTCAGCAACAACTGTTTGCTTTTCCTCATTTTCTCAGTACGAACAATCTAATATTTAATAGCTGTAACTACACACAACTTCCTATCTTCAGAAAAGCAGTTAATGTCACTGAGGACAATGGGTCTCCTGTCCTGTTTGATTTCAAAAGTTTTTGAGGTGGAAAATTGCCTCTTCTCTTGACAACTGCAGTCTATCAATGCTCAAAGCTAATACTGTTTGGCCTCTGTGACCTGTAATTAAGACGATCAGCAGAGCCACCTTAAACCCTAGATCTCTGACATTTAAATGCGTATTGTCAGGCCAAGACTTAAAGTTTAAATACTAAAGAAGCGTCCCAAAATCTCGCTTAAATAGGCTTCGAGGGATTTCTCTCAAATACCGATTTGAGAGAAATCCTACAAACTGATTAGTTTGTAGGATTTCGTAAGTGACGACCTAGTTGCGCCAGTCTCAGTTACTACATGTAACTGAGACTGGCGCAATTCTTAATGTACATAGAATGTTACATCATTTTAACAAGCTTGTAACAACAAGCTTGTTAAAATGATGTGTCTATTCATAGACACATCATTTTGATTTGTCTATGAATAGACACATCCAATTTGACAGCCTAAATGTTTAGGCTGTCTCTATCGTTGTAGCTTCATAGCTGACCCAGTCTTGCATTGAGCTCAAGGTCAATGATCGGTGGGGCAGCTCCGCCCTGGCCCGAGGCCGGAGAGCGGTCTAGGTTGTTCCGTTCCATTTGACCGATCTTGTCATGGTTGACGCCCCCTCCTCAGGCGATTGCGTAGCCGATTCGCAAACCGGCTATACGCGACTGTCGGTCTGCTATCGTATAATGAGGGGCGTATTAGCCAAAGCCAATAAACTATTCGCTACAATGCATCTCTGACTCATGACAGTGCTAACCAAAATACTCCACAATTAAACCAGAATAGTATTTTGGACCATAGAGACACAAAGCTATGTAAATCTATAGGAGGCGCCTACACTCGTTGTCAGTTGTCAGCTGACCAGGGAGGCATTTACTCCCTGAAAATTGGATGGATTGATTGATTGATGGTTTCTTTACGCCGTGTCGGCAGCATAAGGTGGGGGGGGGGGGGCTATGGAGGAGCAGTAGGATAGTAGTAGGATAATAGTCTGATGACACCGGCGTCGGTTGACGACCCCTTGCTGTCTTGAGTCACCACGTGATGCAGGCCAGTGTACTATGAACTGAGCCTGTGTAGTACTCCCCTGAAGCAGAATCTTCCCCAGCGACAACCTCACTATGTCACCAACAATTTAGGATAAACTACCGAATAGTAATTTGCTATCTGTAAAACTACACCTTAAAAAGGTTGCCAACAATTTGGACTTTTAATAATGTCAATAATCTAATGCTATGAAGTAGTAGTCTTGTGACACCGGCGTCGGTTGACGCCCCTTCTTGTCTTGTGACTCACCACATAATGTGGGCCAGTGTCGTGTAAACTGCCGAGTCGTACATACGTCCAATAAATTGGACTATTCCCAGAAACAAAATGCAATGCTATGAATTAGTAGTCTTGTGACACCATCGTAGGTTGACGCCCCTTATCTGTCTTGTGACTGCTAAAACTCTCCAAAATTCGTAACCCATGCGTGGGCAGCTCCGCCATGGTCCGAGGCCGGTGCATCATCTAGAAGGTACCGTTTCTACTATTCACACAAACAAAATGCAATGCTATGAATTAGTAGTCATGTGACACCGGCGTCGGTTGACACTCCTTATCTGTCTTGTGACACTGCTAAAACTGTCAAAAATCCGAACACATACGTGGTCGGCTCCATCCTGGTTCGAGGCCAGTGCACGGTCTAGAAAGTTCCGTTCCGGTTGACCACCCGTGTGCATCCAGTCGAATTATACTGTAAGCAACATTTTTGTCAGAGATTCTTGGAATCCTAGCTAACCCATAACATAGATTTAGTCAGTGGAAAAGTACCGCTGTGCGACCAGTCCAAGTAGTATTCTTTATGAGCCCAAGTTATACATAGTTGTACACACTACTGTCCCGGTGCAGTGAGTTGAAGCATGTTTCTACTTGAGACAAGTAACCTTGTTTTAAACAGTCAATT
This sequence comes from Branchipolynoe longqiensis, assembly GCA_030323885.1. Lineage (NCBI taxonomy): Eukaryota > Metazoa > Annelida > Polychaeta > Phyllodocida > Polynoidae > Branchipolynoe > Branchipolynoe longqiensis. The sequence continues at coordinate 23,356,731 of CM059194.1, forward strand.
ACAAGCTTGTTAAAATGATGTAACGATTTAATCCCCTCGCCTCCCTACATATTTCTATTTGTGAAAGGCGACCTACCTTAGATACGGGACAGCCGAATGAGTTGAGCGTCCATCTCCTGTTTTGGGAGAGTGGGGGGATCCGAACCCATTGGAACGTGGGTTGAACCCTCGTCGAGTCAAACCAATGACTTAAAAGTTGATACTTGTCGATTCATAGCCAGGCACTCGGCATTATTAGGACAGGGCAAGGACAGGTGTGTTCAGTGTCAGGATAATGTGACTGAATGGGATATCAGGTCATGGTGCTGGTGGTCTGGTCTCCCAGTGGTGCAGCATTATAAAGTTGCCATGAGTGCACTGTCACAAGTCGGTACCTGCACATTATCCTGACACTGAACCAACCAGTTCTTGGCCCTATCCTAATAATGCCGAGTGCCTAGCTAGGAAGTGACAATTGTCAATTTCTAAGTCATCAGTTTGACTCGACCAGGGTTCAAACCTGTGGGTCCGAATCCTACGATCTCCCAAAATGGGACACGAACCCTCAACTCATTCGGCCATCTCGGCTGGACCAGACGTAGAATACTCGCATAACACACTATACACTCCGGGTAACTGTACAGTTTGGCTACGTACACAATGGAGAGAAAAAAAATCAGGTGATGGGTCGGACACTTTATTTTGCGTCTTGGCAAAGCACAAATACAGGCTTAGGGGTTATAAAAGTATAAAATCAGGTAGAAAGTTAATAGATTGCCGCGCTCGGAACTAGCCGTTGGTGGCGCTAGCATAGGCAATACGGCTGGCCAGCCATTGGACATAATAACTGGCGAATATACATAATACCAAGTGCGCCATAATAATAATAATCAAGGGTACATAGACTCTGCCTATTTATATCCGCATAATAGATTATACATCAAGTAATGGCGTTCTCTGTGGCAGAGTGGTTAGAGTGTCTGACTTTTTTCTAGGTCAGACTCCTAATATGAGGGTCGGCGGTTCGATTCCCCGTGTCCCCAGCTCTGACAATTTGGATTTCCACCGCTGTGTATAACTTACAGCGTCATCAAAGGCCGGTTGCTCTCATACCACGTCTATGTGGTGTGGGAGGTTAAAAATCCCTTGGGTCGGTAAACGTGTAGGCTCGGGCTTTCTATCGACCAGCAGTGGAATGAGGAAGACCAGTCGTCTATGACTGAAATTTCCCCTGCTTAAACAACTAATGGACCAAAAAAAAAAATGCAAGTTAAACTTTGTGGAATGATTCACACATGCACTCGGTTGTGAACTTGTATTGAGCATGCTCACCTGTGTATCCGCGGGGCACAATGCGAACCATTGGCATTGTTTCCGAAGACAGGGACACCTGAGTGAAGCCCATGTCCCTCGCCAGTTTAGCCACTTCCTCCTCATGACCCGAGAACCTGGCAAAGCAAAAGAAGAGGATGTATGTGTGTGTTGGGGGTGGGGGGGGGGGGGTGTGATCTATAGTAGACGCATCCCAATCTGCCAATTGAAATATCTTTTGAGAATTTAAACTTTGTACATAATTTCCGTAAGTCAGAGGAAAGATTTGCGAGAATTATATATGGTGGTATTTAATTTTTTTCTATGGATTATTGATGTGTATGTGGGTGTTGGTGAGTGTGTGCATGTAGGTGTGTGTGTGTGCGTGAAGTGTGTGGAGGTGTTGGTGAATGAATGTGTGGATGTAGGTGGTGGCGAGTGTGTGAGTGTATTAGGTTATTATGTCAGTATGTATCTGCAGGTGTTAAGTTGGTTGCTGCTGTTTTACGTCCTGGCAACATCTAAGTTCATATCAGGACGGGTGCCGCCTTGTGACAGTGCACACTCATGGTGACTTTATAGTGCTGCCCCACTGGGAGACCAGGCCACCAGCACCATGACCTGATATCCCACTCGATCACATTATCTGACAGTGAGCCAACGAGTCCTTGCCCTATCCTAATTATGCCGAGCACCTGACTAGGAAGCGACAAGCATCAATTTTAAGTCATCAGTTTGACTGGACCAGGGTTCGAATCCATGGGTTCGAATCACACGATCTAACAAAACGGAAGACAGGCGCTCAACTCATTCGGCCATCCCATCTGGTCATGCACAGGTGTTGATGTGTGCGTGTGCGTGGACGTGTGCGTGTGCGTGGACATGTGTATGGGTGTTGGAAAGTGTGTATATGTAGATACATAGGGGTATGCATGCGTAGGGCACCCCGGAGATTGTAATAATTAAATAAATAATTTCTAATTATTATTAAATTACTTTACAATGTCATTGAGTTGAAGCATAAGTTCAGATAAGACACTGAGATTTACAAGATTAGACAAAGGATTTTCCTTTATTATTAAATTCCAATAAAATGCTACTGTTATGTATCAAGGTAAATAAATCACCCTGGGATAAAATAATTAAAGGATTTTTAACTATTATTAATTTATTGTAAAATGTTATTGGTATGTATCGACATAGGCAGGGCATCTCAGAGATGAAGTAATTAGATAAAGGATTATTAATTATTATTCAATTTAAATGAAAAAAAGGAATGAGGAATGCTTGTTTTATTTAACGACGCCTTTAGAACATAATGATTTTTATCATCGGCTATTGGACTTCAAACATACGGTCATTCTGACATATTTCTTTGGCGGAAACCTGCTTCCGCCACATAGGCTACTCTTTACAGTTGTTGACCACTGGTTGGAACGGAAAATAGCCCAAGCTGCAAATGGGCCACTGAGCAGGATCGATCGGATGACCCACACCTTCACAGGTGGACACTCTACCGCCTGAGCTACGTCCCGCTCCCTTTCAATTTAAATGAAATGCTGTTGCTGTAAATACGCACGTGTATGAGTGCATGAGTGCCACTGCCAGACTGCGAATACCCTTCTCTCGCAATGGCTGAAGGTCCTTTCGGAGCTGAACCAGGTTAACAGGTGTCCATTCTTTTAACTGAAATTACAGCACATGCTTTGTTAATTTACAAGAGCATTCAAGGTTTATACACAAACAACTTAGCACACGGGACTGGTCTATGCTCATGGGTAATTACAGGAATATAGTTACACATAGTACACAATGTTACAGGGACATAAAACATAGTACTGGTCTACTCTCATGGGTCAGTTACAGGAATATAGTTACACAAAGTTACAGGGACATAGTTAGCACACGGTGCTGGTTTACTCTCATGGGTCAGTTACAGGAATATAGTTACACATAGTTACACAAAGTTACAGAGACATAGTTAGCACGCGGGACTGGTTTACTCGCGTGGGTCAGTTACAGGAATATAGTTACACAAAGTTACAGGGACATAGTTAGCACACAGTACTGGTTTACTCTCATGGGTCAGTTACAGGAATATAGTTACACATAGTTACACAAAGTTACAGAGACATAGTTAGCGCATGGTACTGGTTTACTCGCGTGGGTCAGTTACAGGAATATAGTTACACAAAGTTACAGGGACATAGTTAGCACACGGTACTGGTTTACTCTCATGGGTCAGTTACAGGAATATAGTTACACATAGTTACACAAAGTTACAGAGACATAGTTAGCGCATGGTACTGGTTTACTCTCATGGGTCAGTTACAGGAATATAGTTACACAAAGTTACAGGGACATAGTTAGCACACGGTACTGGTTTACTCTCATGGGTCAGTTACAGGAATATAGTTACACATAGTTACACAAAGTTACGGAGACATAGTTAGCGCATGGTACTGGTTTACTCTCATGGGTCAGTTACAGGAATATAGTTACACATAGTTACACAAAGTTACGGAGACATAGTTAGCGCATGGTACTGGTTTACTCTCATGGGTCAGTTACAGGAATATAGTTACACAAAGTTACAGGGAGATAGTTATCACACGGTACTGGTTTACTCTCATGGGTCAGTTACAGGAATAGTTACACATGGTTACACAAAGTTACAGGGACATAGTTAGTACACGGTACTGGTTTACTCCCATGGGTCAGCTATAGGAATATAGTTACACATGGTTACGCAAAGTTACGGGGACATAGTTAGCACACGGTACTGCTTTACTCTCATGGGTCAGTTACAGGAATGAAGTTACACATAGTCATAGGAACATAGTTAGACAAAGTTACAGGGAAACAGTTAGCACACAGTACTGGTCTATGCCCGTGTGTCAGCTACAAGAACATAGTTACACATACTTACGCATAATTACACATAGCTACAGGGACACATATTACTGGTCTACTCTCATGGGTTAGTTACAGGAACATAGTTACACATAGTTACTGTCTCACCAAAGTTATCCCGTTAAAATAAAAGTTACAAAGTGAAGTCAAGTAGATTATAATGATCAACCGAATATATTTATCTATAAAAAACACAAAGGACTATGCAACTTTAACTATCAGGGATGAAAGTGGTCTCCGTAAAAAAACGCGGAAATCAAGCCAAAATATTGCACCCATGGCAAATTTCCGCGAAAAAGCGCATTTCCTCCCATAGGATTAGCACTGTTAGGAAATCATGCAAAAATGCTGGAAGTCAGGTTTCAATTATCTTTGTTGTGATTGTATTATCGCCCATGCTTAACTCTTTTTTTTATGTTTAGGTTTTATGTTCTAGTAGCATTTAAGGTCATATAAGAACTGGATTCAAACGAACCAATCGTTGTTATATACATCCTGATTCCTTGTCATTTTAACATTAATCGGTAAAGATTAAAACAATCTCGGAAATCCGCGAAATCGCGGAGATCTTTCAACCCTGAACTATATCACTGTCATGTGAGTGCAGGACCCCCCCCGTCGTTCTCAATGAAAGAAATTGGTTACCATACCCGTTCACCGGTTGTGCCAGTGATTATGGGTCCTTCATGGTTGAGTGCACACGAGTCCTGCTCCAGAACGAACCGTTCCTCTACCTCCACCACCTCCTCATACAACACATCCGGGGTCAGAACCTCCTGAGGATACGAAGAGCGAATAGAAATGGTATAGAAACAGGGATGAAAGTGGGTCTCCGGCAAAGAAAAAAAAGTGGTTGATTGATTGATGGTTTCTTTATGCCGTGTCGGTAGTGTGAAAGTACAACATCTGAACACTTTGACTTCTGGATACTGAATGGTTTATTCCCGTCCAGGGCTCACTGAACCGCCGGCTAAACTTTCCATGACGTCATCTCATTTAGATACTCCTTTGTCTCACTCACTGTCTAGAACATCATGCATCTCATTAGCATATATAACCCACGTCGTCTGGACGTCTATTACGCATATACCACAGGTAGCATAAGCCATATATATTCACGGTGACAATTGTTTGTTTGTTATTCAACCATCGCGTTTGCATTGAATGCAAAAGCATACAATCAAGTATGTGCCAATACACACTTATGTAATTAATAAGCTCATAATTATATAATTTGTGGCCAAGGGAAATACAATTTTCGATAACAACATTTAAAGGTTTTATTATTACTATTATTATTAAAAAGCGGAAATGTATATATGCCTTGATACCAGATCTACGGAGTAGTGAATGTACTGCAGAAGAAAACCATGAAACTATACATGCATCTTTCTCTTCAGACAATAACGTCTGATTATATTAGAAGAGAATATTTAACGTGCAAAGACATTAAAATGGGTGATAAGACATATTAATAACAAGTATAATTATCAATGATTAATTATAATACCAGTTTGATTTATCAATTGCTCACGTGTCAATTGTGTGGTAAATAATACAAGTTAAATGTCAATGTCTTTTTGTCGTAATTTGATCAATGTTTTTTTATTTGTTGTGTTATGTTTTGATTGGCTCGGCCAATCATTCAGCAGGTGTGGGTGGGTGGGTGAATAAGGGGTTTGTAGATGTGGTCTGTTGGAGAGGCTGTTGCAGACTGACCACCAGATGAGGTGGAGTCATGGGCTCCAGATTGTGCTGTGATATGATTGGTTGTTTGGTGTGGAGGTGTGTATCCGAGTTGGGATTGGGATTGGTTAGCATGGGGCGGGAGGGAGGTGTAGAGTGTCTGTGTGGAAGCCCCCTCCCCTGCCAGTTGGTTCCCATGGAGCCCCCCACCCCCCACCCCGACCCGCGCTGGCAGGGGGTGTGGTGGGGTGGCGCGTGTCAGCTTCGCAGTCCTTGCGCCCAGCAATGAGCCCGAATGAGCGTCCCCACTCATTCCAGACCAATATCGATTTTTAACAAATTATTTCAAATAGATTAAAACATTATTTCAAGTATTTGATTTTAACAAATTTATTTCATATACTAGATTTTTCTAAATCATTTAAATAATTGAAAAGAACAATCTTGTTGAATAAAACTTACCAGATCGAATATCTTAGGCCTTGACTGGTTGCCAATGTGCAGCAGGTCTCTGTAACCCTTGGTGATGACCAGGGCCATTGGCTCTCCTTTCCGCTCCAGCAACGAGTTTGTTGCCACAGTCGTCCCCATCCGGATCCATTCAATTTCTTCCGGCGACACCGGAGATGAGGCTGGGTGAGGCCGGCCTGTGTTCTGTAATTTGAAAGGGAAAAAATTATATTGTGTCTTTCATTAAAGTTGCATAGTCCGATGGTTTTAAGTTTCTGACGTCTTTCTGAGATAAACATATTAAATTGATCGTCATAATTAACTTTAATTTAAAATGGCTAACTTTTGAGATATTTGAAGTGAAAACATGCTAAATTAATTTTGGCAAGCACGCCAACAATCTGACACCATGGGTTTCTGCTGTAACAGGTTCTTCTAAATTGCTTCAGTATTCCCTTCTGTGTGGCGACAAATGTTCCCAGTACACCAGTACCTAAGTTGGATATGTAGATTCAAATCTAGATAATTGTTTTGGTTTTATAAATTTGATGTTTTCATTGGACTATGCAGCTTTAACTGTGGTGACTGGATGAAATCGGTGTTTCCAACCTGGAAATATGATTCACCCAGAAGGATAGCACTTGATACATTAAATACATGACTTCTGATACTCTCAAATGGGTGAAGCCAGAAGAAAGAATACCATGTTTTATGTAAGATACATTTTTTTTTTTAACTTTTAGTATTTTCTTATAATACCAGGTTTTCTGAATTAGGGTTGTATTTTATTTTTCAGTATTTTCTTCTAATAACACGTTTTGTGCAATACACGTTTTCCGCAACGCATACGCAGAGTGTAATCCAGACTGGACTTGTGGGTCAGAGTCTGTGGAGAGACAATTGAGGCTCTGTTAACACTGGCTTCATATTGAGCAACTGACACATTCTTTTCGGCACAAATGTGGATTTATAGAGAAAACATATCTACCATTTTTTAATAATTATTTGATAATTATAGCTGTATCCTATTGATTGATTGAAAAGCTCGATCGTTAGTGTAAAACAACAAAGTGACACACTGTCGACCCACAACACAAGTGTCGTTGCCTATCACCAGGGGCCGTATGCAGGAGTCAGTGTTAGCGGGATTTGGGGTTAGAGCCTGTTACCGTTTAGCTATCACCGATGTCGGGAACTGTGTCAAGTCGTATGCAGGAGCGCATAACACTTTCATTAGAGCTAAACGTGAATTTATTTATAGATTTGGGAAATCCCTCTGCGTTTGGAGCCAGATATTAGGCTCAAATCTACAGAATGCGATCATATTTAACAGAATTACATACGCAATAAGTGAAATTTGATCAATTTAACCCTAAATTCGAAGCGTTATTAAGGCTACTGCCGCATTGGCGGCGATATTAATACTTATATTTTCGAATCGACGAACATAATGTAAACAAATCGCCGCCGTCACCGCATCGACGTCGCGTTCCATACTGGCGGCGGCGGCCGTTTGTTTACTGTACGTTCGTCGATTCGAACATATAAATATTAATATCGCCGCCAATACGGCGGTAGCCTTAATAATGCTTCGAATTTAGGGTTAATTTCCTCAAATTTCACTTATTACGTATTTAATTCTGTTAAATATGATCGCATTGAATAGATTTGGGCCTAATAAACTCGCTAAACCTGATATTTTTTAGGGGTAAGGTAACACCTGTTAAGCTTTTGGTGTTAGGCCTAACACTGACTCGTGCATACCATTTTTTCACAGCTAAACCGGAATTCCCGCCAAACCCCGTTTTGCTTCGCTAACACTGACTCCTGCATACGCCCCAGGGCCCGTATGCATGGAGAGGTGCTAGCGGCGTGTGGTGTTATACCTCTAACTCCGGGTACCTATCTCCGGTTATCGGCGTCGTCGAGAACTATGTCACGCCGTATGCATGGAGGCCTACACGGGTTGAGTTAGCTAAACGTGAATCTATTTATACATTTGGGAAATCCCTCGATTTGACAATATTAAAAACGCCGCCAATGCTGTGGCTACATTAATATCGGTTCGAATTTAGGGTTAAATTGATAAGATTTCACTTATTGCGTATGTAATTCTGTAAATATGACAGCATTTAATAGATTTGGGCGTAAGAAATTCCCGCCGATTCGGCGGCGACGGCGGTGGCCATTTTTACGTGACGTCGACAAGCGGCGGCGATTTGTTTACTTTACGTTCGTCGATTCGAAAATCTAACTACTAATATCGCCGCCGTTACGGCCGCAGCAGTAATATTGCTTCGAATTTAGGGTTAAATTGCTGAAATTTCACTTATTGCGTATGTAATTCTGTTAAATATGATAGCATTGAGTAGATTTGGGTTCCATCCTGACACTAACCTAACACTAACACCGCTGTAAACCAGCTATGAGCAGGTGTTAGAATCTCCGACTTTAAACGCGTGCTGTTTGTCTAACACTGCTCCATGCATACCGACTTTTTGGCGCTAAACCAGAAATCCTGCCATAAACGCGTTTTGGGTTGATAACACCGCTCCATGCATACGGCCCCAGGTGTCATACTAGTCATGGAAATCGTGTATAGGATTATATTTAACCTTCCAGTAATTTGTTCTCTTCTCATCAAATGGTTCCTAATTTATTTAGCAGTGTTCATTAAAAAAAATTGTCAACGGCCTACCAGCTTCAATTTGAAACTGAGCTAAACAAACCAGTCCTTACCCTGGGCCTATCCTAGTAATGTCAAGTAGTGACAAGTAACAATTTTGTATGTCATTGGTTCGACTCGGTCGTGGTTCGAACCCCTGACCTTCCACACAGGAAGCCAGCGCTGTTACCGATTTGGTCACTATGTCTGGTCTGCCAATATGAAGTAGGGGTTATATATATAGAATCCACATGTTTTCTCAGTTACCATAAAAGGACCACTATTGAGATTTGTTTGCGCTTTAGATTGGAAAGGAAATCTTGCGTGCTATTTACATAAAAACAGTGTTGACCCAAGGCCATCAGCTGAATGACAGGTTTACAGTACCTGCTAGAAACTGGATATGGATATGACACAAGTAGTCTTCAACTACACGATAAGATAGCTATTTGGCAATGGGACATTAAAGTTCAACTTATATAAATCATGCTGTACCATACCACCATTTTCAGGTCATGCAACCCGATACTCCTGTTCGTATATCAAATACTTCTACCCATATATATATGGTATATGAGGAGTATATGGTGCGTGACCTAAAAATGGTGGCATGGTACATGATCCCATGGTCTACCAACACGGGAGACGGATGCTCTAATGGAGCAGTCACACTACGACGTGTTGGCCCGGCGTTGGACAACGCGTGCCAACGTGTTGTGTTTTTGGTCGAAACGTCGGAACCCGTCGGAACGCGCCGGCAACGCGTTGCCGGCGCGTCGGTACACGTCGGTACACTATGATTGACAGGTCGCTTTGATACAACGCGTCGGCGCGCGTCGCCCAGCGCCGAAAGTTTTGTGCTTGCACAAAACTTTCGGCGCTGTCCGACGTGTTGCGTTACGCATTACGGGCGCGTTAGCAGACCGTCGAAACGCGTTACCAGCGCGTTGGCGGCCCGCTCGTAGCACGTTGAAAAAAGTCCTGGAAATTTCCCACAAATGCCACCTGTGCGTCAACGCGTCGGTAACGTGTTGCTGGCGCATGTGGACGTGCTGATGGCATGTTTCGACGTGTTGCTGGCGCGTGTCGACGTGTTACTGGCGCGTCCACGGCGGTGCGCCGGCGTTCTGTGAACGTGTCGTCAGATTTACTGCTATGGCCTTACCAAAGCACCCGATTCTTACACCCGTTCGTCAAACGCCTTTCCCACGCACACAACGCGCTGATAACGCGCCGGCAATGCGCCGACAACGCGTCCGCAACACGTTGACAACGCGCTGGCAACCCCCGTGGGAACCGGACGAAATTGGGTCAAGCGGCATTGTTTTTTTTCTCCACCGGCGGAACACGTTGGCGGCGCGCCAACAACGCGCCAGCAACACGCTCCCAACACGTCAAGTTTTCTCAAAACACGCCGAAAAGTTTGACGTTTCTCGACGCGTTGAATATATTTAAGCACGTTGGCGGCACGCCGGAATACACGTCGTAGTGTGACTGCTCCATAACTCATTAGGCCATCCCGTCTGGTTCAATTTTTCAGGCACGGGCGGGTGTAAAACAAGACGTCTTGACACGTTGAGTTATGTACAGCGAGTGACTCTTTATTAGGGATCAAGGTACAACTGCCGGTGGTCATGTGACCTATGACGTAGCCCTTTGTCATCTGCTAGCATTTGGGTACTCAGCTACAGATATGTTACGTCCCTCTTTCCATACATAAATGGCAAGTAGGATTTAACGGGTAGCCCGTATTTGTTTGTTGTTGTTTTACATCCTAGCACCATCTAAGGTCATATCAGGACGGGTACCGACTTGTGACAGTGCGCACTCATGGCGACTTTAAGAGTGCTGCCCCACTGGGAGACCAGGCCACCACCACCATGACCTGATATCTCACTCAGTCACATTATCCTGACACTGAGCCAACCAGTCCTTGCCCTATCCTAATAATGCCAAGCGCCTGGCTAGGAAGCGACAAGTATCAATTTTTAAGTCATTGGTTTGACTCGATCAGGGTTCAAACCCACGATCCCATGGTCTACTAACACGGGAGACGGACGCTCTAACTCATTCGGTCATCCCGTCTGGTTACGGGTAGCCCGAGTTACATACAAGGTATACAGTGTTTCAATACATATAGTTTAAACAAGTTGCATGCAATGAGTACGGTTGGTTGTAGTCATAAGTTTAAGGCCCTGTCACACTACGACGTTTCCCCCGGTGCACCGCCAACGTGCAAGATATTTGCTAGGGCTCGAGACACATCCAACTTTTTGGCGTTGTGGGAGAAAGTTTGACGGATTGCAGCGTGCTAGTGGTGTGTTGGTGGCGCGTCCGTAACGCCCCCTCCAACCCGTCGGCGCGCGTCAGGGCGCGCCGAAAGTTTTGTGCAAGCACAAAACGATCGGGGCGACCCGACGCGCGCCGACGTGTCCATTCACACGTTGCTATCACTCAACGTGTACCGACGCGCCGGTAACATGTCCCGACGTTTCGACCAAAAAGGCAACACGTCGACGCGCGTTGAGGAGAAACGTCGTAGTGTGACAGGACCTTTCGTCACACAATCTCAAAGGTCGTAGTGTGACAGGACCTTTCGTCACACAATCTCAAAGGTCTTATACAATAAACACTTTTCAGACCCAGCAAAGACGCTTTGTATGTTCACATATATCATCCATAATGGGATCTAACACATGGCCTGTATTGGGGTGTCCTCCATTCAGTCTCTGCAAGTCTCTTTCGTGCAGTGACTTTCTATGCATTGTCCACTCCATTCTGAACATATCAGTTATCTTCCAAGGTAATTCCTATAGTATCCTTACATGTACATACATTTAAAAAATCAACTATCATTACAACAGAAGCTAGAATTAGACTTAATCCTACATGGTATCCCTGGCATGGAATACCAGTATCAGGTTTCATTGGGATCAGCTGATCCAACCTTTAATTAGGCGTGTTTGTCTAAACATATATGTACACAATACAACGTCAGGTCAAAGGTCTAGCCAGGTCGTCGGCTTAATTGGTCAGCCGTATCTTGATGCTTTGACTGTGTGCTGTGTCTTATCGGTGTCGGGTTTTGTGCCTGGTGTGTTGTGCCTGGTGTGTTGTGCGTGTGCGTGCGTGTGCGTGCGTGTGCGTGTGTGCGTGTGTGTGTGTGTGTGCGTGCGTGTGTGTGTGTGTGCGTGTGTGTGTGTGTGTTTTCGTCTGGCTCTGAGAGTGTGGTATTTTAATCAGTTGACTTCTATTTCTGTGTAGCATATTTGGTGTTTCATTCCTGATTTGATACTCTCGCCCCGTTTTCCCCATGTTTCCTGTAATCGTTCCCTTTTGCCATTGACCGTGATGACTTTTGTACTTTATTCTGTCACCTGTTTTCAATGGTTTGTGCGGCCTTCCGCATTTGTCATCATGGAGTTGTTTCTGTTTCTGTTGTATGTGCATAGTCTATTGTGATTTGCTTCCTTGTGCATGTGGTTTTAGGTTTTTATTTGTTGTTGGAATGCATGACCTCAAACACCTGCTCATCAGCAGCTGTGCTGGAGATGCGTTTAATGTAGGTATAGGTGTGTTCCTATAATTCACCATTGCTAGCTGAAAATCTAAGTTTGTTTCGTTACATTTTTTTTAGCATTAGTTTAATGGTCTGGACAAAGCATTCAACCTGCTCGTTGCTCCTCGGATATTGTGGACTTGAATAAATAGGTTTAAACTCGTAATGTCAAGCGAATTCCTCGTACTCATGGCTTTTGAATTGCGGCCCATTGTCTGACACTACTTGGCTTGGTATGCCATGATGGGCAAACATGCCTTTTAACGCCTCTATGACGCAAGCGGTAGAGGCGTTGTCTAACTTTGCTACTTCTGAATATTTAGTGTAGTACTCAACAGTTATTAAATAATGGTTGTGGTTTAGTTCAAATAAGTCTGCCCTTATTTTGTGATATGGTTTGCAGTCTATCTCGTGATTTATCAGAGGTTCTTTGTGCAGGTTTTTTCGATGGTTTTGAGATGTGTCGCACCTGTCAATTCGGTCCTCTATCTGCTTGTTCATATTGGGCCAGAATACGCATTCCATGGCTAATTGCTTGGTTTGAGTCACTCCCAGATGTGTTTCCTGCAAAATGTCTAAAACTACTCTCCTAAAATTTTCAGGTATAAGTATGTGGTTGCCTTTCATAATGAGGTCATTCTCTACTGTAAGCCCATCTTTAATGGGTACGTACTGACGCATGCGTGGTGCCGTGTGCGTATCTGTCCAACCGTTTTTAATCATGTCTCTGAGCTCACTCATTTTTTCATACCCTCATATGCTGCACTTATTCTACTTAGCAGAGTGGATGAACGTGTCTCGATCAAGGCTACGCTTAAAATGTCATCGAACAGGTTGTAGTTATCGACATTGGTAGTGTGTGCCCGGGATAGCGTGTCTGCAATAAACATCATTGATCCTTTAACATATGTTAGTGTTATGTCGTAATTTTGTAGACGCATGCCCTGCATTCTGGAAAACAATGTGTGTATCGGCTTTTGCATTGTCGCCACTAGCAGCTTATGGTATGTTTGTACCTGAACATGTTTCCCGAAAATATAGTCGTGGAAACGGTGGCACCCAAAACATATGGCTATCATTTCCTTTTCTATGATAGCGTACCCACTTTGTGCAGTGTCTAGTGCCTTCGAGGCAAGCGCAACGGGCTTACCATCCTGCATAATCATGGTGCAAGCTGGGTAGAGGCGATCTGGTCGAAGATGTGTCGTGGAAGCGCGTTAGCTTCCGAACTCGTGTCCAGCTTGAACTTGACCGTGCGCCCACACACCTTGATTGTTGAGAACCATAGTTCTGTGTCGACGCCAGTGTCCCGCTTCAGCTCACTGATGAATAGGTCCGCAATCAGCTCATTCATCTGCACCGGCTCTTGAACCGGCTCCTGGTTGTTGGAGTTGGCTTCATCAAAGGCCACTTTGTGCACCTGTGCGGGCTTGCTCCGGCATACCTTGCCGAAATGTCCAATCTTCTTGCACAGTACACAGGCCTTACATTGAGCCGGACATGAGCCATGACGGTCGTCATACCCGCAGTTCCCGCAAGCATTGCGGGAGGCTCTGGCATTGTATGTCACTCCGGATTTCTAAGATGGCGCCCAAGCTCTAGGTGTGCGAGCGTCTCATGCACCAGTGCTTGTGCCGCCAACTTTGTTCAGGAAATTCACCTCCTTCGTCTCCCTGTCTAAGACCTTGTTTTCTAGTTGATCCATGCTAAACTCACTTAACTCACAAATTTTGATGCACCGTTTCAATGTCAGGTTAGCTGTTTGGATCAATTTGTCCCATAGGTTAGTGCTCCGCACGCTGGCTATGAGGCGGTCTCGCAACAGAGAATCCTCCACCTGGCCATACTCACTTTCCTTTATCCTGTCTCGCAGGGCAGTGATGTATGTGGACATGTTTTCGCTCACCTGGCAGTGTGAGTTGAAATGATATCAGGTGATCACCAACTTTGCCTTGCCCGCACAGTGGGCTTTGAAGGCTCTGATCAGCGATTCAATTTTGTCGTCCTCACCTGGACCGAAAGTCATGTTGGCGAATATTTGTTGCGCCTCCTGGCCCGCTACATGCAAAAAGGTGCAGCATTGCACGCCTTCCGTCCGGCCTGTCACTCCTGTTACCGTGTCAAATATATTATATGCCCTTATCCAAGTTTTCCAGTTGCTGCTGGCATTGTTGGTGATTACGGGCTGACCTGGGACTTTAACCCTAATAGTGCAGAAGCCGGTGTGGCAGTAAATCGCAAACCCCTGGAAATTGCACACCCCGGGGTTTGCGATTTACTAGGAAATCACAAACCCCCCCTGGAAATTACAACCCCCCCCATGCTTTGTAGCATTTATCACCACAAGTAGGGCAGCTATAGGCATATGTTTGATTTTGAACTTCTACCAGATCTGGGGGATAAAATGGATTCAAGGAGGATCAAGATGGATTAATTGATTAGTTTTGATGTCATGCTGTCACAGCAAAGGCCTTTTTCAGTGCTATTGATGACTCATAAGAAGGCTAAGGGACCAGATCAATTTTTGTCAAAGATACTATTACTAAACTACAACATTAAGAAAAGCCAGCACAACTTCTTTAAACACTTTGAACTAACAAATATCCAATTCCCTACAAAACTATCAGTCACTTTGCACATACATAGGCTGCACATACATAGGCTGCCTCACAAGATGGATTAATTGATTATTTTTAATTTCATGCCTCTCACAGCAAGGGCAATTATTCACTGTGCACAAGAAGGCTAGGGGACCAGGTCAATTTGTTGTCAAAGATACTAGACTACATCAATAAGAAAAGCCAGAACAACTATCTGTATCATTAACATGGGGGGTCTGCGTTCTCCAGGGGGGATATGTGATTTCCTAGGAAATCGCAAACCTCCCATGACCATATATGGCATGGGGGTTTGCGATTTCCTAGGAAATCACAAGTGGGGGTTTGCGATTTACAGGGTTTGCGATTTCCTACTACACCGGCACTTATTATATTGCCGGTGTTGCAGATTCCGAGGGAGACCAGTTTGCCAGGGACACTTCCATTCAAATGCATTGTCAACGGCCGTGAGCAAATCTTCATACAGGAAAAATCAAATATCTCTAAAATTACACCACTTAGAAACAAATCGCTTCGTACACATATAGAAAACATCTTTACCATTAAGATTATATTAAATTGATAAGGTTAGGGTTCTTGGTTTCTACTAATTTTGAATAAAACTAATGTTTTTCACTGCGCGTACCGTCCAACTCAAGGCATTGTCAATGGCCGTGAGATATCTTCATACAGAAAATACAGGAAAAGTTAAATATCTCTAAAATGACACCACCTAGACACAAATCGTTTGGTACACATATCTATAGAAAACATCTTTACCAAAAACATTATATTAAATTTATAAGGTTAGTGACGATGCTGTTCGATTTTGACGCATGCGCAGAAGCAATGTGTCCCTGGCAAACTGGTGTCCCTGGCAAACTGGTATCCCTGGGAAACTGCAACACCGGCCTCCCGGGTTGGCATTGCTTGCCTCCTCTGACCGTATTCGCCACATACCTGCTCTAAGATGCGGCGGATGCCCTCTCTGGGTGCGTCTTGGTAGTTGTCTGGATCCACAGACAGAAGCTTCAACACGACTACTTTGCCATTTGGACAGCGGGCCCATATGTCCGTAAATGTGCCACCGCGGTCAATTGCAAAGCAAAACTTTTGACCAGGCATTGTGCAGTTATAAACGTGGGAACACGACGACTGAATTACTTCTTCCAATCATGTGATGGAGACTGTGTTATGAAAATTAGGGATGCATCCCAGTCTTTGCCTGGTTTTAGGGATTTGCCGCGCGTGGCGCCACTAGGTTGATCTGAGGCGCCACCAAGCGTTAGTGCCAGATACCAAAATGGAGTGTCGTCACTACCTGTTGCTCTGGATCATGGTTATATTGCACGCAGCATTATTTTTAGGTACTCACACTGGCGCTAGATAGTTACCAAAGTTTTGTATCTAATTGTTATTTCTCAATTAATTATTTACATAAAAGAGTAATATAAGCAATACAAAATTTGCTATTATTAATATGATGTGTATCAGTCATAGCATAGTATATATTCAGATCAGAAACTTATTATCAAATTATAAGCTAGAAAGGTGAGTACTTAGCGACAACATGGCCGGTATTGAGTTATTATCCGATCAGGGATTTCGTGCTGATGGCCGTCGTTCCACTGAGCTAAGGAAGATACAGTGCCGTCTTGGTGTTTTTGATCAGGCAGATGGGTCGGCCTATATAGAACAAGGCAACACGAGGGTGTTAGCTGCAGTGTATGGACCACACGAAGTAAGTGTCGCACCTAGGCCTAGTGTCGTAGTGAGGCTAGTCTAGCCCCGAGCCTAGGGCCAGGCCCTCTAGGACTAGGCTCTAGCCTAGGCTAGTCTAGGCCTAGTTAGTAGTAGTAGTAGTAGTAGTACTAGTACTAGGTACTCCAAAGTGATTTATATTTTCAACAGGTCAGTATTACATCTTATATATCTGTACAGATCTTTTAAATTGGATCTCAGTGATATAAAAATCATTTAGATCGATTGAATAGCTGCAAAGTTATGAGTGTTTAAAGATTGATTTTTTTGCCCCGATTTGTGCACATTTCCAAATTAGCCAAATCTTGGATTTTAGGGTCCCACCTGGAAGCTATTTTGCATATGATCTGTCCAATATTAAAGAATCTCACTCTCTATAGTACAAATAAGAAGCTCAATTTTTTACAGACCATCACTGTTAGTATTCTTTCTGAAATTTCATGTCAAACTTGCTAAATTCCTTAATTTCCAGCAACCACCAATAATAAATTCAGTAAAATATAGAAAAATAGCATAACTCCCATTCTAATTGTCCTATCACAGCAGTATTTATACCAAAATAACCAGAATCAAAAGCTCTACATGATGACATAATTTTCTAACTGATCAGAGAAAGAAAGACAACATTCAATTTTAGGCATCGCGAGCTGACAATAAAATTAAGAAAAATAGCATAACTCCCATTCTAATTGTCCGATCACTGCACTCTTTATACCAAAATAACCAGAATTAAAAGCTCTACATGATGACATCATTTTCTAACTGATCAGAGAAAGAAAGACAACATTCATGTTTAAGCATCGCGAGCTGACAATAGCCAAATTCTTGCAGCAGTCACTTCTCAGACCACGCTTGATGCACATGATATAAATCTCAACCAAATATTGTTCTGGTTAGGTAGAGGAAGACTTAAGCTTTCTGATGATATCATTTTCAAAACGATCCTGATCAATTTTCAAGGAGTATTAATGTCTTAATGTTTTCACTCCTTCAGTTCAATCAAATTTCCCACTCAGAAACACTCATGCTTGATATGCTAATGAAGCCTAGATTCTTGTCTATCTTTTATTGGTGGTTATTTTTAGCTCAGGTCAATGTACTCACCAAGCCATCAAGTTTAGGGAAGGGAGTAGCTCAGACTGCATGAAAACAAAATCAGCGAGCATGCTCAGAGCTGCCGATGGTACCCACCAACAAGTGTCCATTGACTGTGATTTATTTCATAATGATGATTAAAAATCAGACACCCTAAAAGGCAAAAGAACAAGCTTTAATTTGATATAACTTTTATTTCAAACCAAGCAGAATTAGTGGAGATACAAGCCTTTTTAAAACGGTTAAAATAGGTCAAATTTCGCGCTGCGGACACCGTAATCGCCGACTTTGGAGTACCTACTAGTACCACTACTTACTTAAGTTACTAGTCTAGTGCGTCGTACAGTGACAGTGTCAGTGACTACCACTCTCTTAGTCTTAGTTTAGCCTAAGCCTAATGCCTTAGCCTTAGATTTGTTTGTTTGTTGTTGTTTTACGTCCTAGCAACATCTAAGGTCATATCAGGACGGGTACCGACTTGTGACAGTGCGCACTCATGGCGACTTTATAGTGCTGTCCCACTGGGAAACCAGGCCGCCGGCACCATGACCTGGTATCCCACTCAGTCACATTATCCTGACACTGAGCACACCAGTCCTTGCCCTATCCTAATAATGCCGAGCGCCTGGCTAGGAAGTGACAAGTATCACTTTTAAAGTCATTGGTTTGACTCGACCGGGACTCGAACCCACTACCCCACGATCTACCAGCACGGGAGACGGACGCTCTAACTCATTCAGCCATCCCGTCTGGTCTTTAGCCTTAGAAGTTAGGGCGTATTCGATTAATCAACTCAGGTCACCCGAGCCACTTTTTGGCGCAGACCCACATCCTACAGACTCGGGTTGAATAAATGAATACGCTTCTCCAAGCTCGGGGTGGAAAAAAATGGTGGCTTAATCCAAAACTTTTTTCTTTTTTTTTAAATAACCGATATAACTACAGCAAAATAGGATTTAAAGTATTTTATGATTGCATAGTTCAGTTATATTTCCATTTCATTAATCTGGGTTATCACCAAAAAAAACATGTAGGACTGGATGTCACTGGTACTCGTAGCTGTTATCCTACAGGACGGTACCCGCGTAAATGTGATGTCATCGTTCCTAGCCACCACCAGCCAAGACGTGGGTTACTGGGGTCGGGAATTTTTGCACACGGCACATGTATTTGTTGACTCCACTCATGGTGTTCGACTTGAAATTCTAGCAAATCGGGTAACCCAAGTCGCCCCGGTCGTGTTAATCGAATACGGCCCAACTCCCAAGTGACTCAGACTCTATACGAAGTTAGTACTAGACTA
Source organism: Branchipolynoe longqiensis (assembly GCA_030323885.1). Classification (NCBI taxonomy): domain Eukaryota; kingdom Metazoa; phylum Annelida; class Polychaeta; order Phyllodocida; family Polynoidae; genus Branchipolynoe; species Branchipolynoe longqiensis. Next base: position 23,376,050 of record CM059194.1, read on the forward strand.
CTACCGTAGTACTACTAGACTTGTCTAGATAAAAGATTCACCCCATACTTATGGTACTACAGTAGCCTGAGTAGAGTAAGAGGTGGGTCTTTTATCTAGATCTAGTTTAGTTTGGAGTGCGGTATTGCCTAGGCTATTGGTTAAGGTATAGATTAATAGACTTTAAAAGTTTAAAGCTGCATAATCCGATGAAGCATCGAATTTTCAAAACCAAACCAATTATCTAATTTTGATTTTACATATCTAACTTAGATACTAATGCACTTATTAAGCATGTATTGTTGTGTAGAAGGCAATACTGAGTCAATTTAACAGAACCTGTTAATGCAGAAGTCTAATGTGTCAGAGTTTTGGCAAGCTTGCCAAAACTAATTTTCCATGTTTGCGCTCAAAATATCTCAAAACTTTACCATTTAAAATAAAAGTAACTTTGAACTAATGTAAAGTAGATACTAGTGATCGATCTAATATATCTATCTCAGAAAAAATACAGAAATTCAAAACCATCGGACTATGCAACTTTAATGACACCATTAAATCGATGCAAGCAAAAACTGCTCTTTTCAAAGACTACGGCCCGTTAAAGTTGCCTTGTCCAATGGTTTTGAGTTTCTGTAATTTTTCCGAGATAAATATATTAAATTGATTGCTATAAACCTACCTTATTTTAGTTTGAAGTAACTTTTTTTATGGCTAACCTTTTAGATATTTGAAGTGTAAACATGTAAAATTACTTTTGGCAAGCACACCAAAACTTTGACATCCTAGGCTTCTGCAGTAACAGGTTTGATTAAATTAGCTCGGTATTCCCTTCTATAACCTCGTTCACACACACACACACCTTAAAGCTTGTGTGTGAATGCTGCGCTAAATCGATTTAGCATTAAGTCGACTCAACTAGTTCACTTCATGTAAACCAGTTCTTGGGGTGGATTAGTTGAACCAATTTAGCCTAAATTGGCTCACGTTGCACATCTGAACGCAGTGCTAAATCGGTTTTGTTAGTGTGGCTTAACTAAATCGATTGAACGAATTACGTGTGAACACAGCTTATGTGGCAAGGAATGCTTAATCATTATCTAAGTTAGATATGTACAATAAAAGTTTGCTAATTGCTTTGTTTTGGAAAATGTTATAAATGCTTAAGCGGACTATGGCATGTGCAGCTTTAAATAAAATATATGTTTTTCATTTCCAGGTGCGTGGATCCAAAGGTAAAGCACTGCATGACTCAGCCCTCATCAACTGTCAGTACAGCCAGGCGACGTTCAGCACGGGGGAGCGGAAGCGACGTCCCCGGGGAGACCGGAAGTCACAGGAGATGACTCAGCACCTGGAGCAAACATTCCAGGCAGCCATACAAACGCAGCTCTACCCGCGCTCCCAAATCGACATATTTGTAGAGGTATGATGAACAAGGGGGAGAGGAGGGGGGGGGGGGTGGCTGCATATAATATATGCCACGATTTGTTTCTATGTTCAGATTTTTTAAATTTAATTTAATAATTTGTTTTACCATACAATGAACAAGTCAGAGCTCTATGAAAAAAGTGACTGAGAATAGAGAGCCGATAAGTGAGGAAAGCCAGAAATGTTAGCCTCGCCAACATGTTTTGTGAAATTGGTGTCTTTATTAATTACCGAAATTAATATATTTGGGCAAATCTAGTTAATTCTATGGTATTTAAAAGATAGAAAAATGCGTAGTACACTAGAATAGGGCATTCTCTTCGATTGGCTTTCTAGTTCCTCTGGAATGTAGCAGTAAACTACCTTTTTTGTGGGTCCCTTAAGTATGAAACCTTTCTTTATTGATATTTGTTGCTGGGTGTTTTGATTTATTGTTGATGCTTGCAGGGTAAATTATCTAACATAAAATCAAGCTTTGGTATGATGTATGTTCCATAGAGCCTCTACAAGCATAGTGGAATCAGTGGACAAACCTAAGTTTTCCTCTTGTTATATTAATGTATTAATCGGCACACATTTCAGCTGTCAACAATTTGTCTTCTCTATTTCACTGCTCCTTGCAATATCCTTGTAATGCCGAGCGAAAAAGCTAGCCAATGACAAATTTATAATAGTAATAATTAAAAATTAAGTGTGTATATGTATACTGCGTCAGGTCCGGAGATTCGAACCCGTTACATTTGAATCTGGCCGAATCAAACCAATGACTTAAATTAGGTATACTTTATTACTTGTCGCCACCTATTGTCAGCAATTGAAATGTGTCCTACTTAATCAACCAATGTAATTATATATCAAAATCTCAGGGGCCTAGCTTGAGATTTTCAGGTGGTACACAGACATTTTCAGCGATGAAATAAAGTCTCATAGTACATACACGCAATTACCTAATATTTTTTTATATTAAAAAAATAATATATATATATATATATCATCTCTGGTGGTACGCAGCTGCTTACCTACATATATATGGAAGCTAAGCCCATGTATCTAATATTGAATAACCTCTGCCGCCAACAGGTGCTTCAGTCAGATGGCGGTAACTACTGTGCTAGCGTGAACGCGGCCACACTGGCAATCGTCGATGCTGGTATTCCCATGAGGGACTATGTGGTGGCCTGCTCCGCCAGCTTTGTCGACGACACTCCGATAATTGATGTGAACTACGTGGAGGAGTCATCGGGCAGTCCAGAACTGATCGTGGCCATGCTACCGAAGAGTGAGCAGATGGTGTTCTTACAGATGAACGCCCGGGTGCACGAGGACCACCTGAATAAGGTGCTGGACATGGCCATGAAAGGCTGCAAGGATGTATACGCCATAATAGACAGGAGCGTCAGGGACCACGTGTCTGAGGTGGCGGCCGATCTAGGCTGGGGAGAAACTTGATCTGCCTTAGTTTTTGTGTGTGAGTGAGTGAGTGAATGAGAGCGTGTGTGTGTGTGTGTGTGTGTGTGTGAGAGGCAGAGAGAGAGAGAGAGAGATGGGTAGAGACTTCGATTAGTATGTATGTTCCCCCCCCAAAATGACATTCATGAGGGGTAGGGTGGGGGAAGTAGGCCGAATCTTGATGTTTGTACTACACCGGAAATACCGCCTGTGAAGACATTAAACAGATTATAAAATAACCCTATTAGTTTTTAAAAAAAAGAAGTAGATAATGTTTGTTATATTTTGGCTAGACATGAAATAAATGCATGTACTCATGATAATTTGTTGTTTCTGTGGTGATTTACTAGGATTCGTATTTTATCTCTTTAATTCTAGTTCAGAATTTGCGTCCTCTCAACTATGGGCCAGATGTGAATTACTAATGCCTAATTCCCAAATCGCTTGCGGCGATCATAAGTCGCCGTATCGTAAAAACGTGCGACTGCGGTCCGGTGGCCGTACGGCGACCGCATGGTCTTTTGCTCGCCGCAAGGGTTTGCGATTTGGTTACCTTTACATTAAAGGCCTTATTACACTATGAACTATGGCATCAGCGCGTAATCAACGTTAGAAAATTTGCCAGTACGTCAGCATTTGTCTAACTTTTCAGTGGCGGGGGGTAAAAATGGGTGTATACACAATGTATACACAACGTATGCAGAACGTATCTCTGATGTATTGCTAGCATATGAGAGCGTTCATGTGCCTCGCAAAATGCTCGCATATGCTCACGGAACGCTGACCAATGTTACATACATTACTCCGTCGCTAGAAGTACAGCGTATACGTTAAATACGCTGGAGATACGGCAGGCATACGTTCGAAGTACGTAATGCATTCGTTGGCAGTACACGGACTGCTCGTTCCCACCGGCTGAACATACGGCTAACATGCACCAATGTATCCCTAACGTACGCCGATGAGCATGCACACAAAATTTTCGGAGCCTCGATGTGCGTCGACGCAAGACAACGTATACCGACGTATCCAGAACGTATATGCCGTATGCCCACCATACACATAGCGTACGTCGACGTCTTGGTCGAAAATCACATACGTTGGCGCACGTTGAGGAGATACGCCGTAGTGTGACAAGCCCTTTAGCTTTTTTTCAGAAATCGCAAGGCCATAGGCCACAACCCAGCCGTATAGTAGAGGGGGTTGTGCTCTACTATACGGCTATAGTATAGTAGAGCACGTCATATCTTGTCATATCCCCATCGTGTTAGCCTAGGTTAGGGTTAGGATAACTTTGTTTGTTCTTGTTTTACGTCCTAGCTACATTTAAGGTCATTTCAGGACGGGGTTAGGATAATGGTAAGGGTTAGGTTATACCCCAGTCACACAAGGCCTGCGTTCCCTTACGATCATTTTCCATATGTCCTCCTTATGACTCCCTTATGCACTGGCGCCGCAAGATCACCGACCTCCCGGCGACCATTTAGAAAATTTTGGACGCAAGGAGGTTGCAGCTGCTGCACTTGCAACCTCCTTGCGACCAGATTGGTTGGCGCCATTAAAAAGTGGTTGGCGACCTGAACCTGCCACGTCACCAACCCTTTGGTTGGCAAGTTGGCGGCATCAACACATGCCATGCCATACCGCGCTCATCGTGTAGTCGGCGCCAGGGTGCCGACTCCGCACTGACCTGGCCCCGACCACATTTTTGAATCAATGTATTGAGTGGGACGCTGGGAGGTTGGCCAACTTTTGGTCGTAAGGAGGTTGGCAGCAAAAGCTGGCTCTTGTGCGACTGGGGTATGAGGGTTAGGGTTGTTTCATCTTATGATTGGATCAAAGCTAGTCACGTTACTACCACCATGCTACTGATAGGGCTGTCAGACTACAACGTAAGGCACCAACATAAGCCAACGTAGGTGACCTTTCGTCATTACGTTGAGGAACGTCGAGTTACATTGTGCTGACGTTAGACTTACGTCGAGTTACGTCAGCGCACGTCAAGGTTTTGGACATGTTGAAAACTTTCGACGTGATGCTCTGACGTTCGTGTACGTTACGCTGATGTTAGTCATGCGGGATTGCTGCGTCGGCTACTTGAGAGCAACGTTGCGTTACGTCAGAGTGACGCACAGGGGGGAGGAACGTGAAGGCAGCGCTAAGACAACGTTGGGTTAATGTAACACACTGTTGGTTATACGTGTCTGTGCCGCGTACTTAACGTTGCTCTAACATTCCGCAAACGTGTCCTGACGTCATGTACGATCGTCTAGCGTGTCCGTATCGTCGCTGACGTATTGCGAACATTTTGTGAACGTGGTGTGAACATTTTGCCTTAGAGTATACAAAGGCAGTGGGAATGTACAGTCCGCGTAGTGACGGCGTATGGATAACGTGTGCCTAACATACCTCCAACGTACGTTTAGCGTAGAGCCACCGTGTCATGACATATCTAACGTGTAGGCATGTAGTTCTGGCGATCGAATAACGTATATAACGTGTCGTGAGCGTAATTACGTTGTCCTCTCTCGTTGAACCACGTTATCACTACGATTTACCAACGTTACGCTCACGTCAACTACGCGGCATTGACATCCAGAATTTGCATATTACGCCGAGAAGTTCAACGTGTAGAATTTATTTTCACGTTGTCCCTACGCTGGTGCTTACGTAGTAGTGTGACAGGGCCATAAGTGCTCTGGATACAGTCCTGACAACATTTCCCATCGGTAGTGACCGCAGAACCGTAAAATATATATATAGAATTATAGGCCTATATAATTATAATGTATACTCATACTGTATAAGAATATTATATATATCACCATACTTTTTTTTTCTTTTTGTTTTTACAATCTATATTCGCCTGTCCTAAATGTTGACAATGAATACATTGATATATGTATATCCACGCTTTCTGCTATAAACTACCCCAAAAAATATGTATTAAAAAATAGGGTAGGTCACTAAGTAGGCGACCATGCCATATGTGTTTGTAAAGACCACGAGGGCCTCTTCCGTCCTTGTCGAGGGGAGTGCTAACCGTCTCTCCTTTCTTACAACACAACTACCACTAGCCTTAAGCATTTTTATATAGCCGGTCAATCTAAAACACTACATTGGTGGTGTCTCAATGTAGCAAATAAGTAATTCGGATTAGCCTCGCTTTGTTCTTTAAGTAATTAATCTACACATCTTCATGATATGAGGATTTACTATATCAACCTGCCCAGTTAAAAATAAAAGGGAAGAATTGTCGGTAAATGAAGTAATATCTTCCCCAGTAAACGCCTTCTTCAACTTGAATAGATTCCAATGTCATGGTGGCGTCACCTGGGCATTTAGTTTACATTGTGATGCCGGTGACTCCCAGTAGGTGGCGGCACTACACCTAGACAGGTTCCAGTATTCGACATGGGACCTTTATGTTCAACTTGATAGGGCCTACTCTGAAAATGTCTGGCAGTATCCATTCATGGAACTTAGGACTATGCCAGACATTTTCAAATACACATATAGGTTTTGTTGTTGTTGAATGCAGTCTTGGGGTTAGGGTGTGCAACTTGTAATCTGGAGTTGTGGGCTCAGTTTCCCTTTGGTTCTTTACCTTTTGCACTCAACAACAAGTACGTTTCCCCCTAGATAAAAGATTCACCAGGTACTTGTAGTACACGGGTGAAGACCAGCCTTATATAAAAACGGTCGAAAAATCAGGCTAATGAAATGAGTCGTTATGAGAGCCTAATTTAACAATCTAAGAAGCAACATTTATTCTTTGTATATGTCTTCATGTTTACCCGCTACTTTTGAGTTGGAAAATATAATAAAACATATACTTTAATGCAATTTAAAAGTGAAATCGATGGCGTTCTCTGGCCGCCATCTTGTCTTTTTGCATTCTCTCCCATTTCACCAACTCTATGCTGATATAAGTAACCATTTGACACTGGTGCCAGGCATTCTACTTCTTGTTCCATACTAACGCTATTTTCGCCCGTATTTAGACTACATTGTCGTTCACCCCTGTACTGGAAGTACGGGGTGAATCTTTTATCTAGTTTCCCCCCCTATGTTTCTGAATAATCACAGTGAAAGTGAAAAAGTGTGAGTGAATTATACAATGAAATTGTACTCACAAATATTTTACATTACAGCAAATATATGTCCTGTATGTAGGCATACTACTGCAAACAAAATTGAAATACCCAAGTTTTACTGACCCTTCTCTCCACTCTTACCCAGCCATTTTAAAATCAGCAACTGGAGTACCACCCTCGACACTCTACCCCACGTATCTGAAACTTAATTCCCTGACCTATATTTCAATCAAATTAAAAATATATGTGAAGTGATAAGTGCTTGGGTGTTGTGTAGGTGAGGTCTGGGAAGTGTGACGGGCCACAGTAAAATAGTCAACTGTGTGCTGATATAGGCTTACTATTCAAAGTTCAAGTATCATTATATAGGATACAGGTTGTACCTGCCTAAAAACTTAGTTATTTTTTTGTGGGGGAGGGGGGCGGGGTAAAAGTTTATTCATTAGAACATACATTTTTTCCCAGTGCCGAGACAATGGTATTCCGGTCATTTACATTGTAAATAGGTAGTTCAGCGGGTAGGCTACTTATGTAGGCCATATTAGTAGTGGGTTAGTTATAGTAAGTTTAGTATTATGGGTCAAGTTTGTGGGTTGTTTAATAAATTGTGCTGCTATTATGGGTGTGGTGTACCTGGTGGGGGTGGGTGGAGAATGGAGCCCTCCCCGCCCCCACCCCTACACCAAGCCCGGTGTCGCGGTTTAGATTCTCCGTGGGTTTAGATTCTACGCTGTCGGTTCTGCGCATGCGCCAAAATCGACCGGCTCTTTCAAACTGCAGTGTCACGGTTTAGATTCTCCATGGGTTTAGATTCTCCGTGAAGGGGGGAGGGGATTATTTTAATAATTCTTTTTGTATCTCTGAGAGGGGAGGGGGGTAATTTTTTTTTCCTATCTCGGGAGGGGGGAGGGGATTATTTTAATAATTCTTTTTGTATCTCTGAGAGGGGAGGGGGGTAATTATTTTGGGTTTTTTCCTATCTCGGGAGGGGGAGAGGATTATTTTAATAATTCTTTTTGTATCTCTGAGTGGCGGGGCGGGGGGGGGGGGTACTTTTATTTATCTTTTCTGTGCTGGGGGGATTATTTTAATAATTCTTTTTGTATCTCTAAGGGGGCAGGGGAGTCATTTTTAGCTATTTCCTTGGGGGGGGGGGGCATTATTTTAATTATTGCAGATGGTAGTTCGTGCCACATCTTGCTCCCTCTAGATATAGGCGCCTTAGCTAGTTTGTACTTGGTCATGTAACTATTATATGGTGGGAAAGTAAAGATATCAAATTTGGTGTGTTTATACATTTCTTTTATTCAAGAATTAATTTTTTCTTTATCACAGATTGTAATTATATGACAAACGTACAATGCATACTACCTGGTCAAAGCTAATACAAAACTGTACAAACCATATCCGCTAGGCAATGTGAATTTCCATTAATAATTGCAATGAATTCTCATAAACATTGATATCACAAGAGCACAAACAAGTATACTTCCCACACACTTATAGATACATATTACTTTATGTGAGTATAAACAGAATGCTACATTTCTATCCACATATTTACTGTCGTACTATATGAACCACCCCCGTTGTATAAGGATGTCCGGGAACTAGCAGGGGTTTCGAGGGAAGGTTAAAGTTGCATAATCTGCTGGTTTCGATTTTCTGCCATATTAAAAAAAAAAGTATGTTGTTCATTATAATCTACTGTATGTTAGTTTGGAGTAACTTAAATAAGCTATATATATATATATATATAATTATCTTTGTATTTATCTATATATTCTTTTCTTTTTTTAAACGGATAACATTGGAGATACTTGAAGCGAAACATGCTAAATAACTTTGCTGTGCACCCTGTCAAACTGGAAATCATAGGCTTGTATGAATCGCAGCAGTGACATGTTCTATTGAATTGATATTGATATTAATTCTATGCAACAACCTAAATTTGAATAACTTTAAGATAGCGTGACAATACAATATAATATAGTACGACAGAACATAGGTGAAAATACATCGTAACTATTGCTATTTATACTTGCATAAGAAATTATGTAATATATATATAATTGGGATATTGTTCAATTTGAGATCTATCTTCATATGCGCTTTGATGTGGAGCCCATACCTATATATAAGATGTGGCAATATTCTCGGTGCCAGGAGGCTGGGAATGAAGTATTCGGTTTCTCCAACCTCAAGCGCCATTGGTTGCCAGGCAACAGGAAGGGATGGAATGGTGCCAATACGACACTCCCCGCTTCCAATGGCTGATGGTCATTAACCACCATACAGATATAAAATGACATATTTGTTTGTTGATGAATGCGAAGTGTTTGGTTCCCTGCTAAAGGCCCTGTCACATTATGGCGTATGGCGGGAGCGTATTGAAAACCTACGTAGGTCCTGCGCGTGCCGGCCTATGATGACATTTGGTGACCTTTCGGGTGGTTTTGAGCGTATGCGGAACCTACGAGGAGCGTATGAGGAGCGTATGGGAGCGTGCTGTGACATTTTTTGACAGTATGGGCCATACGCCCTCATAGGTCAGGTTTTTTTGAGCATGCACAAAAAAATTTGGACGGACGGATTTATGAAAGCGTATGGCGGCGTATGCCTCATACGCTTCACATACGCCGGCATCTGGCGGCATATGAGTAGCGTATGCGTAGCGTATGAGTAGCGTATATGGTGTATGCCGACGTATATGACGTAACGCGCTTACGCCGCCATACGCTCCCGCAAAAAACCCTAATGTGACAGCCCCTTTAAGTGCATATAAAAGACCCCTTGGTGCTTATCTGAAAGAGTAGCCTATGTGGCAGAAACAGGTTTCCTCCAAAGAAATATGTCAGAATGACCATATGTTTGACTTCCAATAACCAAAGATAAAAAGCAATGCGCTCTAGAGGCGTCGTTAAATAAAACTAACTTTCTGTGTTAATTCATATTTGAATGTTTAAGTGGTTGAAGCAGATCAAATTAAATACTGAATGGGGTGGCCGGCTGGGCAGGGCACCCGCTTTATGTGAGAGGTCATGGGACTCAGTCCTGGTTAAGTCAAACCAAACATTTATGGAATATATCAATTTATTATGGGCGCGTATAAATGTCTACCTTCATGCGAATATTATACAATCAGAATAAATGATTCTATATTACTTCTACTGATTCTTGGACTTTCCATAAGGCTGCCCATTTGGAGCAGCCTGGGGACCGGTTGCCTTTTAGGGGGTAGGTAAAAGCAAAGTGCTGCTGGTCAGTGAGTGCTTCCTGTTCTATACCGGATGGTGACTTCACTCAGATTTTTCTTTTAAAATAAAAAGAGTGGTGTTAGAGCCAGACAGAGCCTAAATACTCACTCCAATTATATATAACTATTGTTGTTTGTCTCCTTTGTAGTGCAGATAATATGCGTATAATTAATTATGCAATTGTCTTGGATAATTGTAATTGTCATCTAGTGTTTGTAATTCTTCTGATATAAGTCAATCAACTACTAAAACATCTAACTCCTACTTGAGGTCCTTGGGGAGGGGGGAGCAGTGAGCGACCTGGGGAGCGAAGTGGTCTGCTACTAGGTAGGCTCCCTTCTGTTTTCCAACTTCCCCCTCCAGGTGCTGCTGCCATCACCCCGCATTTGCCCAGTTCGTCACTAAACTTTGCTTTAATAAACTGTAACGGCCAGCCAGAGTGATCGACTCGCTCCGATCATTTCGTTTGTCTTGGTTATTATGGAATATATTAATAATAAAATCGATTCCTGTTGCCACCTGGCCTTACCTGGCGCTCGGCATTACTTGAAGGCTACGACTGGTTAGTCAGTATGGGATATTGGGTCATGGTGCCCATTGCATGGTATCCCCATGGGGCAGCACAATAAAGCCGCCATGAGGGTTCACTGATGGCGGCCCTAATGGCTTTAAGTTATTGCTAGAAAGTAATATGGTATTAATAAATCCAAACATCAAAACAAACACGGAGACAGAGCTCAAGTTAAACCAGCATACACGCATAAGAGAATGCCACAACACCAAATAAAAACATGCAACATTAAATACAAATACACCTATATACAGCTTTGAACATGTACTTCTGGTACAAATACGAAGAGCCTAGTAACATTTCTGCAGCAGGACACTGTAATGCGGGATGGCCCTGAGTATCACAAACACTATATCAGGACAAAGGACATTTGTTTTGGTATCCTTCAAGAAAAATACTGATTTTGAACTGACAAGGCATTTTGGCCAACTCTACCCAGATTCTGTATAGAATATAAAATGATTCAATCACCCAACGGCCAATCTTCCTTTCTTCAAGCATCACCCTAACAAATGACGCGCATGAAAACTATACATTTAAAATCGAATACTACATGACTTTCCACAATGCATTGCTAATCAAAGCTCTGACTTGGAAAACGTTTAATTAAGATAATTGAACATGTACTTATAGTATAGAAAAATAACCAAAAACTATTCATCTTCGATTCCACAGCTCCTTGTCCTATTCTAGTAGCGCCAAGCGCCAGGCTAGGTAGAAACAAGTACAAATTTTAGTTATTGGTTTGACTCAGCCGAGAGCAGAGCCTGGGGTCAAAATTCCATGACCTGCCACGCGGGAAGCGGGTGCTAAACTCATTTGGCCACACTATCTGGTTGGTGAATAAACTGTTTTAACACCGGTGTCCCTAGGCGGCCTCTTCGTCAGCAGGAGGCGGTCGCTTGTGCCTGTTCGCAGTGGCTAATCTACTTCGCAGGTTGCGCACTTCCTGTAGAAGTTCTCGCTCATTTTCCTCGAATCTTGTCCTTCCGCGATCTAGGGACACTGAACGCAAGCAACAAGAGCAAGTCATTATTGTATTTATATTAGTTTAAAAACATAACGAAATATTCATTGTAAAATGTTAAATTTTCATAAACATTTCAATTCAGTACTGGTCGCAATACATATAATTGTCACTATTTACAGCAGTTTTTGTCCGCATCACATTGAATGCACATATAAGTTGTGTATATGGGCAGGTTGTGTACTCATAATGAGTACACATGCAAGTTGTGTATGCATACGGAGTGTACACATAAGTTGTGTACACACTCAGGACATGGGCAGGTTGTGTACTCATAATGAGTACACATGCAAGTTATATGTACTGATAATGAGTACACATCAAGGTGTATGTACTCATGAGTACACATGCAAGTTGTGTATGTACTCATAATGAGTACACATGCAAGTTGTGTATGCATACTGAGTGTACACATAAGTTGTGTACACACTAAGGACATGTGTGGGTTGTGTACTCATAAAGAGTAAACATGCACATCATGCATGTACACTGAGTACACACATGAGTTGTGTACACACATTAAGGACATGTGTACTCAAGGAGATTGTGTTCTCATATTGAGTACACATTCACATTGGGTACACACACTAAGGACATGTGTAGGTTGTGTAGTCATATTGAGTACACATGCAAGTTGTGCATGCACACTGAGTGCACACATAAGTTGTGTACACACGCTAAGTACATGTGCAAGTTGTGTACTCATGAGTACACATGCACATTATGTATGCACACTGACTGCACACATGAGTTGTATAGACACACTATAAGTTGGTTGTTGGAGTTTAACGTCCTGGCAACATCTAAGGTCATATCGGGATGGCACTGAGGACATGTGCAAATATATGTGTACTCATAATGAATACACATGCACATTATGTATGCACACTGAGCGCAGACATTAAGTTGTGTACACGCTAAGGACATGTGCGGGTTGCATACTCATATTGGGTACACATATGAAAGTTATGCATGCACACATAAGTGCATGTGTGGGTGCATGTGCACTCATAATGAGTACACATGCACATTATGTATGGGTACTGAGTGCACACATGAGTTGCGTACGCACACTAAGTAACACATGCAGGTTGCGTACTCACACTGAGTGGAGCTGTCAGTGTCGTTGCTGTCATTGAGGTTCCTGTGGTCTCCACTGTCTTCGCTCTGGTTCGTCAGAGACTGTTTAATGTCTCTCAGGCGCTCTGTATAACACACATACACAACCACATGTAGCAACTGCCCACTCATCTCAACCCTCGCCTTCTAGCCATTCACTTAGGTTGGTTGGTTGTTGGGAGTTTTACATCCTGGCAACATCTAAGCTCATATCAGGAGGCGTCACTCAGGTTTGAGTTAGATTCTAATTAAAATTAAACAAAGTCATGTTTTGTGTGTGTATGGGTTCATTAGTTTATTAAAGCGGGGAAATTTCAATCATGGTCAATTGGTCTTCCTCATTCCACTGCTCCTTGCCCTATCCTAGTAATGCCCAGCGCCAGGCTAGGTAGCGATGGTATCAATCTGTAAGTCATTAGTATGACTCCGCCATGGTTCGAACCTAGGGGCTTTGAATCCCATAACCTGCCCAAATGGGAAGCTGACCCTCAACTCATTCAGCCATCCCATCTAGTTTATCAAATAAAATTCATTTCTTGCCATGACAATTGCATTTCTTTCCAACAGGGAAACCACTCGCCAGCTCATTATATATAATAAGTAAGACTCTATTCCCTCCCCCCCCCCCCCCTAATGTGTTGCTACCTTGTCGTGGTGGGGAGGCTTGTGTGCCTCCGTGACCATGAGAGCTATACCGGCGGGGGCTAGCCCCCTGGCAGGTTTAACCAAGCCGGGCAGGACTCATGGTAGAGGACATACTAAGAGCAGCCACTGGTCCTCCAGGTTGGGGGATGGGCATGGGGCCAACAACCCCACCCCGGAAAAATGTTTGTTTGTTTGTTGTTGTTTTACGTCCTAGCAACATCTCAGGTCATATCAGGACGGGAAAAAAGAACAACGTTACAGAATCACGAACAAGAAGCCCTTGTTCGTGGCCTATGCCCAAAGTTGGGCGGTAGGCGTAAGTAAGTAAGTCTCTATCAATTATATACAAAAAGACTTGCTTTCTCCCCAAAAGGTTTATCTTCAGCTTTAATCTAGGTATTTAAATAATTAAGTAACTTAGTACCTAATATTTAAATATTTAATTTATTTCGTAAAAAAAGAACCCCCCCCCCAAAAAAAAAGTCTCAGAAAAGACACATACACTAAAAAGCAACTTAGCTGAGCATATCGATGCATAAATGACACCACACTGAACATCATAATTCACCAACAATTCTAACTGCAATTAAGAGGAGTACTGCATCTGCATAGAAAATAGCCTCTCAAGAATAAACTACTCAACAACAATTACAAACAAAATTAATTCATGGACCATACTGAGAAAAAGTGGGTGAGAATAGCTGGTGGATAAAATACTTGATAAACAAGTTAATCCATAAAACACAATGAAAGTGTGTGAGAGTAAGTTGTTGGATAAACTACATGATGTACATAAAGTACATCAAGTTAATCCATGGAGCACAATAAGAATGGGAGAGTAAGTTGTTGGATAAACTACATGATGTACATACAGTACATCAAGTTAATCCATGGAGCACAATAAGAATGAGAGAGTAAGTTGTTGGATAAACTACATGATGTACATAAAATTAATCCATGATGAGTGTAGGTTGTTGGATAAACAACTTGACGTACATAAAGTTAAGCCATGGAACATGATGAGTGTGTGAGTAATATGTTGGATAAACAACTTGATGTACATAAAGTAAAGCAATGGAACATAAAGAGTGTGTGAGTAATATGTTGGATAAACAACTTGATGTACAAAAGTAAAGCAATGGAACATAAAGAGTGTGTGAGTAATATGTTGGATAAACAACTTGATGTACATAAAGTAAAGCAATGGAACATAAAGAGTGTGTGAGTAATATGTTGGATAAACAACTTGATGTACATAAAGTAAAGCAATGGAACATAAAGAGTGTGTGAGTAATATGTTGGATAAACAACTTGATGTACAAAAGTAAAGCAATGGAACATAAAGAGTGTGTGAGTAATATGTTGGATAAACAACTTGATGTACATAAAGTAAAGCAATGGAACATAAAGAGTGTGTGAGTAATATGTTGGATAAACAACTTGATGTACAAAAGTAAAGCAATGGAACATAAAGAGTGTGTGAGTAATATGTTGGATAAACAACTTGATGTACATAAAGTAAAGCCATGAAATATAATGAGTGTGTGAGTAATATGTTGGATAAACAACTTGACGTACATAAAGTTAAGCCATGGAACATAATGAGTGTTTGAGTAATATGTTGGATAAACAACTTGATGTACATAAAGTAAAGCCATGGAACATGATGAGTGTGTGAGTAAGTTGTCAGATAAACAACTTGATGTACATAAAGTTAAGCCATGAAATATAATAATGAGTGTGTCAGTAATATCTTGGATAAACAACTTGATGTACATAAAGTAAAGCCATGGAACATAATGAGTGTGTGAGTAAGTTGTTGGATAAACAACTTGATGTACATAAAGTTAAGCCATGGAACATGATGAATGTGTGAGTAAGTTGTTGGATAAACAACTTGGTGTACATAAAGTACATAACGTTAATGAGTGTGTGAGAATAAGTCGTTGGATTGGTTGGTTGTTTTACGTCCTGGCAACATCTAAGGTCATTAGGAAAGAGGGTTGTTGGATAAACTACTTGATGTTTTGTGAATTAACGTACATCAAGTAGTTTATCCAGGTTGTTGGATAAACTACTGAGTAAGGAGACCCTCACCGAACATCTCGCCCTGCCCGCTCTCCATCTGGCCCACGTGACGGTTCGCCTCACGCAGCTCCTCTGTCATTACCAGGAAGCGCCGCGCCTCAGCGTCCTCAGCCACGCGCTGCTGGGCACTGAATTCAGCGCCGTGGGAGGCCGCTTCGCACTCCTGAGGGCACAAGCAGGCACACACATGTCAATGGTAGTATGGAAGGGATGGGGGAAAGGGAGGGTAAGGGATGTGGAAAGGGAGGGGATGGGGAAGGGATGAGGATGGGGAAGGGATGAGGGTGGGGGAAGGGATGGGCAGGAGAAGGGGTGTTAGGGATAGTGGAAGAAGGGGGGAACAAGAGAGGGAGACTGTTGTTGCAGCGGGAGAATATGGGAGGACGAAGGAAGGAAGGTGAAGGAGGAGAGGGAGTGGCTGGAGGAGGCGGGGGAAGGAGAACGGGGGGGGGAAGGGGAAGGAGGGGGAAGGGAGGGGGGGCGAAAGATGGATAGGAGGGAGAAGAGGAGAGGGATGAGGCATGAGGAGTTTTGTCAATAAAATGAAAGTTAAATGTAGCTTAAAAATAACTTTACTTCTTTATCAGTGAGAGTGGCAGTGTGTGGTGTGTAGTGGTGGTCGTGTGTGGTGTGTGATTTGTAGTGTGTGGTGGTGGTCGTGTGTGGTGTGTGATGTGTCGTGTGTGGTGTGGTGGCGGTTTGTGATGGTGGTGTGTGATGGTGGAGTGTTGTGTGATGTGCAGTGGTGTACAATGGTGTCGATAGTGGTGGGGGTGGTTTGTACGTGTGTGCGTGTATGTGTGTGTGGTGGTAGTACACCTGTCAATTGCTACTTGTTATAACTGTCACCGTTCCAACGCCTATGACAATGACCCACTCACTCGTCGTTCTTTGAGCTGCTGCATTAACGTATGGATTGACATCTCTAGTTCACGGTTCTCTGCCTGCAGTGCTGCTTTCTACCAAAAAGAGCAAAGAAATGCATAAGTGTAATTCATTTTCATTCTTAGTTCAGGGGCCATATGCACTAAGTTGTGCTAGGCTTAACCGGAGCTAGGCCCTAGCTCCGGTCAGCTAGCTCTGGGTACTGGGGTTTCCGCGAAAACGGTAAAGTGGTATGCACCAATGTCTTAGCCGGGGCGGGTAGCTGACCGTGAGTTTATTTATAGATTTGGGAATTCCCTCCAGTCGACTATATGAATAATGCCGCCAATGCGGCTGGAGCGTTAATAACGGTTCGATTTTAGGGTTAATTTGATTAAATTTCACTTATTGAGTATGTAAATGTGTTAAATATGATCGCATTGAATAGATTTGGGCTTAATATATAGCCGCCGATTCAGCGTCGGCGTCGATGTGTGTTTTGTTGATATGCGACAGTATGGATATCGACGTCGCTGTGGCGGCGGCGATTTGTTTACTTTACATTCGTCGATTCGACAATATGAATAACGCCGCCAATGTGTAGGCGGCGTTACTATCGGTTCGAATTTAGGGTTAATTTGATTAAATTTCACTTATTGCGTATGTACATCTGTCAAATATGATCGCATTGAATAGATTGAGACGCACACACGCACACTAACCGCCCCGGCTACCAGTAAAACCTGATTTGAAAATGGTTTAGCTTAGCCTAGGCTATGGTCGGCGGTTAGTGCTGGCACCGATTGATGCATGCAGATTTTCCACAGTTAGCCCTGTGGAGATAGTCAAACCGCAGTTAAGGCCTTAACTCCGATTGGTGCATACGGCCCCAGGTGCTTAAGCTCCAGTCATACTACGGCTTGTGACTACTTTGTGACCACTTTGGACCAGCCCCCGGCGAACTCCTTGCGATCAAAACAATGGTCGCCGACCTCTTTGCAACCATTTTGGTCGCAAGGAGGTTTTTAGTGCAGAAGCTGCGACCTCCTTGCGAGCAAAATGGTCGCAAGGAGGTCGGCGACCACTGAGGACTATCTTGAGACCAACCTTTTTTGTGTGGGCACAAGTAGTAGTGTGACTGGGGAATAAAAGAAAGGACGAGCTTCTAGATAAAACTGTGATTTAAATTGTCTAGTCTGAAATTTCTTTTTGTTTTCGCTTTAATTTCAACAAAACACAACTCTTTATTGGAGACATTGCACATTCAAAGAAACTGATGAAGTAAAAATCGTAACTCAAAGTATAGATAATAATTTAGATAATAACCGCAACGGAACAATTGCAGCTCTTCCGTTAAAAGTAGGCTATTATATGGTTGCTATAGTGACGTAGTTAAAATAATATTTGCCTCAATAGCTTCAGGGTAGCAATCAGAAATATTCAAAGAATGATACATAGGCCCATGGTCGCCGTCACTCGCATTCATAGTCACCGATGTGCATGAGAAACAAAGAAGGTATACCATCAGTTAGAAGAGGCACTCACTATGACCACCAATGTTTAGAGTAACGACCAGGTATACTCGAAGACATACCATCACTAAGAATGAACATTCACTAATAGTAATCGGTACCTATGTTTATGAACTTATGGTAACAACCAGGTATAATCAAAGAAGATATGCCATCAGTAAGAAAGGATACTCATTATGATCGCATATGTTCACAGTAACAACCAGAGTACAACGAAGGAACATATACCATCAGTCAGAATGGACACTCACTATGATCGCCTATGTTCACAGTAACAAACAGGTATAACCATAGAAGATATACCATCAATAAGAAAGGACACTCATTATGATCGCCTATGTTCACAGTAACAACCAGAGTACAACGAAAGAACATATACCATCAGTCAGAATAGACACTCACTATGATTGCCTATGCCAACAGTAACAACCAGGTATAACGAAAGAACATATACCATCAGTCAGAATGGATTGTTTGTTGTTTTACGTCCTAGCAACATCTAAGGCCATATCAGGACTGGTACCGACTTGTGACAGTGCGCACTCATGGCGACTTTATAGTGCTGTCCCACTGGGAAACCAGGCCGCTGGCACCATGACCCAATATTACACTCAGTCACATTATCCTGACATTGAGCGAACCAGTCCTTGACCTATCGTAATAATGCCGAGCGCCAAGCTAGGAAGCAACAAGTATCAATTTTTAAGTCATTGGTTTGACTCGACCAGGGTTCGAACCCACGACCCCACGATCTACCAGCACGGGAGATGGACGCTCTAACTCATTCGGCCATCCCGTCTGGTCGTCAGAATGGACACTCACTATGATCGCCTATGTTCACAGTAACAAACAGGTATAACCATAGAAGATATACCATCAATAAGAAATGACACTCGCTATGATTGCCTATGTTCACAGTAACAACCCGGTATAACCAGAAAGGACACTCAGCTTATGGTCACCTGTCTTCATCGGAAGAAGCCAGCATTCCCACAAAGAAGATATAACATTACTAAGAATGAACACCAATGTTCAAATACTGGCAGCCACTTACCCTGACGGTCACCTGCTCACGATTCAAGTCGTCAAGCTGTTGCCGACTCTCAATCTCGTTGCGAACTGTGCCATCCATGTTCATCTGCTCTGCATGTGCCAAGTTCTGCAGCACCGTCTAAAGGCAGAAACACGCAAAGTTTACATCTGTTCAACCATGATGGTGATGTGTGTGATGGTGTGTGATTTACATCCTGGCAACATCTATGGTCATATTAGGACGGATACTGACTTGTGACAGCGCACACTCATGGTGACTTTATAGTCATGGATGAAAGTGGTCTCCGGGAAAAAAAGGCGGAAATGCTGATATTCTCCCATAGGTTTAGCATTGTCAGGGAATCGCGGAAAAATACCGGAAGTCAGGTCTCAACTAAGCCTTGTTGTGATTGCATTATCGCCCATATCTAACAGTTTCTTGCTTATGTCATATAAGAACGGGATTCGAACCACCCAACTGTTGTCATATACATCCCATCTTTTGGAATTTTGTTTAACATTAATCGGTGGATATAAGAAATCCCAGAAATCCGCGAAACCGCGGAGGTCTTTCATCTCTGAACAACGTATTAGTACACTGATACAGTGATAGCCTGCAGGAAAAATCCCGGAAATCCGCGAAATCGCGGAGATCTTTCATCCCTGTATAGTGCCGCCCCACTGGGAGACCAGGCTGCCAGCACCATGACCTGATATCCCACTCAGTCACATTATCCTGACACTGAGCTAACCAGTCCTTGCCCAGCACCAGGCTAGGAAGCGACAAGTATAAATTTGATACGTCATTGGTTTGACTCGACTGGGAACCGAACTCCCGCCCTTGTTTTCCTTTTTTTTTTGTTAAAGTATTTATTCGTGTGAATATGACACTTGTCAGCGCCGGAGCACTGGTCTTCCGGCCATCTTACTATTGGAATTGACAGTCTAAATAATCTATGTTTGGTCAGATTCCGCACGCGA
The DNA here is from genome assembly GCA_030323885.1 of Branchipolynoe longqiensis. Taxonomy (NCBI): domain Eukaryota; kingdom Metazoa; phylum Annelida; class Polychaeta; order Phyllodocida; family Polynoidae; genus Branchipolynoe; species Branchipolynoe longqiensis. The sequence continues at coordinate 23,396,122 of CM059194.1, forward strand.
GGCCCACACTCTACCGATTCGGCCACCACGCCCACTGTGTGTGGTGTGTAATGGTGGTAGTTTGTGATGGTGGTGTGCAGTGGTGGTAGTGGTGGTGGTGGTGTGATGCTAGTGATGCTAGTAGGGGTGGTGGTGGTGGTGGTAGTGGTAATGGTGGTGGTAGTAGTGGTGGTGATAGTGGTGGTGGTGGTAGTAGTGCTGGTGGTAGTGGTGGTAGTAGTGGTGGTGGTGGTAGTGGTGGTGGTAGTAGGGGTGGTGGTGGTAGTAGTGGTGGTGGTAGTAGTAGGGGTGGTGGTGGTGGTGGTAGTAGTAGTAGTAGTAGTGGTGGTGGTGGTGGTAGTAGTGGTGGTGGTGGTAGTGGTGGTGGAGGTGGTGGTAGTAGTGGTGGCGGTGGTGGTAGTAGTGGTGGTGGTGGTGCTGGTAGTGGTGGTGGTAGTAGTGGTGGTGGTGGTGGTAGTAGTGGTGGTGGTGGTGCTGGTAGTGGTGGTGGTGGTGGTGGTGGTGCTGGTGATGTATAGGCTGCCTGGCTACTTGGCCAGGATGCAAAGAACAGCAAGGAAAATACGAGGGGTGTTGTGTTTTTTTTTCTAAGAGGTGTAACCTCATTTATATTTATAAATATAAATTAACGTATTCTTTTATTAAGCAGGGACACATTCAAATGTGTACAATTAGTCTACCTCCTTCCGCTACTCCTTACACCAATTTCATCTGGACAATTATTAAAACTGCTTTCTTGTATGTAAATCATATTTAGTGTGGGAATTACACTCACTCACTCACACACTCACTCACACACACACTCTCTCTCACCCTCTGTCACACACACACACACACACTCTCTCTTACACCCTCTCTTTCTCTATAAAAGACAGCTTAATCCATCATCGCATAATGCAGTTCTTTACTAAGTGGTATCATTTAGGCAATGTAGGTAATATGTTCTATTAATATCATGCAGTCTCCCACATTCACTCATTGTCGCATATCTTCACGGAAACAAATCAGGCAAACCCCCCAAAAAAAACACCAATAAAAGAAGATACACCCTCAGTAAGAATGGATACCAATGTTAAAAAAAGAACAAAGAAATATTTACAACAGCGGATTGCGTGATTACAAAATTAGAAGTGGCCACAAACATCCCCCCCTTGTCCCCCCCCCCCACCCCCCATCCACCCCTGCCCTCAGTACTTGGCACTCGGGGTGCCTGAGGTGCTCCAGGTGCTCATACCATGCGGGCTTTCTGCTGGCGGGCCCGCTCATCCCGCGCGATATTCTCCATTTGTCGGTCCTCCAGCTCCTGCTGCTTCTGGCGAACTGACAGTTCCTGCTTCTGGTTCCGGTCGTTCTCCACAAACTCTCGATGTAACTCCTACAGACACATCACACACCTGGTTTAGCTTTGTTCAATTAAAGTTGCACGGTCCCGATGGTTTTGAGTTTTAGTCATTTTTTTTCTGAGATAAATATATTAAATTGATTGTTATAATCTCCGTAAATTTAGTTTGAAGTAACTTTGATTTTAAATGGCTAACTTTTGAGATATTTGAAGTGCTAACATACTAACGTAACTTTGGCGAGCACGCCAAACCTCTAGACAACATAGGCTTCAACGAGCAACAAGCCCTATTAAATTGACTTAGTATTCCCTTCTATGTGGCGACAAATGGCTTAATAAGTGCACAAGTTTCGAAGTTAGATATGTACAATAAAATCTAGATAATTGTTTTGGTTTTGAAAAACAGTGATTGGGTGACTGTTGTAGAGGGTTTGCAGATTCACCAGCCAAATCGAAGCATTTTATTTCTGCCTAGAAGGACTACTAAAGCCAATTTAACTTACCCCTGTCACTTCTGATCCCCATGGAGTCCATAGCATTTAGACATCATGCAGGGCAAATTTTATTTGCCATGTTTTCACTTCAAATAACTCCAGTGCTATCGTTTTAAAATAACAAGATACAGTAAAGCCTCTCTAACCCACCACCTCCACATATCGACCACTCCCCTATATCGATCGCTTTATTTGGGTCCCAACAACACCATTGTAAGGATATTCTAACTCCCTAAACATACCACCTCCATAAATGGACCACAGAAAGTTGGTACCATGGTCGGTCGATTTAGAGAGGTTTTACTGTACTTCAAACGATGGTATTTAAACTTAGGCAAAGTAAATTATTATGATCAAGCAAATACATACTATTTATCTAAAAACAACAACAAAATAATTTAAAAAAAATTTAAGTTAAAAAAAAGAAGCAGAAACTCTAGATGATGGGATTGTCTAAGAGTTGATGACGTCAGTGACTGCACTGCTTGCATGTTTTTCATGGTCGCTCACCTGCTCAAACATCTTCTTCTGCAGCTGCAGTTCCATGTTCCTGATGTCCGCCTCCTCTAGTGCTGCCTGCGTCTCAGTTTCCCGAAGCGTCGCCTGTGGAGAACCAGGCCAGTAAATCCACATGTCCACATGTGTGAAATGCTCCTCATGGGGGGCATGTCGTGGCGTGACTGTCACACCGCATCACGAGTGGGTCTCAAAGGTCGGCTGGCTGTTGGAGTTTTGCATCCTGGCAACATCTAAGGTCATATCAGGACGGGTACCGACTTGTGACAGTGCACACTCATGACAACTTTATAGTGCTGCCCCACTAGGAGACCAGGCCACCAGCACCATGACCTGATATCCCACTCAGTCACATTATCCTGACACTGAGCCAAACAGTCCTTGACCTATCCTAATAATGCAGAGCGCCTGGATAGGAAGCGACAAGTATAAATTTGTATGTCATTGGTTTGATTCAATCAGGGTTCGAACCCCACGATCTACCAAAACGGGAGACGGACACTCAACTCATTCGGCCATCACGTCTGGTCTTGGAGAAGGGGGGCGGGGGGGGGGGGGAGGCGGGTAGGAGGGGAGGTTAGATATGTATGACTCTCACAGTTTAATATAACATAAACCATGGTCATATTCTATAACAAAATGTTGATGTGCACTACTACTTCATGTGAGCCGTCCTGATATCACCTTAGATGGTGCTAGGACGTAAAACAACAACAAACAAACAAACTTCATATGAGGGCGAGGCTGGGAGGGAGGGGCGGGGCCAGGTTCTGGAAAAGTAGTGTTCTTTGTTGTATGACTGTCAAAATGTTGAAAACTTTGGATGACTACATACCTTTCTGCGAATTTCGTCGTCGAGACGAGCAAGCTCCAACTCCTTCTGCTGCTGCTGGTACGTGAGGAACTTCCGCCGGGTCGCATCCAGTAACTGCATCTCCTTCATCTTCAGTTCGCGTGCCATAGCGCCCAGCCTGGTCACGGCACCAAAGCATCATCATTAATTCAATTGTTAGCACTCTTGCACCACAAACATACATTTCCAAAGAAAAAGTTAATATTAAATCGATATGTAAATTTCAGGGTCCGTACACATGTGCAGATATGGTTATTTCAAGGCTGTTTTTGATAGGAATCCAAAACTATTTTCATTTAGATTTACTCCAAAATCGCCATTTCGAATGGTGGTTTTGGAGTAATTTAGATGGAGACAGTTTAATGGAATTCAAGGCTTTTTAAGAGTAATTACTCAAAATAGGTTAAATTAAAGGCTTTTCAAGCAGGTGCACAAGCATTCCTATAATGTATTGCTTTCATTGGACTATGCAGCTTTAAGACACTGCAGGCACACAAGCATTCCTATAATGTATTGTTTTCATCGGACTATGCAGCTTTAAGACACTGCAGGCACACAAGCATTCCTATAATGTATTGTTTTCATTGGACTATGCAGCTTTAAGACACTACAGGCACACAAGCATTCCTATAATGTATTGCTTTCATTGGACTATGCAGCTTTAAGACACTGCAGGCACACAAGCATTCCTATAATGTATTGTTTTCATCGGACTATGCAGCTTTAAGACACTGCAGGCACACAAGCATTCCTATAATGTATTGTTTTCATCGGACTATGCAGCTTTAAGACACTGCAGGCGCACAAGCATTCCTATAATGTATTGTTTTCATCGGACTATGCAGCTTTAAGACACTACAGGCACACAAGCATTCCTATAATGTATTGCTTTCATTGGACTATGCAGCTTTAAGACACTACAGGTGCACAAGCATTCCTATAATGTATTGTTTTCATTGGACTATGCAGCTTTAAGACACTGCAGGCACACAAGCATTCCTATAATGTATTGCTTTCATTGGACTATGCAGCTTTAAGACACTACAGGTGCACAAGCATTCCTATAATGTATTGTTTTCATTGGACTATGCAGCTTTAAGACACTGCAGGTGCACAAGCATTCCTATAATGTATTGCTTTCATCGGACTATGCAGCTTTAAGACACTACAGGCACACAAGCATTCCTATAATGTATTGCTTTCATCGGACTATGCAGCTTTAAGACACTGCAGGCACACAAGCATTCCTATAATGTATTGTTTTCATTGGACTATGCAGCTTTAAGACACTGCAGGTGCACAAGCATTCCTATAATGTATAGCTTACATTGGACTATGCAGCTTTAAGACACTGCAGGTGTACAAGCATTCCTATAATGTATTGCTTTCATTGGACTATGCAGCTTTAAGACACTGCAGGCGCACAAGCATTCCTATAATGTATTGTTTTCATCGGACTATGCAGCTTTAAGACACTACAGGCACACAAGCATTCCTATAATGTATTGTTTTCATTGGACTATGCAGCTTTAAGACACTGCAGGCACACAAGCATTCCTATAATGTATTGCTTTCATCGGACTATGCAGCTTTAAGACACTGCAGGCACACAAGCATTCCTATAATGTATTGTTTTCATTGGACTATGCAGCTTTAAGACACTGCAGGTGCACAAGCATTCCTATAATGTATTGCTTTCATTGGACTATGCAGCTTTAAGACACTGCAGGTGCACAAGCATTCCTATAATGTATTGCTTTCATTGGACTATGCAGCTTTAAGACACTGCAGGCGCACAAGCATTCCTATAATGTATTGTTTTCATTGGACTATGCAGCTTTAAGACACTACAGGCACACAAGCATTCCTATAATGTATTGCTTTCATTGGACTATGCAGCTTTAAGACACTACAGGCACACAAGCATTCCTATAATGTATTGCTTTCATTGGACTATGCAGCTTTAAGACACTACAGGCACACAAGCATTCCTATAATGTATTGTTTTCATCGGACTATGCAGCTTTAAGACACTGCAGGTGCACAAGCATTCCTATAATGTATATCTTTCATCGGACTATGCAGCTTTAAGACACTGCAGGCACACAAGCATTCCTATAATGTATTGTTTTCATCGGACTATGCAGCTTTGAGACACTGCAGGCACACAAGCATTCCTATAATGTATTGTTTTCATTGGACTATGCAGCTTTAAGACACTACAGGTGCACAAGCATTCCTATAATGTATTGTTTTCATTGGACTATGCAGCTTTAAGACACTGCAGGCACACAAGCATTCCTATAATGTATTGTTTTCATCGGACTATGCAGCTTTAAGACACTACAGGCACACAAGCATTCCTATAATGTATTGTTTTCATCGGACTATGCAGCTTTAAGACACTACAGGTGCACAAGCATTCCTATAATGTATTGTTTTCATCGGACTATGCAGCTTTAAGACACTGCAGGCACACAAGCATTCCTATAATGTATTGTTTTCATTGGACTATGCAGCTTTAAGACACTACAGGCACACAAGCATTCCTATAATGTATTGTTTTCATTGGACTATGCAGCTTTAAGACACTACAGGCACACAAGCATTCCTATAATGTATTGTTTTCATCGGACTATGCAGCTTTAAGACACTGCAGGCACACAAGCATTCCTATAATGTATTGTTTTCATCGGACTATGCAGCTTTAAGACACTGCAGGCGCACACGCATTCCTATAATGTATTGTTTTCATTGGACTATGCAGCTTTAAGACACTACAGGCACACAAGCATTCCTATAATGTATTGTTTTCATCGGACTATGCAGCTTTAAGACACTGCAGGCGCACAAGCATTCCTATAATGTATTGCTTTCATTGGACTATGCAGCTTTAAGACACTACAGGCACATAAGCATTCCTATAATGTATTGCTTTCATTGGACTATGCAGCTTTAAGACACTACATGCACACAAGCATTCCTATAATGTATTGCTTTCATTGGACTATGCAGCTTTAAGACACTGCAGGTGCACAAGCATTCCTATAATGTATTGCTTTCATTGGACTATGCAGCTTTAAGACACTACAGGCACACAAGCATTCCTATAATGTATAGCTTTCATCGGACTATGCAGCTTTAAGACACTACAGGCACACAAGCATTCCTATAATGTATTGTTTTCATCGGACTATGCAGCTTTAAGACACTGCAGGCACACAAGCATTCCTATAATGTATTGTTTTCATTGGACTATGCAGCTTTAAGACACTACAGGCACATAAGCATTCCTATAATGTATTGCTTTCATTGGACTATGCAGCTTTAAGACACTGCAGGCACACAAGCATTCCTATAATGTATTGTTTTCATTGGACTATGCAGCTTTAAGACACTACAGGCACACAAGCATTCCTATAATGTATTGCTTTCATTGGACTATGCAGCTTTAAGACACTACATGCACACAAGCATTCCTATAATGTATTGCTTTCATTGGACTATGCAGCTTTAAGACACTGCAGGCACACAAGCATTCCTATAATGTATTGTTTTCATTGGACTATGCAGCTTTAAGACACTACAGGCACACAAGCATTCCTATAATGTATTGCTTTCATCGGACTATGCAGCTTTAAGACACTGCAGGCACACAAGCATTCCTATAATGTATTGCTTTCATTGGACTATGCAGCTTTAAGACACTACAGGCACACAAGCATTCCTATAATGTATAGCTTTCATCGGACTATGCAGCTTTAAGACACTACAGGTGCACAAGCATTCCTATAATGTATTGTTTTCATTGGACTATGCAGCTTTAAGACACTGCAGGCACACAAGCATTCCTATAATGTATTGCTTTCATCGGACTATGCAGCTTTAAGACACTACAGGCACATAAGCATTCCTATAATGTATAGCTTTCATTGGACTATGCAGCTTTAAGACACTGCAGGCACACAAGCATTCCTATAATGTATTGCTTTCATTGGACTATGCAGCTTTAAGACACTGCAGGCACACACGCATTCCTATAATGTATTGCTTTCATCGGACTATGCAGCTTTAAGACACTACAGGCGCATAAGCATTCCTATAATGTATTGTTTTCATCGGACTATGCAGCTTTAAGACACTGCAGGCACACAAGCATTCCTATAATGTATTGTTTTCATTGGACTATGCAGCTTTAAGACACTGCAGGCACACAAGCATTCCTATAATGTATTGCTTTCATTGGACTATGCAGCTTTAAGACACTGCAGGCACACAAGCATTCCTATAATGTATTGCTTTCATTGGACTATGCAGCTTTAAGACACTGCAGGCACACAAGCATTCCTATAATGTATTGTTTTCATCGGACTATGCAGCTTTAAGACACTGCAGGTGTACAAGCATTCCTATAATGTATTGCTTTCATTGGACTATGCAGCTTTAAGACACTGCAGGCACACAAGCATTCCTATAATGTATTGCTTTCATCGGACTATGCAGCTTTAAGACACTACAGGCACACAAGCATTCCTATAATGTATTGTTTTCATTGGACTATGCAGCTTTAAGACACTACAGGCACACAAGCATTCCTATAATGTATTGCTTTCATCGGACTATGCAGCTTTAAGACACTACAGGCACACAAGCATTCCTATAATGTATTGCTTTCATTGGACTATGCAGCTTTAAGACACTACAGGCACACAAGCATTCCTATAATGTATTGTTTTCATTGGACTATGCAGCTTTAAGACACTACAGGCACACAAGCATTCCTATAATGTATTGCTTTCATCGGACTATGCAGCTTTAAGACACTGCAGGTGCACAAGCATTCCTACAATAAGGACCAACAAGCAGCATGTCTTATGTGTTTGCTGACCACACCTGGTGCGTTGTTCTGCCAGCTTCTTCTCCTCCTCCGCAATCATGGCGCGCCGCTTGCTCTCTGCCTGGACCAGCAGGTTTTGCTGCCGGTACCAGGCCTCCTCCTCCTCCTGTCGTCGCGCGGTCTCCTTCTGCAGCCCCATTGACACCTGCCTGTAGGGATAATAATAATGGCATGGGCGGTGTTGAAAATGGGAAGTATTGCGCCTAGAGCATGTTTCGCCCCCACACTTCTTGCCATTCCAGGGCTAGCGTGCTAACCATTATACTATCTAGGCTCCCTGATGCGATCACCCTAACCACGCCTACCTCTGTGGACAGTTTTGGCCTGAATAAAGCTAGGAAATCTTCAAGGAAATAGGTGATATCTCTCCCAAATCAAAAATTGATATGAACAATTTTGCTATACATTTTGCTATGCATAAAATTTGGAAATATTTAAGAAAATAGGTGTTATTACCCGAAATCTAAATTTGAAACCAACAATTTTGTTATGAATAAACCTGGGAAATATTTAAGGAGGCGGTATGTCCACAAATCAAAATTGAAAACAGACAAGTTTGCAATTAATCAAACTTGGAAACATTGAAATATTGAACCTGTAGCTGATAACTTTAGCCTGTCCTGTACTCAAGGATTCAATTGCCTTTTATTTCATCCAACACCATATTGTATCAATATTGAATGAACCAATTAATCGTCATTTACTCATTACATTATGCCTAACCTACACCGCAATTATTATATGTGTGACGCTCTTAGTCTTTAATAAAAATGTTTAAACAAACATAATTAAGGCTAGCCACTAACAGCTAAGATGACAAGGCAACTATCAAATTGAGATTATTGCTGTTCAGTGCTGAAAGCAAGCTGCAATGCGACTTACTCGTTATGGGCTGGGTAAATAAGCCATCACAAAAAAAAGCCCCAAAAACATATATTGCTAATATGTCAATGTCACAATCATTTGGAACATATATTAGACTGCATTCATGTTGATAATAAAAAGAAACCAATTTTTAATCTTTTTATTTTAAAGAGAAAAACTGACAAATTAATGTATTGCATCTCAATTGATTACACTATTACTGCATGGTTAGTCCATATAATCACACAAGTATAATTTCGACCTCAAGAGAGATGTCTGATCATGTTCACAGACCGTGACCATCACATGAGGATCTGGACCTAGGCAACTCTATTGGGGTAGAAGTGATATTCTAGAGTGATTCTATGGACTACACCATAGAGTACTACCAGTACCGCCAGGAGGATTGCGTGCGTGCGTGTGTGCACACGCGTGTATGTATGTGTGTGCATGTGTCTTTTGGCTGTGGGTCTTCTATTTATTTACATAGTTAATTAAAAATATACAGTGTAGATTCTAAGATATATAGAGTATTAGCGAGTCAATTCTAAGTCTCATGGACCACATTTTACCGTTGCTTGAGAAACTCGTTTTCCTCCAGGCGGATCCGCTCCCGCTCCTGCACCTGGTAGTCAACGATGAAGCGCGGGTACTTGTTGAAGATGGGGTACTGGCCGTGCGTGAGTGGGTTGAATGCCTCCAGGTGGCGTCGTGGGCTGATCTCCTCTGGCGTTCCATCCAACATCCGGTATGCCTCCTTGATGACGTCAGCAATGCACACAGCATTTTTGTGATGGAAGAAGTACTGTCGAAGGAAAGTAGCGTGTAAATACTCTCTAGTTTGGAATAGATACTGGCAGGTGTGTGGTCATTATCCATTATCTAGGCCACTCTCAGGCTTGGAACATACACTGACAGGCACCTGGTCAGTGTCTAGGCCACTTCCTGGTTTGGAACAGACACTGGCAGTCACCTGGTCAGTATCTAGGCCACTCTCTGGTTTGGAACAAATACTGTCAGGCGTGTGCAGAGTATCTAGGCCATTCTCTTATTTTGGAATGGCATCGGGAAGCATGTGGTCAGTATCTAGGTCGCTTGCTAATTTGTGACTGATCATGCCCTTAGACATGCACCACATATGCAGTTGGGATCTCAAGCTACAATATGCACACAAATGATATAAATCGAGCCATAAGGGCTGCACTCTCAATTAGTTGCCAATTAACACCCTGGCCATCCCCCGTTCATATTTGGGAGTGGTGTTCTATTTCAGGTCACGTGGTGCTGCTGTAGTGTTGATGTTTATTGGCCTCGCCTGTGCCAACCAATCAGGGCACTTACTGGCTGGTATCATGTGTTGTCTAACGATATGGTGGCTATTTAGGAACAATGAGTCAACAGTTGCCATGGGAACTGACCTTTTAATCATCAGCTCTAACAGCTTTGGCTATTTGGATTGAGACGGTGTACAACAATTATTGATAGCTATTAGCCAACATATTATTTCCCATTACATAGCTATTTGAATTGACTTGACTATTCATAAACACATGGATCTATTATGAATCTGAATAATCCACTGACTAATCTGAATAACAAACCACTACTGGACATGGTCACCTAATCAGTAGAGTGCAGGCTTCCGGTCCTGAAGGTCAGAAGTTTGATTCCTGGGCGATTCACACCAATGACTTACAGAATTGATACTTGTTGCGACCTAGTCTAGTGCTCGGAATTACTATGATAGGGCAAGGAATAGTGGATTGAAATTTCCCCTGATTAATCAACTAATGTATCAAAAATAAATAAATAAATAAAACTAGGAAAAAAACCTTTGGTAGTACTAACTGTGAAGTCGTCGCTCTCCTGGCAGTGGAAGAGTGGTCCCCTAGAGATGGTGCAGTAGGCAGCGACGACACATAGGAGGAATGCTGGATGGTTCGAGAAGACATTGTCCATCAGCCGCAGCCACTCATCGCGTGTCAGCACCTCAGAGAAGAGAGTCTCCAGCAGCGGCCAGGCATACACCTACAGCATGGAGAACAACACGCCCAAATTAATATTTCATTTCTTTCACTTGAAATAACTCTAAAGTTAGCCATTACAATTATGTTCAGGGTCCGTACACATGTGAAGATATGGAATTCAAGGCTATTTCAAGGCTTTTCAAGGCAGTTTTTGTTTGGAATTCAAGACTATTTTCATTTGGATTTAGTCCGAAATCGCCATTCAAAATGGCGATTTCAGACTAATTTAGAACAGTGGGAATATATGGAATTCAAGGATACCCAAAACAGGTTAAATTCCAGGATTTTCAAGGCCTTGAAATGGGGCAAATGAAGTTAAATACTTTTCAAGACTTTCCAGGCCCTCTACGGACCCTGTAAGTTACTTCAAACTAAAGTAATAGTACAATATAATGATCAACATAATACATTGACCCAAACAAAAGAAATGGCAGAAACCCAACACCATCGAACTGTGCAAATCGAAGGTGTAGTTAATAGCTATAGTGATTCTTAATAGAAGTATTATTGGCAGTTATAATTTCAAAAGATGTAATTTATATTATGATACGCTTTTATTAAATCTCTTATTTTGGGGGCAAGCGGTAAAGAAATAAAAACACCAGCTATTTTATACTATGAGCCCTTCACTTTACTCCACTGGAGCAGCTAAACACTGAATAAAGATTAAAAATCACTCATGGCGACTTTATAGTACTGCCCCACTGGCAGAGCAGGCCACCAGCACCATGACCTGCTATGTCACTCAAGTCACATTATCCTGACACTGAGCCAACTAGTCCTTGTCCTATCCTATCAATGCCAAGCGCCTGGCTAGGAAGTGACAAGTATTCACTTTTAAGTCATTGGCTTGACTCGACCCCATGGGTTCGAATCTCACGATCTACCAAAATGGGAGACGGACACTCAACTCATTCGGCCATCCCGTCTGGAACTTGGCATTACTAGGATAGCACCAGGATCAATGGTATGAGGAAGACCATTTATCGAAGATTGAAATTTCCCCTGCTTAATTAACGAATGTAAAAATTTAAAAAACTGGTAATAACACATTGTCATTTCTCCACGGCCCCGAAAAACAAAAAAAGGTAATAACCAAGGCCCCGAACATGAGGGTGAGGTAGCACATACCTGGGAGGTAACCCCAGTGCGCACAAAGTGCTGCAGGAGATCATGGTCGTGGTGCCCCAGCACGTTCTCCACGATGCACAGCATGTTGATGGGCGGGTTGGGGAAGAACTCGAACCAGTGGTTGCACCAGTTTACTGAAACAACAAGCATCGGTCTCGTGTATGTATGAGCAGTGTCTCTCTCTGTCCGCCTCCCTCTCTCCCACTTTCGCTCTCTTTTTCTCCCTCTTTATCTCTCCCCTTTTCTCTCTTTTGGTCGTTCTCCTTTTCTCTTTCCCTTTTCACCCCCTCCTTTCTCTCTCGTGTTCTCTCCCTCTTTGTCTTTTTTTCTCTCCCTCTTTCTCTCTCCCTCTTATTCTTTCTTTCTCTTTTCTCTCTCCGTGTTCTCTTTTTTCTCTCCCTCTTATTCTTTCTTTCTCTTTTCTCTCTCCGTGTTCTCTCTTTTTTCTCTCCCTCTTATTCTATCTTTCTTTCTCTTTTCTCTCTCCTGTGTTCTGTCCCTCTTTCTCTTTTTTCTCTCCCTCTTATTCTCTATTTCTTTCTCCTTTCTCTTTCTCTTTTTTCTCTCCCTCTTATTCTCTATTTCTTTCTCTTTTTTCTCCCCCTCTTTCTCTTTTTTCTCTCCCTCTTATTCTCTATTTCTTTCTCTTTTTTCTCTCTGGTGTTCTCCTGCTTTCTCTCTCATTCTTTCTCTTTTTTCTCTCCCTCCCTCTTTTAAAATCTCAAATGAAATAAACTGTGATGCTCGTTTAATTAGAGATGAGGTTGGTTGGTTTTTGGAGTTTTTCGTCCTTGCAGCATCTAAGGTCATATCAGAACAAGACATGAGAGTCGATTCTGAAAGACACAGACTGACGAAACAGGAGTTTAGTAAGAATGCAAGTAGATTTCACCAAGACTAAGACAGCTGACTAAGAATACAAATGCCTCTTACAGAAGACACATACGTCTCTTACAGAAGACACACGTCTCTTACAGAAGATAGACATATCCTACAGAACACGCAAATGTCTCTTGCAGATGACACAGACGTCTCTTACTGAGGACACAAATGCCCTTTATCGAATAAATGTCTTTTACAGAGGACGTAGAGGACCTTTAGCGAGTACACAAATGCTTCTTACAATTCTTATACGATTGTTGTCGTATAGTGTACAGTCACTATACGACAACAAATGGCTCGTACTATGAATAAAAGCCTTCTTAACTAAGAATGCAACACAACAACAATCGGCAATGACCCTTAACAAGGCCACATTGCTCTTACCGAGGACAGCGGCTATGATTTCAAAGCAGACAAGTTGATTGTTCTGGAAGAGCTTGACAAAGGGGAAAGCCAACATTGGCAGGAAATCAGTCTCGCCGAATATCGACGACCAGTGGGCCAGCGCCGAGAGAATCCTGTCAAGACAAGTGAGTAAATAAATAACAATGAAAACATTATAAAAAAAAGAAAAAGAAAATGTAAATGAAATGAAAAAAAATGAATGAAATAATTAATCAATCAATAGGGTAAAAACAGCCAAACATTGCTATGTCCTCAGTCAGTTTTATTTGTTTACAAAATTGCTACGTACCGAGTAGATTTTATTTAGTTACAAAACCGATACATACTCAGTTGGTTTTATTTGTTTACAAAATTGCTATGTACAGTCTCATTTATTTGTTTACCAAACTGCTATGTACAGTCTCTTTTATTTGTTTACCAAACTGTTATGTACACAGTCGCCTTTATTTGTTTACCAAACTGTGATGTACACAGTCACCTTTATTTATTTACCAAACTGTTATGTACCCAGTCTCCTTTATTTGTTTACCAAACTGTTATCTACTCAGTCGGCTTTATTTGTTTACAAAACTGCTCTGCACTCAGTCACTTATTTGTTGAGATACCTGCCCGAATACCTTTGGAAGACCCTGAGGAGGTTGCGGTTCTTATTTTCTGAGATAACTGCCCAAATACCTTTGGAGAACCCTGAGGAGCTTGCGGTTCTTATTTGCTTAGATAACTGCCTGAATACCTTTGGCGGACTCTGAGGAGTTTGCAGTTCTTATTTGCTGAGATCATCATGCTGTCGGTCGCGATGCGACAAAGACTGCTTTCATTACTTACTGCCGCTTTGCTGAGATAACTGCCCAAATACCTTTGGAGGACTCTGAGGAGTTTGCGGTTCTTATTTGCTTAGATAACTGCATGAATACCTTTGGAGGACTCTGAGGAGTTTGCAGCTCTTATTTGCTTAGATAACTGCCCGAATACCTTTGGAAGACCCTGAGGAGTTTGCGGTTCTTATTTGCTGAGATAACTGCCCAAATACCTTTGGAGAACCCTGAGGAGCTTGCAGCTCTTATCTGCTTAGATAACTGCCTGAATACCTTTGGAGGACTCTTGAGGAGTTTGCGGCTCTTATTTGCTTAGCTAACTGCCTGAATACCTTTGGAGGACTCTTGAGGAGCTTGCGGCTCTTATTTTCTTTAGATAACTGCCTGAATACCTTTGGAGGACACTGAGGAGCTTGCGGCTCTTATTTTCTCAGATAACTGCCCAAATACCTTTGGAGGACACTGAGGAGTTTGCGGTTCCTATTTGCTTAGATAACTGCCTGAATACCTTTGGAGGACTCTGAGGAGTTTGTGGCTCTTATTTGCTTAGATAACTGCATGAATACCTTCGAAGGACCCTGAGGAGTCTGTGGTTTTTATTTGTTTAGATAACTGTCTGAATACCTTTGGAGGACCCTTAGGAGTTTGCGGCTCTTGATCGGGTACTTGACGTGAAGATTCTCATAGCTCGAGTGCGTGCCCTTGTCCACAAGCGCAGCATAAGCAGCATGGTTCTCTGGAAGCTTCAGGATGACGCGCCAGATGAACGACCTAGATGGGGAGGGCGGAGTGAGTGGTTGGTTGATTGAACGAGCGCAAGCATGAGTGTCTTGGTGACTAGGTGAGTGAGTAAGTGAACATGTGAGCGAGTGAGTGAGTGAGTAGGTGTGAGATAGTGAGTGAGTGAACATGTGTGATTGGTTGATTGGTTTCTTTACGCCGTGTTGGAAGAGTGGGATGGAGCTTGGAATGGTGGGCTGGAGCTTGGAATGGTGGGGTAGAGCTTGGAATGGTGGGATGAAGCTTGGAATGGTGGGATGGAGCTTAGAATGGTGGGGTGGAGCTTGGAATGGTGGGGTGGACCTTGGAATGGTGGGGTGGAGCTTGGAATGGTGTGGTGGAGCTTGGAATGGTGGGATGGAGCTTGGAATGGTGTGGTGGAGCTTGGAATGTGGGGTGGAGCTTGGAATGGTGGGTAGAGCTTGGAATGGTGGGGTGGAGCTTGGAATGGCGGGGTGGAGCTTGGAATGGCGGGATGGAGCTTGGAATGGTGTGGTGGAGCTTGGAATGGTGGGTAGAGCTTGGAATGGTGTGGTGGAGCTTGGAATGGTGTGGTAGAGCTTGGAATGGTAGGGTGGAGCTTGGAATGGTGGGTAGAGCTTGGAATGGTGTGGTGGAGCTTGGAATGGTGGGATGGAGCTTGGAATGGTGGGTAGAGCTTGGAATGGTGGGGTAGAGCTTGGAATGGTGTGGTGGAGCTTGGAATGGTGGGATGGAGCTTGGAATGGTGTGGTGGAGCTTGGAATGGTGGGGTAGAGCTTGGAATGGTGTGGTGGAGCTTGGAATGGTGGGTAGAGCTTGGAATGGTGGGGTGGAGCTTGGAATGGTGGGATGGAGCTTGGAATGGTGTGGTGGAGCTTGGAATGGTGGGTAGAGCTTGGAATGGTGGGGTGGAGCTTGGAATGGTGGAATGAAGCTTGGAATGGTGGGGTAGAGCTTGGAATGGTGGGTAGAGCTTGGAATGGTGGGGTGGAGCTTGGAAGAGTGGGATGGAGCTTGGAATGGTGGGATGGAGCTTGGAATGATGGGATGAAGCTTGAAATGGTGGGATGGAGCTTGGAATGGTGGGACGGAGCTTGGAATGGTGGGATGAACCTTGGAATGGTGTGGTGGAGCTTGGAATGGTGGGGTAGAGCTTGGAATGGTGGGTAGAGCTTGGAATGTTGGGGTGGAGCTTGGAATGGTGGGATGGAGCTTGGAATGGTGGGGTAGAGCTTGGAAGTGATGGTTGCAAAGTGGTCGCAAGGTGGTCACAAAGCAATCACAAGTGTAGTGTGACTGGAGTATTAGTTAATACCTGTATTTGGCCGGGTACTCTCCGTACCCCTTTAGGATGGCGAGCAACCGGCGCATGCTCAGTCCGTCCGCCAAGTCCACCTGGCGGCAGAAACGTCAATTAAATGGAAGTTTAAATCACTATTAAACAGACTGGTTGGCCAACCAAACACAAGGAGCCAATCAAATCCACAGACAATGTATTCAAACAGATCCAATTCGACATCATTTTCAGCAGAATTTGGTCCATTATTACTAAATATACGGCAGCACTTTCTAATAAAACTAATAAATCTTTCTAAAAAAAAAAGTTACAAAAAAAGAAGTTAGGTTGTATGTGACACTACATTTCAAAAGATTCAGAATGGATAACCGAATGAGCTAAGAGCCTGCTTCCCATGTTGCAGCTTGTGGTGTTCAAACCCCAGGTTCGAACAATTGCCGAATCAAAAACTTAACAAATCAATACTTGTCGCTACCGAAGACCAATTGCCCGTGGTTGAAATTTATCCCACTTAATCAATGACTAACAAATTAAAATTGAATATGCATTTTTAAGATCTTATAGATTTATTTAACTATACAAATATTTATTTGATTAAATAAATACATTATATATATGCATATATACACAAACACACACATATATACAGTAAAACCTCTATAACCGACCACCTCCACAGATCGACAAACCACTCCCCTATATCGAGCACTTTATTTGGGTCCCAACAATACCATTGTAACCAAATTCTCGATCCCATAACCTCCCACCTCCCTAAATGGACCACTTAAAGTCGGTCCCAAGATTGGTCGATTTAGAGAGGTTTTACTGTATATAGTCGACATGACAGTCAAAGTACCCAAACCTAACTTATTAATAACACAATGCTTAGTTTTGTTAAATGATTTAGGTAACCTCGACAGGTCTTATATATACAAACATGTATTTTGTTTGGTCATTACCTTCCCTACATTTAGCAATTCTACTAAACGGCAGAGGAAAATTCCCCTACTTAGTCCAATAATGTACCAACAATAAATTAAAAAAAAATATATATATAAATATATAAATAAATGCATACATTTTAATAACAAAAAATTAAATCAACATTTTAGTACTTTACTGACATTTTAGTACTTTACTGTCATACGCTTTCTACAATATTGAAAACTTTGGGCGGCCCCTAAGTAGACAGTCAAAGTGCACATACAACAGTGTTTTGCGTGGCGGTGCCCGGCTTGGCCCCGCTTCTGTCCGCCTTTCCCACTAGTATCCGCTGTCGGGCCGTGCTCCGGGCTAGTTTCTCGTTACCAGGGTGAGAGTTGTCCACTGAATTCGATTTGTTATTAAATACTTTCACCAGCGGTGGCGGTGGCTGCAAGAAAATGTGTAGAAAGGTACATAGACACACGCTAAAAAAAGGGAGAGTCAAGTATAATAATAATAATAATAATAATAATATTAATAATAAGAAACTCATCATAATCAAAATATCTTTTTTGGGGGGTGTAATATTTCGAAAGTTAGCCATTCATATTTCACAGTTATTCGAAACTAAAGTAAGGCAGATTATAACAATATTTAGTTACTTAAAAAATTAAATAGAGTAGATTGTAACAATTACGTATGTTGAAACGTCAACATAGTTAATTCGCGAACGAGGCTAGTTGAACCTGATCTTGTGACCCTCCCGGCCCTCTCCTCTCCAGTTCGCTACTGGTGATGGGGACCTTTCAGTTTGCGACCCTCTCGTCAGATGGCGCACTATGCCGGTCTCTGTAATGCTTTGGTTACATAGAAGCAGTTCCTTCTACTATCAAGTGTGTGTAAATAAGAGGGGGTGTAGTTGGGTTGAGGGGTGAGGGGATGTGTGCTGGAGGTGTATGCGGTGTTGTGAGGATTTAGGGGTGGTTGTGTATGGTGGGTGTGTGGTGGGAGCATATGTTTGTGTGGTGGAGGTGTACGGGTGTGGTGAGGATTTATGGGTGTGTGGTGGGGGTGTAGGGGTGTGTGGTGAGTGGGTATGGTGTGGTGGGTGTGGTTGGGGTGTAGGTGTGTATGGTGGGTGTGTGGTGGGGGTGTATGTTTGTGTGGTGGAGGTGTTGGGGTGTGGTGAGGATTTTGGTGAGTGGTGGGGGTGTATGGGGATTTAGGGGTGTGGTGGGGGTGTATGGGTGTGGTGGGAGCTTATGGATGTGGTGGGGGTGTAGGGATGTGGTGGGGCTGTAGCTGTGTGTGGTGGGGTGTAGCTGGTTTTTGGTGGAGGTGTAGGGGTGTCTTGCAGAGCAGCACCTCACAATCTTTAGCACCCCTAAACCCCCGCCACACACCTACACCACACACACCTACACCTCAACCACACACACCTACAGCCCCACCACACACTACCACCACACACCACACCCCCACTACCCCCCCACCACACCCCTAAACCCTAACCACACACCTACCCCCCCACCACACACATACCTACACCCCCACCACATCCCTAAACCCCCACCACCCCCACCACACACCTACACCACCAACACACACACACACTTACACCCTTCTATCCAACCATGATGGCCGACTTGGACCGGGAATGGGTGCTGCCACCCAGTGTATAGCGAGAGAAATGGCTCATGAAAGGTCCCCATTACATACAGGCAAAGTACCTAAGATATATACATACACAGGGGCGGTTCAACAACCATACAGCGCATAGCTTATACATGTACTTGTGCCATGACTAGGAAGTCCTGGCGCCAGTGTTGTGTGGCTGATGAAAATGGGAAATATTGCACTTAGAGCAGGATTCGAACCCACACCTCTTGCATTCCGAACTAGCGTGCTGACCATTACACCACCTATGCTCCCTGGTATTATCACCATATCCATACCTACCTGGCTAAGAGGTCAGTGCAAACTACTACAACATTGCATATACAGTAAAACCTCTTTAAATCTACCGACCTTGGGACCGACTTTAAGTGGTCCATTTAGGGAGTTAGAATATGGTTACAATGGTATTGTTGGGACCAAAAATAAATCATTTGATATCGGGGAGTGGCAGATCTGTGGAAGTGGTCGGTTAGAGAGGTTTTACTGTATTTAATTCCAGTAAACAGATCACCAGCACAATAATTCCTACCTTGTTTAGTTCATCCGTGAGTGCATCCACGCTGTATATATTGATATCACCAACACAGTAATTGCTACCCTGTTTAGTTTGGCCATGAGTACATCCACGCTGTATATATTGATATCATCAACACAGTAATTGCTACCTTGTTTAGTTCGGCCATGAGTGCATCCACGCTGTGTATATTGATATCACCAGCACAATAATTGCTACCTTGTTTAGTTCGGCCGTGAGTGCATCCAGGCTGTGTATATTGATATCACCAGCACAGTAATTCCTACCTTGTTTAGTTTGACCGTGAGTGCATCCACGCTGTATATATTGATATCACCAGCACAATAATTCCTACCTTGTTTAGTTTGGCCGCAAGTGCATCCACACTGTATATATTGATATCACCAACACAGTAATTGCTACCTTGTTTAGTTTGGCCGTGAGTGCATCCACGCTGTATATATTGATAACACCAACACAGTAATTCCTACCTTGTTTTGTTCGGCCATGAGTGCATCCACGCTGTATATATTGATATCACCAACACAGTAATTCCTACCTTGTTTAGTTCGGCCATGAGTGCATCCAGGCTGTATATATTGATATCACCAGCACAGTAATTGCTACCTTGTTTAGTTCGGCCGTGAGTACATCCACGCTGTATATATTGATATCACCAACACAGTAATTCCTACCTTGTTTAGTTCGGCCGTGAGTGCATCCACGCTGTATATATTGATATCACCAACACAGTAATTGCTACCTTGTTTAGTTCGGCCATGCATGCATCCACGCTGTATATATTGATATCACCAGCACAATAATTCCTACCTTGTTTAGTTCGGCCGTGAGTGCATCCACGCTGTATATATTGATATCACCAACACAGTAATTCCTACCTTGTTTAGTTCGGCCGCGGGTGCATCCACACTGTATATATTGATATCACCAACACAGTAATTGCTACCTTGTTTAGTTCGGCCATGAGTGCATCCACGCTGTATATATTGATATCACCAACACAGTAATTGCTACCTTGTTTAGTTCGGCCGTGAGTGCATCCACGCTGTATATATTGATATCACCAACACAGTAATTGCTACCTTGTTTAGTTTGGCCGCGAGTGCATCCACGCTGTATATATTGATATCACCAACACAGTAATTGCCACCTTGTTTAGTTCGGCCGCGAGTGCATCCACGCTGTATATATTGATATCACCAGCACAGTAATTCCTACCTTGTTTAGTTTGACAATGAGTGCATCCACGCTGTATATATTGATATCACCAGCACAATAATTCCTACCTTGTTTAGTTTGGCCGCGAGTGGATCCACACTGTATATATTGATATCACCAACACAATAATTCCTACCTTGTTTAGTTCGGCCTTGAGTGCATCCACACTGTATATATTGATATCACCAACACAGTAATTGCTACCTTGTTTAGTTCGGCCATGAGTGCATCCACACTGTATATATTGATATCACCAACACAGTAATTGCTACCTTGTTTAGTTTGGCTGTGAGTGCATCCACGCTGTATATATTGATATCACCAACACAGTAATTGCTACCTTGTTTAGTTCGGCCATGAGTACATCCACGCTGTATATATTGATATCACCAGCACAGTAATTGCTACCTTGTTTAGTTCGGCCGTGAGTGCATCCACGCTGTATATATTGACATTCCCTGAGTCCATGACAGCGACAATGTGGCGGCCGGCTGGACTGATGGCGACATTGTGAATGGGGTCAGAGAGTGCACCCACGTCGAACAGCAGCTTGCACGTGTTGATGTTCATGAACCGTACGATGCCGTCTTGACTCAGCACACCCAGCACCTACACAATTGTTGGTCTCATATTAAAGAATATTTTTTACATTGATGGTTTATTTACATTAATATTGCATAGTCCGATGGCTTTAAGGTTCTGTCATTTTTTCAATTGATTGTTATAATCTACCATACTCTAGTTTGAAGTCATGTTTATCTTAAATGGCTTACTTTTGAGATATTTGAAGTGCAAACATCTAAGATTAGTTTTGGCAAGCACACTATAACTCTGACACCTTAGGCTTCTGCAAAAACGGGTTCTATTAAATTGACACAGTATTCCCTTCTATATGGCAACACGTGCTTAATAAATGCATCAGTATCTAAATTAGATATGTACAATCAAATATAGATAATTGTTTTGGTTTTGAAAATGTGGTGCTTCATCGGACTATGCAGCTTTAAAGAATTGTGTTATATTTATGGTTTATTTAGCCTGTCCATAACATATAAGTTCATGATAGAACTTGTTTTCAATGCTGGCTTATTGTCTTGTACGGTTCGTTAGTAATTTGCAAATTTACTTATCTCTGAACTACCTAGGAGCTTCCTGGTCCACAATTACCATTCTTGATGGGCAACATGTCGACACACCGAACCAATAATAATAATAATAATAATAATAACAAGAATCATAACATTATTATTATCAATAACAACACTATTATTAATAATAGTATTATTAATAATTGTGATATTGACAATAATAGTGAGTAATAATCCCAATAATAACAATTATAATAGCAATCCGGCTGCTACTACTACCAGGGATGTGATTGGGTGCAGGAAAAAACCCCTGAAAATTCTTTTAGGTTATCGTGGAGACACACAGCATCCCACTGAGTCATGACAGGGATGCAAATAGTGTATTTCAGAGGTGTTTCGGCGGCCAGAAAAAATAACGGAATTAAAAAAACCCCGGAATTCCAGTTTTGGCGGCCAGAAAAAAAACGGAATTCCTGTTAAAACCGGAGAAATCACATACCTGTACTACTACTACCACCACCATTTAAAACAAATAAATTTAATATGTTTTTCTAACATAAGGGTTACAGGACACACCTATGACATACTACTATTGGCGACGTACTACACAAAGCCACATAGCACTTTAGCAGCTGATTCCGGTTTGAAACCAATCCACATTAGATAAGTCCTGTAACCCCATTGGCAGAAATACAATGTTAATTATGTATTACATCGTATATTATTGATTGGAAATGCCAAATTCGTAATAGTTCCTTTTAAATATAGTTTTAAACATGAAATTAACATGGACCTAAATTGAATACATGTAGGTTGAAATCCTACGACCTGCCACACGGGAGGCGGGCGCTGAATTCATTTGGCCGTCCGGCCTGGCTAGGCCAAATAAATTTGTTTAAATGGTTATCGTCCTTTTGCAATAAAAATCAGGGTCGGGCGGGCGGTTTTAATTTGTTGTTGTTGTTGTTGTTGTTGTTGACGTAGACATGATACGTTACCAGTCGTGATGGCCGAATGAGTTGAGCGTCCATCTCCCATTCTGGTAGGTCATGGGATTCGAACTCCTGGGTTCGAACGCTGGCCGATTCAAACAAATGACTTAAAAAATTGATGCAAAAGTTCAATTGCTGCTAGCCCGACGCATTTTTAAGTTTTTAAACAAATAAAAAAATTATATAATTTAGGGACAGCCGATTTTTCACGCACGGCCCGTGGACAATAACCAAACCAATTGTTAAAATATTTTACTAGGCCTTAGAGAGAATGTCGAGCACTGAACCTGGTTGGAGCCTCCATCGAAGCTGTCCGGCAGGAACTCGAGTTGTTTGACCGAGGTGACCTTGGCGGTTAACTCTATGATCCGCAGCAGTTTGCGGGTGTCGAGTGTCCACAGATAGATATGGCGTGACCTGCCCCCACCGGCCAGCAGACGCCCGTCCCTGCGTGTACAGAGTCGCACCGTCAGACAGTCGCACCGTCACACAGTCAGACAACAACAGGGGCGGCCCCTACATTTACCACCACTACGACTTAGTACAAGCCAGTGCAATCAATGACTGCAAGAGATGGTTTTGTTGAGAGGGAGAGATGGGGAGAGGGGGAGAGGGAGAGATAGGGAGAGGGAGAGACCGAGAGAGGGAGAGGGGTAGAGGGGGAGCGGGAGAGGGAGAGAGGGAGAGAAGGAGAGAGGGGGGGGAGGGAGAGAGGGAGAGAGGGGGGAGAGGGAAAGAGGGAGAGAGGGTGAGAGGGAGAGAGGGTGAGAGGGAGAGAGGGAGAGAGAGAGAGGGAGGGGGAGAAAGGAAGAGGGGGAGAAAGGAAGAGGGGGGAGACAGAGAGACAGCGAGATAGAGACAGAGGGAGAAACAAAGACACAAAAGGAGACAGGGAGAGAGAGAGGAAGACAGAGACACAGAAGGATAGGCAGCAAGACAGGGAACGACAGAGCGAGACAGCAACAGATGGATACAGAAAGAGAGGGAGAGACAGCGATATAGAGATAAAGATAGATAGAGAGAGAGGGAGAGACAGAGACACAGAAGGAGAGAGTGAGATATACAGAGAGAGATAGAGGGAGAGACACACAGAGAGTGACAAAGAGAGCTGGGGTATCCTATTTCAGGTCACATGGTGCTGGCTCCAGTGTTGAAGCAAGGGACTGACTGAGTGGCACCACGTGCTTTGTGACCATGTGGGCACTACTTACAAACAATCAGTGGACATTTACTATGGTTACCGAGCCGTTAATCACCAGCTCTAACGGCTTAGGCTATTTAAATCAGAAGATTCTGCAACTACAATTTCTAGCTATTATTTCCAATGACATTACTTGGTATTTACTGACTATCCATAAAAACACAGTGCTAATATGAAAATGAATAGCCAGATAATTCTTAGGGTAATTTTCCACATATATATTTGGGGGGAGGGGTGTTGAGAGACCAGCTGGATTTGAAGTCCATGTGTGTGTTTGGGGGGGTGGAGTTTTACATCCTGGCAACATCTAAGGTCATATCAGAACGGGTACCAACTTGTGACAGTTTGCACTCACAGCGACTTTATAGTGCTGCTCCACTGGGAAATCAGGCTGCTGGCACCATGACCCCAGATCCCACTCAGTCAGATTATCCTGACACCGAGCTAACCAGTCCTTTCCCTATCCTATTAATTGCCGAGTGCTAGGCTAGCTAGTGACAAGTGTCAATTGTATAAGTCATTGATTTAACTCGACTGAGAATTGAACACCCAAACTTCGCCATGGGAAGCCTGCACTCTACCGATTCGGGGGTCAGTGTCATGGGCTGTTTATATGATTTGGTCATTTTACCTGGTGACGGCGAAGGCTTTGAAGTGTGGTGGTTTCCCTTCAGGGATGTGCAGCTGGTATTTGCAGGTGTTTGAGTCAGTCTCCCAGGCGAAGATGGTGTCGTCCTTAAAGCAGGTCATAATTGTGTTGCTAAACGGCAGGAAGAACACCTGGAACACAGTTGAAACAACTAATTTACTAAGGTATTCAGCCCATTGTAATACATAGGATATATACAGTAGTACTTGTATTATGCGATCCCTGTGATCGGCGAACTCCTACCATTTGCGGGCAATTTTAATCAATGCCAAAATAATTGTTGAACCTATCCTGATATGACTTTAGATGTTGCCAGGACATAAAACCCCAACAACCAATCAACTAAATATAGGAGTTCGCTGGTATGCGCGTCGAATGTCAACACCATCTCGGCCAATACTCATTCTGCAGCCGCTCGGGTCTTAAACATGTCGGTCAATAACTGCTCACTATTTGATGTGTACCGCTAGTTTCCAGACAAGGGCAGAAAGCACACGTGTAGCAACCGACAGATGGTTATAAACAAAAAAATATTTTTTAAATATGGGGATATATATAGTAAAAGCTCTCTAAATCGACCGACCTTGGGACCGACTTTAAGTGGTCCATTTAGGTAGGTGGTCACTTTAGAGAGTTAGAATATCCTTATAATTGTATTGTTGGGACCCAAATAAAGCGATCGATATAGGGGAGTGGTCGATCTGTGGAGGGGCCGGTATAGAGAGATTTTACTGTATATATATATAGTTTTTAAGGTTGGTCGGTTGTTGGAGTGTTATGTCCTGGTAACATCTAAGGTCATATCAGGAAGAGTACCGACATGTGACAGTGCGCACTCATGGCGAATTTATAAGTGCTGCCCCACTGGGAGACCAGTCCACCAGCACCATGACCTGATATCCCACTCAGTCACATTATCCGGACACTTAACCAACCAACCCTTGCCATAGCCTAATAATGCTGAGTGCCTGGCTAGGAAGCGACAAGTATCAATTTTTGGGTCAGTAGTTTGACTCGACCAGGATTCGAACCCATTCGAACCAGTGGGTTCGAATCCTACGATCTACCAAAACGGGAGACGGACACTCAACTCATTCGGCCATCCCGTCTGGTGTTTTTTTCAAGTACTGTGAGAATAGCCTGCGCTATACTCCCATAATAGTGGAAGGCTACGCACTCAGCCTACAGCACTGAGACAGAACCAGGTGGAGGGTTAGTTGGTTGTTTTACCTCCTAGCAACATCTAAGGTCATATCAGGACGGGTACCGACTTGTGACAGTGCGCACTCATGGCGAGTTTATAGTGCTGCCCCACAAGGAAATCAGGCTGCCAGCACCATGACCCGATATCCCACTCAGTCAAATTATCCTGACACTTAGCAAACCAGTCTTTGCCATATCCTAATAATGCCAAGTGCCCGGCTAGGAAGCGACAAGTATCAATTTTCTAAGTCATTGGTTTGACTCGACCAGGGTTCGAACTGGTGGGTTCGAATCCCACGATCTACCAAAGCGGGAGACAGACGCTCAACTCATTCAGCCATTATGTCTGGGTTTTTTTCTCGTTTAAAAAAAAAAAGCACTATAGCCTGTGCTATACTCAGCAGTCCCAGAATAGTAGAAGGCTACGCGCCCAGCCTTCAGCACTGAGAGAGAACCACGTGGAAGATATTCGCATGGACCGTCCTGATATGACCTTAGATGTTGCTAGGACGTAAAACAACAACAAACAAACTATTCGCATGGGGAGGTAGTTATCCATCTTATGAAACAACACAGCCATATCTCTGCCAACTGAAGGTCAAGGTCATCACAATAGACCTTTCCCATGGAGCAGGCTCAGTGAGCTGCTACTCACAATCACATTAATTCTTCCCACTGCGTTGGAGGTGAAAATCCTCTATAAGAGCTATAAATCGTCTATAAGACATTTCCCCACAGTTTGAGGTGGTCAAATCTGTATGACACCAGGCAGCAAAACATAATTATTACCTGCTCTGATGAGTATATTGTATTTGGCCAGAAGATGGATATCATTTCTGTTTGAAAATATTTGATTTTAGTCAAGATATAGTGATTTAAAGCCCCAGTCACACCTACCTGGACGAGCCCCGGACCACCCCCGGAGCAGTCGCCCGGACTGTCCCGGACAGCCCCGGATAAAATCGCTATTTTCGGCGTTTTTTTGGCTCGCGGTCACACGTACCCAGCCAGTGCGATCCGGGGGTGGTCTGGGTAGTCCGGGGTGAACCGGGGCCTGTCTGGGCTGTCCGGGGCTGTTTCGCTACTGCTACTGCTACTGCTACTGCTACTGCTGCTGCTACTACTACTACTACTACTACCATGCTGGATCGAGCCCCGATGCACCGGACCACCCCGGATGTTTTAAAATGTTTAAAACATCCGGGGCGGACGATCCGGGGCTCGTCCGGCCTCTGATCCGGGTAGGTGTGACTGGGGCTTAAACACACTCACCCCCCCTCCCCCCAACACTCCAGATATTAGTATTATGTCGCAAAAGTGGTGAGGTGTAAGATAGACTGATTACCCTCCACCCCTAACCATGCACACATGTAACCGTCCATAACAAAAACACAAAGAAGTGATGGATTGGCCCATTCGTTATCAGTTTTTTTTGTTTGTTTTTTTTGTTATTGGGCAGGCCAGGTCCACATTGTGCTTCTTGAGAACGCTCTCTTTGGTGATTTCTATTGTCTGATAGTGATAAAATCAATGTACAGCTTGTAAGTTATATATAACCAGTCAAACCAAAAGTTTAAAAAAAAGTGACATTGAACTAGCAGGCCCGATGTCAGTTTCATCAGACGATTATGTATGTATAACATGTATGCATGAATAACATGTATGTATGTATATATCTATGTGTGTATGTATGTGTGCATGTATCATTGTATGTATGTGTTTCATGTATGCATGTGTATATGCATGCAAGCATTTATGTATGCATGTATGTATATGTATGCATGCATGAATGTATGTGGGCATGTATGTACATATGCATGCATGTATTTATGTATGTGTGCATATGTATACATGTATGTGTGTATGCATGCACGTATTATGTGTATGTATGTGTATGTATGTGTATGTATGTGTATGTATGTATGTATGTATGTATGTATGTATGTATGTATGTGTATGTATGTATGTATGTATGTATGTATGTATGTATGTATGTATGTATGTATGTATGTATGTATGAAAGGAGCAGGACATAGCTCAGGCGGTAGTGTCCACCTGTGAAGGTATCGGTCGTCCTATCGATCCTGCTCAGTGGACCCATTTGCAGTTTGGGCTATTTTCCGTTCCAACCAGACAATGGTCCACCAAAGGATATGGTATGTGCTGTTCTGTCTGTGGGAAAGTGCATGTAAAAGACCCCTTGCTGCTTGTCGGAAAGAGTAGCCTGTGGGGCAGTAGCTGGTTTCCTCCAAAGAAATGTGAGATTGGCCATATATATGTTTGACGTCGAATACCCAATAATAAAAATCAATGACCTCAAGAGGCATCATTAAATAAAACAAACTTGACTTTTTGTATAATGTGTGTGTGTATGTATGTATGTATGTATGTATGTATGTATGTATGTATGTATGTATGTATGTATGTGTGTGTGTGTATGTATGTATGTATGTATGTATGTATGTATGTATGTATGTATGTATGTATGTATGTATGTATGTATGTATGTATGTGTATATGTATGTATGCGTGTATGTATGCATGTATAAATTACTACAGGCAGTTCGCGCGTCCACAGTGACACATGCCCGTCGTCCACGACCCAGATGATAGATAACACCTTTGCCTACGATCCTCCCATCACTCCCACTCCCTCCTTCTCCCGTGGCTGCCAACCTTCCCAGACCCGCCGGACTTTTCCTAAATCCAGATCCTTTTTCTCGTTATAGGACAGAGCGGACGGCGGCGTGTCCTGCTACAGGGGCACGTGGGCGGGGCCTGGCCGAGTAACCAGCTCCCGAACGCGCGCCGAGCGGGGCTTGAGCTGCTTGATTGCCAGCCGTGGTCGGCATCTAGGTCGGCGAGTCACCGGCGTGCCGAGCGCGACTTGGCGGGCTTGGATCCGGGACATCGTGGCCCCGAACGGGAACAGGCGGGCGCGTCCACCTGACACGGCGAGGGGTGGCTGGGTGGCTGGGTGGCTGGGTGGCTGGGTGTGTGGGTGCGGCTCAGAAATATAGTATGGATACGCTCCGCTCCATCAGGTTACAAGTAATTAGTTGCTAAACTCTACCTCCCCCCCCCCCAACAAAATCAGACAATTCAACAAACATTTTATTTTTAATGTTTTGTTGTTTATTTTGAGCGTTTAACTAATCGCTGCGTGATATAGAAATACGCCCCTTGCGTTTCAAAATATCACACGCTTTTCAATTAAATTCAAACTTTCAGATGAGTTCAATTTGTACAAACAAAAAAGAACTCAGACTGAGCGATTTGGTAGGAATTATCAGATGGTGTTTATGTGTGCGCGCACGTGTTTGTGTGTGTGTGTGGGGGGGGGGGGTGCCGTCAGAATAGCAACAATAGAAAAGTGATAGCAAGCGACAAACTTCACTTGTGACCCAGGAAGTCTGCCTACCTGCCTGCGCGTGTGGGAGGGTGGGGGAGCCCGAACGCGCTAACAACCGACAAACCCCTCCGCAAAGGAATGGACGCGTCTCGCACTGATGGACTACCGATCCATGAAACAAAAAACACTTATTTGGTAATTAGCGTAATAATGCCGCTGGGTCTTGGAAGTTTATGACCGCGCACGTGTTTGTGTGTGTGTGTGGGGGGGTCATCAGAATAGCAACAATAGAAAAGTGATAGCAAGCGACAAACTTCACTTGTGACCCAGGAAGTCTGCCTACCTGCTTGCGCGTGGGGGGGGAGGGGGGGGAGCCCGAACGCGCTAACAACCGACACACCCCTCCGCAAAGGAATGGACGCGTCTCGCACTGATGGACTACCGATCCATGAAATAAAAAACACTTATTTGGTAATTAGCGTAATAATGCCGCTGGGTCTTGGAAGTTTATGTGCGCGCACGTGTTTGTGTGTGTGTGGGGGAGGGTCATCAGAATAGCAACAATAGAAAAGTGATAGCAAGCGACAAACTTCACTTGTGACCCAGGAAGTCTGCCTACCTGCCTGCACGTGTGGGAGGGTGGGGGAGCCCGAACGCGCTAACAACCGACACATCCCTCCGCAAAGGAATGGACGCGTCTCGCACTGATGGACTACCGATCCATGAAATAAAAAACACTTATTTGGTAATTAGCGTAATAATGCCGCTGGGTCTTGGAAGTTTTGTGCGCAACGTGTTTGTGTGTGTGTGGGGGGGTCATCAGAATAGCAACAATAGAAAAGTGATAGCAAGCGACAAACTTCACTTGTGACCCAGGAAGTCTGCCTACCTGCCTGCGCGTGGGGGGGGGGGAGCCCGAACGCGCTAACAACCGACACACCCCTCCGCAAAGGAATGGACGCGTCTCGCACTGATGGACTACCGATCCATGAAATAAAAAACACTTATTTGGTAATTAGCGTAATAATGCCGCTGGGTCTTGGAAGTTTATGTGCGCACACGTGTTTGTGTGTGTGTGGGGGAGGGTCATCAGAATAGCAACAATAGAAAAGTGATAGCAAGCGACAAACTTCACTTGTGACCCAGGAAGTCTGCCTACCTGCCTGCACGTGTGGGAGGGTGGGGGAGCCCGAACGCGCTAACAACCGACACATCCCTCCGCAAAGGAATGGACGTGTCTCGCACTGATGGACTACCGATCCATGAAATAAAAAACACTTATTTGGTAATTAGCGTAATAATGCCGCTGGGTCTTGGAAGTTTACAACCACACAAAAATAACCCCAGCTCCGATGCGCAGCCGACATACCCCCCCCCCCCCCCATTTTCAGCCTCGGACCACGCACAAATCTATAAATAACCAGACGATGATTATACACGCCCCTCCCCCCCCCCCCCCCACCAGCCTAATGAAGTGTTTGGTTGCACTGCCACAATAACAAGACACTTTACATTAACGCCATCCCACGTAACAAATCACCCGATCTCCCAAAAACAGGAGACGGGCGCTCAACTCATTCGGCCATTCCGATGACAAGAAGTTATTGCCCGATATGGGGTTTGAGGCCCGAGTGACCGAATGCGATGTATGTTCTCCTAGAATTCGTTCTGGTATCATTATGATTTAGATGCAATCAGAATGTCAATTTGGTTCAATGTACTTGCCTTGTCGTGTTGTGAATTATGATTTATATGCAATCAGAATTAATGTACAACGAGCCACTTGTGGACGTGCATCAAGTACGTCTCGCTTATTTAAGTCATTTTCTAAAGCCCTCAGCCCTCAACCCATGTCATGCTTAGTACGATTTAGATAAAAGATTCACCCATACTTCCAGTACAGGGGTGAAAACCAACCCATTAGAAAAACTGGCGAAGAAATTCGACATGCTGGGGAAATTAACTGAGCTGATAAATTCTTAATTTAAGAAGCACAATATATTCTTTATGTACGTCTTCATATTTACCCGCTACTTTTGAGTTGGAAAATATAATAAAACATAATAAAGCATATACTTTAATGCAATTTAAAAGTGAAATCGACGGCGTTCTATGGCTGCCATCTCGTCTTTTTTCATTCTCTCCCATTTCACCAACTCTGTGCTGATATAAGTATCCATTTGATACTGGAGGCAGGCATTCTACTTCCTGTTCCATACTAAAGCTATTTTCGCCCGTATTTACACTACGTTGTCGTTCACCCCTGTACTGGAAGTACGGGGTGAATCTTTTATCTAAGTACGATTGTGCTTATGTTGGGCCTGCCCCACTCCGCCCCCCCCCCCCCCCAATTAGCTATAACCTTCCCATGGCTACTCGGACAATGTAGCCCTAAAGGGATTAAAGTGATGTCCGGCAAAAATCGTGGAAATCTAGCCGAGATTATTCCGCATTCGGAAGCGACAAGTATCATTTTTAAAACTCATTGGTTTGACTCGATCGGGAATCGAACTCCCGATCTCCCGCACGCAAGTCCCGCGCTTTACCGATTCGGCCATCGCGCCCAGTCCCTGTGCTGATTGACCTTAGGTGTTGCTAGGAAGTAAAACAACAAACAGAGTCTTAGCCGTAGTGCTTGAGACCAGCGAGACTCAGAATACCAGTATTCCAGTGGCTACTTGGACAATGTATCACACTAGCGTTAACATTTTGGGCTTGCGGGGGACTATAGTCATTGGAGGCATTCGACTGGGCCTCTCTATGCGAATATCAAAATATTTCCTTACAAATTCCTATTCGACTGGGACCGGAAGTGGGATTCTATACGTATGATTTGGATGTGTGTTTTGGCTCCATCCGCTCCATCCACAAATCTTGGGGATAGAAAGGTCCCAGTAGAATGCCTCTTAAGCCTCCAGTCATTCGTTTGCATAGAAATGAATGAATTACCATGGCTGCCCAGAAGCAACAGCCTCAACATTTTGGCTATGCAGGCGCCTAACTAGCCACATCAATCAGTTGCAGTGACAGTTGTAGCCAGTGTTCAACGAATTGGGAGCAGATGCGGTGGCCTAATCGGTAGAGCGCGGGCCTCGCGTGTGGAAGGCTAGGAGT
This sequence comes from Branchipolynoe longqiensis, assembly GCA_030323885.1. NCBI lineage: Eukaryota > Metazoa > Annelida > Polychaeta > Phyllodocida > Polynoidae > Branchipolynoe > Branchipolynoe longqiensis. The sequence goes on from CM059194.1 coordinate 23,428,360, forward strand.
TCAGTTCCTGGTCGAGTCAAACCAATGACTTTAAAATTGATACTTGTTGCTTCATAACCTGGCGCTCGGCATTAATAGGATAGGGCATGGACTGGTTAGCTCAGTGTCAGGATAATGTGACTGAGTGGGATATCAGGCCATGGTGCCAGTGACCTGAGATTTCCCAGTGGGCAACACTATAATGTTCTTTTTAAACAGTAGGCGGCGGAGCAATGATCGAGAAGCGGCGATCAGTATGCACGTGGAAAGTGGAAGGGTGGAAAGTGGAAAGATGTTGTTTGTTTGTTTGTTGTTGTTTTACGTCCTAGCAACATCTAAGGTCATATCAGGACGGGTACCGACTTGTGACAGTGCGCACTCATGGCAACTTTATAGTGCTGTCCCACTGGGAAACCAGGCTGCCGGCACCATGACCTGGTATCCCACTCAGTCACATTATCCTGACACTGAGCACACCAGTCCTTGCCCGATCCTAATAATGCCGAGCGCCTGGCTAGGAAGCAACAAGTATCAATTTTAAAGTCATTGGTTTGACTCGACCGGGACTCGAACCCACGACCCCACGATCTACCAGCACGGGAGAAGGACGCTCTAACTCATTCGGCCATCCCGTCTGGTCAAAGTGGAAAGACACAGACACAGACACAGACACAGACACAGACAATTGATCTTGTCTGCTCGGCGTTACTAAATCCCCAGTCACACATACCCGGACGAACCCCGGATTTTTAGCCGTACCACCCCTGGACCACTCCCCTGGACCACCCTGGATAAAATTGCTATTTTTGGTCGTTTGTGCCTCGCTCTCACACCTACCCGGATGAGCCATGGTCCACAGCCACGGATTAGTCCTGGATCAGCCCCGGATCGGCCCCGGGAGTATAAAATGACCCGGATTGCCCCGGACGACCCCCGGACAAGTCACGGATCACACACGGATGGTGCCGGTTAACCCCGGATTGCAATATTCCCTAGATCGCCCCGGATGTTTTAAACATTTGAAAATATTTGGGGTCAACCCCGGATGAGGCCGGACCAGCGAAGGATCAGCCACGGATCACCACGCATCACGGTCCGGGGCCCGTCCGGTCCCTGATCCGGGTAGGTGTGACCTAGGCTTTAGCTAGGGAAAGAACTCGGTGTCTGGGCTAATATGTGACTGAAGGAGATATCAGGTCGTGGTGCTGCTAGCATGGTATCTCAGTAGAGCAGCACTATAAAACCATCATGCCAGATACTCATCCTGGTCACAAGGCGATACCCGTCTGGTGTGATCCCCGGATGTAGCTAGAACGTAAAACCCCAATCCATCGATCACTACACACGTATATGCCGCCCGTCTGATCCACCTCCCATCTCCCCCCCCCCCCCCCCCCCACCCTCGTCTGTGGACCGCCCCCCCCCCCCCCCCCCCCCCCCCCCCCCCCCACCCCCACCTTCCCCGCTTACAGCCACCAAGGTTGTGCTTTGTACACATGCCCTCCTTGTCCTGTCACTAGCCGCCGCTTCCGCATTTTCTCCACTGTCACACATACAAGCGAGAATATTAATGAGCCAAGTGATTGTAGTGATTTGTATGTGTATTTGCATACAATATGTGTGTGTGTTTGTGTGTGTGTGTGTGTGTGTGTGTGTGTGTGTGTGTGTGTGGATGCACTATCTTTGTGTGCAATGTGTGCGGATGCACTGTCTTTGTATGCAATGTGTGCATGTGTATGGATGCACTGTTTCTGTGTGCACGTGTGTGTGGATGCACTGTCTTTGTGTGCAATGTATGTGTGTATGCACTGTCTTTGTGTGTATGTGTGTGTGGATGTACTGTCTTTGTGTGCAATGTGTGTATTGATGCACTGTTTCTGTGTGCATGTGTGTGTGGATGCACTGTCTTTTTGTGCAATGTGCGCAATGTGTGCATATGTGTGTGGATGCACTGTCTTTGTGTGCAATGTGTGCATGTGTGTGTGGATGCAGTGTCTTTGTGTGCAATGTGTGCAGAGCTTCAGTAAGAAAACACTTGCTACTGATGCATGCGTAAGCCTCTTTTATAATACCACAACTACTAGGAATAATAGCATTTTTCTATGAAGCTATATGAAAATAATTGAAGTTAATTTTTGTTATTCTGACAAGATGGTAACCTAAACTATCTTTTCCTTCACATTACTAGTGTACATATTGACCAGGGATGAAAGTGGTCTCCGGGAAAAAAAGCGGAAATGCTGATATTCTCCCATAAGTTTAGCATTGTCAGGGAATAGCGGAAAATTCCCGGAAGTTGGGTGTCATATATATTGGTATACACTGATAGTGCTGTGCCGTTTGAAGCATGTATTAATAGTACACGCTGATAGTGCTGCGGCATCTGCACTACATATTAGTATACGCTGATGGTGCTGCAGCGTAAAACAGTAGAGCCTATATGTTAATCGTGCTGCGGGATTGAAAAATCCGCGAAATCGGCGGAGATATTTCACCCCTGATGGACAAGAGGTTGGCTATTCAGCGAAAAAAAAAAGAGGGAAATACACAATATTAATTGTTAACCCTCATGTCACACATTGGCCTCATTTACTATGAAAAGACCCATATATAAAAAAGGTTCTTCTTTGCTGCTGGTCCTAAAAAGGGGGAATCGGGGGTAAAAACTTAAACACGTCACAGCTTATCCTAGTTAGGCTTGTTGTGTTCCACATATATCCTATTTTAAGGCACAATTAAAAGAAAAGCAGTTTGGACCCCGATTGCACGTCAGGGTGGCTTTGAACTTGACTAAGTGGAGAACGTTACGCGTGTTTCGGTGTGACACAAAAAGCCGCCTAGTGTCAGATTTAGAACTAAACCCTTATTTTTTCCTAGTACGGTTTTGAACTGCACTCACTAGGAGTAAGTAAGTGCAATTTTATGAGGGTCCGTCCACTTGAGAGTAGAACAGAGGACTTATAAAATTGTGACACTGAAACATGTGTGACATGGAAAGGAAAAGTTTTTTCTTCAAGATCAAACAAACACCACAGAGCATGAAAAGGTATTATGCTTATTAGTTTTTGACGCTGTGGACATATTTCAAAGTAATTTTGTAATACTTCCATAACTTCTGATGTTATTGGAGTTGTAACGCATGTTTCATGTGACATGTAACGCATGTTTCATGTGACACTCAATAATAACTTGGCTCAGAAATTGCTAACAGTATGCAGTTTTTGTTAAGGGTATTATTTCTACACATTACATGTATGCAAGTATGTCTTTTGAGTGTTACAAGTTTTGCTTATAATGGGTTCTTCTTCAGTTTTGGTCCTAAAAAGGGGGAATCGGAGGTCAAAACTGAAATATGTTACAGCCTATCCCAATTAGGCTTGTTGTGTTCCATATACATCCAATTTTAAGACACAATTTAAAACAAAAACAATTTGGACCCAGACTACAAGTCAGGGTGGCTTCGAACATGACCAAGTGGAGAATGTTACGCGTGTTTCGGCCGTCACAAAAACCTTCATTATGTAATATTTAGAACAAGACCCTTATTATTTCCTAGTTAGGTTTTGAACAGCAGTCACTAGGAGTAACTAAGTGCAATTTTATGAGTGTTCGTCCACTTCAGAGTAGAACAGAGAAGATATAAAATTGTGACACTGAAACATGCGTTACATGGAAAGGAAAAGTTGTTCCTTCATGATGAAACAAGCACCACAGATGGTGAAAATATTTATGCTTATTAGTTGTTGATGCTGTGGACATATTTCAAAGTAATCTTGGAACACTTCCCTAACTTCTGATGTTCTTGGAATTGTAACACATGTAACATGTAACGCATGTTTCATGTGACACTCAATAATGACTTAGGTTAGACACTGCTAATAGCATGCAAAAAATGTATTTGTTCAGGGCATTATTTGTACACATTACATGTATGCAAATATTTCTTTTGAGTGTTATAAGTTTTCTTATGTAGAAAAAGATATTGCGATGACTTAGAGGATGAAGATGACAACAGGTGAACGCGTGATAGCGTCATAGCGCAACATCCTGTTTATAACTTGACACCACATCATCAGTAGGTGTGTAGATGCCCACGGTATATTTGAAAATCATGGTGAGAAGAGATTTGATCCATTATTGGATTTTGTATCGCGAAATAATTTTCGCCGTTACGCGTGTTTCATCTTCATCGAAGTGTGACACGCCACACTAATAGCATCATAGCGCAACATCCTGTTTATGACTTGACACCACATCATCAGTAGGTGTGTAGATGCCCACGATATATTTGAAAATCATGGCGAGAAGAGATTTGATCCATTGTTGGATTTTGTATCGCAAAATAAATTTTCGCCGTTACGCGTGTTTCACCCGTGACACAAAGTTTTTATTTCACTTTTAATGCATTTTAGGAAATAATATTATAACTTTTGTGTTCAGAACTAGGCATCTATGATGCTATCCTATTTAAAGCAGCAGGGTTTTTCCTGGCTTGCATGGTTGGATATTGTGAAAATTGAAGGTGAACGCGTGTTTCATGACGTGACACCTCATGTAACACGCGTTATGCTCACTTTCAAGCATCGTTGTTTTACACACAGACACTCAATAGTCCTAAAATTAGTTTTCTGACATTTTTGCATGTTACAACTTTGCAAATAAACTAGCTATGTTTGAATATTTTGGTCTACAATGAAGTAGTTTCCAACACAAGTAGTACTGTTTCACCATTCCCATTTTTAGCTGTCATATTTGCGTGACAAATGAATCTATTTTTGCAATAAAAAATAAACCAAACATTTTTTTCTCACTGGATTGCTGTCATTGCTTCTTTGGGGTATAATAAAAGGAATTTTCTTCATTTGGTATGAAAAGGAGAATTAATTTAGACAAAAACAGTTACAATGTGAGGACCAACCAATTAGGACCAGCAGCAAAGAAGAACCCTATATAAACAGGGCGCACTGAGCAGCACTCTGAGGAACATCTCCAGACGGGCACACCTCCAGTCTTCTGCCATCCCCCCCCCCCCCCCCCCCCGCCCTCCTACCCGCATCCCAGGCTGCAGAGGTAGGGAAGGTTGGGACGGGGAAGGTTCCAGTCGTTCGTTGGTTTGCAAAGTGGTCCATGCCTATCGCACACCTGAGTGGATTGTCACACCATTTATTGGATCTTACTTTGTGCCCCGGGAAACTAATACCACCGTCTTGGAAAGCATCGTTTGATATTGTTATTTCAGCTGATTTGGGCTAGCTGCATATATTGTAAATAACTGTATTGTCACATGGCTGGAAGACCAGTGCCACGGCGCTGACAAAAGACTTTATTCAATGAATAAACTATATTTACAACAAACAAACAAAAATTGTTCGACCTACGGAGCGAAGGGAGGGAAGGTGAATGGCAGCAGAGGGAGAGGAGACCAAGAACATCATGGTTTACAAATATTTCACAGTGGACAGGCTTGAATTATTCACAGTCTATCAGAACAGCACACCATCGGGACAAGTGGAGAACCATTGCATCCAACCCTCGACTAGAGGACGGAACTATTTATTGATTGACGGAGCGCACACATATATTTGTCAATATGGTTGGTTGGTTGTTGGTTGGAGCTTCACGTCCTGGCAACATCTAAGGTCATATCAGGACGGGTATCGACTTGTGACAGTGCACACTCGTGGCGGCTTTATAGTGCTGCCCCACTGGGAGACCAGGCTGGCAGCACCATGACCTGATATTCCACTCAGTCACATTATCCTGGTACTCAGCCAACCAGTCCTTGCCGTATCCTAATAATGGTGAACGCCTGGCTAGGAAACGACAAGTATCATTATTTAAAGTCATTGGCTTGACTGAACCAGGGTTTTTCAAGTTGACCGGATGGGATGGGATGGGATGGGATGGGGAGCGAGTCTGCTTCCCATGCGGGAGGCCGTGGGTTCGATCCCCGGCCGAGTCAAATCAAAGATTCATAAAACTGATACTTGTCACTACATTGCATGGCGCTCGGCATTAGTAGGATAGAGCAAGGATTGGCTGCCTCTGCTTTCAGCAGGATAATAATGCGACTCAGCGTGATATTGGGTCATGGTGCTTCGCTCATTACAGGGTGTCATTGAAGACACACACCACTGCATAACTACTGTGTCACCAGTAGTGCTTGATAGATGGGTGGTGAGGTGGGTCTTCCCTCTTTTATCTCCCTGATCCTGCCAACAAATATAAGGCAATCACACAGGACTTACTCAAGTAGCCCCGAGACTATAGCTACAGCAGCAGTTGAAACAAATAAGACAAATGACCCAATTCCACGCCTATACTATAGTAACCAGTGTCGGAGGGGGTTCACTCAACACGAACATGTCAGTGCTAGTCACCGTGGGTCATGAGTCGAACTGCAAAGAGAGATTAAGATGGGTTTTGGGGGGTTTAATCTTTTTCCTATTTTTCCCTCTTTTTTTTTTGTAACAAAAGAGTAAAAAATAATGTTTTTTCTGCCGAATAACAGACTCTAACTTCATTCAATGCACGACATACACGTCTAACTAATTAAACCGATCAGCTCACCTATAGCAAACCTAACAAAAAAAGGTGGAGGGGTTGCAATCTACTGCAAAACCTCAAAGAATCTAGACACTGAGGCCCTAAAAATAGCAAACAACTCAAATGAACACCTGGAGCTACTATGGTGCCTAATAAAAAATGAGAAGCAGGCTAACATAGCCATGGCAAGCCTCTACAGACCACCATCCGGGGATATTGAAACATTCCTTCAAACTCTAGAGAAAAGTATCAATACAGTGAGAAAACTAACAAATGTAGAAATCTTTGTGCTAGGGGACTTCAACATAAACTACAGTAGCAACGACAAAAATAAACTAACGCTACAAACCATTATCAAAATCCTAGGGCTACAGCAACTTATTACAGACAGCACAAGACTAGGAAACAATAGCTCAACAATTGACCTAATACTAACCAACTCAAACCATGCCACAAAATGGGGCACTAGAAGCTGGGGTATAAGTGACCATGAGCTAATATATGTAATGAGGAAAAAACTCAAAAGCACAAGCCAATATAAATATAAGATGGGCAGATCCCTAAAAAAACTACTCAAAAGAAACACTAAAAAACCACCTATATGAAAATATAGACAACCTCACAACAGACAGAGATGACACTGATATCTACTGGAATAACATTGTCACAGAAATAAAACAATCATTAGATGAGATGTGTCCCATAAAGAAACTAAAAATACAGAGAAACCAAGACCCGTGGGTAGACAGGGAACTGTTAACGCATATTGCAACAAAACGAAGGCTAGGTGACAAAGTGAAACGTACTAAAGACCCAGAGGATAAAAGGGCCTATAATACTGCCAGAAACAACTCCCTCAAAGCAGTAAGGGCAGCAAAAAAGAAATATATAATAAAACAAGACAAGGACTGGGGAAGCAACGCAAATAAGTTCTGGAAAAATGTAAGCTTACTATTCCCCAAAAATAAGATAGAAGAACGGATAAGCTTCCAGGATAAGGATGGAAATACGCACACAGATAGTGATGCAGCAAACAAACTAAATACAGACTTTGCCACGGTAGGACAAAGGTTATCAAAGAAATTCACAAGAATCTGGGAAAACAAGTCAGAAAATATCCAGGATGAAATCCCCACCTGCAAAACTGACCTAAAAGAACTAACACAGCTAATAAATGACATAGATGAAAACAAACCAAGTGGAATAGATGGAATCCCCACTAAAATACTAAAAGAGGCACTCCAAGCCATCCCAGATACCATGGTCGACCTGTTCAACATATCATTTGAGCAGGGACACTTCATCACAGCATGGAAGATGGCAACCATCACCCCCATATCCAAAAGTGGTGACAAACAAAACATGGGGAACTACAGACCAATATCAATCTTGCAAACACCAGGCAAGCTAATTGAAAAAATATTCCCAGGCACATAAATGTGCACCTGGAAAAAAACAATATACTAAACAAGAAGCAAGGAGGTTTAAAAAAAACTCCACTCCACATCAAAAACAATAGCAAACCTAACAAGTGATGTGCTGGCATCATTGAACCAAAAGAAATTAGTTGGAGCAGCGTTCATCGACTTCAGCAAAGCCTTTGACACTGTAGACCACAGCATATTAATAAGAAAATTAAACATCATGGGCATTAAATCCAAATCAATAAACTGGATAAAATGTTACCTAAGCAACAGGCAGCAAAAAACTAAAGTAAATGGTACACTCTCAGACCAACAAACTATCACCTGTGGAGTACCCCAAGGATCAGTCCTGGGACCACTACTATTTATACTATACATAAATGACCTAGAAAAATGGCTGGAGACAGAATGTCTCCAGCTATATGCGGATGACACTGTCATATATGCAGAAGGAAGCACAGTAGAGGAGGTAGCTACCAAACTGAACAACCTCCTGCTAAAACTGGACAGCTGGTGTGAATCCAATAAAATAACCATCAATGCAAATAAATCTAAAACAGTACTCTTCTCACATACAGCAATCACAGGAAGAAACCTACAATGCACACTAGGAAACCAAACACTGGAAAGTGTAAATCACTACAAATATCTAGGCCTAGAACTGGATAGCCAGCTAAACTACAATCTGTGTTTAACAAAAATCATACAAAAGTAAATCACAAACTATGGCTATTTGCTAAACTAAGAAACTATATGACACAAGATATGTCAATAAAAATCTTCAAAGGCATGGTACTCCCCTACTTTGACTATGGGGATGTAATCTACATGGGTGCTAAAAAAGAGCTACTTAAAAAAGTGCAGATACTACAAAATAGGGCCTTGAAAATATGCCTGAAAGTAGACAAACTACACCCCACTTATGACCTACACAAAAGAACTAAAGTAAAGCTACTAGAAAACAGAAGGATAATCCACCTAAAAACATTAGCATATGGATATAGCCAAGACATTAAGCATCTAACCCAACCACTAAGGGACACCAGAGCAAGCAAGGCACCACTACTGAGACAGACCAGAAGCCAGATCAAAGCCCATGAAAGGAGCACACTGGAAATGGCCGCCAAGGCATGGAATGCGCAAACGGTGAAAGAAAGACAAATCCCTGACCTAAAAACGTACCAAAAATATCTGTGCAAAATAAAAACTGGGAACCCCAACTGAACTGCACCACAAGGGGGCAGGTGATATGTCACGGCCCACCAACTGGACCCAGGGCGGGATAACCGGAAATATAAAAGCCAGATAACATATCCAACAACAATATAAATCAAATCAATTTCAAACAAACATAACTCAACCACCTATTACGTACAAGCCTATGGACATGTAAATAAAATAGGCTAGTATAGAATTAAGTAGAAAAAAGCGGAAAACTCTTCCCAAGAAAACCCAAAGCACTAACATAGAACCTTAAGAAAACAACTAACAGAGTAATAAGAATAGAACAAAAATACAATGCCAAGAGGGCCCAAAAAAACTAACATAGACTACTAAACGTACCAACAACTATCTATCTGCTACTGAAATGCAGACAATCAAATAACTTATCAGCAGCTACTGTTTGGTAAGACAACACCAACACTACAGCTGGCCAGCATTGAAAACAAGCCTGGGTACCCAGGCTTACATGCTATGGACAGAATAAATACAGCCTCAATAAAAAAAAAATATATATAAAAAAATCTCAGACCTCAACCTGCCCTTGTCCTGGATCGAGGCCACCGTGCGGGTGTGTGTGGGGGAGGGGGGTGGCAGTTGGGGAGAGTGGGATGGGAGTGGTGTGGTGGCGAGCAGAGTTGACGTAACAATCTGGGAATGGCTTATTCCGAAGGGGTGGCAGGTAGTGTTTCACCGCCAGTTGCACGGACTTTCAGAGTGGATAAAATAATTACTTACAATTTAAATTTAATTTTAAACAGGAATATATTTTACTAGTAATGCATCCACTTGGCTCTGTTTCTAAATGTCAAATACACACTCCCCCAAATACCCGTTACCTGATTGTCCAGGCTGTTCAGCCAATACACATTCAATAAGAAACCAGGATATTAATACAGTCTTAGAATAGTGAATCATTTACTTAATATAACCGGACGCGGTAGCCGCTTCTGTAGAGCACAAGCTTCCCGTTCGGAAGGTCGGGAGTTCGAATCCCAGCTGAGTCAGACCAATGACGTATAAAATTGATACTTGTTGCTACATAGACTGGCATTCAGTATTAATAGGATAAGACAAGGACTGGTTTGCACACTATCAGGATAATGTGACTGTGTGGGATATTGGGTCACGGTGCCAGTGGCCTGGTCTCCCAGTGGGGTAGAACTATAAAGTCGCTATGAGTGTGCAGTCACAAGCCGATACACGTCCTGATATGATCATAAATGTTGCTAGGATGTAAAACAACAACAAACAATCTATATAAAATAGCACTACCCCAAATAGCAAAGATAGCCAACCAAACAGATTTAGTGACTGCCAGGAAAGAGAGATTGTATTCATAGTTTGAATAAAATGAGAGAATAAAACAGGTTTTGCTTTGGGGATTAAAAACAGAACTTCAAGGTCAATTTACCTACAGATAACAAAATTAAGTTTCTACACTCACGAAACACAGCTAAACTACAGACAGGACTTAAGCAAATAAGACAAGAGATTAGGATGACTTAAGGCTCTGTCACACATCACCGGATTGGAGAAACGGACAGAAACCAGACACTGTCTGGTGAAATATGGCAATGTACGGTTTATATACGGTTGGCATCCGGCGTGTCTGTTATCTGTCCGGTGGGAAGTTTTGAACATGCACAAAACTTGTAACGGACACCGCCGGACTGAAGCGTGCGGTTGGTGCCCGGTTTAAGTCCGTTTAATGTCCGGTACCCATCCGTTACGTCTCTGGTTTGTTTCCTGAATAGTCCGTTGAGGCTGTTGCAGGAATTCGGTCCATCGTTTAAAAAAATATGTTTTCGGCGTGTCCGTTAAAGGTCCGGTACGTGTCCGGTTGATGTTCGGTTTGTCCATTTGATATTCGGTTTTTGCCCATCGGTTCACCGTTGCTTGTCCGGTTACATACGGTGTCGGCCGGTTATCGTCCGGTGGCTATGTCCGTTCCTTGTCCGTTTAGCGTCCGTTTCGTCCAGCGGCCTTTGCAACATTTCGACACATTTCGGTACATTTTGATACCGAATACCACCGGACTAGACAATTCTTTGTCCGGTTGTGTCCGTTGCTCAATCCGGTAAGGTGTGACAGGCGCTTTACAATCAGCAAACCAGAGATAAACTACACAGACATGTGAAACATGACAGCACAGCACCGAAATCGAGACATCGTGGTGCACTTTACCATTGTAGTGAAGTGCACTCATGACTCCACACCCAGACGAAATACCACATGCATAGGTAGACCGATTGCATCCAGGAGCCGAGATAATGTAATGGTTAGGACGCTCGGCTCGGAATGTCAGAGGTGTGAGTTTGAGTCTAACTCTAAGCACGATGTTCCCTTCCTTTGACCCCTCATGACACTATTAACTAGTCTTTGATGCTTGTTATTAATAGGAATCCTTAAGCCCCAGTCACACATACCCGGATCAGGGGCCGGACGAGCCCCGGACTGCCATCCGGACTGCCATCCGGGGTGGTCTGTGGCTCGTCCGTGGCAACACCCCCCAATCCGGCCTGATCCATGGCTCGTCCGGCACCGTCCGGGCTCGGCCCCGGATGTTTTAAAATGTTTAAAACATCCAGGGTGGTCCGGGGGATTTTGCGATCCCAGCTCAATCCGGCCTGGTCCGGCCTGATCCGGCCTGATCCGGGGTGATCAGGCTATTCCGGGGGTGGTCCGGGGTGGACCGGGCCTGTCCGGGGTCATTTTGAGCCACAGTTTGACCCGGACCATCCCCAGACTAGCCCCGGCCTAGCCACGGACCACTCCCGGACAGCCGGGGGTGGTCCGGGATAGTCCGGGGGTGGTCCGGGGGTTGTCCGACCTCGTCCGGGTTAGTCAGGGGCCGGTCTGGCCCAGTCCGGGCTCGTCTGGGGCCGTTCTGGGGTGGTACGGGGCGGTCCGGCCTTTGGTCCGGGGCTCGTCTGGGGCTCGTCCGGGAAAGTGTGACTGCGAGGCAAAAATCGACGAAAACAGTGATTTTATCTGTGGCGGTGCGGGACAGTCCGGGCCGTTGGTCCGTGGGTGGTCCGGCTCAAAATCCGGGGCTCATCTGGCTATGTGTGACTGGGCTTTAGGGTGTGTATCGTAAATCTAATAATGGAAGCCGCGCCTCTACGGTGGTAATAGATAGACGGAAAGCTAAATACATTTTACAGTGGGTTGGTTGGTTGTTTGTTTGTTGGAATTTTGCATCCTGGCAACATCTAAGGTCATATTAGAACAGGTACCGACTTGTGACAGTGTGCACTCATGGCGACTTTATAGTGCAGCCGCACTGGGAAATCAGGCCACTGACACCCTGACCTGATATCCAACTCAGTCACAATATCCTGACACTGAGCCAACCAGTCATTTCCCTACCCTAATAATGCCGAGTGCCAGGCTAGGAAGTGACAAGTACCAATTTTTGTAAGCCATTGGTTTGACTAGACCGGGAATCGAACGCCCGATTTCAAGCACGGGAGGCCTGCGCTCTCCCGATTCGGCCACCGCGCCCGGTGTTTTACACTAGAAGTGTAAACCTACGGCGTATGTGATACACTGTATGCACTGTAAAATAGTCACCACACTCAGCACCAGACGGCGTGGCCGATTGAGTTGAACGTCCGTCTTCCGTTTTGGTAGATCGTGGGATTCGAATCCACGGGTTTCAACCCTGATCGAATCAAACAATTGTATTAAAAATTGATACTAGTTGCTTCCTAGACAGGGACTCGGCATCATTAGGATAGGGCAAGGAATGGTTGGCTCAGTGTTGGGATACTGTGACTGAGTGGGATATCAGGTCATGGTATTGGTGGCCTGGTCTCCCAGTGGGGCAGCACTATAAAGTTGCCATGAATATGCACTGTCACAAGTCGATACTCATTCTGATATGACTGTAGTATGGGTACCGACTTGTGACTTGTGCACACTCATGGCAATTGAATAGTGCTGCCCCACTGGGAGACCAAGTCGTCAGCACCATGACCTGATATCCCACTCATTCACATTATCTTGACACTGAGCCAACCCGTCCTTGCCATATCCCATTAATGCCGAACGCCAGGTAAAAAGCGACAAGTATCAATTTTGTAAGTCATTGGTTTGAATCGACTGGGAATCGAACCCCCGATCTCCCACACGGAAGGCCTGCCCTCTACTGATTCGGCCACAGCGTCCGGTGCCAGCCATGTTATTAACGCACATGTGAATGTGGTGAAAATAGACATGGACAAAGTCTCGACTTGATAAAGAGATGAATGCGCTTGTTGTTTGTTGTACCGCCTTGTGACAGTGCACACTCATGGCAACTTTATAGTACTTCCCCACTGGGAGACCAGATCATGGTGTAAACTTCACAATGGGCACCATGACCCAATATCCTACTCAAGTCACATAATCACACGGGAATGCATATTATAAGCAAGGGGAATGTATATCAACAGCATTATTCTCATTTTCTTCGTCGACCGTAATTAAGTTTCATGGAAATTATAACTGTATATAATGAGGATGTTGAAATAAACTTTGTTGAATTGAATTGGATCCTGAAACTGAGCAAATCAGTCCTCACCCTCATTCTACTAATGCCGAGCGCCGTGTTAGGTGTTGTATGTCATTGGTTTGACTCGGTCAGGGTTCGAACCCACGACCTCCCAAACGGGAAAACCAGCCAACAGCTGAACTGACACCCTATCCGGCATTCCCGTCAGTCACTTCGGAATATCACTGCTAATAGTAATAATAACCAATCGCTGACATTGGGACAGCTTATTATCAAGGACGTAGGGGTGGCAGGCCAGCCTTGCTGGTTGGTCTGGGGTGCTAGGTCTGAATAGTGGTAGCGTCCGTAGGAAGGGGCGAATCAAGATGGACTGTACTGATTGCAGGCGCAGAGCTGGCAACATCTCCAGACTGAGGGGACCTATCTGCAACTTGCCTGCCCCCTGGCGGTTGGAATACACACCTAGTAAAGGGTGCATTTTTGTTTGCTTTAACTTCTATTTTTTTTCCATTTTTTAATAAATTTAATCTTTACATTTTGTTTAAAGGCCTGGATATTGACTAGGATGGCGAGCCTCGGAACTGGGAAATGGGTCGTTCTCAGAAACTGTACCACTTGACGTAGTCTACTTGAAATGCATATTTCAAAGAAGCCCATTATTGGAGTGTCAATATTTAGATTTCATCATTTTAGATCAAAAGTAAATGTTAATATTGTGTGTTATGTATCTTATTGGGATGGACGTAGATAAATAAATAGAAAATTACATCACTAATTTGTGACATTGTCATCAGCATTGAAAATAAAGTGTCACAAACTTTATGAAAACCTCTGAACAACAGCACATTTCACTTCAAATGGTCATATACAATGCCTTCATTAAGTTGAAGACATTTATTTCTAATTAAAAAAAATAAAAATGATGAAATAGTTAACCTTTTCTGGAGTCATTAACATCGTAACATTTCATTTCCACTTGCAAGTACTATGAAACTTTGTATCAAACACTGAGTACAGACACAGTACAGGAACTATTTTCAGAATTTGACACTCTATGCATGGACCCAGTTATGGTATAGTAAAAGATAAATCCTGAAATTGCCCCTAAACATTGAAATTTGAGCTGAACACTTATGTAAAATTGTTGATTCCACTTGGAATGTTACCATGCTAATATTTTTCTGTTTTTCTCTTTTATCATCACAAATAAGACAAAACCATAGCAATGAGGTTTCAAATTAGTATTACTACTGTTTATAAAGCAAGTGGCATGTGAAATGTCCTAAAAATGTCTTTGTGTGGAAAATATCTGATTTTGGAGTCAGATTGGTTTCCATGCTATACTGCTATTTATTGGGTGTGAGCATTATTTGACCTACTTAAAAATGTCAGGACATACACATTGAGGAAGCTTGTATATAGGACTTTCACAGCATTTTGATTTCGTGGTACTGATGTCACAGTATTGGTACACAACTTCTGAGAACGACCCAAATACGCTCCAGAATTGTATGTGCAACCAGGATCAATAGGTGGTAGAAAACATGAACTTATACAGTATTCAGTTTCATAGCGAAATCTTCCTGCACACCCCAACCATGAAGATCTATCATGGTTGATTTCTAGTTGAATGCCAAGCTAACAGTGAACAATTCTTTTATCTGTAAAACAATTACAAGAAAACATACTGCAACTTACAAGCAACGACAAAGCCAACAAGCAATGATTCATACTACTGCATTTTCAACCACTCTCACAATGCCTGCTTGGTTATACAAATAAAAAAGTGAAAAAAATATGTTATTTCAGGACAGTGATAGAAATAAGCAAATATGTTCACTTGTCCACAAGACAAGTCTGGTGTGATTTTCACTTTTGCATCTGAATTTTCACTTGTCCCGGCCAGGCTCTTATTTCAAACAATGCATATATACAGTGATAGAAATAAGCAAAATTGTTCACTTGTCCACTGGACAGGTCTGGTTTGATTTTCACTTGTCCGTCTGAATTTTCACATGTCCCGAACAAGCTCTTATTTAGAACGCTGGAGTACAAAACTGGGCATCTTAGTCCGTATGCAATACATTATAATAGCAGGGATGAAAGTGGTCTCCGGGAAAAAAAGCGGAAATGCTGATATTCTCCCATAGGTTTCGCATTGTCAGGGAATCGCTGAAAATTCCCGGAAGTCGGGTTTCATACATATTGGTATACGCTGATAGTGCTGCACCATTTTAAGCACGTATTAGTAGTTTACGCTGATAGTGCTGCGGCATTTGAAGCCATTAGTAGTATACGTTGCTAGTGTGGCGGCGTTTGCACACATATTAGTATACGCTGATGGTGCTGCAGCGTGAAACAATGTATTGGTTGGTTGGTTGTTGGAGTTTTACGTCCTGGCAACATCTAAGGTCATATCAGGACGTATTAGTATACACTTATAGCTACAGGAAAAATCCCGGAAATCCGCGAAATCATGGAGATCTTTCATCCCTGCAATAGGAAAGAGTGGAGATCTTTTCCTTTTCTTTCAACGTTCCCAGGAAGGAAACCATTTATGCAACGCGCCTCTATTTTGTATGGGATTAGAGGATTAATACTAAACCTCCATTTGAGGAGGATCTTTGTTTGAATTTCATGCAAAGAATCACTAAGGTATGTATCAAAAATATACAGAAGAACTTACAATAAAAAAAAGTAAATACACCTATATTCGGAACAAGAACCTGAACCCGACAATGTAATAATCATATCACCAACTGACAAGAGCGTCCAATTCCCAACATATTTTAACATTTCAATTCCAATGGTAATATGTAAAGCTGCATAGTCCGATGAAATATCAAATTTTCAAAACCAAACCAAATATCTAGGTTTGATTTTACATATCTAACTTAGATGCTGATGCACTTATTAAGCATTTGTTTCTACGTAGAAGGCAATACTGAGTCAATTTAACAGAACCTGTTACTGCAGAAGTCTATGGTGTCAGAGTTTTGGCAAGCTTGCCAAAACTAATTTTCCATGTTTGCACTCAAAATATCTCAAAAGTTTACCATTTAAAATAAAAGTAACTTTGAACTAATGTAAAGTAGATACTAGTGATCGATCTAATATATTTATCTCAGAAAAAATACAGAAATTCAAAACCATCCGACTATGCAACTTTAGAGACCCAAAACAACAGCGTATGTTTCCCCCCTGTCGATTTAAACGTCGGGTTTGAGTTGAAAACAGCACGGTAGAAACATGATAAAGCAGTGACATCTGTAAACCCAGTTTATTATGGTTGTTGCCACAGTGCATGTTCATTAGTGTAGGCTAAATGTTTGTCTGTTGGAGTTTTACATCCTTACAAAATCTGAGGTCATATCAGGACAGGTACCAACTTGCGACAGTGCACACTCATGGTAACTTTATAGCACTGGGACCACTGGGAGTCCACACCACCCACACTATCTATGACCCCCGCATTTCCCACTCAGTCACATGATCCTGATAATGGAACTAACCAGTCCTTGCCCTATCCTAGTAATGCTGAGCGCCAGGCTAGGTAACAACAATTATCAATTTGTTATAAGTCCTTGAATTGACTCTACCCGACTGGGAATCGACTCCGTGTTTCCACATGGGAAGCCTGCGTTGTTACACATCCGGTTTATGCTAAATCAAAGACCCTAAAATAGTAAGATGGCTCACTCCCTATCTCTCCAATGGTAGCTCTTTCCATTGCTATATGTTTCATTGAGATCAAATGCATTCTCGAAATGTTCACACATACCTACTATAAATTCGCCCATGAGTGTGCGCTGTCACAAGTCGGTGCCTGCCTAATATGACCTTAGATGTAATCTTCGCAGTGCCACCTTGTGGTAGGTTTGATCAGCCGGCTGCTGGTTGGTGTTTCACATGTAAACACATACAATTATATTATACATGAGATAGGTAAGTATGAATACACATCAATATGAAATTGCTATGAACAAATACACATCATCATCACCATCATCACACATCTTTCACATTCATATATACATTTATACATATAATATAGCACCTGTTTAACCAAGAGAACAGCCAGCGCACCAAGTGGTGGGTTTGATCATTTTGATTACACAGTAGGGGCTGAGTGAGCCGTCTTAGTATTATAGGGTCTTTGGCTAAATGTTTGACCCAGACTAATACAGAGTTCCAAGTAAAAGATGTGTACTTAATAAAAAGCCGATTAGGTACACACCACAACGTACGGGTGACTGCTCCATGCTGGCCATCATCTTTGCCATTGCCGGACGTGTCAATATTGCTCTTTGTTTGGAGGGGTGGAAGGATGGCTCAGTCCATTGTGCTTCCAAGTTCCCTGAGGTACATACAACACGGCTTCGTATGATAGGATTTTTGTTTGTTTGTTGTTTTACGTCCTAGCAACATCTAAGGTCATATCAGGACGGGTACCGACTTGTGACAGTGTGCACTCATGGCGACTTTATAGTGTTGTCCCACTGGGAAACCAGGCCGCCGGCACCATGACCCGATATTCCACTCAGTCACATTATCCTGACACCCAGCCAACCAGTCCTTGTCCTATCCTAATAATGCCGAGCGCCAGGCTAGGAAGCGACAAGTATAAATTTTTAAGTCATTGGTTTGACTCGACCAGGGTTCGAACCCACGACATACCAGCACAGGAGACGGACGCTCTAACTCATTCGGCCATCCCGTCTGGTCCGTACGATAGGATGGATAGTGGTGATTGTTGTTGGTTGTTGTTTTACATCCGAGCAACATCTAAGGTCATATTAATACTAACTTGTGACAGTGTACACCCATGGTGAATTATACTGCTGCCTCACTGGGAAAGCATGCTGCTGACACCATGACCTGATATCCCACTCAGTCACATTATCCTGATACTGTGCTAACCAGTCATTGTCCTATCCTGGTAATGCCGAGCACCAGGCTAGGTATCAATCTTATATGTCATTGGTTTGACTTGACTGGGATTAGAACTCCCGACCTTCCGCAAGGGCACGTGGTGAAGGCTCATTTGATATAGCCATGGATATTTTAGGCATGAAATAGAAATTATATTGGCAAGAGAAATTTAGATACTAGACAAAGATGCGGCACAGAAATTGTATCAGTCAATCAATATAGCCAGACAAATTTAGACGTGACATAGAAATTATATTGGTCAATCAATATAGCCAGACAAATTTAGACGTGACATAGAAATTATATTGGTCAATCAATATAGCCAGACAAATTTAGACGTGACATAGAAATTATATTGGTCAATCAATATAGCCAGACAAATTTAGACGTGACATAGAAATTATATTGGTCAATCAATATAGCCAGACAAATTTAGACATGACATAGAAATTATATTGGTCAATCAATATAGCCAGACAAATTTAGACGTGACATAGGAATTATATTGGTCAATCAATATAGCCAGACAAATTTAGACATGACATAGGAATTATATTGGTCAATCAATATAGCCAGACAAATTTAGATGTGACATAGAAATTATATTGGTCAATCAATATAGCCAGACAAATTTAGACGTGACATAGGAATTATATTGGTCAATCAATATAGCCAGACAAATTTAGATGTGACATAGAAATTATATTGGTCAATCAATATAGCCAGACAAATTTAGACGTGACATAGGAATTATATTGGTCAATCTATATAGCCAGACAAATTTAGACGTCATATAAATAGAAAGGCCAAAGCAATATAGCCAGAGAAATATAGATGCGACATAGAAATTATATTGGCCAAGAAATTTAGATAACATAGAAATGATATTAGCCAAATGATATTTGTAGAGAAATTTAGACATAATTTAGAATTGATATTGACCAATTGATATTGGAAGAGAAATTTAGAAATAACATAGAATTGATATTAACCAATTGCTATAGCTAGAGCCATGTCATATTGCATGTACTGCTCAATATGTTCCTTGCATATTGAAGCCTCCCCACATACCTCTAGACATCCCCCCATTGCCGACCTAAGCATTGTTTCTGCGCTGAAGATATCACAAGGCCAAGACTATCGTAAAGCCACATGAATTCCAATGTAAGCAATAATTATGGAAATTGTATTCCCAGCAATTCACTCTCAAACCCATTCGGTAAATTATACATTAGGCGATTGAAGATTTCCTTAATCAGGGATAAATGAATCCCTGACCCGTTCAAAAATATATCTAGATTGAAAACAGCAACGCGTAAGGGGGGGGGGGGGGAGAAGAATTGTCATTTAGACTAGTCCACGTAGCTGGGTGGGTGAGTCCTAGATATAGGATTCACCCGGTACTCGCAGTACACGGGTGAAGACCAGCCCTATATAAAAACGGTCGAAAAATCGGGCTAATGAAAGGAGTCTTTATGAGAGCCTAATTTCACAATCTAAGAAGCAACATTTATTCTTTGTATATGCCTTCATGTTTACCCGCTATTTTTGAGTTGGAAAATATAATAAAACATATACTTTAATCCAATTTAAAAGTGAAATCGATGGCATTCTCTGGCCACCATGTTGTCTTTTTGCATTCTCTCCCATTTCACCAACTCTGTACAGATAGAAGTAGCCATTTGATACTGGAACCAGAGATTACACTTTTTGTTCCATACTAAAGCAGTTTTCGCCAGCTTTTTATATAGGGTTGGTATTCACCCCTGTACTGCAAGTACGGGGTGAATCTTTTATCTAGGCGAGTCCATGCCCTGAAATAGGGAATGAAGCCTTTTCCTTTCGGACGATATGATTATAGAGGTTCACAGCATTGTAATTGGTATGTACATATATGTACATATATGTGAAAAAGGAAACAAAATGGGGCGCTTATGATCATTCAGCTATTTCTTTTAAATAAAAAAATTTAAGATAAATCTCAACCAGGTGTCCGCACTAGTCCCAGGTTCCGTCTTCATAAAGTGGTCCAAGTCTACGTATGTTTAACTGTACACACCGCATGGTGCGCCGGGACGCAGTCACTGAATCGGTCGAGCGCTGGCTTCCCGTGCGGAAGGTCGGGAGATCAAATCCCAGCCGAGTCTCAATCAATGACTTATAAAACTGATACATGTCACTTCCTAGCCTGGCGCTCGGCAATAATAGGATAGGATAAGGACTGGTTAGCTCAGTGTCAGGATAATGTGACTGTGTGGGATATCATGTCATGGTGACAGAGGCCTGGTATCCCAGTGGGGCAGCACTATAAAGTCAACATGAGTGTGCACTGTCACAAGCCGTTACCCGTCCCGATATGACCATAGATGTTGTTAGGACGAATAACAAACAAATCGTACAGTGCACATACTGCCTGATACTGAAGGATTTATCGATTATTCACTTTCTCCACAGACGATGCCAGACACTCTGTCGTTAGGCTTTTACTGATTTGTTGGGGGTTTTAAGTCCTAGCACCGCCTAAGGTCATAGCAGGACGAGCAGCAACTTATGACAGTGCTCCCTCATAGAGACCTTACAGTACTGCCTCACTGGAAGATCCTCTGAGGATGTTACAGTGAAGTTTGTCAATTTTGTAAGTCATTGAATTGGCTCGGTCGGGTTCGAAACCATCGTTAGTCCAAACAAAAAGTTGTGATCCTTTCACCAGAAATGACAATAAAAGATGAAAGCTAAGTAAATAAATGTACCTGTTAGTGCCGCCATAATATTGATATCAATATTCATTTTGATCAGGACAGCCTAACCGGGTTCAAGGTTCATACACATGTGAAGATATGGAATTCAAGGCTATTTCAAAGGCTTTTCAAGACTGTTTTTGATAGGAATCCAAAACTATTTTCATTTGGATTTAGTCTGAAATTGCCATTCTGAATGGCGATTTCAGACTAATTTAGATCACTGGCGACAGTTTAATAGAATTCAAGGCTTTTCAAGACTAATTACCCAAAATAGGTTAAATTCAAGGCTTTTCAACTGTCAAGGCCTTGATATGGGGCAAATGAAGTTCAAGACTTTTCAAGACTTTCCAGGCCCTGTACGGACCCTGTAGGTTGCACATATGCGAATCTTAGTAATGTTTGAACATATATTAAAACTTACAATTTTTAGATTCATGTTGGCTGTAAAGGTGACCCTGATTTGCAATATTGTGTGTACTCCAAGATGGCTAACTGCTAAGTGATGACATCACATGCACTCCCTCTATTGGCGGTGTGTGTCGAGCTGGTGAATGCCGACAGAGCGTGCTGAGTCTCATTGCCTGGGTCTACTTGATTGTCACGGAGTTCGCCGGTGTAACGATTTCAACTTCCCCCCTTCTCAAGTTCCCCCCCGGGAATCTGAAAACGTTTTCAACTTCCCTCCGGGGAACTTAAAAACGTTTTCAGATTCCTGGGGGGGAACTTAAAAACAGTTTTCAGATTCCTCCCCCTATTTTCAAATTCCCCCCTCCAGGAATACAATTTCAACTTGCCCTTCCTAAGATCGTGGGGTCGTGGGTTCGAGTCCCGGTCGAGTCAAACCAATGACTTTAAAATTTATACTTGTTGCTTCCTAGCTCGGCGCTCGGCATTATTAGGATAGGGCAAGGACTGGTGTGCTCAGTGTCAGCATAATGTGACTGAGTGACCAGGTCATGGTGCCAGCGGCCTGGTTTCCCAGTGGGACAGCACTATAAAGTTGCCATGAGTGCGCACTGTCACAAGTCGGTACCCATCCTGATATGACCTTAACTGTTGCTAGGACGTAAAACAACAACAAACAAACAACAAGTTTCCCCCCCCCCGGAATCTGAAAACGTTCTTAACTTCCCTCCAGGGAAAGTAAAAACGTTTTCAGATTCCCGGGGGGGGAATTAAAAACAGTTTTCAGATTCCTCCCCCTATTTTCAAATTCCCCCCTCTGGGAATTTAAAATTGTTTAAAAATAAAGAAAATTCCACAAAAATATAAAAGTTTTAAAAAGATCAGAAATTTATGAAAAATAGTAATATTAGTCACCAAAATTTCCCCAAAAAGATTTTTTGTTAATCGAACAATTTCATGCCAAAAATTCACCAAAAAAATGTATATTTCACGAAAATAAAGAATTTCACACAAAAATTCTATATTTTTTTAATTATTCAAAAAAGCACAACAAATTGAAAAGTTAAACAAATCGAAAATTTCACGGAAAATTTAAAATTTCCAGAAAAATAACAAATTTAACAAAATAAATTTTAATTCACAAAAGATCTAATATTTCATGAAATTTCACAAAATAAGAGATTTTTGTATGTCTGTGTGTGTATGTCAGTCCGTAGTTCATTTTTATTTATTTAAGATGGTGTGGATTATAATTCCCAGGGGGAGGGAAAGTTAAAACGAGGGAGGGAACTTGAAAACGTTTTCAAATTCCCCTGGGAGGAATTTGAAAACGTTTTCAAGTTCCCGGGGGGGAACTTGAATATGGGGGGAATTTGAAATCTTTACACCGGGGTGCAGGCGGCGTGCGCCGGGGTCACTAACCAGTGCGCAGCGGTGAAGTCTCCGTGCGGGGAGGCCACAAACGGGACACCGCAGCGGGTATCGAAATGGTCACAAAACCTGGGCAATGCCGTGTGACTTACCAAGGCTCAATGTCATCGTGTTTAGTATTTTATGTTCGCAGATAATAGTACTGCCCTGACACGGGGACTGTGTGTGTGTCGATGATGGTTTATCATTGATGGTTACATCATGCACCACATAACAGCCACTGGTAGAGAGGTTTCCCAGTGGGGCAGCACTATAAAGTCACCATAAGTGTGCGCTGTCACAAGTCGGTGCACGTCCTGGTATGGCCGAGGGTCTTACTGGGGCGTAAAACTACACCAACCACACAGCCTCCCCCGGCCCTCTCAGAGGACTGTGGTTGGGCTCCTTAGGCTGCCTTTTTCCTTCCTCCCCCTCTACCCCCTACCCCCCCAATTCCTCTGATCACTACCCATCGGAAGCCAACTCCCGACCACATGGGCCTGCTTTCAGCGGTGCCCATTCAGTGCTGCAGATTTGCCAATGCGACTGAAAACTCCCCAAAAACAAAAACACTGGTAGATCGTGGGTTCGAACCCTGGTCGAGTCAAACCAATGACGTAAAAATTGATACTTGTTGCTTCCTAGCCAGGTGCTCGGCATTATCAGTGTCAGGATAATGTGACTGAGTGGGATACCAGGTCATGGTGCCAGTGGCCTGGTTTCCCAGTGGGACAGCACTATAAAGTTGCCATGAGTGCACACTGTCACAAGTCGGTACCCGTCCTGATATGACCTTAGATGTTGCTAGGACGTAAAACAACAACAAACAAAAAAAAACATAACAGCCAAGTCTATGCAGCCCACCTGCCAAGTTACATTGCCGTTTACATAGTTAAAGTTGCATAGTCTGATGAAATATGAAATTTTCAAAACCGAAACAATTATCTAGATAGGATTTTTACATATCTACCTTAGATACGGATGCACTTATTGAACATTTGATTCTGCATAGAAGGGAATACTGAGTCAATATAATAGAACATGTTACTGTAGAGGTCTATGGTGTCAGAGTTTTGGCAAGCTTGCCAAAACTAATTTTCCATGTTTGCACTTCAAATATCTCAAAAGTTTACCATTTAAAATAAAAGTAACTTTAAACTAATGTAAAGTAGATACTAGTGATCGGTCTAATATATTTATCTCAGAAAAATTACAGAAACTCAAAACCATCGGACTATGCAGCTTTAATGCCATCACACTTATACACACCAGTGACGATTGGAAATGGTGATGGAATAACGATTTATTAATATTATATACTTGATTTGAACGGGTTTATGTGAGGATAGAAGACAGAACTTGAGGAAGGAGGGAGGGAGGGCGGGCGAGCATGGAAGAAGGAAGGACATAGGAGACAGAGATAGAGAAACAGACAGACAGACAGACAGACGCAGGGTAGGTATTCTAGGTGTTTGCAAGAAAGGAAAGAAAGGGGTAGGTTGATTCAAATAGATGGTGAACTGATTGTGGTCAAATTAGATATGTGAAATGTTAGCTAGATTGCTTGATTTTGGAGTGGTAAATTATGGTGTCGTGGTTATGGGAGGGTCAGCAGATTTTTGTTTGTTTGTTTGTTTGTTGTTGTTGTTTTACCCCCTAGCAACATCAAAGGTCATGTCAGGACGGGGGTCAGCAGAGGAATGTTCTGATGTTACTGGGTTGGTTGTTGGAGTTTTAGTAAAGGAAAGTGTGTGTGTCTTTATGTGCGCGTGTGTGTCTTTGTGTGTGCGTGTGTGTCTTTGTGTGTGTGTGTGTGTGTGAGAGAGAGAGGGGGGGGGCTATTACTTATCCATTACTGATTTGATAGGCCATAAGCCTGCAGCAGAATTCTATGACTAGAGAGAGGTCATATGGTGAAATTAGATAGAACTTGAGGGAGGAGAGGGGAGAAGGGGACTGGGAGAAGTTATGGAAGAGTGAAGTGGAGGTGATGGTAGAGGAGGTGAGGGGAGGGAATGACAGGGGAAGGGGGGTAGGACGGAGAGGGAATGGGCATAGGACGGGAATGGTGGGAAGGGGATGGAGAGAGTGTAAGTGAATGAGTGAGTGAGTGAGTGAGTGAGTACGTGATATTCACTTAGTGTTCAGGTACCAGTTCATTTGGGTCATACATCCTATCAACATTTAAGGGTCAGATCAGGACGTGTATCGGCTCATTTAGGCAACTTTATAGTGCTGACCCACCTGAAGCCCAGGCCGCTGTCACTACTAGTACCTGAGAAAAGCAGTCTTTGTCCAGCCCTAGCAATACCGAGCGCCAGGCTTGAGAGCAACAAGTATCAATTGAATAAGTTATTGGTTTAACTCGGCCGGAGTTCGAACCCACATCTCACATGGAAAGCCAGCGCTTTTATAGATTCGGTCACCCCGTCTGGTAATCAATTAATCAATGTGTGTGTGTGTGTGTGTGTGTGTGTGTGTGTGTGTGTGTGTGTGTTTCTGCAAACATACCAAGATAAACTCGATCGAGCTTCAAGAGAAACTGTTTCTCAATTGTCCCACTAGACGGTGCCACCATATACACAGAGATAGACTGTTTGCATTTGTTTCACTAGGTGGTGCCACGATAAACACCAAGCTAATATGACAGTGTTTCGCAGTTGTCCCACTAGGTGGTGCCACCATAAACTATCAGAGCATCTCATTTAAAAGATTGATTGATTGATTGGTGGTTGCTTTACGCCGTGTCGGCAGCATAGGCCATATTCACGGCGAGAAATGTTTGTTTTTTGTTCAAACCATCGCTTTTACATGTAAAAGCAGACAATCAATTATGTGCCAATAGACACTCATTAAATTAGAAAGCTCACAATCATATATCTGTGGTCAAGGGAAACAAATTCCCATAGAAAAAGAAAAGTTTCATTAATAATTAATAGAATTTAAAAGATGAACAATCATGACAGAGACAACTTTCCTAATTCACAGAATGATTGATTGCTGGTTGCTTAAACTTGCATGGTCCGATGGCGTTTGATCAAATATGATGTCTTGATGAGTCATAATTTGCTGCTAACTTACAAACAGAAAGAATGCATTCAGTAGATAGCTACACAACAACTGAAAGTAATAAAACAAGGGGAACCACGAGACTATTACTGTCTACTGGTGAAAACAAGGCATCACTAGACTTAACCGTTATGGGCAGCATAAATACACCATCATAAAAAAATAAAAAAACATTACAGAATCACATCATGTGGATATTTGAACCCTTCGTTCCACAAGACTGAGAATCCCATGAATATTCGTATAATTTTTTATCCCAATATAGTTAGCAATTCTAGAATATGACTAGATTAGATGCAACAAATATGTATGTATATTATGTTAAAATCAGGTGGCCGGGATTTTAAATCACCAAGTTTTTTTTGTGTTTTTTTTTGTTGTTTTTTTTTGGGGGGGGGGGGGTGTTTTTTTTGGGGTGTTGTTTTTTGGGTGTTGTTTTTTTGGGTGTTGTTTTTGTGTGTGATGAATTTATCTACCCTGCTCATAACGGATAAGTGTGTTAACACTTGTTTTAACCGCTGGGCAGCACTAGTTTTTGGTTCAGGTGTAGACCTATTTCAGAGCTGCCTTCATTTGAAAATGGGAATGCATAATCTTTTTCATATCATTTTAGTTATTACTGACATAACACGTTTTGACTTGGAATTTGTGATCGAGAGCCTAATGGTGAAGACACTAACCCCTGAATGGCAGAAGTCGCTGTACCAATATTGTGTTGAACTGTCATTATATAATCATGGCCGTTGACTATATTCAGAGACTGTATATATCGACGTTCTCTGCTATATTCCAGACTCGGGCACAGTCCCGCTTCAACATAGTGCTGCCAACTGGTGGAATCCATCTGTACCATTATACTGTAAACCATATCGGTCAGACTATCTAATGGCGGAGTTAACAACAGACGCGGTTATGTGACTCAAAATGGATGCCACTCCGGTCGAAGTGACTAATGTTAGTAAAAACCATAAAAACTTAATATAAAATCTGTATGATAGGCACAAAAAACATGTTATTAACAACCCATACATGGTGAAGCATTAGTGGAGTACGATGATGAACATTCACAGTGCCGATTAATAGAGAAGTAGTGATCAGAATGACCCTAGAATTTAACCACCGATTGGTATTATATACCAGGGATGAAAGTCATCTCCGGGAAAAAAAGCGGAAATGCAAATATTCTCCCATAGGTTTAGCATTGTCAGGGAATCGCGGAAAATTTCCGGAAGTGGGGTTTCATATATATTGGTATACGCTGATAGTGCTGCACCGTTTGAAGCATGTATTACTAGTATACGCTGATAGTGCCGCGCCGTTTGGAGCATTTATTAGTAGTATACGCTGATAGTGCTGCGGCGTCCGCACCACATAGTAGTATATGCTGATGGTGCTGCGGGATTGAAAGGTCCCGGAAATCCGCGGAATCGCGGAGATCTTTCATCCTTGATATACAGATAGCAAAGCGATGTGGAATGAGGAAGTCCAATAGACAATTTCTGCAGAGCATGCACACTCAGCTGAAACTCAGTTTGCGGTTAATTCTGAAAGTGAATACTAACTTTGTGAAGCGCTATTATTCAATGCGATGATAATTGAATCCTTCCATGCAAAATTTAGTTTTTTAATGAACAAAAGATGAAAGTGATCTGGAACCCAAATTAGTAACACTCGACAGATTTAGCTTTAAATCTAGATCTACCTAGTTCTAGAATTATCTAGATATAACTGCAGACAGTCAATTAAATTGTCAACTAGACCTTGTTTCAGTGTCGTGCATACAATGGTTGCAGGACACTATCCATTTTCTGTACTAGCTATGAACCATCGTAAATAACAAAAACATGACCATCAATTAAAATCTTATTCTAAATCTAAAAATAGCCTTTTCTGTCAAATGTGTGGAGAGGAATTTGTTTCACAGTAATGCATTATTAAGCTGATCTTGAGAAGACCCTGCCTGTGCTATTATAATCAATATTTCTTTTTTCCACCCTGTAGTTTGGGTATTAATATCCAATGTGATTTTGGATAATATCCAATCTACCAGCCATAAATAAAAAAGAGTCAACAAAAACCCTACGGGACGGAAATCTTTCTCTCCTGGGAGTTCAGCTCTTCAATGCAATGCCAGCTTACATAAGAAACCTATCAAACTGCAGTGTACAATCGTTCAAAAGGCAGCTTGACATGGTGCTAACAACCATTGCTACGAGATAAACTTCAGATTCCAGGATACACCCAGTTAACACCAGCAGATTCAAATTCATTGCTGCACATGACAAAACTGAACAGAGCATCCTCACCACAAGTATTGGGCTCTAATGGTGGAGTCTCCGACTTGGCATGAGCAGACAGCACAAACACTGTAATCTTAATCTTTAATCTCAAATCTCATTAATTCTGAAGGCCCACCCAGAACACAAGTTCTTGCCACTGCCGTCAGAGTCTGGGTTAGTGGAGGAAATTGTCTTGTCTGCGATTTAAATTTCCTTTGCTTAATCAACGGATGTATATTAAATCAAAATGGTGGATTGTGTGCAACTGTTCCTTACTGTGACTATTCCAACGCTGGCCTTGATGTTGAGCCTGCGCTTTCGTTGGAACGTATCCAGGTCCCAGAGCTGTGCGGTGTCCAGAGAGGCAGTGAGGGCATAGCGCCCAGAGGCGTGCACAGACACTGTGTGGATGGCGGACTCATGCCCCTTCATCCAGGCCACCAACTCGCGGTTCTCTGAAAACAAATAATAATACTACAATAAATATAATAAGATAATAATATGATAAGATAATAATACAATAATAATAATAGCAATGATAGAAATAAGCAAGGTTTTTCACTTGTCCAACGGACAAGTCTGGTGTTATATTGTCCATCTGAATTTTCATTTGTCCACAGTATTTACCATATATGTATATATATATACAAATACCGGACAAGTCTGGTGCAGTTTTCACTTGTCCGTCTGAATTTTCACTTGTCCCGGACAAGCTCTTATTTCGAACGCTGAATAGTAATCATGTTCAACCGAGAAGGTACTTTTGTTGTTGAGACATGCTGAACAACAACTGACAGAATTAAAATCAATACAACAAAAACCCTCACAATGGTCAAATTAGTTTATTTAAATCCAGGAGCGGGGGGGGGGGTCATAACAAGTCAAATAATTATTATTGCCGTTGTGTATTAAGTATTAAGCCATCGTACTAAAACACTGTAAGCAATTTTGCTACCTTTCCTACCCACTGATTCTGTGGTGTTCTCTGTGGCGGAGTGCTTAGAGTGTCTGACTTTTTTCGAGGTCGGACTCCTAATCTGAGGGTTGGCGGTTCGGTTCCCCGTGCCCCCATCTCTGCCAATTTGGATTTCCACCGCTGTGGATAACTTACAGCGTCATCAAAGGCCGGTTGCTCTCATACCATGTCTATGTGGTGTGGGAGGTTAAAAATCCCTTGGGTCGGTAAAAGTGTAGGCTCGGGCTTTCTATCGACAAGCTGTGTAATGGTGAAAACAAGTCTATTCAGGCTTATCCATAATAGGCAGTATAAATCTTCCAAGAAAAAAACTGTATATAATTTGGAGGGATTCCCTGGACCACGGTAACATTCCTGACATTGCAAAGGAAGAACATATCCTTCCAATCCATAACGGTGACAGTAAGGCTCTACCCAAAAACTATAGACCTATCACAGATAATCGAGATCTTTGAGAGAGTAATTAGAGAACATCTAGTCAACTACTTGGAAGCAAATAATTTGATGGACCCATCTCAGCATGGTTTTAGATCTGGGAGGTCATGTCTTTCACAACTACTGGCCCATCACAATCAAATCCTTGATAATCTAGAAAAGGGTGCAAACACAGATGTCATCTACCTAGTCATTGCAAAGGCCTCTGATAAAGTTGACCATGGTATCCTCTGCCATAAATTAAGAATAGGAGGGAAAATGGGAAATTGGATCCATGAATTCGTGAGGCAGAGAACACAAAAGGTCATTGTGAATAGAGCAAAATCGACAGCATCTGATGTGACCAGCAGCGTACCACAAGACACAGTACTTGGACCAGTCCTGTTCCTTGTCTTGATCTCTGACATTGATGAAAACACAACAATCACGATCTATTCGTTTGCAGATGACACAAGATTCATGAGGGAGATCAAGGGAAATGTAGACACAGAGGGCCTACAAAAAGACCTGGAAACCATTTACAATTGGCAACATTCAAACAATATGCTGTTCAATGACAAGAAATTTGAGCTAATATGATATGGCACAAACCAAGACATAAAAGTGAATACAACTTACACAAACCTCTTAGGAGAGAAAATTATGGAAAAGAACAGTGTGAAAGACCTTGGGGTATACATGGGAAGCAACCTTAAATTCACTGAACACATTGACTATGTATGCCAAACAGCCAGAAAATATAGTGAATGGGTGCTTCGTAGATTTAAGTCATGAGAAGCTGGGGAAATGAAAACCTTGTGGAGATCCATAATACTCCCACAGATAGACTACTGTTCACAACTTTGGATACCCACTTCTAAAGGACAGCTGACAAAGCTAGTCACTGCAAGGCAGGTTCACATCATATATCGAAGACACCAAGAGCCTGGATTACTGGGACTCAAAATTTACTCCATTGAACATCGATGCGAGAGATATAAAATTATATTCACCTGGAAAATGATTGAAGGCAAAGTACCGAACGATAGCATAACAATGTATCATTCAAAAAGATATGGTAGACTTGGTAAGGTACCAGCAATAAATACAAAAGCCTCACAGTCAACAAGAACACTGCGGGAAGGAAGTCTTTCTGTCCGAGGAGTACAGCTCTTCAATACAATGCCAGCTTACATTAGAAATCAATCAAACTAGAGTGTACAATCATTCAAAAGACAGCTTGACAAGGTGTTAACAACAATACCAGATGAACCACATATTCCAGGATACACCCAGCTAAAGCCAGCAGATTCAAACTCATTGCTGCACATGACAAAACTGAACAGAGCCTCCTCACCACATGCTGTGAGCCCTGATGGTCGAGTCTCCGACTTGGCCTGAGCATATAACTCAACCACTCTAATCTATTCTAATCTATGTTAATTTAACCGTTCGGCCTACTCTGCCCCCGCCTAAGGCGAGCCTAACGTGTTAATGTTATGTAATAATTTCCATGTGAAATTCCTGAGCCTGCCGCGGGCTGCTGCGGCTCCTCCTCCCGTCTGCAGTTAGTCCGTCGCCGTCGGTGTCCGCCCCGCGCTAAAGGCGGCCAGCCAGAGTTTCATCTACATACGCAATTCGCCGACGAGCGCGCTTATAGGCCTCAAGTTTCCCTACTTCTATAAGTTAGGTTATTTCAACTAGCTGCTGTCCCCTTCGCATTCAGGTATATTAATTGTGCTTTCTGACATAAATCAGAAGTACTCGTACGGCTAGGGATGCCCCCGCCTTCACTGATAATCAGTTTCCTACGTTAATGCTCTCGCGTTAATTTCCGCCCTAAAGTAACACTACGTTAAATTCTGTTATAGTTTGTCATTATATTCCCGCAGATGGGTTAAGTAACTGCATAAGGCCTACTTAGGCTTAAGGCCCTTAATTACATATAAAGCAATCGAATATCAGGTTTTCTATAGCGGTTAATCTACAA
This sequence comes from Branchipolynoe longqiensis, assembly GCA_030323885.1. Lineage (NCBI taxonomy): Eukaryota > Metazoa > Annelida > Polychaeta > Phyllodocida > Polynoidae > Branchipolynoe > Branchipolynoe longqiensis. The sequence continues at coordinate 23,460,244 of CM059194.1, forward strand.
TAATACTGGAGGATAGTAAAGAATGCAAGGAACGTCTCAGTCCACCTTCCCAAGAGCTCACGACTTTATTCTTACCATAACTAACAAGGATACCAGCGAAATATGCATACCTATTTAAGGCGCTACTAACTCCCTTTCCCTCCCGTGTGATTTGATTACATTAGTTTTAGAATTTAGATGATAAAAAGACCAAATATCGGCTAGAATGACAGAGCGTGAATAAACACGTCTGCCGGGTCAGGCCCCGAACGCCCGACCCCCTTTCGTTGCTTAGCTAATCGCTAAGCAACGCTTTACCCCCGCGAACCGTCGCGTGCACATGCGGAAGCAATTTGCGCGCCCGTTGGAACGAGTGAGCGCGAAAGTCGCTCAAGTGGGGGCGGAGTATGAGCAGCGGGGGAGGTGGGGGGGGGGGGCGGGGGGGGGGGGGGGCGGCGAGGTGGGTTGAAACGGTCGGAGGGCGAGGTGGGGTGGTGGGTTGCTCCTTTCGTTTTGCTTCGGAGGGAGCGTGAAGCGAAGCACACAGAGCGAGGATATTTCTCGACACCGTTTTACTGAGGAATAAAGATGTAGCACAATGATGTATTTATGCAGAGAGAACTACAAAGGCCCGCGGGTGTAGCACCTGGAAATAATAAAGACATGACCGTTTCCCGGCGCGTTCAGCGAAAACTATCGCTGACCGCGCTGGGCGCAAATTTTACTTCTCGTTGTGTTTTTTTTTTGTTTTTTTTTAAATTACTTATATTAAGTGCATCAGAAGATGCATACTTATCAAGTAAGTGCTAGGGCGCAAACAAAAATAAATACTGACTTATACAACGTCGACAGTAGTATACTTATAGATGCGCCTGTGCGCAAATAGCTTTCGGGTATTACTGACTGAAAGTTGTCTATATATTTTTTTAGAAAAATTTACCGCCTGGCAAGTAAAGACAATGCGCCGACGCGCAAATTTGTGCCTATCACAAATGCATATGATATTAATTTGCCCAAAAGGAGGAGGATATTACTGGCGACTGGCGGGCCCCGTATATATAAAATACTCCCGACCAGATCTTACTATTTGGGCACCGTACAGTTAGATTGTACTCCCGACCGTAAAGTCACTTGAGGGCTCCGTAAGTTGTGATACTCCCGATGGGAAAACCCATGTGGGCTCCGCATAATTAAACACTCCCGGCGCATTTTCCCAATTGGGGCACCGCACCACTCCTACTCCCGATCAGGTAATGGTAAATCCATAAATAGTCCCCTGGACAAATAATACAGCTCATATAGGCTTATATGAGTGGAAGGAAATACAGTTCGATGTATGTACTGCTCCCGTCATCATTGTCTTATTATTTACTTCCGCGCCAAAACGGCAGATGGCCAACTATGGCTGGGTCTCCGAGGGATTGACTCCTTACCGGATCTCCCTTTCATCATGAACCGCTATAGCTGCCATATGGATATATATTTGTCATTTTGCAATTAAAATGCGTTGTGTGAGCAATATGTTGTTGTTCTTTTTTTTTTCTTTTTTTTTTACTATATATTATTAATGTTAGATTTAATCTACAAGTACATGGGTGGGTTATGCCAGCTATCGATGGTTCAGCTATGGCAAAACCCTAAATAAACATAAAATGCAATAATCCTCCTAATAAAGGCATATAGGAGGTGAGCCGTGAGCCTGCTTAATACTAACAAATGTAGTGCTGTAGCCGGTCGCTCGGGACCGACGCTTCCGCGTCTAACAATTAAATGCCGGAGGTGTCATGATCGAACTAATACAAGCACTGCTCTATTTTACACCCCCGACCTGTCTGGATCAAGCCCCACAAAAAGACTCCTGGGCGGACTTCTAGCGATGCGAACGTACTTGGGGGCCGTTGCTGCTGGCCGGAAAACTCTTCTTCTGTTTTATTTCGTAGCGCGAATAATAACACGAACAACAACTGTAACAACGGATATCCACAGCCGACAACCCAAATTTGGAATGTCGCTTCTCCATATCCACTTTAGGGGGGGAAAAAAGAAAAATATCTTCCGCGCAAACGGGCGGAAGATAATTTGCAAGGATCTTGTCCGCCGCATTTTGCTTCGCGAGAGGATGGCCGAGGATGGCCATTCCTGGGATGGTTCTGTCGCATGAAGACTATTGCGATAAGTATTGTTAATGTAATATGAAAAATATTATTATTTAAATATGAAAATATCCAATTATTATTATGGGGGGAAATATTTTTATTCCCTATACTCATATTTAAATATGAAAATATTCAATCATTATTATGGGGGGGAAATATTTTTATTCCCTATACTCATATTTAAATATGAAAATATTATTATTATTATAATATTATCTGTATTCATCCTCTAGCCGCAAAGAAACCACTGGAGCAGACACCTCCTGGCCGAATGCGGAGTTCTAATGGAGATTTTGAAAAAAAAATGACGTTATTTTTATATTTTAAAGTGTAATATATCAATGATAATATCGTTATAACCATAATTGTTTTTATAATATAAAAATATTATTATTACTATGTGGGAAATATTTTTATTCCCTATACTCAGCTGGTGCCCTCAGAGATAATTTATTACTAAAAAAATTAATAGCCCCTTATAATCGTGCGTAGTTCTGTACGCTTGTTGGCAACCTTTGAATGAGGCGCGCATTTTACTTGCGCCAAATGTTATCTGAATAGCGTTATAATGTTTATATTGATGAACGCCCATGCGCATTTTATTCGTGACTAGATCGTGGGCTGGAAAAATGGGGAGAATTTTTGAAAATGGAAGCGCAAGGAAATATTGAACTACCGACAAAATTTAAACACACCCCGCAACCATGTATTGAACTGGACGATTCATCATGAAGAGATTTATCGGTCCAGTTCTCGGCGAATTCTACAAGGCTGCGGGTTGTCTTAATAATAAAATTACAGTGGAGGAAGCCCAGATACGATTAGACGATGCTGCATCTGCAATATAATGGGTTATTACCTATACATAGACCTGGCTGTAAGATTACTCCTGAAGGGAACAAAACCCGCCGACAATGCTGAGTGCTTGGGGGTATTTCTTTCCTTATTTAGATTATTCATTTTTAGAATATATGCTGCGTTAAAATGTGCGTGCTCAATGCGTACTCAACTCTGGCCAAAATCATAGGTGGATTTACAGTTGATAGCGCTACAACAATAGTATGTGCCTATCACATAGCGTAGCATCTGGCAAGACGAAGATGGGAGGGCGCATTACTGGCGACCGGCGGGCCCCGTATATATAAAATACTCCCGACCGGATCTTACTATTTGGGCACCGTACAGTTAGATTGTACTCCCGACCGTAAAGTCAAATGTGGGCACCGTAAGTCGTGGTACTCCCGATGGGAAAACCCATGTGGGCTCCGCGTAATTAAATACTCCCGGCGCATTTTCCCAATTGGGGCACCGCACCACGCTTACTCCCGACCAGGTAATGGGATTGCCACTCGCAACCAGTTTTCATCTAACAACTAACCAGCAAAACTGCGTGCCTTATGCAGAGAGCAGGCTGTAGGCCGTAGTCCTCAGGACTCAAGGGGCGTTTATGAGCCGCGCAATTTAATGCGGGCACTGTATCATCGAGCGCGCAATTTGCGTCTGCTCGGTCAATCTGTATGTAGGTTTACACAGTTACTTAAAAAACGTAGGCGATGCCAGCTATCGATGTATCAGCTATGGCATATGCCCGAATGAAAAAGGTTACCGAATGACAACGGTAATGTTGGACCACCACCAGATTTAATAAATAAACAGCAAAACTGCGTGCCTTATGCAGAGAGCAGGCTGTAGGCCGTAGTCCCTAGGACTTAAGGGGCGTTCCTGAGCCGCGCAATTAGCTGCGAGCACTACAGCTGCGAGTGCGCAATTCGCGTCTACTCGGTTGATTTCTACATAAGTATACCAGTTACTTTAAACAAGGTGAGCCATGCCAGCTATTGATGTTTCAGCTATGGCATAGGCCTAAATGACAATCCGACAGCCAGACTAAGTATGCAGGGCATTATGGGCAATCGCCCGACAAGGTTGACATCACGGCGGCGCAAGCGCGCGTTTAAGGAATCGCTCGTCGTGCGCGCGATATGCGTTGACGGTGTTTTTATTTGCTATTCTAACTAAGTTTATTTCGACGTCTCCAGAAATGCGCATCGGCACATGACCGTACGCGTTTTGTATTCGCCACAAGGCACTACCGTTATATGTATGAAAATACTGCGTTTTAAGAAATGTGACACTCTAACTTGGAATTCAGGACCATTCTCCTAAATACGTACAAGTCTACCCGTATTTATGTTATCTCCTCTAATATTATTTTCAATTGCAGGAGTATGTTCCGCAGTACAGGTATTTGTTTATTCTGAAACTTTGAAACGTATTTAAACCCTTATTGAATATAGTGAGAACTTTTACGCCAATTTGGAAGAGATACTATAAAAAAAAGGCTAAATTATATTACACTATGGCAACTCACAAGCTGGTGCCCTCAGAGGGAATTTATTAAGGTTATGCTAATTGTTAATATTTCCCCGTGATGGGGAACCATACTCCAGCATCACCGCCAGTACGGTACCCTCGTGCGCGAAATGCGTATTAATGGGCGCGCAATTCGCGTCCCATGGGGACGGTGTGTACTACAAGTTACTTCTTGGATAATATGCAAAGTCTACACATATGTACAATATATTACATTCGGTTATTTACATTTAGTGTGGACCTAAGTGTTTTCCGAAAGCAGGCCGCACAAGGATATATATATAATTTTATTATTATGGCATGTATTATGCAGGTGTTACATGCTTTGTTTTAATTTAGATGACATAGTTAAATTGGGTGCACGTGCGCAAATTTGCAATAGTGGGGTATTATTCTTTCTCTTCCCGGCCTGGGGAACGTTTCCTGTGAGGGGGCAGGTTATTTTGGTTAAATTTTTACTTGACTTTTTATTCAAGGAACCAAGGAATTAATTTCGCGAGTAATTTAGAACGTAGGGTTATTACAGCGATATTCTCGACATAAGTAATTTGGAATATGGTATTTATAATAATGATCCCTCATTTCCGCCTGGCCTAGAGATATATATTTTTTTTAATTTAATTTTTTTTACTTTACATATTGTTATGGATATATTATTATTTAAGTTATATTTTTAAAAGATCCCAATTTTAATGTTAATTTATAAACTGCCCGTTACGATTAAATTTTCTACTACTAGCTGCTGCCCTCAGAGAAAATTTATGACTAACGATATAGGAAGGATATAATTATTATTTAATTTAGGGACTATAAAATAGTTAAATCTGATCCTCTGTGTTGCCTAATTATAAGATATTTATATGCGGGGTGTGAAAAGTTTAGTGTAATTGTGTTAACTTGACATAATGGATAATACCCTTTGCGCCCCCACCGAAATCCCAGAATGTATATGTGCCCGAAACGATACCCATTGTGGTGCCCTGGAGCGAGAGATGATGATGGCTGGGTCCGCGAGGGTACGCCTTCCAGGTCCAACGCGTGCCGCGCCTTTGTGAATGGGGCGTGGTCCCCCCGCGAAACCCGCGCACGACTCCTGGTGGTAGCCGCGGCTCCCGGGGCAGTGTAATGTTGTGAAATTATGCGCATGGAAGTAAAAGGGAAAGAGAAAATATTAATACACAATTAATGGTTTAACAGAGGATCAGAATTTTTGGCACAATTTATAATTATTAGAATATAGGATATGGAACAATTATGTTACTACCACTGTTGAAACCCGTCCCTAATTTAGAAAATTGATTATCGAATATTAATTACGAGAAATTATAGGCTGAGCCTTAGTACTTTATGCATAGCTGGTACGCATTCATATATTGTTTTAGGTCTAGCAATATTTACAAGAACGTATTCTATCTAAGTGGGACACGTGTGGATCACAGGCTAAGCCTTCATACTGGATACATATTTTATTATGGGTGTAAATATTGTATGTTGCATCAATATTGTACGGTACGTATTATAATAAAATACATTATTTACTACAGGCAGAGCCTATTTATGGTGGGGATTTCTTTCCCTAAGTTTGCGAATCGCCTGGAAGCTCGGAGACGACCGGGGCCGGTAAATCGCCCGTATCCATAGGCTCCGAGCATACGGTTATATCGGAGATCGCATCCGAAAACTCACCCTCCTCGTCGGAGGTAAATACCATGTGTGTTCCGCTGAGAGGGGCGTCCCCCCCAGGAGTTACCGGCAAGGAAAACGGTGACGACTGATCGAGTTCGTCTAGCGTTGGTGCTAACAACGGCGTCGTGGTATGTGAGGCCAACGTGGAAGGCGCGCAATCACGTGCCTGTTTGTCGTTAAAGACTTTGCAGATATCTGCAAAATTAGCCAGCGACGACTCGACACTAACGGGGGATACAATGGGATCCCCCGGAGGTGAACCTGGCGGTGGAGCCACGACTTCCACCATCGCAGGTGGAGCCACGACTTCCACCATCGCAGGTGGAAGCGGTACGATTTCCGCCTTCGGAGGTGGAAGCGAAACGATATCCTCCCTGATAGGTGGTTGTGGACTGAGGGTGGGCGGAAGCAACTCCGGGCTTGACACGACTGACCTCCCCTTAGGCTTGTCGGTTTTCCCCTTTAGGGAAACCATGGGGGGCGCAATTTGCGTACGCGCAACGTAGGGTCCCAAGGGTTTGACTGTGGCACTCCCCGGGATCCAGCTAACTGGAGCAGCTGGCGCAGCAGAGGAAGTAGATTCCTCTGCCACATTCGCTGAATGGTCACCTGAAGCAGAGACCCGCGCGGTTTCCGTACTGCCAGTGAAGTACGGACGGAGGACGGACTGTGGGACGCCGGAAAAATCCAACGTCTCAAAAGAGCCATCCCACTGCAGGGCGGATACGCCGAACCTGAAGTTGAACTTCATGTTCATCTCCTCCCATTGGTGGAGCTGTCGATCATAATGATCCATCATAAAACGGTAACGATCGTCGGCCGCCTTGACTTGGGCTTTCGCCTCTGCCTTAGTATCCTCAATCTCCTTTTGAGAAGTTTCCCACATCGTCTGCGCGCAAGTCACTTTGACTGCGTCCAGACGATTTACCCAGAAAGTGGACATAGAACTTACCATATTCATGAAAAAGTCCATTGTCTCAATTGACTCCGGCCCGGAGTCCCGCGCGAGGACCTCATGGACGGACGGCGGTAAGCAATTATATCGCTCGATAAGGCGCTTCTTTGCAGCCGGGGATAAATCCGGCTGAAAGGGAGCGGCTCCACTAGTGGATGGCTGCGCGTCGGATGCGGCCGCGTGAGCCATCTCGGAAGCTCGTCGTTTTAAGTCGCGACGGAGCGAGGCGGGAATGGATCCCACTGTGGGCAGTGAAGGATCCAGGGGTTTGGCGCCCTTGCGTTTCGTCGATTGGACGGGCGCCGGTACCGTGGTAGGAGCTGCCGCAGGTTTGGGGCGAAGGGGAGCCAAGCGTGTGCTTTCCTTCTCTCCAAACTGCTTAAGGTCCTCTCCGCGCGCAATTTGCGCCGCGGATTTCTCGAGAGGCGGATCCTCTGTGGGGGGATCCACCACCGCTGAGGCATAAGAAATACCTGTCTCGACTTTATCCGCTCTAAAGGGGCGGGGTTCCGGGGCCTGTGGGCGGCCTCGGCGGGGCCTGTGACCGCGGCCCACGGGCTGGACAGGACGCGTAGTGATACCGTCCTCCCTATCTAACTTGTCTTTAAGACGGCGTCGGCCTGCGGAAAAATAAGCTTTTTCGCCTAAGGTGACGCCTCCGTATATGCACACTGCTACAGTATGCGCTCCTATCGGCAATCGCAAAGTCTCGACGAGAATTTGGTGGCCGCGTTCGGCATTGAACTCCGGAATGAAAGTATACCGACAATTATCCGACAAGGTCGGATCCTGAGCTACACGCGCCAATTTCCTTATGGTGGATTGCGGGCGCTTATGACCCGACTTGGCGCAAATCCCGTACGACATTAAATGGCGTAACATCAAACCCCTTCGGTTAGTGGAGAAGGGTTTACCCGTCGACTTAGTGAACGGGCACGCTGCGGAACGGTGGTCGTCGCACGACCATTTCGGCACAGTATACAAATGCTCCTCACAAATGTGACGAGCCAATACATCCCAACGCCTATAGCGGCGGTTAGGGTGTTTCAAGTTTTCCGGGATAGCGCTGGGGCGTTCCAGGAAATATTTACAAAATAGACACTTGTCTTTTGGGCGGAAAGTATGCCTAACAAATTTCAAGTGAGCAATATCTTGCGGCCGATAAGGCGACCTAGCTAGACCACGCACCGCAGTGATGACACTGTGGATACGCTGCACATAGGGCTGAAGGCCGGATTGATGATCATCTACCCAGTCCTCTACATCTGAATCCTCCCCATTTTCCCGTTGGACAGGGGGGAGGCGCAATTTGCATCGGACAGTAGGTGTTGGGGGCAACATATACATGGCTAATGTACGGTTTGGGCGTGGGGGGTCGAAATATCTCTCCCTAAGTACAGATTCCTGCAACATACCCAATTCAGCTGCCTTCCTTATAGGGACAGAACCAAGAGTGCGGTTATTGTAACCGCAATTCACTAAGTGAGGATACCTCTCGGGGATAGTAGCAACTGGGATATCGCTATCCCATTGTAACTCACCGAGCTCCAGTCGTTCGAGACGAAGGGCCATCGTCCCGTAATTTGGATCCGAAGTAGGGTCAGCCGGAGGTAAATCCTCCTCATCTGACACGTAATCCTTTGTCACAGCTGTGGCAGGAACTTTTCCTTCCGCCGCCGCCGGGGAAGGGTTTCGCGCAGCTACACGTTCCGACGACCGTTTCCGGGGTGAACGTCTCGCTGCTTCTGCTTTTAAAAGTCGAACATTAGACGACTTACCTGAAGATGAGTGGGTAGGCTCATCTTCCTGATCAAGATCCTTCGGGCGCCTGTTGGTGACCAAAGTAAATTCCTCCTCAGTCACCATGGGGCTGACGTGAGGGGTGGTTGTCTCGCTGTCAGCCCACGAGGTGGGCCCAGACTGACTACAGGAAGCTTCCGCGGAAGCATCGCCTATCACCAATGATAGGCCTCTGGCTAGTCTCGCCTCAGGCGTGAGGAGATTCCAGTCACGGACAGTATACACCGATATTTCACCGGTGCCTTTCTGCAACACTTTGCATACGAGAGGGTTTTGATCGGGACCCTCACCCGAACCTCCCAAGGCGGAGGTGGCCGATTCCATGCCTGATCGCTTGCGCGACCAGGCCTGCTCCCCGACCGATTACCAGACCAGTGGCTATTTACGTACCTTCTTCTTTTTTTCTAACCGACAAGACAATTAACCAAAACGCTTCCTCGGGATCCCCCTCACTAGGTAGCTGTCCACCAGGAGAGTACCCGGCCTATTAGAAAATAGACCGGCAAAAAACCCGACGAGGTCGCAAAAATTGTTGTGGAGTCTACACCCAGTGTAAGCTGAGTTAAGACTGAAGTTCTGAACGGCCTTGCTAGCTGCAAGTGCGCGGCAGCGCGTTCCTGCTAGCCGTCGACCAATGGCAGACTCGCGTTTAGGCGGGAAATCCGAGTTGACCCGGTTCCCGCGCAAATTAGGTCACGGAGGGCCTTAGTTCCCCATGGCAACGGGGTCGCCTGCACCAGGCTTTCCCTTCTCTTTGGAACGAATTCATTCGATCTACAGAAGTCGTGTATTGTGCTGACATTTACCCTAATACCTTGTTTACAATTTATAAAAGGGGCGATTAGGGGCTCTAATCGTTAGTCAGCGCATTTACGAACTTATATCTATTTTTTTTTTTCCGACAAATTTAATACGAATTTAATCGATAAGGGTTTACTTATATAATTTTTACGTAGCCGAAAGGGTGTCAACAACTCGACCCGTTCGTAACATCACCAACACGGGTTTAGTTTCGTTTAGAATTAATCCGGTTGATCATAGTACGAATAAGGGTGTTGGGGAGCTGAAACCCAGATTACCTTGAGTACATATCAACCGTATATCCATTTTAATTTGTTAAGATATAATGTTGATACGTAAATAATATCTTTTTATTTACGGGTTGTTTTTATCACCCGCTGTTTACGCCGGGCTTGTTTACATTCCCGTATCACCTCTATCGCTAGTGGAGCGATTATTTTCGTATTAAGATAGTACACGTATAGTGTATGTAATGTAATACTCCGTTTATTTATTTATTTTATCACGCATTTCCTGCTAGTTATATTTATATTTTGGAATGTTCGTCATAGTAAACACCGTGCCATGACGTCACACGCAGATAGTCCCCTGTGACAGTTCCGAGGGATTTATCCGCCACGGTGAACTGTGCGCAAAATGCGTACGTCCCCATCACTACTTAAACATGCGCCGTGCGCAAATTGCGTGCCGGTCTTTATAATAAAATCTCCCTGATCTACAATAAATGGCTTCCCTTATTTATTTTCTCTTGTTCTCCTCAATCTGCTAAATGCTCTACACTCTCTCCCTCCGGAAATAAATACAACATAACACATGTAAATGTCACGACGTATGGTGTTACTAGTACCAGCTAGGTATTGTAGAGACTGTGTGTACGAGAGCCGCGCGTGGCCTGGGGCACAGTCTAACTGTACGTCTTGAAGAGAGAACACTACGTCCCGTCAAGCTCCACTATCTCTAAAACAAAATGCGCGTAGCACTGGTATGCGACTCCCGAGGGTCTGGTCTTCAACGCCATCTCGATCGGCTCGTGGAGGAGCACGAGTTTCGTGTGTTCACCCACTCGGGAAAGGGCTACAACGAAGCCATGCGCTTGTCGCTGGAGGGGATACGGTACGTGAAATTTTAAATAACTTGCTAACTAGAGCGCAATGTCTACATGTACATTCAGGGATGGGATGGTAATATTAGAGGTCACCTCCGCACGCAAATTCCTCAACTGTATTGTAAGTTGTAAGAAAAACTGTTGTAGCGCGCAAATCTAAGGGGTTATATTTCCTTTCAGTGAATTCCAACCGGAATATGCAATCCTATGTGCCGGGATCTGCGACGTGACGTCCCGGGACAGAAGGACCCAGGCGACTACTGCGCGTTCCCCCAACTTTTCCGAGATCCTCGGCGGACTGGGGGTGCGGCGGGAAGAGTCCCTGGCCCTACTCCGATCAGTGTACACGGGGAGGGTCAGCGTGGCGACTGTCGCCGGGGTCAATTTGGTTGACGCCAATCACCCGGCCCGGCGGAGGTGGACGGGCACGCAATACGCGGCCTACCATCGGGCGCATCCCCGCCCTCACGCGGATCAGGTGAGGCTGCAATTTGTTGTGCTGGAAAGGGAACACTGTTAAGTACGACTTTTTAACTAAATTAATCTTCCTAGATTGCTGTGTTTAATCCTGGTGGGAAAGGAAACCCCGATACGCAATCGTTTTTTTTTTTAAAAACACGATAATGCTGATGGTTGTACCGATGTATTTCCTTCAATTTAGTTATATTTTATTTTCCGCAGGAGGCCATTGACGTCGCCCTAGAACTATATAACGACATTCTGCGGCGGCTGAATGCCGAGGACGGTCAGCCCACCCCCGATCTCGCCGCCATCATCACGCATCGGGGGGCGACATATTATGAAAGGCTCGTGGACGGCGTTCACGGGACGGGCGCAACGAAGAAAAGATGGGCACGCTGCATCGCTTCCTGCGTGCGGGCCGTCCATGAGTAATTTAATTTTTTTAATTCTGACATTACATATTCGGTAATTCCTTGATTTGGGTCTATGCCATAGCTGAACCATCGATAGCTGGCATAGCCCACAATTTAAGTAGTTTTTTTTTTTTTTTTTTTTTCAAAATTCTAATAGATGTACGCATTTTACTGTTGGTGTTCTTACGGTGTATGTGTACGCATTTTTATGTTGGGCTATACCATAGTTGTACCATCGATAGGTAGCCTAAACCCTTATCAATGTACGCATTTTACTGTTGGTGTTTCTTGGGGGCTGATGATATGTAATATATAATTTTGCTTCCCCAGTCCCCAAGTAGTACGGAATTGTCTTCCAAGTAAGTTAATGAGCCTTATAGGAGGGGTCTTATAACTTAAATGTGTATCGTAAGTAAAAGTCATGGGAGGGCGGCGATTTTCTTACTCTGGTATCATAATTATGGCATAGACTGGTATATAAAATATAACATAAACCGATGCCATTTGTAATTTGATCGCCTCCCACCCCGACTTCTGACTAATAAATGTTAACGGTCGCTCGACCCGGCGCTTGGTTCACCGCGGGTGGTGGAAACCAACAGCTGTGTCTTTTCCGGAGATTGCGCCATATCGGGTTTCCGCGCCGAGTCGGCGTTAATTAATTTATCGCCGTCTTGGCTATCTGGCGGAATCCGCCCGGTGTACAATTTCAAACGGCCTGTATTTGATTTACGAGCGGCTGATAACGCCGTCTTAATTATAACCGTCGTATCGGATATGACCTCAGTAATCTCCCAAGGCCCGTCCCAGTTTGGTGCGAGTTTAATGTGTGCCGTGGGGGCATGGTATCTTAACACCAAGTCACCCACTGCAAACCGTGGGAAGTCTGCATTCCCATAAGAATTTTTATTTCTTTGAATACTTTTCTCTGTGCTATTACGCACCCTGCCATACGCATTGTGGAAACAACATTCCAACCATCGGACGAAAGCCGGTGTGCAAGCGTCGTCTGATTGTTTGTCTAACACTCCGAATTGCAAATCACATGGTAGGCGCAATTCTTCCCCAAACACTAGCGTATTGGGAGTAACCCCGGTAGCGGCGTGTATTGTGCAATTATATGCGTGTGCTACGTACTTAGCATGTAAATCCCAATCGCTCTGATCTTCATTGACCATGCAGGCCAGAGCAGAAATTAAGGTCCGATTAAACCGTTCAACTAAACCATTAGATCTGGGGCAGTAGGGGTTCGTGCGGGTTTTGTAGCAGCCTATCAGCTTGAGCATAGTCTGGAATAATTCCGACTCGAACTCCTGTCCCTGATCTGAGTGTAGTATAAGGGGAGCCCCAAAAATCAGTATCCAGTTATCCACTAACGCTTGCGCGGCCACTGCCGCCGTTTGGTTACATAACGGGTAGACTTGTACGTATTTAGTAAAGTGGTCCTGTACTACCAACATCACCAAATTATCCCGGTTAGTGCGCTTAAATCCTGAGACGAAGTCACAGGATAGGCGCCCCCAACGTTGGCCTGTCATTTGTTGCTGCAACGGCATCTTAGCCATTCCCAGCCCTGGTTTAATGAGTGCGCATCTCGGGCAGGATTTAACCCAATCGCGCACACGCGAATTCATGCCTGGCCAGTAATATCGCGTGCGTATTTTGTCTAGAGTTCTCTCCCTTCCAAAATGCGCAGCGGTTGGATGGCTGTGGCAGAATATTAATATGTCCTCTCGTAAGAGGAAAGGTATAACGAGTTGTTGATGAGTTATGAGAGAATGGGGGTCGAGCGCATTCCTGCATAACACACCATTCACTACAGTTAACTGTTCCCATTGGTTTAACAATTTAATAGTGTCGTGGGGGTGATGAAAATGGGAAATATTGTGCCTAGAGCGGGACTCGAACCCACATCTCTTTGCATTCCGGGCCAGTGTGCTAACCATTACACCACCTAGGCTCCCTGATATCAACACACTCCCCACGCCTACCTGTCTATGTGGTTACTTGCCTGAGAGGTCAGTGCAGACCACTACACTCGTCCCCCTGGAATTGTAAGTCTTGTAATGCTTACAATTACATACATACAGGCAATGCACTAACACATACATACACAGGGTAGGTTCAACAACCATACAGCGCGCAGCTTGTACAGGATCCTGATCACGGCAACCAGTGTCGTGGGGGTGATGAAAATGGGAAATACTGTGCCTAGAGCGGGACTCGAACCCACATCTCTTTGCATTCCGGGCCAGTGTGCTAACCATTACACCACCTAGGCTCCCTGATATCAATACACTCCCCACGCCTACCTGTCTATGTGGTTACTTGCCTGAGAGGTCAGTGCAGACCACTACAATAGTTTCTGTATTCTCCGCACTGACGAGATCCTTAGGAGGTCTCACCGTATGCGCATTTAACAAAGAAATAACGGTGGAGCATGTCACATCTGCTGCCTGAGCCTGACGCAATTCATCTTGTGTCCAGAAACGGAAGCTATTTTCCTCATCAGGACTCTGACGTAAGGATGCAACCACCGCTGTATGAGCCCCACAATCGTCACATTCCGGTATGCCACAACGACGTACAGGAAATCGACTAAGCGCGTCAGCGTTAATATGTTGAGAGCCGGGTCGATAAGTAATTTGCGTGTTGGTGAGGCCAAATTCAGACAACCAAGCCAACCAACGTCCTATCATACCCTCAGCCTCTTTAAAATTTAGTAACCATTTTAATGAATGATGGTCAGTACGGATCTGGAATTCAGAATCCCAAAAATAATGACGCCATTTTTTAGTGTATACGACTATCGCCATTAACTCCCTTTTTGTCGTACAATAACGCCGTTGACAGGCACTGAGCCTATTGCTGGCAAAGGTAATGGGTACTTCAACCTCGTCTTGCACCTGACTTAATGCGCCTGCTATGGCAAATGCGCTAGCGTCAGTGTCCAAGATAAATTGTCCACTAGGCCGTGGGTACCCTAGTACTGGTGTATCGGCGAAAAGCCGTTTTAGGTCAATGAACGCATTTTCCTGTGGTATACCCCATGCAAATATTTGCGTGCTGACATTAGCCACATCCTGTATGGAAGCGACTACATCGGCAAAATGGGGAATGAAATCTCGATAATAGGAAGCAAATCCGAGCAAACTTTTTGTCTCTTTAGGAGACTTAGGCGCTGGCCAATTGGTTATAGCCTCAATCTTTTTAGGATCAGCTTTTATACCCTCACTAGACACAATTCTACCCAAATATTCAGTTTCCTTACGGAATAGATGACATTTGGACGGTTTAAGTTTTAATTTAAATTTGCGAAGTCTTAGAAAAACTTCTCGTAAATGCGAACGACATGTGGAAACGGTGTCACCGAATATTATAATGTCGTCTAAGTATACCAAACAGTGAGTAAACAGTAGACCGTTTAACATTTCCGCCATCATTTTCTCAAAGGTGGCGGGAGCATTACATAGACCAAAGGGCATTACCTTCCACTCATATAGACCTATATGAGTTGTGAAAGCAGTTTTCTCCCGATCATCGTGTTGCATCGCGACTTGATGGTATCCAGATTGAAGATCCAAAGTGCAGAACCACTTATTTCCTCCCAGACTATCCAAGCTCTCGTCTATCCGGGGTAATGGGTACGCATTTTTCCGCGTCATAGCATTTAACTTGCGATAATCTATACAAAATCGCCACGTCCCATCCTTACAAATGAAAAATGCTCCGAAAATTGTACGAATAAAAGGAGAATGAATAAAAATGAGCAACTGAAATAAATTAATCGCTCTATACCCAGATAGAACAGTTCCTTGATTTCAGTTATTTTCTCGCTATCACCAACGGTTAATTATAGAAATACGCGAAATTTAGAAGATCCTAATGAAAATTTGAACAAAAAGAAAGATGCCGAATAAGAAGGAGATTAAGAAATAAAGGTTAATGAAAGAGCTATTAGACGTAAATACAGGAAAAAGAGTGAAAAAGCTAGCACGTAACGAAAACCGACCAAACAGTCTGGCAGACGTTGACACACTGCCCTAATGTTCCAATAACGCTTTCTGACGTCGTCTCCTGTGCCAGCGACGCGCGACGTCGCTAGGTAACGATGGAACTAAGAAAAACATGCGGCTAGCGCAAGCAAACTGCGAAGATTCACTAAAAATAGGCCGGCATTTAATGTCGGAGAACCGCAGCAGCAATTTTAATTTAAAACTCTAACCAAATATAATGCACGTATAGCCTAATATCGGGATAGCTAGTCCACGTCCTGTACGCCTCCTCCAGTCGGAGCGACACAAGGGTACGCCATTATTGTGCATCTAACACTCCTCAGGCCACGATTTGCGCAGATGTTTTAACCGCGGATTCAAGGCTCGCCCCTCGCTGGTTATTTAAACTACTAATTAATTAAGGCTAGCCGCAAAATATAACAAGTCAGTGACCGTGTGTCGCTGTCACAATGCGTACGCGCTGTCACTTCTGACAACACGCCGTTATTTTTATAAGATTCGCGTATCGAAAGTGAACTAAAAGGTATTACACTCCTTACTAATCCTGGTCACGGCACCAGTTTAACCGTTCGGCCTACTCTGCCCCCGCCTAAGGCGAGCCTAACGTGTTAATGTTATGTAATAATTTCCATGTGAAATTCCTGAGCCTGCCGCGGGCTGCTGCGGCTCCTCCTCCCGTCTGCAGTTAGTCCGTCGCCGTCGGTGTCCGCCCCGCGCTAAAGGCGGCCAGCCAGAGTTTCATCTACATACGCAATTCGCCGACGAGCGCGCTTATAGGCCTAAAGTTTCCCTACTTCCATAAGTTAGGTTTTTTCAACTAGCTGGCTGTCCCCTTCGCATTTCGGTATATTAATTGTGTTACTGAATAATTCCAGGAGTACGCGTACGGCTAGGGATGCCGCCGCTGTCACTGATAATCAGTTCTACGTTAATGTCGTTAATTTCCGCCCTAAAGTAACACTACGTTAAATTCTGTTATAGTTTGTCATTATATTCCCGCAGATGGGTTAAGTAACTGCATAAGGCCTACTTAGGCTTAAGGCCCTTAATTACATATAAAGCAATCGAATATCAGGTTTTCTATAGCGGTTAATCTACAATAATACTGGAGGATAGTAAAGAATGCAAGGAACGTCTCAGTCCACCTTCCCAAGAGCTCACGACTTTATTCTTACCATAACTAACAAGGATACCAGCGAAATATGCATACCTATTTAAGGCGCTACTAACTCCCTTTCCCTCCCGTGTGATTTGATTACATTAGTTTTAGAATTTAGATGATAAAAAGACCAAATATCGGCTAGAATGACAGAGCGTGAATAAACACGTCTGCCGGGTCAGGCCCCGAACGCCCGACCTTCTTCCGTTGCTTAGCTAGTCGCTAAGCAACGCTTTACCCCCGCGAACCCTCGCGTGCACATGCGGAAGCAATTTGCGCGCCCGTTGGACGAGTGCGCAAATTGCTCAAGGCGAGTAGACACGCCCACTTCACTAACAACACTATATGTATTTAATCTATCCCCCAAAATGTATCAAAAGTATGTTTATATGATTTTGTGCTAAAATGAAAATGTAAAAATTGACATATTTACATGAAAATTGACATAAACCTTTTTTTCCAAACTTTTTAAAACTTTTTTATTGTAAGACATAATTTTGTTTGCTCAACTGTAATCAATAAAAAATCTTGTTTGATTGTGTTCTGTATGTTAAAATGATGTTCTGGATGTGTTTAATTTCCATGTTACGCACAACATTTTAATGTAGTCTTTAATTTGCACAAGATCAAAATCACAAAGTGAAATAGCTTTTTTTCAACTCTGACATATCCACAACATGTAAATCTTCATATGAATATGGGTTCTGCTATTATTTGGAATGTTTTCACTTTTGGCTTCCATGTCACAAAAGCGGTACCCAGTTTCAGAGACCGACCCACATACATAAATATAATTTGCACAACTTACCTATATCAAAGCACTTGAGTGAGTAATCAGCCATAGCCACAAGAATCTCTGTCCGGCGACGCAGGGTGAAGGCAATGGACGTGCATAGGGCACCGGTTTTCTGGGCCAGTGAAAATCTGACAGAAACACATGAGGATGGTTGACTTAAGGTTGCATAATTCGATGTTTTTGAGCTCATGGCCTATTTATAAATTAAATATGTTAGATTCTACTTTACTACTAATATACTTGACCGTTGATTGAATTTATTTTTAAAATTTTAACTTTTAAGATATTTGATGCGAAAACATGACAAATAGATTTGCTGGACATCATTAGCTTGTATGACTTGCAGAAGTGACGGGTTCTTTTAAATTGTCTTAATATTTCTTATACGCAAAAATAAATATTTAATAAGTTCACCAGTGTCTAAGTTGGATATGTAAAAGAATATGATATTCCTTTAAAATTTAGTGATCTGATCACGGGATATTCAATAATTCCATATCAGATCACTAAATTTTAACTATTGCTGAACAATAAAAGCCCCTTAAAGTCTACTCTAAGGTTTAATATCGATATTAGCCTATCAATATTTTCCTTTAAGCACTATCATGCATATATGATACGATATTGATATGAGGATTTTTAGTTACAACTAAAGTAAAGCTAAGATAATTTTTTAGTTTCTTTTTGTAATGGGTGTATTTATGCTGCCCATAACGGTTAAGTCTAATGACTTGTTTTCGCTGCTAGACAGTAATAGTCTTGTGACTCCCCTTCTTTTCATCACTTTCAGTTGTTGTGTAGCTAACTACTGCATACATTCTTTCCCTGTTTGTAAGCATTCTCCCACATCCCCCAAACCTCTGTGAGTTTGTTCGTTCTACAATCGGATAATTGTTTGGTTAATTTCTCTGAATGTCTTCACCTTGCTGTGTTAGTGGTCATTATGGTTGGATTTTAAGTTTAAAGTTTACCTTTTGTATGTATCATACCTAGCATTTATACCCTCTAAAACTTTGCTCGAATTATCAGTGTATTTGCTATTTATTTCTTTTTCTTTTTTAATTAATTTTATTTGTTGTTGTCATTAGTCTAGCATTTAGTTCTCTTTTGATTAATGTTTTATATGTTTCTATTGTCCCTGTACTTCCTTCTTCTACTCCCAGTGTATTCCATTCCATTGCCTTCATGTACTCGGTACTCCTCTCATATGATCTGTTTTTGGCTCGGTTTATTATCAATCTGGGGCCATCACTACCTCTTGTTGCCTCTTTTGTTACCTGCACCCTCCCAGGCTTCCTTGTCTCCCTGAATACTGCTATTTTGAGATGTGCTTTTCTCCTGTCATTTAGTGTGTTGACTCTTGCTTTCCTATGGAGATCATCAGTTGGGTGTCCATGTTCCACCTTCAGACATATCTTAAGCGCTCCATTTTGTAGTCTTTGTAGTTTATTCAACATATTTTTGTTACCCCCCCCCCACACATATATTACATCACCAGAGTTGAAGTATGGTAGTATCATACCGTTATAGATTTTAATAGCCAAATTTTAGTTACGTATTTTCTGGTATTCGCTAATATCCAGATTTTGTGGTTTGCCTTCTTGATAACTTCTTTTATGTTATCATTGTAGTTTAGTTTCCTATTAAGATTCATCCCTAGATACCTGTAGTTGGCCTGATAATCAAGGACTTTTCCTCCCAAAATTATTGGCTCCTCATTGCCACCGTTGATTTTCCCACTGCCAAACACTAGGACCTTTGACTTCTTGTGGTTTATGGAAATCTCGTTGGAGTTAGACCAATTATCTAAAGCTACTAGTTTCTCATTTAGCTTACCTCTGTTCTCTTTTCTGCTATTGCTTGTTGTGTATATCGCAGTGTCATCAGCATTGATGTAATTGATGAAGAGGAGTGGGCCTAATACTGAACCTTGAGGGACTCCACAGGTTACTTGTATACTTTCTGATGTTTTGCCATCTACTTTTGTTCTCTGACTTCTCTCACTGATGTACTTCCTTATCCAGTCTAGTGTTCTTCCTCTTATTCCTACTCTTTCTAGCTTTTTTATCAGTATTTCATGATTCACTGTATCGAATGCCTTGCTAAAATCTATGAATGTGGCAGTTGTCTGTTCACCTTCATTCATACCTCAGTATATCATTTGCTAGATTGGATATAGTTTTTGTTGTGGAGAATCCATTTCTGAACCCTCCCTGTTTGTCATTTAGTATTTTCTCACTACCTAGATGTTTCATGATGTGCTTGTACGTTATTTTCTCTATCAGCCTGTCTACCAGAGGTAGGAGTGATATGGTGCAGTAGTTGCCCATGTCCCCTTTGTCTCCACCCTTGTGTATTGGTACCACTGTAACCTGCTTCCAGGCTGTGGGAAAAATACCCATCTCAAATGAATTATTGATTAAGTCACATATAACATTTGGTATGGCTAGCATAGCATCTTTAATTATTCTGACTTGTAGGTTCTGTATTCCTGATGACTTTCCTAGATCTATTCTCTTAACTAGTCTACTTCATTCTCTTACTCTGGCTGTCTCTGTACTATTTTCAACTGCATCACCTGTGTATTCCCAGCTTCCTCTGAATTGTTCTGCTAACTTTGCTCCTATCTCTGTGAAGTGTTTATTTAGTCTATCTGGTGCTCTCTCATTTGATATGGTGTTCCCTTCTCCATCTGTTAGCACTATTTTGCTTTTCTCCTTATATCCCGGTAATGCCATCTCTACATTTTTCCAGAACTTCTTGGAGTCATTACCCGATTTATTATCTTGTTCTTCAATGTAAGTGGTCTTTGCCTGCAATACTAGCCTTAGGGTTTTTCTTTTCACAGTTTTGTAGTTGTTGATGCCATCTATCTTATTTGTGATTCTAGCCTTCTCTCCAAATTTCCTCTTCAATTTGCTACTATCTATTATTTCCTCACCTATCGATGGGTCCTGGTTGTCCCTCATCTTGATTGTCTTAATTGGACACATTTTATCCATTAATTCTTGAATCCTACCTAAAACATTTTCCCATTTCTGATTTGGGTCCCTAGGGTTCATTACATTTTCCCAATCTTTTCCCTACATCTGCTGTGTGAATTCAAAGACATCATAGGCTTTGTAGGGCCTACCTAGTTTTACTTTGATATTGTGCTTCGCTGTGATTTTTGTTTGTTCTAGTTACATAGACTAATTCATGGTCACTTATCCTCCATGGTCTCATGCCCTTTTTCTTGATATTTACACTGTTTGTCAAAACTACTGACAATCTTGTCTTTTCTTCTATCAGTTGCTGTAAGCCCATTTGCTTTACTAATGATTTCATTTGTTCTTGATCCTTATTTGTTTTATTATAGTCTATATTCATATCTCCCAGGATAAAAACATTTATATTCTTGTTTCTTGTGATATTTTCAATTCCCTCTTCTAGGTGGTCTATAAATTTATTTACATTACCCCTTGGTGGTCTATATACTGAGGCTACCGCTATGTTGATTTGCTTGCTGTTTTCAATTAGTACCCACATAATCTCTATGTCATCGGTTGATGTGTTGTATTCACTCAGTTTGTTTTCTATAACCTGGTGCTTGCTATTTACATATATGGCCACACCCTCTCCTCGTTTGATATTTCCATCCTCTCCTGTAGATTCTCTATCTAATCTGAATAGTTCATGCCCCTCAAGGTTGTATGCCTGCTTCTTGTGATTTGTATTAAGCCATGTTTCTGATAAGGGTAATAGATCAAATTTATCATAATTTATGTGTAGCTTAATTAAGTCAATTTTGCTGGAAAGACTTTGACAGTTTAAATGTGCTATGTGTAACCCCCTGCCTAGTCTGTTTTTGATACTTGCTAACATACTCATTATTATATTTTCTTTCTTTCTTTCTTTCTTTCTTTCTTTCTTTCTTTCTTTCTTTCTTTCGTTCTTTATGTATTTTTGTTGGTGTTGTTTCTTTCACTTAGTTTGTTATTTGTTTAGTGCTGAGGCTAGGTTAGTGTTGTTTATTACCAGTCACCTGAGACTTTTACCATATGGCACTTCAGTTGCTATGCTGTTTGGAAGTCACAAGAGTGTGGTATGTCAGCTGTACAGTCTCTAGGATTTCACACCCTCAATCTGCCTATGGAGAGAAACAGGTGGGGTGGTTCTATGATGAGGGCTACCTTGGACATCCTCAGCGTTAATCTAGTATAATTATGTTATGCACACACCCAGATACCATATGTTATTCAATGTTGAGTTATTTCTTCTGTTGTAGTCATCCTATTCTGATTTATATGTGTGAGTTTGTATATTAATTATATCTTTTAGGTTATAACTTTGTGTTTCTACTTTTAGATGTACATTTTATAACACATATAGTTTTCTTTTCATATATGCATGGTATTTGTCTTCATATCATTAAGGTCCACATTATTGAGAAAAATAGTTTAAATTCATCCATTAATATAAATAGTATAATACTTCAGTGTTACCTGTTTTTTGTAAGATCAAAGAGGTATATGTTGCCCTGATAGTCACCAACCACGAAACTATCTCCGCTAACATTGAAAGCAGCATGTAGAAAGCGCACATTTCGAGGGTACTCGGCCAAGGCACTTGACACATTGTTTGTAATCGTCATGAGAATTCTGAAGAACACAAGCAAAAACTTGTATAAACTTAAATATGGTCCAAGAATCGAATAAGTTTTGACTAAATGTGAGTTTGACTTACTGTACCGGCAGAGTAACTACTGTATGGGTAGATGACAATAAGTTACAATGCGAATGCAAGCGATTACAGTGGAGCGATCCATCACTTACAATTACATGTTAAATAATGACTCAAATAAATATTTTAGAAGTGTACTTGGGTTAACACTATTGAGTATCATTCCATAACTGAAAACTAAATATTGATAAAATTAGGATGTTGAAAAAATAAAAAGAGGAAGACTCTTACCAAGAAAAAAACCCAACAAACTAACATAGATCACTAACCACAAATCATAACCTTAAGAAAGACAGACTGATAACTGACCAGCATTGAAAACAAGCTCGATCATCCTAGCTTATATGCTATGCCTATGCCATGGACGCCATAAACATCCCATCAAAGAGCTTTCGAATTGAGGCTTGACGCAGCAGGTTTAATCTGTTAGTTAAATTACCACCACATATTGTTGGCATTTATTTCTATTCTTTATGCTAACAATTTAAAATAAATTGCAATGTCAGTGTAAACGATAAAGCTCCATCAGAATTCAGATAGAACTAGAAGACGGACACCAACTTGAATGAATGATTTTCATTTTGAATGTGATGATGCATGGGACTTGTGTCCTGTTGCATAGATAAGTAATACGCAGTTGTATTTATACATTAAAATTAACTAATGCTAAAAACAATATATTTCTCTTTTGCTATAAGCACATTGAGTGTCATGTAAATTAACAGAGCAGACTAGAGCATTAGGCTGACTACTGTTAATTACACACAGTGACACTGCAACAAGCACCAACTTGTCTCAGCCTCACTCTTTATTTAGTCTGAACGCTCACACCACCTACCCATCATCACTGCTTGGAACAGGTTTACGGTGCCATATCCTGCCCGATTCCTTTTTGCATACGTCCAACGAATTCATCGTTATAGGTCGATGTGTCTGGTTTAGCTTAAATAAACATAGCAATACAAAATTAGAAAAATGACGAGAAACAGGCTCTCCAAAAGAGCGTTATTCTAAGCAGCCGATCAAAACAAACAAGCTTCAATCGGGCGCCTCGATTGAAATCGAGGCTCTGCATATGAGCAACATACAGCAGTGTTTCATGTAGAATGTGTATCTTGAATTACACGCGTCTATGGATTTGTTAACGGACATATTTTCGCATTACTTCTCACATCTTTTCTAAAGCTGCTGACATTGGTTTATTATGGAACAAACCTTGTAGAATCAAATGGAATGCTACGATCATTTGCGGCTTCTCATGATTAGAACTCTCTGAATAAAGAGACGCCAAAATCAACATCCGCTTCCTGATGCAACTACAACTTTCACCAAACCAACTACTTATGGCCACGTCAGTGCTGTTTTCTGCTTTAAATCCCAGAGTTTTGACAGTATTTGGACATATAATCTATTAACACAAACTGTAAGGAACTATATCCACGATCCATAGCCGGTGTAAGTATTGTTTTAAAATATTTATTTTGGAATAGGTCTAGTTACGGATCATTTACTCAAGTCAAGCGCCTAAATCAGGCTAGAGTTATACTAACTTAAACTTATACTATTATAGATAAAAGATTCACCCCGTACTGGAAGTACTGGGTGAATCTTGTATCTAGCTTAGTAGCTAGAGTAGAGATCTGTGCCTGGCAATGCCACTGTGCCCTGTCCTGTGGTTTAAATACTGTTTACCATCAACACCAAGTCATACCGGCGTGTGTAAATACTAAGTCGTGAATGCATACAAAATATTGAAAGTTGGTTTTGTGTGTGTTTAAAATCATGGATCATCACTGGATGATGGAAATTGAATACAGACTGTATTTAATCTACTGTATTGCAGTAGATTAAACGATTCACGCCTAGCCAGTCTGTCAGAGCCAGAGACACAGTGACAGTCAATACGTCAGTAGGGGTGAATGACAACTAAATAGTTATTAGTTTAACTATGCGGTATGCCTGAGACTGGCAATTTTTCTAGCAAAAACTGCAGTAGGAATTAACTATGGAGGGAGTGGTTACAGTGCGCAGTGCTTTATCTATAATGACTATATTGAGTTGGAGAAATGCGACGGAATGTAGTCGTAGAATGGCATTTGATATCACTGTAAGATGGTATTGGCTACCACGGAAAGCTCTCAATTTAGCTTTTAAAGACTTTACAAGTGTATTAATCTCCATGACTTAATCTGTTCTACAATTCAAAAGTAACGGGTAAATATAGAGAGGTATGTGAATATTATATGATGAGAGTGCCGCTGGTAACTTGCAAAAGCCAGCAGCACTTCAACACTTTTGCAGGCAGCTTTCATGAAATGTTCGACTCATGGACGCAACTCTCACAGCAGAGAGCTAAATGGAGAGCGGCAGTCAAGTAATGAAAGCAGTCTTTGTCGCATCACGACCGACCGACAGCATGATGATGAGACAGATTTGATATGTTAAAATAGACACATAATTAATCATATCATTAAATCGATTTGATGATCTCTTCAAATCAATTTGATGATCTGTTTAAATAGGACTTAGCTGACTCCTAGATAATGAATGCTCCCGGGACGTCGGATACTTGACTCCCTCTTTCTCCCCCTCCTTCTCCCCCCCCCCCCTCTCCCTCCTCCCTCCCGCACCGTCTCCCTCCGACTCTGCCTCCCCGCCCCCGTCCCCCATCCCCTTCCTCCTCCTTATCCACGCTCTCCCTATCCTGGATGTCAGAAGTATTTGATCAGATCATTAATTGCACATGGTATCATAAAATGAAGTTCACACAGTTTCCACTAGGTGGCTCCACCTCTGGACAGACAGCCATCTCTCCCTTACCCTCGTCTCCCCCCTCACCTCGTCCTATCCCCCTCCTGTCTCTCTCGTTCCCCTCACCTTCTCGCCTGTCCCCCTCCTCATCCACGCCCTCACCCTCTCCCTATCCTGGAGGTCAGAAGTATTTGATTAGATCATTAATTGCACTTGACACACGGTGGCGCCATTTAATGATATCATAATATGAAGTTTCCACTAGGTGGCTCCAACTCTGGGTTAAGCTAGGGGCAGACAGACATGTCCCCCTCTCCATCCCCTCTCCCGAATCGCCCACTCCTTATCTCCCTTCCCCGTCCTTTCCCCCTTCCCGTCTCCCTCTCCTTTTCCAACTTCCCCTCTCCCTATCCTGGATGTCAGCAGTATGTGATCAGATTATTAATTGCACTTCATATCATAAAATGAAGTTCACACAGTTTCCACTAGGTGGCTCCACCTCTGGGTTAAGCTAGGGGCAGACACATCTCTCCCTTACCCTCGTCTCCCCCCTCACCTCGTCCTATCCCCTTCCTGTCTCCCCCGTTCCCCTCACCCTCACCTTCTCGCATGTCCCCCTCCTCATCCACGCCCTCACCCGCTCTCTTCCTATCCTGGAGGTCAGAAGTATTTGATTAGATCATTAATTGCAGATTACACACGGTGGTGCAGACAGACATCTCCCCCTCTCCCTCCCCGTATCCCTCCCCTCTGCCCTACTCTCCCGAATCGCCCACTCTCCCGTATCTCCCTTCCCCCTCCCTCCGCCTTCACCGCCCCATCCTTTCCCCCCTCTCCCTCTCCTTTTCCCCCTTCCCCTCTCCCTCTCCTTCTCTCCCCCTCCCCCTTCCTCTTCCCCATCCCCCTCCCTCTCTCCCTACCTATCCCTCTCATATATTAAAGTGCTTCCACTAATAGGGAGCATCAGTTTTTGTTAGTTCCAGAAGGATTTAATATGTTTAAATCGATTTTATCATATGATCAAATCGATTTTATCATATGATCAAATCGATTTTATCATATGATCAAATCGATTTTATCATATGATCAAATCCATTTCAACATATGTTCAAATACAGTCTATTTCATCATATCATTAAATCTATTTCAAGAGATGACCAAATATAATTTAACATATGTTTAAATGGTGTACCATTTAGAGAGATCATCAAATGCATTTTATGATATCATTAAATCGATCTCATCAAATATAGAATATTTAAACATATCATAAATTATTTGAATAGATCTACATTTAATGATATGATAAACTCGATTTAGACATATAAATATATATTTAATGATATGTCTAATTACTGAATATAACAAGAAATGGTGTTCCATACTTTACCCAGTAGTAGTAGTATATATATAATTTTAAAGGATAACTATAGGTTTACGGAGTTATAATAATGTCACATCCTTACATTGTCTTAGGAAATGGTTCCTTTAAAAACTTCTTTTTAATATTACAAAATTTCAGAACATCATTCCACATACACTACACTACGTACTGAGATGCAATTAACTTGCTTTAGTAAGAAGTCTTTGTTACTTTCCTCTTTTTACCAGTGCCCGTGAAGAAAGACCTCAATATGGCGAATAACGAACTAGGTGACTGGTACCGGAACATCCCCCAACTCAGTCGGTACTGGTTTACGGGGTCTGTTATACTACCACTAGCTGGAAAGCTTGGGATATTCAATGTCATGTCAATGGTCCTCAACTACCAGCTATTTGTATATAAATTCCAGGTAAGCCATGTGCCCAACCTTTTATCATAACAACCTGCTGCTTTTTTCTAGATTGCACCTATTGTGCTTTAATATTCATTAGCACTGAGCGGTTTGGTTTTACAGTTGACGTTCTGTTGTGTTAAATTCATTTGAATTCATAATCTTCTTTTAGTTGTTGACACCGCGATTGCTAAACTGTTTAAAATTTAATAATCAGTGATATTTAGATCGTTTTCTAGTAGAATCTTATAATTCAAATAATACTCCCAATAAGTTTATTATAATATGATATAGATATTGTTAAATATGATTGATAGCCTTGCTGGACTACATTTGCTTTCTGTTAACATAATGCAAATTTGATTTTAGATCTGGAGACCCATAACAGCGCTATTGTACTATCCCATCACCCCTATGACCGGGTTCCACTACCTAGTTAACTTATATCTCCTTTACACCTACTCTACACGACTCGAAACAGGTAGGAAAACGATTACTGTTCTTCGTGGTAAACAATAGTAAATTATTTCCTTGAATATATAAATTAAAAAAAGACACTCATTATCTATTACAACCTTTATTAGTGCCAACATTTATGGAACACCTCTTTAATCGTGGGCTTTTGCTTTTAGATCTTTGCGAGGGCGGAGAATTTCCGAGAAGAAAAGCAACAATTGTTTTTATGTATGGTCCATGCAGTGAATCGCAGCGATTAACGCTAGAGTTTAAAGTTGCATAGTCCGATGGTTTAAAGTCTTGTCATTTTCTGAGATAAGTATATATATTAGGTAGATCATTATAATCTACCTTCTTTAACTTGAAGTAACCTTTGTTTTAAATGGCTAACTTTTGAGATAGTTTTTCTGTTGAAAAAAATTGCACATGAAAAGGTTCGCCTATTACAGGGGTCAGTGAAGACAGATATTACTATAGTGGTGTCACTGTTGTGACTCGGTAAATCCTTTCAATTACTTAACTTTACAGAGAAGCCGTACCTGTGTATTCTTCCCTATTTTCAGGTGTTTTCTTCGGAAAACCGGCAGATTACGCATTCATGCTAATCTTCAACTGGCTCGGCCTTGTGATAATTGGGCTTCTAAGTGAAATGATGGTGAGTTGTCAATCAATCTTATAACAGAATGTTGCCAAGCCATAATGTACATACATACACACATACATACATACATACATACATACATACATACATACATACATACATACATACATACATACATACATACATACATACATACATACATACATACATACATTTTACCTCGGTACAACGCCTCGGCTACTCGAGGCCGAGGGAGAAGGAAGCAACATCCGGGTTCAGCAATTAGCATATTCCGCTCATAACTAGAGGAACGTTACGAGCAGCTCAGCAGTTTTTCACACGGATTACTACTCTTTCTACTGTAAGTACCGGAACATAAACTGGCAAGATTGTTTATGAATACACATAGCACACGCTTATAGACTTGTTGTCTGTATCTTATTTGATAATAAGTAATATTCTCAAGCGTGTTGTTTAGCCGGTGCCGTAGATTGAGGCATCCATTTTGTTTTTGCCGCCCGTTGCCGAACGGAGAGACATGTTGACATGGGTCATTTCGTCGCTTAGGTAGAAATTGCCGCCCGTTGCCCAACGGAGAGACATGTTGGCTGGAGCCATTTCGTCGCTATGATAGTTTTTTCTGAGGCGTACCTCCGAGTATCATAATATTTTCTCCAACTTGTTGGCGTCGTAGCCACAGGTGGGAGAAGTCTATGGTACAGAGAGTGTGGGCGGGATCTACACTGGTCCCGCCCCGCGTTGGTTCGGCTCGCTTGCGACCGTCATACCTCCGATACTTTAGCTTACACACGCCTGGGTTAAAACTGGCGTAAATACAGTTTTATTACCCCTGAATGACCCTCCGGCCTCATAGCACTGTTCCACTGGTTCAGTTTTCCTTGAGTTGTGGTTTTAAAAACGCCTTTTGGTTGTTTTCAGAACCCTCAGGATGGCCGCGAAGCGGGGTGACAAGGGTGCACCACATACCCTCAGTGAAGGGGACGCGGCCTCGGGACGCCAGTCCGCCGCGTCACGTGATCGCTCCCCTGAACCGGGACCCTCGCAGCTGGTGGCGAATGAGCAGATGGTCAAGCTCATACGGGAGCAACTGCAACAGCTGCTCCCTACGCCCAAAACGTCAACAAAGGCAGATGCCTCCCCATCAGAACCATCGGAGTGGGAGGATCTGTCGGACCAACCAACTACCGACTCGGAGGTGGCCTTGGGGCGCAAACGAAAACACCCCAAAAAGTACTCGTCTGGCGGAGATGAGTACTATAAGGCCAGGAACAAGGTCCGGAAGGTCAGAAGGACAAAGAAAAAGTCCAAATCAAAGAAGAAGAAGTCAAAGTCTTCTTCCTCTGACTCCTCCGATCATTCGACTACCACGCAGTCCGAATCGGATGACCCACATCCCGGTACCTTTGCTAACATCACCGTTAAGGTCGCAAAGAAGATCAGGACGGTCAGAAAGCGGCGCATCAACACCTGCACGCTTTTGAGGAAGAATGTCAAAGGACATTTTGACACCTTCAAGCCCGCGGAGACTCTAACAAAGCTCGCGGAAGAATACACGGGCATCAAAGGGATTCCCGAGGCAACCATCAAAGAGATGGACGATGACGTGACCATGAGCGAAGACAGGAAAAAGTTTGAAACCTGTCTCCATACCGTCCACAAAGGTGTACTGGTGGCACTCGCGGCAATCATGCCGGTAGCCAACAGGATGATGACCGGAAACAAGTTCACTACGGTCACTAAAGACATGAACGCGGCGATCGCGTCGTTAACAGCCACGAGTAACTTCTTGTCGTACAGGCGTTTCGAAAATGTCTTCAAGTCGGTTACTACCGATGCTGGCAAGCAGGTTGCCCGCTCCAAGAAGGTCGTCGACAACGACGGAAAAGAATACACTCTTTTCCTGGCGCCTAAACCCATCAAAGGCAAACCGCTGGACCATACCAAAATGTTTGGAGGACAGCTACAGTACCTGTTCAAACAGGTAGAAACACAGGCGAAACAATCCAAACACCTAGACGGCAAGAAGGATTCCAATGTGGCTAAGTTCAAGAAATCCAGATCGGATTTTCGAGGGCGGCGGACCGGCCAATCGACCAACTGCTTCGGCAGCCGGAACTACGGCTACCAATCGAGGGGACGCGGCCAGAGGAACCAGTACGGCTGGAACGACGGCAACCGCCCCTTCAGGAGAGACAATCCTCCCCAGAAGCAGTTCCCCAAACCGGGCAACAAATAGAGCCTCAAAAGCAACCCAGTGTAAGCCCCTTTTGTGCAGGCAATGTATCTAATCACATTATGGACTGGGAACAACTGACTCATGATCAGTCAGTTCTCGATATTGTTAGAGGGGTTTTCATTCCTTTCATAGAAACCCCTTTACAACATAAAGTCCCTTTCCCCTACCGCTTAACTCAACATGAGGAATTGGCGTTAGACATAGAAGTAAACAAATTTCAATCCAAAGGTATCATTACTACCGTTCAACATACAGAAGGAGAATATATCTCAAATATCTTCTCACGGCCCAAACCTAATGGCGACATTAGAATGATCCTTGACTTAACTATTCTAAATAAATTAGTCGAATATAAGCACTTCAAAATGTTTTCGTTAGAAACAGCCCGTGACCTAGTAATGCAGGGCTCGTGGCTCGCAAGCGTAGACCTCAAAGACGCTTACTATACTATACCGATCTATGAGTCGCATAGAAAATTTC
Organism: Branchipolynoe longqiensis; assembly: GCA_030323885.1. Lineage (NCBI taxonomy): Eukaryota > Metazoa > Annelida > Polychaeta > Phyllodocida > Polynoidae > Branchipolynoe > Branchipolynoe longqiensis. The sequence continues at coordinate 23,490,987 of CM059194.1, forward strand.
TTAGATTTATGTGGCAAGGCCAATTGTACCAATTTACATGCTTGCCAAATGGCCTAGCCTGTGCTCCACGTTTATTTACAAAGTTACTTAAACCCGTATTTGCTGAAATGGCCAAGAAAGGCCATGTCATGTTTCCATATATTGATGACTCATTTATTGTAGCATGCACAAGGGAAGATTGCCTTTTAGCCATAAAGGACTTATGTGATACCTTAACCCACTTAGGGTTTTTCATTCACGACACCAAATCGGTTCTACAACCAACATTCCTATTAAAATTCTTAGGTTTCTTTATTAATACAAGAGAAATGACAATCTCCCTAACATCAGACAAAATTGAAAAATTTAGTGCTACAGCCTCAGACCTTTTAAACATAAAACGACCAAAAATAAGGCAAGTGGCTGTGCTCATTGGTCTAATGGTGGCTTATGCACCAGCCGTATTATACGGGAAAGCACATATTAAATCCCTCGAAATAGATAAAAAATATCGCCCTAACCAAAGCTAAGGGAAATTTCGAATGCCAAATGACCATTTCCAAAGCAGGACATGATAACATCCAATGGTGGATGAAACATTTAATTAATTCCCATAATCCCATCCGCATGGATGAGCCCAACACAACAGTTACAACTGATGCGTCACTAGAAGGGTGGGGTGCCCACAGAGGAAATGAAGCTACTGGGGGCCGCTGGTTAGATAATGAAATAGATGACCACATAAACGTCCTAGAATTGAGAGCCATCTATCTAGGACTTACGAGCTTAGTAAAAATAGATAAACTTACCATCCAAGTTTTAACTGATAATACTACCGCAATGGCCTACATCCGTAATATGGGTGGGACAAAGTCCTCAGCTTGCAACGATATAGCAAAACTCATTTGGGATTGGGCAGAAAAACAACATGTTTGGATTACAGTAGCTCACATCCCAGGTAAACTAAATACACTGGCCGACAATAAAAGCCGCCATTTCCATGACCATTTAGAATGGTCTCTCAGCCCCGACATATTTCTAGCCATTTGTCAGGAATGGGGCTTGCCAGACATAGACCTTTTTGCCTCACGTAAAAACAAAAAACTTGATAAATATGTATCCTGGCACCCAGAACCACATGCTTGGCGAGTGGATGCTTTTTCCCTCACTTGGAATAACGCATTTTATTATATTTTTCCCCCATTCAGCTTGGTCAGCAGAGTAGCCAGAAAGATCAGGCTAGACAAAACCCATGCGGTATTGATAGTACCAGACTGGAACACTCAGCCGTGGCGAGCCATAGTCGAATGGGAAGCCAAGAAGGTTTTAAAATTCCCAAGAGGGCAGGTAAACCTACAACATCAAGGAAAAGTGACGACACAAGGGGACGTGTCAACAACCCCCCTACTGGCATTCCTTTTCTAAGGGCGTATTTACAAAAATACGGACTAGATAAAATCACCCAAGAAAGGTTAATTTCGGATGCCTGGAGACCAGGAACTGTAAAAATGTATACTACTTACCTTAGGAAATGGGGAGTACATTGTTTAATACATAAAGTTAAACCGATGGCCCCCACGATCGCTCAAGTAGGCCGCTTCCTCCGCATGTTGGAAGATGATGGACTTGGTTATGGGGCTATAAATGCGGCGCGCTGCGCACTCTCCATAATTGTGCCAAGAATCGAAGGACAAACCATTGGCAAACATGAAGTAATTTATTGGATCATGAGAGGAATCTATGAAAGAAACCCCCCAAAGCCGAAATATAGTCGGTTTTGGGATGTTTCTACGGTGTTTAAACTTTTCCAATCCTGGCCGGAGAATAAATTGTTCACGGTCCAACGGTTAGGCTATAAATTAGCAGTACTATTATTACTAGTTACAGGACATAGAGGACAAACAATTGTAGCCCTCTCTTTGCAAGGCCTCGACATTGACAAAAAAGAGGCCACGTTTGACTTAAACGTTCTGTTAAAGTCTAACAGGACAGGAGATCCACTCTCCTCTATTCATTTAGATAGCTTTCCACAGGATAAGAAACTTTGTGTAGTTTCAGCCATTAGAACATACATATCCAAGACAAAGGGAATACGGAATTCCAAACAACTCTTAGTGAGCTTTATCAAGCCACATAAAGCCATCTCACGTGACACACTAGCCAGATGGACTATTATTATACTCAAGTTGGCTGGCATTGACACGGAACGTTATGCTTCGCATTCCACAAGGGGTGCTATGGTGTCCAAAGCGAGAAAATTAGGAATCTCGGTTCGAAGAATCCTAACACACGCCGGCTGGAAGACGGCCAAGTCGTTTGCTAAACATTACAACAAACGACTAGAGAAACCAAGCGGGGTGGCAACCCGCCTACTCACCAACTAACAAGAACCGGTGAGATGTACAAACTTTTGTTTTACTACTGATACAAATACATGTTCATCAGATAATTGGGGATAAAAATGAGGCTACGTGAAGGTCTCCCTCGGCCTCGAGTAGCCGAGGCGTTGTACCGAGGTAAAATAGTATAGTTATACGAATCTTACCTGGGTACAGATGATGGATAACTCTTGTTTTCCCGAGGTACAAGCCTCGGGTAATCGTGGACTAGGGCCCACCCGCCACACCCTGCCACGATTATCACGTTCGCTTGTGCCAAAACGAAAACATCAGATTTCCATCATTTTAAGCTCATTTTTATCCTGAATAATTAGGTGAAGATTGCTGAACCCGGATGTTGCTTCCTTCTCCCTAGTCCACGATTACCCGAGGCTTGTACCTCGGGAAAACAAGAGTTATCCATCATCTGTACCCAGGTAAGATTCGTATAACTATACTATACATACATACATACATACATAATATATGATAATAATGTATGTGTATCCAACTGGTACTGGTGGTTGGAGATAGCCAAAAGAGTAGACAGCTTGGTTTCTATCATGCAGGAAGATGATATCAAATCAATCTTTGGTCGATGCAAAATGTGTACTTACAACTAAGTTGCCTAGTACTTAGACTTACTAATATAGGACATGGATCAGCAAAATGAATGTGACCTATTATCTGCAGCGTTCGAAATAAGACCTTGTCCGTTGGACGTTTTGAGCTGAAAAACAGGTATTTCACGATTTCTCGTTCATTTGCAGCCAATACCTATAAGGCTGTGTGTGTGTATATATATATATACACATATGTAGGTATATAACAAGGTAGATATACCTTGGACAAGTGAATGTCAGTTAATCGTAGGCGGGAATACGGGCGTTTTAACGCGCCTATACCATCGTAAATCCTGCTGCAGAAAGAACGGTCCCCGCAGACGACGGTGGCGCAGTGCGCCAGCCGACTGGCGAGGCATTCTAGTTGGCACCTAGTCATCTTACGCATAGTTAGAAAACGTTTGAGATGGTTCTTCAATTCATCAATTTTATCCTGTGGTAGCCGAAGTTGCAAAGATATAGTGTCAATTTCTATACCTAAAAACCGCATGCACTGGGCAGGTGACCTGATTTTATCTAAATTAATGTAGAAACCTAGTCTGCGCAAAATTTTAATAATTTTCTTCTGGTGCTGGGCGGATGTCGCCCAATTGCAGTCGAAATTTCCAAAATCATCTAGGTAGTTGACTATACCGTCGACCCCCTTGCGCAACGCGTAATGAAATCGTCAGTTGTTAATTTAAATGATGGGCAGGGGTAATTAGAGGGACAATCATTGTTAAATACATGAAAGGCAAATATAAAGACATGAATAATAGAGTCCCAATTTGAATCAGCTTGTCCCCTGAAAAATAATTCGCAAAATACATGACATGGTTTCAATTGCGTTAAACAGTTAGCAATATAGTGTGAACAGTTGCAAGTGCCTGAGTTACATGACAGCGAGACGCATTAGGTTTTGATATTGTTTTCGTGTCGTAGGTCAACCGCGGTCACCAGCAAGTGGGTCGTCTCCTGGATGACTGACAGCCACTTAGAGGTGGGCGGAACCCATCCAAGCGAAACTGGAGTCACTGCATGCATATGGTCACTGGGGGCGCCGCCACCAGCCTACTGTCACCACAAAATTTAGCACAATCACGCGTGTTTGAGCAATTAACTGGAATGGCATTATAGTTGACAATATGAGCAATGCCATTAGACAATACACCGTCGGGTGAACACATGCTGAGTTCACACAACAATTCAACGAACCGATAAAGTCATTGACACAATTAGTATGAGGCAAATTTTCGTCAGTTTCACAGAAGCGCTTTTTAATAGTGGAAATCTCTGGCGCGTTGTCAGACCATGGGTCGGTGCGCTTGACCCGTGAAGACATGTCTTTTTTGCACGACATGCTCTTGCCCTTACTTTTTTCAATTGGCTTTCGTTCGGTAGATGTAGAGGAAGATGAACAAGTCCGGTGACGATGACAATGCGTGGTCTTTGAAACGCTCCTTGCATGTTCCGGTTTCTCGGAATCATTTTTTATTTAATCGGAGGAGACAGGTGGTCTGGGCAGCGTCCGAGGTAGAAGTGGGCTCAGGTCAGGGCTCGGAAGCCCGAGGAAAGGGAGGCGCTGGGGCGCCACCTGATGGATTCGAACCAAACCAATAATCTCTCATTCAACAGTACTACCCAGTAACACCAGGGGAGGTCACTGCGCTCGATCTACACCAGCATATCCAGGATATACGCTTGTATATAACAAAGGTAGATACTGTGGACATGTGAACATTCAGACGGACAAGTGAAAATTACTAGAATTGTCCAATGGACAAGTGAAAAACTTTGCTTATTTCTATCACTGATCTGTGGTTAAGCTGTCCCTGCTCAATCAAAGAATTGCAAAATGTTTGAGGCGCAATGTTATTTCAATGTATTTCTTCTTTGCAGTTGTTGATGGACTGCATGATCCTCAGCGTGCTGTATGTGTGGTGCCAGGTGAACCGTGACGAAACTGTGCAGTTCTGGTTCGGTACACAGTTCAAGGCTATGTACCTGCCCTGGGTACTCGTAATCTTCAACGTTGTCATCAGAGGAAAGTATGTATCCCTCGACAATTCCAAGTTCATTGATATACATTGATAGTCAGTTAATATCAGTTACAATTTTCGCATTTAGTTAGGCCAAAAATAAAATTTGATGTTTTCATCGGACTATGCAGCTTTAATTAACAAAATCTCGTACAGTTGAAATGTGTAACATGAACAGCAGCAGTTAATAGACATTTTACTGGAGAGTTTGATTCGGGATATACAGTAAAACCTCTCTAATCGACCACCTCCACAGATCGACCACTCCTCTATATCGATCGCTGAATTGGTCGTAATGCGAAGCATTACGTTTGATGCGAGGAGAGGAAGAGACCCTCCCCCCCCCCCCCGCCCCGGGCTGTCGCGCTGCGCTCACACCTCACCCGACGTCGCTGCGCGCCGCTCCCGCCCCCGTGTCGCGCAGCGTTCGCGCCTCACCCGACGCCCGCTGCTCACCCTCACTCGCCCTCCCCCGGGCCGGCAGACACCGGCCGCCTCGGCGGATTTTTGATCCGCCCCCCCCCCCCCCCCCCCCGGCCGGCCCGGGGGGGCCCTTCCCGGCGCCTCACCCTAACCACTGCCGACAGCCCCGCGACTTCCACCGACAACCTCCCAGCGAACACCGATCGAAACGCCGCCCAGACGAAGCCGGGGATCATCACCTCACACCTCAGACGACACAGCCCAGCCTCACGAGGGACCCTCCCCAGACAGCCCAGCCACCGACCCTCACAACACCGCCTTCATGAACCCGCCCGACCCGACCCCGACTCCCACCCCGCCCAGCCCTGAGGAGTTCGCTGCCCCCCTGCTCGACCCTCGCCGGACCTCCTCCCCCCAGGCCTCAGGAGCGGGCCTCCCTTTTTTGGCCGCCCGCTCCCCCTCCACGTAGGCCCCGGACCCTCCTCTCACCCAGACCTGCATCTCCGGGCCCCCGCCTCGGGTGCTCCCGCCTCGGGCGCGCCTCGAGCCCTCTCCTACTCTTTGGCGGAGGGCTCCTCGGCCCCCCCTCACCAGAACTCTGACATTGCTCCTTATGAGCCCCTGTTGTATTTATCCTTTTCTGCTCCCCATGAGCCCTTCACTGCATTGCTCCTCATGAGCCTGTTTATTGTTGCTCCTCATGAGCCCTATCATTGCTTTTCTCCTCCTCAGCCTGCTTATTATCTGTTCCTCTGTATGCTCTGTTGTTGAGGCGTTAATAAAACGCCTTTCTTTCCACCCCCGCCTTGCTTTCTTCCTTTTCGCCCGCCGGCCTCCCTCAGGCACTCGCCTTCCTCTATATCGATCGCTGAATTTGGGTCCCAAATGATCGTTACCATTGTAACGATTTTTGTTATTAAAAAAAAAAACACCTCCCTACGCCGATTCTTTATAATTTATCGTGCTGGATTTTAATTTGTTTCTATGTTTGTTCTCTCCTAGTGTTTTTTCCGAGCTGATGGGAATTCTTGTCGGTCACCTTTACTACTTCCTCAAATTCAAGTATCCGCAGGACTTCGGTGGGCCGGCTCTCCTCACGACGCCTTCATTTCTGTAAGTTTACTTTCTGGCTCGATATTAGCTTTTATTTGCAGTATAACTCGTTATGCAAATATTATTTTAGGATGTAGCTTTTACTCATCCTTGGCACAATCGCCTAGATCCTCCATATAATGCATTTGAGACGTCCATCACTCAGGCATGTCCGTACAGGGCCTGGAAAGTCTTGAACTTCATTTACCCCATTTCAATGCCTTGACGAGTCTTGAATTTAACCTAATTTGGGTAATTAGTCTTGAAAATCCATGAATTCCATTAAAAAGTCCTCACTGATCTAAATTAGTCCAAAATCGCCATTCGCCATCATTGTTTCCCCCCGTGAAATCACAATGAAAATAGTCTTGAATTCCTATTTTTTTTAAAACAGCCTTGAAATAGCCTTGAATTCCATATCTTCACATGTGTATGGACCCTATATATATATATATATTTATTTTTTTTTTTTTAATGTAACCACCCTGTGATATTGTGTTTGTGTCTTTGCATGGTGCAGGTATCGGTTGTTCCCCAGCACGGCGGGGGGCATAGCGGGATTTGGCGCCATGATGGCGCGGCAAGCACAGGGTTCAGCCGCTAGGGGAGGCCGCCATGCCTGGGGGCGGGGCAACACGCTCGGCAACAACTAGACGCGCGCCACCTGGTGGCCTTGTGTCGAAGCAGGGGCGCCTCGTAGGACCTGAAGCACATTTCTAAGCCCTGTTTAAAAGTCTATAACTGAAACATCACAAAATGTCGGGAATATTTTCAACGTGTGTCTATCCCTGATTGCTGGCGGCGGTTGGGGTATGGGGTCGGAGAGCCCCCCCCCCCCCCCCCATAGGCTTAGCACTGCTGGGGGAATCGGGGGGGGGGGTGGAGACAAGCGGAAGATAAGTTATGTTTTCTTAAATGCTCTCCAAGCATTCTCTTTGCCACACTATGCCTAAGACGAATCACTACAGACTCTGCTTGGAGAACTTTCTGTCGGTGTTGTGACTGTTATCGCCAGCCAGCCCGCCTTCGATTTCTTTATTTTATATCCGAGACCACTTTCATTCTTGAGTTTGAGAGAGCACTTCCTGCCAAGGAAGTAGGCTTCCTAATGTTTTATAGGTTCAGATTTAAATTTGCTCATAACCCACGTGATCCTATCCAGTAGCTCCTGTCTTTAATGACCCATGCAGTCGGCGAACCCTAGATAAAACTTAAAAGATTCGCCCCGTACTACAGTAACAATTAAACAAGTATTACCATATTACAAGGACTGCCAGCTGAAGGAGTATAAGACAATAAATTAAATAACAAACTATTAACTATGGTATAGGAGTATTGTTTATATTATTGACTTATCATTTATGCAAGATTACAAGAAAAACACTTCTGTATTCTTAGAGTACTGGTCTATATGCCTACTCTTACCTTATGTCACAGGTGAAGAGTGAAATTTCTCCCTCCTAAGTGGCTACCAAATTGCACCAATTGTGTCCTACTTGTAACAAAATTTCTCCGTGGATGGCGGGGTGACCCTGCCTACACCCTCCCCCCTCCCCCCTACTCGGCCGTTGGCCGAGTTTTGAGGCATGCGCCCACAATCAGCTAATTTGTTTTTAGTTCTCTGGTCATGTCTGAGGGGTGAAGAACAACCGTTAGAAAAAGTGGATGAAGAAATTGTGGGTAAATGAAATGAGCACATAGATTCTTAATCTAACCAAAATATATTCTTTGCATACCTTGTTACATTTACCTGGAACTTTTGAACCGATTAGTAGATTAAATCCAGTAGATAAATGAACTTTAAAGTTTGAATTGACAAAGCCCACATATCCACATGGTGGCCATTGGCAGGAAGTTGAGAGGTTCCTGGGTATTAATCCAATGTAGGTCAGGAAGCAGTCATTTTCATTGGCCGAGGTAGTCAGGTGGTACACCCAGTTCATTCAAACATGGTTGATTTACTTCATGGACTATCAATTCAAACTGATTTTGTGTCATTTTGCCTTGATATGTGATTTGAACACTGGAGAGTATATGTGGAGGGAAAGCATATACAATCGGATTGTAGCTATTGAATATTAATCAACATACGGTAGGGATGCCAAACTACGACCATCAACAGTGAGACACATTTTCTCAAATGTCTACATAAGGTTGGTATTCACTTCTGAACAGAGTCAGAGGTGAATCTTTGATCTAGGCGAACCCCTGCCATGTGCAGATAAATCTTTCACTGTATGAACTGTTATTTTCTCCATTTGACTGTCCATCCGATAGCAGGACACCTGCTATATTAGGACAACGTCGGTGTTGAGACCAATACTATTTTCTACAGGTCTCGATGGAATTTGTTGTTTGTTCGTTTGTTCATTATTTATGAATAAGCCAATATATAATATATTACCTTGTCACCAACCTCTCGCTGGACTTTGAATTGCAAGATCATTTATATTTATATAGAAATTCTTAATGGCTTAAATGTTTGATTGAAGAAATCTAATTTGAACTAAAGTTGACACAATGGACCTACTAATGATTTTGGAGAAATGAGGATGGATCTACTGTATCAGTGTGATTGATATTTGAGTCAAAGTATAATAGAATGGGGGGGGGGGGGGGGGCGCACCAAAAGAAAAGCGGTGATTTGCATAAGCAGACATTTTTTTATTTAGTGACCAACTTGATGGGTCATAACAAAGTGGCTTCTAGGTTTGTTCCCGTCCTGGTAAAGATGTGTTTTTGTTCTGGGTGATTTATTGAAGACATTGGTTGGTACATGTGGGTAAACAATTGGTTCCATTGATTAATATAGAAGTTATTTAAAATGTGCACTCCCAATATAACTTGAGATTGTATTGTATTAGACAGCTTGTTTGTGATTGGTGCAGTGATTTGTGAATAGCCCTATGAGCTCATGCCTATGGTCGCTTTATATTTGGGTCATTCTCTGAAACTGGGCACTCCATATTTGGTTTCCATGTTACACTGGTGATATGTAATGTTTTCTTTGCCAGTCAAATAGGTTTTGCCTCTGTGTTAAGTATATTATCAAAACTACATGTATTTAAAGTATCCCACAAATTGTATCAAAAGTATGCTTGTATGATTTTGTGCTAAAGTGAAAATTTACACATCGACACCATGTATTTACCTAAATCTTTTTTTTAGACTTTTTTGCTTGTAAGACAATCTTATATACTTAACTGTAATCAATCAAATTTTTTTGAATTTTTTGTGTATGCTAAAATGATTGTATCGATGTGTGCTTGATTTCAATGTTACGCAAGTGATATTATCAGATTGCTCAATTTGTATAAGATCAACTCTGACATGGCACAACATGTAAACCTTTATATGAACATGGATTCTACTATTATTTGGAATATAACCGACTGTTATTTGGAAGGTTTTTACTTTTGATTTCCATGTCAAAACTTTAGTGACCATTATCAGAGAATGACCCATTTACTAAAACTGTTACCCTTAAATATTAAACTTACTTGTGTAAACTGGGGTGTAGGGTTGTTGGGTGGGTGGGAAGGAAGTCGTAGTTATTTTTCCGATGGTATTGAATATTGATTTGAAAATGGAATGAAATGCTGGTTACATTTCCAGACTGCACCGGCATTGTACAGTACCATGTTTAGTTGGCCAGAGACCAATGTAAGTGTAAGATATTTATGACAACGAAAGTAACAGTATTTAAGGCGGGGTGAAAGGCTCCGGGTTTTTTTAAAACTTAAAGTTGCACAATCCGATGAAAACATCCAATTTTCGAAGCCAGATCACTTAACCTAGATTTGGCCCTATATACCCAACTGAAACGCTGGTGCACTTAAATATATAAATGTTTGTTGCGGTTTTACGTCCTAGCAACATCTAAGGTCATATCAGGATGGATACCGATTTGTGACTGCACTCATGGTGACTTTGTAGTGCTGCCCCACTGGTACCATGACCTGATATCCCATTCATTCACATTATCCTGAGACTCAGCTAACCAGTCTTTGCCCCATCCTATTAATGCCGAGCACTAGGCTAGGAACCTTCAAGTGTCAATTTTATGTCATTGGTTTGACTCGACTGGGAACCAAACTCTGAATCTCCTGCGCTCAGTGACATCTATGTTGTGCTCCGCTTGAAAATAGGCCAACAATAATGTGTGCATATGAAAAATTAACACTGCACGTTTTTTCAAATATATCTAGTTAACCCCTTAGACTAAATGTTACTTTGAAGTTAAGTAGGTTACAATGAATAAAACATGTATATGGCAGAAACTCAAAACCATCAGATTGTGCAACTTTAACTAGGGCTGGTGGAATAGGAAATATCACATTTCTAAGATATGACCATGTATAAAGGGTGTTCGGTTGTAGCATTGCACAAAATCGAATTTCATTGAATAAAGACTCAATTGACTTGTTTAAAAACAACAGAAATAACTTTTAAAAATGACTTTGTTTTATTCAATAAACCAAGCAAGCATATTTGACAGTTAGTTCTCATTTTAAAGTCATGATACACTTGATTTACTCTCAATAAGAGTAGGCCCCTACAGCATTAATTCATTGAATACTGACTTCACACACACACATGTATATGTGTGTGGGAAGATATATATACTCATTTCTAAATATAAATCTGTTACTAATTCTTGTTTATTTATAGTAAATACAAGCATTTTAAATGATAATTGCATGAGCAAAGATCAGAATATATACCGTATTCTCGTGGGTTAACGCCCCTAGCGTTTAAATAGGGAAACCACTGAAGTCAGGGGTGGGCATTTACCCACACATGGGCATTTACCCGCGAGAATACGATATACCAAAAGTAATACATATGTGTACTGTGTGAGAAAGGAAGCGCTGTAAATTATACAGGTTTTTTTTCCAAATTAAAATCTTATTTTTTATAATATAAAGCCAAGTTATGAGAGAATAGATAACTCACTGTATGTAGGTGTTGTAAGTTAATTCAAATAATATTTGTTCTAATCCTAGCTAAATTTTCACAATGCAAGTAAAGACAATCGTGTTATTCTCGCATTATTTTTTAATATATTCTTTTTTATCTCTTCTTTTAAAGACAAAATTAAGCAGTTAGCTAAAATTGCACTCATCCAACTAATCGTTGGGAGGGGTGGGGGGCAGTTTGATTCTTAGAAGAAACAGGTGGATTTGAACATTATCTTACTTATGTAAGATCACAACTCAATAGGTACTGTAATGGCGAAGAACCACTTCCGGTTCCGGTACTGAATAGCTACTGTAATGGCGGAGAACCACTCCCGGTTGCTCTGAATTAAAATGTACATTCACATTCGCTAGTAGGGCAAGGTCCTAAAGAATTTCACGACGCGGAAAAAGTTTGACGTCATATAAATGGAATACAAAAACCGACAAAAAGAAAGATTCATGGTCACAATTTGTCTATAAAACATTTTTGTAACGATTTCAATCTTTTCTTTCATGTGAATTATATTAGTGGATTGCTTATATAACAACGTTTCATTATCCGATTAAGTCAAAATAGTTTCAAAACCAAAACATCTACTTAGACTGTAGATAAAAGATTCACCCCTACCCTACTCTGTGTAGGGGTGAATCTTTTATCTACCTACACTTGATCCTACCTATACAACTTATAAAAATAGTGTACTCTGACTACTCATGCCTTTGGGGCCTGTGCGCGGGGTGGGTCACACGTAAGAATATGTATTGCACATACTAGTGTGGAGACAACTTATGTTGCATGATTACACTCAAAATATATAAACCGTTTAGCGAGTTAGAAACATTATTCTGAGCTAAAACTATCATTTTTAACCTAATGCATTTAGATGTTATTTGTTTTAAAACCACCTATGCATTAAAAGCTGCAGTTCGAGAAAAGCATCAACTTTTCTAAAGCAAAACACTTAAATAGATTTGAACCTACATACACTTAGATACTACTGCACTTATCAAATATGTGTTGATTTGATACTGAAGCCGGTGGGATCAGACTGTTGACCTGTACACGAACATAATTTTATTACATGTTTACACTTCAAATATCACCGAAGTCAGTCATTTAAAAGCATAGTTCTTCAAACTAAAAGAAGGTAGATTATAAAGACCAACCTAACATATTTATATCGGAAAATTACCGAACCTCAAAACCATCGGATTAAAAAAATAAGTCTTTTTGGAGAAAAAAAACCCAAAGGAATATCACTCCACCGCACTCATAAGTCCAACTTTTAACAATAAAAAAAAATCACTCCAAGTGTTATCCAGAATCATAGGTTTTACAAGAGGTTCACCGATCTATGCAACTTTAACTCTTTTTATTAAATATAAAGATTTTCTTTAAACCAAAGGACTCAATATCACTCCACCACACTCATGAGGACTATCCAATTTTAATAAACAAAAGATCATTCCAAGTGTTATCCAGAACCGTAGATTTTACAAGAGGCTTTAAAAAAAAGAAGTTATAAAATGATCCTAAATGAGGTTTCACAAGAGGCTCACGGGTCAAGAAATGTGCACAGGATGGAAGGAACTACAAATGAAGTATCTAAATGTAATACACAAACGCTGCCGCCAGGGTTGTCAGCAGGAGTGGTATCAGCGTTGGTGCTGTCTGAGGGGCAAGCCCGCGGACGGCCCTGGATTTGGGCAGGGCCTGCTTGATTTCCACTGGGGCGACCACCAGAGGTTCTGTGGGCGAAAGACAGGGTCAGTTAGGTCAGGGCAACTTTAATTACAATGATTTATTTATTCCCAACAAATGTAGTAGATACTGGGAATGTGGTGGAATCACATGTATAAGTGGCCTACACAGGGTCAGTACACAGCTGAAGATATGGAATTCAAGACTGCTTTTGATAGGAATTAAGACGAGTATTGGCGTTTATTTGTGTTGTGTGTAGGTTATCTTGGATTATCTTGTGCCGAATGGCGATTTCAGACTAATTTAGATCAGTGGTGACAGTTAAATGGAATTCAATGTTCAAGGCTTTTTGAGAACAATGACCCTAAATAGGTTAAATTCAAGGCTTTTCAAGGTCTTGAAATGGGGCATATGAAGTTAAAGACTTTTCAAGACTTTGCGGGCCCTGTACAGATCCTGCCTACTGCATATAGAAAACTGCCGTATATCGTTGTGTAAAAGTCGATTTAAAAAAAAGTTTTTATGGGAAGCTGAAATTAAGTGGGTCGACTATTACACAAGCACTGGTTTCAAAGGGGTGAAATTCATGTTTTGTATGTGTCAAACCGGATGTGTAGTGCTCGCATTACTAATGACAGTGTTTTACTATAAGAACCGAGCATTCCAGCTATAGGACAGGCTACTACTAGTACGACATGAAGGTCGGCACACGTTTGAACATAAACTTCCAGACCTGTTTCACTATTTTCCTATTTGCAAAACCATAAATCTGCCTTAAATTCAGGAATATTTTGTAACTGTATTATCTGAACATACAGGATAATACCTTCACCCTCAAATTTACACAAGGTATATGGACAAATTAAGGTTCTTTTTTGGGGGAAATAGGGGGTCGGCCTTTATATGACATCGACTTTTACTCGAGTATATACGGTATATATAACACTATATATATTAATACATTATAATTTATTAAAATTATATTTTAATGGTCAAGGAGGCTTCCAGCTTAACAATCCAGGCAGGCATATTTAGATATTGTGGATATGAAGACACATTTTTAAAAACTATTTGAGAAAATATTCTAAAGCATATTATATGAGGGCAACCAAATATTTAATCTTAAAACATTTTTTTTTAAGCTGGAGATTTGGGGAAATTGGAAGCGTCTTGTACGAAGTGAATAGGCAACCGTAGTTAGTAGGTGATCCAAAGCATAAAAGTGACCATTATTGTTAGTCGATAGGTTTGTGTAAGGAACATGCTAGAAACAATTCACCTTGGTGTGCCGAGGCTCCGGTTAGTAGTGTAAGCTTCAAAACAACCTTAAAAAGTACAAATCCAATCACAGCAACTGTGCTCTACAGTGCAATGTGTTCACACATACCGTGAAACTGCACCATGGGCAATGTTATTCTGGCCAGTCGCTTATTGACTATGTGACATATATATCTATGTTCTGAGTTTTATTGATTGATTGATGGCTGCTTTATGCCGTGTCGGCAGCATAGGCCATATTCATGGCGAGAATTGTTTGCTTTTTATTTGACCATCGCTTTTACATATAATGTAAAAGCATGCAATCAATTACACGTCAATAGACACTCATTAATTTAAAAAGCTCACAATCATATAATTTGTGCTCAAGGTAAATCAAATTCCAGATGAAAGTAAAAGGTTTTTATTAATTGATAAAATTGGCTTAAACTATATGAGGTTGGTCAGACCAGCTTTCCTCAAAAAGGCTAAAATGTCTTGTTTTACTTTAGTTACAAATATGGCACACTTTACATGGTTCATGGAACTTGTGAGTGAATGAGCACCCATGGCAACTTTATAGCACTGCCCGACTGGGAGACCAGACCACCAACACCATGACCTGATATCACACTCAGTCACATTATCCTATCCTATTAATGCCAAGTGCCAGGCTAGGTAGTGCAAGTATACATTTTGTACATCATTGGTTTGACTTGGTTGGGGTTCCCACACGGGAAGCTAGTAAACGCTCTCACTGATTCAGCCACTGTGTCTGGTGCTTGACCTGGTGATGCTATCAGTTGTTGGAGTTTTACGTTCTGGCAACATCTAAGGTTATATCATCAGGACGGGTACCGATTTGTGACAGTTGGTTGGTTGGTTGTTGGAGTTTTCCGTCCTAGCAAAACATCTAAGGTCATATCAGGACGGGTATCGACTTCTCACAGTGCGGACTCAGGGTGTCCTCATAGTGCTGTCCCACTGGGAAATCAGACTTCCGGTGCCATGACCTGATATCCCACTCAGTCACATTATCCTGACACTGAACTAACCAGTCCCTACCCTATATCTATTAATGCCGAGGGCAAGGCTAGGAAGCAACAAGTATCAATGTTTAAATCATTGGCTTGACTAGACATGAGTTCGAATCCCACGATCAATCAGATGTGTGCATGCATGTATGTATGTAGAATCCATTTACAGCCTTGCAGATATCATCACCACAAAATATTCCTAATTTAGCAATCCAATTAAAAATACACCCACATGGACAGATAAAGAACACAGAAAATAAAAACTAAGCTTAACAATGTTTAATGGTCATTGAAAATCCATCGATACATAGTGTAGGTACCCCCGCCCCCATCTATCGATCTATTTGATATGAATATTCCTTTCGACATTACTTCACAAGAGGCTAGCTGGGAGAAGCGCATACAGTGGGTATGTGGATCCACTGGCAGTTGGGTAAGGGGTGCAGTGATGACTACAGTTGGAATTAGTTGGGTACACTGATGGAGGCAGATACAGTGCAGTTAACAGTAGATACACACAACTATATACAGTATAAGCCCGTTAAACCAAGCTCGGTTAAACCAAACGATCGGTTAATCCAAACTTTTTTCGCCGGCCCGGCAAAATACTACCATTTATTATATAAAAAATGTTGGTTAAACCAAAGTCGGTTAATCCAAATTATCGGTTAATCCAAACAGAATTGTCAGTCCGCAGGCCACTTCCGGTATGGTTAAACCAAACTTCCATGTGGTTCTAAGGTCATCTGAGACCCCACCGCCTATACACCATGCTTGTTTGGATATGTGTTAGCAGTAGTGTGTGTGTGGATGGGATGGTGACAGAGGGGGGGGGGGGGACTAGGTTGGCGAGCCGGTGTGGCGGTTTCAGCTCACTGTCAGTTTCAGCCGTGCGCATAGACTCAAACTCAAGGCATTGTCAATGGTCGTGAGTCACTAATGTGAGTCAGATGTTTTCTATATGTGTACCAAGCGATTTGTTTCTAGGTCGTGTGGTTTTAGAGATATTTCACTTTTCCTGGATTTTCTGATTGAAGATTGCTCACGACCATTGAGCAATCTTCAGAAATTTCCATTATAACTATTCTGTTTTGGAAAAATTGAAACTGATAACGAGATTCCCTCTATCCCTTTGCCCCACGTGCGAAAACGCATCGATCGCTACATCATGTGAATTGATTTTGCTTACACAATTAATTACGCGTGTGAAAACGCATGCCATTTGTGAGGGAACCACCCTCATAGACCCACAGCTGTTTCAATACTCCTGCTACACCTGTCGTATATCACATCATCATCATGCTGTCGGTCGCAATGCGACAAAGCGTTCATCACTTGACTGCCGCTCTCCATTTAGCTCTCTGCTGTGAGAGTTGCGTCCATGACATTTCATGAAAGCTGCCTGCAAAAGTGTTGAAGTGCTGCTGGCTTTTGCAAGTTACCAGCGGCACTCTCTCGGGGAGCAAATAGAGGTTTCATACCGGCAAGAACATGTTCTATCAAGAACCTGTACCACAAGACAGTGGTTTACAGCTCTACAGGGCAGGGGCGTTAAACTCCCTATCATGACGCACACTAATCTCACCTTAAAGTTGAATAGTCCAAGGGTTTTGAATTTTTCTGAGATACATATATTAAATTGATTGTTATCTACCATACTTCAGCTTAAAGCAACTTATTTTAAATGGCTAAGTTTTAACATATTTGAAGTGCAAACATGTCAAATTAGTTTTGCATGCCAAAACTCTGACAGCAGAGGCTTCAGCAGTAACACGTTCTATTAAATTGCTTCGGTATTCCTTGCTATTTGACAACAAATGCTTAATAAGTGCATACCTACGCTAGATATGTAGAATCAATTCTAGATAACTGTTTTGGTTTTGAAAATTTGATGCTTCATAGGACTATACAACTTTAATGCTATTCCAATTATCTTGAAAGTGATAAAGATGGCTAAATTTATTTAATGCCAAGCATGTGTAATTAATTGTGTAAGCAAAATCAAATCACATGATGTAGCGATCGATGCGTTTTCACACGCCGGGTGAAGGGATAGAGGGAATCTCATTATTAGTTTCAATTTTTCCAAAACAGAATAGCTATAATGGAAATTTCTGAAGATTGCTCAATGGTCGTGAGCAATCTTCATACAGAAAATCCAGGAAAAGTCAAATATCTCTAAAACCACACGACCTAGAAACAAATCGCTTGGTACACATATAGAAAACATCTTTACCAAAAACATTATATTAAATTTATAAGGTTAGTGACTCACGACCATTGACAATGCCTTGAGTTTGAGTCTATGTGTACAGCTGAAACTGACAGTGAGCTGAAACCGCCACACCAGCTCACCAACTTACTCCCCCGCCCTCTGTCACCCTCCCCTCCACACACACCTACACCCACTACTGCTAACACTTATCCAAACAAGCATGGTGTAGGCGGTGGGCTCTCAGATGACCTTAGAACCACATGAAAGTTCTCTGGGTTTCAAACTTCAACACAGCTATACAGTTTGGTGCAATGGCCATTGTATATTGTGATTACTTTAGATATAAATCATAACGAGGTATATATTGGTTATTTTTACGTCCTGGCACCATCTAAGGTCATAGCAGAATGGGTACCGACTTGTGACAGTGCACATTCATGGCAACTTTATAGAGAACATGCTGCTGGCACCATGACCTGATATCCCACTCAGTCACATTATCCTGACACTGAGCTAACCAGTCCTTGCCCTATCCTAATTATGCCGAGCGCCAGGCTAGAAAGCAACAAGTACCAATTTTGTACGTCATTTGATTGAGTCGACCGGGGATCAAACTCCCGACTTGCTGCGCTCTACCGATTCTGCCAGCGGTCCGGTCGGGGATACATTGTCTGATATGTCAGAGACGAGGTTAGCTTTCCCCCAAACACTCAGCTTGAGACCACCTTGCAGCATCCCACATAGGCACGGCCTTGGGGCTCAAGTCTTGGTGAATTTCACTGGTAACATTCCTAAGATGAACATCCATGGTATTTCTTTAATTGACAATGCTTCTCGTCGTAAACAAATCTAATACTAGTAAAAAAAAATACAACCCTTCTACCCCACCCCCTAAAAACAAACCAAAACAAAGGGAAAAAAACTTCCCAGAAAATAGTTAATTTCAGTAAACAAGAATTTTTCTCCCAATCTTCCGACCAGTATTGGAATCTTAAAACCTCCGATTTTAAATCAAATGTAGAAATAACTCAATATGAAACAAATGCACCAGCTAATTCTTATCCATTTTCTAACTATTGTGGGAGTGTGGTGAGACCTGAAATTAGACTAATAACTCATCATATTCAATCTTCTGGGAGTCAACTTCATGTTGGCCACCCAAAACGGAAACATACCGTCATGTCTATTTTGAGTTCCATCCAACAGTTTTTATAATTGCTATTTTAAAAAAAAGGTTGAATAAAAAAATATCTGGCTGCTGTGGCACGTTTTGTGTTTGTTGATGAGTTTATGCCCTAACAATATCTAAGTTCATTTCTTTACAGACATGATAAATGTCTCTGTCCAAATGAATTTCTTTTGTTAAAAATACCACTCCAAATTTGAACCAACTAATTGCTTCCTGCTAGCCCCATTTTTTCACAAACTAGACTTGAGAAAGAAGAGTTTTTTGTTGTTTTTTGTTTGATCTTGCCGACGACATGTATATTTCAACAAAGTCTAGACAAAAATAACTTTTTTTGGCCTTTTTTAAGTGCGCATTTAGGTGAATTCGGACGGTGTTGGGCCTATGGTCATTTTAAATACCTCATTAGGAACAATCCTCGAGGAAGACGCCTACACGTTACCATGGTTACCGAATAAAGAGTTGGGTGCACAGGTTCGATGGAGAAGAAAATATCGCTGTCTCTAGAATAGGCGCCCCCCCTTGCTTGTCAATTTTCAAACTAGACACTCCATGTACAGCAAAGAACAACAGAACTTAGCCGAGCCCCCCCACCCCCCCACACACCTATTTGTATGAACAAGAATTCAATTGAAGTTGGAATTAAATATCACATCGAAATAGGATTTTTAACATATACAGACATTTTTCGCTTTTAATCCTTTGCTGATTTGTGTAATTATAGCTAACTGAATTAGGAATTAAATATGACATTTTGTCGTTAAATTCACTGAATAAAGAGGGATAATTTCAATCGTGAACAATTGGTCTTCCTCATTCCACTGCTCCTTGTCCTATCCTAGTAGTGCCGTGCGCCAGGCTAGGTAGTGACTAGATAAAAGATTCACCCCGTACTTCCAGTACAGGGGTGAAAACCAGCCTTATATAAAAACGGTCCAAGAATCGGGCTAATGAATTGAGTCGTTATGAGAGCCTAATTTCACAATCTAAGAAGCAACATTTATTCTTTGTATATGTCTTCATGTTTACCCGCTACTTCTGAGTTGGAAAATATAATAAAACATATACTTTAATGCAATTTAAAAGTGAAATCGACGGCATTCTCTGGCCACCATCTTGTCTTTTTGCATTCTCTCCCATTTCACCAAATCTGTGCCAATATATGTAGCCATTTGATCATGGAACCACAGTTTCTACTTCATGTTCCATACTAAAGCTACTTTCGCACGTATTTAGACTACGTTGTCGTTCACCCGTGTACTACAAGTACCGGGTGAATCTTTTATCTAGGTAGTGACATGTATACAATTTTTAAGTTATCAGTTTGACTCGGGCATGGTTTGTACCTTGGATTCAAACCCACAACCTGCCACACATGTAGTGGGTACTCAACTCATTCACAGAATTAGTTAATTTCAAGAATAGTAGCTCTCTATGTACACAACAATTTATTTTTACATTCTATATAGACAAGACACCAACCTTGCAGATTT
This sequence comes from Branchipolynoe longqiensis, assembly GCA_030323885.1. NCBI lineage: Eukaryota > Metazoa > Annelida > Polychaeta > Phyllodocida > Polynoidae > Branchipolynoe > Branchipolynoe longqiensis. The sequence continues at coordinate 23,511,351 of CM059194.1, forward strand.
GGTGGTTCCGGTCACAGTATTATTTAGACGAACAAATGTAGGGTTCATAGAGCTACTCAGCAACCAAATTTAAGGCCTTTTTAGGGCCTTTTCAGAGAGAAATTCATTTTCTAAGGTCGAAAAATATGACATTATATATATAATGAGTCAACTCTTTATGGTCTTACTTTACCAGGTAGCAGAATATATTATGCTATTGCCCATAATTGACATATCGCAATTCTGTCATTGGTCGATTTTTCGTTGATGCAGCTGGTAACGAAAACAAATGAAATTACAGCTATTTTCAAATCGGATTTCGAACAATCTAAAAATTGAAGTGTTTTTCGCCACATTTGGTCAATTTTCAAGGCCTTTTCGGAGTATTCTCAAATATAAGGCTTTTTCAGGAGACAACTTCAAATTTAAGGCATTTTCAAGATTGTGTGAACCCTGCAATGACAATGTAGCATAATAAGCAAAGCGAAGATTAGTCACAATTATGTCTCACCCTACAAACTTCCGTTCTAAATGGCAGCAGTAGTCTTCAACTAATCACACAGTGTTAGTAGAATTAGGTCTAAACTTATGCTTAATTTCACGAAACAGGACACTCACAAAAGGAAACAAGGGCGCAACTTTTCCCCAGGTACTAACTCTTTTAACCCTTATTTTGTACTATTCGACAAATTTCTCATGTCCTTTGTTTTGTAAGGCAAATAATCTATATTTTATTTAAAGTTCTTTAATTAAATAATTATTCCTTAATATACATTGTTATAATATACATAATGAATAATTATTCTGCTACATATAATAACGAATTTTTTTAAAGTGATATAATTCTTTTCATCAAATTCAGTCAAATGAGGTTAATGGTGGGTTAGAAATGTTCCGATATTAAAGTTGCATAGTCCGATGAAACATAACATTATCAAAACCTAAACACTAACCTAGATTTGATTCTACATATCTAACTTAATACAGATGCAATTTAAGAGAACCTGTTACTGCAGATACCTATGGTGTCAGTTCTGGCTTGCTTGCCAAAATTAATTTTGGATGGTTGTACTTCAAATATCTCCAAAGTTAACCATCTAAAATAAAAGTTACTTCAAACTAAAGTAAGGTAATCTATAGCGATCAATCTAATGTATTTATCTCAGAAAATGACAGACTCTAAACCATCGGACTATGCAACTGTAAGCACCCTACCAGTTTGGAAACTTAATGGTGTCAACTGCCTGAGGTTTTGAGGTTTTTTTGGTACATTAGTTGTTTAAGCAGGGGAAATTTCAATCGTGGGCAATTGGTCTTCCTCATTCCACTGCTCCTTGCCCTATCCTAATAATGCCGAGCGCCTGGCTAGGAAGCAACAAGTATCTATTTTTAAGTCATGGGTTTGACTGGACCAGGATTCGAACCCACGATCTACCAAACACAGGAGACAGACGCTCTAACTCATTTGGCCATCCCTTCTGGTATCACTTCTATAGATAATATATAGAATATATAAGTATATGGGTCCCAATAATATCATTGAAACCATATTTTGACTCCCTAAATGGACCACTTAAAGTCAGTCCCAAGGTCGGTCGATTTAGAGAGGTTTTACTGTATATGTATAAATTGTTTTAAAAAAGGAGCTTATTTCAGCTAACAAGTGTTAAAAAGAGTCCAGGAAGGCCACCTAAAACCAAGGCCAGACTGAGTGGTTAGCGATGTGATGGCACATCGTGCAAACAGTGGAAGCTGGTGAGCAGTGCCAAAGCCCCGAGTGTGAGTAGCGTGGAGGCCTGCAGGTTCGGCTGACCGCCGCTAGGGTGCACCACGTGGACCTGACCTCTGGTCTCGCAGCAGGAGGGGCACGCCTCGCAGGGACTGATGCTTCGCAGAGCCGACGGCAGGTACAGCTTGGTCATCACCTTCTCTGCAACACCGAATAAGAGAGCAAGATTAAAGCTAGGATTCCTTACACGCGGTATGCGGTATGCGAATGCGGCAAAAAATCGAAAAGCATCTAAATCAATGGGGGTGATTCCTTACACGCGGTATGCGGTATGCGGCATGCGAATACTGAATCGGTCCATGTAGCGATCGGTGTGGCATGCGAATGCGAATGCTGCTGTGTTTGCCATAGAGAACAGTGGTGAGGAAACCTGACACTGTGTGTGGGTGTGGGTGTGGGTGAAAGGACCCATCCCGTAAGCACGCCGCACACCGCGTGTAAGGAATCCCCGCTTAAGTGTGTTTAATCAAACAGCACGATTTGCTACCTAGCATGTATACAATTATCAGTGTTTTGATTTATTTGTCTATCAATTTATTTATTTATTTTATTTGTTGTCGTTGTTAGCATTTAGCTCCGTTTTGATTATTTTTGTATATGTTTCTATTGTCCCTGTATTTCTTTCTTCTACTCCCAGTGCATTCCAATCCCTTGCTTGCATGTCTTAACCATTCAGGCACCGTGTGCGGTCCCTCCCGAATCAGCAAACGGGTATAAATAAGCATATATTAATCATATTTGTGGTGTTCTCTGTGGCGGAGTGGTTAGAGTGTCTCACGTATTTCTAGGTGGGCCTCGTAATCTGAAAGGTCAGTGGTTCGATTCCCCATACCATCATACCTGCCAATTTGGATTTCCACCGCTGTGTATAACTAACAGCGTTATCAAAGACCAGTTGCTCCCATACCATGTCTATATGGTGTGGGAGGTTAAAAATCCCTTGGGTCAGTAAAAGTGTAGGCTCGGGCTTTCTATCGACCAACTATCTAACGGCGAAAACAAGTCAATTCAGACTTATCCATGATAGGCAGTATAAATCTTCCGAGAGAGAAAAAAAAGTGCAACAAGGCGGCGCGCCCAACTCACCAGGCTGGTAGTAGGGGTAGGCGGACACCTTGGCCTCCTGCAGGTTGCTCACGTCGTTCACCTTCTCCATCGGGACGTCGAAGCAGAGCTCCCGTCGCGGGATCTCGTCCAAGTAGAAGACCAGCTTGGAGACCTCAACATCGAGCCGCTTCAGCCCGACGGAGGCATACTTCTGACGTAGTCCGTCAACAATGGCGTCGTACCCGCTGAGCGTGTGCAGCTCCAACACCGACATGCCGCTATTCTTCTCGGCGTTCAGCCACCTGTCCAGGGTCAAACCCATTAGCCTCATTCCGGAGTGCCAACCACATCCCATATGGTGTCAATAAATTCATCACGGCCCCCATTCTCGCCCCCACCCCCCAAAAAAAAGATTGAAAAAGAAATTTGGAAACTATGTATATGAGACTGTGTCAAAAGGTGATGACTAAAATCTCTATATCTGTAACTAATATGGGACAACAGTTTGTTCATTGTAACGATCTACATACTATCTGTAACTAATATGGGACGAAACTCTGTCCACTGTAACGATCTACAAACTATCTCAGTATCTGTAACCAATATGGGACAAAACTTTGTCTATTGTTACAATCTACATATTAACTGTAACTAATATGGGACACAACTTTGTGCATTGTAACGGTCCACATACTAACTGTAACTAATATGGGACAAAAGTTGGTGTATTGTTACCATCTACATACTAACTGTAACTAATATGGGACACACCTCTGTCCATTGTAACAATCTACATACTAACTAACTAATATGACACAAAAACTGTCCATTGTAATGATCTACATACTATATGTAGCTGATATGGGACATTGTCCATTGTAACGATCTACATACTAACTGTAATTAATATGGGACAAAACTTTGTCCATTGTAACGATCTGTTTATGACACAAATATGTGTGTGTATATACACATATTTAGTGTGGGTGATGAAAATGGGATATACTTGGTTACTTGCCTGAGAGGTCAGTGCAGACCACTACACATACATAAATACATACGTAAACACATGCATGCATACACAGACATAAATACATAGATAGAGATACATAGATACACACACACATACATACACACATGCAGGTACCCGAGTCTGAGCACCTCCTTCTAAGACTGACATTTGAGGGATGTTGACCTACTTTGTGCATGCCTTCACCACGACCTGCTTGAACTGATCGACCAGACTGGTGACCTTCACCTCCACAGACTTGTCCTCCTCAGCCTCCATGACATTCCACTCATACTGCACCTAAGGGGCAAACCAAAACACCAACAGATTGTTTAATCAGAGATGAAAGTGGTTTCCAGCAAAGATTGCGGAAATCAAGCCAAGATTATTACAACGACAGCGAATTTGAAATTTCCGTGGAAATGCAGATCCCCCCCCCCCCCCCCACCGCATTTCGCGGAAATTCCCCCCATAGGATTAACACTGTCAGGGAATCGCGGGGAAAATCGCAGAAGTCAGGTTTCAACTGTCCCTGTTGTGCCTATATTATCACCCATATCTAATTCATTCTTCTTTGGGTTTTATGTTCCAACAACTTCTAAGGTCATATAAGAATGGGATTTGAACTACCCAATTGTCATATACAATCCGGTTTTCCTTAGCATTTTGTTTAGGGTTGATAAATGCTTTTATTTCATGTTTTCATTTTTTATATTGTTTTACATTAAATATGCAGGCTATATTTATATTCATAACTATATATTCATAATATATGCCTAACTGATGAAACGACAATGTAACCCCAAAATATATTGTCAATGAAACATTTATGGGGGAAAAAACATACCTGCACCAGGGCAAAGCCACACTGTTTAGTTGAGATGTCGATTTTCTTTGTGTCCTTGGGAAGCTGTGGTAAATAGAAAAAGAACAAGCATATTGGATTTATTAAATGATACTGATGCCGGATTCTCTGCTAATTTTCTTTGTTTGTTTAACGATCCCCCAGCACAAAAAGTAAACATTGGCTATTGGGGGTCATACAGTGGTTGAACATATCTGACTAAAAAATTACATTTCAAACAGGTAAAATAAAGGACAGAAATGTATTCAAAAAGAGCATACAACTATGCTAAAATCACAAGTGGTGCATGATAAATAAAATCAACAGTAAAAGACTTTCAAGTTAAAAATGGAAAATGATTTTTGGTTCAAATATGAAATCACTACAGGCAAGAGAAAGGTAGAGTAGAAAGAGCACAGAAGAGAGCTTACACCCTCAGTTTATTACTATATAGCCTCATGAATCCAAGATGGCTGCCACACCTGATCAGCTCCTCCAATCAGCACTAGGCATTCTTCAACCACCCAATGAACATCCAACCTGACTGTATCCAAGCCTTGGTTGTTTATGGCTACAGTGCCCTGTTGTCTGGGTGTGCAGTGATCCGTAAATAACACTTGGGGGGTAGGGGGTATGTGAGCAGAGCTCCCAAGGCTCTGTCATGCTAACAGTAGTGCCCCTCTCACACTATCTATAACTACATAATGTTTATATCAACTCAGTAAAGGATCACCAGCACCACATAATACCTTAATGCCTCTGGCTTTATATACCATTTATATAACAATCGTAATTACAATAGACTAGTTCGCACCATCCTCCAATGTCTAAATATCGGGAAATTTTACAATATGACCAATGCGGGAGCGACAGAGAATAACCTCGTTCCCATCTTGACCGTGTATAGGAGGACTGCCAATCTCCCAAGACTGGCTTTACAGAACAGAGTTTGTTCGCTCCCACATCGGTCCATTCATCCTGCCAGTTAGACACGATGTATTTGTCGATGTGAAATTTAAGATATGCATAATTCTCTGCTAATACGCCTGGTACAAATTACAATAAAAAGTGATTTGGACTGGCCAAAAGCCCAGCACAGTAGTACCTGTCTTCCAACACCCTCTGTGATCGCCAAACCCCGGCACATGTGTCAAATTTGTTAGGCATTAATAAGCATGGTCCTACTTTTATTGAGTTTTGGCAAAACTTCAATTTGTTTATAAGCATTATGCTACCTTATTGAATTTTTGGGGAGACTTCAGTTTATTTATAAGCACGATACTACCTTATTGAGTTTTTAGTGAAACTTGGGTTTGTTTATAAGCATGGTGAAACCCACCATACAAGCTTGCCAAATCGACAATCTAATATTGCCCTCGCCCTGATTTTAAAATCAGAGGCGGGCTGATTTTTAAGGCACGGGCGGGGACGATAACCAAATTTTATTTTTATTTGGTCTAAGTTAGATATGTACAATCAAATGTTTCGGTTTTGAAAATGTTGGTGCTTTCACGTGACTAGGCAGCTGTCAACAAAGCTCTCCCCATGTGAACACACCTCGATGGACTGAAGGACCAGCGCGTTGTCCTTGGTGATGGGCAGGAAGGCCTGATCGCCGGGCGCACTCCTCGACTCCGGAACCACCTTCACCTCCAGGCTGTTGTGCACGCAGTTCAGCTCCCCGTAGGTCTTCTCCGCAAACAGGGACAGGGCCTGCAGTCCGATGATGGTGTCCTGGCACAGGGTTAAACAAGACGCTTGTCAGATGGGGAAACTACCAAAGGCAATGTACCACAAGACGCGCCACTTAACGCTTTCCCAGTGAAATACAGCAAACAAGGTAATTGGGCAGGTCCCCATGCCCAGCCTGACTGCTGTACCATTGAAACAAGGGGACAGGTTTCCTAGCCCACCCTGATTGCTAAACCAGCAAAGACAATGTACGACAATTATAGTGTATTATTTGCTAATATTAATAATGAAAACGAAATAGCATAGTAAAGTTCAAGCATACCTTAAGCACTTTAATTGGTGCCATACATAAATAAAATGTGCGATTATGTCTGAGTAAGAAAACTACTACTGCACCTGATCAAAGACAATGCAATGCATCTTGTTTGCCATGGGATGGCACCATTGTATGATTATTTAAGAAATTTGTATATGAAAGTGCTGAGTGGCACATCTTATCATACATTGTCTTTGATACTACCTCCTTAATATACTAACAGTGGGATACACTGAAGTGGTGTGTAAGGGTGGGAAACACTGTGAAGTGGTGTGTAAGGGTGGGAGACACTGTGAAGTGGTGTGTAAGGGTGGGAGACACTGTGAAGTGGTGTGTAAGGGTGGGAGACACTGCGAAGAGGTGTGTAAGGGTGGGAGACACTGTGAAGTGGTGTGTAAGGGTGGGAGACACTGTGAAGTGGTGTGTAAGGGTGGGAGACACTGTGAAATGGTGTGTAAGGGTGGGAGACACTGTGAAATGGTGTGTAAGGGTGGGAGACACTGTGAAATGGTGTGTAAGGGTGGGAGACACTGTGAAATGGTGTGTAAGGGTGGGAGACACTGTGAAGTGGTGTGTAAGGGTGGGAGACACTGTGAAATGGTGTGTAAGGGTGGGAGACACTGTGAAATGGTGTGTAATGGTGGGAGACACTGGGAAATGGTGTGTAAGGGTGGGAGACACTGGGAAATGGTGTGTAAGGGTGGGAGACACTGGGAAATGGTGTGTAAGGGTGGGAGACACTGTGAAATGGTGTGTAAGGGTGGGAGACACTGTGAAGTGGTGTGTCAGGGTGGGAGACACTGTGAAGTGGTGTGTAAGGGTGGGAGACACTGTGATGGTGTGTAAGGGTGGGAGACACTGTGAAGTGGTGTGTAAGGGTGGGAGACACTGTGAAGTGGTGTGTAAGGGTGGGAGACACTGTGAAGTGGTGTGTAAGGGTGGGAGACACTGTGAAGTGGTGTGTAAGGGTGGGAAACACTGTGAAGTGGTGCATAGGGTGGGAGACACTGTGAAGTGGTGTGTAAGGGTGGGAGACACTGTGAAGTGGTGTGTAAGGGTGGGAGACACTGTGAAGTGGTGTGTAAGGGTGGGAAACACTGTGAAGTGGTGCATAAGGGTGGGAGACACTGTGAAGTGGTGTGTACGGGTGGGAGACACTGTGAAGTGGTGTGTAAGGGTGGGAGACACTGTGAAGTGGTGTGTAAGGGTGGGAGACACTGTGAAGTGGTGTGTAAGGGTGGGAGACACTGTGAAGTGGTGTGTAAGGGTGGGAGACACTGTGAAGTGGTGTGTAAGGGTGGGAGACACTGTGAAGTGGTGTGTAAGGGTGGGAGACACTGTGAAGTGGTGTGTAAGGGTGGGAGACACTGTGAAGTGGTGTGTAAGGGTGGGAAACACTGTGAAGTGGTGTGTAAGGGTGGGAGACACTGTGAAGTGGTGTGTAAGGGTGGGAGACACTGTGAAGTGGTGTGTAAGGGTGGGAGACACTGAAGTCGTGTATAAGGGTGAGACACACTGTGCATTGGTGTGTAAGGGTGGGAGACACTGTGAAGTGGTGTGTAAGGGTGGGAGACACTGTGAAGTGGTGTGTAAGGGTGGGAGACACTGTGAAGTGGTGTGTAAGGGTGGGAGACACTGTGAAGTGGTGTGTAAGGGTGGGAACACTGAAGTCGTGTATAAGGGTGAGACACACTGTGCATTGGTGTGTAAGGGTGGGAGACACTGTGAAGTGGTGTGTAAGGGTGGGAGACACTGTGAAGTGGTGTGTAAGGGTGGGAGACACTGTGAAGTGGTGTGCAAGGGTGGGAAACACTGTGAAGTGGTGTGTAAGGGCGGGAAACACTGTGAAATGGTGGGTAATGGTGGGAGACACTGTGAAGTGGTGTCTAAGGGTGGGAAACACTGTGAAATGGTGTGTAAGGGTGGGAGACACTGTGATGGTGTGTAAGGGTGGGAGACACTGTGCAGTGGTGTGTAAGGGTGGGATACACTGTGAAGTGGTGTGTAAGGGTGGGAGACACTGTGAAGTGGTGTGTAAGGGTGGGAAACACTGTGAAGAGGTGTGTAATGGTGGGAGACACTGCGAAGTGGTGTGTAAGGGTGGGAGACACTGTGAAGTGGTGTGTAAGGGTGGGAGACACTGTGAAGTGGTGTATAAGGGTGGGAGACACTGTGAAGTGGTGTGTAAGGGTGGGAGAAACTGTGAAGTGGTGTGTAAGGGTGGGAGACACTGTGAAGTGGTGTGTAAGGGTGGGAGACACTGCGAAGTGCTGTGTAAGGGTGGGAAACACTGTGAAGTGGTGCATAAGGGTGGGAGACACTGTGAAGTGGTGTGTAAGGGTGGGAGACACTGTGAAGTGGTGTGTAAGGGTGGGAGACACTGTGAAGTGGTGTGTAAGGGTGGGATACACTGTGAAGTGGTGTGTAAGGGTGGGAGACACTGTGAAGTGGTGTGTAAGGGTGGGAAACACTGTGAAGTGGTGTGTAAGGGTGGGAGACACTGTGAAGTGGTGTGTAAGGGTGGGAGACACTGTGAAGTGGTGTGTAATGGTGGGAGACACTGTGAAGTGGTGTATAAGGGTGGGAGACACTGTGAAGTGGTGTGTAAGGGTGGGAGACACTGTGAAGTGGTGTGTAAGGGTGGGAGACACTGTGAAGTGGTGTGTAAGGGTGGGAGACACTGTGAAGTGCTGTGTAAGGGTGGGAACACTGTGAAGTGGTGCATAAGGGTGGGAGACACTGTGAAGTTGTGTGTAAGGGTGGGAGACACTGTGAAGTGGTGTGTAAGGGTGGGAGACACTGAAGTGGTGCTTAAGGGTGGGAAACACTGTGAAGTGGTGTGTAAGGGTGGGAGACACTGTGAAGTGGTGTGTAAGGGTGGGAGACACTGTGAAGTGGTGTGTAAGGGTGGGAAACACTGTGACGTGGTGTGTAAGGGTGGGAGACACTGTGAAGTGGTGTGTAAGGGTGGGAGACACTGTGAAGTGGTGTGTAAGGGTGGGAAACACTGTGAAGAGGTGTGTAATGGTGGGAGACACTGTGAAGTGGTGTGTAAGGGTGGGAGACACTGTGAAGTGGTGTGTAAGGGTGGGAGACACTGTGAAGTGGTGTGTAAGGGTGGGAGACACTGTGAAGTGGTGTGTAAGGGTGGGAGACACTGAAGTGGTGTGTAAGGGTGGGAGACACTGTGAAGAGGTGTGTAAGGGTAGGAGACACTGTGAAGTGGTGTGTAAGGGTGGGAGACACGTGAAGTGGTGTGTAAGGGTGGGATACACTGTGAAGTGGTGTGTAAGGGTGGGAAACACTGTGAAATGGTGTGTAAGGGTGGGAGACACTGTGATGGTGTGTAAGGGTGGGAGACACTGTGAAATGGTGTGTAAGGGTGGGAGACACTGTGCAGTGGTGTGTAAGGGTGGGAGACACTGTGAAGTGGTGTGTAAGGGTGGGAGACACTGTGATGGTGTGTAAGGGTGGGAGACACTGTGCATTGTTGTGTAAGAGTGGGAGACACTGTGAAGTGGTGTGTAAGGGTGGGAGACACTGTGAAGTGGTGTGTATGGGTGGGAGACACTGTGAAGTGGTGTGTAAGGGTGGGAGACACTGTGAAGTGGTGTGTAAGGGTGGGAGACACTGTGAAGTGGTGTGTAAGGGTGGGAGAGACTGAAGTGGTGTGTAAGGGTGGGATACACTGTGAAGTGGTGTGTAAGGGTGGGAAACACTGTGAAATGGTGTGTAAGGGTGGGAGACACTGTGATGGTGTGTAACGGTGGGAGACACTGTGAAATGGTGTGTAAGGGTGGGAGACACTGTAAAGTGGTGTGTAAGGGTGGGAGACACTGTGAAGTGGTGTGTAAGGGTGGGAGACACTGTGATGGTGTGTAAGGGTGGGAGACACTGTGCATCGGTGTGTAAGAGTGGGAGACACTGTGAAGTGGTGTGTAAGGGTGGGAGACACTGTGAAGTGGTGTGTATGGGTGGGAGACACTGTGAAGTGGTGTGTAAGGGTGGGAGACACTGTGAAGTGGTGTGTAAGGGTGGGAGACACTGTGAAGTGGTGTGTAAGGGTGGGAGACACTGAAGTGGTGTTTAAGGGTGGGAAACACTGTGAAGTGGTGTGTATGGGTGGGAGACACTGTGACGTGGTGTGTAAGGGTGGGAGACACTGTGAAGTGGTGTGTAAGGGTGGGAGACACTGTGAAGTGGTGTGTAAGGGTGGGAGACATGGTGAAGTGGTGTGTAAGGGTGGGAGACACTGTGAACTGGTGTGTAAGGGTGGGAGACACTGTGAAGTGGTGTGTAAGGGTGGGAGACACTGTGAAGTGGTGTGTAAGGGTGGGAGACACTGTGAAGTGGTGTGTAAGGGTGGGAGACACTGTGAAATGGTGTGTAAGGGTGGTAGACACTGTGAAGTGGTGTGTAAGGGTGGGAGACACTGTGAAGTGGTGTGTAACGGTGGGAAACACTGTGACGTGGTATGTAAGGGTGGGAGACACTGTGAAGTGGTGTGTAAGGGTGGGAGACACTGTGAAGTGGTGTGTAAGGGTGGGAGACACTGTGAAGTGGTGTGTAATGGTGGGAGACCCTGTGAAGTGGTGTGTAAGGGTGGGAGACACTGTGAAGTGGTGTGTAAGGGTGGGAGACACTGTGAAGTGGTGTGTAAGGGTGGGAGACACTGTGAAATGGTGTGTAAGGGTGGAAGACACTGTGAAGTGGTGTGCAAGGGTGGGAAACACTGTGAAGTGGTGTGTAAGGGTGGGAGACACTGTGAAGTGGTGTGTAAGGGTGGAAGACACTGTGAAGTGGTGTGCAAGTGTGGGAAACACTGTGAAGTGGTGTGTAAGGGTGGGAGACACTGTGAAGCGGTGTGTAAGGGTGGGAGACACTGTGAAGTGGTGTGTAAGGGTGGGAAACACTGTGAAGTGGTGTATAAGGGTGGGAGACACTGTGAAGTGGTGTGTAAGGGTGGGATACACTGTGAAGTGGTGTGTAAGGGTGGGAGACACTGTGAAGTGGTGTGTAAGAGTGGGAGACACTGTGAAGTGGTGTGTAAGGGTGGGAGACACTGTGAAGTGGTGTGTATGGGTGGGAGACACTGTGACGTGGTGTGTAAGGGTGGGAGACACTGTGAAGTGGTGTGTAAGGGTGGGAGACACTGTGAAGTGGTGTGTAAGGGTGGGAGACACTGTGAAGTGGTGTGTAAGGGTGGGAGACACTGTGAAGTGGTGTGTAAGGGTGGGAGACACTGTGAAGTGGTGTGTAAGGGTGGGAGACACTGTGAAGTGGTGTGTAAGGGTGGGAGACACTGTGAAATGGTGTGTAAGGGTGGGAGACACTGTGAAGTGGTGTGTAAGGGTGGGAAACACTGTGAAGTGGTGTGTAAGGGTGGGAGACACTGTGAAGTGGTGTGTAAGGGTGGCAGACACTGTGAAGTGGTGTGTAAGGGTGGGAGACACTGTGAAGTGGTGTGTAAGGGTGGGAGACACTGTGAAATGGTGTGTAAGGGTGGGAGACACTGTGAAATGGTGTGTAAGGGTGGGAGACACTGTGAACTGGTGTGTAAGGGTGGGAGACACTGTGAAGCGGTGTGTAATGGTAGGAAACACTGTGACGTGGTGTGTAAGGGTGGGAGACACTGTGAAGTGGTGTGTAAGGGTGGGAGACACTGTGAAGTGGTGTGTAAGGGTGGGAGACACTGTGAAGTGGCGTGTAAGGGTGGGAGACACTGTGAAGTGGTGTGTAAGGGTGGGAGACACTGTGAAGTGGTGTGTAAGGGTGGGAAACACTGTGAAGTGGTGTGTAAGGGTGGGAGACACTGTGAAGTGGTGTGTAAGGGTGGAAGACACTGTGAAGTGGTGTGCAAGTGTGGGAAACACTGTGAAGTGGTGTGTAAGGGTGGGAGACGCTGCGAAGCGGTGTGTAAGGGTGGGAGACACTGTGAAGTGGTGTGTAAGGGTGGGAGACACTGTGAAGTGGTGTGTAAGGGTGGGAGACACTGTGAAGTGGTGTGTATGGGTGGGAGACACTGTGACGTGGTGTGTAAGGGTGGGAGACACTGTGAAGTGGTGTGTAAGGGTGGGAGACACTGTGAAGTGGTGTGTAAGGGTGGGAGACACTGTGAAGTGGTGTGTAAGGGTGGGAGACACTGTGAAGTGGTGTGTAAGGGTGGGAGACACTGTGAAGTGGTGTGTAAGGGTGGGAGACACTGTGAAGTGGTGTGTAAGGGTGGGAGACACTGTGAAGTGGTGTGTAAGGGTGGGAAACACTGTGAAGTGGTGTGTAAGGGTGGGAGACACTGTGAAGTGGTGTGTAAGGGTGGGAGACACTGTGACGTGGTGTGTAGCAATGGTAGACACCATGATGTGGTTTCATAGGCATTGACCAATGTGGGGATTGGGGGGGGGGGGGAAGAAACAGTGAGACTGAAAATCTTTTGAAAAGAAAGACAAATACATAAATGAATAAATTTATAATAACAAAATTAATTAGCAAAATAATCATATTAAACAAACAAGCCGCTAACTACCCGCGTCTGCGCTCTGATGGACAGACTGACCTGTGTGGAGGCATAGCCCCCGAAGGCGTTCTGCTGGTGGATGAGCCACTTGATGACCTGCAGCGAACTCTCAATGTCGCCATCGTTGAGCAGGCCGAGCAGCGCGTAAGCTGTCATCTCGATGTCTGCGGAGCGCGCCTGGTGATATCGGGGCCTCCAGCCACGACTCGACGTGGGCGGTGGGGGCACAGCGCTCTCCTCAAAGTGCAGCGTGCCGTCTGCAGACACAGCAAAGCAATAGAGGCAATAAACACCATGCTCAGTCAAATAGCAAAAGACAAGTTTGTTTGTTTGTTGTTGTTTTACGTCAGAGCAACACCTAAGGTCATATCAGGGTGATTACCGACTTACGACAGTGTGCACTCATGGTGATTTCATAGTGCTGCCCCACTGGGAAATCAGGCCGCCAGCACCATGACCTGATATCCCACTCAGTCACATTATCCTGCAAAGGGGCATGTGATATGTCACGGCCCACCAGCGGGACACCCAATGGAAGGTAACCATGTCAAAAGTAGCCAGATAACACACCACACAGCTATGTACAAGCCTATGATATGTAAATAGGAGTAGGCTAGTCTAGTAATAAGAGTAGAACAAAATAAAAAAATACATATATGCCAAGAAAATTTAAAAAAACAAAAAAAACATAGGCTACGAACCATACCAACCAACTATCTATCTGCTTCTGAAATGCAGGCAATCAAATTACTTATCAGCAGCTACTGTGTGGTAAGATAACACCAACACTACAACTGGCCAGCATTGAAAACAAGCCTGGGTACCCAGGCTTATATGCTATGGACAGTATAAATACAGCCTCAATTAAAAAAAATAAAAAATAAAAAATCCTGACACTGAGCCAACCAGTCCTTGCCCTATCCTAATAGTCAGGTTTCAACTGCCCTTGTTATGACTGTATTATCGCCCATGCCAAACTCTTTCTTGTTTGGGTTTTATATTCTAGCAACATCTAAGGTCACATAAAGGATTCGGATTAACCAATTACTGTCATATATAACTGGCATTTTATGAAAGTTAATTGGTAAATAAAAAAATAAAAAGATCGTGCCAATCTGCAAAATCAAAGACTTTTTATCCCTGGGTACACTATTTGACCAATGCCAACGGGCTGTCATAATACAAAATATAAAAAATGGTGGAAATCCCTGAAATGGCGAAGATCTTTTTTTTCTTCTTTCCCCCCCAAAAAAACTTGTATTCCAGTTGAATAATATCTTTTTTTCAGCACCGAAGCGCTGGTCTTCCGGCCTTAAAGGGAAAAGGTATAGGTGGTCGGGAAAACAAACAAACTCGGAATAGTTCTAATTTGTGACACAGGGTGTGGCATGCTTAGTACTGAACTTTTCCACTTGGTGGTGTAGAGTGACCTAGATTGGTCATGTGACAGCTGTTGTTGTGAAGATGGCTGGGAGAGTGGAGAGAAGGGAGAGTAAAACAGGATTTGTTATTTACTTTAATGTAAAATATGTCAGTACAATTACATTGCATAATTCAATCCAAAACATATAGAAGGAAAAGTTTTTTTGTTGTTGAATGTAAAAAGTTTTGGACTGTATGGGGTTTGAACTCACAAGACCAAACAACTTCAGATTACAAGTTCAACACCTTAACCACTAGACTACAGAGGCCACATGTAGCTGGTTGTCTCAGTTCCCACTATTTGTGTATAGTACGTCATATATACAAGGTGTGTGTGTGTGTGTGTGTGTGTATGTATGTGTGTACGTGTGTGTATGTATGTATGCCTTGTAGGTATCATATATATTGCACCTATACATATACACACCAGACTAGTAACTAGTGCATATATCAAATGTATGTGCTGTGTGGCCATCATACGGCAACCCTAAAGTCACTGCACAGCCACCGAACAAATATTTAGAAATGTTATATATGCACTAGTATATACGTCAAATATATATACAAGGTATATACATGCATGCATGCATACATACACCTTGTATATATGACTTTGTATATACAAATAGCCTGAACTGAGACAACCAGCTCATGTGGCCTCTGTAGTCTAGTGGTTAGGGTGTTACATATATATGTTAGTACACTTACATTGCACAATTCAGTCAGAAACACATGTAGAAGGAAAACGTCTTTTTATTGTTGAATGTAAAAAGTAGTGGACTGTATGGGGTTTGAACCCACAAGACCAACAACTTCAGATTACAATTTCAACACCCTAACCAATAGACTAGAGAGACCACATATAATTACTGGTCTCAGTTCAGGCCATTGCCATATACATAGTGTCTATGCATATTGTATGTGAGCAGTACGCATATCCTTTGTGGTCTAAACATATGTGAGAATGCACACGCATGTGTTTTGCATGCATTCATTTGAAATTTGTCTGTTACACTGTATATAAAAGGAAAACGTTTTGTTTTGTTATTGAATGTAAAAAGGAGTGAAGCATATGGAGTGAGATATGTGTATTTGAAAGTTTTTGACTTTCAGATCTTTTGCATTAGCTAATGCAGCAGCCGATCCATGCTGGCCAGATCAACCGGGCCTGAGCATTAATAGTTTGATGGGATCTGCCGCAAATACACAGGTTTCCGGTTTTAATGCAATGATGGCATCAGCCATTCTGGTTGTGCTTATGCGTTATCGTTTGGACGGGACCCATTGCAAATGCACCGCGTTCTGCGCTTAATGCTATGATGGCAGCAGCCATATTCTATGATCCAGCCGGACCTGAGCGTTAATGGCTTGACGGGATTCGCCGCAAATGCGCAGATTTCCAGGTTTAATGCTATGATGGCAGCGAGTGTTCTGGTCATGCGTTATCGGTTGGACGGGCTCCATTGCAAATGTGCCGGGTTCTGGGCTTAATGCTATGACGGCAGCACTCATTACGCAGTGTATGCGTCGGCGCACGATTCGGGATCGCAGAACATGCAGTTCGTCATAGGTGAGTGTAGAAACTGATATGGTGCTACGACCCCAGGCCGTCCTCCGACGCATATGCTGTGGAACGGCGCATTTGCGATGGATCCCGTCCAAACGATAACACATAGGCATGACCAGAACGGCTGCTGCCATCATAGCATTAAACCCAGAAACCTGTGCAATTGCGGTGGATCCCGTCAAACCATTAATGCTCAGGTCCAACTGAATCATAGAATGTGCAGTTTGTCATAGTGAGTGTAGAAACTGATATGATTTTACTACCCCAGGCCTATATATATAGTATTGGCAGATCAATATATATATTTTTGGGCCATATATGTATATATATACACACCTTGTATATACGTCGTATATATATGACATATATACTATTACTAGTGCATATGTAAGATGTATTTACTGTGTGGGCATCGTATGATGCCCTCGCAACGCATACATTTTATATATGACTAGTATATACATCATAAATATGATATACACATGGTATATATATATATATACACACATACACAATCATACACCTTGTATATATGTCATATATACAAATGTCCTGAACTGAGACAAGTAACTATGTGTGCTCTCTCTGGCCTAGTGGTTAAGGTGTTGAACTTGTAATCTGAAGTTGTTTGGTCTTGTGGGTTCAAACCCCATGTAGTTCACTGCTTTTTACATTCAACAAAAAACAACACGTTTTTCCTTCTATATGTGTTTCTCATTGAATTATGCAATGTACATACATACATAAATGCATACATAAACATACATACATACATCTTGTATATAAGGCATTGTATATACAAATAGCCTGAACTGTGACAGGCAATTATATGTGGCCTCCATGGCCTAGAGGTTAGGGTGTTGAACTTGTAATCTGAAGTTGTTTGCTGTTTTGGGTTAAAACGCCTTACAGTCCTAAACCTTTTTACATTCAACAACAAAAACATGTTTTCTTTCTATATGCGTTTCTGATTGAATTATGCAATGTAATTGTACTAACCTATATTTTACATTAAAGCAAATATATGTCCTGTTTGAACTACTCTAACGAAAATTGAAAATAGCCCAGTTTTGCTCTCCCTTCTCTCCACTCAACCATCCATTTTCAAAACAATAGCTGCCAGCCTCATGCCCAGCCTCAGACCCCCCATCCCACCCTGACCTCAGCACTTACCCACTTCTCACCCAGCCTCAGCACCCCCCTGACCCCCCACTGCTCTCAGCACTCTCCCTGGCCCAGTTCAGGTGCAGTGAGTGTACCACTCTCCCCCCACATATCTGGTTATATAAACATAAAAACTAAGCAGAGTTGTGCTTGGAGAGCATTTGTTGGAGTACGATTCCCGTCGCCACGAGGTATACCGGGCCACTTTAACAATTATGGTGCATATGAACTATTTATAGATGAGATGATGAGATGGTTATGAACAATATATACGAAAACAGGTTGAAATCAGGCATTACAAATTCATCCATGTACATAACTGATCCCAACAAGGGGTGTGAGGAGAACGCCGGGAGGCAGGCACCGTACCGTCAGCCTTGCCGTTTGCAAGGAGCAGATCCCTAATCTGGTTCTTGACTTTGCTGCTCCCCATGCTCAGAGCATAATAGGTGATGGCGAGTGTGTAGCTGTTCTCCGAATTGGCCATGGCGTTTTTCTCTAGGAAGTCCTGCGCTAATCGCATCCCATCCAGGTACTTATCCTCCGTCTAGCAAGTAAACAGCGCCACACTTATAGGGTCCGTACACATGTGACGATATGGAATTCAAGGCTATTTCTTTTTTCAAGGGTCTTTTTGGTAGGAATTCAAGACTATTTTCATTTAAATTTCAGGAGAATCATGTTTTATCATTAGCTATGCAGGAAAATCATTATCTTTTATCATCATTATCTATGTAGGAGAATCGTCATCTTTTATCACCATTAGCTATGTCGGATAATCATCATCTATTAGCATCATTAGTTATGCAGGAGAATCATTCTTTTATCATCATTATCTATGTAGGAGAATCATCATCTTTTATCACCATTAGCTATGTAGGATAATCATCTTTTATCATCATTAGCTATGTAGGAGAACCATCTTTTATTACCATTAGCTATGTAGGATAATCATCTTTTATCATCATTACCTATGTAGAATAATCATCTTTTATCATCATTAGCAATGTAGGAGAATCATGTTTTATCAACATTAGCTATGTAGGAGAAATATTATCTTTTATCATCATTAGATATGTAGGAGAATCATCATCTATCATCATTAGCTATGTAGGAGAATCATCATCTTTTTTCATCATTAGCTATGTAGGATAACCATCTTTTATCATCATTCGCTATGTAGGAGAATCAGGTTTTATTATCATTAGCTATGTAGGAGAATCATAATCTTTTATCATCATTATCACCACCATCTATCATCATTATCTACTTACGAGAATGTCCTTATTGTGGATGAGAGCGATCAAGATGAATGCGGTCAGTCCAACCTTTCCATTGCTGGTTGTGCCACCCTAAACAAACAGCAAACAATACACACTAAATCAATTAAACCATGCAATTAAATGGCATGTACTATACATATATAAGAAGTTCGTTAGGATGCAGTTGTACAAACAAGTGTAAATGCAGTCAAGTATGATGAGATGGGAAATTTGATATAGTAGGGACCCTTGAATGAATTAGCTATATATAATAGTGTAGTAGTCTGTACATGAGCTCTACTACCACGCGGTAGCGGCGGAGACTACGCCGCACACCTAGGCAGTTACACTGAACTGCGCTAGGTGGCGGCAGGCTAGCCACCGGGCAAACCCCGACTGGGCTGCCCTCTACTGCGTGTGGCTAGCTCCCCCCCCCCCCCCCCCCACACACACACCTATAGAGTCAATGTGGGACCTGGCGAGTCAGGGGGCGGGTCAGATGACTGTGGACGCCGCGGAGAGCAGATTGGTTCAATAAACCAAGGTGAAGCATACTCATATTGGATCTTGGTGTTCTTCCGTGTATGCGTGGCAGTGAGAGAGTCGGAGGGCCGTGGGCCATTACATTGGTGCCGTGACGATGATCCTGTACAAGCTACGCTCTGAATAGTTGTTGAACCTACCCTGTGTATGTAAGTGCGTTACATTGCCTGTATGTATGTAATTGTAAGCATTAAAAGACTTACAATTCCAGGGGGACGAGTGTAGTGGTCTGCACTGACCTCTCAGGCAAGGAGCCGCATAGACAGGTAGGCGTGGGTAGTGTGTTGATATCAGGGAGCCGAGGTGGTGTAATGGTTAACATACTGGCCCAGAATGCAAAGAGATGTGGGTTCGAGTCCCGCTCTAGGCACAATATTTCCCATTTTCATCACCCCCACGAGCCATTACAATACCAAACGGTGGTTAAGTTTTAGGGTCGTTCTGATCACTACTCCTCTGTTAATCGGCGCTGCCAATGCGCATCATCGTACTCCACTGATGCTACGTCATGTATGGTTGTTAATGGCATGTTTTTTATATACGACAACAGCTATTTATATATACGACAACATAAATCAGCTTTTGTTGACTTTTGACTGAGAGGATTAGCGCAAAGTTATTGGTCAGTCAAAAAGGTAAAACAAAGAATGACTGCAACTAATGCGGTGACTGTTTAGTGGTTTGCCACCAGGCAGCGGATATTGCATTTGTGGTGGTATTGCAACAGTTTTCCAGTAGATGACAACATCAAAAGAGTTCTCAGGTGTTAGGAGAAAATACTTTACCTAATTTTAACCTGTGCACAGCACAGTAAAGCTTGTTTTATTTAACAACGCCTCTAGAGCACATTGATTTTCATATCATCGGTTATTGGACATTCTGACATATTTCTTTGGAGGAAACCCGCTTCCGCCATATAGGCTACTCTTTCCGATGAGCAGAAAGGGGGGTCTTTTATATGCACTTTCCCACAGAGAGGACTGCACATAGCACAGCCTTGATGACCCAGTACTGGACCACTGGTTGAAAATTGGTATCAAGAGCTCACCACAAGGTCGGCGTGGTGCACCACCCCGGGCTCGTTGAAGGACCCATCCCGGTTCTGGTGGCGAATGATGAAGTCAGCAGAGGTCTTGATGACGTCATTGTCAATGCTGATATACGTCTGGGCCTGCTGGAACGACTTGATCACCATGGCAGTCAGCCTGAAAAAGAACCACGGTAAGAGGTCATGGAGAACACCAGTCTAAGCTTTTCATATCTTCAGCCACAATTGGTCGCCAAGCATTGCGTTTGATTCGCGATGGTGGAAGAGTAACCCCTCCCACCCTCACTGCTCCTTCCTCTCCCTCTCACCCCGCGTCTCGGGCTTCCCGCCTGTGGTGCCCCCTCTCACCCTCCTCCTAAGTCACTTCCCCTTCGGCAGCCGACCCGTCCACACCTCCCAACTTTTTCCGCCCACCCTCCCTTAATTTCTTTCTTTTTCTTTACTCTTCATAGGGTGGAGGGCTCTTTGGGGCTCTCTTCTCTTCATAACCATCCATTCATGTTAACTAGGACACATAAACACTTTACCTCCAGCCCGCCTTTGCTTTCTTCCCTCACCACATATCATAGGGCAGTTAAAGTTGCATAGTCTGATGGTTTTTAGTTTCTATCATTTTCTGAGATATTAGGTTGATCGTTATAATCTCCCGTACTTTAGATTGAAGTAACTTTTATTTAAATGACTAACTTTTGAGATATTTGAAGTGCAAACATGCCAAATTAATTTTGGCGAGCACAACAAAACTCTGACAACATAGGCTTCTGCAGTAACAGGTTCTATTAAATTGCCTCAGTATTCCCTTCTATGTGTCAAAAAATGTCAAATAAATGCACCAGTATCTAAGATAGATGTGTAGAATCAAATCTATGTGATTTCTTTTTGTTTTTAAAACTTGATGTTTTCCTCGGACCAAATGACCAAAACAACCTTTACTTACTCACAATTATGATGATCAAATATGACTGGTTATAATTTGTATATGTTGAAACAACCTATTCTGTAGGAGTTATGTAGAGCCCAACCTTGGTCCGAGGGTCTGTGTGATTATTTGTGTCATTCAGACCTTTTTACTGTCCTTAGTGGTGTAGGCTATGGTATATTACAGACTTGGAAAATAGTGGAAACCTTTCAATTACTTTAAAGTGAATTGGAAGGTTTTTGAGTATGCCTTAGAACACGGTTCCCACTCTTTATAAGTTGCTTTGTTAATGAATTTTCAAGGACCTTTGAGGACTTGAGACCTAAGACAGAAATCCTACAGTCATCCTCATGAAATTGTGCATGCTGCAACCCTTGAAGGATGCTTGAAGGAGGCTTCAACTGACCGTCCAAATGTTAATAAATCATCGAGGATTCAGTAACAAAGGGTCCAAAAATCATTTTTATTTGCAAACCAAGATTTCAAAATTAAAACACAGCATTTCAAATTGTCAGGGAACTATATTTTTATGAATTTTCATGACAAATTTAAAGGAATTTCCAGTACTTCATTATTTAAACTATCAATTTAAGTACTGTATAG
Source organism: Branchipolynoe longqiensis (assembly GCA_030323885.1). NCBI lineage: Eukaryota > Metazoa > Annelida > Polychaeta > Phyllodocida > Polynoidae > Branchipolynoe > Branchipolynoe longqiensis. The sequence goes on from CM059194.1 coordinate 23,533,069, forward strand.
GTTTTTAAGGACCAGTACGAACCCTGTAGAACCTCTGTAGTCCACCCTTCATTTCCCTTCCTTTCCCTTCCCTATGCGGTTGGTTGTTGCAGTTTTACGTCCTAGCAACATCTAAGGTCATATCAGGACCGGTACCGACATGTGACAGTGCACTCATGGCGATTTTATAATGCTGCCCCACTGGGAAATCAGGCTGCCAGCACCATGACCCGATATCCCAATCAGTCACAGTGTCCTGACACTGAGCTAACCAGTCCTTGCCCTATCCCATTAATGCCAATCGCCAGGCTTGGAAACAACAAGTATCATATATGTCATTGGTTTCACGCGACTGGAAATCGAACTCCCGATCTCCCACCAGGGAGGCCCGCGCGATGTGGGTCATTCTCTGAAATTGTGCATGAAAGTGTGACATGGAAACCAAAAATGAAAACCTTCTAAATAATAGCAGAAAACATTCCAAATAATAGCAGAATCCATGTTTATATCAATGTTGACATGTTGTGGTGCATGTGTCAGAGTTGAAAAAAACCCCAACATATTTCACTTTTTGATTTTCATCTTATACAAATTGAGCAATACGTCTATATCACTCATGTAACATGGAAATCAAACACACACCCAAAATATCATTTTAACATACACAACAAATTCAAACAAGATTTTATTGATTACAGTTAAGCAAAAAAAATTATGTCTTACAAGAAAAGAATAATAAAAAAAGGTTTGTTAAATGCATTTACACCTACAAAAACACACCCCTTTCCCCCACTCCCTTAAAGTTGCATAGTCCGATGGCGTTTGAATGTTTGCATTATTTTTTAGATAAATATATCAAACTGATCATTATAACCTACGAATCATTATTCCGGAGTAATTTTTATTAAAACATGCTAATATCAGAGCAATTTGAGCTGAAAGAACCCAAAATCATTTCGGCAAGCTTTACAAAAGTCCCGTACCTATGACACAGATTACCATCTCACGATGATCACTTCATATCAGTTGACCTACTAATGTGTATGTCTTAGAACCTGATTAATGCCATATATGGTATTGGCAATGAAGCCAAGACAAATCAGGTCACGTGATTGACCTAATTCGTCTGTGGCCTCCCTGCCTAATGGCTTCCTCAAAGTATGTGTCCACTGGGATGAGGTAGTAAATTCACTGATTATTCTGTATATGCTGTCCCAAACCACTAGTTAATGCACAAATATCTAAGTTGGGTATAATGAATCAAATGTAGACAAGTATTTTCATTTCGAAAAATATATATTTCATCGGACCATGCAACTTTAATAGACCAATCAACCTTACCATGTGCTGCCTGCTGCGTCACGGTCGCCAAATGCACTGAACGCGCCGTCCGTACGTAGGTAAATCAGCTCTCTCTGGTAACCTGGGGGAGGGAGATTATGGAGAAATCAAAACAGCACTCCAGTATAGCCAAGCTATAGTCAGGGATGAAAGTGATCTCCGGGAAAAAAAAGCGGAAATGCTGATATTCTCCCATAGGCTTAGCATTGTCAGGGAATCCCTGAAAATTCCCGGAAGTCGGATTTCATACATATTGGTATACGCTGATAGTGCTGCGCTGTTTGAAGCATGTATTAGTAGTCAGGGATGAAAGTGGTCTCCGGGAAAAAAAGCGGAAATGCTGATATTCTTCCATAGGCTTAGCATTGTCAGGGAATCACTGAAAATTCCCGGAAGTCGGGTTTCATACATATTGGTATACGCTGATAGTGCTGCGGCGTTTGAAGCATGTATTAGTAGTATACACTGCTAGTGCTGCGGCGTTTGCACCACATATCGGTATACGCTGATAGTGCTGCGGCATTAGAAGCAAGTATTAGTAGTATACGCTGCTAGTGCTGTGGCGTTTGCCCCACATATCGGTATACGCTGACCCTGCTGCGGCGGTTGAAGGCATTAGTAGTATACGCTGCTAGTGCTGCGGCGTTTGCACCACATATTAGTATACGCTGATTGTGCTTCAGCGTGAAATAACGTATTGGTTGGTTGGTTGTTGGAGTTTACGTCCTGGCAACATCTAAGGTCATATCCGGAAGGGCACAATGTATTAGTATACACTTATAGCTACAGGCAAAATCCTGGAAATCGCGGAGATCTTTCATCCCTGTGTCGTACTCACACCTCCATACAGTTTGTTTGTTCTTGTTTTACGTCATAGCAACATCAAAGGTAATATCAGGATGGGTACCGACTTGTGACAGTGTGCACTCATGGTTATTTTATAGTTCTGCCCCATTGGGAGGCCAGGCTGCCAGCACGATGACCCGATATCCTGATAGTGTGCTAACTATTAAGAACATTATCCCGATACTATGCAAACCAGTCCTTGTCTTATCCTATTAATGCTCTGAGCCTCATGCTAGGTAACAACAACTATAAATTTTATAAGTCATTGGTTTGACTCGGCCTGGATTCGAACTCCCAACCTTCCACACGGGAAGCCACTGTTCTATTGATTCGGCTCCCGCGTTCGGTCCTCCATACAGTGCACAGCTCCAAGATATATTACCCGGAGCAAAATAATATCGATAACGAAATGTTGAAGCAAGGTAAACCTGCATTATCCTATGGCTTCGAACTTCTGCCATAATCTTTTAGATAAATTTATTCATTGGTCATTATAATCTATTTTAATTTCATTTGAAAGTAAATAAAGTAAAGCTTGTTTTATTTAACAACACCTCTAGAGCACATCAATTTTTATCATTGGTTATTGGACGTCAAACATATGGTCATTCTGACATATTTCTTTGGAGGAAACCCGCTGCTGCTACATAGGCTACTCTTTCCGATAAGCAGCAAGGGGTCTTTTATATGCACTTACCCACAGACAGGACAGCACATACCCCTTTGATGACCCAGTGGTGGACCACTTGTTGGAACGGAAAATAGCCCAAATTGCTAATGTGTCCACTGAGCAGGATCGATCGGATGACCCACACTTTCACAGGCGGACACCAAGAGGTCTTTTATATGCACTTTCCCACAGACAGGACAGCACATACCACAGCCATTGATGAACCAGTTGTGTACCACTGGTTGGAACAGAAAATAGCCCAAACTGTAAATGAATCCACTGAGAAGGACACCCTACCGCCTGAGCTACGTCCCACTCCCAAATTTAGCTTTGGAGCACTTTTGGGGGTGGGCTTGTGAACAAATTTGGCACCCCTATTAATATTTTTCTGATGTTTAAAATAGCTATAGACGCTGAATGTAGCAACATGGGGATACTGACCTGCCTCCATGAATCGAGTTCCATCCTCCAGTATTTTCTCAGTGAGTCGACCTGTGGCGGTTAAGTACCTCCGTACGAAGATGTTGGGTACAAAGTTGACCATGTTCTGCTCACCACAACCATAAGGCATCCTCACCAGATTGCCAAGGTTCCCCAGAGCAGTGCCCATGATGTCACCTGTAATAGCGCACGTCATTAGTCAACAGTCTGGACATGACATCATTCTGTCTGCCAAAATGTGGCGTTATTCAAGGATAGTCTCAATATGACATCATTCAGTCAGCCAAAATGTGGCATTATTCAAGGGTAGTCTCAATATGACCTCATTCTGTTAGCCATAATGTGGCATTATTCACCGTAGTCTCAATATGACATTATTCTGTCAGCCAAAATGTGGCATTATTCAAGGATAGTCTCAATATGACATAATTCAGTCAGCCAAAATGTGGCATTATTCAAGGATAGTCTCAATATGACATCATTCAGTCAGCAAAATGTGGCATTACTCACTAACAATCCTAACATGATACATTCTGTCAGCCAAAATGTGGCATTATTCACCGATAGTCTCAACATAACATCATTCTGTCAGCCAAAATGTTTCATTATTCACCGACAGTCTCAACATAACATCATTCTGTCAGCCAAAATGTGGCATTATTCACCGATAGTCTCAACATGAGATCATTCTGTCAGGCAAAATGTGGCATTATTCAACGTAGTCTCAATATGACATCATTCTGTCAGGGAAATGTGGCATTATTCACCAATAGTCTCAATATGACATCATTCTGTTAACCAAAATGTGGCATTATTCACCGATAGTCTCAACATTACATCATTCTGTCAGCCAAAATGTGGCATTATTCACCGTAGTCTCAATATGACATCATTCTGTCAGGGAAATGTGGCATTATTCACCGATAGTCTCAATATGACATCATTCTGTCAGTCAAAATTTAGCATTATTCACCGATAGCCTCAACATGACATCATTCTGTCAGGAAAATGTGGCATTATCCAAGGATAGTCTCAATATGACATCATTCTGTCAGCCAAAATGTGGCATTATTCACCGATAGTCTCAACATGACATCATTCTGTCAGCCAAAATGTAACATTATTTAACAAAAGCCCCAACATTACATCATTCTGTCTGCCAAAACATAACATTATTTACGAACAGTCAAATATGACTACCACTACCACTACTACCACAAAAAAAACCACTTACCAGTGGCTGTAACTTTGATATATTCAGATCCAGGAACGAAGAACTTGGCATCACGAGGAATGTCAACTGCGAACCTAACTGTTTTCTCATTGACCTCACCAGTCATGTTCAGAAGCATTGACTGGACTCCGACCTCTTTGGTGCCCGGTGGCTGGACGGGTGAAGAGTTACAAATAGTGAGTGGTTTGTTTGTTGCTTGTTCATGTCCTACCAACATCTAAGGTCATATCAGGACCGGTACCGACTTGTGACAGTGCACACTCATGGCGACTTTATAGTGTTGCCCCACTGGGAGACCAGGCGACTGGCACCATGACCCGATATCCCACACAGTCACATTATCCCGATACTGTGCAAACCAGTCCTTGGCCTATCTTATTAATGCTGAGCGCCAGGCTAGGTAGCGACAAGTATCAATTTTATAAGTCATTGGTTTGACTCGGCTGGGATCCGAACTCCCGATCTTCCGCACGGGCAGCCTTCGCTCTACCAATTAGGTCACCACGTCCTGTGATAGTGAGTGGACAGACACGTTCAGTACAATTTACTCTAACACACTGGCGACTGAGACCGGACGCAGTGGCTGAATCGCTAGAGCGCAGGCTTCCCAGGTGGCGCCACAGGCGCATATTGTGTTGCTAGCCCACAGCAAATCGGACATGGATGTACAGCTTAATAGTATAGTAATAATACAGCACCGCCAATTTATATTTATATAATGGCTTATATGACAAATATATATAATTCTTTTCAATTAAAAGTAACCAAAAACCCCACTTATATACGTGGTGCAAAACGTATTATGCAAGTATAAAGACACGGAAGGGAATATTAGTATTAGATTATTATTATTATATTATTATTACATTGCTATACTCCATCAGATGCAACACTGTACCGGTGGCGCCACCTGCGGCCCACCTAGCCTCCACCAGATGTTGACCAGTGTCAGGGTGTATTTTTTTCACTAAAGCTGCATAGTCCAAATGAAGTGACACATTTTCAAAACCAAAACAATTATCTAGATTTGATTTTACATATCTAACTTATATTGGTGCATTTATACAACATCTGTTTCTGCATAGAACGGAATACTGAGTCAATTTAATCCAACCTGTTACTGCAGAAGCCTATTACATCAGAGCTTTGGCAAGCATGCCGAAACTAATTTGACATGTTTGCACTTCAAATATCTCAAAAGTTTACAATTTAAAATAAAAGTTACTGCAAACTAAAGTAAAGTAGATAAAAATGATCAATCTAGTATATATTTATCTCAGAAAAATGACAGAAACTCAAAACCATCAGACTATGCACCTTTAAAAGTAACAAAAATAAAACCCTACTTATAAAAGACAGTAAAGTAAGCACCCCTGGCAGGCGGGGCGGGTTGCGGTACCTTGACGCGGAGACGCCGCAGCACTCCGTCGGCAGACTGCGGGCCCTGGGCCGTCACCTTGATGGGGATCATGCCCAGCCGGGTCGGCTTTATCCAGATGTTCACCGTCTCGCCATCATTGGCCGGTACCTGCAGCACGAACAGACCAGCGCGTAGGGGTTTGTTGTTTGTTAATTTGTTGGAGTTTTACGTCCTGGCAACATCTAAGGTTATATCAGGATGGGTACCGACTTGTGACAGTGTGCACTCATGGTGACTTTACAGTGCTGCCCCACTGGGAAATCAGGCCACCGGCACCATGACCTGATATCCCACTCAGTCACATTATCCTGACACTGAGATAACCAGTCCTTTCCCTATCCTATTAATGCCGAGCGCCAGGCTAGGAAGCGACAAGTATCAATTTTAAAGTCATTGGGAACTGAACTCCCGACTTTCCACATGCGAGGCCCGCGCTCTACCGATTAGGCCACCACGCCCGGTAGGGCATAGGGGAGATATGATAGAGACTTATAAGATTATTACTAGATTCTAAGACAGTGATGTCACAACGGGTTTGTTCAACCTCAGAATAGACAGCAACACACAAGAGGCCACTGATATAAGATCTTCAAGGAGAAGCCCAGACTTGAGGTCACGAGACACTCATTTTTCTTTCGAGTGACAGACCGATTGAACAGTCTTCCAGACCAAGTGGTTGAAGTACCGATAAGGCTGGATAGACATTGGAGAGGACACCCACAATTTGATAAATTCAGGATTCGGTTGACCTCCATTTGTGTGAGGAAAAAAAAGATGGGTTTTCCCCCCTCCCCCATCATAACGAGCTGGCATTAGAGGTCCAATCGGGCCTAGATCAGCCAGTAGACGATCTGTAAGTTAATCTGTAAGTTAATCAATGTATGAGCGGTACACCACGTGGTGATGGGGGGGGGGGGGGGGGTTGTGTGTACGTGCACACGAACTTGTACGTACTAGACGTGTATGTATTTAGTGTGTTAATGATTTGTGTGTATTTGGTGTGTGTCTATATTTAGTATACATGTGTGACTGTGTGTCAGTGGTGTGTGTTTATTGGGTGTGTGCAGTGTTTGATGTGTAATTTGTGTGTAATTGGTTATGTACTTTGTGTGTATGTACTTGGGTGTGTACGTGTGTTGGTGTGTCTGCATGTGTGCGGTACTATTAGAGTGTGTGTTTTGGTGAGTGTGCCTTGGTGTGTATATACTTGGTGTGTATGTGTGTTGGTGTGTCTGCATGTGTGCGGTACTATTAGAGTGTGTGTTTTGGTGTGTGTATATATTGGTGTATGTGTGTTGGTGTGTCTGCAGTGTGCGTACTTAGAGTGTGTGTTTGGTGTGTGTATATACTGTGTGTTGTGTGTGGGTGTCTGCATGTGTGCGGTACTATTAGAGTGTGTGTTTTGGTGTGTGTATATACTTGGTGTGTATGTGTGTTGGTGTGTCTGCATGTGTGCGGTACTATTAGAGTGTGTGTTTTGGTGTGAGTGTGCCTTGGTGTGTATATACTTGGTGTGTATGTGTGTTGGTGTGTCTGCATGTGTGCGGTACTATTAGAGTGTGTGTTTTGGTGTGTGTATATACTTGGTGTGTATGTGTGTTGGTGTGTCTGCATGTGTGCGGTACTATTTGAGTGTGTGTTTTGGTGTGAGTGTGCCTTGGTGTGTATATACTTGGGTGTGTATGTGTGTTGGTGTGTCTGCATGTGTGCGGTACTATTTGAGTATGTGTTTTGGTGTGAGCGTGCCTTGGTGTATAGTCATGTGGGCGCAAAGGCGTGTATGAACCGGAATAACAATGTTAACCATTTAATAAATGCTAATTAAACAGAATAGACTCAGAATTAAACACCTTAAGAATTGACCATTTTAACATCATCCAAAACATTAGCAATTTTAAACTTTTAAATTAATTTTCTTTTAAATATATAATATATATGTATATTTCTTTAACATAAACCCACTCAAACTCCACCTTATTCAGTGGTAATCCATTTCGCCATTGGCGAAACCAACAGCTTGGCATTTAACATAACTGTTACAAAAGAGACAACTCACCATGACATTTTTCATGACATCCCCGTCGACGGGCGTGGCTCCATTCTCAACGCCATTCGGGTAGACCTTGAAAGCTGTGTCCTCATTCCTAAGAATCACAGTCACCTGCAGTGGAAGCAGCACGTGGGAGAGTGAGTGTGGTACTGGGAGAGGGGGGGGAGAGAGGGAGGGAGGGGGGAGAGGGGTAGTGGGAGAGTGAGAGTGGTGGGAGAGTGACAGTGAGGAAGAGGAAGAGGGAGGGTGAGAAGGAGAGGGAGAGGGGGGAGGAAGAGGACGAGGGAACGGAAGAAGGGAGGAAGATGGAAAGCAAAAGGAAGAGGGAGAGCGAAAGGGGAGGGCATGGAGGGCGAGAGAGAGGATAGAGGGAGGGAAGGAGAGGGAGAGAGAGGAAGAGGGAGTGGGAGGGAGAGGGAGATAGAGAGAAGGAGTGGGAGGGAGAGGGAGGATAGAGGGAGGGAATGACAGAGGGAAAGAGCGACAGGGAGAAGGAGAGGGAGAGGGAGAGGGAGAGAGGGAGAAAGGGAGAAAGGGAGAGGATGAGGAAGAGGGAGATGGTGAGGAAGAGGGAGATGGTAAAAAAAAATAGTATTCTTTGAACGAACATGAACATGCTGAAAACTTTCGATGACCCCTTCATGTGGATTTAAAAAAAAAGAAAGATCAATAAATGTAATTGTTATTCATCAAAGAAGGTTGTCTTTTCAATTATGGCGTTCTAATCTTCCGGCTCGGCGACATTAGTTATTTACACAATTTAAACTTCCTGGGGCATACATGAGGGAAAGCTACAGTAAGTAGTACACATGGGAGATATAATAATAATATTACTGATAATAATAATAATAATAATAATAATAATAATAATAATAATAATAATAATAATACAAATATAATAACGATAATAATAACACTAATAATAATAATAATCACTATGATAGGGCAAGGGCCGGTCGGCTCAGTGTTGGGATAATGTGACTGAGTGGGATATCGCTCCCCAATAGCCGATGTCTACTTTTTGTGCTGGGGGGGTCGTTAAACAGAGTGGGATATCAGGTCATGCCGCTTACTGGTACCACGATATCCCTCTGGGGCTGGACTATAAGATTGCTTGGTTTTTGGAGTTTTACGTCCTGGCAACATCTAAAGTCATATCAGGACAGGAACTATAAGAAGTCACCACAAGCGCGCACACATTGTCTCAAATCGGTACCCGTCCTGGTATAGCCTCAGATGTTGCTAGGACGCAAAAACCCCAACAAACAAGCAAAGAACTATCCATGGGCGTACCTCCTGCTTGACCTTCATGTAGTTGAAGACGGTGATCTTGAGTTTGAACTCCTCGCCCATGACGATGGAGTAGGGCAGGGTGAGCGAGACGAAGAATGGCTTGAACACTCTCAGCTGTGGGCGAAACAAGCAGGTCAGGGTCAAAGACACGACAACAAGTGGTGTATTTAGGGGGCGGGGTGGGGGGAGGTTCCTGGTTGCCTGGAAACCCTTCCCCCAACTAAAAAAAATAATATCAATAAATCAACAACAAAATAAAAGATTAAATAAATTAAATAAAATGAATGAAACGTGTATCAAAATGTCAGCAAAATCCATTGTTTTGATGCAATAAAAGCAACAGATTTTGGGCAGAGGGGCATGCCCCCCCCCCCCCCCCCCCCCACACTAGGTTTGTGAGCGCCAGCGTGGTGCTCACACTGTCGCGCCAATATGACTTTAATCACAGCTTCATCCAGAAACACTCACCCCTACCCCCTAACTCAATCCTGGCTACTCCACTAGTAGAGGAACCACACGCGGTGGCCGAATCGGCAGAGCGCAGGCCTCCCGTGCGGTAGGTCTAGAGTTCTAATTCCCGGTCGAGTCAAACAAATGACTTACAAAATTGATACGTGTCGCTTCCTAACCAGGCGCTCGGCATTATTAGGATAGAGCAAGGACTGGTTGACTTGGTGTCAAGATAATGTGCCTGAGTAGGATATCAGGTCATGGGCTTGATGACCTAGCCTGGCACTCGGCATTAATAGAATCGGGCAATGACTGGTTGGCTCACTGCCAGGAAAATACGAGTGCGATGGAGTGGGATATCGGGTCATGGTGCCAGCGGCCTGGTCCCCCAGTTGGCCAGCATTATAAAGCTACCATGAGTGCACAGTACCCGTCGCTAGGACGTAAAGCTTGTTTGTTTGGGTTTTCTATTCTAGCAACATTTAAGGTTATAACATTAAATGTTGCTAGGATGTAAAAACCTAAACAAACAAGTTGGGATTTACGTCCTAGCAACATCTAAGGTCATGTCATGATGGCCTCAACAATCAAAGAAACAAAAATGAAAACAATGCTCCAAAAATAAGATTTTGTAATATTATTTATCCATTACGAAATGAAAAGAAAATACAATAGTTCGGTTGAGCTATCTCTGACTGGACCATCTTTAAAAGGCCCCTCCGCTTTATTAATTTAAAATTCTGCACAAGTGATGAATATATTAGGGGAGCACGGGCGCACGTGACCTCCTCTGAGCCGTTAGACCCCATGTTGGGGGCAGTGAGCTGGTGCCCAAGGCGCTCCAACCCAGTAGTGCAAGCAATTAACAAAGTGGGTGCTTGCAAACCTAAGAACTGCTCATCCCATCGGCCAGAGCATATCGGCCCGCTTGCTCCCACAGGTACACAGTAATATAATAATAATAATAATAATAATAATAATAATAATAAACCAAAGGCCGTCTTATATTTATTTAACCACCAGGTTAATTCATAGCAATATACAGGTAAACCTCTCTAAATCGACCGACCTTGGGACCGACTTTAAGTGGTCCATTTAGGGAGGTGGTCGGTTTAGGGAGTTAGAATATGGTTACAATGGTATTTTGGGGACCCAAATAAAGCGATCGATACAGTATAACCCCGTTAAACCAAACTTGAAGGGACCCTAGAAATCAGTTTGGATTAACCGATCATTGGTTTAACCGAGCTTTGGCTTTGACTTTGACTTTGAGTAAGAGTGTATTATTGCACATGTAATATACAATGTATGTGGACACTTTGATAATTGTTTTTTATGTATGTACAGTATGACCCCGTTAAACCAAGCTCAGTTAACCAAACGATCGGTTAATCCAAACTTTTTTCGGCAGGCCGGCAAAATACTACCATTTATCATATAAAAAAATCAGTAGGGTCTCAGATGACCTTATAACCACATGAAAGTTTGGTTTAACCATGCCGGAGTGGCATGCGGTGCGACAATTTTGTTTGGATTAACCTAGAATTTGGATTAACCGACTTTGGTTTAACCAACTTTTTTTATATGATAAATGGTAGTATTTTGCCGGGCTGCCGACATTTTTTTTGATTAACCGATCGTTTGGTTTAACCGAGCTTGGTTTAACGGGGTTATACTGTATAGGGGAGTGGTCGATCTGTGGAGGTGGTCGGTTAGAGAGGTTTTGCTCTATATGGTTGGTGGTAACAGGCAGACAATACAGGTGGACAACATTCAAAATAATATTCGCATAACGAGTTATACATCAGATTTTTTTCTTCTTAAAACACACAAAAAAACAACCCCTCTGTACTCACTGTAGATGGGTCTTTGGCCACACCCAGTCCAGTCTTCCCATTGATGGCCCAAGTGTTCAACACCCAGGAGGTGATCGTGTCGGGAACCTTCTGCATCAAGTCCAGGGTGCCATTGGAACTGTAATACAGGACGTGAGGTTAGACGCCGAGACATTTACTACACTCACAGCAAAGAAGGACATTGCTCTACACACAACAAAGACAGGGTCCGTACATATTGGGAAGACATGGAATTCAACACTATTTATTTCAAGGCTTTTTCAATGCTGTTTTTGATAGGGACTCAAGACTATTTTCATTTGGATGTCGGGGCGGGGGGGGGGGGGGGGGAACGAGAATTGCAAATGGCGATTTCGGTTTGTTTGTTTGTTGTTGTTTTACGTCCTAGCAACATCTAAGGTCATATCAGGAAGATCAGTACAAACAGTTTAATGGAATTCAAGGCTTTTCAAGACTAATTATCAAAAGTAGTTAAATTCGGGAATTCAAGTTCTTGAAATGGGGCAAATGAAAGACTTTCCAGGCCCCGTACGGACCCTGTAATGGCAGCACAAGAGAACATAATAACAATATTAACAATAATAATAATATAGATATACGAAATGAATAGATAGCCATCGGCACTTTTTTTCTAAATTTATTTTTAATTCTTTAGCAATTCGTAAATATTCCAACAATAACCCATCTTTAACATATAAATTCTTTACCGGTTACATTTCAATATAGAACTGTGTAATAACGAAATCTGCACCGGTTACACAGGCTGCATTTTGTTGCGTAAATTGGATAATCTTAGTTAATTGGGGATGTTTTAAATCATATAATTAAATATTCTATGCATTCTTTTTACATGCAGTATAATAAACTGATTTTATTCTGCTGTAGTAAGGGTGAATCATTTTTTTAAAAAGGTGCTAACTAGAGTGCAAAATGAATGTTGCTGTGCTTAGATTAGGTTAGTTAATGAGATGCATATCAACCTTGTTATGTGCGACCCTAAGACGGGTTAGTAGTATATAGCATTAGATTAGCAGGCAGGCATAGTGAGCATTAAAACAAACAAACACACAAACAAACAAACAAACATGCAAAGGTAAAGATACCACCATAAAACCCATGCGCAGAAAAAAACAAAAAAACACCATGCAAATAAGCATCCTATGAGTACTCAAAATGTGACTTTTCCTTCTGTGCTGAATGCGAGCTTATGCCGCAATGTGATTCCCTGACTGACTCTTTTTGAGTTTTTGTTGTTTTTGTTGTTTTTTTGTTTGTTTACCCGCCCCCCCCTAGATATCCCCAACATGCACCTGCAACATTAGTACTTTTCATCCAAATAGCCCTCACCCCACCCCACCCAAACTGGACTTGTACAGGGGGAAAGGGGGAATGGGGGAAAGGGGGAAAGGGGGAAAGGGGAAAAGAGGAAAAGAGGAAAAGAGGAAAAGAGGGAAAGAGGAAAAGGGGAAAAGAGGAAAGGGGGAAAGAGGGAAAGAGGAAAAGAGGAAAGGAAAAGAGGAAAGGGGGAAAGAGGAAAAGAGGGAAAGGGGAAAAGGGGGAAAGAGGAAAACAGGAAAAGAGGAAAAGAGGAAAAGAAAAAGGGAAAGAGGAAAAGAGGAAAAGAGGGAAAGAGGAAAAGAGGAAAGGAAAAGAGGAAAAGAGGAAAGGGGGAAAGAGGGAAAGAGGAAAAGAGGGAAGGAAAAGAGGGAAAGAGGAAAAGAGGAAAGGAAAAGAGGAAAAGAGGAAATGGGGAAAGAGGAAAAGAGGAAAGGAAAAGAGGAAAAGAGGAAAGGGGGAAAGAGGAAAAGAGGGAAAGGGGAAAAAGGGGAAAGAGGAAAAGAGGAAAAGAGGAAGAGGGAAAGAGGGAAAGAGAAGAACCAAAACAAAAACATAAAATAAAGAACTCGACAGGGTGAAGAGAAGAAAGATCATCAATGATTGGAATCAAACATTTAGAAACACAACTTTTAAACAAGCACAAATGGCACACCAGTTCATTAAGCAATCAATATAAGTGCCCCTTGAGGTCTTCCATGCTGCCGTATTATAACTGTATTATAATGGACATTATCTTCCAGGACAGTCCCTTTACTTTCCCGCCAATAACATTGTGAGAAAAACACTGCTATAGCCACCGTTTGTAAAAAAAAAACACTAAAAAAACACCAAAACAAACCCCGTCATTTTGCTCATAATTTCTTCCACGTGTTGGTGACAAATTGATATATATACACATGTATACGCCCATACATCGGCAACCATTGTTTTGGTCGCAAGGACGTCACGGGTGAGTGTGGGTTCTTTGGTCTAAGGTGGTCGCAAGCTGTAGTCTGACTGGTGTATCATGCATCTGTCTTTTTTTTGCAGCCACTGCACTAAAAACCTCTTTGTAAACAAGATGGTCACCCAGAGGTTGGCGACCATTGTATCGGTCGCAAGGAAGTGGGTTCTTTGCTCCAAAGTGGTCGAAAACCGTAGTGTGACTGGAGCATTAGACACTACCAGCTATCTCCAGCTGTAGTGTTTATTTGTTTGTTGGAGCTTGACATCCTAGCAACATCTAAGGGCATATCAGGACAGTCCTGGCAACATCTAAGGTCATATCAGGACAGCCAACGGTAGTGTACTGAACATCACCCCCTCCCCCCCCCCCACCTTCCCTCACATTGTTAACAACTAAATGAAGTACCGCGTAACCCCCCAGCAAGGTTGCACTCACCTCCCCAGGTGAAATGCCACATACACAGGTAGGCCCGGGTATGTTGATAGCATCAGGGAGCCAAGATAAGTTAATGGTTAGGACACTAGCCTTGAAATGTGCGAGGGTTTAAATCCCATTTGCAAAACCACTTCCACAACATTGGTACCATGACCAGGACACTCACTATACAAGCTATGTGCTGTATAGTGTTGAACCATCTCTGTGCTCAGCCATACCTGGAGGGGACGACTGTAGTGAGGTGCATTGACCTCCACAGGTTAAATGCCACATACATAGGTATGTGTATAACTTACAGCGTCATCAAAGGCCGGTTGCTCTCATACCATGTCTATGTGGTGAGGGAGGTTAAAAATCCCTTGGGTCGGTAAAAGTGTAGGCTCGGGCTTTCTATCGACCAGCAGTGGAATGAGGAAGACCAGTCGTCTATGACTGAAATTTCCCCTGCTTAAACAACTAATGGACCAAAAAAAAAAATAAAAAAAAATAGGTAGGAATGGGTAGGTTGAATGAATAAATCGGGGAGCCTCTATAGTCTAGTCTGTTCAAACATCACAATACATTTCAAGACAATTATTGTGTGCCTTTTAAAACTACAATACCAACATTTTATAGCAATTTTTGTTTCTTACAGTGCCAACACTTTATGAAATACAACTCTTACCATTCAAAATCAACCAATCAAAGACGAAAAATACGGTCTTAAATGACAAATTAAAATGAAAAACCTTAAAGTACAAGATTAAGTACATTGATTAGTGGGGACAGGCAAGTCGACAGACATTCATTATAGTGGGGACAGGTTAAAGGATGATGATGATGATGATGATGATGATCACTTAACTAAATACATCACTTAGGATGATGGAGACTTGATTAGCTACCATCACTCAGGATGAAAGTGGACATTTCACTGTATCACTCATGATGATGAACATTTGATTAACTACATCAATCACGAGAATATTGGACACCTCACTAAATGGACAATTTAAAGTCGGTCCCACGGTCGGTCGATTTAGAGAGGTTTTACTGTATATACAAGATAGTTGTTAATGCCAATCTCAACTAAAAATCGGTTAGAGTGTGAGCAAGAATCGCTGGAAAGTTAGCCCTCTAGATACACGTCGACACTGCAGATAATTTACCTCACTAGTAACTGATCACTCCAGATCCAAGTCTCTGGAAATGCTGTGCGCAGTTCAACAGGTTTTGTGTGCTTCCGGCTCACACCGGCCTCACTGCTCAACCCCATGCTGCTAGGCAACGCTTCAGGTTCCGGCCCACCGGCGACGATTTTAGCCGATGCTTTGAACATTGCCAATCTGCTCTTTCCATCTGCCGCCACTGGGAAAGCTGCATGAAGCATTCAAACTTACAGTTCTGATAATTCAGATTCAAATTTTTATTGAGTAGGTTTTTAAAAAAAAGAAGTTTTTGTTAAAATAGTTTGTGTGTGTGTACATTAGTTGAGTAAAGTTGCATAGTCCGATGCTTTTGAGTTTTTGCTATTTTCTGAGATAAATATATTATACTAATCGGTATAATCCACTTTACTTTAGTTTGAAGTAACTTTAATTTTAAATGGCTAAGTTTGAAGATATTTGATGTCAAAACATGCCAAAATAATTTTGGCAAGCACGCCAAAACTCTGACACCATAGACTTCAGTAGTAACTGGTTCAATTAATTGACTTATTATGTCCTTCTATGCAGCAACAAATGCTTAATAAGTGCACCAGTGTCTAAGTTGAATATGTAGAATTAAATCTAGATAAGTGTTTTGGTTTTGAAAATTTTATGTTTTCATCGGCCTATGCAACTTTTAAGCAGGGGAAATTTCAATCGCGGACCATTGGTTTTCCTCATTCCACTGTTCCTTGCCCTACTATCCCATAGATAAGAATGGCCTGACAGAAATAAATCAGGAAAATATTTTATGGATTTTCGGGACTTCTACAGTGACGGAAGAAGGTGGAATGGCCGCAAATTTTGACCATATCCGTGGGAGAAAAATTGGGCAAATAATAAAATCCGGAATTCCAGATAAATCCAGAAGATTCTCATCTATGTTATCCTAATAATGCTCCAAGCTAAGTAGCGACAAGTATCAATGTGTAAGTCATTAGTTTGACTCGACCAAGGTTCGAAACCACGGGTTCGAATCCCATAACCTACCAAAACGGGAGGCGGACGCTCGGCCATCTCGTCTGGTTTAACATTTGTATCAGGATTCATGACATGGTGATTTGCGACAGTGCGCACTCGTTCATGGTGGCTTTAGACCCACTGACACATGTCTGGCAGCGCCATGATACCATATCTCAATCGGTCACATTGTCCTGACACTGAGCCAACCAATTGCTTGGCAGATCCATGCAATGCCAAGGGCCAAGTATCAGTCATAAATTAGGCCTAACCATACTTAGTAGGCCTAACAATATCCCGGCCCCCACCACCAAGACGCTAATTATACATACACCCTGGGAGACATATATGCCATATATCGAAGTTTCTAGGAACTGAGAGCGTTGTGTGAATGGCTTGCTGGGTTGGTTGTTGGAGTTGAATGTCCTGGCAACATCTAAGCTCATATCAGGATGGGTACCGACTTGTGACAGTGCACACTCATGGTGACTATATAGTGCTTCCCCACTGTGAGACCAGGCCACCAGCACTATGACCCGACATCCCACTCAGTCACATTGTCCTAAAACCGAACCAACCCGTCCCTAGGATTAGGAAGCGACAAGAATAAATTTGTAAGTCATTTGTTTGACTCGATCAGAGTTTGAAACCCACGATCTACCAAAGTGGGAGACGCTCAACTCATTCGGCCATCCCGTCTGGTAACGGCTTGCTGGGTGCTTCCGAAGCAAGGTTGGCTTTTTGCACACGGCTGCCCTTCTTGATCATGGGACGCGGTTCCATTTGCACGGGACGCCCGCCACCGTTCACTTCCGGTATCACGTCCACCATGATCGGAAGTACTCCATGGAGCACAACGAGGCGCTTAATGCTTGACTTCACACACTCAATGCTGGCTTAGTCTGGTTGTTTGTGAGGGGTTTTACGCACTAGCAACATCTGACTTTCAATATCATAACTAGTATCGACTTGTGTTTGGTTGTTGCTTTACGTCCTAGCAACATATAAGGTCAAAGGATGGGTACCGACTTGTGACAGTGCGGACTCCTGGCAACTTTATAGTGCTGCCCCACTGGGAGACCAGGCCGCAGGAACAACGACCCGATATCCCACACAGTCACATTATCCTGATATTGTGCTAACCAGTCCCTCTCCTATCCTATTAATACTGCGCGCCAGGCTACGTAGTGACAAGTATCAATTTTATAAGTCATCGGATTGACATCCTTTTTTACACTGGGGATCAAACACCCGACCTTCCGCACGGGAAACCTGCGCTCTACCGATTCGGTCACCACGTCTGGTACTGACTTGTGTATCAGTGCGCAGTCTACATGAAAAAGCGCATATACTTATATTCATAATTATCATAAGGTATGAATGAAGTTCCATTTTGTCGCTAAATGACTTATTATAATGCCATACTAATGTAATACATTTACAGTAATTTCAATTGTCACTGAACCAGGCTGTCCAACAATATGGCACTATTCAAAACCAAACGCTCGACTTTCTACCTGTTTGCGAGAAAAAAACTAGATGTTCGCACTCATGGAAAGGAAGTGAGAATTGAGGTGTAACCTAAGAAACAGTAATATCGTCTGCTGCAAAGAATTTAGAAAAGGAGGAGGAGCGAAACATTGACAAAAATATGCCATGTAGTGATGTATCACTGGAGGCAGTGGCTTGTGGAGTGGCTAGTGGCGCCACCTAGGACCATCCCGAGAAGCACCGCTCCACTCGTTATAATATTGACATAATAAAACATACAACACATTTATTTAACAGGCAGTGTGAGTATAAGAAGGAATACCGTGGGTAGGAAATTTTCTGTGAAATATATAAATGTGTGTGTCAAGGTCCGGACACCTGTGAAGATATGGAATTCAAGGCTTTTTCAAGGCTGTTTTTTAAATAGGAATTCAAGACTATTTTCATTTGGAATTCAGGGTGGAAAGAAACAATGGCGAATGACGATTTCGGACTACTTTAGATCAATGGGGACAGTTTAATGGAATTCAACGTTTTCAATATTAATTACCCAAAATAGGTTAGATTTGAGGTTTTTAAAGACCTTAAAATGGGGCAAATGAAGTTCAAGACTTTCCAGGCCTCTAGTGTGTGTGTGTGTGTGTGTGTGTGTGTGTGTGTGTGTGAGTGTGTGTGTGAGTGTGTGTGTGTATGTGTGTGTGTATGGGTGACCTGCTCCCAACACAATATCTATGTTACCCCATCTCATTTAATTTAATTTATATCACCCCCTCCACCCCTCTATTTCGATTGCTGATAAGAAAATAAATCCACACTTTAAAATAAAATAAACCCAATCTAATTTCTTGTGTAAAGGTAACTCATACCAATGATTCAGCACAAGCAATTTTCTTTCTGTCGAATAAGTTGGTTGGTGTCTTATGTCCTAGCAACATCTAAGGTCATATCAGGACAGGTACCGACTTGTGACAGTGTGCACGCATGCTGACTTTATAGTGCTGCCCCACTGGTAAACCAGGCCAGTAGCACCATGACCTGATATCCCACTCAGTCACATTATCCTGACACTGAGCTAACCAATCCTTGCCCTATGCTAATAATGCTGGGCGCTAGGCTAGGATTAGGAAGCGACAAGTATCAATTTTGTAAGTCATTGGTTTGACTCGACCAGGAATTGAACTCCCAACCTTCCACATGGGAAGCATGTGCTCTACCGAATTGGCTACCGCTTCTGGTTTCCGGTGAATAAAGACACTTACCAACAATAACAGTGAAAAATAGAACAAAAGCCAGCTGGGTAATATGCAAGCACTACACTGTAGCAGACCTTCCGCCGCGTTGCTATTCTTGTTATTTGCATATAGCGATAAGTGCCTGCACCAAAGCTCACCATTAACATCAAATATGTGCGTTATGAGGGTTGAACAAAAAAATTAAACCTACCCTCTAAAAAAAAATATTCATAAAATAATATTCATAAAATTTATTTAAAAAAAAGATTTAATTAAAAGAAATAATTTTAATCCAGTAAATAGCCATTCCGTTACTCAATGGAGATTACACACCAAAAATAAATAAAATAATAATAATAAATAAATTATTTTAAAACATTAAGACCAGTAAGTAGCCATTCCGTTACTCTACGGAGATTAATAGCTGCATAATCCGATGAAGCATATAATTTTCAAAACCAAAACAATTATCTACATTTGATTCTACATATCTAACTTAGATACTGGTGCACTCATTAGTCATTTGTCACCACACAGAAAAGAATACCAAGTCAATTCAATATAACCTGTAGAAGCCTATAGTGTCTAAGAGTTTTTACACGTTTGCACTTCAAATATCTCAAAAGTTAGCCATTTAAAATAAAAGTTACGTTAAGCTAAAGTGAGGTAGATTAAAACAATCAATTTAATATACTCATCTCAGAAATCTGACAAAAACTCAAAACCATCGGACTATGCAATCATAACCCCCCTATCCCCCAAAAGATTATATCAGAGAAATAATAAATATTAAAAAAATTAAAGAAAAAGAATAATAATAATATAAAAATAATAATAATAATAAAGATAGTACCCAGCCATTTCATTCATCCAGAGCCAAGTTTCTGGAAATTCCTTTCGAATGGTGATGGGCTTGGCGGGCTTTGGCGGCCCTTTTGCCGATTCGGCCGAGTTCTGGCCACCACGCCGACGTCCTGCTGTGCCACCCAACAAAGGCGGGCCAGGCTGGCCACGCTGGCCAGCCCGACCCGCCATGCCAGCCAGGCCAGGCTGGCCACCCCAGCCACCCGGGCCAGACGGGCCAGCCGGGCCAGCCTGGCCAGCCGGGCCAGGCTGACCACCGACCCGACCATATCTTGGATAGGCAAAGTCAGGGTACCCTACTGAGACAAGAAAAGACACAAAAAAGAATCATCATTCCAATCCCCCATCTCACAGAAAGGAGCAAGATTGTATAACCGCCCGACTTTTGTCTGTAAAACCTCACCCTCTTCTTTTCCTTTCTTTTCTTTTCTTGTTATAACCAGAACTGTAAGCACCACTGGAACATTCCACTGTGTCTACAAAACAGTGACCCCCCGGTGCTGTAACCAGAATTATCACTCACAAATAAATTTAAATCTTCTCCCTATCTACTCCACTCTCTTTTTAAATTGTGTTTCCTGCAAAGAAAATATCTGTTCAACAACAACAACAACAACAACAACAACAACAAAAGAAGTAGTGACAATTATACGACACAAGAGTGAGAAATGCAGACGATGTTTTTTCCCTTTTGATTGGGACACTGAGAACATCTTGGCGGGAGTAGCTGAAAGTAACTTTAGCCAAATTAATTGTGAGCGAAGACTTTGACGAAGCCGCTCCTCTTCTGTCGACCTACGTCCACTTCTATGAGTCAACCAGACGGGATTGCCTAATGAGTTGAGCGTCCGTCTCACGTTTTGGTAGATCGTGGGATTCGAACAATGTCGAGTCAAACTATTGACTTAAAAATTGATACTTGGCGCTTCCTAGCCCGGTGCTCGGCATTATTAGGATAGAGTAAGGACTAGTCGACTCAATGTCAGGATAATCTGACTGAGTGGGATATCAGGTTGTGGTGCTGGTGGCCTGGTCTCCCAGTGGGGCAGCACTATACAGTTGCCATGAGTGCGCACTGTCACAAGTCAGTACCTGTCCTGATATGACCTTAGATATTGCCAGGACGCTAGGCTAGGAAGCGAAAAGTATCAATTTATTATGTCATTGGTTTCACTCGGCCGGGAATTGAACTCCCGATCTGGGGGGGGGGGGGGGGGGGGGCCTGTGCTTTGCCGATTCGGTCACCGCGTCCGAGCGGGGAGGGGGGGGGGGTGCAGGGGAGGGGAGAATAATGCAAATGTTGCAGTGTATTATTTGCAGCATATAAACCTTAAGGCTGTCACACTACGACGTACGGCGTCAGTGTGTGCTCAACACAGTATGTAGGCATTCGTCGAACTTTTCAGCTGTGGGGGATAAAAATGGGCGTATGCACAACATACACACAACGTACGTAATGTATGCAGAACATATCTCTGACCTATTGCTAGCGTATGAGAGCGTTCATGTGCCTCACAAAAAGTTTGCAAAACACTCGCATACGTTCACGGTACGGTGACCAACGTTACATACGTTACTCCATCGCTAGAAGTACAGCATATACATTAAATACACTGGAGATACGGCAGGCATAGGTTCGAAGTATGTTAGGAGTATGTAATGCATCTATTGGCAGTATGCGGACTGTACGTGGACTGCACGTTCCCACCGGCTGAACGTATGGCTAACGTGCAGCAATGTATACCAATGTATCCCTAACGTACTCCCAATGTACGCCAACGTATCCCGAACGTACACACAGCATATGTTCAATGTACGAGCCACACGTCGAAATCTTTGAGCATGCACAAAAATATTTCGGAGCCTCGACGCACGGCGGCGTACCCCGAACGTACCCAACTTATACATAACGAATGACGATGTATGCCGACGTGTTGATCGAAAATCACATATGTCGGCATATGCTAAGGCTATACGTCGTACTGTGACAGGCCCTTTAGGGGTCTTAGTACTCTTACTGGGGCTACATCATAAAGTCCGCGCATGTGCACAGGTTAACCAGTGGTGCTGCTATTTACAGACGAGTTGTTGATGACGAAGCGATTCCGACCACAACGGTTTGCTCTTAACTGGTCATGCGTGGTGTGGTGTGGCGTGGTGTGGTGTGGTGTGGTGTGGTGTGGTGTGGTGTGGTGTGGTGTGGTGTAATGGTGTGTGGTGTGGTCCGGTGTGATGTAGTGTGGTGTGGTGCAGTGTATTTAAACTGTTAGTATTAACCCTATATTAATTATACAGTTAACCGCAGAACTTTCCTCCTTGCAATGTGCGATGTCCCCTCCCCCTTATTTAAAAAAAAGAAAGAAAGTTGTAGCAACAGAAGTGCTTATCCAATAAACAGCAACTTATTTAATCAGCGCCGAGGCCCTGGTCTTCTTCCATCACCTAAATGAGCCATGGTATGATGGTTGTTGCCTCCACCAAGCAGCTACCTAGTGTCATGCTCCCTGCTGCTGCTAAACAACTAGTTAGTCACTTAGTGTACACTAGTGGCGAGAAAACCGCACACACACAACAACAAAAACAGTACCCAGTCAGTTCATCAGCCCAGATCCAAGTCTCGGGAAATTCCTTGCGGATGGTGACAGGCTTGACTAACTGTGACTGCCCGACCGGCCCTGCTTTGTTCAGTATGGTACCGTCCGTATCGACACTCCCTCGGGGACCTGCCTGGCCAAACTCCTCAGCCACAGGAGGAGCGCTGTCCATCACTGAGCTATCAAACATTCGCCGCCTGTAGACAGGGCGCACTATTGACATAATTAAAAAAAAAAAGAGAAACAAAAGTTCATTATTCACAATGGTTGACACCACATCAATTGTCAACACCACAGCAATGGTTGACACCGCCGCAATGGTTGATGCCAATAAGCAGCAAGGGGTCTTTTATAAGCACTTTCCCACAAACAGGACAGCACATACCACAGCCATTGATGAAACAGTTGTGGACCACTGGTTAGAATGGAAAAGATCCCAAACTGCAAATGGCTCCACTGAGCAGGATCGATAGGATGACCGACACCTTCAGAGGTGGACACTCTCCCACCTGAGCTCGGTCCCACTCTACAAGTAACCAAAGAAAATTTAACTGTATGATTCAGACCCAAGTGGGACTTGAACACTAGTTTGAGAAAACTTGATATATGATAGAGTGTGAGCAGGATCTATATACTAAAGGAAGAAGGAGGTGTGTTGAACTGTGTAACAGCTGGGACAGCAGCACATGCACTAATAAATATCAGGGATGAAAGTGCCCTCCTAAAAAAAAGCGGAAATCAAACCAGGATTATTACACCAACGGCAAATTTCTGCGAACACACAAATTTTCTCCCATATACTTAGCACTGTCAGGGAATCGCAGAAAAATGCCAGAGGTCAGTCAGGCTTAGACTATCTATGTTATCGCCCATACCTAACTCTTTCTTGCTGGGGTTTTATGTTTTATTTAAGGTCATATAAGAATGGGATTCGAATTAACCAATTGTTGTCAGATACATCCTGATTCCTTGACATTTTGCTTAACATTAATCGGTAAATATCAAATAAACGCGGAAATCGGCGAAAACCGCAGAGAACTTTCATCCCTGAATAATAAACAAAGGCGTAATGAGACACGGAGCAAAGATAGCCACAATGCACAATACCAAATCATGACTGCAAGACAGAAGACAGAAGACAACTCCACATTTTCTTTTTTTTAAAGATCCAACTAAAGTAACATCAACCTCACACTTTACTATAAAAATAAAAAAAGCTAAATGAATATTGCGCACAACACCAAGAGACAATTTGTGTACAAAAACAAAAACAACCAATGGTGGATTCAATCAATCCACCATTACAGTACACGGATTCAGAAAGGCATTGCTCAAAATCTACCTGACCACATCGGTCCAGATCCATGTTTCTGGGAAGTCCTTTCGGACTTTAACAACCGGGTCTGCCGAAGACGAGGTGGTGGCGCCACTGGTGATGGCACCACTGTTGGTGGCGCTATTGGGGGCAGCATCTTCATCAGTGTCCACAGGGCTATTTTGTGGAGCGTTAGCTACATCGAAGAGCATCTCTTTACTAACCACTATCCGAAGTTGCATTTTGAGGAGGAGGATATAAGGATATGGGTTATTAGTAATATTAGGGTGCCGAGCAAAATTGTACAATTTTTGTTGACTCTTTTCCTGTTTAAAAAAAAAAGTTAGTTTTATTTAACAACGCTTCTAGAGCACATGATTTTCATATCATGGGTTATTAGATGTCAAAGATATGGTCATTCTGACATATTTCCTTGGAGGAAACCCGCTGCCGCCAAATAGACTACTCTTTCCGATAAGCAGCAAGGGGTCTTTTATATGCACTTTCCCACAGACAGGACAGCACATACCACAGGCATTGATGATCCCAGTTGTGGACCACTGGTCTTTTCCCCCTGTTTTAATCAAATAATAAAAAGTATGCAGAAACAATAGTACCTACTATTTGGCTATGTATGGTTGTTCAATAATAAAGACCTTCACTTCATCGATATGCGAGTTTTTCTCCTTCCTGACCAATCAAGATATTTTGGGGTAGATTTTTTTTTTTTTTAAGGCGATTGAAAAAGATTTCTATTGTAAATGTCTTTTTGGCTTTGAGTGTTAAATGTGCTTTACAACAGAAAAGGTACTTTTCAAGAAAACAAATATAGATACATACATTTGTACCATTAAAGAGAAAGAGTAGGCGAACAGGCAACATTGTTTCCCTCGTCAATCCTGGCAGAGCTTCTGTACACAGCTCATACCAAAGTGTCAGTGCAGCTTCTAACAAGGGTTTTCCCCAGCACTCAAATTAAGCCTTGCAAATTCACAGTTTATTTTTTTAACATTTCAATTGCAGACAACTGGTCTTCATTCCAGTGTTTTTGTTCTCTCCTAGTCTTGCAGAGTCCCAGGCAAGGCAGCGACAAGTATAAATTTGGTAAGGTCTTTAAATTTGGTAAGGTCTTTGGCTTGACTAGGTTGATGGGGTTGGGGGCGGTGGGAGAGGGTGGGGTGGGGTGGTTTTGTTTGTTTGTTTGTTGTTGTTTTACGTCCTAGCAACATCTAAGGTCATATCAGGACGGGTACCGACTTGTGACAGTGTGCACTCATGGCGACTTTATAGTGCTGTCCCACTGGGAAACCAGGCCGCCGGCACCATGACCTGGTATCCCACTCAGTCACATTATCCTGACACTGAGCACACCAGTCCTTGCCCTATCCTAATAATGCCGAGCGCCTGGCTAGGAAGCGACAAGTATCAATTTTAAAGTCATTGGTTTGACTCGACCGGGACTCGAACCCACGACCCCACGATCTACCAGCACGGGAGACGGACGCTCTAACTCATTCGGCCATCCCGTCTGGTCGTGAGTGGGTGTCCAATTCACATCTTCACAGGAAATGAGCCCTCAACTCATTTGGCAATTCCAGCTGGTCACCATTCAGCTCCTTATGAGCAGGTCAGCAAATGAGATAAATGCCAATTACAACTGAATAAAAGTTGCATAGTCCGATGGTTTTGAGTTTCCGTCATTTTCTTAGATAAATATATTATAATCTACATTACTTTAGTTTGAAGCAATTTTTTTTGTAATGGCTAACTTTGGAGATATTTGAGGTGCAACATGCTAAATTAATGTTGGCATGTTTGCCAAAACTATGATGCCACAAGTCTCAGCAGTAACAGGTTCGCATAAATTGACTCAGTATTCACTTCTATGTGGCAAGAAACGCCTAATAAGTACATTAATATCTAAGTTATATATGTGGGATCAAATCTAGATAATAGTTCTGGTGGGTTGTTTTTTTAATGGGTTTTTGTTGTTGTAAATGATCATTTTATTCAGCAAATAAAGGTATTTTTTTCAGCGCCGAGGCACTGCTCTTCGGGCCATATGATTTTGAAAACGTCATGCTTTTATCGGATTATGCAACTTTAAGTGCTATCCTATAGCTTTGACAGTTATTGTGGGATTGGCCACAGCACTTTCGGATTGTCAACCTGTGTTGGGGTAAAGCCACATGTGCAAAGATGCACCACCCACCCTCCCACACACACACACACACACAGACACACACACACACACAGACACACACACACACAGACACACCCCACACACACACACACCTCTATGAACAACCAGCTTAAGCCACCCAGGTGGGAAAATCCCGTAAAGAGTGAATTGACAAAACCCTAACTTAGACATTGAATGGATATTACTCACTCTAAAAACAGACAACTCATTAATATCATCACCGCTACCCGTCCATCTCACTTCCATGTTTCCTCCTATTTTAATTGCACCCATCTTTTTCCCCCAATTTAAAATAAAGAAAGTGCAAATCAAAGTACTTTTGGACGAAAAACAAAGAAGCTAGAGCTGAAATATTATTGGACCTTGTGGAATTTCGCAGACGTGCTGTGCTACTAGCATTTAAGTGGTATCTGGTTCCATCGAGGAGAAAGCTGTTAGTGTTAGTCAAAGTTTTGCTTGTTTATTTCTTGTGAGTTTTACATCTTAGCAGCATCCAAGGTTATATCAGGACGGGTACCGACTTGTGACAGTGTGCACTCATGGCGACTTTATAGTGCTGCCCCACTGGGAGACCAGACCACCAGCACCAGCACCTGACATCCCACTCAGTCACATTATCCTGACACTGAGCTAATCAGTCCTTGCCATATCCTAATAATGCCGAGCGCCAGGCTAGGAAGCGAGAAGCATCAATTTAGTAAATCATTGATTTGACCCGACCGGGAATCGAACTCCCGACCTTCCACATGGGAAGCCTGTAAAATTCTACCGATTCGACCAACCGCTCCCGATATTATTAGTCGAAGAAGAAGCAGTGCAATCTCTCTTTCCTCATCTCCAAAACACCCACTGAGGACTACCTGGTAGCCTGCTGATCCCATAGCCAGACTTCTGGGAACGCTTGTCTATAAGGCACAGGCGACTTCCGGTGTGCACCAGCAGCACCAGCCGCACCGTCGCCATGGCTAGCAAAGCGCCTCCCACCAGAGGGCGTGGTTGCGGACGGAGGGTGCGCCAAGGTACTCAGGGTGGCAGCCAAAGTGGCGACGGTTGGGGCAATAGTGGTGGTCCACGTCGCAGGGGTGAACCCAGGCCAGTATGGGTCTGAAAGTAATTGGGTTCATTATTGCCACGCACTGCCTGCCCACAAGATGCTTCTGTGTTCTCAGTCGTACTATCGTCCTGGATGATCGGGCTGCGAAGAAGGCCCTGAACTGTGATCTTGAACCATGTCTGATCCCTCACTCTGATCTGAAACCACTAATAGCCACCCACATAAAATCCAAATGGCAACATGAGTGGGATGAAAACATCAATAAACTTAAAGAAATTGAACCATCTGTGGGAAAGCCACCACAGACTCATGCGGGAGGTCGGCGGGACCAAGTGGTCCTTAGTCGCTGCCGTGTTGGCCACTCGTGGCTTACACATGCTTTTCTGCTCAAGGGGGAACCTCCCCCTGAATGTATTGGGTGTCAGTCCCCACTGACACTCAAACACATTTTACTAAGTTGCGTTGATTTTTTGGCCCGGCGCCAACGGTTCTACACTGCAGGCAGTATGCATGACCTTTTTACTAAGGTAAAACAGGAAAACATTTTAGCCTTTTTGAGGGCAGCTGGACTGTTCCACCTTATATAGTTTACTAAATGGATTCTATTAATTATTAATGAAACTTTTCTTTTTCTATGGGAATTTGTTTCCCTTGACCACAGATATATGATTGTGAGCTTTCTAATTTAATTAGTGTCTATTGGCACATAATTGATTGTCTGCTTTTACATGTAAAAGCGATGGTTTGAACAAAAAACAAACATTTCTCGCCGTGAATATGGCCTATGCTGCCGACACGGCGTAAAGCAACCACCAATCAATCAATCAATCAATCGTCCTGGATGCCAGGTAACTCAGGGATCAAAGTGGTGTCCAGCAAAAATCGCGGAAATAAAGCCTTGGTTAGTATTACACTGACGGTGAATTTCCACGAAAATACAGATTTTCGCCCCATATGATTAGCACTGTTAGGGAATCACGGGGAAAATGGCAGAAGTCAGGTTTCAACTGTCCTTATTGTGACTGTATTATCGCCCCATACCAAACTCTTTCTTGTTTGGGTTTTATGTTTTAGAAACATCTAAGGTCATATAAGAACAGGATTCAAACTACCCAACTGTTGTCACATACATCCCATTTTTTCGAATTTTGTTCAACATTAATCGGTAAATATAACAAATCGCGGAAACCGCAGAGATCTTTCATCCCTGATTTCTTCGTCGGTCACCTTGTCTAGAATTGTTGTATAATCTCCAATAGGATCCTAATGCGAAATAAATATGCAAAGCGCCCAATCTTTTTTTTTTTTAAACCTATATTTAGAGAATACTAGTAAAACTGAGCAGGGGGATTATATCCATAATAAAAAGAAGAACAGAAAAGAGGACATGCAACAAAGAACAACATGCAGATAACCCGCATAACCTCTTCCTGCAAACCGCATTCCTACCATTCACACTGTGATCATCTGGCTATTTTAAATTCATTAATTTCACACCCAAAGACCAGAAACAGATTCAACAGACAGTCAGAGCCCACAACGCTCTGTGAACTCTGCCAATTCAGATTTAACCAGCCAACCAACCGAAAGGTCAAAGAACATGCACAATATACTGAAGAGACACAGAGATGGGGGAGGGGAGCAAAGATTACCCAGATGATCAAAAAAAGCATTTGGCAAATTTGCCATTGGAAAAGCAATAATCCATCTAGGGAACAAGATGCTTAAGCTAAGATTCCATATACGCGGTATGTGATTTCTTCCCTGCGTATGCACTCACACCGATCGGTCCATTGAGCGATCCACTTTGCTATCCACGCATTTGCAACTCGCATTCGCAACTCGCATTCGCAACCGGACATATGGAAGCACCACCGTGCGTTTACATGCTTTTCCATTTTTCTTCGCATTCACATTTAACGCATATAGAGTATATGGAATCTTTGCGCATGTCGCATACCGCACACCGCATATATTGAATCTTAGCTTTAGAACTTAATTTGCTATTTAACAGCTTGTCACTAAGATTGGTGGAGCAACTCTTCTCTCCTCGCCATCCCTACCCTGATTCTACTTCTGTCCATATCCAGGTCTCGGGGAATTCAGTTCTGACTGGCAGTGGCTTGGATTTCTCCAGGGTGTTCACCTCGTTAGCAAACTTTGCCTGACTTTCCATGCGAGGCAGAGGCATTCCCAAATCGAACTGTGCCGAGGAATCAACTGTGTCCACAGAGGTAGATTTTTGCATAATTTCGTATGCGGAATAGAACCCTGCAAGATTGCAAGCATTGCACAGTTAGGCAATAAGCTAATTTAACCTGTTAGTAAGGACCATGTTAGTTGTGTCACCACCAAACACTCCTAGCCTTAAAAAAAATACAAAAACAACTCCATTTCTTTCTGTTCCAAACCACTCGACAGTAAAAAGGCCAAAATTCACTTTCTTTCAGCTGATTCACATAGCCTAAGCCTGTCACTGCTGCAGTAGTCTCATGAAATATCTATTCGGACGAACACTATTTTGGATTTAAAAGCCACTACAGGCTTTTTATTTTTTGGGCATACATTAGTTACTTAAGCAGGGGAAATTTCAATCACGAACGATTGGTCTTCCTCATTCCACTGCTCCTTGCCCTATCCTAAAATGCCAGGCTCGGTAATAACAAGTATACATTTTTACGTCATTGGTTTGACTCGGCCAGAGTTCGAACCGGTCAGTTCGAATACCACGACATACCAAAATGGAAGGCGGACGCTCAACTCATTCGGCCATCCCGCTTTGCATTGGCATCTTCAATTATTTAAAAATCGTTAGATTGCCCACTAGATATTATGTAGAAAAAGCGCAACTAACAGTTTATAGCCGTAGAAACATACCACAATAGAAAAACCTTCGCGCATGCGATAAACAATGCAAGTTGAGCTTGGACTACTGTACAAATGTGAATGCAATAAACATGTTTTGTCATGTATGCGTAAGCTTAGTATGACTTGACACATTCCCCTGGCAATTGACCTCAACTGCATAAGAAAAGCTAAAGTAAGTGTCCTGACTAGAATTCACAGATCAATTTTTAAAATCATTTTCCCGAACGTTCATTACAAATGGACAGGTTGGTAGAGGATCCCTACATTGTAGCCTGCAATGGACAAACACAATATCAGAATATATTCTTGATACTAAAACCGTAAACATATCAACTAAAGGAGTGAGGTGACTGCATAATCCTACCCCAACTTTACATCAGCCCACATCAAAATCTTGCTGAAATCCCATCTGACTGGCATCGATTTTGGAGTGGTTACTTTCTTCACTGCTACCTGTTGTCCGTGACGTTTGTTACTTTATATGCACACCGTCCTGTATGTACAGTATGGTGTATGCACACCACCCTGTATGCATACCACCCTATATGTACAGTATTCTGTATGCACACCACCATGTATGCACACCACCTGTATGTACAATATACTGTATGCACACCGTCCTGTATGTACAGTATGGTGTATGCACACCACCCTGTATGCATACCACCCTATATGTACAGTATTCTGTATGCACACCACCATGTATGCACACCACCTGTATGTACAATATACTGTATGCACACCACCATGTATTAACACCACCATGTATGCACACCACCCTGTATTCATACCCATGTATGTACAGTATACTGCATGCACACCACCCTGTGTGCACACCATCCTGTATGCATACCACCCTGTATGGACAGTATTCTGTACACACACCACCCTGTATGCACACCACCCTGTATATACAGTATACTGTATGCACACCACCCTGTATGTACAGTATACTGCATGCACACCACCCTGTATGCACACCATCCTGTATGCATACCACCCTGTATGGACAGTATTCTGTATACACACCACCCTGTATGCACACCACCCTGTATGCACAGTATAATGTATGCACACCACCCTGTATGTACAGTATACTGCATGCACACCATCCTGTATGCATACCACCCTGTATGGACAGTATTCTGTATACACACCACCCTGTATGCACACCACCCTGTATATACAGTATACTGTATGCCATATACTTTATGCACACCACCCTGTATGCACACCGTACTGTATGCACACCAGCCTGTATGTACAGTATACTGCATGCACACCACCCTGTATGCACACCATGTATGTACAGTGTACTGTATGCACACCACCCTGTATCCACACCACCCTGTATGTACAATATACTGTATGCACACCACCCTGTATGCACACCACCATGTATGCACACCACCTTATATGCACACCACCATCTATGCATACTACCCCATATGCACACTACCATGTATGCACACTACCCTATATGCATACCACCATGCATGTACATGATTCTATATGCACACCACCCTGTATACATACCACAATATGTGCATAACACCATGCAATATTCTGTATATATATCACCTTTATCAAGTTTATGCATGCAACTCCTAATGCACACCACCCTCTATGCACACCACCTTGTATGCATACTACACTGATTGCATACCACCTTTCTGCATCACTCTGAATGCAGACTACTCTATGTAGACCACCAAGTATGCATACCATTGTGTATGCACACTACACTGTATACACTAACCAGTATACACACCACCTTGTATGCACTAACCAGTATACATACCACCTTATATGCCTACCATTGTGTATGCACACTACACTGTATGCACGAACCAGTAAACACACCACCCTGTATGCATACCATTGTGTATGCACACTGCACTGTATGCACTAATCAGTATACATACCACCCTGTATGCATACCATTGTGCATGCACTGTATGCACTAACCAGTATACACACTTCTCAGTATGCATACCATTGTGTATGCACACTACACTGTATACACTAACCAGTATACACACCACCCGGGATGCATACCATTATGTATGCACACTACACTGTATGCACACACTGCCCTGTGGGTACACTACCCTGTAGTTGTACACACCATTCTGTACACACACCACCATGGGTGCGCACTACTTGTAAGGACGCCGCCTTCCACGCACACCACCTTGTAAACATCACAGCAAACCCCCCTTATTCATCACACTGGCCACATAGTCAAGCATTCTAATTCAGAACTGCTAATTCGAACCCCAAACCTTCTGCTAAGGAGGCATCAGGAGACATCCCTGCCAAATCAGTTAATCCACTGATTGAACTGGTGGGTAAAGTAAAGTAAAGTAAACCTTGTTTTATTTAACGACGTCTCTAGAGTGCATTGATTTTCATATCATTCGCTATTGGATGCCAAACATATGGTCATTCCGAGATATTTCTTTGGAGGAAACCTGCTGCCGCCACATAGGCTACTCTTTCCGATAAGCAGCAAGGGGTCTTTTATATGCACTTTCCCACAGACAGGACAGTACATACTACAGCCTTTGATGAGCCAGTTGTGGACCACTGGTTGGAATGGAAAAAAACCCAAACTGCAAATGGGTCCACTGAGCAGGATCGATAGGATGACCGACACCTTCACAGGTGGATACGTTCCCACCTGAGCTATGTCCCGCTCCTGGTGGGTAGATATTACACCAATTGTCCAATGTCTCGTTGTGGCAAGCGGCCTCCATTAACAATGCGCATGTGCAAATGAAGCCATATAATCCAAACATCCAGCTAACAATACACAACTGGGAATACTACATAAAGGAAATGTGAACAACATAAATGATGGAACAAAATTAAAGGCTTCCGATCATTATTCAACTAGAGAACATCAATGTCTTAATGAATGTCAAATCTTAATGTCTACTTACGGAATTCTTCCTCCTTCTTGTGAATGTAGGCGTCTGTTAACACAATCAGACCTGCCCGCTGCCAACAGAAAAGGAAGTTGTCAGTAAAGGCAGCAGTGAAGACATTCGGGTCTTTAACCCTTTAAGGACGGGAGCACCCAAAAGCGCCCGCAAGTTACATGTGCTTACAGGCCGGGAGCACCTGAATGCGCCTGCAATATCTCCTATCATATCTCATACTATTTACCAAGGAGACTAAATTTGGTATCATTTGAAAGAGAACTCAATTTACTTTCATATAAAATCAGCTTGATTTTCAACGTTTTTTGAGATATATCAATTTAATTGTGATAATACCCCTGTCACACTACAACGTAATGAGCGAACGTGAGCCTAACGTGGTGATATTTCGTCATTACGTTGATGGACGTTGGATTATGTTATGATGACGTCATAATGACGTTAGAGTGACGTCGAGCTACGTCACATTACATCGTGTAACGTCGAGGTTTTGGACATGTTCAAAAGTTTCGACGTAGGACGAACGTAAGGGTTCACGTTCACCGTACGTTCTGTTCACGTTCAGCGAACGTCAATGACGTTAAACGGACGTTATTCCAACGCTCTTCACTACGTTCAACTACGTTCCACTACGTTGACCCCCATTAAACCGAGTGCCAATGCCCACGGGGCGTAATGGGAACGTCAGGAGAACGTCAGGAGAATGTGCATTCAACGTACGTTCAACGTCTCATGACATAGCTAACGTCACGTAACGTTCTTCTGGCGATGGATTAACGTTCATAACGTTCCGTGAGCGTCATTACGTTGAGCTCTCTCGTTGAATGACGGTATCACTACGCTTTACCGACGTTACGCTCTCGTCCACTACGCTGCATCCACGTTCAACTTCTGCCCAAATTTGCATACTACGCTGAGAAGTTCAACGTTCTTCATGTTCTCCCTACGTCGACGTCGTTACGTCGTAGCGTGACAGGGCCATAACATGACATATTCAGATTTTTTTTTAAACCATTTAGTCAGGACTCCAGGGACTTAAGTACTGAAATCTCATTAGGGCTGGAATTAAATTCATGCTTGAAATTTCGGAGTCAGAAGAAGGCTGGATCCGTAAATATGCGCAAAGAGTGGTGTATTATGTAGACTAATACATACATTATATTAAACTATACCAGGCCTTTTACACAGGCCATTTTCAGTCCTAAATCTTTACTGGTACAATATGAAAGATATCTTAATTATATCTTCTTTTCACATACACATGGCTTTTTGTCTTTTTCCTAGTAGTCAACTTTCAGAAAAAAAAAAAGAAAAAAAAATTCACAATGCATTTAAAACTGCATAATCTGATGAAATCCTCAATCTTAATAACAAACGAAAAAACTTCCGAGATTTGATTCTAGACATCCAACTTAAAAAATGGTGCACATAATTAAACATTTGTTGCTGCACACGAAAAATATACAAGTCAATTCAATAGAACCTGTTATTAATTAACCTTATGGTATCCAGTGGTTTGTCATCCACGCCACAATTTATTTGCCACATTTTCAATTCAAATAACCCCATTTCAAATAATAAATTACGTCAAAGTAGAATATAATGATCAACCTAATATATTTATCTTAAAATATATGGCAGAATTTCAAAAGCATCAGATTACGCAACTTTAATGGATTGTTTTAAAAATAAGAAATATTAATTTAAATTCAAGTGAAGATAATTAAAGTCAGACTTACATCGAGCACCTTGAATGTATCTGAGCCCCCGGTACTAATGGGCCAGAAACACATGTAGCAAAGGAAGCTTCGCTTCTTGCGCCTCTCAAACATGGGCCCTCCCCGCCACGCAAACACCGGCAGGAAATGGTTACTGGCATCGTACTTCTTCAGCTCAGCCAGTAACTGTGAACACACACACACGGGCAGTCTCACAAACAGGCAGCCATTATATTGCTGGGTTGGTTGTTGGAGTTTTACATCCTGGCAACATCTAAGGTCATATCAGGACGGGTACCGACTTGTGACAGCATGCACCCATGGTGACTTTATAGTGCTGCCGCACTGGGAGACCAGGCCACCAGTACCATGCCCTGATATCCGACTCAGTCACATTATCCTGACACTGAGCTAACCAGTCCATGCCCTATCCTAATAATGCCGAGCATTGGTTAGAAAGTGACAACGTATCAATTTCTAAGTCATTGGTTTGACTCAACTCACTCGGCCATCCTGCCTGGTTATATCCAAGGAGGGATGTGCCGTCTTTACATGGCGCATCTTCTTTAATGCCTATATGTGGTGAGCATTTAGCGCATGGGCAATAGCAGGGTGTCAAGTGAAGTAGAGGGTAAAAATGATTAGCAAAATAGGCTCCCATGTACATGGCATGCATCATATTTGCAGAAGTCGTTCTTTAATGCCTATATATGGTGAGCATTTAGCGTATCGGCAATAGGGGGTCAAGTGAAGTAGCGGGTAAAGAAAGATTAGTAAAATAGGCTCCCATGTACTGTCATAAATACACGTCGCGCATCATTTTTGCAGAACCTGTTCTTTAAGCTATCATAAGTGCAGAAGCTGTTCTTTAATGCCTATATATGGGTATGCAGGTATTGCAATACCTCAGGGAGTTTGACGCCCCTGCCCTGCAGAGTTGTAAACCACTGCATTGTTGTACAGGTTCTTGACAGAACCAAAGGCTAAGGGAGCAAACCCTGAACAGAAAACCATGTCACTGTGGCAGCATCAAGGGCGGTTGGTGTATGGAACTCCCAACATCTCCCGAACAGCCACTGCAGGGACAAATAGTTTTGCGCCTGTCTGGACATGTTCTTGCCGGTGTGAAACCCCTATTTGCTCCCCGAGAGACTGCCGCTGGTAACTTGCAAATGCCAGCAGCACCTCAACACTTTTGCAGGCAGCTTTCATGAAATGTATCAAGAGAAACCTGAAGCTGAGAGACATTAAGACCGACTCATGGACATCACTCTCACATGCAGAGAGCTAAATGGAGAGCGGCAGTCAAGTAATGAAAGCAGTCTTTGTTGCATCATGACCAACAGCATGATGATGATGATGTTTTGGACATTTAGCATATTGGCAATAAATAGTAACACATCAAGTGAAGTAGCGAGTAAAAAAAGATTAGCAAAATAGACTTCCATGTACTGTCTTAAATACATGGTGTGCGACATATTTGCTGAAGATGTTCTTTAATACCTATGTGTGGTGGGCATTTAGCGTATCGGCAATAGGGGGTCAAGTGAAGTAGCGGGTAAAAAAACATTAGCAAAATAGACTTCCATGTACTGTCTTAAATACATGGTGTGCATCATATTTGCTTAAGATGTTCTTTAATACCTATGTATGTGGTGCGCATTTAGCGTATACAGATATAGAACAAGCTTAAAAGGTGTGTTCCACACAGACTTTTGGTCTATATAACGAAGGGCTTAGAATATTAAAAAATATAATTTTTTAATGAGTAAACACTATATTAGATTAAACAATAAAAGCTATAAATATAATTATCACAATCAATTTGAGATCATTGTAAGGCAGCAGATTTCTTTTTGCGAAAACACACGGACACACGGACAAACAAACAAACACACACACACACTTATAGATTATTTTTAATCCCAGGTTTTTTTCTCGCCAATGAAAGTTAGGGAAATTTATTGCTGAAGCAGATGAGCAGTTGGTTGGTTGTTGGAGTTTTACATCCTGACAACATCTAAGGTCATATCAGGATGGGTACCAACTTGTGACCGTGCGCACTCATGGCGACTTAATAGTGCTGCCCCACTGGGAAAATCAAACCACCAGCACCATGACCCGATATCCCACTCAGTCACATTATCCTGACACTGAGCTAAACCAGTCCTTTCCCTATCCTATTAATGCCGGGCGCCAGGCTAGGAAGCGACAAGTATCAATTTTATACAAAAGGAAAGCTTGTTATATTTAACGACGCCTCTAGAGCAGATTGATTATCATCGGCTATTGGACGTCAAACATATAGTCATTCTGACATATTTCTTTGGAGGAAACCAGCTGAGTATCAATTTTATAAGTCATTGGTTTGACTCGACCGGGAGCCGAACTCCCAACCTTCCGCAAGCGAGGCCCATGCTCTACTCATTCGGCCACCGCTCCCGGTTTGTGAAGCATGTGAGCGAAGTGTTTTATAAGCTGCCTACCATTTCCTCGGTCAGACTGTTTTCTCTGCCTCCGGCAGCCAATGTGGTGCTGGTGTCGACCGCAGTGAGAAGCACCAGGGAGTTCGGGTCGGCAGTCACGTGGATGCCAACTTCCGAAGCAGGCTTCGTCTGCGTCCTGTTGAAGGCAGCGGACACCTACAGGAAAAAAACAATGTCAGAGGTCCAGTGTCAAGCAGGGTTAATACAGCTATTCAGAAACCAAATCTAAGGTCTTTTCAGGGCGTTTTCAGGTAATAAATTCATTTTTTAAGGCCGAAAAAATATGACATTATAATGATTATAATAATTTTTCCAAGTGGAAAACAAGTCATCGGCTGGTGAGCAATAGGCGAACCAACGCTGAACTAGGTCGGGCCAGGCACGGGTAACAACTTCACCCTGTACTCGCAGTAGTCTAAATACGGGCGAAAATAGCTTTAGTATGGAACAGGAAGTGGAATGCCTAGCTCCAATATCAAATGGCCGCTTACAGAGTTGGTGAAATGGGAGAGAATGC
Source organism: Branchipolynoe longqiensis (assembly GCA_030323885.1). Lineage (NCBI taxonomy): Eukaryota > Metazoa > Annelida > Polychaeta > Phyllodocida > Polynoidae > Branchipolynoe > Branchipolynoe longqiensis. The sequence continues at coordinate 23,570,802 of CM059194.1, forward strand.
AAAAAGACAAGATGGCGGTCATAGAACGCCATCGATTTCACCTTTAAATTCTATTAAACTATATGTTTTATTATATTTTTCAACTCAAAGGTAGCGGGAAATATTAAGATATATATAAAGAATAAATATTGCTTTTTAGATTGTGGATTTAGGCTCTCATTTCATTTCCCCGCTTTTTGACAGCTTTTATATAGGGTTGGTATTCACCCGTGTACTGCGAGTACAGGGTGAATCTTTTATCTAGGGTGGCGCAGACTAGCACATATACAATGAAACCTTCAGGCGAACCGAGAGTTTGTTCGCAGACATATGGCCAAATTCAATTAACCCGAGAGGGGAGCAGACCGCGGGCGCCTCCACTGGCATATACAAGTATCTACAGTCTATTCAGCAACCAAATTTAAGGTCTTTTCAGGGCCTTTTCAGGTAATAAACTCATTTTTTTAAGGCCGAAAATATATGACATTATAATGATTATAGTATTCTTGCAGGTTAACGCCCATGTGTGGGTTAACGCCCAACCCCCACTTGGCCAATATTTTGTAAACGGCCATCCCTTAAATGGCCATGTGTTGGTAAATATGCTCACCACCCACTTCAGTGATTTGCCAATTTAAACGCCCAGGGTGTTAACCCACTAGAATACGGTATATACATGTCCACTCTTTATGGTCTTACTTCACTAGGTTTCTGTATGCTATTTTTATCAAGCAAAAGAACTACCAATAGTAGCTACGACGATGTGAACCAGAATATATTATGCTAATGCCCTGAATTGACATATTGACATCATTGGTCGATGTTTCATTGATGCAGCTGGTAATAAAAACAAATGAAATCGCAGCTGCCCTCGAATCGGACTTAGATCAATGTAAAAATTCAAGGGCTTTTGGCACATTTGGTCAATTTTCAAGGTTTTCAATGTCATATCAGGACGGGTATCGATTTGTGACAGTGCGCACTCATAGCGACTTTATAGTGCTGCCCCACTGGGACACCAGTATCAATTTTATAAGTCATTGCTTTGACTCGGCTGGGATTCAAACTCCCGACCTTCTGCATGAGAAGCAAGCACTCTACCGATCTTGTTTGCGATGCCTCCTTTAACATTGACATCAATCAAAAAGCTCATCTTGTTGGCGATGCCTCCTTTAACATTGACATCAATCAAAAAGCTCACCTTGTTGGTGATGCCTCCTTTAACATTGACATCAATCAAAAAGCTCACCTTGTTGGCGATTCCTCCTTTAACATTGACGTCAATCGTGTCAACAAGCAAATTGTTCCCCTGTGTGACATAATAGACGACGATCCTGGCTGATGGTGAAGTCTGCTGTGCCAGGTCATGCGTGAAGTTCACATTGAACTGGTACTGGAACATGGTGCTTCCGCTCTCTTCAGGCATCAGACTCAAGGAGGTGGCAACGAAGCCACTGGTCACAATGGCACCCTTACTCAGGATCTACAGTGGGAGAAAGAGAGCCATGAATGAAGAAGTGAATGGTTGGACATGTGTGGGTGGGTGAGTGAGTGTGAGTGTATGTTGTGTAGGCGACAAAGGTTGAGTTTGTTTGTTATTGTTTTACCTCCTAGCAACATCTAAGGTCATATCAGGATGGGTACCGACTTGTGACAGTCCACACTCATGGTGAGTTTATAGTGCTGCCCCACTGGGAGACCAGGCTGCCAGCACTATGACCTGAAATCCCACTCAGTCACATTATCCTGACACTGAGCCAACCAGTCCTTGCCCTATCCTAATAATGCCAAGCGCCTCTCTAGGAAGCAACAAGTATACATTTTTAAGTCATTGGTCTGACTCGACCAGGGTTCGAACCCACTGTAAAAATATACGGTTCGGATTTATATATTGGCAAAGAACATTATTATTCTCGGGCGATGGAGTGGGGACCATGATTATGTCACAGAGAAGCAATGGATGCCCACTCGCTTTGTGACATAAGTGCCTATGTGGAAATGGGATAACACATAGCGACCGAGATTGTGATATGATGTTCATACTTAACAGACCGTTAATAATTTTTGAAATGATTGATTGATTGGTGGTTGCTTTACGCCGTGTTGGCAGCGTAGGCCATATTCATGGCGAGAAATTTAGTTTTTTGTTCAAACCATCGCTTTGTCATGTAAAAGCAGACAATCAATTATGTGCCAATAGACACTCATTAAATTAAAAAGCTCACAATCATATATTTGTGGCCAAGGGAAACAAATCAACATAGAAAAAGAAAAGTTTTATTAATAATTGATAGGATTTATTTAGTAAACTATATGAGGTGGTACAGTCCAGCTGCCCTCAAAAAGGCTAAAATATTTTCTTGTTTTACTTTAGTAAAAAGGTCATGCAAATTGTCTGCAGTGTAAAATTGTTGGCGCAGGGCCAAAAAATCAACACAACTTAGTAAAAATGTGTTTGAGTGTCAGCGGAGACGGACACCCAAAACATTCAGGGGGAGGCTCCCCCTTGAGCAGAAAAGCATGTGTAAGCCACGAGTGGCCAAGAACCCCGATGGAGTGGGGACCATGATTATGTCACAGAGAAGCAATAGATGCCCCACTCGCTTTGTGACATAAGCGCTTATGTGGAAATGTGATAACACATAGCGACCGAGATTGTGATTTTATGTTCATACTTAAGAGACAGTTAATAATTATTTAAATGTTCCCTTCATGCACCAGAAGGAATGCCATTGAAGGAGAGGAGCATTGATATATGCTTGTTGTAACTACCTATTACCACTGGACCAAAGGTTGAGTGAGTGAGTGAGTGAGTGAGTGAGTGTGTGAGCGAGTGAGTGAGTAGGTGAGGAGTAGAGGAAGTTGGACATGTTATGGTGAGTGAGGATGTGAGTGTATGCTGCGTTGGCAACAGAGGTTGAGTGAGTAGAGTAAGTAAGTAGAGTGAACGAGTAGTGAGGAGAATGAGTAGAGTAGAGTAGAGTCTGAGTAGAGTCAAATAGAGAGTAGAGTCAGTTGATTAGTCAATATTCACCCATTATTTGTAAACAGTAAAATAAAAGTTCACATTTAATTTATTAAATGTTGAAAATTCTGAATATTTGCATTCAAAAATCCACAGCATGATAATATTTAAAAACTACAAAATTTGCTACGGACCAGTTCGTCTTGCTTAAAGGATGCTATATTGGGTGATGTGGGGCTACTCCCCTAGAAAATGTTTGACAAATAATCCGTAAGATTGATATAATATCACTATATTAATGGTATTGCAGGGTTGCCAACATTGGAAAATGAAAAACCGGAAGATCGGATGGTGGGACATAAAATATTGTACACCTTGCGTCGAAACCATAAGGGTTGGCAACCCTGGTACAAGGTCGTGAAATCAACACAATTTGGTCAAATGTGTTTGAGAGAGAAACAGAGAGAGAGAGAGGACTCAATAACAACTTAAGCAGAGATCGCTCCATAGAAATATAGAAGAGGAAAACAGATACAGAAAAGGAGAAAACTTATGTATACTCACAACATAGTGGAAGGCCATGGGGATTTCCGCTGTAGACTTCACCACGAATGTTTCCATATTTCCAGACTGAAGATCAATCAAAAAGAATTACAGGTTTAAATTATATCAGTTATGTAAAGGCTAGGAATATTTAAAGCTGCATTGTCCGATGAAAGCATCAAATTATCTAAACCAAAGCACTTAAACCCCAGTCACACATAGCCGGACGAGCCCCGGATTTTGAGCCGGACCACCCACGGACCAACGCCTGGACGGTCCCGGACTGCCACGGATAAAATCACTGTTTTCGTTGATTTTTGCCTCGCAGTCACACTTTCCCGGACGAGCCCTGGACCGCCCCGTACCACCTCTGGACTGGGCCGGACCGGCCCCGGATGAGGCCGGACCACCCCCCGGACTGCCCCTGACCACCCCCGGACTATCCCGGATCACCCCCGGACTATCCCGGATCACCCCCGGTCTTACGGGGGCAGTGGTCCGTGGCTAGGCCGGAGTTGGTCCTGGATAGGCCGGGGATGGTCCGGGTCAAACCGTGGCTCAAAATGACCCCGGACCACCCCTGGACAGGCCCGGTCCACCCCGGACCACCCCCGAAATACCTGGACCACCCCCGGATCATGCCGGATTGAGCCCGGATCGCAAAATCCCCCAGACCGCCCCGGATGTTTTAAACATTTTAAAACATCCGGGGCTGAGCCCGGACGGCGCCGGATGAGCCACGGATCAGGCTGGATCAGGGGGTGTCCGCACGGACGAGCCATGGATCACCCCGGATGGCAGTCCGGGGCTCGTCCGACCCCTGATCCGGGTATGTGTGACTGGGGCTTTACCTAAATTTGCTCCTACTTATCCAACTCAGATACTGGTGCACTTATTAAACATTTATTTGACACACAGAAGGACCACTAAGTCAATTTAATAGTAGCCAGATAACACACCACACAGCTACGTACAAGCCTATGATATGTAAATAGGTTTGTTTGTTTGTTGTTGATTTACATCCTAGCAACATCTAAGGTCATATCAGGACGGGCACCGACTTGTGACAGTACGCACTCATGGCGATTTTATAGCGCTGCCCCACTGGGAAATCAGGCCACCGGCACCATGACCCGATATCCCACTCAGTCACATTATCCTGACACCGAGCTAACCAGCCCTTGCCCTATCCTAATAATGCCGAGCACCAGGCTAGGAAGCGACAAGTATCAATTTTTAAGTCATTGGTTTGACTCGACCGGGAACCGACCTCGCAAACTCCCGATCTTCCGCACGCGAGGAGGCCTGTGCTCTACCGATTCGGCCAGTGTGCCCGGTATGTAAATAGAGGTAGGCTAGTCTAGTCTAGTAATAAGAGTAGAACAAAATAAAATATATATATGCCAAGAAAATATAAAGAAACTAACATAGGCTACTAACCATACAAACCAATTATCTATCTGCTACTGAAATGCCGGCAATCAAATAAGATATCGGGCAGCTATTGTGTGGTAAGATAACACCAACACTACAACTGGCCAGCATTGAAAACAAGCCTGGGTACCTGGGCTTATATGCTATGGACAGTATAAATACAGCCTCAATAAAAAAATAAAATAAAATAATTAAAGAATAGGTGTTACTGCTGAAGCCTATGGTTCCAAGCATTTCGGTGCGCATATCAACATTTATTAGGGATGCTTTCACCTTAAATATCTTCAAAGTTAACCATTCAAAAGAAAAGTTACTTCAACATAAAATAAGATAGATTATAGTTATCAACCTATTATACTTATCTCAAGAAATATGACAAAACCTCAAAACCACCAGACTATGCAACTGATCCCTGTACCAGTGTTGTCTCGCTGGATTTTATTCTGACGAGCACTACTTGGATTAAAATTTCACTGCTGGTATCATTGGCTTTTTTTATTTACTTGAAATCGTCAGATTGCCCCACCAACAGGGATGAAAGTGATCTCCTGCAAAAAAAACCCGGAAATGTATGATGTTATTTGTAAATAATGTTGCGTCAATAATGCTATCATTTATATTCGTTGTTGGTTAGTTGGTTGGTTGTTGGGAGTTTTACGTCCTGGCAACATCTAAGGTCATATCAGGATGGGTACCGACTTGTGACAGTGCACACTCATGGTGACTTTATAGTGCTGCCCCACTGGGAGACCAAGCCACCAGCACCATGGCCTGATATCCCACTCAGTCACATTATCCCGACACTGAGCCAATCAGCATGATGTCGATATGCAAATTTTCATATTTCCACTTTGGTACAACACCATATAAGCATATTTTGGATACATTTTGTGGGCTATATTAAAGTTGCATGGTCCGATGGCATTTGAATTTTTGTCTTATTTTTTAGATAAATATATCAAATTGATCGTTACAAGCTACTAATCACTAGTCCAGAGTGATTTTGATTACAGATGATTAGTTTTGAAGTAATATGAGCTGAAAGAACCAAAAATAATTTCGACAAGATTGCCAAAAGTCCTGTGGCTATGACCCAGATGGTCATCTCGCGGTGACCACGTGATGTGAGATGACCTGGAACCTTACAGGACTGTAGGTAGGCATTCCTGGTTGGATGGGAACATTCTGGGAATGGATTAGTGCCATAGGCCCATGGCACTAGGGTTTTTAACTAAATATAATGTGTGTGTGTTGTCTGCTTGTGTCTGTCTCTGTATGTCTGTATGTATCTGTGTGTGTGTCTGTCTGTGTGTATGTGTGTGTGTGTCTATCTGTGTGTTTCTCTGTATGTGTGGGTATGTATGTGTGTATGTGTGTATGTATGTATGTGGGTGTATGTATGTGGGTATGTGTGTATGTATGTGTGTTAGTATGTGTGTGTATGTATGTGTGTGTGTCTGCCTCTATCTGAGTGTGTCTGTCTATGTGTCTCTGTCTGTGTGTGTCTCTCTCTGCAAAGTCAGGTCGGGTGTATGTGTGTCTGTGTATGTCGGGTGTGTGCATGTCTGTGTGTTTCTGTGTCTGTGTGTGCTGTCTATGCATGTCTGTCTGTGTGTGTCTATCTATGTGTGTGTCTGTGTGTATATGTATGTGTGGTAATGTCTGTGTGTGTATGTGTCTGTGTGTATATCTGTGTGTATGTATGTGTGTAGCTGCCTCTGTCTGTGTGTATGTGTTTGTCTCTCTCTGCAAAGTCAGGTCAGGTGTGTGTATGTCTGTGTGTGTATCTGTGTGTCTGTCTGTGTATGTCTGTATGTGTGTGTCTGTGTGTATGTATGTCTGTGCAGTATGTGTGTGTCTGCCTCTGTCTGTGTGCGGCTGTCTATGTGTCTCTCTGTATGTGTGTGTCTCTCTCTCTGCAAAGTCAGGTCGGGTGTATGTGTGTCTGTGTATGTCGGGTGTGTGCATGTCTGTGTGTTTGTGTGTCTGTATATGTATGTGTGGTAATGTCTGTGTGTGTACATATGTGTGTGTATGTATGTGTGTATGTATGTGTGTGTCTGTGTGTATATATGTCTGGGGGTGTCTGTGTGTGTGTGTGGCTCTCTCTCTGCAAAGTCAGGTTGGGTGTATGTGTCTCTGTGTATGTCGGGTGTGTGCATGTCTGTGTGTTTCTGTGTATGTGTGTGCTGTCTGTGCATGTCTGTCTGTCTGTGCCTATCTATGGGTGTCTGTCTGTGTGTGTATGTTTGTGTATGTATGTCTGTGTGTGTATGTCTGTGTGTGTGTCTGTCTGTGTGTGTATGTCTGTGTCTCTGTAAAGTCAGGTCAGGAAACAAACAGACACATACACACACATCCACCTCATATCCCCTTCCCCTCTATGGCCCTGCATAGTAGGCCTACTTGGTTGCGGGGAGGCTAATGAGGTCACGAGATTGGCCTAATTGATTAATGGCCTTCCTGCATAATGGGTGTTTCAAACTGAGTGTTCAAAGGGGTGAGGTTATAAACTCACTGGTTATTCTGTATATACTGTCCCAAATCATTAGCTAATACACCAATATCTAAATTGGATATATAGCATCAAATGTAAGTAGTTGTTTTAATTTTGACAAAATTATATTTCATCGCACTATGCAACTTTAAGTACATGTAGTATTGCTAACAGACTCAACTATAACTATTTGATTTACTACCCCCCCCCCCCTTCGACCACCAAAAAAGATAAAATCATTAACAATGTAACTTGGAAACCAAATATGTGGTACAGTTTCTTAAAATGACCCATACAGATATGATCATCGCGTTATCCAACTTTTAACGTCTGCATTTTTAAAATGGAGGGAAACAAAATTGAGAGTCGGGGTGGGAGAGATACAAAAAAGAGCAAAATACAGTGGCCGGTACCTTGACGGAACCCTTTCCATTGTTCAAGAGCAGCTGAATAGTGGCGTTTGATCCAGACTCAAACTTGCCGACGTTGTACTTTTGCACAACAACGAACCTCTTCTTTTGGCTCAGTGTTTTCGGGTCTGTCACGTTGCCCTGCAAAGAAATAATATCTCTGTATCCTTGCTTTGTTTGACTAAAAACACACCTTGACTTGAGGAGGAGGAGGAGGAGGAGGAGGAGGAGGAGGATGATGATGAGGGGGAGGAGGAGGAGAAGGAGGAGAAGGAGGAGGAGGAGGGGGAGGAGGAGGGGGAGGAGGGAGGAGGGAGGAGGGAGCAGGAGGGGGAGGACGGGGTGGAGGAGGAGGGGGAGGAGGGGGAGGACGGGGGGGGGGAGGAGGGGGAGGACGGGGTGGAGGAGGAGGGGGAGGAGGGGGGGAGCAGGAGGGGGGGTGTGGGTGAGGAGGGGAGAAGGAGGAGGAGGGGGAGTAGGAGGAGGAGGAGGGGGAGGAGGAGGAGGGGGAGGAGGAGGAGGGGGAGGAGGAGGGGGGAGGAGGGGGAAGAGGGAGGACGGGGGGGGAGGGGGAGGAGCAGGAGGGGGAGAGCAGGAGGGGGGGTGTGGGGGAGAAGGAGGAGGAGGGGGAGTAGGAGGAGGAGGAGGAGGGGGGGGGGGGGAGGAGGAGGGGGAGGAGGGAGTAAAGGGGAGGAGGGGTGAGGAGGAGGACGAGCGGATTAGAATTATAATCATTCCTGACCATGCGGCTTTATATAACTTGACAAAAAGGTACAAGGGGGTAACCTGTCTTCAACAACCAGAAAAGCCCAGCTGCTGCCTGGCTGGTGATGTGCTTACCAGCTGCTGCCTGGCTGGTACTGTGCTTACCAGCTGCTACCCGGCTGGTGATGTGCTTACCAGCTGCTAGCTGGCTGGTGCTGTACTTACCAGCTGCTACCTGGATGGTACTGTGCTTACCAGCTGCTACCCAGCTGGTGATGTGCTTACCAGCTGCTAGCTGGCTGGTACTGTGCTTACCAGCTGCTGCCTGGCTGGTACTGTGCTTACCAGCTGCTACCCGGCTGGTGCTGTACGTACCAGCTGCTACCTGGCTGGTACTGTGCTTACCAGCTGCTACCTGACTGGTGATGTGCTTACCAGCTGCTAGCTGGCTGGTACTGTGCTTACCAGCTGCTGCCTGGCACTGTGCTCACCAGCTGCTGCCTGGCTGGTACTGTGCTTACCAGCTGCTACCCGGCTGGTGATGTGCTTACCAGCTGCTAGCTGGCTGGTGCTGTACTTACCAGCTGCTACCTGGCTGGTACTGTGCTTACCAGCTGCTACCTGGCTGGTGATGTGGATACCAGCTGCTACCTGGCTGGTGCGGTACTTACCAGCTGCTACCTGGTTGGTGTTGTGCTTACCAGCTGCTAGCTGGCTGGTACTGTGCTTACCAGCTGCTATCTGGCTGGTGCTGTACTTACCAGCTGTTACCTGACTGGTGCCATGCTTACCAGCTCCTACCTGGCTGGTACTGTGCTTAATTACTGTAAATATCTAACTAGCTCGGATGACCAATTTATTGAATGTTTTAAGGCATTATCAACAAGAACAAGAACAATAACAACACTAGCTTGATACTTGTTAACAATAACACTAGCCTGATGTTTGTTAACAATGCCTCTAGCTCTATGTTTGCTAATAACACAAGCTGATACTTGCAAACACTAGCCTGTAACACTAGCCTGAACCATATTTGCTAACACTACCACTAGCCTAATATTTGCTAACACCACCACTAGCCTGATGTTGGCTAACAACCCCACTAGCCTAATGTTTGTTTACTAACAACACCAATAGCCTGATATTTTCCAGCAACACCACTAGCCTAATGTTGCTAACAACACCACTAGCCTAATGTTGATAACACCACTAGCTCGATGTTGCTAACAACACCACTAGCCTGATGTTTGCTAACAACACCACTAGCCTGATGTTTGATTACTAACAATACCACTAGCCCAATATTTGCTAACAATACCACTAGCCCGATGTTTGCTAACAACACCACTAACCCGATGTTTGCCGACAACACTACTAGCCTGATATCTGCTATCAACACCACTATTCCAATGTTTACTAACAACACCACTAGCCTAATGTTTGCTAACAATACCACTAGCCTGATGTTTGCTAACAACACCACTAACCTGACATTTGCTAACAACACACTTAGCCTAATGTTTGTTTATTAATAACATCACTAACCCGACATTTGCTAACAAGACCACTAGCCCGATGTTCGCTAACAAGACCACTAACCCAATATTTGTTACTAACACCAATACCCCAAATGCCTGCTATCAACAACAATAACACTAGCCTCATGTTTGTATGGGAAATATCCTTGGGCTACTTACCATAATGGTGAAGCTCTTTGTCTTGGCGGGCACATCGAAGCGGATCATGACAATACCGCTTTCATCAACAGTCACTTCCTCGATGACTTGCCGGACGACCTCCCCTCTCTCGTACCTATTAATCCTGCCATATTTGTCTGGGGTCGGCTCATAAGTCACCTTAGCCGACGCAGTCATCTTCATTGGCATGAACGTCGAGTCCAGAGGCGCATCGTCCACTTGCTTCACTTGGAACTGTGGGCGGCAATGTGTGAGTGATTAGTGTTTAACGTCCTAGCAACAACTAAATTAATATATTAATCTCAGAAAAAATAACAAAAACTCAAAACCATCAAACTATGCAACTTTAAGCCAATTTAATAGAACCTATTAGTGCTGAAGCATGTAGTGTCAGAATTTATACGCACTTGCCAAAATTAACTTTGCATGTCTTCACTTGAAATATCTCCAAATTTATACATCTAAAATCAAAATTACTTCAAAGTAGATTATAATGATCAACCTAATATATTTATCTCAGAAAATGACAGAAACGCAAAACCATACGACTATGTAACTTTAAGTGACACTTATTATTATTATTATTATTATTATTATTATTAAAGGAATTTGACTTGTCCAAACAAAAGGCTTGAATGTTGTCTAATCACACACCACAGAGAGACCTTACCATTGCCAGGTACGTCTGGCCAGTCTTGAAGTGTGACGAGGTAATGGGGAGTATGGTGATTTTGATGCTGTTCTTTTCAATATTAATGATACCTGACCCGTTGAGGGTCTTATTAGTCAGCGTCTCCGTCACATTTGCTGACACTAGAATCTTGGTTGTCGGCATGTAGGCTCCATCCCCACGGAACGCATCTACAACATAACAACCACGGCAATATGTTGGAGGTTTAAGTCCTGGCAACATATAAGGTAAGGTCATATCAGGACGGGTACCGACTTGTAACAGTGTGCACTCATGGTGACTTTAAAAGTACAATGCTGCCCCACTGGGAGAGCAGGCCGCCAGTATCACAACCTTATGATATCCCACTCAGTCACATTATCCTGACACTGAGCCAACCAGTCCCTGCCATTGATTGGTGTGCAGGCCATGTTCGATCTCTGTCTCTCTCTGTCATTCTCTCTCTCTGTCTCTCTATGTGTCTCTGTCTCTCTCCCTGTCTCTCTCTGTCTGTCTGTCTCTCTGTCTCTCTCTGTCTGTCTCTCTCTGTCTGTCTCTCTCTGTCTCTGTCTGTCTCTCTCTGCTAGTGCTGCAGCGCTGCACCACATATTACTATATGCTGATGGGGCTGCGACGTGAAACAAAGTATTGGTTGGTTGTTGGAGTTTTACATCCTGGCAACATCTAAGGTCGTATCAGGACGGGGGCATGGTATTAGTATACATTTATAGCTACAGGAAAAATACCAGAAATCCGCGCAATTGCGGAGAACTTTCATCCTTGATAACTGTTTTTAACACTGTCATAGGTCCTCTTTTTTTTCTTCAGACTATTTGATCTGTATATAGTTTTGGAGCACATATGACTATGCCTGTGGTATGATCAGGATCTGTTATTTTTAAATCACAACACTATTTCCAGTGCCATAGGCATAGGCATAGTTTAATATGGTATTTTTCTTTTACATTTACAGTTTAAATATAACATTTAAAAGGCAACAATTTTGGTTCAGTAAATAAACATGCTGGTCAATTCCAAATATATTTCTCTATCAGCTTTTACTTCTGTCATATTCTGACACCGATCAAAGCGGTTGTTTTCCCAGCATTGCCACCAGTGAGTGAAGTGCCTTGTTCAACGACCGTCGCTTGATGCGTGACAGTCGCAAGTGTTACACAGTCCGGGATATATGAGTTGCACTTCTCTATGTACACATTCTCGGATGCAAGCAGAAAGTTACAGAAAGAAACGCACCAATGTGACACTGCATCGTTTCTGACCGGGTCCTAAGCGAGTAGCAGCTATTGGGTTCGAATTTAATGCTCAGCACCTCTTGGTCAGTCAAGTGCACCTCGCCACGACCCTCCTTCAGCTGAAACGACAACCATTAACACTGCAGTCAGCCCAAACAAATGCGCAACAATAATTTTAAGTTGCTGAGAGTTTTACGTTCAGGCAACATCTAAGGTCATATCAGGACGGGTACCGACTTGTGGCAGCCTTGTAGTATCTATTTGTAAATAATATTTTCTTACATACCCAGGAACTGGGATAGGCACTCTTTTCTCATTTGCGTCATCCCTCTTCCGCCAACCCATAGATTGGTTGGTTGTTGGAGTATTATGTCCTGGCAACATCTAAGGTCATATCTCAAGATGGGTATCGACTTGTGACAGTCCACACTCATAGTGACTTTATAGTGCTGCCCCATTGGGAGACCTGGCCACCAGTACCATGACCTGATATCCCACTCAGTCACATTATCCTGACACTGAGCCAACCAGTCCTTGCCATACCCTAATAATGCCGAGCGCCTGGCTAGAAAGCAACAGGTATCAATTCTTAAGTCATTGGTTTAACTGAATCAGGGTAGGAACCGATGGGTTCGAATCCCACGATCTACCAAAACGGGAGACGGACGCTCAACTCATTGAGTCTGATTAATTAAAATTTGAAATTCGACCCGTTGTCCCACCGGAAATGGCCGCTGGTGGCGCCCAGATCGCGACCAATACGGAATAAATGGACGCGGGGCAGCGGTTCGAGCATAATAATACACAAATATATTTTGCAATATTTATTTAAATAATTTCTTCAATTTCCTTCCGCCGATTTATATATATGGGTAATGTATTATACGTTCTATATTTATCTATCAAGAAATATGGCGGAAACTCAAAGGCATCGGATTACGCAACTTTAAAGTTTAAAGGGCGAAAATGAGAAGATTCACAGAAAGCTTAAATTAACTAAATTGATTTGAAGTCGAAAACATCTTAGCCAGATACTTACCTGGAGTTTCTTCACCAGCTTTCCCTTCTTGACACCATAGTAACGGTTGCTATAGTAGTCCAAGTCAATAATGACGGTAGCATTTCCCTTTACCGGCTGGCCATACGTGTATCTAGGAAGACAACAACAACAATTAAAATGCATCCACAAATATAATTTAGGGAATGAAACTAGAATAACCTTTATATATATATAATATATATATATCGCCTCCGAAAAATTATGGATGTTGCGCTAGTCTGAACGGCATTATAGCTGTCAGTTGCCTCGAAAATGGCGGCCTCCATAGGGGGTGGAAATTTGCAATTGAAAGAACAGCTCCGATTGGCTGAAATCACCATTTTGGAGGCACTTTTTGCCTCCTACCTGAAAAGCGCGAGCACAAATTGGGCAAAAAGATGTCACGGAGCAGTCTCAGAGGCGCCTCCAGGTGTACCCTTAACGCAGCCCAGGCAGCAGCACCAGGCGAGGCAGAAGGCCTGAGCTGTCGTTTGAGTAGCTGAGTGTCATTAGTTGTTTAGTGTCATTTGGTGTCAACTAAGGACACAGTTCATGGGTAAACAGTTTACGGATAATTATACTCATATAATTTGTTTGTTGTTTTACATCCTAGCAACACCTAAGGTCATATCAGGATGGGTACCGACTTGTGACAGTCCGCACTCATGGTGACTTTATAGTGCTGCCCCACTGGGAAACCAGACCACCAGGACCATGACCTGACATCCCACTCACATTATCCTAATACTGAGCCAACCAGTCCTTGCCCTATCCTAATAACGCCAAGCTAGGAAGCGACAAGTATCAATTTTTAAGTTATTGGTTTGACTCGACCAGGATTCGTACCCACAAACTCATGGGTTTGGATCTCCCGATCTCCCAAAACAGGAGACGGATGCTCTAGTCATTCGGCCACCCTGTCTGGTACTCGTACAATTGATTATACAGCACATAAATATTAAAGCCCATTTGCTTAGACGTGAGTTATTTTCATTCAGACAAAGTAACAGAATCAAACATTCTCCCCCTCCACTTACTTTGCAACTACAGCAAACGTGAGTCCTTGATTATCGAATATTTTGTAGCTCGGCGCATCAATGCTGACTTCAAACTTGGGCAAGACTAGAAATGAAGAAGCAAGAACATGTGCCCTAGGATTATTTTATTATTCAAAATAATTTGCATTTTGAAATGAAAATGAAATATAGCTAATGCTCCTCCTATCTCATATAAATTCTCATGCAAACATTCCATTATGAATTGAAAACGAAATATAGCTTATGCTCCTATCTCATATAAATTCTCATACAAACATTCCATTATGAAATGAAAATGAAATATAGCTTATGCACCTATCTCATATAAATTCTCATACAAATATTAAACAACGGTCATAATGAAATGGTTAGTCAAACAATTCCATACTGTTATTCATTAATTACTAGTGTGATATATATACCCGGTATATAGAGTATATGCTGGTGTAGGCAGACGCGCTTGGGTTCTATTCCCCCGTGGGTTAATTCGCTATCGAGATCGCCCTTCACTTCCATTAAACTGTCACCACCGGGTTCCGCCAGTCGGCGCCTGCGTCGCCGCCCCGGCTACTGTACCATTGTGGTTCGTCTTGATTCCGCTAGTCGGCTCCACCGTCGGCATCTATAAGGCCTGCGCGGCCCCGTAATGGAGCAGTCACACTACGACGTGTTGGCCCGGCGTTGGACAACGCGTGCCAACGTGTTGTGTTTTTGGTCGAAACGTCGGAACCCGTCGGAACGCGCCGGCAACGCGTTGCCGGCAACGCGTTGCCGGCGCGTCGGTACACGTCGGTACACTATGATTGACAGGTCGCTTTGATACAACGCGTCGGCGCTCGTCGCCCAGCGCCGAAGGTTTTGTGCTTGCACAAAACTTTCGGGCGCTGGCCGACGTGTTGCGTTACGCGTTGCAGGCGCGTTAGCAGACCGTCGAAACGCGTTACCAGCGCATTGGCGGCCCGCTCGTAGCACGTTGAAAAAAGTCCTGGAAATTTCCCACAAATGCCACCGGTGCGTCAATGCGTCGGTAACGTGTTGCTGGCGCGTGTCGACGTGTTGCTGGCGCGTCAGCGGCGGTGCGCCGGCATTCTGTGAACGTGTCGTCAGCGTGCTGGGGTTGAGTATATAATGATATACATTTACTTCTATGGCCTTATGTGTCTCTGTATGTGTCTCTGTCTGTGTCTGTGTCTGTGTCTCTGTCTGTGTCTCTGTCTGTGTCTCTGTCTGTGTCTCTGTCTGTGTCTATGTATGTGTCACTGTCTGTGTCTCTGTCTGTGTCTCTGTCTGTGTCTCTGTCTGTGTCTATGTATGTGTCTCTGTCTGTGTCTCTGTCTGTGTCTCTGTATGTGTCTATGTATGTGTCACTGTCTGTGTCTCTGTCTCTGTCTGTGTATATGTATGTGTCTCTGTCTGTGTCTCTGTCTGTGTCTCTGTCTGTGTCTCTGTCTGGGTCTCTGTATGTGTATATGTATGTGTCTCTGTCTGTGTCTTTGTCTGTGTCTCTGTATGTGTCTGTGTCTCTGTCTGTGTCTCCGTCTGTGTCTCTGTCTGTGTCTCTGTATGTGTCTATGTATGTGTCTCTGTCTGTGTCTCTGTCTTTGAATGTGTCTCTGTATGTGTCTCTGTCTGTGTCTATGTATGTGTCTCTGTCTGTGTCTCTGTATGTGTCTCTGTGTGTATGTCTCTGTGTATCTGTGTCTGTGTGTGTGTCACTGTGTGTCTGTGGGTGTGTGTGTGTCTGTGTGTGTGTCTCTGTCTTTGTCTCTGTCTGTGTCTCTGTATGTGTCTCTGTATATGTCTCTGTCTGTGTCTCTGTCTGTGTCTATGTATGTGTCTCTGTCTGTGTCTATGTCTGTATCTGTGTCTATGTATGTGTCTCTGTGTGTCTGTGTGTGTGTGTGTCTCTGTGACTCTGTGTCTGTGTGTGTGTCTCTGTGTCTATGTCTCTGTGTCTCAGAGAGAGAGAGACACAGACACAGACAGAGACAGAGACACATACAGAGACACAGATAGAGACACAAACAGAGACATATACAGAGACACATACACACAGACAGAGACACAGAGAGAGACACATACAGAGACACAGACACAGACAGCGACACAGACAGACATATACATACGCACAGACAGAGACACAGACAGAGACACAGAGAGACATATACATATGCACAGACAGAGACACATACAGAGACATATACATACGCACAGACAGAGACAGAGACAGAGACACAGACAGAGACATATACATACGCACAGACAGAGACACAGAGAGACATATACATATGCACAGACAGAGACATATACATACGCACAGACAGAGACACAGACAGAGACACAGAGAGACATATACATATGCACAGACAGAGACACAGACAGAGACACAGACACAGAGAGAATGCGCCGATACCACAACGTGGGAACCCGGCGAAATTGGGTCAAGCTGCATTGTTTTTCCACCGGCGGAACACGTTGGCGCTGCGCCAATAACGCGCCAGCAACACGCTCCCAACACGTCGAGTTTACTCAAAACACGCCGAAAAGTTTGACGTTTCTCGACGCGTTGAATATATTTAAGCGCGTTGGTGGCACGCTGGAATACACGTCGTAGTGTGACTGCTCCATAAGCTTCCATCTGCTCCTGAGCCCTAACACCTCCCTCCCTCCCTCAGTCATCGACTGGAGGAGCCTATCTATTCAGCTACACTTCCACCCTACTCATACTCAGATCTTACATTTGGATGTAATGCACGGCATAAAACCAACCCAATTGTCAATCAAATAGTGCTGGAATATTGAGGAAGTTTACCTTAAGTCGAATAAGGACAACTTAGTTAGACTTACCATATTCAGCGATTTCAAACTGAACTTCCTCCTTTTCTTTCTGAAATTAAATATGTGTTATGTCAATTACTTTTTTGTTTGTTGTACATTAGTTGATTAAGGATGGGAAATTTCAATCGTAGACAGTTGGTCTTCCTCATTCCATTGCTCCTTGCGCTCTCCGGGAAATCCCAAGCATCAGACTAGGTAGCGACAAGTATTGTGAGGACCTGTTCGTATATATGTATGTATAGTATAGTTATACAAATCTTACCTGGGTACAGATGATTGATTGATTGGTGGTTTCTTTACACCATGTCGGCAGCATAGGCCATATTCACGGCGAGAATCGTTTGTTTTTTATTCAACTATCGCCTTTACATATAATGTAAAAGCATACAATCAGTTATATGTCAATAGACACTTATGAATTTTTAAAAGCTAAATCCTATAATTAAATAAAATAGATGAAAGAATTAATTAATCAAATTGTTTTAATGAACTATATTAGGTGGTACAGACCAGCTGCCCTCAAAAAAGCTAAAATGTCTTCTTGTTTAACTTTAGTAAAAAGGTCATGCATGCTGTTTGCAGTGTAAAATTGTTGGCGCAGTGACATAAAATCAACACAGTTTAGTAAAAATCTGCTTGACTGTCAGAGGCATAGTACCGAGGTAAAATAGTATAGTTATGCGAATCTTACCTGGGTACAGATGATGGATAACTGGTGTTTTCCCCTGAGGTACTAGTCGTGGATGGTCATGGGTCAGGGAGAAGGAAGCACATCTGGGTCCAGCAATCTTTTACATATTTTTCTTTTATAAAAAAAAAAAGATCTAATTCTATACGGATACTTATTGTGTTTGGCTCTAGCGAAAATGATAATCATGGTAGGGTATGGTGGGTAGGGTGGACCCTGATCCACGACTATCTGAGGCTATTACATCGGGAAAACAGCAGTTATCCATCATCTGTACCCAGGTAAGATTTGCATAACTATACTATTTTACCTCGGTACTATGCCTCTGGCTACTCGTAGCCTAGGGAGAATTTGACGTAATCTCTCTTTTTTTTTTAATCCTTTTATGTTGTAACAATATTATGTATATATGAGTACATCAATTTAATGTTTTTTCTCATCTGTTTCTAGTTGGTGAGTAGGTGTGTCGCCACGCCACTTGACTTTTCCAGTCGTTTGTTGTAATTTCCTTTTGTGCGAGCCAGTACCAAGTTTGTATCTATCTCTAATGATTTGATATGGGCCTGGCCATATAAGATAGCTGGTGCGTAGGCTATCATTATTCCTATCATGACTGCAGTTTCTTGTATTTTTGGTTTGTTCAATTGTAATAATTGGTTTGCTGTTGTTATAAATTTATCTACTTTTTGTTCTGTTAACGAAATTGTCATTTTTATGGTATCAATAAAGAAACCCAGAAATTTGAGTTTGTTTGTTGGTGTTAGTACTGATTTAGTTTCATGTATGTAGTAACCTAAATTTGTAAACGTTTTACATAATTTTCTACTGCTGCTTGGCATTGTTGTTGTGTTTGCGCAACAATAAATGAATCGTCAATGTATGGGAACATGATATGTCCTTTCCTAGCCATTAGCAAAAACATAGGTTTGAGTAACCTTGTGAAAATGTGTGGACAGCAAGCCAGTCCATTTGCCATACATGTGAACTCATAAAGTTTTCCGTTCCAACAGAATCTTAAATACTTTCGATCATGTTTATAGATGGGCACCATGTAGTATGCATCTTTAAGGTCAACGCTGGCTAGTCAAGCACCTTGTGTGACTAAGTCTCTTGCTGTTTCTAATGAAAACATATTAAAGTGTTTGTATTCTACAAATTTGTTAAATAAGGTTAGGTCTAAAATTAGTCTAACATCCCCACTTGGTTTGGGTCTTAAGAACATATTCAAGATAAATTTGCCAGCAACGTATAGTGCTGGTTCTATAATGCTCTTTTCACTAAACTTAAGGACTTGATTGTTTAATGCTTCACATTCTGAAGCGTGAAAACGATATGGAAATGGTATTCTATTTTGAATAGGTTCTTCTATTAACGGAATCCTTACACCTTCTGCTAGGCTAAGGATATTTAAGTTATATGTAACTTATTCCATTACGAAAGACAGTTATTGAGGTTACCGGCTTGAAAGGTATTGCTTACTGTTTCAGTTGCTATTGTTTGAGTCGCCGCTTCTATTTGTTCCCTGGGTGGGGGATGGCTTCTGAGTGTTGAACTCCCTTTTGAAGGGCCTGTTCACGTCGTTCCAGCTGGAATGACTGCCTCTGCCCCCTTCCTCTGGCTTGGAAGCTGAAGTTGGATCCGAACCATCCTCCTCGTTGGCCGGTTCTTCGGTTGCGAAAATCCTCCCTTAGCATCTTGAAGCGGTTGGAGTTGCCATCAGCCAATTTCCTTTGGTCGGTTTCCATGTGTTTTCCGCACTTGGAGCTGGTCTTTACATGTTTGAACACATATTGCAGTTGTCCGCCGAACATCTTGCCCATATCTGCAGTTTGCCGTAATAGGCTTTGGTGCTAGTAATAGGGTGTATTCCTTTACATCATTGTCCGTGATCTTTTTGGACCGCGCCACATCTTTCCCAGAGTCTGTGTACACCGCTTTGAAGACGTTTTCGAACCATCTATAGGAGAGCAAGTTGCTGGTTGCCCTTAGTAACGTAATTCCTCCGTTCATATCATCACAGAGTGACTAAAACTTGTTTTGTGCCATCATCCTGTTGGCAATGGGTGCAATGGCTGTAAGAGCTGAGAGTACCCCCCTGTGGACAGTGTAGAGAGCCGTCTCAAAGTTTTTCCTCTCCTCACTGAGTTTGACTTCAGGGTCCATCTCTTTGATGGCAGATTTCTGAATTCATTTAATTCCTGTGAATTTCTTTGACATCTCGATTATGACCTCCGCTGTTTTGAAGGTGTTAAAGTGGCCTTGGATGGTCTTCCTCATCAGCGTCGTTATGTGTATTTTCTTACGTCTAAGCACTTTACACGTTTTCGTTTCTTTCCCACACGATTTAGCGTATTTGCCAGAGTGCTTAGTGTTGGAGTCTGAACTCGTCGTCGATGAGTCTGACAAAGAGTCCGAAGGAGGATTTTTGTTTCCTCCTCTTCTTAGTTTCCTTCATGAGGGGATTCTTTTTACAGGCTCTCATGTACTCAGTCTCCTCCTGACAAATTCTTCTTCTTGTGTTTGTGCTTCCGTGCAGACACAAACACCTCCTCGTCTGAGTCGTCCTCAGTTGAGGCCTGATCCTCCAAATAGTCCTCCCATTCCGACTCATCGGAGTCTTGCGGTGCCTTGTTTCACCTTTTTTTTTATGTACCCACTCTAGATGACAACATTGCCTCCATTTTTTGTTTCACTAGCCTGGCAACCTGTTCGTCTAGGTCCCTATCAGCAGGGCCAGCCTCGGTTTCGTAGCACCCTGCCTCTTCAGAATCCCTTTGTTCTGGAGAGGGCGACATTTGTACCAGCACAGGCGGTGTGGCGACTTCATCCGCACTGTGTGCGTGAGTTGCCTCTGCCTTACTCCGCTTCATAGCCATGGCTCCAAGACAGTGAGCAAAAAGAAGAATTATTAGGCATTGTCTTAGGCGAAATAGCACACTGATAATTAGAGTATAATTATACTTGGTGTGTATTTTATGGCGTTAAATCAATGTTCAATGCAGGCATGTGGCTAACCAACAGTCACAGGATAACGGTATGGGTAACCAACCGATCCTAACAAGGGATAGGGACCAGTGTAGCGGTGCCCTCCCACACTCCAAGTACCTATAAACTTCTCCCACCTGTGGCTTTTTTCGCCAACAAATTGAAGAAAATACTATAGGATTCGAAGGTATGCCTTAACAAGAATCACAACCGGGGGAATCATATTGAGACCCAGGGAATGAATCCCCAACGATGTAACTGGCTCCACCAGGGACTTGTACTTACACCAGCATATAATGGATCCAACCCACTACCGGGCAAACCAACAGCCGAATACGCTAGACCTAGTGATCACCAATGAAGAAGGCATGGTGGACAATGTGGCCCTAAATGCACCTGTTGGCAAGAGTCATCATACATGTATCACATTTGATTTCATGTGCTACACAGAACGACCTGCAAAGATAACACCAAAGTTCCAGTACCACAAGGGAAACTACACAGCCATGAGAGAAGATGCTGCCAAAATGGACTGGAATCAGGAAGGTACTGATCTGGATGAAATGTGGCTCAGTTTCATGAACAATATTAAACTTTTGGCAGAGAACCACATTCCTAAGTCGAAACCGCATCAGATAAACAGACCTATATATATGACAGCCAAGGCCAGAGAAAAGGTAAAGACAAAGAACAAGACGTTTCGCACTTGGCGCAGAACACGAGACGGTAACGACTACCGAGTGTACACCAAGGCTAGAAACCAGGCCAAGTGGGAATGCCGGAAGGCAGAGAGGGAGTTTGAGAAAAAACTTGCCAAGGAATGTAAGAAAAACCCAAAGGCGTTCTTCAGATATGCAAACTCCAAGATGAAGACAAGATCCGGAATTGCACACCTTACCAGAGAAGATGGCAGTCTCACCGCTACAGATAAGGACAAAGCAGAAGTGTTAAATAAATTCTCCTCTTCAGTTTTTACGAGAGAAGACATAACCAATATGCCAAACATCCCAGATACTAAAACAGATGTGATCTTGGAAGATACAGATTTTACCATAGACGAGGTAGCTAATAAGTTATCCAGATTGAATCCAAATAAAGCTGCAGGCCCGGATGGAGCATCCCCGAGAATCTTGAAAGAACTACACACTATAATAGCTGAACCACTGTATAATATATATAGAAAATCAATCGACCAAGGGAAACTACCTAGAGACTGGAAGATCGGCTATGTGTCCCCGATCTTCAAGAAAGGCGACCGACATCAGGCTAAAAATTACCGACCCGTTAGTTTAACCTCGGTCATATGTAAAACACTGGAGTCTATAATACATGATAAGATCATGCACCATCTCGTCCAGAACCAACTATTGACAAAGTTCCAGCATGGTTTTGTCAAGGGGAGATCTTGTGTAACCCAGATACTGGCAGTTCTAGACAGATGGACAGAAGCACTGGACAATGACAGCAACGTAGATTCAGTGTACTTAGATTTTGCCAAAGCGTTTGACAGTGTTCCCCACAAACGCCTACTCATGAAGATGAAGAGCTTCGGTATTACTGGAAAACTATGGACCTGGATCGAGGATTTCCTTCATGCAAGAATACAGCACGTAGTTATCAATGGTGTGAAATCCCTGGCAGCATTAGTGTTGAGTGGTATTCCGCAAGGAAGTGTTCTGGGATCCCTACTGTTCGTATGTTTCATTAACGACATGCCCGAGGTCATCCATGCATTCATCCAGATGTTTGCGGATGATACAAAGCTGTATATGGAGGTTAACAGCCCTGAAGATCAACAGGTGCTACAAAAAGACCTAACTGCACTTGAAGACTGGGCCAACCTGTGGCAACTACGTTTCAATGCACAGAAGTGCAAGGTCATGCACCTGGGTAACAGAAATGAAAATCTCAGTTACTACATGCACCAAGATGGAGAAGAAGTCCAGCTCCAAGTGACAGAACTAGAGAAAGATCTTGGCATATACATGGACATCGGACTCACCTTCTCATATCACAGTGAACAAAAGGTGACCAAAGCGAACAAGCTTCTAGGCATGATACGCCGCTCGTACACGTATCTAGACAATGACACGGTGAAGACACTGTACACGTCACTGATCCGGCCGCACCTTGAGTATGGCAACACGGCTTGGACACCGAAGTTCAAGAAGGACATGTCAATGATCGAGAGTGTACAGAGACGTGCTACAAAGTTATCACCAACCATAAGAGAACTACCATACGAAGAACGTCTCAGGATTCTCAACCTACCCAGCTTATACTACCGAAGGGCCAGGGGAGACATAATAGAAGCATTCAAACACGTCACTGGAAGATATGCGGTTGATGCTAGATACCTGAAGCTGGCCAACTGTAAAACTAGAGGTCATCGATACAAGCTGAAGAAGGAAAGAGCAATAAAACCTGTCAGACAGCTATTCTTCAGTAACAGGATAGTAAATGCCTGGAACGCATTGCCTGAACATGTCATAGAAGCGCCTTCCGTCAATGCCTTCAAAGGCAGACTGGATAAGCATTGGAGGGGGCTGCAATATTGCACACATCCGGCACTCGATGCATTTAATCCTAGTAAATCAAATTTTGACATGCATCGACCTGATACAGGCTATAAGCCTAACAAAATCAGAAGCGGATGAGTATGAGTATGAGTAAAACATCTCTCCATTCGGCAATGGGCGGCTTAATTAATAACCGAACAATGGAAGCATTGTTCTTTCAATCATGCCAATTATGATCAAAACTAAGCTTTAAAACAGTAATATCTTATCAAAAAGTTAAAAAAAACTCTGTACATGAATGCTAACATGAACTAAACCAACGTATCGTGTTTGAAGGATACTAACCTGTTTGATTTTGTAGTAAATGTAGAAAAACTGCCAGAGCTGCTCACAACACATCCTCCAGCTGTGAGCTAATTATGCTAATTGCTGGACCCGGATGTGCTTCCTTCTCCCTGGGCTATGAGTAGCCAGAGGCGTAGTACCGAGTAAAATATATATATATATATCGAATTAGAGATGTCTTACTGTATATATATATATACATATATATATACATATACACCCTCACCCACACTCACACACACATGCATGCACACTCACACTGAGGTGACTCACCCCCACTGTGACCCTGATGGTCCAGGTGCCCAGATTGGGCTGGTCTGAGATGGTCTGTGTCCCGTTGTGCACTCCATACTTTCCGCTTGGATCCAGGCGGTTCTTCAAAGACTTCACCAAGTTATTCTTCGAATCCTAATAAAATAAAATAAATTAAAGTCAAAATTAATTTTTTTTAACCCACCAAAACATACACAATAAATATACACATACTATTAATTATATATGAATAAATATCCATATATCTTCAAATCTGGCCGCATGTGACCGCTATAGGCGGGCCTGACCGCCTCACCAGTAGCGCCAGCGGTTAGCAGAGGAACTAATATGGATGCCCTCAGTTGCTCACCCGTTATTCATGAATAGAACTGTGTGGGAAGAGCGTCCTTGTTTATATTGCCATAATGTTAATATAGAGCGCATATATATGGATGTTTATTGCACATGTTAATTTGATGTTGGAGTGCTTTCAGCTTCATGGGATGGCATTATTATCATTGTTGATACCGTTATTGTCACAGGGAGGGAGGCTTTTGCACCAAGAGTGGGTTTTGAGCCCTCACTTGTGCCATTCCAGGGCTAGCATTCTAACCATTAGCCGATAAAGATCATTCTCTAAAACTGGGCACTACATAGTTGGTTTCCACATGTAATGATTGTGATAATTAATTCTGTCTTTTTTTGATAGCAAGTCAAATAGTTATTTTCGCCGCTGTGTGTTAAGTATGTTAGCAATGCTACATATATTTAATCTATCCCACAAAATGTATGAAACGTATACTTGCATGATTTTATGTTAAAGTGAAAATCTGAAAATGTACACTTTGACACCATGCATTTAGGCAAACTTTTGTTCTTGTATAACATAATCATGTTTGCTTAACTGTAATTGATCAAATATTGTTTGAATTTGTTATGTACACTAAAACTGATGGTCTGGATGTGTGTTTGATTTCAATGTTACACAAGTGATATTAATCAATTTCTAAATTTGTGTAAGATCAAAATCAAAAGGTGAAATAGCTTCTTTTTTCTTTTTCAACTGTGACACATGCACGTGTAAACCTTCATATAAACATCGATTCTGCTATTATTTGGTAGGATTTCACTTCGGATTTCCATGTCACACTTTAGCGCCCAGTTTCAGAGAATGACCCATATATGCTCCCTTATGCAATAAACCTATATAACACAAGCATGTGTCAGTTCACCTCACTATATTATTATTATTATTATTATTATTATTGAGATTTAAAAAAAAACTGTGCTGGGGGTGATGCAAATGGGAAACATAATTGTCGACACTCCAGGGCTAGCCTAACCACTGGCCTATCTATGCTTCCTGGTGCAAAAGCCTATCCATGCCTACTTGCATATGTGAGAGTTCAGTGCAGGAAGTCTTTTAAGTGTAATGTACTTTTTATTTGCTGGTAGATCGAAAACAATATCTATGTACTTCTTATTAGATGGTAGAACAGAACACTTCTAACTACCTATATGCACTTTTTACTAGAGGGTAGAATGAAAACACTTACAACTATCGCTGTGTACTTTTTACTGGAGGGTAGAACAAAAGACTTACAACTATCGCTGGGTACTTTTTACTAGAAGGTAGAATGGAAACACTTACAACTATCGCTATGTACTTTTTACTAGAGGGTAGAACAAAACACTTACAACTATCGCTGTGTACTTTTTACTAGAGGGTAGAACAAAAGACTTACAACTATCGCTGTGTACTTTTTACTAGAGGGTAGAATGAAAACACTTACAACTATCGCTGTGTACTTTTTACTGGAGGGTAGAACAAAAGACTTACGACTATCGCTGTGTACTTTTTACTAGAGGGTAGAATGAAAACACTTACAACTATCGCTATGTACTTTTTAATAGAGGGTAGAACAAAAGACTTATAACTATCGCTATATACTTGTTACTAGAGGGTAGAACAAAAGACTTACAACTATCGCTATGTACTTTTTACTAGAGGGTAGAATGGAAACACTTACAACTATCGCTATGTATTTTTTACTAGAGGGTAGAACAAAACACTTACAACTATCGCTGTGTACTTTTTACTAGAGGGTAGAACAAAAGACTTACAACTATCGCTGTGTACTTTTGACTAGAGGCTAGAATGAAAACACTTACAACTATCGCTATGTACTTTTTAATAGAGGGTAGAACAAAAGACTTATAACTATCGCTATATACTTGTTACTAGAGGGTAGAACAAAAGACTTACAACTATCGCTATGTACTTTTTACTAGAGGGTAGAATGGAAACACTTACAACTATCGCTATATACTTGTTACTAGAGGGTAGGACAAAAGACTTACAACTATCGCTATGTACTTTTTACTAGAGGGTAGAACAAAAGACTTGCAACTATTGCTATGTACTTTTTACTAGAGGGTAGATCAAAAGACTTGCAACTATCGCTATGTACTTGTTACTAGAGGGAAGAACAAAATACTTACAACTATCGCTATGTACTTTTTATTGTATGGTAGAATGAAAGCACAATATCGCAATACCCTTTTATTTGATGGCAAAATGGAAACACATACAACTGTATCTATGTACATTTTGTTAGATGCTAGAACAAAAAGACAATTATCTATGCACATTTTCTTAGATGGTAGAATTAAAACACTTACAACTATATATCTATGTACTTTTTATTTGATTATAGAATGCAAACACTTTAGAACTATCTTTATGTACTTTTTACGTAACAGTAGAATGAGAACACTTACAATTATCTCGATGTCCAATTGCCCGGTATACGGCCTTAGGTTGGAGTCGACTGCGACTACCCGATACTTCACTGCAAACAAACCGGAAAATACAGAGGACATGAGCCAAAGGTGCCAGCTGAACCCCAGATATAGAGCTGAAAAATTGTCATTTAAAGCTGCATAGTCCGATGAAGCATCAAATTTTCAAAACCTAAAATAAATATCTGGATTTGAGTCTACATATCTAACTTAGATACCGGCGCACTTGTTAATTTCTTGCATTATTAAGCATTTCTAGAAGGGAATACAGAGGCAATTTAATAGAACCTGTTACTGCAGAAGCCTATGGTGTGAGGGTTTTTGCATGTTTGAACTAATTTGACATATGTTTACACTTCAAATATCTTTAAATTTAGCCATTTAAAATAAAAGTTACTTCAAACTAAAGTAAGGTAGATTATAACAATCGATTTAATATATTCATCTCAGAAAAATGACAGAAACTCAAAACCATCGGACTACGCAACTTTAAATAAATACAAAGAAAACAAAAATAGCAAATGGGGATACAGAGGGAACAACAAATTAGGAATCGAGAAAGAAAGAAAGAAAGAAAGGAAGGAAGAAAGAAAGAAAGAAAGAAAGAAAGAAAGAAAGAAAGAAAGAAAGAACGAACGAAAGAACGAACAAACGAAAGAAAGAAAGAAAGAAAGAAAGAAAGAAAGAAAGAAAGAAAGAAAGAAAGAAAGAAAGAAAGAAAGAAAGAAAGAAAGAAAGAAATGGCACTGCAATAAGACTTGTGAAAATAGCTAACTGACCCTTATGTCCGGGCTTGTAGATGGCCTTGTCAGTTTGGATGAAGATGGACCGTCTCTTGGATTCGACATGCAGGGTGCGGGTTTCACCGAACGTCACTCCTCCAGTCCCTTCAACCACCAGCCGCGTCTCGGCCAAGTTGTCAGGCAGCTGGTCCGTCTGATTGAAAAGAAACAAAAAAAATTAAATCACAAAAATCAAAAAGGAGGAAAGTTTCAAAATGGATAAATACCGACCAAATGTTAACAAATTAATTCTATTACCATGACCATGACCATGGCAATGTTATAAACCGTACCCTATTGAATAAAAGTGACATTGAACTAATCACTGCCCAATATCACTTTGAGTGGCCACCTATGCCACCAAATACAATAACTACAAAATTATATACACATAAATTTACGGTACACAAAAAAACATAAGGAAGAGAATGAGTTGGGTGTGAGTTTAATGCAATGGCATAGGGATTAATAGCCCTTAAATTGTATGTTTTTTAAAAGTCCGCCAGTCTGTGCGGCGCGAGGGGGGGGGCACCCGTATAAATTACCCCGACAGCTGGTAAGGGGGGGGGGGGGGCTCCAGCATTAAAAAAATATGTATACACATAGCAATTTGGCGAAATGGGGAGTTGGCCAAATATTTTATCGGAATCCAGAGCCAACAGCCGGAGACAAAACTATATATAAAAAACCAACTAGGGCCAATGACATAACCATATATATCTGCACAGGTTTTTGTTTGTTTGTCTTTTATTTAGGTTAAATATTTAGACACTTGGAGACAAGCATTTCTGCGCAGCTGCACAGTGCTGATACGGAAACATGTATTTACTTTTGTTATGTAAAGCGCCTGAGAACGGCTTGCTGGATCGGGCGCTATATAAAAATTATTATTATTATTATTTACTCTAATTTTAATTAAAAAAGGAAACCCCACAAAATTACTAAATAAAAACATAATACTTACGTCGAGCGTTATCCGTCCCACATTATTGGCTGGGAAAAAAAGAAAGAGAAATTGACTCATAGTTAAACAGAAGAAACAAATTAATGCAGGAGTGCTTAAACACATCCACCCAGCTAAAGCGTGACTACAGATAATATGTTTTAAAGAACATATACATATAGAATGTGGTATCAATTCCATTTCTACAGCTCACCGATAAAATATACTTCACACACTTTGTGAGATAACGTTACAAAGCATCAACTTATACCCTGGTCACACTACAGCTTGCGACCACTGGCGACTACTTTGCAACTAGTCTGCGTCCAAAAGGCTGACTGATCGGTGACTGCTGGAAAGTGGTCAGGGACCGTGCGACCATTTTGGTTGCAAGGTTTTTGGTGCAGAACCTGCAACCTCCTTGTGGCCGAAATGGTCGCCTGGAGGTTGGTGACTGGTCAATGTCCGGTCGGCGACCGATTACCGACCATTGCTTCCCCCACCTTTTTTGTTGTTGCTTTGGTCACAAAGCGATCACCAGTTTTTGGTCGCAAAGTGGTCGCAATCCGTAGTGTGACTAAGGCCTTAGTGAGAAATTAATATTTAACAACAAAGTAAAAGCAATTCCATAAAGAATCCGATAATAACTGCACACAAATATCATTATTAGATCCGAGTAATACAATACAATTAATCGATTCAAATTTCACTTACGACTCAGGAAGGTACCCTGGGCGGCAACGATGTCACGCACTGGGCTTCGGTAATCCAACCTCCCGGTGACCTTGACCTTGATCAAGACGGGTTCAGTGATGGAGTCGCTAATGGCGACATTGACGTGGTAAGGAATGGACGGCCGGATGTACTTGGAACTTGTAATGAAGTACCTCCTGCAATACACACACAATTTAAAAACCTTGAAATTTCTGCTAATATCTTTCTCTGTCTATATATACACAGTAAAACCTCTCTAACCGACCACCTCCACAAATCGACCACTCCCCTATATCGATCGCTTCATTTGGGTCTCAAACGATTTCCCATACAATCCATTGAAAAGATAAAAAGAAAATCCCTAAACCGACTACCTCCTAAATGAACGATTTAGTCAGTCCCATGTCCAAATAAAACGAACGATACAGGGGAGTGGTCAATCTGTGGAGGTGGTCGGTTAGACAGGTTTTACTGTATATATAGTTATATATCATATACAGTAAAACCTCTCTAAATCGACCGACCACGGGACCGACTTGAAGTGTTCCATTTAGGGAGGTGGTCAGCATAGGAATCTTTTTCTATCGGTACAATGGTATTGTATGGGCGATTGTTTGGGTCTCAAACAAAGCGATCGATATAGGGAAGTGGTCGGTTTTTCAAACCTACCAGTGTGTGTGTGTGTGTGTGTGTGTGTGTGTGTGTGTGTGTGTGTGTGTGTGTGTATATGTGTATATATATATATATATATATATATATATATATATATATATGCGTGTGTATGTGTATCTGTATGTATGTGTGTGTGAGTCAGTGTGTATACATGTGTGTATATCTATATATGTGTGTGCGTATGTGTATGTATGTGTGCATGTGTATGTATGTGTGCATGTGTATGTATGTGTGCATGTGTAATTGCGTGTGTATGAGTGTGTGTGTGTGTGTGTGAGTGTATGTGTGTGAGTCTGAGTCTGTGTGTGTGAGTCTGTCTGTGTGTGTGTGTGTGAGTCTGTCTGTGTGTGTGTGTGTGTCTGTGTGTGTGTGTGTGTGTGTGTGTGTGTGTGTGTGTGTGCGTGTCATTTTGCCTAGGGAGGTCAGTGTACCTCACTAGGTAACTTCCCTGAAGGTGCACTATTTAGGAGTAAGGTACGCTCTAGATATTCACCACGGCGTGAAAGTCGCATACGCCCAAAGACTGAACAGCTATGCGCACCATATTCCCTCGAATAATACTTGTATTTACCTCTGCACAAAAGTTTATTTTAAGCAATGTAATGCTGGCAATAATCACAGCAGCGTTCTCCCAGAAAATGTGGATCCTTCCAGTGGATAATGCTTCCATGTGCGTGTGTTGTATTGTGGTATATTATTTCATATGATGATGATGATGATGATGATGATGATGATGATGATGATGATCATCATCATCATCATCATCAAAATCAAAACCGCAGATGTCACTTTAAACCACCATTAATATTGGACTATGCAAACAATATACAGTAAAACCTCTCTAACCGACGACCTCTACAGATCGACCATTCCCCTATTATTAATCGCTTTATTTGGGTCCTAACAATACCATTGTAAGCAGATGCTAACTCCCTAAACCGACCATCTCCCTAAATGGACCGCTAAAAGTCGTTCCATGGTCGGTCGATTTAGAGAGGTTTTACTATATATATATTGGACATTAATAAATGAGTTCCAGTGACAATTTGATCACTGGAGGAAAATAGTCGCCCCCTTTAAATAGTAGCTGCCATTTCACGGAGGTTACAAACTAAGAAATGCTCGGCTACTAATTGGGGAAATATGGTATGTGCAGCAGTGAATATAAGCCTGTCTCAAAAGGTGATAAGTCTTTTTTTGTGTCTATTGTAACGATTGACACAAAACAGCACAGAAATGGTTACGCTGAAAACAGAAGGACATTTGCTTCAAATCAATATGTATTCTATTGGCATTATAAAACACCATGTAAAAAACTAATCAGTTTATCCTGAGCAAATGCATAAGCAGATAGTATGTTAATCGTTACAATGGACAAAGTTTTGTCCCATATTGCTTAGCACCTTTTGAGACAGTCTCATGTGGCCCTTGCGTTAACGCCCCAACGCATGGCAATGGCTACCCTCTCCCACCAGATAATTCACGACGAACCAGGAAAAATCATGCTTTGGTTAGGGTTCACTGTAAACAGCCTGTGAAGTCACTGGTTCCAGGCAACATTGTTTATCTGAATTGGTGTACAGGTGCTGAACTGAAATAGGATGCCAACATACCAAAATGGCAGCCAGATCCTCTCCTTACAACTTTTAAAGCTAATAAACTGCACGACTTAATCAATTCTGAACTCCAAAAGTAGCGGATTGCGAAAGATGAGTATGAAGAATATATCTAGTTAGTTAGATTGCAAATTGGTGTGATTTTGACCATGACTCAGCAACATGACAGCTTTTCTATAGGGTTGTGACTAGAAGGGATGGCCAAAGGAGTTCAGCGTCCGTATCCCGTGTTGGTAGATCGTGGGATTCGAACCCATGGGTTCGAACCCTGGTCGAGTTAAACCAATAACTTAAAAATTGATACTTGTCGCTTCCTAGTCAGTAAAGCCTGTTTTATTTAATGACACCTCTAGAACACACTGATTTTTATCATCGGCTATTGGACATCAAACATATGGTCATTCTGACATATTTCTTTGGCGAAAACCTGCTGCCACCACATAGGCTACTCATTCCGATAAGTAGCAAGGGGTCTTTTATATGCGCTTTCCCACAGACAGGAGAGCACATACCACAGCCTTTGATGAACCAGTAGTGGACCAGCCTTTGATGAACCAGTACTGAGCAGGATCTATAGGATGACGGACACCTTCACAGGTGGACACTACCACCTGAGCTACGTCCCGCTCCCCCATGAGAACTGAATGCAACAGGTTCAGTTCACTACCAACTCTCACTCAGTGAGTCAGTCTATAGGTATGTGTGGGACATTCCCACACCGGCTGGTGTGAGCGGTCTATTTAGTGGGTGTCAGTGTGTGTGTGGGTGATTAACTGTGTAGGGAGTGTCTTGGTATTTTTGTACATCATGTATGTAGGGCTTATACGTCTGTCTGTATGCAGGTATAACAGTACCTCAGGGAGGTTGACGCCCCTGCCCTGCAGAGTTGTAAATCACTGCCTTGTGGTACAGGTTCTTGACAGAACCGAAGGCTAAGGGAGCAAACGCTAAACAGAAAACCATGTCACTGTGGCAGCATTAAGGGCGGTTGATGTAATTTATACATCTCCTGACCAGCCGCTGCAGGGACAAATAGTTTTGCGCCTGTCTTGACATGTTCTTGCCGGTGTGAAACCTCTATTTGCTCCCCGAGAGAGTGCGGCTGGTAACTTGCAAAAGCCAGCAGCACTTCAACACTTTTGCAGGCAGCTTTCATGAAATGTAAACTCTGTGTGTGTGTGTGTGTGTGTGTATATGTGTGTATATATGTGTGTGTATATATGTGTGTGTGTGTGTGTGTGTGTGTGTGTGTGTGTGTGTGGATGTGTGTGTGTGTGGATGTGTGTGTGTGGATGTGTGTGTGTGTGTGTGTGTGTGTGCGTGTGTGTGTGTGCATGTAAAGGCACAACACCGTTTGAAACTGATCGTTTATTTCAACCTAAATGAAAGTGTCAGCAGAGAAAAGATCGTTGCCTTCACATACACACATATCCAACGTACCACCGCATATTCTGAGCCCAAAATGGACTCGACCGGTCATCGACGAGTTCACAACAAATGATGAGTTGCTATCGTCATCACCACCGATGGACAACCAAGAATGAATGAATGAGTGTGTGTGTGTGTGTGTGTGTGTGTGTATGTGTGTATGTGTGTATGTGTGTATGTGTGTACGTGTGTACGTGTGTACGTATGTACGTACGTACGTATGTATGTATGTATGTATGTATGTATGTATGTATGTATGTATGTATGTATGTATGTATGTATGTATGTATGTATGTATGTATGTATGTATGTATGTATGTATGTATGTATGTATGTATGTACCCGACCTGATATGATCATAAATGTTACTAGGGCGTAAAACCCCAACAAACAAAACAAACATATATGTAGGTATTATGTGAATAATAACCCAATAGATGGCTAGAAAATAGGCTCTAACTTTCTTAGGAACAATGATACAAAGTTGGTGTTATAAACTACATTGGACGGGAAACTGCGGAGATCCATTTCGTATTAATAAAAAATCAACAGGATAGGCAATAATTTTGAGAGAACGTCAGATGACCCGTCGGTAAGCCCTACTAATACTAGTTGTACTAGTAGTACCAGTCCGGCCACTGGTACCCGGCTTAATTGGGCGACCAAAACCGTGAGTAACCAACGTTGAATGTGGCAGCTTCCGGGAAGGCCGTGGTTAGGAATAGGCTTGGTAGGAATACGTCACTTCCGAGATACCAACATTGGTGTTGCCCGCCACACGACCTTAGTCAGACGCCTCATCGTGCGACAGTTTATATATATATAATATATATATATATTAAATTATATATATGTATATATATATATAATTATATATATATATAATTATATATATATATATAATTATATATATATATATATAATTTTATATATATATAACATATATATACCATATATACTACATTATAAGGACACGGAGCAGAGAAGACAGCTGCAGATTTGTTTATTAATAGTGTTTCGGTTCGAGCAGCGGATGGCACCAACTTATTCGGTGCGAACCTGTAGCGCCAGTGGCGCCACCAATGGCGCCACCATCGGCACCCGTTTATACCGCGCGACCGGTGCCTTCTGTTTACTTCGTTTGCAATTTAAATTGTGTGTTTGATGGGGGTTTACGTCCTAGCAACATCTATGGTCAAATCAGGACGGGGACCGACTTGTGACAGTTCGCACCCATGGCGACTTTATAGTGATGCCTCGCCGGCACCATGACCCAATATCCCACTCAGTCACATTATCCTGACACTGAGCTAATCAGTCCTTGTCCCATCCTAGTAATGTCCAGTGCCAAGCCGGTGAGTGAGTGACTGAGTGAGTGACTGAGTGAGTGAATGAGTTTATGCATTTAAAGTGGGGTGGAGGGCTTGTGGTGAGGAATAGGGCTGAGAGGGGCTGAGAGGGACCAACCCCCACCCACTACACGCCTTCTTCATACACCCTTCCTCTCCTGATATGATCTTACATGTTGCCAGGACGTAAAGCTCCAACAAACAAATCATACGCCGAGTCACAGCTTCAGTCTTTCTTAGGAACCAGCGTACACAGCCCAGACGGGATGGCCGAATGAGTTGAGCATCCGTCTGCCGTTTTGGTAGATCGTTGGATTCGAACCCATAGATTTCAAACCCTGGTCGAGTCAAACCAATGACTTTAAAAAAAAAATTGATACTTGTCACTTCCTAGCCAGGCGCTTGCCATTATTAAGATAGGGCAAAGACTGGTTGGCTCAGCATCAGGATAATGTGACTGAGTGGGATATCAGGTCGTGGTGCTGGTGACCTGATCTCCCAGTGGGGCAGCACTAGAAAGTCACACACTGTCACAAGTCAGTAG
Organism: Branchipolynoe longqiensis; assembly: GCA_030323885.1. NCBI lineage: Eukaryota > Metazoa > Annelida > Polychaeta > Phyllodocida > Polynoidae > Branchipolynoe > Branchipolynoe longqiensis. The sequence goes on from CM059194.1 coordinate 23,605,508, forward strand.
CCTTCCTGATAAGACCTTATACGTTGCCAGGACATAAAACTCCAACAACCAACCAACAAACCCAGTGGGGCAGCACTAGAAAGGCGCCATGAGTGTGCACTGTCACAAATCGGTACCAATCCTGATATGACCTTAGACGTTACTAGGACGAAACAACCAACCAACCAGCGTGCACTAATTAGGGGGGGGGGGGTGAAAGCCGTGTTGCGTTGTTGTTGTGTAGGCCTACTTGAACCAGTCATCCATTGTACCACAGACACTGTCCGCAGTGCATAGCCCGGGGGAGCTTTCAAAAGTAAGTGCGTCAATGATCGTGACTTGCAGCCTAAGCAGGATGCTTGTGCACAGTTACCCTCCTGACATGACCACAGATGTTGCTAGGACGTAAAACCTCCAACCAACAACAACCAACTGTAAGTCAGTTATGGTTTTCAGGTAGTAGACAACATATCCTATTTAGATTTGACCAAATCTTCTAGCAAATAATTCTCTACTGAAATTCTGGTCTGTATTCAAGTCACCCATTGGACAGACAGACATGACGAAAGCATTAAAGCTAAATAACTGACACATAATGAGACTTTTAATGTTTGAATTGACTGTTAAAAGACAATAAGTAAAGATTGTTTTATTTAACGACGCCTTTAGAGCGCATTGTTTTATTATCATCGGATATTGGACGTCAAACATATGGTCATTCTGACGTTACAGACAAGTATCTAGAAGTTAAAGCTAATAACTGTAAGATATATGGGTCAACCGGGTACACGAGGGAACCAGCTGCGACTGGTAGGTTGCCTAGGAAACTGTGGATAGAATAAACGTCAGTCACTAACTGGAACTCGAAGTGTCGACTCGTACTTTACATGGTGTCAGATGTGGCTTGCCTTCAGGGATTATGGCATTATCTGGATTAAAACCCCCGATGCCACTCAACCTAGAGGGCAATCTCACTCTGAACTGGTATCAATGGATTGATTCATACAAGATTTATGCGACAGCGGCCGGAGTAAGTAACAAGTCGGAGAAAGTCCAGTGCTGCGTGTTTTTACACGTAGCAGGGGCTGAAGCACAGAAGATACATCGCACACTGGATATAAATACAGCTGATCGGGACAAGATAGAAATTTTAATTGCGGCTTTCAAAAAATATTGCGAAGGTAAGACGAACATTACGGTGGTCAGATACCAGTTTAATACGCTCAACCAGACAAACGAAGGAATGGACACGTACATCAGAACGCTTCGAAATCGAGTGTCTTTTTGTCAATACGGTGCTCTCGAGGACTCATTATTATGTGATAGACTTGTATGTGGCATCAAAAGCAAAAACCTCCGAGATCGTTTATTGCAGACTAACAATTTGTCATTGGATATGTGCATTAATATGTGTCGGTTGAGTGAGCACAGATCAGAGTTGTTAACAGATGTGTCGTATAATGTGTCAGCTGAAAATGTCGATATGATTTCCAAAGTAAATCACGGCATGACGTCACAGCGCCAGCCGGCGCCATGGAGACGGACGACACATCAACAACAAATGTCTTCACATTCCAGTTTATCTGGTCCGAAGTGTTTTAATTGTGGATACAAACACTTACAAGGACGATGCCCAGCAAAAGACAAGCAATGCATTGCCTGTGGACGAAGTGGACATTTTATTAAAATGTGTAAAAGTAATGCGAATCGACGTACAGTAGTCAATGAAGTGGGCGTCGATCGAAACGATGACACGATACAGTGGATACGTAGGGACGAGGGAGATGACGTCACACACGATCTGTTCGTGGGTACACTGAACGACAACGATGCAGATAAGGATAGTCTATGGTATGCCAATATCGTAGTAAACGGCCAAGTGATCAAGTTCAAGCTGGACACGGGATCGCAGGCAAACATCATTCCAAGAGAGGTTTATGACAAAATTGGTGGGTTGGCGTTATCACCATCACGTTGTCACCTCGTGACGTATTCAGGTCAGCGAATCCGGCCGATGGGGGAGTCATGGATCGAAATCCGTGGTCATCCATTAAAATTCCAAGTCACAAAAGAAGGGAGCCCCCTTCTAGGAAAGTGTGCGTGTGTCGAACTGAATTTGATTACGAGAGTGGATTCCATATCAGACGTAATGGACCAAGAATCAAGTGCTGATGAACTGGTAAATACCTATGCTGATGTATTTCAGGGTCTTGGGAAAATAAAAGTTAACGCTCACATTCATATTGATACCACCGTAACCCCTATTGTTGATGCCCCAAGGAGGATACCCCATGCAATAACCCTTGATGTACGCAATGAGTTAGATAGAATGCTAGCATTAGGAGTCATAGTAAAACAATCGGAACCCACCCCTTGGGTCAGTTCCATAACTATTGTGAGGAAACCCGGTAAGATACGGATTTGTTTAGATCCTACCAAATTAAATAAAGCAATTTTAAGAGGCCCTTATCCAACCCGTACTATTGAAGAGGTAGTTGCAAATACGAGTGGGGCCACAGTATTCTCAGTGATAGATGCTAATAGCGGGTATTGGCAGGTTGAATTGGATGAGGCCAGCTCTCATTTGTGCACATTCAACACGCCATGGGGCAGGTACAGGTATACGCGTTTACCGTTCGGGATAAAGACAGCTGGTGACATATTTATAGAAGAAATGAATGGGATACTGTCAGGGTTAGAAGGTGTTAATGTGATAACAGATGACATTTTAGTTTATGGTAAAGATGTTAAAGAACATAACAGTCGACTTAAAACAGTGTTAGAAAGAGCCAGGAAATGTAATTTGAAGCTTAACCCTAAAAAATCTGTAATATGCAAATCACAAGTTAACTATGTAGGTCATTTGTTAACATCCAATGGTCTGTTACCTAACAAAAACCGCATTCAGGCTATTATTGATTTGCCTACACCCCAGGACAAAAAAGCTGTACAACGGTTTCTAGGGATGGTTGGTTACGTCAGTAAGTTTATACCCAACATGGCGGAAGTAACCAAACCTTTACGGGTAATCCTAAGCAAAGACATCGCATGGCACTGGCAAACAGAACAAATAAAAGCATTTGAAACACTTAAGCATCTGTTAACTACAGCCCCCATCCTGAAATATTATGATGCCAATCAGGACATAGTTTTACAAGTGGACGCTTCCAAATCTGGGCTGGGAGCAACATTATTTCAGGAAAAGAGGCCAGTTGCCATGGCGTCGAAGGCTTTGGATAAAACGCAATCAAATTATGCTGTAATAGAAAAGGAATTGCTAGCAATTTGTTTCGGATGTAAAAAATTTCATGAATATATTTTTGGGAAAACTGTAACCGTTGAGACCGATCACAAACCTCTAGTAGCAATTATGAACAAACCAATACATACCTTATCTGCAAGAATGCAGCGTATGAGAATGCGTTTGCAAAATTACGACATATCTGTGGTCCATACTAAAGGCACCCTAATGTTTTTTGCAGACACACTGTCACGGGCACACACAACACTAACGAGCCCTGATGACTTATTCGACAACGACATAACGGTGGCAGCAGTGGACATAGAGCATAACATTATGAACAGAATCAAAACAGAGGTGGCAAAAGACAACGCTTTACAGAAAATTATAGTATTAACAAGAGAGGGGTGGCCCAAACATAACAGGGGTTTGCACCCCAGTATAAAACCATTTTTTACGTACAGATCTAACATCACAATACACGACGACATTTTACTCAAAGATAACCGCATTATTATCCCTAAAGCCCTACAAAAAGAAATGTTAAACAGGGTACACGAGTCACATCTGGGTGTGGTACGATGTAAACAATTGGCACGTGATACCATTTTTTGGCCTGGGTTAGGTAATCACATTGAAGACATGGTGTCACGCTGCCAAATATGTCAGGGATTACGAAATAAACAAGCCGCTGAACCTTTGATAAGCCATGAAGTAATAGATATACCGTACTATAAGATTGGGGTGGACCTGTTCTATGTTGAACACACAACATATTTGCTATTGGTGGATTACTACACAAAATTCCCAGAAGTGATAGAGTTGACAAGTACAACAAGTATGTCTATAATTGATGCTATGAGGCAGGTATTTGGTAGGTACGGGATACCAAAATACGTAGTTTCAGATAATGGACCTCAATTCAGTAGTGCTGAGTATTTGCGCTTTGCAAATGAATATGAATTTATTCCGGTCTTTTCAAATCCAATGTTCCCCCAAAGTAACGGTCAGGTTGAGAGATATGTACAAACTATTAAACGTATGATTAAAAAATCAGTGCTTGACAAAAAAGACATTAACATTGCCTTGCTAAATTACAGAAATACAACCTTGCAAGGCATGGGTGCCTCTCCAGCTAAATTATTAATGTCTCGAACACTCAGATCAAAAATTCCGATTTTGGAGAAACAATTGAGGCCACAGCCACAACTATCGAAGAGAAACGAAATACATCATTCACAACAAATACAAAAAAGATACTATGATACAAGTGCAGGTCCGGAACACAAATTATTGGGAATAGGAGAACGGGTACGTTATCTGGACCACAGAGGCGAATGGCAATCTGGTAAAATTGTGAAGGCAAATACACCTGGTCCACGGGATTACGTTATTGTAAATAAACAACATCATTTCATAAAAAGAAATCGCCGACACATGTTTAAATCAAAAAATGTTGATGAAAAACCCAGCTCCCCAAAGACAAAGGATATACAGACAATTCCATATACCAGTAGATACGGCCGGGATATTCGCCCGGGTTAACAGAATGGGTTTTTGAGTCCAAGTTCACTCATTTGCATGTCTGGTGGTGTCAATAGACAATTGGTCAAGTTTGAACATGTTATTTAAGTACAGTGCATATTAACTATAGAAGATAAGTCAATGCTAATCATTCAAGGTTTACAAAACGAATAAAATCTGGAATGGATTTCACACCACACCGAAATTGATGTATACTGATGTGTATATACCCAGCAATTAAATTAAATTAACCACGTGTTGTATCACGAGATGTTAGAACATAAAATAAGATAATGTTTAAGTAACTTCAATAATTAAAACATAAATAATACAACATTATACTGAACGCTATAATCAAGTGTACAGAAAATCAATATTTATTAGAGTAATTACATTGTGCATGTCAGCTAAAGTTACATATTATCACTTGTTATCGCATACTGTCATCAAAACATAAAGTTGTTCGAGTTGTTAATAGTTATAAAGTTATTGTAGGCGTGTAAGATGTTGTTTCTTGTATCAATGGATATTCCTGTGTTAATGGAGACTCACACGTATCTCTACCGTTATCAAATAAATGCTCTTGGACTGTTAACATTTATGGGGGGAGGTAGTCGATATTTATTGTATTTATCATCTGTTGTAATTTATTAGATTTGTTGCATGATGTAAGTTATTGTATTTATCATATTTATTGTATGTGGGGAGTTGTTGTAGTCCATGAATTCTGATGAAAGGGAGATGTAAGATATATGGGTCAACCGGGTACACGAGGGAACCAGCTGCGACTGGTAGGTTGCCTAGGAAACTGTGGATAGAATAAACGTCAGTCACTAACTGGAACTCGAAGTGTCGACTCGTACTTTACAATAACCAACTGAATCCTAATGACACTTTTATAACAGTAAAATTGACTGTATGTATAAAGAAGAAGTTAAGGCTAATAACTAACTGAATTCTAACAATACTTTTAACAGCTAACTTAACTGTTAACAGACAAGCAGAAATTAAAGCCAATCAACAACTGAATTCCAACAATACTTTGAACAACTAAATTTCCTGTGAACAGACAAGCATCTAGAAGAAACTAAAGCCAATCAACAACTAAATCATAACAAGACTTTTAGCAGTAAAATTGACTGAACAGAGAAGAAATTTTAGTTAATAACAAACTGAAGCCAATAAGTTCTAATCGATTAAATTGACTACTCAGCGGCTATGGTGGGTTCAGCTTGGTATTGGGTTATTAAACTAGGTCACGATGCTTGATCAACAAGGTGAACATGAAAGGTCGGTGGGGGCGGTGCGCGGAGGGGGGGGGGGGGGGGACACATTCCAGCAGTGGCTGCCGGCACACGATTGTGTTATTGTATACACCTCAAGCTGTTTCATTTACTTATTGGAGGCTTTAGGTCCTAGAAACATTAAAGGTTATGTTCGGTTGGTTGTTGAAGTTTTACATCCTGGCAACATCTAAGGTCTTATCAGGACGGGTACCAACTTATGACAGTGTACACTCATGGTGACTTTATAGTGCTGCCACACTGGGAGACCAGGCCACCAGCACCATGACCTGATATCCCATTCAGTCACATTATCCTGACACCGAGTCAACCAGTCCTTGCCCTCTCATAATAATGCCAAGCGGGCTTCAGCAGGGACAGGTTCCATTGAATTGACCAAATATACCTTCCACACAATAACACGTGTTTTAATAAGTCCATCAGTATCTACGTTGAATATACAGATAGTATTGTCATGGGGGTGATGAAAATGGGAAATATTGTGCCTAGAGCAGGACTCGAATCCAAATATCTTTGCATTCCGGGCCAGTGTACTAACCATTACACCACCTAGGCTCCCTGATATCACCACACTACCCACGCCTACCTGTATCTGTGGCTCCTTGCCTGGGAGGTCAGTGCAGACTATTACACTATCAAATATAGGTAATTATATTATTTCATTTCTGTAAATTATGCTTCATCGTACTCGGCAGCTTTAAGACTGGCAAGTACCTAGATAAAGGATTCACCCGGTACTCGCAGTACACGGGTGAATACCAACCCTATATAAAAACGGTCAAAAAAGCGGGTTAATGAATTGAGAGCCTAATTTCACAATCTAAGAAGCAACAATTATTCTTTACATATGTCTTATTGATAGCCCGATACCTTTGAGTTGAAAAATATAATATAATATCTAGTTTAATAAGATTTAAAAGTGAAATCGATGGGGTTCTGTGGCCACCATCTTGTCCTTTTGCATTCTCTCCCATTTCACCAAGTCTGTGTCAATATAAGTAACCATTTGACACTGGAGGCAGGCATTCTACTTCCTGTTCCATACTAAAGCTATTTTCGTGCGTATTTACAGTATGTTGTCATTCACCCATGTACTACAAGTACCGGGTGAATCTTTTATCTAGCAAGTACCTTGTTGGAATGTGATGCACTTAATTAACACAAATGAAATTGTTGTCAGTACTTCTTAAATTCCAGGGATTTGCAGTGAAATTATAACAATTACAGAGCTATGGAAGGTTAAATTACAGGAAATGAGGTTTCTGTATTGAGGTGCACTGACCTCTCCAGATTGGTTGGTATAGAGTTTTACATCCTGGCAACATCTAAGGTCATATCAGGACGGGTACTGACTTGTGACAGTGCACATTCATAGCTACTTTATAGCACTGTCCCACTAGGAAATCAGCTAGCTATCCAGCCAGCTAGCCTAGCGATTAGAGTGATAGTCCCAGAAAGGCAGAAGTGTGGGTTCAAAACCCACTCTTTGAACAATGTCCCCTTCATTTGCAAACACTAAAGCCCCAGTCAGACCTGACCGGATTGAGGAAACGGACAGAAACCGGACTCTGTCCGGTGAAATACGGCAATGTACGGTTTATATACGGTACGCATCCGGCGTGTCCGTTCTATCTCCGGTGGTGTCCGGTACACGTTTTGAACATGCACAAAACTTGTACACCAACGGACTAGACAATTCTTTGTCCGGTGGTGTCCGGTACTCAGTCCGGTAAGGTCTGACTGGGCCTTTAGCCTGTGATGGCTTTGGAGTCAGTGTTTGTGTTATTAGGGATGATGATGTTGGCAACTCTTAAACGACCACCCTGAACAACCACCACCCATCATACACAGCCAGAATTCCAATGCAGCAACATATTCTAATTACAAATTACCCCTCACCAACAACCGCCCGCATAACACGACCAACGAGCACCTGTTTCCCCCTTTATGTGACCATTGTCTTATGATTATATGATATTTAAATGGACATTTTAAAACCAGTGTGATTATGTTATGTTTTAATTACTCAATGTGTTATTTTAAAACCAACAAGTATGATTATGTGATATTTAAATGGACATTTTAAAACCAGTGTGATCATATGATATTTAAATGTGTCGCTCCCTCTCAGTATCACCCTTACCATAACCATATCACCAGCGACCACCTCTCTTATGCGACCACATTCTGCATTAGGGGGGTGATCCTTTAAGAAGGGGACCACTGTACACCGCACAAAGGGTACTGGGACATTTAAATGGAACATATCTTGTATTATATAGTTCATTGTTCGCACGGAGGGGGAAATAAACACTGTGACAATAGAAGGACTATTCATACTGCAGGGATGAAAGTGGTCTCTGGGAAGAAAAGCGGAAATGCGGATATTCTCCCATAGGTTTAGCATTGTCAGGGAATCACTGAAAATTCCCGGAAGTCGGGTTTCATACATATTGGTATACGCTGATGGTGCTGCGGTGGCTGCACCACATATTAGTATACGCTGATGGTGCTGCAGTGTAAAACAACATATTAGTATACGCTGATGGTGCTGTGGTGGCTGCACTGCATATTACTAGTATACGCTGATGGTGCTGCAGCATAAAACAACATATTAGTATGCCCTTATAGTGCTGCAGCATTTGAAGAACGTATTAGTATACACTTATAGCTACAGGGAAAATCCCGGAAATCCGCGAAATCGCGGAGATCTGTCATCCTTGATACTGCGTTAGTCATATTAAAGTTGTATAGTCCGATGGTTTTGAGTTTCTGTCATTTTCTTAGGTAAATATATTACGTTGATCGTTATAATCTACCGTACCTTAGTTTGAAGTAACTTTTATTTTAAATGGCTAACTTTGGAGATATTTGAAGTGCAAACCTTCAAAATGAATACAATAGGTTTCAGCAGAAACAGGTTTTTATTAAATTGCCTCAGTATATCCATCTATATGGCAATAAATGTTTAATAAATACCTCAATATCTAAGTTAAATATGTAAAATCAAATCTAGATAACTGGTTTGGTTTTGAATATGTTATGTTTTCATTGGACTATGCAGCTTTAATGAAACATTCTAAACAAAATCATATGTCAGTAATATTAATGAAGGACTCTTTCAAAAATCCCTATTATATTAGTCATATTGATTATACATATATTCTAATAATGTTCATATTATGCTAGCCATATTAACGACACATCCGCCTAAAAACCTTGAAATAGATGACAACGCTTCTTTTTGTTGTTGTTAAGCCATCAGTCAAAATGACTCGTTTCAAGGGTTGTGCTGCGTCCCTTCCAATAACCTTCTAGCGTATGAGTTTCTAATTTATGCTACAAAAATAACAAACATTGACAAGCCGGTAGTTAGTGGGATCTAATAATAGTCGGAGACAGACTGTAGAAACATGTAGACAGTTTATTATGAGTGACACACAAAGATTTGCCACGATGGCTACACGAGGGGTATCACAAAATAGAACGCAGCAGTCATACATACAATTACTGAATTAGGTTGGTTAGTTGTTAAGAGTTTTACGTCCTGGCAACATCTAAGGTCATATCAGGATGGGTACCAACTTGTGACAGTGCACATTCATGGCAACCTTATAGCGCTTCCCCACTGGGTGACCAAGCCGCCGGCCCCATGACCTGATATTCCACTCAGTCACATTATCCTAACACCGAGCCAACCTATCCTTAATAATGCCGAGTGCCTGGCTAGGAGGCGACACATATCAATTATGTAAGTCATTGGTTTTATTCGACTGGCGTCCAATAACCGATGATAAAAATCAATGTGCTCTAGAGGCGCCCGTAAACCAACAAGCTTTACTTTGACTCGACCCGGGGTGCACCTCAGAGAAATTCCGGACGTTGCGCTAGTCTGAATGCCATATGCCTCGAAAATGGTGACCTCCATAGGGTGCAGCCATTTGCAATGGAAAGAACAGCTGTGATTGGCTGAAACCATTGAAACGGGTGGCCATTTTGGATGCAATTTTCCTCCCACCTAAAATGTGTGCCGTCTCGGAGGTGAACTATGAACGCAAATAAGCCAAAAGGACGTTGCGAAGCCGTCTCAGAGTCGACTGGGAGGCGTACCCTAAACGCGGCCCTGGTCGCTATAAAACATAAATATCGGACAGAATCCATTTAATGGATTCTGGCTCGTGTCCAAATGTTCCATCACCAGTTCCCTATTGTTATACCCTTGATCGATAGTGACATTGTCCATATTGCTGTGGCAATATGGGTAATTCGGGGGAGGCGGGCGGCCACCCTCCCCCGGCCCTACCTCCTCCCCCCTCCCTTCGCCCCCACAACCCACTCCACAACCTACACTCACACCAACTCCTCCCCTCACACACCCCCTCCCCCTCCTAGACGCCGCCACCTCCTCCTCCCTCACCCCACTTCCTCCAGGTGCCGCCACCATAGCCCCCCCCCCCCCCCACTGCCTCCGCTGGTTCCGCCGCTGGTTCCCCCGCTGCTCCTGCCGCTGGTACCCCCCCCCCCCCCCACCTTCCTTCCGCCTCCCCATCAACTCGGCCACTTCTCCGCCTCCCACCACACCGACAAGACCTCCTCTCAACTGCTCCCACACGCGTTAACCGACACGCCTCAGGGCTGCCCACCGAGACTCAACACGACCGTTCACCACGACTGTTCACCACGACACCAACATGCCGGCACGGAAATCATCAAGACGTTCCACCACCAATACTATCAACACACATGCGGCAACGACGACAACAACCGAACCCACACCACGTGCACGGGGGCGCCCACGCTCTGTTGTAACCATCCCCAACATTGCCCCTCAGCCCGACAGCGACGACGAACTGTCCGCGGCGGCGCAGATGTCGCTCCTCAGGCGAACGGTAACCGACTCGCTACAGCAGCAGGCCGAACTAGCCAAAACTGTGACGAACAGGCTGCTTGCACTGGAGACGGCAAGCAGCAAGCGCACGAGGAGCAGGTCACCGGACGATAAGCCCACAACGAAACGGAGACGACACGCCACCCACGACACGCCAGAGGCCAGCCCCTCCTCGTCACCACGTGGCCGCTCACCACGACGCTCCCCTCGACGCCGATCACCGACTGCAAGTTCATCGAGACCAGCCCCACGAACCAGACGACACGCGAGGAATGGAGACGACGAACACGACCGGAGGAACCACCGACGTGCCCCAACGACACCAACCTCTTCATCCACCGACGACGACGAACAGCGAGACATGGTAGACGCCATAATAAGGGCAAACGACCACGATGGACGAACAACCAGCCGAGGTAAGGCTCACCTCCTTCCCCATACGTACGTAATAAGGGAAGAAAGGAAAGGAAAGGTCGGGCCAGGCGAGAGCACGTGGCACGAGTACCTAGCGGCACTCGCACGTATGAGGAAAGACCCCAAGGTGCCCCAGTCCTGGACTAGACCAATACTAGACCACCAGGACGACATCTTCGAGATGGCAGCAGATTGGAGATGGGACACGTGCCTCGCCTGGTCGGAAAAAGTGTTCGCCATGGTGGACGACGGACGACTACCGAAAGGTTGGAAAGACCAACAGGCAATTAAAGACCTACAACGCGCAGCATGCCTTGCTGGCATCCAGAAAGAGGAAAAGAACCGAAACACACGTGCGGTACAGAACAGGAGCGACGAACAACAGACAGCACCCATCAACACCCCATACAAAAGGCCCGAGTTTAACCACGAAACTGACGGCAGACCTTGCCACAGGTGGAACTGGGGAACAGACTGCGGCCACTCCACCTCACACGGCACTGGCAGCGAACGACGCGCGCACGTGTGCGGATGGTGCGCCAACAAGTACAGGAAGGCAAACCCACACAAAGAACAAGATTGTAACAACAAAAGGCGGCAGACAGACCGCAAGGCGGCGGCGGCACCCGAGACCGACGAACAGAGGGCGGATTTTCAGTGATAGGCCCCGGCCAGGCCGAACAAACTGCCACAACCCACACACCCTCCCCCCACACCCCCCCACAACCTGCCATGAGACTAGTCTCCGCCACACGCACACTACAAAATACAATCAAACACTGGAGCCCCGACAGACACACATACGAACCAGAACCAAATACCCCCAACCCACATAACCCCACCCCAACCACCCCAACCACCTCCGCCTACACACCTGACACCAACCACCAAACACCCCGCCTCCCTCACAGCCCACAAAACGCACGCCAACCAACCCTAAAACTACTATGGGCACGACGAACCCGGCAAAACCCAGGCGAACAATCAAACTCGGACATATCACAACACGTGGACACAGACGCGTCACCAGACGGGCCCCACGCCACACCCGAGAGCAGCTCCCTAACACATTTAAACTCAACCGCCACACAAGACCACGTGGTGAGCGGCCCCGCACACACCACAGACACACACCCCTCCCCCACCCACACCGGCGGCACCCCGCCATTCGCCGTTACCACCCACCCCCGCCGCGCCGGCGCCGACACATCAGTCGCCAGACGCACCGCCGGCGGCACTAATAGCCCCCGTAACGACCATTACGGGGCTCGCCTACCCGACACCACCGACTCGCCCCACGCCGGAACAAGCACCACAGCCGGAAACTCAAACACGACCCCACCCACAACTCCACCCGTGGCACGAACACCCCGGGTAGGAGCCGATAGCATGGAAGCTATACAGCACTGCCTACAACCAGCTTACAGCCCCACCCCGCCTGCCACTCCCACCAGCAGCAACCGACCCACGGCAGACGCTGCCCACACTACACCCAGCCCAACCCGAACACCTCGGGTAGGAGGAGCTGGGAGCCACGCCCCGGCCGACACACTACACGACACACCGACACACAACGGCACGCCCACCACCAATAACAACGACCGCCACCACCGATACGCACTGACCACAGCCGCCACCGCTGACGTCGTCACACGACATTGCGCCACCGGACTCACGGTCGCATGCATACAGCCCATCGCCTCGGCACGACCCGACCAACACAGCGGCCACCACCCAACACACCACGACGAACCACCTGACGCACTACTAACATACCACCAACGTGCCCACGCGTCAGAGGACATTGACGACGTAACGGACGACTGCGGCGACCGGGACATCACCTCTTACAACCCTCCCCACACCCCCCTCTCATACAGGACCATACTCGACAAGATATGGCCAGTAGCGGCAGACGCGGAATGGGTCAACCAGGTATACCAGTACATATATACCCAGGTAAGGGAAACGGCACTTCCCAATCATGTCGTCGCACGCATCCCAGTCCCATCGGGACTCAGGATCGACCGGTGGAGGGCACTACTCCCCGACTATCATGACACCGAGCTACTCGACTTCCTTGAGTACGGCTGGCCTGTCGACTATACAGCCGACACGGCACCCGTACCTTCAAGAGCAAACCATCGCGAAGATCCTCAAAACCTCGAATGGATTGAGAAATACATACGAGATGAAACGTCTCGGGGCGCCCTCCTCGGCCCCTTCAGCCACCCACCATTCCACCCATGGGCACAGACCAGCCCGATGATGACCCGCGCAAAAAAGAACACCACTGAGCGCCGGGTCATCGTCGACCTCAGCTTCCCCAGAGGAGCTAGCGTTAACTCCGGGATACGGAAAGCCCACTACCAAGGACGACCAGTCACCTACACCCTGCCAAACATAACGAACCTCACCGACGAGGTCACCCGCATCGGACAAGGGGCGTGGATATGGACAATCGACCTCGCACGCGCATACCGCCAACTACGCACCTGCCCCCTGTCCGTCCCCCTCCTCGGGGTCACACTAGACGACAAATTCTATTTTGACATCGCCCCTCCCTTTGGGTGCCGCACGTCGTCCATGGCATGCGCGAGGACCACCAATGCCGTCACGTACCTGCTACGAAAAAAGGGACACTTCGTACTGTGTTATCTGGACGACTTTGTCGGAGCGGCACCCACAGAGTACCAGGCGGTCGAGGCATACGTCGACGCAGTCCAGCTTGCCGCTGACCTCGGCCTCGAACTCGCGACCCACAAGTGTATCCCGCCCTCACAAAAGGTCGAATGGCTCGGCTTCGAGGTGGACACTACAGACATGGTCGTCCGCATACCGGCACTGAAACTGCACGAGGTGGTCACCGAGTGCGCCGCCTGGACGACAGGATCGAAGGCCTCGAGAAAGGACCTCCAGCGGCTGGTCGGACGACTCCAGCACATCGCGAAGTGCGTGCGCCCGGCCAGGAGATATATGAATCGGATACTCGCGGCACTCAGAGCCGCCCCCTACAGCGGGAAACACACAATAACCCATGAGATGACCCTCGACATCGAGTGGTTCAAAGAATACGCACACATATCGAACGGCGTCGTCCTGCTCCGCCCACCACCCAGGCTCGAATGGGTGATCGAGTGCGACTCATCACTCCTCGCCGGGGGAGCGCACTCCCCAGGGGGGTACATCACGGAAGAGTATCAACCAGAATACATAGCAGACGGACACAACATCGCACAGCTGGAGGCGATAAACCTCATTGTCGCCCTCCACGCCCTGACCCCGCCCAACCCCCAGGATTATGCAGTCGTCATCAACACCGACAACCAGGCATCCCAGGTCGTCCTCGAATCCGGAGCGGGCAGGGATCCCACCCTCTGCGCCTGCGCCCGAGCGATATGGAGATTTGCGGCACTCAACTCGTGCGAGATCCGAGTCGTCCACAAGCCCGGCACCGAGATCGCCTTTGCCGACGCCCTCAGCAGGGCGCCTTTCGATCGGGCCGCCAGGCGGAAGGCGGATCGATTCGTGGACGACATGGATCTCGTCCGCGTCCGGGTCGTCCACGCTACATCCATACTCGACCCGGACGAATAGCCTGGCTCGAGACACATATTTGCCTCTCTCTCACCAGGAAACCAGGAACAACAACATCGACTTGCCCACCTCTTCAGAGCCGGCCTGGCCAAGGGTACCTGGAGGAACAAACGACGCCAGATAGCCACATACCTCACACACGCCCTCGACGCGGACTACAACCCTGCCCGTCCAACCCAGAGCGACTTAGCATCATACCTCGCCTCAATCTCATTGTTGCTCCGATCCCCGGGAGCCGTGATGAACCACCTCAGCGCCGCTCGGACATGGGTCGAGCTCAAGGACGGCAAGACGAGAGCATTCGACTCATATCTCGTCAAGATCATAAAGAGGGGCATATTCCGGGACTCCGGCCATGTACCACGACAGGCCCCTCCCCTCACCCCGACGGACCTCCGCGCCGTCACCACCTTCCTCTTCCGGGCCGGCCGCAACGCCAAGGTGCTCACAGCGGCACTCCTCATCGGGTACTTCTCCCTACTCCGACAAGGGAACCTCCTCGTGACCGGTCGGCCCGACGACCCGGGCCACACCATAAGGTACCACGAGGTCACGCCTCACCGGACACACCTCACCATCCTAGTCCGCTCGACTAAGACCTCCAAAGGACGCCTCGACCACTACGCCATAACGATCCCCAGCATACCGAGCTCCATCTGCTGCCCTGTCCGCGCCTGGAGACAATACGCGGGCGCCACCCCACTCGACACCCTCGACCCGGCATTTATGACACCGGACGGATCCCCTTTGACGGTGAAGACTCTCACGACGGCCTTACGGGCCGCCCTACGTCACTCGGGGTCCCCGAACCCCGCCATGTACACTCTCCACAGCCTCCGTCGGGGTGCCGCACAGGCGTGCGCCGCCGCCGGTGCCGCCATTAAGGACGTCGCCGACCTCGGCCACTGGCGGTCGTCCGCCCTCCACTCCTACGTCCCCAAAGAGGCCTTCACGGTCGCGACCCGGGCACTCTCAACTCTATTTGGTTGAGGCCCGGGTCACCTAAGACTCTAGTTGACGATTTTGACTTACCTACACACTTGACTTTGAACATTACGCACTTACTTGTTATTACTATTGACCTTCACCTTAGACTTGATCATTACTTCCTTGAATACTGCCTTACACTTGACTTTGAACATTACTCACTTACTTCATATGACTATTGACTCTCACCTTATGTATTGATCATTACTCACTTATCTACTACCTCTCTCAAATAAAATTCCATACTATACGTCCGCCTCCTCTCCTGAATTGTCCATATTGCTGTGGCAATATGGGTAATTCGGGGGAGGCGGGCGGCCACCCTCCCCCGGCCCTACCTCCTCCCCCCTCCCTTCGCCCCCACAACCCACTCCACAACCTACACTCACACCAACTCCTCCCCTCACACACCCCCTCCCCCTCCTAGACGCCGCCACCTCCTCCTCCCTCACCCCACTTCCTCCAGGTGCCGCCACCATAGCCCCCCCCCCCCCCCACTGCCTCCGCTGGTTCCGCCGCTGGTTCCCCCGCTGCTCCTGCCGCTGGTACCCCCCCCCCCCCCCACCTTCCTTCCGCCTCCCCATCAACTCGGCCACTTCTCCGCCTCCCACCACACCGACAAGACCTCCTCTCACCGTCCCACCCACCCAACTACATGTTAAGGTTGAGGCCCGGGTCACCTAAGACTCTAGTTGACGATTTTGACTTACCTACACACTTGACTTTGAACATTACGCACTTACTTGTTATTACTATTGACCTTCACCTTAGACTTGATCATTACTTCCTTGAATACTGCCTTACACTTGACTTTGAACATTACTCACTTACTTCATATGACTATTGACTCTCACCTTATGTATTGATCATTACTCACTTATCTACTACCTCTCTCAAATAAAATTCCATACTATACGTCCGCCTCCTCTCCTGAATTACAGGCGCAGAGCTTAATGTGTGCAGTGCATAATAATACCAAACTGCACAGATTTATAATTTACCAACAAGTGACCTCACTGGCAGCACTAAACAGCTACGGTGTTGGACTGGCCCAATAGCTACACATTACCTATAGCTACACATTACCTATGAATTCGGTGTGATTTACAAACCCCAGCAACCAGCCCGTGGACTCCACTAAAATGCACCAACTCAAAAATATTAGTTCAATATTAGTTAAAGCTGCATAGTCAAATGAAAGTATCAAATTTTCTCAAACTATAAAAATTATCTAGATTTGATTCTACATATCTAACTTAAATACTGGTGTACTTATTAAGAATTTGTTGCCACATAGAAGGACATACTGAATCAGTTTAATACAACCCGTTATTGCTGAAGTCTACGGGGGTTAGAGTTTTGGCAGTTTGACGAAAGTAATCTTACATGTTCACACTTCAAATATCTCAAAAGTTAGCCATTCAAAATAATAGTTACTACAAATTAAAGTAACATAGATTTCAACAATCAATCTAACGTATTTATCTCAGAAAATGACAGACACTCGAAAGCATCGGACTAGACAACTTTCTTTCTCTTTAGAAAAAGAATTATTTAATTAAATTTAATTAAATCCGCATTTTCCTCCAATGACAATGACCTGTGACGAGCTCCCTGTTGGCACATTACCAACACAGATTTGTGGGTGTGACGCCATCTCTAACACATTAACCGTGCAAGTACAGAGAAGTACTTACCCCTAACATTAGGACAACCACGTTATCCATATGGTGTCAGTATGCGGACTGTACGTTCTCACTGCCTTTAAAGTAGGTCAAAGTAGTGCAGCGTAGTGAACAACGTTTGTCTAATGTATGTCTAACGTACATCAATGTACACCTAACATATACATAGCGTATGGCCGACGTAAAATCCACACATTGTCAAACGTCAAAAGTTGTGTGCATGCACAAAACTTTGCTGACCCCCTTACGTGTGATGCCGTATCTCGACGTACATTGACGTATACTAACGAGCACCTAATACACACGTAACACATAACAACGTATCCCGACGTAGCTGGCAAAAATCACATACATCGGCATATGTTGGCGGGATGCGTCGTAATGTGACAACCCCTTTAAATGGTCCATTTAGGGAGGTGGTCAGTTTAGGGAGTCATTTTATTGTTACACTAGTATTGTACGGGCGATAGTTTGGCAATCGATATAGGGGAGTGGTCGATTACAAAGCTTTAGTAATATTCAAAGGGAGAGACATACACCAGATGTACTTATGTAAGGCGCAGCAGAAGGAAGACAACCCCGAACACACATAGCTATGTAGTGTAGACGCATAACTACTTCAACAATTATATAATTCCTTACTGCCTTGCAGTAAGGCCACTTTTGATGTATCTAAGTAAATATATATTCCTTCATATCATTCATTATTAGTAGTACAAGGAGACTTCGCCCCCCCCCCTTTTTTTCTTCAGATTAAGCTGTCTTGTGTAATAGCTTTTTACAAGACCTTAACAATAGGTCAATGAGAGCGCACTAGGTGAGAAATATGCGTCTTTGGGTGATTATTCTCTATTAATCTCATATTAGTTTTGGTGTACAGGATATTTTAAAACCTGTGATTATGTGATGCTTTAAGGAATTAATATGTTGTTTTAAAACCAACAAGTATCATTATATGATATTTAAATGTGTCACTCCCATTTACCCTAACCATAACCCTCTCATCAGCAACCACCTCCCTTATGCGACCACATTCTGTCTGCAGTAGGGGTGTGGTCCTTTCAGAGGGAGGGGGGCCACTGTACTGCCTCAGACTGCATGCCAGTCGATTACTACAATAACACTGCCAACGGTCAGCTAGCATTGGAAATTATTCATGAATTTATTTGTTCGTCCATGACCGCAAAGAGTGATTGCAAATAAGCAGAAAGCTAGTTTGTTTGTCCCTCTTACAGCTACAGTGTAGGTGTTTGTTGTTGATTTATATCCTAGCAATAGCTAAAGTCAAATCAGGATGGGTTCCAACTTGTGACAGTGCGCACTCATGGCCTCACTGGGAGACCAGGCCGCTGGCAACATAACAGGACACAGAAAGAAGATAAACCTATCCAGAAATCGTCTGTTGTGTAGTTAAAGCTGCATGGTACGACGGGTTTGAATTGCTGCCTTCTTTTCTCTTCTTTTACAATTGTTTTTAAAGATAAATATATCAGGTTGATCATTTTTATCTACCTTACTTTAGTTTGAAGTGGCTAACTTTAGAGATATTTGCATTGAAAACATGCAAAATGAATGTTGGAAATTCTGACAGCCTAGGCTTTAGTAGACTAAATATACCCTCATAGGCAGGAAATTGTGCCTAATAAGTGCACCAGTATCTAAGTTGAATGAATATGTAGGATCAAATCCAAGTGTTTTGGTTTTGAAATTTCGAAATCATCGGACTACACAGCTTTAATCACCAAGGGATGCTTCATTGGTTGCTTGTTGGGGTTTGACGTCTTGGCAACATCTAAGGTCATATCAGGACGGGTACCGACTTGTGACAGTGCGCACTCATTGCGACTTTATAGCACGGCCCCACTGGGAGACCAGGCTGCCAGCACCATGACCTGATATCCCACTCAGTCACATTATCCATACACTAGGCCAACCAGTTCTTGCCCTATCCTAATAATGCTGAGCATCTGGCTAGGAAACGACGAGTATAATTTATCAAGTCATTAGTTTGACTCACCCATGGGTTCGAATCCCACGATCTACTAAAACCAGGGGATGCAAACACATTTTCTCTCCATCTTTCTTTCTTAGTTATCTTCTATACTGATGTGCCATTACTCTTAAATAACAACAGCTGAGTGATGTAAATATATACATAACATATGCTTATATATGGACGGCATGTGCCACTCTGTGCATGGTACAGACTGCGGTTTATCCAAAATCCAACGGAAATTTTAATTTGTAATTGAAAAAAAAAAATCAATATTCTCAGTGTAAGCTCCCCCCCCCCCCACAACGCCTAAATTTAATCTTTCTTTGATCTTTGAATTCAGTTAAATCTTAAAACTCGACAAAAATCACGCGGTAACCGGTCGACTATTCCAAACACAAGAATGGGCCCGTCGAATTGTTACTAAACCAGGCCGTGCCTCTTGTTCAGCGGACCATTGCGGGACCGGACCGGTAATTCCGACTTATTTTTGTCCTTATACTTTTCATATTCATGTTCACATTTGAAATAAGAAATAAGGGAAATAAAATAAACTGGGTGCAACTTTGGTCCTTTTAGTTATGAAGTGTTTTTGTAAAAAAAAAAAACACAAAAAAACATTTTACAGTCAGCCATTTGTAACATGACATATGGAACATGGTTGAATCCTTACTAAGTATCACATTGATATATCAAACAAAACAGTTCCCAAATCAAAAAGGAAGTATTTATTAAGATGTATGCATGCTTAATTTTTTTTTTAATTGTATGTCTTCAGAAATATCATTACAAATTTCCATCACAGATGTAACTAGTGGTGTCTGGATGCCACACAAATATTGTACAGTAATTATTCAGTAAATAAAGCATGGCTGGGAATTACTTTTTTTTTTTTATCAATATAAGCACTACATATAAATTGTCTGTATATTATGCCATGATTAATATGCTTCTAAGTATGAAATTATTTAATTATGCTTAGATTTTTATTAAGCAGACTGTGTGGTGTCTTAAACATGTGTTACATCTGAGCAGCACATGTTATACTGCCATAAGACATAGCGTAATCATGGACTACACCTTTATTTTTTATCTCATCAATTTATATTTTACATACATGTAAAGGGGAGATTTCCAGCTTTCATTTGCAACCAAAAAAAGGTTAAAAATTCAAATATTAAATTTTAACTCTCCATGTGACACTTATGGCCAGTTTTCAGGAGAGTGACCCAACTACTAAAGTGGAGCAAGGTACCAGTCTATCACTGTACCAGGATGCAATCGTCGCAAATAACCAGCCACTGGAAATGCCCACTTTTTCAATATTTGACCCATTTCCAAGCCATGGCACCATGCAGGAATAAAGCTAGTATCTGCAGGCCGTAATACTAATAGCTCCACAGAGAGAACTACCGGTGAGCGAGGAAAAACTGTCTCCTTGATAGAGCGGCAAACACATGGAATAGTCTTCCACCTGAAATAGTCAAAGCTCCATCACTAAATGCATTTAAAAACAGACTTGATCAATTTTGGAGTCAGTATCGGAATAGTTAGTGCTCGCCGCATGACCACTTTAATTATGACAGGTCACAATTATACATATATATATATAGATATAGATAGGGCGAATCTGTTAAGAGGCATGCCAAAATGGTAAATATATAAACAACAGAGGATAAGTATAAGAATAAGTGTTTCACGGTAATAGTCGGTGAATTGTTATGGCAGTGGGGGGGACCAGGCTACCTATGTACATACACCATAGAGAGGCGGCTCCTGTTGGCAATGTGGTTAGAGTTCAGTGACGGGGACGGCCATGGTAATGATCGATCAACTATTCACCTCCACGATACTTTAAAGCAGATGTACAAAGAACTGCACAAAATGTACTTCAAACTCATGTGTACCACCACACATCTGGGTTTGGACAATGAGCATCTATGGGTTGGGACCGGACGCGATGGCCAAATGAGTCAAACCCATTGGTTTGAATGCTGTTGGAGTCAAACCCATAACTACAAGTTTATATTTGTCGCTTCCAAGCCAGGCGCTCGGCATTGTGAGGATAGAACTGGTTCACTCAGTGTCAGGATAATGTGACTGAGTATAATATCAGGTCATGGTGCTGGCAGCCTGGTCTCCCAGTGGAGCAGCACTATAAAGTCACCATGAGTGTGCACCATCACAAGTCAGTACCCGTCCTGAGATTTTACCTTAGATGTTGCCAGGACATAAAACTCCAACAACCAACCAAGCTATGGGTTGGCGGAAGAGGGATGACGCAAATTAGAAAAGAGTGCCTATCCCAGTTCCTGGGCATGTAAGAAAATATTTTTTATAAATAGGTACTACAATGCTACTAGACCCCCCCCCCTCCTAGCCCCGTCCCCTGCCCAAATCGGACTAATAATATCACTGATACGTTGGTCGTCCATATGGTATTATACAGCGAACAAATGCTGTAATTGGCACAGTGGGCAGGGAGGTTGTAGTGAGAATGAACACTAGGTGGGGGCGCCACCAGTGGCATCATGAAGATTCGGTAATATATACATTATATAGTTAGGAAATTCTGTTATTTATATTCGCATAAATCCTTATACAACACATATAATATATATACACATAACTATCATATATATGTATGTATATTATATATATACATATATAATGGTGTGAAAGGAATATGTCGTATAGTATAAGAGTATGTGAGGCAGGGAAGGGGCTAGTTGACTGCTACAGCCTTTTCATGGACAAGGCTATTAAAGTACCCTATAGAAAGTGTTTTAGCAGCATTTGAGATGTGGACTTATCGAAGGATGATGAAAATATCATGGACAAAGAAGATCACCAACAAAGAAGTTCTCAGAAAAATTAAAAATAAGAAAAGCTTGTTTGCCACTATACAGACAAAGAAACTTCTTTATTTTGGCCACATCATTCGTCAGAGTTCAATATACCGTACATTGTTGGAAGGGAAGGTGAATGGCAGCAGAGGGAGAGGGAGACCAAGAACATCATGGTTTACAAATATTTCACAGTGGACAGGCTTGAATTATTCACAGTCTATCAGAACAGCACAACATCGGGACAAGTGGAGAACCATTGCATCCAACCCTCGACTAGAGGACGGGACTATTGATATTGATTGATAGAAAGTGTCAGACAGCTCAGTTATGGGTACACACATGCATTTTACAATCTAATAAGGGAATTATATTATTCACCCCACCAGGCGCGGTGGCCGAATCGCTAGAGCGCAGTCAGGAGATCGGGAGTTTGGTTCCCCGTCGAGTCAAACCAATGACTTATAAAATTGATACTTGTCGCTTCCTAGACTGACACTTGGCATTACTAGGTTAGGGCAAGGACTGCTTAGCTCAGTGTCAGGATAATGTGACTGAGTGAGGATATCGGGTCATGGTGCCGGTGGTCTGGTTTTCCCAGTGTGACAGCACTATAAAGCCACTATGAGTGTGCACTGTGACAAGTTGGTACTCGTCCTGATATGACCTTAGACGTTGACAGGACATTAAACTCCAACAACCAACCAACCATCAATCACCTACTTATATATCATTGCCGAATGCAAAATTGATGAAATCATGTAGATTAATAGACTTTAAAGATGAATGAAGAATCCAATGGCCATCATTTTGGCGTGGTGCCATTCTCTCCCAGTTCAGCTATCACATACAAATATAAATAAACCAGTACCTCCATAGTTTGTTCAAACCAGACCGTTAATAAAGTATTTTTGCTCGGATTTAAACATGGTCGTCGTCTATTCCCACCGGAGGTAAATATATTTTTTAATCTAGGGAGAGGAGTATGGGATGCATGTGTTTGTGTGGAGAGCAGGCTTGGATACTGGGTTGGTTGGTTGTTGGGAGTTTTACGTCCTTGCAACCTCTAAGGTCATATCAGGACGGGTACACTCATGGTGACGTTATAATTCTGCCCCACTGAGAAATCAGGCCACCAGCACCATGACTCAATATCCCACTCAGTCACATTATCCTGATACTGAGCTAACCAGTCCATGTCCTATCCTATTAATGCCGAGTGCGAAGCGAGGAAGTGACAAGTATCAATTTTAGAAGCCACTGGCTTGACACGACTGGGATTCGAACTCCCGACCTTCCGCACGGGAAGCCTGCGCTCTACCGATTAGGCCACCGCCTCCGGGGTGGATACTGGAATGAGTATTCAGCAGTACTGTGCATTTCTTCCGGATAATTAGTCACTCCTGAGGCAGGTTTGGAGCTGCAGCTTTCCATGTCTAAACGCCATAAGGGGGGTATGTGTCACCCCCCCCCACCCCACCCCACCCCCCACCGCCATATCCCTAACATTAACAACAGGCCATACATTGTAGGCTTACTTTGAACCAATAGCTACATGTTTCCTAATTCCCAAAACTAACCAATAGCTTGTTTGTCTGTTGGGGTTTTTCATACTGGCAACATCTAATGTCATATCAGGATGGGTACCGACTTATGTGACAATGCGCGCTCATGGCGACTCTATAGTGCTGCCCAATGGAAGACTAGGCCGCCAGCACCATGACCAGATTTAGCACTCAGTTACATTATCCTGATACTGAGCTAACCAGTCCTTTCGCTATCTTAGTACTGCAAAGCGCAAAGCTAGGTAGCTACAAATATCAATTTTGTAAGTCACCGGTTTAACACGGCTGGGATTCATAACCTACCGCAAGGGAAGCCTGCGCTCTACCGATTCGGCCACCGCGTCAGGACTGGACCAATAGCTACACATTACCTAATTCTCAAAACTATTCGGGGCAGTGCATACATTTTCTCCTGATGTCGATTGCAGTGAGATTAGGATAGCAACTTATCTACATTAGATCAAATATCAATTACATTATCATCCACAGGATCAGTACATATACATTGGTGCAGCTTCCGTGCATCCCCATCAAATTTGGATTTACTTGCGATGTGGTTCATGGTTCATACCCACCTATATAGTGTGGCCTGTACTCTCACTAATATTTATGCGCCAAACTTTGAAGATATACTTTTCTGCAGAAATTTCTAGTTGTGTACAATGAAAGTTATCACATTTTCTAAACAAAAACACTGACCTAGATTTGATCCTGCACATCCAACTTAAATTCTGATGCATGCATTAAAGATTCACTGCAGCATAAAAGGAAGACTGTATAAATTTGATACAACATGCCACTGCTAAAGCCTTGATGTCCAGCATTCTGAGATGCCTGCCAAAATTATTCTACCGTATTCTCAATTCAAATACCTCCAAAGGTAACCCTTCAAAATAAAGTTGACCTTAAAATAAAGTAAAGTGGGTTATAATGTTCAACCTAATATATATTAATATTTTAAGTACACAGAAACTCAAATCGATCGACCTCTGCAACTTTAATAAAACTAGAAGTAATAAGCAACTTACAACCAGTGTGAGTATGTGGTATCGCCCTGGTTTCATGATCGGAAATATAGGGCAGAAATAGTACCTAATAATATGTGTGTGTGATTGTGTGTGTGTGTGATTGTGTGTGTGATTGTGTGTGTGATTGTGTGTGTGATTGTGTGTGTGATTGTGTGTGTGATTGTGTGTGTGTGGGTGTGTGTGTGTGTGTGTGTGTGTGTGTGTGTGTGTGTGTGTGTGTGTGTGTGTGTGTGTGTGTGTGTGTGTGTGTGTGTGTGTGTGGTGTGTGTGTGTGTGTGTGTGTGTGTGTGTGTGTGTGTGTGTGTGTGTGTGTGTGTGTGTGTGTGTGTGTGGGTGTGTGTGTGTGTGTGTGTGTGTGTGGCGCGCGCGCGCGCGCGCGCGCGCGCGCGCGCCCCCCTAACTCCATCGTCGGTCCAACAAGATAGTCGAATAAAGAGTAAGTTCGCCTCCCTCATGTTTAAAACACACACACACACAACATTCATTGATTAGGCACAGACAACTCCATAACTTCTCTTCCTCATTCTACTGCCTGCTTCCCTTCCCTATCCTAGTAAAGGCTACATTCCTTACACGCGGTATGCGGCAAAGAATGGAAAAGCATCAACGTGAATGGGGGTGCTTGCATGCCTCCGAATGCGAATGCGAATGTGGCAACCGAATCGGTCCATGTAGCCATCGGTGTGGCATGCGAATGCGAATGCTGCTGCGTTTGCCATAGAGAACAGTGTTAGAGAAACCTGACACTATGTGTGGGTGTGGGTGTGGGTGAAAGGACCCAACCCGTTCGCATGCCGCATACCGCGTGTAAGGAATGCTAGCTTTATGCCGAGCACCAGGCCATGTAGTGACAAGGACTGTAAGGTTTTGGTTTGACTCGGCTGGAGGCTAAATTCACTTACTACACCAGAAATGAATGCCTTATTGAAGTTATTCAGTTCACCATTTTTTCCGGCGATGATATTTTTTTTTAATTATTCATACAAATGAAATCCAGGGAAACACACAATACAGTTGTTTAAAGCTGCACAGTCCGATAAATGCATAACATTATCAAAACGAAAACATTGACCTAGATTTGATTCTACATATCAAACTTAGATTCTGCTGCACTTATTAGCATGTGTTGCCAGTCAGTTTAACTAGAACATGTTACTGCAGAAGCCTATGTTGTCAGAATTTTTGTGTGTTTGCCAAAATTAATTTGGCAGGTTTGCATTTCGAATATCTCAAAAGTTAGCCATTTGAAATAAAAGCTACTTCAAACTGAAGTAAGATAGATTATAACGATTAACCTAATCTATTTATCTAAGAAAATGACAAACTGAAAACCATCGGACTATGCAACTACAAAAAAACAAAAAAAACTCGACATTTTTCACACGAATCCCTGAAGAGTGACATTATTGATTGATTGTTATCGTATCATTTAAACAATACTGAGAGAAGAGGACAATTCTGAAACGCATAATTTAACATTTTTATTTTGCTATTACCATCGATGATTAAGCAATGCAACTTTCAATCGTGGACAATTGGGTTTCCTCCTCCCACTGCTCCTTTCCTAGTAACACAGAATGCCAGGCTACGTAGTGACAAGTATCATTTCTGTAAAACATATTTATTAGGTTAGAAATTATAATTGACAGCTTAAAGTAACCTTTATATCAATGGGTACACTTTGCACCTGTTTGAAGTGAAAGCATGCAACAATTATTGCTGGCTTACACACCGAAATGGTGGGCACCATAGTCACCAGCAGTAACACTGAACAGGTTAACTGACTTTATTCTTTTCTATACAGCAATGCATGAAAATTTGATGCTTTCATCAGACTATGCAACTTTAAAGTCACACAGTCCAATGCTTTTGAGTTTCTGCTATTTTCTGAGACAAATACATTAGATTGATCATTACAATCTACTTTACTGCACAGTCGTTCAAAAGGCAGCTTGACATGGTGTTAACAGCGATACCACATGAACCACAGATTCCAGGATACACCCAGCTAACAGCAGCAGATTCAAATTCATTGCTGCACATGACAACACTGAACAGAGCGTCCTTACCACATGTAGTAGGCCCTGATGGTGGAGACTCCGACTTGGCCCGAGCATACAGCTCAAACACTTTAATCGAATCTAATCTGTAGCTTGAAGTAATTTTAAAAATCTTAAATAGGTATTTGAAGTGCAAACATGCACAATTAATTTTGACAAGCACGTCAAAACTCCACAGCATCATAGCATTAACAGGTTCTATTAAAGTGGTTCAGTATTTCTCTCGATGGAGCAACAAATGCTTGATAAGTGCACCAGTATCTAAGTTTGATATATATGATCAAAAATAGGTGAATGTTATGGGTTCAAAAAGTTGATAAGCTATGCAGATTTAATAGTACTACACCGCCCCGTTATGCCACTGTGTTCACACTAGGATGGTAGTCTACAGTAATCCTATGTGATTGCACGATGCCGGATGCACAGGTCAACACTGAGTCACCATACCCCGCCCCCCCCCCCCACCCCACCGGACGCGGTGGTCAAATCGATAGAACGCAGGCTTCCCGCGTGGAAGGTCGGGAGTTCGAATCACAGCCGAGTCAAACCATTGACTTATAAAATGTATACTTGTCTCTACCTAACCTGGCGCTTGGCATTAATAGGATAGGGAAAAGACTGGTCAGCAGAGTGTTAGGATAATGAGACGGTGTGGGATATCAGGTCATGGTTCTGGCGGCCTGGTCTCACTGTGGGGCAGCACTATACATTCACCATGAGTATGCACTGACACAAGTCGGTACCCGTTCTGATATAACCTTAGATGTTGTTAGGACATAAAACAACAAATTTGAACAAACAAAGAAACTTACCCCCCGCACCCCCCTCCCTGTCAGTGTGTGCTTATGCTAGGACAATCAGCCACATCTCGCCCCTACCCACACTAAGCCCCAGACAATAGTAATACACTGAACGGCGTTTACCCTACGGCGATAAGCACTGATAACAATAAGCCCAGGGCAATTTGGTGACATAATAATAGGTTAGCCTCCACGTGTGTGTGTGTGTGTGGGAGGGTGTCCCAAAATGCACATAAACATGCATCCAATTAGGGTAACTATCAAAATAAGAGAGTGGGTGTGTCAGGATAGTTGCCCATGGAACCTATTTTAGGGTAGCTACTTATATACTCACCTATTCATATATAAATACCGATTGGTGTTCTCTGTGGCGGAGTGGTTAGAGTGTCTGACTTTTTTCTACGTCGGACTCCTAATCTGAAGGTCAGTGGTTCGATTCCCCATGCCCCCACCTCTGCCAATTTGGATTTCCACCCCTGTGTATAACTTACAGTGTCATCAAAGGCCAGTTGCTCTCATACCATGTCTATGTGGTGTGGGAGGTTAAAAATCCATTGGGTTGGTAAAAGTGTAGGCTTGGGTTTTCTATCGACAAACTGTCTAATGGTGAAAACAAGTCTATTCAGACTTATCCATGATAGGCAGTATAAATCTTTAAGAAAAAAACAGTCATTTTGTCAACACTGAGGCCCTGGTCTACCGGTCATAGCTATGATTAATTTATTTCTTTAACAAAATATTAAATACAACAATTTTTTTGTTAAAATATAAACAAAGATGGTATCTCATAGCAAATATAGTAATATTTTTTTTAAACGGTAGAAGCTTAGGTAATTAGCTTGTCTTCAAATACCCTCGTCCTGGTAAACAACAGGAATCACAGAGGTTCCGAAAAAATTAAGCTACCCAGAGGCTGATTAACTGCCCTTTCCAAGTTCCATGTCCCGGCTCTACGTAGTTAGCTAGTACCGGATGCGGTGGCCGAATCGGTAGAGCGCATGCCTCCCGTGCGGAAGGTTGAGAGTTCAATTCTTGGTCAAGTCAAACCAATGACGTACACAATTATTATTATGAGAGGGCAAGGACTGGTTGGCTCGGTGTCAGGATAATGTGACTGAGTGGGATATCAGGCCATGGTGCTGGCGGCCTGGTCTGCCAGTGGGGCAGCATTATAAAGTCAACATGAGTGCACACTGTCACAAGTCGGTGCCCGTTCTAGTATGACCTTAGATGTTGCCAGGACGTAAAACTCCAACAACCAACGTGGCTAGCTACATAATACTGACGAGGTCACAGAATAATCCCCAACAGTTGGTACCAAGCCCTGAAGGTGTGTGTAGGCGTTTTCACAGTGTGAAGATCCATCAAATGCAGCCTAAATTACTAACAAATTACTAACTATGGTCACATTATTCAAGTCTCTGGTGAGACCGCACCTGGAGTTTGCAAATCAAGTTTGGGCTCCTCATCTGGTTATGCAGATTGTAGCTCTGGAAAATGTACAACGTTGTGCAACAAAGATGATCCCAGGACTGGGAGAGATGGCATATGAAGATCGCCTGAGGAGACTTAAGCTACCAACATTGTCATATTGTCATCTCAGGGGAGATATGATAGAGACTTATTACTGGAGTATATGAGTGATGTCACAACAGGTTTACCCAACCTCAGAATAGACAACAACAACAGAGGCCAACGGTATAAGATCTTCAAGGAGAGGCCCGCCCAGACTTGAGGTCAGGAAACACCCATTTTTCTTTCGGTGTGACAGCCCCATTAAACAGTTGTCCAGACCAAGTGGGTGAAGCACCAACTGTGGAAGCATTTGACAGACGGTTGGATAGATATTGGAGAGAACACCCACCACAATTATATGACTTCAGGGCTCCGTCGACCTCTATATGCGTGCAAAAAATAATAATTCTTTTTTACCACAACAAGCTATCATTAAAGGCCCAATAGGGCCTAGATCAGCCAGAAGAGGATATGTAAGTGAACTGGTAGAGCATGGGCCTCACATGCGGAAGGTCAGGAGTTCGGCTCCTGATCGAGTCAAACCAATGACTTTAAAATTGATACTTGTCGCTTCCAAGCCTGGCATTCGGGATTGATAGGATAGGGTAAGGACTGGTTAGCTGTGTCAGGATAATGTGACTGAGTGGGATATCAGGTCATGGTACCGGCAGCCTGATTTCCCAGTGGGACAGCACTATAAAATCGTCATGAGTGCATACTGTCACAAGTCGGTACCCATCCTCATATGACCTTAGATGTTGCCAGAAGGTAAAACTCCAACAACCAACCATGAGCAGCTAGTTATATTTATGCGTTTTAATAGTTATAATATTTTAATATCGGCGTATTTAACGTATACTTTAGGATCTGTCACCAATTTTCCATATCAGAGCAATTGTATTATGTCCAACATTAGCTAAACTCGATTAAACAAATGCCAGTGCAATTTGTTGCTCCACTTGGTAAAAATAAATTTGAAAAAAACACTATTTCCTCCCCTCCGGCAGTATTTGCTGGCCAAATAGTCCTTCGGAAAATAAAATAAAATAAAAGACGGAAAGAAAATGAAAACAGAAATAAGACTAGCTGTCCATTGGGAGGGAAGCATTGCCAATGACAGATTTTCATGTTCCTTCTTTCCCTTAAGATTAAAAAGAGCCAACCATTTGATCACAAACACGGAAAGCATAGTGGAGCTAATAGAATATTAAACAATTAATCTAATTGAGATAACTAATTTTCACATGAATTACTAAATAGTCGCATGCCTGACCTCCATATACTTAACATGGTTAGTCTACTTTCCAGGTTGCACTATAGTCCACGATATGTATAACCTGTAACTTATAGGTTGTACACGTCGTGGATTATCAAACTAGACGAAACCATGAAGTGGTTGAGTCTAGTAGTTCCCTCAGCAATATGTAATCCTGTAAGGGACTTCCTTATTCATTTGTCAGCGAATTTCAGACACAATTGTCAGATATTAGAATTTTACCATTGGAACATCTTGGTTGGTTGCTGGAGTTTCACGTCCTGGCAACATTAAAGGTCATATCAGGACGGGTACCGACTTGTGACATGGTGCACTCATAGCGACTTTATACTGTTGCCCCACTGGGAGACCAGGCCACCAGCACCATGACCTGATATCCCACTCAGTCACATTATCTTGACACTGAGCCAACCCGTCCCTGCCCTATCCTAATGATGCAGAGTGCCTGGCTAGGAAGCGACACGTATCAATTTTTAAGTCATTGGTTTGACTCGATCAGGGTTCGAACCCCATGATCTACCAAAACGGGAGACGGATGCTCAACTCATTCGGCCATCCCGCCTTGTCCACCATTGGAACAGGAAAGAAAAGTAGTTGAGGCCAAACGCATGTACCAGTACCATTAGCACATTAGCAATAAAGGATAGACTACCTCGTAGGGTACATGAGAGAAGGGATCCAGTGGTCTCAACTTGTCTAAAAGTAAAGGGTCTTACAGTAGCACGGCTCCGCCGCGGGCATTAAGGACCCAAGCTTTGTTGTTTATTCTGGGATGTGGGAACATTGGGGGCATTCGACTGGGCCTCTCTATCCGAATATCAAAATATTTCCGAACAAATTCCTATTCGACTGGGACCGGAAGTGGGTTCATATACCAATGACACACACACGCACACACAAAGACAGAGCGGGTGGTAGGTTTTTCGAGTTTTATGTCTTGGCAACATGTAAGGTCATATCAGAACGGGTAAAGATAGTCAGAGAGTCAGACAGAGAATTAGACAGAGAGACAGGCAGTCAGAGAGAACCGCCAAAGTTAGAGAGCACTAATGTGTAGGTGAAATCGGTCGGAGGAACGCTGTGCTGTGCCTGCAGCCATGCGCAGTTGTCGCACACCGGTGCAGGTGACGCCCGTGTTGACACTACCTATTCACGGTGCCATCGCCACCCAGCACGGAGAAGGCATTAAATAGAGACAGAAATACCTTATTTACCAACAGGTTATTTTTGTCCTTTTTTAAAACTTTTCTTTTAACTCTTTTTTGTTGGTGGGTCGGAGGTAGCAGTTGCCGCCCACCCTCTCTGAAAACTTCTTGACAAGAGACGAACCACACCAGGACATTTGAAGTCTAATAAATGAATTAACCTCATCCAAATTAAAACAGATGTTCCATGTGGGATAGTTGGCCACAATGGCCCAAAGTACTAAGCATTCCAATTATATCTAGATCTGAATTAATCGACGTGTTCGGACATTCTTAATTGATGGATTACTTAAGCCCCAGTCACACTATGGCCAGCGTTCGATTGCGACCATTGCGTTGGATTTGATGTGGGTGGCTATTAGTGGCCTGCAAATAAGCACCTTGGCCACAGGATGCCTCCTAAATTCATGCATGCAGCATGTCTTTACTTTGTTTTACAAAATTACAATTTAAAAAAGTTATTTTACTATTAATCAAAGTTGGGAATACAAATAGTTCATGGAAAGTGGATTATTAAACACAGTACATTAAAATTGCATAGCGCGATGATTTTGAGTTCCTGTTTTTTTCTGAGAAAATATATTGGGCTGATTGTTATAATCTACCTTAGTTCGAAGTAACTTTTATTTTATATTGCTAACTTTTGAGATATTTGAAGTGCAAACGATCCAAATTAATTTTGTCAAACACGCCAAAACTCTGGCACCATAAGCTTCTGCAGAAACAAGTTCTATACATTGGCTCGATATTCTGCTTTATGTGGTGATAAATGTTTGATAAGTGCACCAGTATCTAAGTCAGATCTGTAGAATAAAATCTAGATCACTGTTTTGGTTATTAGGTAATAAAATCACTGCAAGAGATCCTCGCAAATGAGCAATTAGTATGAAATTGGCATGGCTCAAATGCAGTATTCAGGTATGGCATGGTGCTGTGACTGAGTAAACTAATACCACCCACTCACCCAATGGAGTTGGTTGGTTGGTTGTTGGGAGTTTTATGCCATGGCAACATCTTAGGTCATAACAGGATGGGTACTGACTTGTGACAGTGCACACTCATGCCAACTTTATAGTGCTGCCCCACTGGGAGACTAGGCTGCCAGCACCATGACCTGATATCCCACTCAGTCACATTATCCTGACACTGAGCCAACCAGTCCTTGCCCTATCATAATAATGCCGAGTACCTGGCGAGGAAGCGACAAGTATCAATTTATAAATCATTGGCTTAACTCGACCAGGGTTCAAATCCTTATGATCTACTAAAACAGGAGACGGACGCTCAACGCATTCAGCCATCATGTCTGGTCTCACCCAATAGGTGAATGGGTGTATGGGTGTATATTGTAGCTCGACTCACTACTTTGAGAAGAGACCAAAATTATATCAATTTTAGGGGCAGTATATAATGTCAACTTTATTTTTTTTTTATTTTTTTTTTTATTATGCGGCCCAGGGGGGTTGGGTCATGAACCACGAGATTCAATCCTGGGGAATCGCTGGCATAACGACCATCCCTCCTAGTCCTATATCACTGCAGCGTTGCCAACATTATGATTGTTTTTGTCTCTTCTTTTTTAAAGGGACAAAAATAGACTACCTTCAAGAATGAATAAGCCATGGCCTCGTTCAAACTCATTAAAATTATAGCTATATGTAACACAGCCATGTGAGGATTTTTTTTTTTTTTGTGACAAGTTTTTTATTCTGCCCATAACGTATAAGCTCCCGTGAGGGTGCTTGTTTTCAACGCTGGACAGACCTAACAGCCAACATCTCTCTTACAATTTACAATCTAGTCTTTTTTTGTGTGTGTGTGTGGGGGGGGGGGGGCGGCGGTGGAGTAATAACAAGAAATAATGCAGCTTACGGTAAGAATAACCCAATAGTCCTACAGTCAACAATTTTAATTATCATATATATATATGAAAATTAATATTGTTGACGGTAGGACTATTGACGGCAGGACTACTGAATATCAGCCTTATTCCAAAAATCCGCCACCAGTAATACTTCTGTTGATATAACTTAAGTATCAAACCGTGACGTGGTTCAATCTACATGCACAGTGACATATTTCCAGTGATATATTATATATACCATTTCGTATATATGTATATAAGAAATGATATAAACTAGCATTTTTTTAAACCAACTCAGTGAATCCCAGATTCTGAGTTGGTTGTAGTTATACCTTCAGCAAAAAAATATAACAATTGAATTGTTGAACAACACATGCAGAAAATGGTATACACACACACAGTAGACAACAAATATGTCGCCTTAATATAAGGAGTCATCCTATGTTCTCAATATTTTCACGGTAGTATAAAGCACGTGACGGACGTGGGGTGGGGGATGGGGGAAATTGTCAGCCATGTAGAAATTGTATAGCTTAATAAAATGTTGATAAACATAAACCATAATCGTGTTCTGTGATAGAATGATAACTTAGGGGGAGGGGTCTGGAAAAGTAGCTCAAAACTTTGGATGACACCCTAACTAGACGATCAATTTTAAAAAGAAGGAAAGCTTACTCTGCCTGGACTTGAGCCAACAGAAGTCCCGCCAGAACGAGGAGGGGGCCTCTGGACCGCATGGTCTGAAAAATAACAGGTATACAGAGCTATGCACAAAACGCAGAAACATATAAAACAGTATAAGATTAAAGTTGCACACTCCGATGGTTTTGGGTTTCTGACATAAATACATTTGTTTTTTTGGGGGGGGGTATTATTGACATTTGTCAGCGTCGGAGCACTGGTCTTCCGGCCATCTTACTATTGGAATTGACAGTCTAAATAATCTAAGTTTGGTCAGTGCTGTATTAGTCACAGCACCGATCCTGTAAGGGAGTGGCTCCTGCTGTATAATGTACAGCACCAGTCACTGTAGTTCATGCAAAAATGGGGAGCAGCACCGAGTAGAAGGTGTATACTCGGGGCAACTCAAACAATCATTGTGGGTTACATTTTTTTTTCTCTTATAAAACAAGTTTATAGTTGACAAGACATTTTGTCTGTCTTATATAATGTTCAGGGTGGTGGCAGGGGAGGGGAGGGGAGGCCCATTGGGGTGGGTGGCAGGGGGAAAAACCCACAGGAGAGCAAGCGAGGATGCAGGGGGGGGGCAGGGGCAGGATTACTGCGGTAGTCGTTCAAGGGCCTGAATAACCAGGGGGGCTCTATATGCATTTTTGAAGGCAAGTATTGTTTGTGTTTCTCTGACTCTGATAGGGAGGTCATTCCACATGACACTACCTTTGTAGATTGGTGCTCCGATATATTTATTTATTGAAGGGTGTGGTACATTGAACAGAATGGAGGCTCCTCTTCTTGTTATTCTATTTGTGTAAATTTTCGTCTTTTGCGCGTTTGTGCATTAGTGCCATGAGGTGTAGGTCCCTTCGTTCTGAGAGTATTCAATTTTGCTTTCTTGTGCAGTTCAGCCACACTGGGTGTCTTGCCTTGGTAAACTGTTCTCAGTGCCCGGTTCTGAATTCTTTGCTGTTTGATCTTTTGTTAAAAGCTCATATATGATGTCATTGTAATCTATAACAGCAATATTGTGTAGTCTTGTACAGGAGCAGTGCAGTGTTTTCACTTATGAATTTCCTTAATTTCCTACCATTAGTATATTTTCATGGCACCATGTATTCACCTTATCTAGCACCATGTCTGTTTGGGATGCAGCTGCCACAATATCTCTATTGTGTACTGTGAGTGCTGCATCATCAGCAAATAATGTAAATGTTGCTCTTTCAGATACTAGTGCTAGGTCATTAATAAAGATTAGGAATAGCAGGGGTCCTAGGGTGGAGCCCTGTGGCACCCCGGTCTTGACCCTACAGGTGGTAGACTCATTGTTGTTTAGTTTTGTGCACTGCATCCTGTTCTTGATATAATTTGTGAAAAAATTATATGCTTTGTTGCCTAATCCAGCTCTTGCTACTTTCTGCATCAGGATCTCATGGTCAATTGTATCAAATGCCTTCTTGAAATCAAGGAAGACAGTGGTTGTTAGTTCACCTTTATCCATCTTGCCCAAAGGTTCATCCAGTAGAGATGTCAGAGCCCCTG
This sequence comes from Branchipolynoe longqiensis, assembly GCA_030323885.1. Classification (NCBI taxonomy): domain Eukaryota; kingdom Metazoa; phylum Annelida; class Polychaeta; order Phyllodocida; family Polynoidae; genus Branchipolynoe; species Branchipolynoe longqiensis. Next base: position 23,641,496 of record CM059194.1, read on the forward strand.
TTGTGGATTTGCTTTTCCTAAATCCATTTTGCTGGTAGGTCACATAGTTGGATGATTCAAGGAATGCTTTAACTTGGTCATGTATAATCTGTTCAATAATCTTTCCTGGAAGTGGCAGGATTGAAATTGGTCGCAGTTCACTGCAGTATCTTGGGCTATTGGTCTTGGGGATTGGGGTGACTGTAGCTACTTTCCATGCATCGGGGAAGATGCCTGTTTTAATTATTAAGTTGTACATATGTGTGAATTCCCTAATTAATGTTGTTATTGCCATCTTTATCAGGGCATACTGATGTCTTTTATACCAGATGATTTATAGGATGATATTTGATTTGTTCTGTCTAGGATTTCATCACAAGATGTTTCTTGGGATTTAGTTTGGCTTGGTAACATTTTTGTTGGCCTGTTCCTCGGTTAGATTTACAGGCTAACCTTTCTCCTATCTTGATGAAATAGTTATTGATTTCTTCAGTAAGTAAGTTATCAGGTATCACGTTGCCAGATTCTTCATTGGAGAGGCTACTAATTTTGGTCTGGTTTTCTGGTTCAATCTGTTTGAGTACATGCCAGCATTTTTCTACAATAATCTGTTCAATAATCTTAACGATAACCTAAAAAAACAATGCTGCATGTATGTATCGTTTGGGAGCTTAATCAAAACTAGATTTGTGCGTGCGTTTTCATGCATTTATCATTTTATGTTTGATCAGATTTTCAACCAACATCACGATCTGATGATGGCTCATTCACTACGACGGAAAATCAACTGAACACAGTAGTGTTAATGAAAAAGCGGGTTAATGAATTGAGAGCCTAATTTCACAATCTAAGAAGCAACAATTGTTCTTTACATATGTCTTATTGATAGCTCGCTACCTTTGAGTTGAAAAATATAATATAATATCTAGTTTAATAATATTTAAAAGTGAAATCGACGGCGTTCTGTGGCCGCCATCTTGTCTTTTTGCATTCTCTCCTATTTCACCAAGTCTGTGCCGATATAAGTAACCATTTGACACTGGAGGCAGGCATTCTACTTGCTGCTCCATACTAAAGCTATTTTCGTGTGTATTTACAGTACGTTGTCGTTCACCCATGTACTACAAGTACCGGGTGAATCTTTTATCTACCTGTACTGCTGCAGTAGGCTACTGTAACTTAAACTTGTTAAGTACAGGGTGAATCTGTTATCTACAATACAATGTCAATGATTATCTACATTACAATCATAACAATGTCAATGATGATGATCATCATCATGGCATGCTTCATTGAATGATGATCATAATGACATGCATTGCCATTCAATTGATTGGTGCGATAACTGATAAGCACACCTGTAATTGACTAACCATATTAATTATTATATATGCTTGCCGACAAACTTTGCAATCAATCCAATTATATTCAATTCTTCTATTTTAACTCTCTGTGGGGTATGTTTACAATAAACTGAGGAGATACAATAAATGCATACAAATTCCTTACAGACAGAAAGGATCCCAGAAATTTAGAAAAGCGATGCTTGTCTAGCTGGTCTCCCTGATGTGAATGAACAACTTCAACAAGTGATGACAATAACAAATGATTAAAATAATGTGTGTGAATGGCAATGTGAACACCAAGGTGTACGGCTTTAAATGTTCTGAATTGTATCAAATTACTACAAACTAGCCCACTACTCAGTCTAGCGCACTAGTTAGAAAGCGATACTGAAGTGAAGAGTGAAGTAAACAACAAACTTACCGCAGAGTTTGAGGCGCAGTTTAAAGTTGGTGACGCTTCCTAAACTTCCGAGATCAGTTTATTTCGGCAAATAACAACCAAATACCAGAGAACCTGCCGTCCACACAACGTATTATATAAACAGTATTCACTGTATGAAAGTAGTGTTGACAAGCACTAGATGTAGGAGCCCAAATAGACTAGCTTTAACTATGTTGACACCGCGGTAATTCTCTCCGGAATGGTCCCTCCTGCTCGGAGTGCAGCCCTATAAATAGAGTAAAGTGACGTCACAAATAAGGCTTCCCTGACCTGTAACAAGTGGTGACATCGCTTAACAAACGAGTTTTTTTTCTCTCACTGCATGTCATGTCTATGTGATATACTTCTCTGCACACTGAGTATTGATCATAATGTTTGTTTTCAATAGCATATCGCTGGTATGATTTATATTAATAGTTTGTGTCATACACATGTTCAGTGTTCAGACCAGTTAGTCAACTTTGGTGCGTGCTATTTATAGCATGCTGTTTGTACGCCATTAAGCACGTGACGAGTTAAAATGGCAACGTGATGGCCTTCCTTCTCTCCTCGTTGGCTTCCAGTACCGATGGTTTCCGCTAGGTGCCGCCTGAGTGGATTCACATGGGCAGAGAGCGTGTATATAAACATATCTGTTTATATACACGCTCTCTGACATGGGTCCTGCACAGAGGTCACTGGCGGCACCCAGTGGCAGATTGCTGAACTAATACATTTGTAAACAGAGTAGTGTTTCACAAGGTTTCAAAGTTTTTTGGACTATCTATCCCTGCTGCACACACAGATTGTGAAATTAGGAGCTATAGTAGATGAGCATTTATAATTATCATCCTGTATTATATATTTATGATAATAGATGGCAGAATGATGGTGTTCTCTGTGGCGGAGTGGTTAGAGTGTCTGACTTTTTTCTAGGTCAGACTCCTAATCTGAGGGTTGGTGGTTCGATTCCCCATGCCCCCAGCTCTGCCGATTTGGATTTCCACCGCTGTGTATAAGTTACAGCGTCATCAAAGGCCGGTTGCTCTCATACCATGTCTATAGCCGTGTTCACACGGTTAAAGTTTAAACCGATTTAGACAAGGCGAATTATATGAATCGAACTAGTGGCGCGTTCACACGCACCAAGTACTTGGGGCGGTTTAAGGTGGAAATCGATATCTGCGCATGAGCAAGTCCATACTAACCAGCGCCAGTTTCGGTTAGTCGACGTCACCACGAGAGAGTGTGGGTTTGACCTAGATATGTATGGACTATATTGTATTGTTTTGGAATGATCAAGACTTCTGTTGGCCAGTGAAAACCTAAAAATAAATCATGAAAAAAATATCTGTACAACTCTAGCCAGTTCATAGATCAAATTATATTATATAGTGTGACGTCCTTAATCCGCCTCAAGTAAGTCGGTTGCGTTCACACGGGCAATATAAGTCGAATCATAAAATTTGGTTCATATAAACCACCTACATAGGTGGTTTATAAAATCCGAATTATATGATTTGATTCAGGCTTAAACCGCCTCAGCCGCACATTCACACACCAAATGTGAGCCGAACTAGGAAAGGCGATTTATATGAATCGAATTAACTGCCCCGTGTGAACACGGCTTATGTGGTGTGCGAGGTTAAAAACCCCTTGGGTCGGTAAAAGTGTAGGCTCGGGCTTTCTATCGACTAGCAGTGGAGTGGGGAAGACCAGTCGTCTGTGACTGCGATTTCCCCTACTTGGGACAACTAATGTACAACAAAATATATAAATAAATGAGAGACAAATAAGTGTTCACACTTCCTGTCTACCATTCACTATATTCACTATATACACTATATATCAACCCTGCTTCCCAAAACTTGTTCCAATGGGTTGCTTATAGGAACTTCAACCTGTCCTGGAGTCAGTGTTTTTTTGTTCAAGTGTTTTTATTCCTCTGAATAACATGTTGTCAGTGCTAATGCACTGGTCTTCCAGTCCTAATGATAATTGCCACCACACAGTAAACAAATCTAAAACAATATAGATAGACAATTACAGGGAACCCAGATAGTGCAGCGCGTCGGGCCGACGTTGGCTGCGCCATCGGGCCAACGGTGGGAAACCGCCGTCGGGCCAACGGTGGCAAGCCGCCGTCGGGCCAATGGTGGCAAGCCGCCGTCGGGCCAACGGTGGCAAGCAGCCATCAGGCCAATGTTGTTTTGTTCACTGACCCGCCAATTAAGAGAACCATACCATCACATGCCACCATTGTCCCAAAGGCCTGGAGGAGTCAACCCAATTAAAAAATATCAGTTTAATATCATAGAGGTACATGAGCCTCATATTAGATATTAAAATGATAAGACACTAATATTAGATAAAAAGATAAGCTAATAAGTGATGACTGGTAAACAAAACGTTTGTCACTTCAAACTCTCTAGTGACCTGTTCCGAAAGTAAGCGTATTACACCTCACCTATTGTTGTTAATTAGGCACATTTTAACATCCTTCTCAACCATATCTATTTACCGCTTGATGGATGGGGAAGGCTCTGTACTTGCTTGTCTATTGACATGCCTCATGTGTCGACATACGTTACCACTACGTCGGATCGACGCTACGGCCATATCTATTAAAGTCTCAGTCACATGACGCGCTGCGTTCGCTTTTTGACATTCTTTTTACATATTTGCCACGTCGGACCACCGTCGGTGGTGGTCCGCCGCTCTTTGCCATTCTTTTTACATATTTGCCACCGTTGGTCCACCGTCGGGCTGTCGGTGGTGGTCCGCCCCTCGTTGCCATTCTTTTTGCACACATTTTCCACCGTCGGGCCGTTGGTGGTGGTCCGCCGCTCTTTGCCATTCTTTTTGCACACATTTTCCATCGTCGGACCACCGTCGGGCCGTCGGCGGTGGTCTGCCCCTCTTTGCCATTCTTTTTGCACACATTTTCCGTCGGTGGTGGTCCGCCACTTTTTGCCATTCTTTTTCCACACATTTTCCACCATCGGACCACCGTGGGGCCGTCAGTAGTAGTCCGCCGCTTTTTGCCATTCTTTTTGCACACATTTTCCACCGTAAACCAATAGCTCTCGGAATCACTCAAATTTGAGGGTTTTCATTTTTTGAACTACCATATTCATCTTTGCATACCTGTTATCTATCTATTGGCCAATTTTCATGAAGATTGGGTGACCCTTGCATGGTGATTTTCCCATTCTTTAACTACAATGTGACTGTCAACTTCAAGTCTGCATAGTTATGGAGGTATCATGTAATGCAGCACTGTCAGCGTAGTTATCTGTGCAACACAGTTTGTTACAAACTATTTTAATAAGTTGCCATGTCGACAATGATGCGCCAGGCGACATTGTGACGTCATCGTACACGCGCCACATCGCGTCAGGTTTACTCATTCATCATACAGTAATACAATGAAATATACAAGCACTTAACTTAAACCACAGGTTTAGCGAGTGTCCGAGCGCACTATGGCACTGAAGTCCTTCGAACTGTCCGGCTGCTTAGCCTCCATAAAACACATTGTCCATAATGACAAAATAAAAATACACCATGAATCTGACAATAACAATTACCATCACTAATAACTAGTCCATAGAAATATTATGATGGAATTATATATCAATATCAGTGGCCTGGCATCCGATGCTTGCATCTCGGTGCTATGTGTTCACTGCTCGCAGCCTCATCTGTTGCTTAGCTGGTGTGACGTTCTGCCTGTCTTCATCCTGGCCGTTTTCATTACCGTCGTTCCTCTCTGTCGATGATCTGTGCATCTGTGCTTCTTGGCATCCGTGCAGTCGTGTCTGTGCCTCTAGGCATCTGTGCATTTGTGGGCCATCACTTCAGGCCCTGTCCTCCAATCTGTCCATTCAGATATGTCATTCTGCTTGCTTGTCTGTGAGTGGTCCGATCCTGTCTCGGTCAGCGAGTGCGAGGGACATATTAGCGAAAACCTTTTGCGCTTCATCGCCAGCGACGTGAAGAAAGATGCAGCATTGCACTCGTTCTGTCTTCAATATGACACCTGCAGCAGTTGTGTATATGTCATATACTCTGATCCATGTTTTCCAGTTCGATCTTGCGTTGTTGCTGAGGATAAGCTGACCTGGTGGCCTAAGGCCCGGCAGTGTGTATTTCTGAAACATGAAATGTTTCAAAATAACCATGACACCAAAACCAAATAACAGTCAAACGAATGCACAATATCATATATGCATACTTAACTTTTGGGGGGGGGGGGGGGTCCATTAGTTGTTTAAGCAGGGGAAATTTCAGTCTTAGACGACTGGTCTTCCTCATTCCACTGCTGGTCGATAGAAAACAGACTTCAACACAAGTCCTTGCAAATGTCCGAGTGCCCAATGGCACTGAAGTCCTTCAAGTGTCCGGCCGTAATGCCTCAACACAAATTGTCCATAAACATCAACTAACAAAAACATAGCTGAAAATATAACTTAATCCTACATGCACATGTTATCCGTGTACACACCCAATACACACTGAACTACTACAGGTCTAACCTGCTCGTCGGCCTAATCAGCCGACCTGACCTACTTAGATTAGCCGCACTGTTTACATTCGGCAATGACGCTGACCTAGTTTGCGTCTGCCCGACCAGTTCGGGCCGCCCCCCCCCCCCCTCCCCCACAGGCTCCCTGATAATCTATACCCGGTTCCGATACAACATATTACCTGACTCGTTCAAAATTTGATATTCTCTCCCAGAAACACCAGTCCGTCCCAAAATAACCCCTTTTTTCCATTCCCCAGCATGATTTTTGTACTTTATTTTATTTCTGACTTTCATAGGTTTGTGCGGCTTACCACACTTCTTGTCATGAAACGCTTTCTGACTCTGCTGCCGTTTAGCCATCTGTACTTTCTTTGGATTTTGTGTTTCAGGCACCAAAATTTCCTCCGCCATCGGCAACCAACCCCTTAACCTTCTGCTCATGAACAGCTGAGCCGGAGATGCATCCAGGACGGACAATGGAGTGTTACGATAATTCAGCAAAGCTAACTGAAAATCAGACCCAGTCTTCTCGCACTTCTTTAACATGTCCTTGACTGTCTGCACAAACCGTTCTACCTGCCCATTGCTATGGGGATACTGTGGACTGGAATATACGGCCCTAAAACCATAGTGCTGCGCAAACTCCCTATACTCATAGCTCTTAAACTGTGGACCATTGTCCGAAATGACCTGACTAGGAATACCGTGCATTCACATTCTCTGCATTTTAGCCGAAAGTTTATGAATCGGCTTCTGCATTATCACCACTAACGGCTTGTGGTCCGTTTGAATTTGAACTTCTTTGCCAAAGATATAGTCATGAAACCTCTGGCATCCAAAACATATGGCGAGCATTTGTTTTTCGATAGTGGCATAGCCACACTGCGCTGCGTTATGCGCACGAGATGCGAGTGCGATTGCCTTGTCATCTTGCATCAACACAGCACCTAACCCTGACTGACAAGCATCTACCTGGATCACAATTGGTTTCTTAACATTGTAATTCGACAACACAGGAGCAGTTCTTAACTTTCCCTTCAACTTATCAAACGCGCCCTGCTGTTCAGCCTGCCAGTGCCACGCAACTTCCTTAGCTAGGAGCGTGCGCAGTGGTTTGGCTATCTCGGACATGTTGGGTATAAACTTGTGTACATATCCAACCATGCCCAGGAACCTTTGGACGCCTTGCTTGTCACGCGGCTCTGGCATGTCAACTATTGCTTGTATTCTGTCTGGATCAGGCTTCACACCCTGCTGGGTAAGTTGATGACCTATATACTTTACTGTAATCTTACATAGCAAAGATTTTGTTTCGTTCAATTTCAGGTTAACTGACCTAGCTCAGTCCAACACAGCTCGGAGCCGCTCGTTGTGCTCCTCAACCGTTGACCCATATACCAAAATGTCGTCCGTGACTATCCCGATACCGGGTATATCGCCCATCACATGGTGCATTTCCTGAATAAAAATGTCACCGGCTGTTTTAATGCCAAACGGCAAGCGTGTGTACCTGTACCGGCCCCACGGAGTATTGAACGTGCACAGACGTGAACTTTCTTCATCTAACTCTATCTGCCAATAACCTGTCATCGCATCCAAAACTGACAAATATTTCGCATCTGCCGTTTTAGCAATAATTTCGTCAATTGTTTTGGTAGGGAAAGGCCCTCTCTTTATCGCCTTGTTCAACTTAGTCGGATCCAGACAAATCCTTATCTTGTTAGGTTTTTTTACGATAGTTATGGAGTTAACCCACTCGGTAGGTTCATCTTGTTCAACTATGACACCTAACTCTACCATGCGATCAAGCTCACTACGTACCTTACCCTGAATGGCATACGGAATCCGTCTAGGTGGATCAACAACAGGTTGTACAGATTTATCGACATGAATAACAGCATTTGCTTTGATCAACCCCAAACCCTGAAACACATCTTTGTATTCACATACCAGTTTGTCGGTTTGGAAATGTTCGTCGGCACAGCACAGTGCATCTCATCCACACGCGCCGGCAGGTTCAACGTCACACAAGCCTGCTTGCCCAAAATAGGCTGACAGCTCCGTACCACCTGGACCTTGAGCACTCTGTCACCGACATCCAGCAGCGCCTCCCCGTCAGGAGTGATCCGATGACCCGAGAACGTCACCAACGAACACCTGGTGTTCGTCAGCCGCCCCGGAGCAACTCTGTCGAAGATGTACCTCGGCAGCACGTTCGCCTCCGACCTGGTGTCAAGCTTGAACTTGACAGGACAACCGTTCACCCGAACGATCGCGTGCCACAGCTCGGCATCTTGCTTGGCACCGCGGTCCACGGCACCAACAAACAGATCCGTTGCCAGCACATTGACTTCCGCTGGATCCGGGTCTTGCTCAGCATTGTGAGGGTCGGGCTCTTCCACGGTAACTTTGTTGACCCTGCCAAGCCTGCTTCTGCAGACCTTACCGAAGTGCCCGATCTTCTTGCAGGCTATGCAAGCTTTGCCTTTCGCTGGGCAGACTCCCCGGCGGTGTTCGTATCCACAGTTCTGGCAGCGGATCTTGAACTCTCCAGCACAGGTGCCGCCGGCATTCCAAGATGGTGTCGCCGATGACCGACCCACCGGTGCACTGGGTCGCACACGAGCATAGTTCCTTATGAAATCAATCTCCTTGCTTTCCATGTCTGTCTTGGTGTCCTCCAACAGATCAGAACTGAACTCACTCATTTCACAAAAACTGACACACTTTTCCAATGTTAACTCAGTAGTTTGCAGCAGTTTGTTACGCAAATTCACACTTTTCACTCCAGCCACTAACCGATCGCGCAACAGCGACTCCTCCACCATACCATATTCACAGTCCTTCACCCTGACTCTCAATGCTGTGATGTACGTAGCCATATTTTCCATAGCCTGATTATGCGTATTAAACTTATATCTTGTGATAATAATACTGCATTTGCCTACACAATATGTCCGAAATGCCTCCGTGAGTGGCACAATCTTATCTTGATCAGCGAGCGCGATATCCATATTGGCGAAAACTTGTTGCGCCTTCTCGCCAGCAACGTGAAGAAAGATGCAGCATTGCACTCGTTCTGTCTTCAATAGACACCTGCAACAGTAGCGTATATGTCGTATGCTCTGATCCATGTTTTCCAGTTCGATCTTGCGTTGTGGCTGAAGACAAGCTGACCAGGTGGCCGCAAACCCGGCAGCGTATTAGCGGGCGGCATTCTTCCTCATCTGACACCATGTGAAAGTACAACGTCTGAACACTTTGACTTCTGGATACTGAATGGTTTATTCATGGCTTAGGGCTCGCTTGACCTGCTGGCTAAACTTTCCATGACGTCATCTCATTAGCATATTCCTTTGTCTCAAACTCTGCATCCCGTTAACATATATTAGCCACACACCTATACGTCTATTACGCATATATCACAATGTCTAGCCGTCTCTTACGCATATATCACAACCGTCACGCATTCTAGATAAAAGATTCACCTCTATACTCTCTAGCCAGGGTAGGGATTAATGGCAAAAACTGCTTCAGTAGGAATTAACTGGTTCCAGTGCACAATAAAGAGTTGGTGAAATGGGAGAGAATGCAAAGAGACAAGACGGCAACCACAGAAAGCATGAATTCTTCATTTTAAAATGACATGTAAATAAAAGAAGTATCTAAAGAATATATTTTGCTTCTTAAGAAAATGCAGTAATTTCATTTACCCAACCTTCAAGTTCAACAGCCTTTTTAATGGTTTGTTTAGTAGCACTGTGAGAAGAACTACACTCACTCATGATTCATGGGTGCAGCCAGTCTGCATTCTTGAAGTTGTTCTGACCTAATTTTTGTGTGTAAAGCATCAGCAAAATGTATGCACATGATTACATTGATTATTTGTACTTGCTCTGATTGTTTCCCCATTCTCTATAGCCGTGTTCACACACACAACTTTAGGCCGAACTAGATAAGGCAAACTAGATGAGGCGAACTAGTGTCGTGTCCACACATGCAGTATTCTCACGGCGGTTTAACGCGGAAATCGATATCTGCACATCCATACTAACCAACGCAAGTCCATACTAACCAACGCCAGTTTCGGTTAGTTGACGTCGGCACGAGAGAATGTGGGTTCGATCTAGATCTGTTTCGACTGAATCGTATTGTTTTGGAACTGTCAAAACTTCTGCTGGGCAGTGAAACCCTAAAAATAAATGATGAAAAAAATATCTGTGCACAGCTAGCAGTTTCATAGAGCAAATTTACCGGAAAGTCAACACACTCAAGTCTCGACTGTGACGTCCTTAATCCGCCTCATCTAAACCGCTACCGTCCACACAGGCAATATGGGCCGACTTAAGCTAGTTCGGTTCATCTGGACTACCTCGCGAGGCGGTTTACTTGAGGCGAACTAGATGAGGCGACTTAGCCTTAAGTCACCTCAGCGTAGCGTCCACACGGCGAATGTGAGGCGACTTAGATGAGGCGAACTAGTTGAGGCGACTTAAGGCCCATGTGTGAACACGGCTTATGATTCATCGCGTGCGTAAAGCTTGTTTTACTTTGATATGAACATGCATAACCTTGATAATTAGATACAATATAATCACCTTCAGTAAGGGTAACGATGACCAAATTAAAATCCATGTAAAAACTATTATCTATAAATTGGAAGACCAATGACTGTCATTCCCAGATAGCACACAGCCGTCGGGCCGACGTCGGCTATTGCTCACACCATCGGCACCGACTTTCCACCGTCGGGCCACCGTCGGGCGGACGGTGGAGGTTCGATGTTGGTTTTCAATCTCTTTCCAGATTTGAGCCACCGACGGGCCACCGTCGGGCCGACGGTGGAGGTTCGCCACTGGGTTTCAATCTTTTGCACATGTGGGCCACCGTCGAGCCAACGTCTGGCCGACGGTGGTGTCCCGCCGCTGGGTTTCAAACTTTTGCACATGTCGGCCAACGTTGGGCCACCGTCGGGCCGATGGTGGAGGTTCGCCGCTGGGTTTCAAACTTTTGCACATTTGGGCCACCGTTGAGCCATCATCGGGCCGACGGTGGTGGTTCGCCGCTGGTTTCCATTGATTTTCCACATGTGGGCCACCGTCGAGCCACCGTTGGGCCGACGGTGTTGATCCGCGCATGCGCAGTTCTTTAAATTTGGTTTCCAACTCGAGTCGCCAGTGGAACACGTGCGATCGTTGAGCACCGTTCTTTTTCAACAAATAACTCCAGAAATTGCAGGAATTTCAAGGAATTATTTAACACGTTTGTTTATTATTGATTATTTTGTAAAGGTTTTGTAATTTATTACGACGTATTAATGGAATTATTCGTGTTAATACGATTTAAATTATTCGGTACGGTTTGTTGACGGTTCAACATCGACTCAGTTCAAGTCGCCACCGGAACACGTGCGATCTTTGAGCAGCGTTCTTTTTCAACAAATAACTCCAGAAATCCCAGGAATTTTAAGGAATTATTTAACAGGTTTGTTTATTAATATGTTTAGATTATTTTGTAAAAGTTTTGTAATTTATTACGACGTATTAATGGAATTATTCGTGTTAATACGATTTAAATTATTCGGTACGGTTTGTTGATGTTCGACCTCGACTCAGTTCAAGTCGCCACCGGAACGCATGCGATTGTTGAGCAGCGTTCTTTTTCAACAAATAACTCCAGAAATCCCAGGAATTTTAAGGAATTATTTAACAGGTTTGTTTATTAATATGTTTAGATTATTTTGTAAAAGTTTGTAATTTATTACGACGTATTAATGGAATTATTCGTGTTAATACGATTTAAATTATTCGGTACGGAATGTTGTTGAAACACCGCCATCTTGGTTTTTTCCAGCAAACGCCGTAGGCCCGACACAATATATTTATTTAAAATTAATAGAAAACCTTATAAATTTAATATAATCTTTTTGGTAAAGATGTTTTCTATATGTGTACTAAGCGATTTGTTAATAGGTTGTGTGGTTTTAGAGATATTTCACTTTTCACTAACACTAACTAACAGTAACACTAACACTAACCCATATACAGAAAAAATGAAATATCTCTAAAACCACACCACGTCGAAACAAATCGTTTGGTACACATGTTTAGAAAACATGTTTACCAAAAAGATTATATTAAATTTCTAAGGTTTTCTATTAATTTTGAATAAATATATTGTGTCGGGCCTACGGCGACAGCCACCGTCGGGCCGACGTTGTTTTGTCCAACCTCCCGCCGTCGGCTCGATGGCGGGTGCCACCGTCGGGCCTATGGCGGATACCTCACTATATAAAATCTATGTATCGTATCACCTCAGTATTTCGAGTCGACGGCGGGGAGGTTGGACAAAACAACGTCGGCCCGACGGCGGTTTTCTCCGTTGGCCCGACAGAGCGGCCGCCGTCGGCCCAACGGCTGTGTTCTATCTGGGTTAGTGTATGGTGGCACTCTCTAACAATTTAGAAACTCAATGTAACTACAGTAGATAACTAGTTTTTATGTGGATGTAAATTGAAGTCACATATATGGCTTTCAAGTGTTAGCCATATTTTTTTATTACTTTATATATTATTATATATAAAATATTAGATTGGTCATTATAATCTACTCATCATTAATCTGAATTATGGCTTATTTTGGAGATATTTGAAGTGAACGCATTCAAACTAATTTCGGCGAGCAAGCCAAATCTCCCGTCCTGGAACATAAGATGTAGCACTATTTCCCGTCTAGCCATGTTCACATATATGGTGCTTGAAACTAGACTGAGACCAATGAGTCTCGGAGAGGTCACAAAATCGGCTTTTTTTTCTTTAGTTCTCATGTATAGACATATAACTTCCTCCAGTAATTGTGCAAAAAGCATATTATTGTAAATTCAGAATTATTCCTTATATGCAACACCAATGGAGAAGTCCGTGCGCCATATGTAAGTCGGATAGATAGATCGGATAAAATCTAGGTAAGAGTTTTTATTTTTTAAATATATATTAATATCATCAGACTATAGCCATGTTCACACAGGGCAGTTAATTCGAATCATATAAATCGACTTGCCTAGTTCGGTTCACATTTGGCATGTGAATGCACGGCTGAGGCGGTTTAGGGCTGATTCGACTCATATAAATCGGATTTTATAAACCACCTAAGTAGGTGGTTTATATGAACCAAATTTTATGATTCGACTTATATCGCCCATGTGAATGCAACCGACTTACTTGAGGCGGATTAAGCACGTCACAGTCGAGACCTGGGTTTGTTGACTTTCCGGTAAATTTGCTATATGAAACTGCTAGCTGTGCACATATATTTTTTTCATCATTTATTTTTAGGGTTTCACTGCCCAGCAGAAGTTTTGACCGTTCCAAACCAATACGATTCAGTCCATACATATCTAGGTCGAACCCACTCTCTCGTGGTGACGTCGCCTAACTGAAAACTGGTGCTGGTCAGACTGGATTTGCTCATGTGCAGATATCGATTTCCGGCTAAAAGTACTGCATGTGTGAACACGACACTAAATCGATTCATATAAATCGACTTGTCTAAGTCGACATAAATTTTGCCCGTGTGAACACAGCTATAATATGAAACTTTGAGAAATTCTACACTCCAGAAGTAGCAGGCTATCAAAGATAAGTATGTAAAGAATATTATTTAGTTTTCTAGATTGGGGATTGGTGTGAATAGGCACCTGTCGAGAGCATAACAACCCAACACTTTTTATATAGAGAAGTTTATCAAGTCTGTCCAATGAAGAGTCGTGGAATGTTGGACATCAGACAAAAGTACCTGATCATGGCGTTAGCCCAAAATGTTGGCAAATGGTATGATGGCCCAACGCCAGTAAACTGTTGCTAACTGACAATTTAAATTGGTGTTGCGACATTAGCTGTGTTCACACAGACACTTTAAATCAATTCATATAAATCGACTTGCCTAGTTCGACGCACATTTGCCGTGTGAATGCGATGCTGTGTCGATTTAGGGCTGAATCAATTTGTATAAATCGGTTCATGGAAACCACCTATAGCTGTGTTCACACACGCACTTTAAATCGATTCATATAAATCGACTTGCCTAGTTCGACGCACATTTGCCGTGTGAATGTGAAGCTGTGTCGATTTAGGGCTGAATCGATTCGTATAAATCGGTTCATGGAAACCACCTATGTGAGGTAGTTTATATGAATCGATTTGGCTTGAGCGCGTCACGCACATGCGCAGTCGAGACCTTAGTTTGTTGACTTTCCGGTCGATCAAAAGCGCATATTATAGAATTTAGTCTATGAAACCGCTAGCTGTGCACAGATATTTTTTTTCATCATTTATTTTTAGGGTTTCACTGCCCAGCAGAAGTTTTGACCGTTCCAAACCAATACGATTCAGTCCATACAGATCTAGGTCGAACCCACTCTCTACTGGCGACGTCGACTAACCGAAAGTGGCGCTGGTTAGAATGGACTTGCTCATGCGCAGATATCGATTTCCGGCTAAAAGTGTTGCATGTGTGAAATCGATTCATATAAATCGATTTGTCTAAGTCGACATAAAAATTGTGTGTGTGAACACAGCTATTGGTTCAATAGCCGTGGTCACACACACAACTTTAGGCCGACTTATACCCCATTCACATGAGGCCTGCGTTCGCTAACGATCGATTCGCGATGTCAAAACGTCCTCCTTGCACCCTCCTTACGCCCTGATTGAGTGCTGTCGCCACAAGGACGCCAACCTCCCGGCGTCCATTTCGGGAATTTTGGACGCAAGGAGGTTGCTGCTGCTGCACGTGCAACCTCCTTACGTCCTGTTCCGGCGGTGCCATTCAAAATGGTTGGTGCCCTGGCGCCGCCCTGGCACCGTCCTGGGTTGGCGCCAACACATGCGATGCTGCAGTCACCATGTGGTCGGCGCTGACCTGGCGCCGACATGGCGCCGACATGGCACTGATCTGGCGCCGACCTGGCGCCTACAACGTATTTGAATCAATGTATCGAATGGAACGCTGGGTGGTTGGCATCCTTTTGGGCGTAAGGAGGTTGGCGGCGAACGCTGCCTCTCGTGTGACTGGGGTATTAGATAAGGCGAACTAGATGAGGCGAACTAGTGGCGCGTTCACACACACCGAGTTTTAAAGTGTGTCGCATCTACACATGCATTATTTAGGCTGGTATGCTTCTATGGACAAGGGAAAGGTAGGCAGTCACATAACCTTTATTATCTGAAATGAAATGCTTAAAATGCTATATAATATGCTTAAAAACATTGAGCTATGTTTGTTGTTTGTTTGTTGTTGTTTTACGTTCTAGCAACATCTAAGGTCATATCAGGACGGGGCCTTGAGCTATGTGGGCTTTTATGTTTCTCCTCACTGTTTGTCTCACATACCACTTTCGGCCGATTTAGTTAATGCAAAGTATATGAGGCGAACTACTCGGCCGTTTCCTGTTTACGTATCACCTTTTTTCACGACATATAAGCTATATTAAATGCTTAATAACGTTGAGCCATGGGGCCTTTTATGTTACATTCTCCTCAATGTAACTTCTTCTCACATACTACTTTAGGCCGATTTAGATAAGGCGAACTAGATGAGGCGAACTACTGGGCCCTTTTCCTGTTAATGTATCACCTTTTTTCCTGAAATATAAGCTATATAAAATGCTTAATAACGTTGAGCTATGTCGGCTTTTATGTTCCATTCTCCTCAATGTAACTTTTTCTCAAATACAACGTTAGGCCGATTTAGATAAGGCGAACTAGATGAGGTGAACTACTGGGCCGTTTCCTGTTTACGTATCACCTTTTTTTACCGAAATATAAGCTTTATCAAATACTTCATAACGCTGAGCTATGTCGGCTTTTATGTAACATTCTCCTCAATGTATCTTTTTCTCACATACAACTTTAGGCCGATTTAAATAAGGTGAACTAGTTTGCAATTTCCTGTTTACGTACATCTTCTCATCTATCACCTTTTTTTCAGGTCCAGCCACTGGTGGTCTCACATTGTGAATGTGACATTCAGGGAGCAAGACTGGATTGCCAACTTCCGAATGCGGAGGGAGACATTCCAGCATCTGGTCAATCAACTGAGAGTGCATATAGCGCTTGTCGATACACATATGAGAAGGTACTGCTCAATTCTATGTTGTCATACTTTTTGCATGTTTGCACTTCAAATATCTCTGAAAGTACCCATTTAACATACAAGTTATTTCAAACTAAAGTGACGTAGATTATAAAGCTAAATCTTATATATTGTTGTCATATCCGGACAGGTTGATTTCGGCACTATTTTCAGATGCGTTCCGGTTAAGTTTGTGTGGCAGTGACACTGTGGTTGCTGGCAACAGGATCAGGGTATCGAGGCGTGGGTCATCTATTTGGTATCGCTAAATCGACATGATGCGAAATCATCCAGGAAACGTGCGCTGTCATCGTGCAGGTTCTGCTCCCCAAGTATATAAAAATGCCAAGTGCTGAGCGACTGACTGAGATCATCGAGGGTTATGAAACAAAATTTGGCTTTCCCAACTGTGGAGGGGTAATTGATGGCACACATATCCCCATCATTGCGCCGCAACATCACCACACCGACTACCATAATAGAAAGGGGTACTATTCTATTGTGGCTCAGGTTGTGTGCGATCATGAATACCAGGTTTTGAACATTGCAGCCGGTTGGCCGGGTAGGGTCCATGATGCGACAGTGTTAGCAAACTCCTCCATCTTTGCCAAAGGTGAAGCGGGTGTCCTCTTCCCCAATAGGCCATTACACATAGGCAACACTAATGTCCCTGTCGTCCTTCTAGGCGACCCGGCATACCCTCTTCGTCCATGGCTGATGAAACCGTTTTCTGACACGGGCAGACGTACTGAGCAGAGAGGAGATTATGTTCAATTACAGACTATCTCGTGCCAGAATGACGATTGAAAATACATTCGGCCGTTGTAAAGCGCGCTGGAGGATTCTCCAGCGCCTTACAGACATTACCACTGAAGATGTCACGACAGTGATTCCGGCATGCTTCACACTGAACAACATATGTGAGGTACACAAGGAGGCGTTCAATGCGGAGTGGGATGGTGGGCTAAATGACCAACCACAAAACATAGCGCATGATGTGGAAAATGAGGGGAATGGTATGGGAATACAGCAGGCATTCAGGGACTATTTTAGTGCTTAAGTAATATGACACAAAACAGTCCTAGGAAACTACAAATCATTTTTATTCAATACATGCAACCATATAAAACGCTGGATGTCTGGAAGGAATGAAGTGTAGGAAAGTTCAAGTCAAGGCACCAGTATAAAAAGTTTTGATATTTAATTTAGAATTTAAAAAGTTAGTGCTTTAGTATTTATAATTTTTTTTTTTTAAAGCAGTGATCTATTGGTATTCGTAGAAGGTGTTGTTAGGGCTGCTAGTGGATGGTGCGCCTGAGGGGTTTTGGGGGTGTCAGCAGTGTGATGCGCGTTATGCCCTCGGTCGTGGCACTTTGGAACTGCTGAGGCTGAGGCTGAGGCCGATTCATTGTCATCATCATGTGCATCATCTTCTCCTCGTGTTTCCTCTGCGCCTCCATGCAGGCCATTTCCCGTGCCTGCCGCCTGTCGTCTAGCTCGACCTGCATTTTCAGGCGCTTTGCCTCCGCTTCATGGAAGAGGGCGGCTGACTCGCGGACACAAACTGGGAAATGAGGCTGTCCATGAAGCGTTCGCTTTTCCCTGCCCCTTTTCTTTTGCATGTAGCTGCAATAGAAACAAATCACTTTTTAGTCTATTAGCGCTAAATCGACTCAACTAGTTTGCTGCTGTAGCATTTTAAGCCTGCTTCCTGGAAAATGGTTCATGAGGTTGATTAGTTAAGCCAACTTAGCCTAAGTCATTTTAAGTTATGTGGGTGGATAACATAATATTAATAAGGCAATGTTGACACCACTTTTTAGTCTATTAGTGCTAAATCAACTCAACTAGTTTGCTTCCTGTAAACTGGTTCATGAGGTTGATTAGTTAAGCCGACTTAGCCTAAGTTGGTTTAAGTTATGTGGGTGGATAACATAATATTAAGAAGGCAATGTTTACATCACTTTTTAGTCTATTAGTTAACCCGATTAGTTAACCCGACATAGCCTAGGTTGGTTGACATTATGTGTGTGGATAACATAATACTTTTTAGTCTATTAGCGCTAAATCGACGCAACTAGTTTGCTTCATGTAAACTGGTTCATGCGGTTGAATATTTAACCCGACATAGCCTAAGTAGGTTTAAGTTATGTGTCTGGATCCCGTACTGATATGACCTGAGATGTTGCTTATATTACTAATGCAATGTATACAAGGCACAGTTGGACGAGGACGACCATTGTCCATAATTTTAATTTCCCTTGCTTAATCAACTATTATATACATACAACATGTTTTTTAATTGAAATCCTTGGAAAGAAGTCGGTCGCTGTTTGGCCATGTTATGTTATCTCGCCATATATTCAATTGATTAGAAAAATGATTACTTGGCTGGGTGGCTTGGTTCGCCTGGCCGCCTGCTGGAGTCTGTGGAACGGGAGTGGCTGACCGTGAGGAGGCTTGACTCTCCACCTCCACCTCCGCCTCCACCTCCGCCCCCACTACCATCTTGATTGGGGTGCCTCTGTAAGGTCCGCTGCAAGTTAATAGTGTAAGTGATAGACTAAATAAATGGCATGATTTGGGGGATACACATATATGCATGATCGACGAAACACACTGACCCCCTACAATAACTCACTTGGAATTGTAATTACTAACAATCATTATATAATGGGCTATCGACAGAGTAGTGAATCTGTTAGATATTCAGGCAGAATAGACTTTCGGGCAGAACAGAGATGTGTTACATGTTATATCTAAAGAAACAATCGGTTATGTTGAATGACTTATCGGGACATGTTGCGAAAACAAAAAACACAACAAAAGTTATTTCAGCTTTGCCTTTACCTTGCTCAACTAACATCTCATCAGTGTTGACGTAGTTGAGTGGTGCTGCGGTAGGCCTTGTGCCCAAAATAGCATTGAGTTCTTCGTACTAGCGGAATGTCTGCAGACCCCTGCCACTGCGACTGAAAAGGAACAGGACATTATTAAAGACCTTGATCATAGGCTAACCGCTTCTCTACAAAATCGAAGTTTGTTTTGTATTTCCTGTGCTTGTGCGGGCCGATCTGGTATGTAATCGTCGTAAATATAATAATCGTCGTAAATATCATATTTCTCACCAGCTATTTGTCATAACAAAATAACCGTACTTACTTGTTGTGGTCCCGACACTTCTTGTAGGCCTGTGTCAGGCTTTTAATCTTTGTCCGACAGGACACGGCGTTGCACTTGGCCCTCCCCTCGCCACAAAGCCGGCTGAGCTTGCCTGCGATGCGCCGGTAGATATTTATGTTGCGGCCAGAGCTTTCCAGCTCAGACTGCACCTTATGATCTGCCCAAAGGTCAATCAGCAACCTCACTTCCTCGTCGTCCCAGTTATCATGGCGGAAATTTTCATGGGAGTTGGTGGCACACATAGACATGACGGCGGTTTTGCTTATGGTTTACTTAAGGTTTACTTTGTGATCGACCGGAAAACAACAAACTCATCGCGTGAGTGCGCATGTGTGTGACGCGCTTAAGCCGCCTCAAGTAAACCGCTACCGTCCACACACACAAGATAGGCCGACCCAAGGTAGTTCGCTTCATGTAAACTACCTCGCGACGCGGTGTCCTTGAGGCGAACTAGATGAGTCGACTCAGCCCTAATTCGCCTCAGCGTCGCGTCCACACGGACAATGTGAGTCGACTTAGATGAAGCGAATTAGTTGAGGCGACTTAAGGTCTGTGTGTGAACGGGGCTAATGACTGTTTCTGATGGTCGGCTCGTGTTTCTAATTTCAGTGTCTGGTTTCGGTGAGTATGGTGCAACGTCTACTGGCAGTGGTTTCGAATACGCTCCAAATGTACTAGAACCTAAGTTGTCCACTTCCATTCCAACCACAGGTGGGGACAATATACATGGGTGGATGCGTGACATTGCCCATACACCAAATCCAATTTCCAAATATCATGCTATCGACGGATGTGAGCTTAACGGCAAGGATATCATACAATATCATAACACGTGCCGAGAGATACTAGTGCACTTAAAGTTACATAGGCCAACAGTTTTGACTTTTTGTCAATATTTTAAGGCCCTGTCACATTACGGCGTATGGCGGGAGCATATTGAAAACCTACGTAAGTCCTGTGCGTGCCGGCCTATCATGACCTTTGGTGACCTATCGGGTGTTTTTGAGCGTATGCGTAACCTATGAGGAGCGTACGAGGAGTGTATGAGAACGTACTGTGACATTTTTTGACGGTTTTGATTGGCATATGGAACCTATGCGTAGCGTATGAGTCAAGATCGATGTCGAGACCTATGGCATACGCTTGGAATACGCTGTGCATACGCTAGGAGTACGCTCCCATACGTAACCCATAGGTTATGCGTACGCTACATACGCTAGAGATACGCCGGTGATGCAAGTTGAGCGTATGCGTAACCTATGCCGGCGCACCCCTAGCGTATGAGGAGCGTACACCGGCGTATGAGGAGCATACACCGGCATATGAGTAGCGTATGAGTAGCATATGAGTAGCGTATGAGTAGCGTATGAACCATACGCTACCATAGGTCGAGATTTTTTTAGCATGCACAAAACAATTTGGACGGACGGACGGGAGAAAGCGTATGGCAGCGTACAACGGCATACGCCGGCACATGACGGCCTATGCATAGCGTATGGCGGCATATGCCGACATATATAACGTAATGCGCCTACGCCGCCGTACGCTCCCGCAAAAAACGCTAATGTGACAGCCCCTTTAGGTTGATCGTTATTATCTATTTTGCTTTAAAATGACTAACTTATACCCCTGTCACACTACGACATAACGAGCAAACGTAAGCCTGATGTGATCACGTTTCGTCATTACGTTGGGTTATGTTATGATGACGTCAGAATGACGTTAGACTGATGTCGAGTTATGTCACGTTATGTTGGCGCGCGTCAAGGTTTTGAACCTGTTCAAAACTTTTGACGTAACTAAAACGTAAGGGTTTACGTTCGCCGCACGTTCTGTACACGTTCGGTGAACGTCAATGATGTTAAACGGACGTTAGTCAAACGCTGCTCACTACGTTCAACTACGTTCCAATACATTGACCCACATTAAACCCGGTGGAAATGTCCACGCGGCGTAATGGGAACGTCAGGAGAACGTACGTTCAACGTTTCGCCACTGTGTCATGACGTATGTAACGTCACGTAACGTAGTTCTGGCGATGGAATAACGTTCATAACATTCCGTGAGCGTAATGACGTTGTCCTCTCTCGTTGAATGACAGTATCACTACGCTTTACCGACGTTACGCTCTCATCAACTACACTGCATCCACGTTCAACTTGTGCTGAAATTTGCATACTATGCCGAGAAGTTCAACATTCTTCACGTTCTCCCTACCCTGACGTCGTTACGTCGTAGTGTGACAGGGCCTTTAGGAGATATTTGAAGTGTAATTAAACTTCTAAATTAATTTTGTCACGCTTGTCAAGCAGTACGGTCACGACTCAGGACATCGGATCCAATCAGATACTACCTTACATGGCGTCCAATGAGAGGGGCTGTTTCTGGAGGCCATGGAACTACAAAATGCCAGACACCCCCATACTAAAGCCGTGTTCACACCCACAACTTTAGGCCGAACTAGATAAGGTGAACTAGATGAGGCGAACTAGTGTCGTGTCCACACACGGAGCGGATTAAGGCGGAAATTGATATCTGCGCATGAGCAAGTCCATACTAACCAGCGCCAGTTTCGGTTAATCGACGTCGGCAGAGAGAGTGTGGGTTCGACCTAGATCTGTTTCGGCTGAATTGTATTGTTTTGGAACAGTCAAAACTTTGGCTGGGCAGTGAAACCCTACAAATAAATGCTGAAAAAAATATCTGTGCACAGCTAGCGGTTTCATAGACCAAATTATATTATATAGTATAACGTGCTTAATCCGCCTCAAGTAAGTCAGTTGCATTCACACAAGCAAGATGGGCCGACCCAAGCTAGTTCGCTTCATTTAAACCACCACGCGAGGCGAACTAGATGAGGCGAACTAGATGCGGCGACTCAGCCCTAATCCGCCTCAACATCGGGTTCACACGGCCAATGTGAGCCGACTTAGATTAGGCGAACTAGATGAGGCGAGTTAACGCCGAGGTGTGAACACGGCTTTAGCTTGTGAATCTGAAAGCTGGCATTGTACATTGGATATGTTCCCCATCTGCTATGTTGTTTTCAAGTGACATCTTCATGATCTTGAGATGCCAGTTTTAAATCTAACTACCTTCAACCACTAAACTTTCCTCTCCAACCTTACTCTCTGTATATATAGTATATCAGTTCTGTACACGCATAATTCAAATGGCGGTAATAAAAACGCTAACATGACACCGGAAGTAATCCATAATCGTGGCGTGTCCAAAGCCAAAGGTGAACTTGGTAAATAAAACAAACTGCGCCAAGATCAGCAAGCTGTCAACATGAGCAAAGACACCGAAGAAGAACGAATAAGTGCGATAAAGAATTTGATAGGGGCATGGCCAGACTTCCCGAAGAATGGAATTTTGTTCAGGTAAAGCCAAAAATGTCTCGATGTTGTCACAACCCCGGAAACTCGCCCGCGAAGGGTAAAACACCGCAGTGATGTGTGCTGCAGCAATGCTATGCCTATTCTCGATGTCGGACATCCGGGCACATTTGGGGTTCACGGCCCGCGAAGGGTAAAACAAATGCTACTCCCATAGAAACAACATTAGAACTACCCTATCTATCACAGTGATTTCTGCTTTTTGGTGCTTTGAAAGCAAATTTCTCTTGTTTCTATTAAATAGTTCAGATCTTTCTCTATAATTTCATGTTCAGCTTTTTTTTTATCAGACAATTGGAAGTTCTTGAATATATTTGGCAAATATAGTTTTTGAGGCCATGATCTGGTAAGGTTAACACTGGCACTGACACTCACTGACTCAGAATATCCCAACTTTCACTATTATCTCTGTTTTTAATACTTTCAGAGAAAATTGCTCTTAGGTTAAATTAAATACCTCAGATCTTCCTCTTCAATCGCGCATTGAGATATTTTTAATCGATTCGATGAAAGTATTTTAATTTATTTTACAAAAATAAATGCTCCCCATAGACATAGCATTGCCGCAGCACACATCACGGCGTATTTTACCCTTCGTGGGCTAGTTTCCGGGGTTGTGACGTCATGCCGACATCGAGACATTGCGGAGCATTTATTTTTGCAAA
The DNA here is from genome assembly GCA_030323885.1 of Branchipolynoe longqiensis. Classification (NCBI taxonomy): domain Eukaryota; kingdom Metazoa; phylum Annelida; class Polychaeta; order Phyllodocida; family Polynoidae; genus Branchipolynoe; species Branchipolynoe longqiensis. The sequence continues at coordinate 23,665,149 of CM059194.1, forward strand.
ATAAATTTTAAAGCTTTCATTGGATCGATTACAAATATCTTAATGCGCGATTGAAGAGGAAGATCTGAAGTATTTAATTTAACCTAAGAGCAATTTACTCTGAAAGTATTAAAAACAGAGATAATAGTGAAAGTTGGGATATTCTCAGTGCCAGTGCCAGTGTTAGCCTTACCAGTAACCAGATCATGGCCTCAAAAACTATTTTCGCAAAATAAATTCAAGAACTTACAATTGGCTGATAAAAAAAAAGCTCAATGTGAAATTGTAGAGAAAGATCTGAACTATTTAATAGAAACAAGAGAAATTTGCTTTCAAAGCACCACAACGCATAAATTACTGTGATAGTTTTAATGTTGTGTGTGTGTGATTGGGGTGTTTGTAACCTTACGACTGTTACCGGTGTCGTATTTTCAGCGCCCGGTCATTCTCAGCGGCCCGTCGTGGTCAAAAGACCCGTGGCATCGCCGGCTACAAGCTCAGCTGGTGCCCGGCAGTGTTAGGGACCGATTACGCCGAAATCTATTGAATGCGATCATATTTAACAGAATTACATACTCAAATAATGAAATTTAATTAAATTAACCTTAAATTCCAAGCGATATTAACATAGCAGCTCGATCAGCGTCGAATCGCCGAGTGTAAACAAAACAAATAGCAGTGCTCGCGGCAACGTTCGAAAATCCGCGCATGCGCAGAAGCCACGACAGGCCGCTGAGAATGACCGGGCGCTGAGAATACGACACCTGTCGCAGAACTGCAACATTGGGTAGAGAGGCTCCGATAAATCGGCCCAATCTGTGGTTGAAGACTTAACTTCATGGCCGGCAGCGAATCTCTTCGTTCCAGGGTGTAGTTGAGCTGTAGGTGTGTGTGGTGTAGTGTAGCACTTGAATCCGGTCAGCAGGAGGGGTTTGAGGAAGGCGGGAAGAGGTGGGAGCAGCGGTCGTTCCAGCAAAGAACAAGACAGAGAAATAGTAAAGGTGAAGGGCCCCACCCAAGAACACAACTAGCCTGGTCAGGGGAAGAAGTGTGCCTGGGAGAAATCGAAATGGGCAGAATATAGGAAAGAGAAATGAGGAGAGTTGAGTCAAAGGACCGTGTCTATTTTCTCTATGGTGACCGTCCAGCGAGCCATAGACACGGACAGAGTGAGAGTAGAAAGTGAAAATGCCAGCGGGCTCTCCCTCCTGGAACTCTTTTCAGACATATCGAGGAGGAGCCAGGCTGGCGGAGAGGTGATAGAGAGAGGTGTGGAGAGAGTGCAGTCCGGATAGCAAGTGATACATTCATTCATTCATCATTCATACAGACAGAGACAGACAAGTTTTTTTGTTTTAATGTTGTCTCTATGACAGTGGCATTTGTTTTACCCTTCGTGCGTTGTGAACGCAAAAAGTGCCCGGATGTCCGACATCGAGAATTGAGTTGGGTTTGCCTGTTTCTGCGGTAGGCCTACCCCACATAGCACACGGCCGCCGGGGCGACGGCGGCCGCTCCGTCGGGCCAACGGAGGAAACCGCCGTCGGGCCGACGTTGTTTTGTCCAACCTCGCCGCCATCAGCGGCTGCCGCCATAGGCCGTTGTTTTGTCCAACCTCGCCGCCGTCAGCGGCTGCCGCCATAGGCCCGACGGCGGCTGCCGCCGTAGGCCCGACGGCGGCTGCCGCCGTAGGCCCGACACAATATATTTATTCAAAATTAATAGAAAACCTTATAAATTTAATAGAATCTTTTTGGTAAACATGTTTTCTATATGTGTACCAAGCGATTTGTTTCTACGTGGTGTTGTTTTAGAGATATTTCACTTTTTCTGTACATGGATTAGTCTTAGTCTTAGTCTTAGTGTGCGTGAAAAGTGAAATATCTCTAAAACCACACAACCTATTAACAAATCGCTTGGTACACATATAGAAAACATCTTTACCAAAATGATTATATTAAATTTAAAAGGTTTTCTATTAATTTTGAATAAATATATTGTGTCGGGCCTACGGCGTTTGCTGGAAAAAACCAAGATGGCGGTGCTTCATCAACATTCCGTACCTGATAATTCAAATCGTATTAACACAAATAATTTCATTAATACTTTGTAATAAATTACAAAACTTTTACAAAATAATTTAAACATATTAACAAACAAACCTGTTAAATAATTCCTTAAAATTCCTGCGATTTGTGGAGTTATTTGTAGAAAAAGAACGCTGCTCAACGATCGCACGTTCTCCACTGGCGACTCGAACTGAGTGGAGGTCGAAACGTCAACAAACCGTACCGGATAATTCAAATCGTATTAACACGAATAATTCCATTAATACTTTGTAATAAATTACAAAACTTTTACAAAATAATCTACACATATTAATAAACAAACCTGTTAAATAATTCCTTAAAATTCCCCAGATTTCTGGAGTTATTTGTTGAAAAAGAACGCTACCCAACGATCGCACGTGTTCTGCTGGCGACTCGAGTCGGAAACCAAATTTAAAGAACTGCGCATGCGCGGCCACCACCGTCAGCTCAACGGTGGGCCAAATGTGGAAAATGAATGCAAACCAGCGGCGGCCCACCACCGTCGGCCCGACGGTGGACCAAATGTGGAAAATGAATGCAAACCAGCGGCGGCCCACCACCGTCGGCCTGACGTTGGCTCGACGGTGGCCCACATGTGCAAAAGATTGAAACCCAGCAGTGAACCACCACCGACGGTGGCCCGACGGTGGCTAAAATGTGGAAAGGGATTGAAAACCAACGTCGGACCACCACCGTCGGCCCGACGGTGGAAAGTCGATGGCGACGGTGCGACCAATAGCCGATGTCGGCCTGACGGCTGTGTGCTATCTGGGACTGTACTGAGTCAAGAGTAGTTAGTCCAGCAGCACTGATGATCTGTGTAATGATGTCACGAGACAACTTCCGGTGGCCATATTGGATTACATACCAAAGGCTTGCAACTGTTTACATTGTGGTGGCCCCCGTACTACAGTAGTACAAAAGGTGTTAATCGTGGATGGCCTAATTGATATATAATAGTAGTTATAACTTATAGTGATAGCCATGTCACAGGAACAATTCAATTCTATATTTCAGACTCAGGAGTATGGTAGTTACATAATTTGGTCCATAGTAGGTAGATATAAAAATTAATGTGAATAGGGTATATAAGTAATAGTATGAATACTACCATACTAACCAATATCAAAATGTTGGTCTACATACAGTAGTTTGTACCAATGCCTCCATATGGCAGACGTAAATCTGAGATCACTCTCTTCTATTTTTACAGAGAGGTGAATCTTTGATCTAGGTGGCTGCATGGGTGATCCTTGCCCATTGGCTGCTTTCATGGCTTCGAGGTGGCGAATTCCGGAGATTCGTCATGCCAAAACGTAGTGAAACTGAATTAATCACGTTTTCTTTCAATTTTTTGCCTTTAATATGAGGTGCTTCAGTATAAATCGAAATAAAATACAATTCCTAATATTTTATGGTATGGTTTAATAATAATATGTCTTTGAGTCATAAATCATAGTACGGAACAATTTTACTTCGTTGTGTCTATAACAACTCTATTATCACCCACAAGTGGAAGGGGGCGTGTCCGTTCCGTGTACCCGACCTGACTTTATCCGGCCCGACTTTAACAGACTTGAGTTTACCCGACCTGACTTTGCCCGACCTGACTTTGCCCGACTTGACTTTACCCGACTTGACTTTACCCCACTTGTCTTTACCCGACAAGACTTTACCCGACCCGACTTTACCCGACTCAACTTTACCTGACTTGGCTTTTCCTGACTTGACTTTACCCGACCCGACCTTACCTGACCTGACTTTGCCCGACTTCACTTTACCGGTGTTCGATTTGAAATTGTAGCAACTCGGGTGACCCGAGTCGCCCGGGTCGTGTTAATCGAATACGGCCAGTGTGGCTTCAGGTCACCTCATGGTATTTACCCGGTCTGGTGTGCATAGATAGGTAACCTAAAATTTTTAAAAGGGGTCCAAACATTCAAATTATAAATTCACTGGAAGCTCCAATGAATCAGAAGCAATATGCTTTTTGAATTTTGATTATATTCCAAAATCTATGTGAGATATGTGCATTTGAAAGATTTTGACTTTCAGATCTTTTGTATTAGCTAATGCAGCAGCCATTCCATGCTGTTCCATGCTGTTCCATGCTTGCCACATAAGACGGGCCTGAGCATTAATCATAGCATTACAACCGAAAACCTGTGTATTTGTGGTCGATCCCATTAAACCATTAATGCTCAGGCCCGTCTGATGTGGCAAGCATGGAACGATTCAAAAGATCTGAAAGTCTAAATCTTTCATATCTCACTCAGATTTTGCAATATAATAAAATTCAAAAAGTATATTGCTTCTGATTCATTGGAGCTTCCAGTGAATTTATAATTGGAATGTTTGGACACCTTTGAAAATTTTAGGTGGTTACCTATCTATGCACACCAGACCGGGTAAATACCATGAGGTGACCTGAAGTCACCGTACAGCCACAGTGGAAGTATGGTACTTTTATCTAATGGCGGTTGTGCAGTGACATTAATATTAAGCTGTGTTTACACGGGGAAGATGTGAAACGTTCTAGACAAGGCGATTCATATGAAGCGTTTTAGAACCGTGTTTACACGGGGAGTTGGAAAGTGTGTCGGCGCCGGGAACCAGCAGGCGCCTCTACCTGGAAAGCACTGCTATTTGTTTAGTTTACACACGTCGTTTCGACTCCGATGGAGTTGCTACCTTAATATCGCTTGGAATTTAAGGTTAATTCAATTAAATTTCATTATTTGAATCTGTAATTCTGTTAAATATGATCGCATTCACTAGATTTCGGCGTAATCGGGCCCTAACACTGCCGGGCACCAGCGATTAGTTACTGCTCCCCCTGTTCCCGGCACGCACTACTATTTTATACTATCGCCGCCCGGGAACAAGCTGAATCGCTCCATCTAGACCACCTCCGGAGGTGGTATAGATGAAGCGTTTCATATGAAGCGATTCAGCCCTAAAACGCCACAGCGTCGCGTTTACACGGGAAATGTGAGTCGATCTAGGCAAGTCGTTTCATATGAAACGTTTTAAATCGCCCGTGTAAACACGGCTTTAGGCTGTCATATGATGGCTTCGCGGTTTGTTTACATGAGTGATATTAAGTGATACCACTGCAATGACTCTCCCATACTAGTAATTATGAAGCTATTCAAGTAAAACGTTTATTATTAGAAAACATATGACTTACTTCATATTTCATAGCAATTGTGTATTTATTATAATAGGCTAAGTTAGTCTTTTTAACAAAACATTTTGGTTGTATACCTTTTCCCTACGTTTTGTGTGGCTATCGCTGAAAGCTGGGGAGAATGCAAATGTCACGTGACTATGAAAGCAGCTAATAATCACACGGTTGTGGGAGAGTTAATCCCGCAGCCGTGATCCTGTGACAGGGCTGTTGAACAACCCATTACAGGCCATCAACCATCCTACTTTTTTTCCATGAGGCCCTATTTAGCCCTATTTTCATAAAAATTCCTATTTTTTCCCTATTTGAACAAATCGTTTGATCCCTTGCATCTCCCCCACCCCTCTGAAACGCCATAATTTGTCTTTGCTCTGCATACTATTTGTTCTGGGTTATTAGAAACCATGTTTTGAGAACATTTTTGTCAGGAAAAATAGAAAAATAGGAGGGCACCTACTAAACGGGGTGTAAAATATTCCGATATTCAGCTTCGGGGAATGCAAATGTTCTATTACTGATGACCAGACGGGATGGCTGAATGAGTTCGAGCGTCCGTCTCCCGTGTTGGTAGACCATGGGATCATGGGTTCGAACCCGGGTCGAGTCAAGCCAATGACTTAAGCATTGATACTTGTCGCTTCCTAGCCAGACGCTCGACATTATTATGATAGGGCAAGGACTGGTTGGCTCAGTGTCAGGATAATGTGACTGAGTGGGATATCAGGTTGTAAAATATTCCTATAAAACGCATTGGTGGGGGAATGCAAATGGTCTATAATGGTAAATGGTATATAGTGCCAGGTACATGAATGTATTTATGTAGTTGCTGGTGATCCTTTACTTATATAGCGATATAGCGAATGGTAGACAGGAAGTGTGAACACTTATTTGTCTCTCATTTTTTTGTTTTTTTTGTTTGGTACATTAGTTGTCCCAAGCAGGCGAAATCCCAGTCACAGACGACTGGTCTTCCCCACTCCACTGCTGGTCGCTAGTAAGCCTGAGCCTACACTTTTACCTACCCAAGGGATTGTTAACCTTCCACACCACATAGACATGGTATGAGAGCAACCGGCCTTTGATGACGCTGTAAGTTATACACTGCGGTGGAAATCCAAATTGGCAGAGCTGGGGGCACGGGGAATCGAACTGTCGACCCTCAGATTAGGAGTCTGACCTAGAAAAAAGTCAGACACTCTAACCACTCCACCACAGAGAACGCCACTATGACTATGGTCAATAGTCATTGTGTATTAGTCAGATAGTGTGAAAGAGGCACTAGAGATAGTGTGTAAGGGGCACTTGGAGCTCTGCTCACTACCCCCTCCCCCCTCTGTTATTCATGGATCACCAGGCACTCAGCTCAGACAGGTGGTGGCCAAGCAGCCACGCCGCATGGTGGTGGTGGGCAGATCACGGTAGCCATGGTGACACAGGAATGCTTGATGTTCATTGGTGGAGCTTGAGATGCTTGATTCTCATTGGAGAATACAGTCAGGTGATATGCCATACCAGATCCATGTACTACTATATAATAATAAACCTGAGGGCTTGTCTCTCTCTCTACTTTCATTCTTTATACTCTTCCTGTATTGCTTTCACTATAGCCTGCCTACACAACCACAGATTCCAGCTGAGGACTTTACAAGGTCATGGTGCTGGCGGCCTGGTCTCCCAGTGGGGCAGCACTATAAAAGTTGTCATGAGTGTGCACTGTCACAAGTCGGTACCTGTCCTGAAATTACCTTAGATGTTGCTAGGACGTAAAACAACAAACAAACAAACAAACAAATCTATTACTGATCAGTGTACGTGACCAAGCGCATGTATGTGTATATATACTACCCCCTCTGCTGGGATAGGGATCACCACACTCAATGGTCAAGGTTGGTGGTGGCCATGGGGGCCATACAGCTTGTGGTGGTGGGCAGAACACTGGTATCATTGGGGACCAGGAATGCTGGATCCCTATTGGTAGGGCCAAGAATGCTTGTTTCCCATTGGGGCAAAGGGGTGGTGATACTATACAATGAATCCATGTAATCATATAAATAATAAACCAGAGGGCTGGACTCTCAACTATCAAAAACGGGCCGTTTTAACGGCACTGTTTAAACAATGCTGCAGTCCTGCAGCCAGTGACCGCTAGGTCATGACCTCCCCCCCCCCCATAAGTAAGTAACTGGACTCTCTCTTCTTCTTTATGCTTTATACTCTTCCTTTCTCTTTGTCTGTATTGATTTCGCCATAGCCTGCCTACACAACCACAGATTCGAGCATTGGACTCAGGGGGTTGCCTACTAAGCTGGGTAATGCAGTATACTATGAATCAAATAAAATGAGACTTTATTATTATTATTATTACGATTATTATTATTACATTGCCATATCAGGACATTTATGCATTTTGAGGGGGAAATTGGAATAATAGTAATAATAATGATGATAATAGTAATAATAAATGCTTGATTTACAAATTCAGGGATCACTTTAGGATTAATTTAGTTTTAGCCCCATAAGAAACCTGCATGACATTTAATTCACGAGTAGGGGTCAAAAGGTCGTAAATAGATGCTGATTTTCCCATATATGAGTAGCCTGCTATAGATCTGTGCTAGCTACCTTTTTAATTTAACAAATGGGCAGTATAATGCCCACCCTTTCAATTTCATAAATAAGTCACATTATTTAAGCGGGAGTAGGAATGAATCCAGATTTATACCTTTCAGTTTTACCAAGTCGATTGATGAATTGTTAGATGGTTTTAATTTTTCAAGGATGTATTTGGTCGGATGATGAACCCGAAGGTGTTTGCAGACTGCATAGTGCTGATGTCCCAGTACATCCAGAAGGTGCATGGTGCCATTGACGCCATTGTGGGGCTTGCAACTGTTTAGTTTTACCAAGTCAATTGATGTAGTGGTTCATTTGAATTTTTCAGGGATGTGTTCGGTCTGATGATGAACCCGAAGGTGTTTGCTGACTGCATAGCGCTGATGTCCCAGTACATCCAGAAGGCGCATGGCACCGTTGACGCCATTGTGGGGCTCGAGGCACGAGGCTTCATCTTCGGGACTCTTATTGCGCAGCATCTTGGCACTGCCTTTGTGCCTATCCGCAAAGCCGGAAAGTTACCCGGGCCCACCATCAAAGTGGAGTACTCACTGGAGTATGGCAAGGTGAAGGTCATCGCGTTTATCACTTACTGGTTTGAGACATCATTTAATATTATCTTGCACACCCACCTGTATGACGCGGGTTGTGAAGAGTTACTAATGCATGTGATAAAAAGAAGCTTATCATTTATATATATTATTATTTAACCGGTGTGGTGGTTTAAATTTTCAGTTGGTTTAGAGTCTATGCTCGGGGTTCTGCGCATGCGTCAAAATCGAACAGCATTTCAGCATATTCGACTAATCAACTTGGGTGACCATAGCAACTTTTTTACGCACAAATGTGACGTCATCGCTCCTAGCCAACCCCAGCCAAGAGGTGGGTTAAACCTTTTGCACAAGGCACATGTTTTTGTCAACTCCACTCGCGGTGTTCTATTTGAATTTCTAGCAACTCGGGTGACCCGAGTCGCCCGGGTCGTGTTAATCGGATACGCGCATGCGCAGAACCAGTACCCCGATCGTAGATGATTAATATATTATAATTATTAATATATATACTCTATTCTGATATATATTTTAACATATGTGACTCCAAAGCAATCCAGTGGGTGCGTGATCTAAGCGGTAGTGGCGCCAAAGTCGCCGAGCGGGAACAGGTGTGGCGGTTTAAATTCTCAGTGGGTTTAGAGTCTATGCTCGGGGTTCTGCGCATGCGTCAAAATAGAACAGCATTTCAGCGTATTCGATTAATCAACTCGGGTGACATTTTGACGCACAAATGTGAAGTCATCACTCCTAGCCAACCCCAGCCAAGAGGTGGGTTAAACGTTTTGCACAAGGCATGTGTTTTTGTCAACTCCACTCGCGGTGTTCTATTTGAATTTCTAGCAACTCGGGTGACCCGAGTCGCCCGGGTCGTGATAATCGGATACGCGCATGCGCAGAACCCTGAGCGTGGATTCTAAACCCACTGAGAATCTAAACCGCCACACCAGCCCGCAGCAATAGTGCCTTTAATACAGTATTATTAATTAATAAATAGCATGCATGATAATATATCAAATGCGAATTAATGATCCGGCCCTTTATACTCATATAATATATTATATATCACATATATTAATATATAATATATATTAATAATATATACATAACACGGTATTAATAATTATAATATATTCATAATTTATAAATAATATATATATAAATAATCATATATAGTAAAATGTATACAAATAATATATTTGAATATATATAGTGTATGCATACATGCATACATGCATGAATTCATTCACACACTATGTCTAGGCCTACATAGTTGTATTATTACTACGGTTCTTCTTTGGCACAACAGGATGTGTTTGAAGTACAGAAGGGTGCGGTAAAACCAGGCCAAAAGGTGATAATCGTAGATGACCTGATAGCCACAGGAGGTGAGATTTCCTTTTTGTAATAGATAAAATACGTTTACTAGTTCATTGCTTAGCAGGCTTAAGAGGACATAATTTATTCAGATATCAACATATAAGCCTATTTTGGGTAATTAGTCTTGAAAAGCCTTAAATTCCATTGAACTGTCCCTACTGATCTAAATTAGTCTGAAATCGACATTTGTCAAATTGTTGTTTTTTCCTGAAATCTAATTGAAAATAGTCTTGAATTCCTATCAAAAACAGCCCTGAAAAGCCTTGAAATAGCCTTGAATTCCATATCTTCACATGTGTACGTACCCTACATTGCTGGCTTGTTGATGGTGTGAATTTGGCTTGCCGCTCGAGGAAGTATGACGTCAGTGGCACAAACTGCATATTTGTATTTAAAATTATAACCGTTTATCAATAAACACAATATATGCGAACACTTCTTTTTTATTCAGGACACATGAATCCATTATTGGTGTGTGTCCCCTGTTACTGTTAGTAGCTGGTGACAGACTGACTGAAACACATTTGATTACAGTAGGAGAGAGTGACAACTATGTGCTGGATGGGGTGTGAATTGGGCATGGCAGTAGTGCATGGTGAAATGTGATTGACTTGTGGTGTTCCCCTGTGTCCAGATTGGTGGGTTGTTTGAGTTTGACGTCCTGTCAACATCTAAGGTCATTTGGAACAATGCAAACCCATGGCAACCTTATAGTGCTGCCCCACTAAGAGCAGGCCGCCAGCACCATGACCTGATATCCCACTCAGTCACATTATCCTGACACTGAGCTAAACAAGTCCTTTCCCTATCCTAATAATGGCAAGCACCTGGCTAGGAAGTGACATGTATCAATTTTGTACGTCATTGGTTTGACTCGAGGGGAAATTGAACTTCCGACCTTCCACACAGGAGGCTTGCACCCTATCGATTTGGCCACAACGTCTGGTCCCCTGTGCCCAGCAATGACAGTGAATGAGTACCAGAGAGCTTGTATATAGATGAGAGGGACAACTGTCATACTAGACCGTGTAACAGCTGCCGACTGTGGTGCTCCAAGTGGTGGTTGTTGAACAGTGTATGACACAGCCGGCAAATTCAATGGTCGTGTGCAATCTTCCTACAGAAAAAGTGAAATATCTATAAAACCACACCACCTAGAAGCAAATTGCTTGGTACACATATAGAAAATATATTCAATGAATTGATTATACTAAATTGATAAGGTTAGTGTTCTGCATTTCTATTAATTTGGAATAAAATACACGTTTTGCACTGCACGTACGGCAAACTCAATGCATTGTCAATGACGGTGAGCAATCTTCATACAGAAAATGTCAAATATCTCTAAAACTACACGACCTATACACAAGCCGCTTGGAACACATATAGAAAACATGTTTACCAACAAGATTATATTGAATTTATAAGGTTAGGGTTCTGGATTTCTATTAATTTTTTAAGAAAACTAATGTTTTGCACTGCGCGGACGGACATACTCAAGGCTTGTTCAACAATAACCGCCAGGAGTGCCACTGTAGCCTGTGTTACCGATTTTCGCGGGAGTTGTCCCTCTCATCTATATACACGCTCTCTGTGAGTACCAAGCTCTCATTCAACTCAGTGCATTCAGTCAAAATGTTGCCCTCTGTGACATGTACCCAATATATCTGTGTACATAGAATGCATCATATACATTATTTTATCATTTAACTTTTTATTCAAACCGCCCAATGATAATGAATGAAGTTAGGTGATGTGTCTGAGAGATGTTATTGAACTTAATATATACAGGTCGAGAAATATTAATGGAGTGATGAGAAAATTTCATGTTCAGCTCGGAATTCCTTAAGCTAAACCAGACTTGCTTTATATACATTGATGAACTAACTATCCTAAAATGTCTTAGGAGTCGACGAAAACATAAAGTGTTGAATAGTGTGCCACGAGGTATTGAATGGTGTATTTCAGAAATTGGATTCATTATATCCTTTTCTGTAGATTTCTAGATTTTATTCTTTTGGGACGACCCAAACATTGTCTCGGTTCATACATTCTAAACCACTCTCGCCTTATACTGAATAGAAGGATCATAACCTGCCTTATTATAAATGTCAAAGACAGCAGTCCTCCTCCCACCCCGACTGCCACAGTTTAAAGTTGCATAATCCGATGAAAACAAAGTTTTCAAAACATATGCAATTATCTAGATTTGATTCTACATATCTAACTTAGATACTGGTGCATTTATTAAATATTTGTTGCCACATAGAAGTCAAGTTAATAGAGTGCACTTCACTTGCACTTCAAATACATCAAAAGTTAGCCATTTTAAATAAAAGTTACTTCAAAGTAAGGTAACATATATTATAACGATCAGCCTAATATATTCTTCTCAGAAAATTACAGAAACTCAAATCCATCGGACTATGTAAATTTAATGTAAGAAGAAATCACCTCAGCGCCACTGACTGGATGAACTGAGCATGCGTGGTAGAGGTGTGTGTACCATATGCGCAGTTCAGGTAGCCCTAGGGGAACTGGCGCGGTCCGGAAGGGAGGATGACTGAGGAGGAAGTGTAAGAGGGAGGGGGCTGTGCGGGGTGGGGGGGGGGGGAGCGGGGAATGGGGCGATAAAAAGTTCTGGTACCGGTATAACATTAACCGTTGATAAAACCGTTGACATTAACCGGACATTAACCGTTGATAAAAAAAAAAGAATTAAGATTTTTTTTTAAAGTCACTGTCCACTCAACAACGGCAAGACTGGTCATATAGAGGGGGTGTAATGACGTCACAAGACAACTTTCGGTGGCCATATTGGATGACATACAGAAGGCTTACAACTGCCTATTGTTATTTTGTTAATATTCAATTTCATGATGATTTATTAGCTCAGAAGGTTGCTATTAATGTATTTGAGGCTGACAAAAGACATTATTCGCTGAATAAAATACATTTAGTAAAAAAAAAAAAAAGAGGTACGCGCCTGCTACCAGTATGGTCACGAGACTCGCACCAGAATGAAATTTTCCCCTGCTTAATCAACGAATATAATATAACAATTTTAAAAAAGGGGGGTGGGGGAACCAAGTTGAAAGGAAGGAACCTTTTACACACCTGTCTCTCTCTCCCCTCCTCCCTCTCTTACTATAGGAAAACAATCAACTAACCAATATACGGTGTGTTCTACACCCACAGAAAGCCCTACTCTAAATTACGTCGCGCTTTCTTTTTGGCACGCGAAGATATTCTACTAACTAATGCAATGTGTTTTCTACACGACGACAGCAACTCTTTAATTTAAATCATTTTATTTTCTGTGTGAAATAACGAGGACTTACTGCAGCTTTGCTTCGTAAACACACACCCTACTGTACCTTGCGTGACCTCGGTACCCATCTCCGACAGTACTGTTCCCACGTGTCGCTAGTCCACTTACTATACCTGACCTTAGATGTTGCCAGGACGCAAAACTCCAACAACCAGGCAACCAACTTCCTACACCTACACCCTCACCCACGCATAAAGGGAGCGGTGGACAAGTGGGAAGTTTGTACTAGGTCCATTTGACTACCCCGCGCCTACCTACACCCCCCCCCCCCTCCACACACACACACACACACACACACACACACATTCCTCTACCCTTCCAGCCTACGCCTCCCCCCCCCCCCCCCCACACTCACACCAATGAATGATTACGTTAGGTTTCATGTAGACTTCAGCTTAGAATATAATACTCACTTACTACCCACACCATATCACAAGGGTACATGGGTTTTGATTTGCTGTCGTTGTTTCTGTATTATATATACCCGGCGCGGTGGCCAAATCGGTAGAGCGCAGGCCTCCCGTGTGGGAGATCGGGAGTTCGGTTTCTGGTCAAGTCCAACCAATGACTTATAAAATTGATACTTGTCGCTTCCTAGTCTGGCGCTCGGCATTAATAGGATAGGGCAAGGACTGCTTAGCTCAGTGTAACTGTAAGGATAATGGGACTGAGTGGGATATCTGGTCATGATGCCGGCAGCCTGATTTCCCAGTGGGGCAACACTATAAAGTTGCCAGCAGTGCACACTGTCACAAGTCGGTACCCGTCCTTATATGACCTTTGATGTTGCCAGGACGTAAAACTCCCAACAACCAACCAATCCTGTATTATATATATTGTCAACTAACTAGTCTATGAAATTTGTCGTCCCATCTATTTGCAACTTGTTTATTTCCAGTCTAGTCATTCTAGTAGATTTTATGGCCAAACATCACACGTGAATTATTTTTCATGACATCAATGAGTACTTTGCATAATTCATGATAATAAATTCATCAGAATTGTTCATAAATGTGTTTATCATGTTCCTTACCCATGAAAACATAGGTGTAGACACCTTTTTTTGTGCTAATTGGATCTTCCATTGCTGAGTTATTGCAAGAAAACTTATATTTCATGATGGCGTCTGCTAATTGCATTTTTCCACCATTTCCACCAATTTTAACACCCTAGACTTTTTATATGTTCCAAAGGGGATAAAACTGAAATGCATTGTGGTGAAAAAAATTCTGTTGCAATTAGTGTGATGTTTAACCACAAATTGACTGGACTAAATCCGATGATTTGAGTTTCTCTCATATTTTAACATGAATATATTAGGTTGATCGTGATAACCAAGTTTACTTTAGTTTGGAGTAACAGACTGTCACACTAGAAACGTAATGGTTATGAGCGATCTTCAGAGAGAAAAAAGTGAAATATCTCTTTAAAAAACACCAGCTAGAAACAAACCACTTGGAACACATATAGAAAACATTTCTTGAAGATTGATACTGCCTATCATGGATAAGTCTGAATAGACTTGTTTTCACCATTAGACAGTTTGTGGATAGAAAGCCTGAGCCTACACTTTTACCGACCCAAGGGATTTTTAACCTCCCACACCACATAGACATGGCATGAGAGCAACTGGCATTGATGACACTAAGTTCTACACAGCGCTGGAAATCCAATTTGGCAGAGGTGGGCGGGCACAGGGAATCGAACCACCGACCTTCAGATTAGGAGTCTGACATAGAAAAAAGTCAGACACTCTAACCACTCTGCCACAGAGAACACCACGTATTCAATGAACAGATTATATTAAATTTGTAAGGTTAGGGTTCTGCATTTCTATTAATTTTGAATAAAATAGACGTTTTGCACTGCACATACAGGCAAACTCAATGGCAGTGTGCATTCGTTCTGCAGCCATGGTGCGCATGCATACACAATGTTTATAAACATTGAAAGGGGTCTATTAAATCGGCTTAATATTCCTTCTATGCTGCAATCAATGCAGTGAATAAACACACATGTACCTAAGTTAGTTAAGTAGGATAAAGTCTAGGCAAATGCTTTGGTTTATATAACTTAAAAAAACACCCAAATACATCGCTGCTTTTGTGGGATTATGTAACTTTAAGCAATGGCTATCTATGATCATGTATGTACCAGCAGTCATCGACTAATACATAGTAATGCATTAGTTAAAGTATGAAAGTACAAAAACTGGACCCCAGTTTTAAAATATTGGAGCATACTTCTATATATACTTATGGCAAAACATTATTATTATCTGTAATTTTTGTTGGTCCATTAGTTGTTTAAGTAGGGGAAATTTCAGTCATAGATGACTGGTCTTCCTCATTCCACTGCTGGTCGATAGAAAGCCCGAGCCAACACTTACCGACCCAAGGGATTTTTAACCTCCCACACCACATAGACATGGTATGAGAGCAACCGGCCTTTGATGACGCTGTAAGTTATACACAGCGGTGGAAATCCAAATTGGCAGAGCTGGGGGCACGGGGAATCGAACCGCCGACCCTCTCAGATTAGGAGTCTGACCTAGAAAAAAGTTAGACACTCTAACCACTCCGCCACAGAGAACGCCACTTTATTGTTATTATTATGGGCAGGGTAAATAAATTCATCACGACGACTCCCCCCCCCCCCCCCCCCCGCAACAACAAAAAAACGCTCACAAAAGCACAGTAGGAGCCCCGGCCACACTTTTGACAAAAGACGAGCAACAGTTGCCAGATGTGAGAAACCTTATTTCTGCCCTCCATTTTGTGGGTTTTTTTTTTGCTTGTTTGTTCATTTTTGCATCAGAGGTGAATAAGAATGGTCCCAGGTGATACCAGGTACATCGTGCCCCACCCTCACTCCCTCTCCGGTACAGGAGGAATGAAGAGACAGCTTGGGACATGCCCAAAAGAAGTACAGTAAAACCTCTAAATCGACCGACCATGGGACCGGTTTTAAGTGGTCCATTTAGGGAGGTGGTCGGTTTAGAGAGTTAGAATATCTTTACAATGGTATTGTTGGGACCCAAATAAAGCAATCGATATAGGGGAGTGGTCGATCTGTGGAGGGGTCGGTATAGAGGTTTTACTGTATTCAGTGTAAAACCTCAAATAAATGCAACGCACCGTACGCGGTACCCGAACAGGTAGAGTGCAGCCTTCCATGCGGAAGATCTGGAGTTCGATTCCCAGTCGAGTCAAACCAATGATTTACCAAATTGGCACTTATCACTACATGGTCTGGCGCTTGGCATTGATAGGATATGACAAGGACTGGTTAGCACAGTATCATGTTTATGTGTTTCCTTGTCTTAGAGGTCAGAGCCGACTACTGCGCTATACTACCCTACGAGGCGCTATACATTACTAGAAAGGAGTGGTTGGCTCAGTGTCAGGATAATATGGCTGAGCGGGGTATTAAGTCATCGTGCTGGCGGCACAGTATGCCCGTGGGGCAGCACTACAAACTCCGCATGAGTGCGCGCTGTCACAAGCAGGTGTCCACATCCATCGTATCACCTTCGATGTTGCTATGGCGTAAACTCCCAAAATAAACCCATTACAGTAAAACCTTTCTAAATCGACCGACCATGGGCCCGACTTTAAATGGTCCATTTAGGGAGGTGGACGGTTTAGGGAGTTTTTTCTTTTTATCATTACAATATGGTATTGTATGAGCGATCGTTTTGGACCCAAATGAAACGATCGATATAGGGGAGTGGTCGATCTGTGGAGGTGGTCGGTTAGAAAGGTTTTTTACTGTATCTCCTTTCACGCTCAGATGTTTATGTAATGTTACAATCTAAGTAATCTGCACAGCCCATTAACCTACTAAATTAATATATGTCCTATCACCATCCCAACCTGCGGTCACATTGTATGCACACGCCGTCTATGTAGATAGGTTATCATGAAAACAGCGACAACGACCAGAAAATAAAGGGCAATGAAAAGAAAATGACGATAGTCTGTCCCTGGTACGCCATGCTCGCTGACTTCCTTCTCGCCCCTCCCTCACCCCCCCCCCCCCTCTCTGCCCTCCCTCACCCCTCGCCTCCCCTCCCCACCCCACCCCACCCCTTCCACCCGCCCAACCAAAGCTTTATGGTACACTAATCTATTTGACATGTCCCAGTGACACTTCTAGCAAATATGGTTTGTAATTTTATGTAGAAATACAGCAAGAAACGGAGACGTCTATTAGAGAAAGACATAAGACAGAGAGGGAGACATGGAGAAGTCTATTAGAGAAAGACATAAGACAGACAGGGAGACATGGAGAAGTCTATTAGACAAAGGCATAAGACAGACAGACATTGAGCAGACGGAACACATAATGAATGCATTTATCTGATTCCGGACTTAGTCATGACTTAGTTTATTGTGGAGCGAACGAATTGATAAAGTTGCAGGGATGTGAGGTTGTCATAGCAAATCTGAGAAATGTTCGCTGGCCGATCAAAGTTGCATAGTTCAATGAAACCAATCAAATTTTCAAAACCAAAACAATTATCTAGATTTGATTGTACATGTCTAACTTAGATACGGGTGTGTTTATTAAATATTTGTTGCCACATAGAAGGGAATACTAAGGAAATCTAATAGAATTTGCTACTGGAGAAGCCTATGGTGTCTGAGTTTTGGCGTGCTTGCCAAAATTAATTTTGCATGCTTGCACTTACAATATCTTTAAAAGTTAGCCATTTAAACCAAAGACCCTATAATACTAAAGCCCTGTTTACACGGGCGATTTAAAACGCCTCATATAAAACGCCTTGCCTAGATCGACTCACATTTGCCGTGTAGACGCGATGCTGTGGCGTTTTAGGGCTGAATCGATTCATATGAAACGGTTCATCTATACCATGTCGCGAGGTGGTTTATTTGAAGCGATTCAGCTGGTTCCCGGGCAGCGATAGTATAAAATAGTAGTGCCTGCCGGCAACAGGGGGAGCAGTAACTAATCGCTGGTGCCCGGCAGTGTTAGGGCCCGATTACGCCGAAATCTAGTGAATGCGATCATATTTAACAGAATTACAGACTCAAATAATGAAATTTAATTAAATTAACCTTAAATTCCAAGCGATATTAAGCTACATCGGCGTCGAATCACCAAGTATAAACTAAACAACTAGCAGTGCTCGCCGGCTACAAGCGGACCTAAGGCTGCTGGTTCCCGGCGCCAAAACACTTTCAAACTCTGTCCGTGTAAACGCACCTCTTAAAACGCCTCATATAAATCGCTTTGTCTAGATCGTTTCACAATTCCCCGTGTAAACACGGCTAAAGACGGCTCACTCAGCCTGTACTGTGTAATCAAAATGATCAAACCCACCACTTGGTGCGCTGCCTGTTCTCTTGGTTAAACAGGTGCTATATTATATGCATAAATGTATATATATGAATGTGAAAGATGTGTCATGATGGCGATGCTGATGATGATGCTGATGATGCTGGGTATTTGTTCATAGCAATTTCATATTGATGTGTATTCATACTTCCTATCTCATGTATAATATAATTGTATGTGTTTACATGTGAAACACCAACCAGCAGCCGATCTGATCAAACCCACCACAAGGTGGCACTGCAAAATTTACATTACCATGGGAGAAATAGGGAGTGAGCCGTCTTAGTATTATAGGGTCTTTGTTTGAACTAAAATTACTTCAAAGTAAGGTAACATAGATTTAATGATCATCTCAGAAAATGACAGAAACTCCAAAACCTCGGAATGTGCAACTTTACTAATCATCAGCAAATATCCAAAAGTATGGAAGTTGTGTATTGGTGATGAAATCAGACGTGGTGGCCGAATCGATAAAGCACAGGCTTCACGTGCGGAAGGTCGGGAGTTAAAGTCGCAGCCGAGTCAAACGAATGGCTTATAAAATTGATACTTGTCTCATTACCTAGTCTGATGCGTGGCATTAATAGGATAGGACAAGGACTGGTTAACACAGTATCAGGATAATGTGACTGTGAGATAAAGGGTTATGGTGCTGACTGCCTGGTCTCCCAGTGGAGCAGCACTATAAAGTCGCCTTGGGTGCACTCTGTCACAAGTCGGTACCTGTTCTGATATGACATTGGATGTTGCTTGGACGTAAAGCAACAACAAACAAGTTTTGGCGATGTGGGTGGGGCGATTACTCTCATTACAATCGACCAATGCCTGAACTTGTATCCATCTTATATAGCCATATTAGGGTTTACATATCGACCACTGAATTGGTAAGCCTTTATCAGGATGTCTCCAGCACCTCACATTGCCACCGTGGTTCCCCATACAGGTACTGACGAGGCTCAATATTGCGTAAACTTTGGGTATCGGCTGAGAATCGGTGTTTCTAATATGATGTTGTCCTTTCGTTCAAAATGTAGTTTAAAAGAAATGATTTTCTGTTGATCTTCCTGTCATGTTTTAACGAAATACAAATTATTGAGGGTAATTAAGATTGATTACAACTTTAAATCAGGATACTTTTGTTGATGATTAATATGGACACTCACCATGTTAGAAATCACACTGGGATATCCCCACATAATTATGGTAATGTAATATGTAAGAGTAATTGGTAAGAGCGCTGGCTTCCTGTGTGGAAGGTCGGCGGTTCGAATCCTGTCTGAATCAAATCAATGACATACAAAATTGATACTTGTCACTACCTAGCTTGGCGCTTGACATTACTAGGATACGACAAGGACTGGTTTGCTCAGTATCAGGATAATGTGACTGAGTGGGATATTGGGTCATGGTGCCAGCAGCCTGGTCTCCCAGTGGGGCAACACTATATAAGTTGCGATGAGTGCGCACTGTCACAAGGTGGTACCCATCCTAATATGACCTTAGATGTTGCTAGTATGTAAAAACCCCAACAAATAAGCAGTGTAATGTAATATGTTGCTTGCTTCAAAGGTTTTTTTCCTTTAAGGGGGCCCAATTTTGACCAAGTCTAGACTCAAAACACATGTTTTGAGTGTATCATAATAAATCTCATAAATAATAACGCCGTCTAATTAAATCTATGACAGGCATGCGTGGGTAAACACCAAAATAGTCTTTCTGTACAATATGGGAAGTATGTCAGTTGATTCCTGGTATGCCAGTGTCACCGAGCGATTGGTACGGGGTGATCCTATTGAGGGGAATCGCCACGTCAGGTAGGCGCGGTGAAACTAGGTCAGCGAGTCCATATTGACCAATTTCATGTGACGTCAGCATAGGTATTTAGGTCAGTGTGCGCGCTGCTTGTACCAAGCAGTTTGTTTCTAAGTGGTGTAGTTTTAGAGATATTTCACTTTTTCTGTATGAAGATTGCTCACGGCCATTGACACTGGGGAGAATTTGACGCATACGCAGACGACGCGCTTAAAATCCACGCATGCGCAGAAGCCACGGCAGGGGGTGCGATCTCGCCGGGGTTTTAAACCACGACACCGGTCACACTGCAAACTCACTGGCTATGAGCAATCTTCATAGAGAAAAGGTGAAATATCTCTAAAACCACACCACTTAGAAACAAACTGCTTGGAACACATATAGAAAACATATTCAACAAACAGATTATATTAAATTTATAAGGTTGGGGTTCTGGATTTCTATTAAGTTTGAATAAAATAAGGGTTTTGTACTGCACGTACCAGCAAATTCAGTGCATTGTCAATGGCCGTGAGCAATCTTCTTACAGAAAAAGTGAAATATCTCTAAAACTACACCACCTAGAGACAAACCGCTTGGTACACATATAGAAAACATATTCAATGAATAGATTATATTAAATTAAAAGGTTGGCATTCTGGATTTCTATTAAATTTGAATAAAATAAGGGTTTTGTACTGCACGTACCGGCAAATTCAATGCATTTTCAATGGCCGTGAGCAATCTTCTTACAGAAAAAGTGAAATATCTCTAAAAACACACCACCTAGACACAAATCGCTTGGAACACATATAGAAAACATATTCAATGAATAGATTATATAAAAATTATAAGGGTAGGTTTCTGCATTTCTCTTACTTTGGAATAAAATAGCTGTTTTGCACTGCGCATACGGCAAACTCAATGCATTGTCAATGGGAGTGAGCAATCTTCATACAGAAAAACTGAAATATCTCCAAAACCAAACCACCTAGACACAAACCGCTTGGAATACATATAGAAAACATATTCAACGGCTAGATTATATTAAATTTATATGGTTAGGGTTCTGGATTTCTATTAGTTTTGAATAAAATAAACATTTTGTACTGCATGTATCGGCAAACTCAGTGCATTGTCAATGGCCGTGAGCAATCTTCTTACAGAAAAAGTGAAATATCTCTAAAACCACACTACCTAGAGACAAACCGCTTGGACCACATATAGAAAACATATTTACCGAATAGATTATATTAAATTTATATGGTTAGGCTTCTGCATTCCTATTAATTCTGAATAAAATAAACGTTTTACACTGCGCATACGGGCAAACTCGGTGGCAGTGTGCCTTCGTTCTGCAGGTGAGCTGCGCGCGCATACATATATATATATATATATGATATTGATAGTGCGCGCACATGGTGACTATATAGTACTGCCCCACTGGGAAGAGTTCAACCACAAAACCATGTAAACGGCAATCCAAAAATGGTGATAAACATTGGAATTAAACCCTGAAAAACCTTCTTTTTTAAAAATTATATATATTCCTTCTCTTTTGTTCATTGCTCCATAACCATGTGGTACAAATATGCGGATTTTCGGTTTGGAAATATATATTGGCAGAGAGCATTATTAATTTTGGGCGACAGAGTGGGGACAAGGTTATGTAATCTAAAAGCAATGGGTGCCCCACTCACACTATGACATGATATAAGCTATGTGAAATATATGTTCATACATGATGCCCGAGATTGTGAAGAGATGTCCCTATATAAGAGCCAGTTCATGTTTGGTGAAATGTTTCCTCTATGCATCCATAAAGAGTGCAAGTGGAGGAAAAGGACATTTTAAATATATATATGTTATGGTAACTGTCTGCAACACAGTGCCGATGGGCAAGCACACCAGCCTAATCTGCATACAGTATGGACACCACCTACAGCTGGGTTGAGTGACAGCCACCCCTACTGGGGGTGTCACCCTCCCAGGCTGTGAAGGGTGCCTGATTGGCCCATAATTTTAGAATTGTGGTTGATCCGGTGGGGGAGGCCCGAGACGCTCACATCACCAAGCAGCGCATGCGCGCCCTCCTCCTCCCCCCCCCCACCCCTGCTTGACCCGCATTCGGGTTCCATCCTTCAAACTGCTTTATTCTACCACACCCATCCACTCTCTTTTTTAATGCCACTTCGTGGGGGTCAGCTCCCGGGCCTACCTCTACCATCGGCCGACATCGAACAAGTGGACTGAACTCACCCAGACAATTATCATTATCCTGAAATTTAACCTTGTAACACTGTATACCTGCATCAAATAAACCCTTCTTCTCCCACACCTTGAGCTTCCTCTGTCCAGATCGGCTGTCTGTGGGATGCCCAGTCACCTGCACTCCCTTGACCAGGTTGGGGAAACACCTGAATTGAGAGTCCGTTGGTACAATCGGGTCCGTTGATGTAATCTAGTATGTTAATTGGTAGGCTTTACTATAGGAAAATGTGTTTTTGGCTATATCCAGCCAACCTGTATTTTGGGGTGATAAATATTTATATTAATAGAAAGAGCCAAATCTGCTCCACTAATTAAATAAATATTAGCCACATTTGGTGTTTCATTTAAGAGTAATTAAGGATTGAATTTACATTAAAACAGAAGGATTTTAATGTATTACTATTACATCTCATATCATGGTGGTTTTATTCAACTGGCAAATAATATTCATATCATTAAAGAAAACAGCTGCTGGTTTTATATTTATGTGACCAGTGAGATCTGGTAATCATGTCCTAGCAAAATATGCCTTATATATGGCAGAATGAGTGTGTGCACACTGTGTGTTTTGTGTCTGCCACTTAGCCCAACCGGACCGACCAACCAGACTGGAGAGCATGCTCCCCCCCCCCCCCCCCACACACACACACACATAGTGCATGGGTGAGCAACAGAGGCCCCCCTCCTCTGCTTGCAAACAAGGGTGGGAGGGGGTTACCATGGTTACTAATTAAGAGAGGGTGTGGTTGAGAAGCACACTGACATCAACACCAGCATCTCACCCCCCTACACACATTCCCCTCTTCACACCCATGCCTCACCCATTATCCTCCTCCCCTTATGTAGCAGTCACACTACGACGACAAGGCCAACGACAGCCCAACGACTTGTCGTTTTGCTCTGTCGTCAGCTGTCGCTACGGTGTCGTTATGTTGTCGTTCGGTTGTCGCCGCGACACCTCCGCGACAACTCCAGTTTCTCCACTGTCGCCCGGTTGTCGTCGGGTTTTTGTGCATGTTGAAAAACCTCGACGACAGCCGGCGACAGACGCTGTCGTTCGGCTGTCGCTACGCTGTCGCTACGGTGTCGCTACGGTATCGTCTTGTCGTTAAGCTGTCGTTAAGTTAAACACAAGAATGGGACGGTCCAAACATGGCTCAGTTTAGCTTGCTTTGAGGGATGTTAGGACCGTCCCAAATATGAAGACTGCTTCCTAACAGGTCCGCCGCATAGTCTAACACGCATGTTTGTACCGTCCCATTTCTTCATATATCATATACCAGACGGGATGAGTGTGATAGTGAGTGTGATAGTGAGTGTGATAGTGAGTGTGATAGTGAGTGTGAGTATGAGTGTGATAGTGAGTGTGATAGTGAGTCAGACTGAGAGTGAGAGTCACACTGAGAGTGAGAGTCACACTGAGAGTGAGAGTCAGACTGAGAGTGAGAGTCAGACTGAGAGTGAGAGTCAGACTGAGAGTGAGAGCCAGACTCAGAGTCAGAGTCAGACTGAGAGTGAGAGTCAGACTGAGACTGAGAGTCAGACTGAGAGTCAGAGTCAGACTGAGAGTGAGAGTGAGGCACACACAGAGACACAGACACACACACAGACACACACATAGACACAGACACAGACATAGACACACACACACACAGACAAAGAGACACAGACACAGATACACACACACATACACAGAGACACACACAGACACAGATACACACACACAGACACAGAGATACACACACAGAGACACACATGAAGCAGTCTTCATGAGAAATATGAAGAATGGGACGGTGCAAACATGTAGGTATATGTATGCGGCGGACCTGTGAGGAAGCAGTCTTCATGAGAAATATGAAGAATGGGAAGGTGCAAACATGTAGGTATATGTATGCGGCGGACCTGTTAGGAAGCAGTCTTCATAAGAAATATGAAAAATGGGACGGTGCAAACATGTAGGTATATGTATGCGGCGGACCTGTGAGGAAGCAGTCTTCATGAGAAATATGAAGAATGGGACGGTGCAAACATGTAGGTATATGTATGCGGCGGACCTGCTCTGGATGGCTCCCGCCGTCCGGAGGTCGACCTCGTCATAGACCACTCCCTGTCCAAACTCAAAGCT
Source organism: Branchipolynoe longqiensis (assembly GCA_030323885.1). Classification (NCBI taxonomy): domain Eukaryota; kingdom Metazoa; phylum Annelida; class Polychaeta; order Phyllodocida; family Polynoidae; genus Branchipolynoe; species Branchipolynoe longqiensis. Next base: position 23,689,831 of record CM059194.1, read on the forward strand.
ACCTATGCTAGAGCCACTAAAGCCCTGTGGGAGGCTTCCCTCCACAGCACCGCCGTCAGGAACCCATACTCCATCAGTTGGGCCTGGCACAAAAATGTCAGAGCGCTCCTACCAGTCCCAAAAAACCTCCCTGCATCCGTGCAAGAGGCGGTCACGCGGTTCAGGACTGGATACAGGCGGTTCATTGATACCCCTGCATTGCAGCGATGTCCTTGCGGTGACAAAATCTTTTACGTCGCCCACGTCTTGGCGTCATGCGTGGCCTTCGATAGGACCGCCATCCGAGACTTCCTCGGCCCACCACACAGCTTGACCGACACCCGAGCTGCGCTCGCCATCCTCGAGAGACTCTCCGAGTCCTCATGGGAGCCACTCGGTAGATTTTACTTGCAGAACTACCACACCTTCGAGATCGTCGGCGGCCCCGAGCCCATCGCCGGCAACTCTGAAACCGACAGTAGCAACAGTGACTAACAACCACTGTCAGGGAGCCCTGAGAGGTCCCAACCAGGGAGCCCCGTGAGGTCCCCCAGCAGGGAGCCCTGTGAGGTCCTGCCGGGAGCCCCGTGAGGTCCCACCCGGGAGCCCCGTGAGGTCCCAGCAGATGCAGCCCCCACACCGGGAGCCCCGTGAGGTCCCGCCCGGGAGCCCCGTGAGGTCCCACCAGATGCAGCCCCAACACCGGGAGCCCCGTGAGGTCCCGCCGGAAGCCCCGTGAGGTTCCACCAGATCCAGCCCCTACACCAGGAGCCCCGTGCGGTCCTGGACATCTACAGCTACACACCGACACGGAGAGATTCGCTGCCACCAACGCCCCGCCTTCACCACGTCGTGAGAGATGCCCCCAGCTCTCACAACACCCCCTCTACGAAGACAAGTCTTCAACCACAGATTGGGCCGATTTATCGGAGCCTCTCTATAATGTTGCAGTTCTGCAACCTGTAACCGTCGTAAGGTTACGAACACCCCCATAATAATAATAATAATGAGTGTGATAGTGAGTGTGATAGTGAGTGTGATAGTGAGTGTGAGTGTGATAGTGAGTATGAGTGTGATAGTGAGTGTGATAGTGAGTCAGACTGAGAGTGAGAGTCACACTGAGAGTGAGAGTGAGAGTCACACTGATAGTGAGAGTGAGAGTCAGACTGAGAGTGAGAGTCAGACTGAGAGTGAGAGTCAGACTGAGAGTGAGAGCCAGACTCAGAGTCAGACTGAGAGTCAGAGTCAGACTGAGAGTCAGACTGAGAGTCAGACTGAGAGTGAGAGTGAGGCACACACAGAGACACAGACACACACACAGACACACACATAGACACAGACACACACATAGACACACACACATAGACACACACACACAGACACACAGACAAACAGACACAGACACAGATACACACACACAGACACAGAGACACACACAGACACAGATACAGAGATACACACACAGAGACACACATGAAGCAGTCTTCATGAGAAATATGAAGAATGGGATTCATTCATTCATATGGGGTGTTCGTAACCTTAGGACGGTTACCGGTTGCAGGACTGCAACATTATAGAGAGGCTCCGATAAATCGGCCCAATCTTTGGTTGAAGACTTGTCTTCTGTAGGGGAAGTGGTGTTCGTAGAGGAGGTGTCCGGGAGCTAGGCCATCACGTGGTGGCGGGGGGCGCGTGGTGGTCTGTGAGCTGGCTTGCGCTGCGGTGGCACGGGAGTGGTGACGTTCTTGGGCCCACGGTCAGTACCTCGGCCGGAGATCGAAGCGGGATCCGGTTTCATTGGTAGCAGGCCATGGCTGCGGGTCGGTCATCCGGGTCCTCATCGGAGGGAGGGTGGTAGAGAGAAATAGAAAATAGGTCTTGGAGCGGGGTGATGTGGTGGGTGTGACTGGATCAGCGGCCCCGGCACCCACTCCGTCGGTGGTCGAGGTGGGAACCGGCGTTGTGGGTGCAGGGGCCGAGGCCCGTCAGCTGGGTGTGTGCAGGACCGCACGGGGCTCCTGGTGTGGGGGGGCTGGATCTTGCCCGTTTTTTTTTTTTTTTCCACACTTTTTTTTTTTTTTTTTTTTTCACCTTTTTTTTTTTTTTTTGAGTGGTGAGGCGGAGGTCCGGCAGTGGCAACGCGTTATCGGTCCAAGGTCCTGTACCTCGACCGGAGATCTAAGCGGGATCCGGTGTCATTGGCAGGGGGCAGTGGGCGGCGCGCTGGCACTCCGGGCCCTCGTCGGAGGGTGGGTAGTAAGAGGGTTTTTTTTTTTTTTTTTTTTTTTTTGGGGACCTCACGGGGCTCCCAGGTGGGACCTCACGGGGCTTCCCTGCGTAGGGGCTGCGTCTGGTGGGACCTCACGGGGCTCCCGGGCGGGACCTCACGGGGCTTCCCCGCGTAGGGGCTGCGTCTGGTGGGACCTCACGGGGCTTCCCTGCGTAGGGGCTGCATCTGGTGGGACCTCACGGGGCTCCCGGGCGGGACCTCACGGGGCTCCCGGCGTGGGGGCTGCGTCGGGCAGGTCCGGTGGGACCTCACGGGGCTCCGCGGGTGGGGACAGTGGTTACCAGTCACTGTCGCTGCCATTGGGTTCGGAGTCGTCGGTGATGGGTTCGGGGCCACCGACAATCTCGAAGGTGTGGTAGTTTTGGTTGTAGAACCTACCGAGTGGCTCCCATGAGGAATCGGAGAGTCTCTCGAGGATGGCGAGCGCAGCTCGGGTGTCTGGCAAGCCGTGGGGTGGGCCAAGGAAGTCTCGGATGGCGGTCCTGTCAAAGGCCACACATGACGCCAAGACGTGGGCGACGTTGAAGACTTTGTCACCGCATGGACATCGTTGCAATGCAGGGGTGTCGATGAACCGCCTGTATCCAGTCCTGAAGCGCGTGACCGCCTCTTGCACGGATGCAGAGAGGTTTTTTGGGGTTGGTAGGCGCGCTCTGACATTTCTGTGCCAAGCCCAACTGATGGAGTATGGGTTCCTGACGGCGATGTTGCTGAGGGAAGCCTCCCACAGGGCTTTAGTGGCTCTAGCGTGGGTGGCTTTGAGCTTGGACAGGGAGTGGTCTATGACGAGGTCGATCTCAGGACGGCGGGAGCCATCCAGAGCAGCTGAGTCGGCCTGGTCATTTCCGGGAAGTCCTATGTGGGAGGGGACCCAGGCCAGCACTGTGTCGAGTTGAGCTGCATGCCTGGTGATGATGGTGTTCTGGATCAAGGTGGCCAGAGAGTGGTTAGCTCTGTGGTCCTTGATCTTGCGGACTGCATTTAGTGAGTCGGTGACCACTATGCAGCTGCAGTGCTGGAGGTGGGTCAATGCGTGGTGGATGGCGGCGAGCTCTGTATCGAGGGTGGAGGAGTAGTCCGTGACCCTGATAAGGCGTCTAGCCTGCCCATCTGGTAGGAAGTAGCCAGCCCCGGCTCGGCCAGTGTTAGGGTTGAGCGAGCCGTCGGTGTAAACCGTAGTGGCTAGAGGGAAGTCCTCCTTGGCCCGGGCAATGGTCTCCTGTGCCAGGGTCTTGAGGACTATAGTAGGGTAGTTGGCTCGGGCTGAGCAAAGGCTGGTGAGTCTGACCTCGACGGGCACAGAGTACCAGGGGGGTCTTGCCCGGAGGTCAGGGATGTCAGCGAGTGCCAGCCCGTGTGTTCCTTTGAGGGTGCGGATTGCCGTTTTCGCACCCCAGGAGAGGCCGAGGCGCCGTCCTGGGCCGTTTTGAAGGCAGGAGGCTGCGCTGCGGTAGAAGCTGGAGTGGCCTGTGGACAGGGCTTGGCAGAGGTGGTTTGCCAGCAGCTGTTGTCCGCGTAGGTGGAGTGGTGGGAGGTCGGCCTCAAGGAGGAGTATCTCGACCCTGGTTGTCCTGCGAGCTCGGGTGATGAGTCGCGCTGCCTGGTATTGGACTCTTTCCAGGGTGAGGAGGTCTTTGGCCAGGGTGCTACTGGGAGGCAGGCGGGTCTTGCGGCTCTCTCTGCAGTAGCTGATCCAGGAAACGGTGTTGGCTGTATAGTCGTAGAGGGCCCGCACGGCCTGTTTGTAGAAAAGGCTGAGTACTTCAGCTGGTGATCCCCAGTTGAACCCGGAGATTCTAGTCATTAGAAGAAGTCTCTTGTTCATTCTGGTGGTCAGGTGTTTAACCAGTGGGCTCATGGAGAGTTGGTGGTCGAGCCTGACTCCGAGGTAGTCGAAGGTTTCCACCCAGTCGACGTCCAAATCCCCGGCACGGAGTGGGTGGGGGGGCTGATCAGCAAACATCATCATGGCTTTGGTTTTGCTCGCGGATATTTTGAGCCCCAGCTCGCAGCAGGAGCTGCTGAGTAGGAGGAGGATATCCGCCGCGAGGAGGGCCACGTCCCTTGTGCGTGAGCAGACCACAGCGATGTCGTCTGCGTAGCAGAGTATTTTGACGTGTTTGAGGCGTCGTTCGGTTATGCCGGCTTTCAGTCGGCTTATGAGGGCAGCGACTACGGCATTAAAGAGGAAGGGGCTGAGGACAGCCCCCTGTGGGACGCCGTTTTTCAGGTGGTCGAGGGGGGAGGTGCTGCCCTGGAAGCGGACACTGGCTCGCCTATTGTTTAGGTAATTTTTGACGAACGCCAGGGGCTTCCCGGTGACTCCCAGCTCAACCAAGGAGGCGAGGACCACGTTGTGGTCGACCAGCTCGAAGGCCTTCTCCAGGTCGAGGAAGACAACAGCCGCGCAAGTGCGCCTTTCCCTGGCGCGTATTATCTCCTCGACGAGGGTGAGGACGGCGTGCTGCGTGCCACGCCCGGCTCGGAACCCGACAAGTTCTTCGGGGAAGCCGCTGTCCGGGTCGCTGGAGAAGGTCTCGAGCCGGCCCAGTACGATCCTCTCCATCACCTTCCCGAGGGATTGCAGCAGTGAGATCGGCCTGAACTCGTCCGGGCCCCTCTTAGGGATGGGGACGATGACCGCGTCCTTCCACGATTGGGGTATGTTTGTTTGTGTGTAGACCGAGTCTAGGAGGGGGAGCAGGGTTTCCCTGTTGTGGGTGGATAGGCGGGTCCAGACCGTGGTAGGTACGCCGTCTGCTCCGCCTCTCGTTCTCTTCCGGGGGGGTTGGAGTGCCCTCCCGAGCTCAGTCTTTGTGAGGGGGCGGTCAAGGCCATGGGCGGAAGGGAGGTCTATGGCGTTGTTGATGGCTTCCTCTCGCTGGGGGGTGTCTCTGGCGAGGGTTTGTAGGTGTGTGTTTGGCAGGCCAAGCTGTGGGTCTGTCCTGTTGATGAAGGTGGTGAGCTGGTTTGTAGCTGTTTGTAGTGGATTTGGTTCGTGGGGTGGCCGTGGGGTGATTCCCTGTATGCTGTGGAGTTTCTGCCAGAGGCGTGTGAGTGAGGTGTTAAATGAGATTTTGGTGCACCATAGTTTCCATTTTCTGTCGTTTTCGGTTGCGATGAGCTCGTTCAACCATTTAGTGGCAATGCTGACTAGTCTTTCGGTGCCTGGGTTGGGGTTGGAACGGAGCTTGCGGAGGAGTTTGTTTTTGTGGTGTTTGGCTCTCCTGATGGCGGGAGAGTTGGTGATGCCCGGGGGGCGGCGGTTTGTTGTCTGTTGGATGGTGGCTTCCATGGCGTGGCGGACAAGCGTGGTGAGTTCGTCGCAAGTGTTGGGCGGGTTGGTATGTGTGAGGTGTTGTAGGTGTTGATTGAAGGCTTCCCAGTCGGCTCCGTCCAGGTTGAATCTGGCCGGGCTTGGTGGAGGAGGGACCTTGGTAGCGTCTGTGCGCAGGAGCGCTGCGTGGTGGTCTGAGTACAGGTCAGTCAGCTCCCACGAGGCTGTGGCTGCGAGTTGCGTGTTTAGGATGCAGAGGTCAATGGACGAGCCGCTGCGATGAGTGGGCGAACCATCATTCATAATGTGTGGCTTGCCGAGTCAAGGATCTCTGCGAGTAGGGTGCATCCTCTGGCGGTGTCCGTGTTGTTGCGTCCCCAGATGGAGTGGTGGGTGTTGAAGTCTCCCATGATTATTTGGTGGGTTGTTGTGTTGGCGTGTGCCTGGAGGGTGCGCTCAAGGGTGTATTGGGTGTTGCAGGGGTTGTATATGTTGTAGGTGTCTATTGTGGTTGTGGCCAGCTTAAGGCGTATGCGTAGTGTGTCGGCTGTGGGGTTGTTTCTGGGGGTTGGTATTTTGGTGGCGTGGATGTGGTTGTTGACTAAGGTGGTGGTGCCTCCCTTAGGTCTGCCTCCGACTAGTGACTCCACTGCGGGGATGTGGTAGGTGGTGTAGCCTTTGATCTGGGGGGGCTCTATCTTCCATGTTTCCTGGAGCATAGCCACGTCTATGCGGTCAGTTTTTAACTTGTTGATGAGGGTTGTGAGTTTTATCCGGAGGCCTGCACAGTTCCAGGAGAGGACTGTGAGGCCAGAGGGGCTGGTTTGGGGTGGGGTGGGGTGTGTGTTGCGGTTATTATGCTGGTTGTCCATGTTGGTGGCTCAGGGTGTTGTAGTTGGTTGGTGGCGTGGAGGATGTGGGTTGGGGTGTGAGGGTTGAGGTGCGGAGGAAGCCGATGAATAGTTGAATTATGGAGCCCAGCGGGTCTCCGGCTGTTCCTTGTGGGAGGTTGTCTTCAATTGCTTGAAGTATGGCATGGGAGTGTGTGGGTGCGGGTGTTGGGGTGGGGATGGGTGAGGGTGTGGGTGTGGGGGCGGGTGTTGGTGTGGGTGGGCGTGTGGGAGCGGGAGTGGGTGTTGGTGTGGGCGGGCATGTGGGTGTGGGTGCTGGTGTGGGTGGGCGTGTGGGTCTGGGTGTGGGTCTGGGTGTGGGTGTTGGTGTTGGAGTCGGTGAGGTGTTGGGTGTGGGTGTGGGTGTGCGTGGGGTTTGGGTGCCGGCGTCGCACTTTGGTGTGGCGGTGCTGGTCTGCCTGGGGGTTTGTGTGGCGATGGATCGTGTGTGTGGGCGGTGTGTTACAGTGGTGGCTTTGATGGTGTGTGGTGGGTGTGGGTGGGGGGGGAGGAGGGGTGGGCCACGTGGGGTTGGGAGGAGGGCGCGTATTGGCGCGGTTGGGTTGGGTAGTAGGGGGGTTGGTTTAGGGGGGGGTTGAGCCTGCTCCAGAGTTTTTGCTTCTCTGGGCAGCGGGGGTCTCGGGAGGTGTGGCCGCCGCCGCACGCCGCGCATTTGGCGTTCCGCTCGCACCCATCCGCGTGGTGGCCCGGTAGCGCACAGTGTCCGCAGGTTGTATTCGTGGCGCTACATTCGTTCTTGTAGTGCCCATACCTCTGGCAGTGGGTGCAGTAGGTTGGGCGTTTGTGGGGGGTTTCCACCCGAAGGTGGCCTAAGGGGCCGAAGTCGAGCTTGGCGAGGGTGTTGAGGGGGGAGGTGGTGTGGATGTTCACACAGCGGGTGGGCTTACCACCTTTGGGGGCGATTCGCGACGCACGGATAATCCCGTGTTGCCCTACCAGGTCGGAGGGGTCGGCAAGCGGGTGGAGCCCGGTTACCACGTAGTGGTGGGTCTTAGCCGAGCCTCTGACTTCGGCAAAATTGGGGGCTGCACGGAGTCTTGCGAGAGACTCCGGCGTCCGGGCACCGATCACCATATGGTTTGGATATTTATCCAGTGAGAGGGTGTCGGTGCCGGCGGTCCTATCAACTAGGGATAGGGCTCTAGGGGTTTCCTTGGCCTCGCCGCTATATAAGAAGAGGGCAAGGAAGCGTTTGGGGCGGCGTGAGTTGGGGTGGAACTCTGTGGTGGAGTTCTTAGGGGGGGCGGTGGTGGCGTTTTTTTTTTTTTATCTACGGACCACGGTGGTCCATTCAGAGTCTAATGGGGGGGGTTCGGTGGATGAGGAAGCGGGGTGGCGGCGCTGGTGCCCGGAACGGGGGAGGTGGGGGTGGTGGTGGTGGTGATGGTGGTGGTGGTGGTGATGGGGGGTGTGGGGGTCATGTCGGGTTTGGAAGTTTTGCCCTTCCCTTTGCCCTTCCCTGTGGTTTGTTGGGCATTGGGGTTGGCGGGGCTGTGGGTGGGGATAGTCTGGTTTTGGGGAGTGGGGGTTTGTTTGTGGTCAGGGGGGGGGGGGGAGGAGGGGGTTGTGGTGGTGATTGTGGGGCGTGTTGGTGAGGTTGGGGGGGGTGTTGGTGTGGGTGTTGGTGAGGTTGGGGGGGGTGTTGGAGGGGAGCCTACATCGATGATGGACTCGTCGTCCGAGCTGGACGATGAGCCGCCGTCATCGCCCGAGTTGGGCGATGAGTCGCTGTCCTCTGCCGCCTGGGCAGGGGGGGGGGTGTTGGAGTAGAGGTGGTCAGAGGGAGGTTGTGGGGCCTGTGGGGGGTTGTCTTGGGTTTTAGTGGGGCGGGTGTCTGTCGGGAGGGTGGTGTGGGGGCGGGTGGCCCTGGTGGCAGCCCGGGTGCGAACCCCGGAGGGGTCGTAGGGGGTGTCCATTGGAGGTGTTTGAGTCGTGGTGTGGACTGGTTCGGGGGGGTGGGTATCAGGGGGTGGCATGGGGGAGGTGTTGGTGGGGGTCCACCGGTTGGGGTGAGGGGTTTGGGGCGACTGTGCCGCCAGTAAGATTCCTGGCCCAAGGGAGTCAGGGTGGGGGGCGAGGCGGTTGTGGGTGGTTGGGGAGGGGTGGGTGAGGGGGCCACCCCGTGGGCGAGTAATGGCGGCCCTGGGGGGGGGGGGGGAGATGAGGCGGTATGTGTGGGGTAGGTTGGTTGGCGAGTAAAAAGCGCTAGTGGCTCGGTAGAGTGGGAGTGAGAGTGAGTGATGGTCGGTGAGAGTGGGGGGGGGGGGGGGACTGTTGGGAAGTGGTCGTCCTGTAGTATTTGGAGAAGTGGGACGGTACAAACAATTGTGTTATACCGGCTCAGATAGTGTTTTGGAGGGTTGGTAGAGTTGGGGGGGGGGGGGGGGGGCAGCAGCAATGCCACCCAGCAACAACCAGGACAACAACAACAAGCACAACAACGGCAAGCAAAGGGAGAGAGAAGAACAGGAACACAAAGCAGCAGGTTGGGGGGGGGGGGGGTCTAAGTTGGTGGTGGGGGGGGGTAGCAGCAGTGCCACCCAGCAGCTACCAGTCAACAACAACAGAAGCAATGATAGAACAACAAGTAGGGGGAGAGGGCGCAGGAACAACGAGAGAAAACAACAAGAAAAAATGGAAGGGAGAGAAGTGTAGCAAGTATCAGGAGCAGGTGCCTGTTGGAGAGTGGTCTCCGTATGCTATTTGGGGAAGTGGGAGGTTAACACAATTGTGTTAGACCGGCTCAGATCGGAGAGGAGGGGGGTTGGGGAGAGTAGGACGGTCCTAACATGGGCTCTGACCAGTGTCGGGAGCAACTTATCTGTTGGGAGGTGGTCTTCTTGTGAATTGGAGAAAAGGGACGGTACTAACAATTATGTCAGACCGGCTCAGATCGGGTAGAATGGAAGGGATGGGGAAAGTGGGACGGTCCCAACATGTGCTCTAAACCGTGCCGAGAGCTATCTGTTGGGAGGCGGTCTTCTTGTGGATTTGAGAAATAGGACGGTACAAACAATTATGTCAGACCGGCTCAGATCGGGTAGAAAGGGAGGGATGGGGAAGGTAGGACGGTCCTAACATGTGCTCTAAAACGTGTCGAGAGCAGCTAGCTGTTGGGGAGTGGTATCCTTTATGATGTTTGAAGGAGTGGCACGGTACAAACAATTGTGTTAGACCGGTTGGGATAGTGCTTAGTAGGGTAGGGGGGGGGGGGGGGGAGGCAAAAATGCCACCCTACAACAAGGACAGACAGTAACAAACAGCAACAACACAGACAATGAGACACAGGGGGACAGAAAAAAAAAAAAACTGAAAGGGAAAGACAAGCAACAAGCAACGAGGCGAGCAGCACGGGAGAGGAAGGTACTAGCCTGGGGAAGTCTGGAGATCGTCGGTGGTGGTGGGTTGGGGGGGGGCGGCGGGTTGGGCTGCGGGTGCTGTGAGATTGGCGGCTCAGGCAGCGGGTCCGTAGGCCGTGGTGGTTGGAGTCGGTGCGGCGTTAGCTGCTGGATGTCGGGTAGCGGTGCTTTGGTGGCGGTACAGCCGGGCAGGGGTCCGGGTACCGTGGTAGTTTTGGTCGGTACGGCGTGAGCCGCTGGGGTGTCGTGTGGAGGTGTTCACACTTCAGGAGCGAGAGAGTGAATGGCGGACCTGTTAGGAAGCAGTCTTCATAAGAAATATGAAAAATGGGACGGTGCAAACATGTAGGTATATGTATGCGGCGGACCTGTGTGTGTGTCGTTCGGCTGTCGCTACGCTGTCGCTGCGCTGTCGTCCGCTTGTCGTCCAACTTGGCCCGAATTTGCATATGTCGTCGGGTTTTCACAAATCCAAGTCGCTGGGCTGTCGTCGCCGCTTGTCGTCGTAGTGTGACAGCCACATGAGGGGGTGTGGGGGGGATGTATTGGGGTGTGGGAGGCCTGACCAGTGGTTCAGCCAGGGTGATACAGACACACTCATTCCCACCCAATGTTATGAGGCAGCAATAACCATAATTATATATTTAGTTTCTATATATAAAACCAAATATGTGTTTTCACAAGCTTTGGTCAGAGCCCCCCCCCCAACCCGTCCAGCCCCCCCTCTCCCAGGGCTACATACATACATATGTACATATATATACACATGCATATATACCTATATATACACAGGGCTACATACATATATACATACATATTTTAATTATGATATTATGCATGCATACATATATATATATACATATATAAATCCAAATTGAAAAAATCTTAGTAATTTTGTCATTGAAATAAATCCATGAGACTTGGAATTATCTATAGTTCTAGTTGAGAAGTGGGAGCTAGAAACATCAACACTGGAGGAGGCCCCAAGGACCGCTTCTGATAACCCTCCCTCTCTACCCCCCCCCCCCCCCCCCGCCACACACACGCTTTCATCACAGGTGTTCCCTGTCCACAATGTCAAGTCAAGTCTCAGACTGGTGCTCTACCCCTTATGTGGCTGTCACACTACGACGACAAGCGGCGACGACAGCCCAGCGACTTGGATTTTGTGAAAACCCGACGACATATGCAAATTCGGGCCAAGTTGGACGACAAGCGGACGACAGCGCGGCGACAGCCGAACGACACACACACAGGTCCGCCGCATACATATACCTACATGTTTGCACCGTCCCATTTTTCATATTTCTTATGAAGACTGCTTCCTAACAGGTCCGCCGCATACATATACCTACATGTTTGCACCGTCCCATTCTTCATATTTCTCATGAAGACTGCTTCCTCACAGGTCCGCCGCATACATATACCTACATGTTTGCACCGTCCCATTTTTCATATTTCTTATGAAGACTGCTTCCTAAAGGCCCTGTCACACTACGACGTTTCCTACCAACGCGCGTCGACGTGTTGCCTTTTTGGTCGAAACGTCGGTACACGTCCGGTACGTTACCAGCGCGATAACGGCGCGTTACCGGCGCGTTACCGGCGCGTCGGTACATAGCAACGTTTGAAGGAAAACGTCGGCGCACGTCGGCGCGCGTCGGGCCACGTCAAGGTTTTGTGCTTGCACAAAACTTTCGACGGGCCGCAACGCGCGGAAGCGTGTTGGCGGGCGCGTTACGGATGCGTTAGCAACACGTTGACACACGTTGGCGGCGCGCCGGCAGAACGCTGGCAGACCGTTGATCAACGCCAGTTAACGTTCGCTTTTTTTCCCCCAAAATGTGACCGTTCCGTCGGCGCGTCCGTAACGTCCCATCGACGGGTAGTGGGCGCGCTATTGGCGTTGCTCCAGCGTATCTCGGCGCGTTGGACGTGTTGCCGGCATGCCTGGATGCGTTGGCCACGCGGTGTGGACGCGCTGTGGGCGCGTCCTAACGTGTTGCTGGCGGGTATGTACGCGTTGACACGGTAAAAACGCGCCACCAACGCGCCGTCAGGGCGCCGACAGCACGCCGACAGCACGCTGACAGCGCGCCGACAGCGCGACGATGGCACGCTGGGAACCCGCTGGCGGACGTTGACATGCTCTTCCGCCGCGCGCCGAAGCCCGTTGGCCGCGCGCTCATAGCACGCTACTAACACGCTGCGCCGAGTCAAACTTTCTCCCAAAGCGCCGAAGAGTTGGACGCGTGCCGACGGGTTGCAAATATTTTGTGCGTTGCCGGCGCGCCGGCGGAAACGTCGTAGTGTGACAGGGCCTTAACAGGTCCGCCGCATACATATACCTACATGTTTGCACCGTCCCATTCTTCATATTTCTCATGAAGACTGCTTCCTCACAGGTCCGCCGCATACATATACCTACATGTTTGCACCGTCCCATTTTTCATATTTCTTATGAAGACTGCTTCCTAACAGGTCCGCCGCATACATATACCTACATGTTTGCACCTTCCCATTCTTCATATTTCTCATGAAGACTGCTTCCTCACAGGTCCGCCGCATACATATACCTACATGTTTGCACCGTCCCATTCTTCATATTTCTCATGAAGACTGCTTCATGTGTGTCTCTGTGTGTGTATCTCTGTGTCTGTGTGTGTGTATCTGTGTCTGTGTGTGTCTCTGTGTCTGTGTGTGTGTATCTGTGTCTGTGTCTGTGTCTCTTTGTCTGTGTGTGTGTGTGTCTATGTCTGTGTCTGTGTCTATGTGTGTGTCTGTGTGTGTGTCTGTGTCTCTGTGTGTGCCTCACTCTCACTCTCAGTCTGACTCTGACTCTCAGTCTGACTCTCAGTCTCAGTCTGACTCTCACTCTCAGTCTGACTCTGACTCTGAGTCTGGCTCTCACTCTCAGTCTGACTCTCACTCTCAGTCTGACTCTCACTCTCAGTCTGACTCTCACTCTCAGTGTGACTCTCACTCTCAGTGTGACTCTCACTCTCACTCTCAGTCTGACTCACTATCACACTCACTATCACACTCATACTCACACTCACTATCACACTCACACTCACTATCACACTCACTATCACACTCACTATCACACTCATCCCGTCTGGTATATGATATATGAAGAAATGGGACGGTACAAACATGCGTGTTAGACTATGCGGCGGACCTGTTAGGAAGCAGTCTTCATATTTGGGACGGTCCTAACATCCCTCAAAGCAAGCCAAACTGAGCCATGTTTGGACCGTCCCATTCTTGTGTTTAACTTAACGACAGCTTAACGACAAGACGACACCGTAGCGACACCGTAGCGACACCGTAGCGACAGCCGAACGACAGCCGAACGACAGCGTCTGTCGCCGGCTGTCGTCGAGGTTTTTCAACATGCACAAAAACCCGACGACAACCGGGCGACAGTGGAGAAACTGGAGTTGTCGCGGAGGTGTCGCGGCGACAGCCGAACGACAACATAACGACACCGTAGCGACAGCCGACGACAGAGCAAAACGACAAGTCGTTGGGCTGTCGTTGGCCTTGTCGTCGTAGTGTGACTGCTACATTAGTTCTTGAACCTCCACACACACACAGCCTCCTGCCAGGGTGGGTGTTGGAAAGTTGAGGTCATGCAGGCTTAGATGTAAACACCCACTAAGAGCGAAAATAAATACATATATACACATATGCATAAATATGGATGTCTGCATGTATGTATGTACATATGTATGTATGTATGTATGTATGTATGCATGCATGTATGTCCTAACAAATATTTAATAAAATAAAATATAACCACATGAAAGTTTGGTTTAACCGTCCCAGTCAGGCTGCTTCTGATACCCCCCCCCCCCCCACACACACACTGCTCCTACTGTTTGTGTGCCAGGGGTGGCCTTCACAAGTGTTCCAGGTGCATTGGCCCTCCACACACACACTCCTCCCAGTACCAGGGTGGGTGTGGGGTAGCTGCAGGCTTGTGGCTAAGATGTTTACACAAGCTATGCGCGAAAATACATACATATACATAAATATAGATGTTTGCATGTATGAATGTATATATATATATATATATGTATGTATGTTTGTTTGTATGTATGTATGTTTGTATGTATGTATGTATGTATGTATGTATGTATGTATGTATGTATGTATGTATGTATGCATGCCTCCATCATTGACTAGCAAATTGTCCTAACAAATATTGTATAAAATATCACTTCCTACATTTGTGTTCTTCAACCCCCTCATCTGTGCTAACTTATGTCACCCACACCCTGTCTTAATTAGTAACCATGGTAGCCCCCTGGGGGAGAGGCAGTGGTGGGGTGGGGATGGGCAGAGGAGGATGCACTCAGGACTGACCAAGGGTTCAGTGACAGACACACAGCACACATTTAATGTAAATTCAATCCTTAGTTACTCTTAAATAAAACACCAAATGTAGCTGATAGTCACTTAATTGGTGAAGCAGGTTTGCCTCTTTCTAGTGATATCAATATTTATTACCCCAACAAACAGGTTCACTGGATATAGGTGATAACACATTTTCCTATAGTAAAGCCTACCAATTAAGATACTAGATTACATCAACGGACCCGATTGTACCAACAGACTGTCAATTCAGGTGTTTCCCCAACCTGTTGACCACCTGACCACACTAGCCTCACTTTGATATTAATTATTCAAGAAACTGCTCCAGACACACTGGACAGATCACTCTACTCCTGGCTCTTGAGTGAGACACACCTACTCTAGAGCAGGACCCCAGACACTCTGTCTGATGGAGATGAGTTCACCAGGGCACGTAAGAAGAAGCTGCTGTTGAAGAAGAGTACGAAGAAATCCAAGAAGAGGAAAAAGAACAAATCCTCTTTTTCTGACTCTTCGTCGGACTCGTCTTCAACGAGCTCCGACACTAAACGTGCAGGTAAATACGCGGAGTTAAGTGGTAAGGTTATGAAGAAGTGCAAGGTGCTGCGAAGGAAAAAGATCCATACCAGTACGATGATGAGGAAGACCATTCAGGGGCACTTTAACACCTTCAAGCCAGCTGAAGTGATTATGAAGCTGGCTGAGATGTTCACGGGGATCAAAAGGATCCCGGAATCTGCCATCAAGGAGATGGATTCTGATGTGAAGCTGAGTGAGGACGTAAGAAGTTCGAAACGGTTCTTCACATGGTACACAAAGGTGTACTCTCAGCTCTCTCGGCCATAACACCGATAGCCAACAGGATGATGGCTGAGAACAAGTTCTCTTCGCTCTGTGGAGAGATGGATGGAGGAATTACGCTGCTGACAGCGACCAGCAACTTCCTTTCTTACAGACATTTCGAAAACGTCTTTAAGGATGTCTGCACCGATGGAGGGAAAGAAGTGGCGAGATCCAAGAAGGTCTTGGATAATGACGGGAAGGAATACACGTTATTCCTTTCCCCCAACCCATTAAGGGGAAGCCACTGGACAAGACAAAGATGTTTGGTGGTCAGCTCCAGCACTTGTTTAAACAAGTGGAGACCGGATCCAAGTGTGGGAAACACATGGAGGCGGACAAGAAGAAGTCTGCAGACACAAAGTCTACCTGCTTTAAAAAGACGAGGCAGGATTTTCAAAGCCGTCAAACCGGTCAATGAGGAGGCTGGTTCAGCCAGAGGAAGGGGCCAAAGGCAGACCTTCGGCTGGAACGAAGGGAACAGACCCTTCAAGAGGGAGTTCAATGCCCAGAAGACGTTCCCCCGCCCAGGGAACAAATGGAAGTGTCAACGCAAATGCCAGTAAGTATATTTAAAGCTGGAAACCTCAATAATTGTCTACCGGAATGGAATAACATTACGGAAAATTTAACTATACTCAGTTTAGCGGAAGGAGTAAGAATACCACTGATTGAGGAACCTATTCAAAATAGTATACCTTTTCCTTACCGATTTGATGATTCAGAACGCGAGGAGTTACACTATCAGGTCCTTAAATTTTGTGACAAAGGCATTATAGAACCAGCACTTCATGTGGCTTGGAAATTTATTTATAATATTTTCACGAGACCCAAACAAAATGGGGATGTAAGACTAATTTTAGATCTGATGTCATTTAACAAATTAGTAGAATACAAACATTTCAAAATGTTTTCATTAGACACAGCTAGATACTTAGTAACATAAGACTTCTGGCTAGCCAGTGTGGATCTCAGAGATGCATACTATACAGTACCAATCTATAAACCTGATTGTAAATTTCTCAGGATTTGTTAGAATGACAAGCTGTATGAGTTCATGTGTATGCCTAATGGACTAGCTGGCGCTCCATGCATTTTCACAAGGTTACTTAAACCTATATTTTCCCAGATGGCTAGGGAAGGACATGTTATGTTTCCTTATATTGATGACTCATTTATTGTTGCACAAACACAACATTGTCAAACAGCAGTAGACAAACTATGTGAGACATTTAAAAAATTAGGATTCTACATACATGAAACTAAGTCAGTATTAACACCAACAAAGAAGTTAAAGTTTCTGGGATTTTTTCTTGACACCACAGAAATGACCATTTCATTAACAAAATAAAAAGTTGATAAGTTTACAACAACCACAAACCAATTATTACAATTGAACAAACCAAAGATAAGACAAGTCGCAATACTGATAGGAATTATGATCGCATATGCACCGGCTATTCTATATGGCAAGACCCATATTAAATCGCTAGAAATAGATAAGAACTTAGCATTGGCTCACACTAAAGGAAAGTTTGAATGGCCCATGACGATTTCGCCAGATGGTCAAAAAGATATGTGGTGGCTATCACACATTAATAATTCGGCCAACTCCATTACAACAGACGCTTCACTAGAAGGATGGGGGGCAGAAAGAGACCAACAGGCAACAGGTGGTCGGTGGATGGATGATGAAATCTCTGATCACATTAATGTACTAGAGCTTAGAGCTATTTATCTAGGATTACGTAGCCTAGTTCACCTACCTAAAAATCATGTAATGGTTTTGACAGATAACACGACAGCTGTGGCTTACATACTTAATATGGGAGGGACTCGTACCAAACCATGTAACCATTTAGCCAAACTAATTTGAGACTGGGCAGAGGAACCTGAGATATGGCTAACAGTAGCTCATATCCCAGGCAGTCAAAATACTTTGGCTGACAAGAAAAGTCAGCATTTCCACGATCATCTAGAATGGTCATTAAATCAGAGTATTTTCAGCTACATTTGTCATAAATGGGGCAAACCAGAAATTGACTTATTTGCATCACGCAACAACCAAATGTTACCCAAATATGTGTCTTGGCATCCAGAGCAAGAAGCCTGGAGAGTAATGCATTTTCTCTGATTTGGAATAATAAATTGTATTATATATTCCCACCATTCAGCATTATCAGCAGAGTGGCCAGGAAGATCAAGATGGATCACTCACACACGGTACTAATAGTACCAGCATGGGACACGCAACCATGGCTAGCGGCAGTAACATTAGAAGCAAAAGACATGCTCAGGTTCCCACGAGAAAGGAACAACCTACAATATCAAGGACCACTAACAGCCAACAGAGTTTTGGCATTCCTTTTTTAAGAAAACATTTAGAACACTATGGTTTAGATGAAATTATGCAAGAAAGACACCCCATTTCAAGGCCTTGAATCTTATCTATTTTGGAGGAAAGGAACGGTGAAAATATACACAAGTTATTTAAAGAAATGGGGACTTCATTGTCTCCTTAAAGGAGTCAAACCATTAAAACCTACAATAGCTCAAATTTTAAGATTTCTAAGAATCTTAGAAGATGAAGGCTTAGGATTTGGCGCAATTAATGCAAGATGTGCACTATCTATTATTCTACCAAGAATAGATGGACAAACGATTGGAAAGCATCAGTTAGTACACTGGTTCATTAGATTGGTGTATGAAAGAAACCCACCCAAACCCAAATATAATACTTTTTGGGATGTGTCGATAGTATTTAAGTTATTCAAGTCATGGCCTAGTAATAGACATTTATCAATGAAGGAACTAGGTTTTAAGTTAGCAGTGCTGTTACTGCTAGTGACGGGACACAGAGGCCAAACGATTGTGGCACTCTCACTGGATGGATTAGAGATAGATAATGATGAGGCGACATTCAATTTAGAGACATTGATAAAATCGAATCGCACAGGGGACCCACTGTCCACAGTTCATTTAAATAGTTTTCCGGAAGATAAACAGATTTGCGTAGTTTCAGCCATCAGGGCTTATATATCCAAGTCACGAGGAATAAGGAATTGCAGACAACTACTGATCAGCTTTATTAAACCACATAAAGCTACCTCGAGAGACACACTTGCAAGATGGACCATCAAGGTGCTTAAACTGGCAGGCGTCAATACAGGACGCTACGCATCTCACTCAACGCGTGGAGCCATGGTCTCCAAGGCAAGACAGTTAGGAATCTCAGTTAAGAGAATCCTTGCACACGCGGGGTGGAAGACGGCTAGATTGTTTGCAAAACATTACAACAAACGACTGGAGAAGCCAAGCGGCCTAGTGACTCGCCTACTTACCAACTAAAGAAGGGCGAGAAACAAAAAATTACTATGCTTGCACTAAAAACAGTATGGTATGATTACAATATTAAGAATAAAAAATGAGATTATGTCAAATTCTCCCTGGACTACGAGTAGCCAAAGGGTAGTACCGAGGTAAAATAGTATAGTTATAAAAGCCTTACCTGGGTACAGATGATGGATAACTGGTGTTTTCCCGAGGTACTAGCCTCGGATAGTTGTGGGTCAGGGCCCGTCCACCTTACCCTACCACGACTATCACGTTTTGCTGGTGCCAAACGAAAACACTAAAGTAGCCATTTAATACTGAGATCTTTTTTTTTTATCCTATTACGTATGTGTATTGTCACCATGTCTTTTTAACCTGTACACAGAGATTTTTCAGACACATTAGGTGGCATGAACATCAACAATCTTAGATATGCCGATGACAGTGTAATACTAGCAGACAGTGAGAAAAACCTACAAGATATTGTGAATAGAACCAATAAAGCTGGAATACTATTCAATATGAAGATGAATGCGAGGAAGACCAAAACAATGGTTATAAGTAAAAAGACAGATAAACCAAATATCAATATAACCATAGATGGCACAAACATAGAACAAGTATCCGAATTCATATATCTCGGACAAAGGATTACAAAGATGGGAGATGTGAGGAAGAAATTAAGAGAAGGATAACAATAGCCCGAACAACATTCTCCAAAATGTATAGAGTGTTAACATCAAGTAAGATATTAATACATACAAGGAAGCGTATTCTTCAGTGTTATGTGTGGTCTACTCTAATGTATGGGGCTGAGACATGGACACTCTCTAAGAAAATGTACAAACGTTTAGCAGCATTTGAGATGTGGACTTATCGAAGGATGATGAAAATATCATGGACAAAGAAGATCACCAACAAAGAAATTCTCAGAAAAATGTTAAACAAGAAACGCTTGTTTGCCACTATACAGACAAAGAAACTTATTTATTTTGGCCACATCATTCGTCAGAGTTCAATATCCCATACATTGTTGGAAGGGAAGGTGAATGGCAGCAGAGGGAGAGGGAGACCAAGAACATCATGGATTACAAATATTTCACAGTGGACAGGCTTGAATTGTTCACAGTCTATCAGAACAGCACACCATCGGGACAAGTGGAGAACCATTGCATCCAACCCTCGACTAGAGGACGGAACTATTGATTGATTGATTAAGTATGTAAAAGATTGCTGGACCCGGATGTGCTTCCTTCTCCTTGACCCATGACTATTCGCGGCTAGTACCTCGGCAAAACACCAGTTATCCATCATATCTACCCAGGTAAGACTCGTATAACTATACTATATATATATATATGTGTATTATAATTAATTATAATAATATAAATAACGGAGCACCTACAAGGTACACTATATTATATTATTCCACTTGTACGTATTTATTATGTATTAGGAGTCGCGCGCCAACCCTCTCCGGTGCGCGCGAATGGGGCGCCACCTGTACAGTGCCTAAATTGTGTCACTTCGGCTATATAGGGTATGCACCGACGTCACGCAAACCGGAAGTGCGGCCATTGTGGCGATAGTAACCACAATAATAACACACTGTCACACTGGAAACTCAATGGCTATGAGCAATCTTCAGACAGAAAAAGTTAAATATCTATAAAATTACAACACCTAGAAACAAACTGATCGGAATACATATAGAAAACATGTTTACCAAATAGATTATATTAAATTGATACGGTTAGGGTTCTGGATTTCTTTTAATTTTGAATAAAACTGACGTTTTGCACTGCGCATACCGGCAAACTGCCCGCGAAGGGTAAAATACGGCAATGCTATGTCTATGTGGAGCATTTATTTTTGTAAAATAAATTTAAAAGCTTTCATTGGATCGATTAAAAATATCTTAATGCGCGATTGAAGAGGAAGATCTGAAGTATTTAATGTAACCTAAGAGCAATTTACGCTGAAAGTATTCAAAACAGAGATAATAGTGAAAGTTGGGATATTCTGAGTGTCAGTGCCAGTGCATTGTCAATGGCCGTGAGCAATCTTCATACAGAAAAAGTGAAATATCTCTAAAACCACACCACCTAGAAACAAATCGCTTGGTACACATATAGAAAACATATTCAATGAATAGATTATATTAAATTTTTAAGGTTAGGGTTCCGGAATTCTATTAATTTTGAATGAAATACACGTTTTCCACTGCGCGTACAGGCAAACTCTATGGGATGTTTACTGGTTGATATCGCCACAATGGCCGCGCATCCGGTTTGTGTCGTCACGTGAATACCCTATATACTTTTTGTTTTTATTAGGTGGGCATATTGTAAGTCCTGCCAGAGAACTAATAAGCCCAACTCTGTTTGTTACCTTCTTGCCTAGTGGCTTTATATATATATATATATATATATATATTATATATATATATATATATATATATATATAATATATATATAATATGAATATAAAATATATAATATATAACATATAATATATATAATATAAGCTTCAGGCGACAAGTTTCTGGCATGTGGTGGGCTCCACCCATGTGTAGTATCAGGAGTCGCTGCGCATGTGCACCATGCTCAAGTCATCTGGTAGGATTCTCCCACTAGTACCAGTCTTTGGTGTTTTTTGTTTGTTTTATTCGGGTTTTGTTTTTTTTAAGCTCAAAAGTAGATATATTTGGGGGGAAAAGAAGTGAACAGTAAGAATATCATATTGCTATGTCCCACCTCTTGATATGCTTGCTGTTCACTTGATTCTACATATCTAACTTAGATAATGATGCAGTTATTAAGCATTTGTTGCCTCAAAGAAGGGAATACTGAGTCAATTTAATAGAAGCTGTTACTGCTGAAGCCTATGGTGTCAGCGTTTTGGCGTGTTTGCCAAACTAATTTCATATATTTGCACTTAAAATATCTCACAACTTAGCCATTTAAAATAAACAATAATTCAAACTAAAGTAAGGTAGATTATAACAATCAATTTAATATAGTTATCTCAGAAAACTATCGGGCTATGCAACTTTAATATATGTCCGTGAACTTCTGCCCTTGCGACCGGACGCAGTGGCCGAATCGGTAGAGTGCAGGCCTTGCGTGTGAGAGATCGGGAGTTCCATTCCCGGACGAGTCAAACCAATGACGTACAAATTTATACTTGTTGCTTCCTAGCCTGGTGCTCAACATTAATAGGAATGGGGAAGGACTGGTTGGCTCAGTGTCAGGGTAATGTGACAGAGTGGGATATCGGCTCATGGTGCCAGCAGCCTGGTCTGCCAGTGGGGCACCACTATAAAGTCACCATGCGTGTGCACTGTCATAAGTCGGTACCCATCCTGATATGACCTTAGATGTTGTCAGGACATAAAACTCCAACAACCAACCAACCATCTGCCCTCGCTACGACAGTTAATGAATTCATCATTTTACTTCTATCTCCACAGGTACGATGCAGGCAGCCTACAAACTAATGTCCAGCATGCAAGCTCAGGTGTTGGAGGGCATGGTTCTTATTGAACTCAGTGACCTCAAAGGTCGCGAACAGGTTGAGTGCAAGTTGAAAGCCTTCATCAGTTATGAGGGGGAGTAAACATGAAGTGGCCAGCCAAATGAAACACATTGTGGTCACCCTTGGATCAATGCCCATCTTTTTTCCTTGAAGTAATCGTTGATGTATGTTTAAAGTCTCAATGTATATCTCTATATGTGGTATAAAAATATGGAATTCACTTGACGATAATATCAAA
The DNA here is from genome assembly GCA_030323885.1 of Branchipolynoe longqiensis. NCBI lineage: Eukaryota > Metazoa > Annelida > Polychaeta > Phyllodocida > Polynoidae > Branchipolynoe > Branchipolynoe longqiensis. The sequence goes on from CM059194.1 coordinate 23,711,975, forward strand.
TGTTCAAAAAACATCTATATGTTTCAACGGATGTATAAAAAGAAAATATTTAAGCTTTATCAGAGGGAAAACACATAGTCTAGTACATAAATATTGAGATGTGGTTTTTAGCTTTTATTTTTCTATTCATTATTTCTATGATGTAAGCAATGTATCTGTGTTATTTTTAAACGGGGAAAGCACCTCATGAGTATTGTACTTCTGCTTTGTCCTTTTTCATGTGAAAATATTACTGATATAAATATCAACCTGTGTGTACATTGATCATGTGGAAATAACTATTTTATTATTATTATTATTATTATATAATTTGGTCCAAGTGCGGTTTAATAACCAGAAAATATTGAAATTAAAAAAACACAACTACCATCCAGGTTCAATATTAAGCTCACACTTGCTTAGTTGACCCTAAAACATGATCAGGTTGTGTTCTTAAAGCTGCATAGTCCGATGAAGCATCATATTTTCAAAACCAAAGCAATTATCTAGAATTTATTCTACATATCTAACTAAGATCCTGGTGCACTTGCTAAGCATGTGTTGCCACATAGAAGGGAATACTGAGACAGTTTAATAGGACCTGTTATTGTTGAAGCCTATTGTGTCAGAGTTTTTGCATGTTTGCCGAAACTAATTGGTCATTTTCTCACTTGAAATATCTGAAAAGTGGTATGACCTTATATGTTGCCAGGACGTAAAACCCAAGAAACAAACTTTATTTTCAAATTTTATGCTGCTAATAAATCGGGATCCAAATAATACTTTTTATTTAGGACATGCTGCCTTCTTAAATATTCCAACCTGTTATTAAAATAAGAGAGAATAACGGTAAAAGTAAGCTAATTTAACTTCAGCCAACCAATCAGCTACGTAAAAGATGCCATTTAGATCCAGTTAATGGTTGGATTTTCATAAAAGTATAATTATTCACAACTGATTTTTCACTTGGAATATGCATTTAGCGCTGACTTATTATTTTTTATATAAATATTTTAATTACATTAATTACTAATAATATCAGGATCCATACAGTACCTGGAAAGTCTTGAACTTCATTTTTTCCATTTCAAGGCCTTGAAAAGCCTTGAATTGAACCTATTTTGGGTAATTAGTCTTGAAAAGCCTTGAATTCCATTAAACTGTCCCCACTGATCTAAAATAGTCTGAAATCGCCATTTTGAATGGCAATTTCGGACTAAATCCAAGTGAAAATAGTCTTGAATTTCTATCAAAACCAGCCTTGAAATCCACATGTATACACGGACCCTGTAATATGTCCATTTTTTAAGATCTAGTAGAATGGTTATAGCAGAAAGGGACCTAATCCATAGACAAACTTGTCCTCACGTTGTAATATATAATAATGATCAAATTTGGCTTCATTGAGAGATATATTTTTTCCATGGCCAACAAGGTTATAGTGTAGATTGCATCCGAAGCCCATTGAATGTGGAACTATTTCCACCTCAAATTTAATAGGAATCATTTCACTGTTAGTATTAAGTACCTGTCTTTCTTAGCACCACTTTGAAATGTAACAGAAATAAAAGCTTGTGCTTCAGTTGAGTGCATTTCTACACATATATTTATAATGATATAGCGATTCGATCATTTCAGTCTCCTGCAACCGTGGTGCTTAAATTGGAATGTAAGATTCTAAAATTATGAAGATGTACGTATATATATATATTTCTACAATGAACCGTACACCTGAATTAATACTAAAAAAATGTTTGATCTGTTTGCAAACTTACACTTGATATAGTCTATTTTTATATGTACATCTTATCATTCTTATTATCATCTACCAAACAATACCTAACACGACAACCACCCATTTCCCATCTGCAGGGTCCGTACGGGGCCTGGAAAGTTGTTAAAAGTATCAGACTTCATTTGTCCCATTTCAAGGCCTTGAATCTAACCTATTTAGGGTAATTAGTCTTGAAAATCCTTGAATTCCAATAAACTGTCCCCACTGATCTAAATTAGTTTGAAATCGCCATTCTTGTACTTTCCCCCTGAAATCCAAATGAAAATAGTCTTGAATTCAATATCTTCACATGTGTACGGACCGTGCATCTCAATTATCGCTGTGCAAGACCCGTGTCAATGGGAGCAGGAATCTGATCATATGTGTGTTTATATATATGTATATGTATCCAACATAAGTATATGGCTTTCCTGGGGAGCATATTAGCGTTTTGTTAGAAAACGGTCAATTCAAGCACAATTTGATGAATTTTGCAATCCTTCTAGATCATAGTGTTCACACTTCCTGTCTACCAATCACTATAACCTGGCATCGGGATCTCATATACTGCGTCTCGTATATCTGCATAACTAAACCATAAACCATATATCTGCATAACTAAACCATAACAAAAAATTCCTCCAGTGTGTGTGGCGCGAGGGGGGTGGGGAGGCCATCCGTATACAATTAAACCGCTAGCTGGGTGAGGTTGGGCACTCCACCAAGCGCTTATGGAGGAATAATGGCGATAAGTATATATATGAGCAGTGTTCCACAGTAGACGTAGGAATGACAAGATATCCTGTGATAAAGCTATTAGAAAAGTTGTAGCAATTGGTTCCGGTATGATAGAGAGCTAAATGCACTGCTAGACTAATGACAACAAATAAAATGAATTAAAAAAGAAAGATAAATAAATATATAGAAAATACACTGATAATTCAAAGTTTTAGAGGGTATAGATGCTAGGTATGATACGTACAAAAGGTCAACTTTAAACTTAAAATCAAAACCTAATGACCACTAACACAGCAAGGTGAAGACATTCAGAGAAATTAACTATTGGTAACCAAACAATTATCCGATTGTAGAACGAACAAACTCACAGAGGTTTGGGGGATGTGGGAGAATGCTTACAAACAGAAAGAATGCATGCAGTAGTTTGCGGTGAAAACAAGTCATTAGACTTAACCGTTATGGGCAGCATAAATACACCCATCACCAAGAGAGGTTTCTGTATGGATTTTGATAGGTTATGAGAAATAAATCTATTGTGTTTCAAACTGGTGTTTTGCATCTTGTTGCTTCGTAAATCTGCTGACTGGAGATCGGGTGGGGTGTAATAGATAAAAGATTCACCTCGTGCTTGCAGTAGGGGTGGAAAACAACCCATTAGAAAAGGTGTTGAAAGGCTGGGTAAATGAAAGCAGCACATAAATTCTTAATTTAAGAAGCAAAATATATTCTTCATATATATCTTCATATTTGCCTGTTACTTTTGAGTTGACAAATATAATCAAACATGTAGTTATATTGACTTTAAAAGTGAAATCAACAGCATTCTGTGGTCACCATCTTGTCATTTTGCATTCTCTCCCATTTCACCAACTCTGTGCCGATATAAGTAGGCATTAGATACTGGAACCAGGAATTCCACTTCCTGTTCAATAATGAAGCTTTTTTTGCCCGTATAGATTCTCTGTGTAGGGGTGACTGTTTTATCTAGGGAGTAGGCCTATACAGGTTATTCTAGCTCGGACTCTAGGTAATAGGCCCTACTAACTAGGTCTCTCTCTGCACGTTTTTGTTTCGTTGTTGTTTTACGACCCCACGATCTACCAGCATGGGAGACGGTAGATAGGGAGACGGACGCTCTAACTCATTCGGCCATCCGGTCTGGTCTCTGCACGTATTATGAGGTGAAAAATAGGATAGGTGTAAATGAGGACCACGTCTAACATAAGCAAAAACTGCTTGGCATGAAACAACCATAAACTATCTATGGAATTGTTGTTTCCAGTACACAGTGTTCATTTATTTTGGCACAGAGTCGATGAATAAGTATTAATTTATGATTTCAGAAATCCTTCAGATAACTATTTGAACAATGCATATTAAGCCATGTTTACACGGGCGAGTTAAAATGGCTCAAATAATGCGCCTTGCCTAGTTCGCCTCACATTCGCCGTGTAAACGCACCACTGATGCAGATTAGGGCTGATTCGATTCATATGATGCACTTTATGTAAACCGCCTCGTGAGGTAGTTTATATAAAGCGAACTAGCTTAAGCACCTCACACGCATGCGCAGTCGAGACCTATTACACATATTATATCATTTGGTCTATGAACCTGATAGAGGTGCACATATATCTTTTTCATGGTTTATTTTAAGGTTTTCACTGCCCAGCAGAAGTTTTGACTGTTCCAAACCAATACGATTCAGTCCATACATATCTAGGTCGAATCCACACTCTCTCGTCACGACGTCGACTAACCGAAACTGGCGCTGGTTAGTCTGGACTTACTCATGTGCAGATATCGATTTCTGCCTTAAACCGTGTGTAAACGTGCCACTACTTCGCTTCATATAAATCACTTTGTCTAATTCGCTTTACAATTGCCCGTGTAAACATGGCTTTAGATTGCAAATTTATGTGACTATTTATGTTACCCAGCTGTCCGACTTTTTCGATAGGGTTGTTTAGTAGCCTTGTCACAGAGACAGTACTGTGGGAGTAACTAGGTGTAAACCTATATGCGCTATATCATCTAGTGTTTCCCATGCCACGTAAAGTGAGAAGTAGGCATATACCTGGGCCATGTTCAAGTGTGCACCTGAGAGCCATTCCGAATGTCACACTAATCTGAATGGCATTTAGCTGTTGGGTGCCTCGAAAATGGTGGCCTCCATAGCGTGCACTTCCTGCAGCTATTTGCAATTGAAAGAACAGCTCTGATTGGCTGACACCCATGGCCAATTTGGAGGCATTTTTGCCTCCTACTTGAAAACCGTGATGCCTCGGAGTCAACTCTGAGGTACATGTTGAACGCAAATTGGCAAAAAAAAAGAAGCCATGGAGCCATCTCCGAGTCGACTCTGAGGCGTACGATGAATGCGGCCCAGGCCGCAAATGTAGGGGAGAGTGGGGCACCTTGAGCTGTGGGGTACCTTTACCCAGGGGCGGGTTCTGCAGGCTCTAGTTTTGGACATTTACAACTAGGTGACAGCATAAAAGGGATCCCTGACTGGTCCAAGGAGAACGAAAACATGAGTAGGCCTAGCCATATTGGAAAAGGAATCACCAACTCACACAGAGTAACCGGATTTTACACCACTAAAGTAAATTTAGAGAAATGAGTGACTTTTCTTTGGAGTCCCATTCAATAGTAGGGCCTATTCACCACATAGCATTTGATGATACTTAAAACTAAACTAAACATATCAAGCTAGATGACTACAGCATTTCAGTTCTTTACTGTGACCTATATTGGAGTGACTCGATCATGTCTTTGTAAAAATGGTGGGAATGGGGCACCTTGAGCCACCTTTTATGGGGCACCTTAAGCCATGACTCAAGGTGCTCCACAACTTGGCTCAACCTACCCCATCGCAACAGATTATAAAATCAATGTAGTAATTACTAGCAACGCCCTGAGCTCCTGCCCGCCACCCCCCCTGCATCCTCGCTTGCTCTCCTGTGGGGTCCCCCCCACCCCACCCCAATGGGCCCCCCTCCCCTGCCACCACCCTTAACCATCATGAACAAACCATCAACACACCGAACATCCTACACAACTATCAACCTGTTTAAACACATTGAACATTATATAAGACAGACGAAATGTCTTGTCAACTATAAACTTACCTCGTTTTATAAGAGAGAAAATGTAACCCTCAACGATTGTTTGAGTTTCCCCGAGTATACACTAATTTCTACTTGGTGCTGCTCCCCATTTTTGCATGAACTACAGTGACTGGTGCTGTACATTATACAGCAGGAGCCACTCCTTTAATTCTACAGGATCGGTGCTGTAACTAATACAGCACTGATCAAACTTAGATTATTTAGAATGTCAATTCCAATAGTAAGATGGCTGGAATACCAGTGCTCCGACATTGACAAATGTCATATTCAGATGAATAAATACTTTACCCCCCAAAAAAAACCAAAAAAACAATTTCAGCTACACAACAACTGAAAGTGATAAAAAGAAGGGGAGTCACGAGACTATTAATGTCTAGCGGTGAAAACAAGTCATTAGACTTAACCGTTATGGGCAGCATATACACCCATCACAAAAACAAACAAAAAACAAACAACAAATTTGGGTGATTTATATTTTGAAATGTGTACACATGTCAATTAAAATTGGTTCTGTCATCGGGACTATGTATGGTATGAGGGAGGATGAGACATATGGATGACATAACAGTAAATAGTAACAGAGCAATAATATGTACATGAGACATGCAAATTCATTAGATAGCAATGCGAAATGTTAAAGGGAATCGGTATACCTGTCCGGGAAAACAAACAAACTCGGAATAGTTCTAATTTGTACCACATACATAGTGTATGCATACCGTATGTGAGCAGTACGCATATCCTGTGAGGATGCGCACGCATGTGTTTAGTGTGCATTCGTTTGAAGTTTGGTTGTGCCTATGAGTTATCATTTGGACGGGATTCATCGCAAATGCGCCGGGTTCTGCGCTTAATGCTATGATGGGAGCAGCCATATTCTACGATCCAGCCGGACCTGAGCATTAATGGCTTGACGGGATCCACCGCAAATGCGCAGATTCCCAGGTTTAATGCTATAATGGCAGCAACTGTTCTGGTCATGCATTATCGTTTGGACGGGATCCATCGCAAATACGCTGGGTTCTGGGCTTAACGCTACGACAGCAGCAGTTTTGCAGCGTATGCGCCGGTGGACGGCTCGGGATCACCGAGCGTGCAGTTCATCATAGGCGAGTGTAGAAACTGATATGGTGCTACGACCCCAGGCTGTCCTCAAATACATACGCTGTGGAACGGCGCATTTGCGATGGATCCCGTCCAAACGATAACACATAGGCACAACCAGAATGGCTGCTGCAATCATAGCATTAAACCCAGAAACCTGCGCAATTGCAGCGGATCCCATCAAACCATTATTGCTCAGGCCCGGCTAAATCATAGAATGTGCAGTTTGTCATAGGTGAGTGTAGAAACTGATATGGTTCTACTACCACGGCTGTCCTCCGGCGCATACACTGTGGAACGGCTGCTTCCATCACAGTGTTAAGCCAAGAACCCGGCGCATTTGCGATGGATCCTGTCCAGACGATAACGCATAGGCACGGCCAGAACAGCTGCTGACATCATAGCATTAAACCCGGAAACCTGTGTATTTGCGCCTTATCAAATTAACCTTTCTACAAAATAATATTTGGTTAAAAACCCTAGTGCCATGGGCCTATGGCACCAATCCGTTCCCAGAATGTTGACAACCCAAACAGAAACACCTACCTACAGCCCTGTCAGGTTCCAGGATTAGTAGGTCATCTCACATAACGTGGTCATCACAAGATGACCATCTGGCTCATAGTCATAGGACTTTTGGCAAGCTTGGCAAAATTATTTTGGGTTCTTTCAGCTGAAATTGCTCCAAAACTCGCCATTTTTCATCAGTTACTTGGGACTAATGAGTATTAGGAAATAATGGTCAACCTGATCTCAAATATAACTAACAAAATCAATCGCCAGCCGACCATGCAACTTTAATATTGTCTTCAAATGTTGGAAAGGATGTCGATAGCAAGTTTGATATGAGCTGTTTTGACAAGGATGATGTGGAACAAGCACCCATTGCTATTGAAAATGACAGCGATGAATGCATCCTAAAATAGGAACAAACTGAATAAAGGCTGATTCATGTAATTACTACTTTATGTAACTTTGGCATCACTTGTCCTGTGGCCATACGTATATATGCATGTGAAATGCTTGCATATATTATGTATACATACAGGGGCACATGTGATTCTAGGTAAAAATATCAATGGCTGATTTGTGAAAAATGTCTCCTAAAATAGGATATATCCAACTCAGTTACAATTATCCAAATGCTGAGAAAACAAGTCTTTCCCATACCTTAGTAATGCCGAATGCCATGATAGGTAGCGACAAGTTTTAACTAAGTAAATTATTGGTTTTACACTGTCAAGACTCGAACCTATGTCAGTTACCACGGGAATCCAGCTAGCACTCTAACAATCCAGCTAGCACTCTTACATTCCAGCTAGCGCTTTAACGGATTCGGCCATCCTGTCCGGCTAAGTAGTTCTTCATCAATTTAGTTGTGTTATGTGTATATAATACCAAACGGTGGTTAACTTTTAGGCTCGTTCTGATCACTACTCCATCGCCAGGTATGGGTTGTTACCAGCATGTTTGTGTTTTTGCCTACCGTACACATTTCATATTAATCCATAATTAATTCATATTAATTGATAATGGTTCAGATGGAATCCACCAAATAGCAGCACTATATGGAAACGGAACCGTGCACGAGTCCGGAATATAGCAGAGAATGTAGATATATATACGTTGTCTCAAGAGCTCAACCGTGACAGCTGAATAGGCCAGGTGGCAGCACCAGGGAAGGCAGAGAGCCTGTCCATTCGCCTGATTTGTTAAGTGTTAATAGTTGTGAGGTGTCCAGACAAGGTGCCAAGCAGAGGCACCATTAAAGGATAATCAGTTTACGAATAATTATACTCGTATAATGCCATACAGCACATAATGATAGTTCAACACAATATTGGTCCAGGGATTGATGTGGAGCCTAGCTTTAACCCATGCACAGCACGGGTTAAAGCGAGTTAGGCGATAAAGTTGTCGAGAGATTTCTCCGGGTTCGAGTAAGGCAGCCCAAACTTTGCGCACACCCGCCGCAGTGAGTGCTCGTAACGCTTATTCAGCTGTGCTGACTGCTGTAGGGCGTATTTAAGGTCCTCAACCTCTTCAAAGAAACCCTGGAAACAAAAGCAGGGGGCCAAATATAAATCATTCGCACACAGGCAGCAAACAATAACGTGCACAAACAGTCCCAGTTGCATTGGGAATTAGGCATGGATTGATTATACGACGACACTCTTGAGATTATTTAAAGCTGCATAGTCCGATGAAGCATAACATTTTCAAAACCAAAACACTGACCTAAATCTGATTCAACACATCTAACTTAGATATTTATGCAGGTATTAAGCATTTTAATTCACATCACTCGGAAAAGAGAGAAGAAGCAAAAGATTATAATTGAAAAATTGATTAAATAATCAATTAGAACATATGTGGACAGTAGGCTTATCAAGTGGGTGACAGGACCCATGGAGCATTGTTCCAGCAGCGGCGGTCAAGGTGCGGGCTGGTGGCAGAACTAGGCTGTAGCGTTCATGTTGAGAGGAAGACAGAGGTCAATCAGTGCTCACACCCCCCTTAAAAGAGGGTGGGAGGGTGGCGAAGCGAAGTAGAGAGGTAGAGTCGCAGTGGCAGAATGACTGGAAAGTGAAACATGAAGAGCGAGGAAGATGAAATCCAAATTACCCATGTTAGCCTCGACAACATGCTTGATGCTTCAGAGAATATTTTGAGTCAATTTAATAGAACTTGTTACTGCTGAAGCTTATGGTGTCAGAGTTTTGGCGTGCTTGCCAAAATTAATTTTCCATGTTTGCACTTCAGATATCTCAAAGGTTAGCAATTTAAAATAAAAGTTATTCCAAATAAAAGTAAAATAGATTATAGCAATCAATTAGGCTTCTGCAGTAACAGGTTCTAACTATATGAAATTGCCTCAGTATTCCCGTCTAATTCTATGCGGGAAGAAATGCTTAATAAGTGCATCAGTATCTAAGTTAGATATATACAATCAAATCTAGATACTTGTTTTGGTTTTGAAATGTTGATGCTTCATCGAACTAATTGCAACTTTAATGAAATTAGAATTCTTATTTTGAACCAGTTAAGTTGGTTGAGACTGGAATTCGGATCTGATCCGAAGTTAAAGAGACTGGTTAGATTCAGAATTTGGTGGCGAAAACTGGTATTCAAAGAGTTACCGTAAAACCTGCACCACTGAGGTACGTACACCTACCGCATCGAGGCCTTGAACTTCTGATTTAATCTTCTTGTTTTCGTCAAACAGTTTATTTCGCTCCTTCTTTAGCTTCCGGACATTATTCTTCAATCTGTAGAGTTCACCTGCAATAATAAAAACTCAGGAAACTAAGAAAATAAGCCAAAGTTAATAAGCCAAAGGAATATTTATATTAAAATTACATAATCCGACAGCGTTTAGTTTCTTCCCCATTTAAAAAATAAATGTGAGGTAAAAGCACTTATGCAAATATTATTCACGTATGTAAGGATCCTGCTTATTATTTGTTATTGTCTTCTACTACTGCTCCTGTAACCTCCTTTGATATGGTCCTTTGTAGTCTGGGTTATTGGAGGTTGGGGTGCAGCCTGGAGAGCGGGAGGTTTGCTTCCAAGCAGATCCCCTAATTCTCAATCTTCTCGCCAGGCAGCCCCTCACCCCCTACTATCTTCCCATTTTGGCATCGATTTTGGGCATATTTAGGTTGTTCGCTATGTTCTACTTTACTCAATTCGGAGTCACTTTTATTATAAATGGTTAACTTTGGATATATTTGAAGTAAAAACATAAATTGTGTATACACAATGAAATGCTGGACATCATAGGCTTGTGTGACTTTCAGCAGTAGCATGTATTTTTTTAAATGTAAATTGAATTCATATTCCTTAATAAAAGTTTATTTAGCGCCCAGCATCAAAGTTGGATATGTATGATCAAATCTAGGCAAGTGCTTTGCTTTTATAAACGTTATGCTTTCATTTAAATATGGTTGGTTGGTTGTTGGAGTTTTGTCCTGGCAACACCTAAGGTCATATCAGGCCAGGTACTGACTTGTGACAGTGCGCACTCATGGTGACTTTATAGTGCTACCCCACTGGGAAACCACCCTCATCTCAAGGAAATGATTTATATCCATGACCTGATATCCCACTCCATCACATAATCCTGATGCTGAGCCAACTAGTCCTTGCCCTACCATATTAAGGCCGAGCGCCAGGCTAGGAAGCGACAAGTATCAATTTGATAAGTCACTGGTTTGACTTCACTGGGAACTGAACTTCCGATCTCCCGCATGCGAGGCCCGCGCTCTACCGACTCGGCCACCGCACTCGATCATTTGATTATGTAACACTAACTATATGAAAAAAATGGAATACGAATGCACCATCAATGGGTTCACGAGTATTTCGTAGAAAATAACAATAATTAAGAAGTATAGGAAATAGAACCCCCTCCTCTGTTATGACTGGGATTAGTGAAGGAAACTAGCATTAATTGTACATGCTATTCGTAGCGTGTAATTCGCGGGCGGTGACGAGGGGGCGAGGCAAGATAAAGGTGTCTGAATGTGTAAGTGGCGCACCCTACCTCAATCTACATGAACTAACCATCCAGCTGGTTGCGGCCGCCGGGCCGTGGTGGCGCCACCTGAAGGAACCTGGAGAACCAATAACTTGCAGTTGAAGCTGATCTTCCTCCAGGCGGAGATCATGTCCTGATTACGGTCACGTGACCAACGGCCACCCAGCTTCAAAATCACAACAGTCACAATCGAAGCATTACCCTCCTCTCTTCGCCCACCCACCCACATCTCAAGGAAATGACTTATATCCAATAGGGTTGAGGGTTCGAGTCTGGTTTGGTGACTAATGGACAGAACAGGTGAAATAAGCATTTGACAAGCTGTTTCCGGTTACCTGATTTGACGTCTAACATGAACCCTTCTGACTGATTAAACTCAATAAACCATTATATGCAAACTCTCGTCTCCGCCTTTGTGAATTATCATGAATCTTTGCTATGTTTCACACCGTGAGTCTTATTTTTCATGTCTCAGCTACTGCGGTTATTATATCAATTAGAAGAGGCCTCAGTGTGCACATTATTAATCTAATCAAATCCAACTTGTCCTCAGGTCATTGGGTAACGCTGATACTTAGGCGAAAAAGGAAGCAGGCTGTCATTACTTGTGCTATCCTTGTGCCTTGCTACTGTAGTGGTCTGCACTGACCTCTCAGGCAAGGAGATGCATAGCCAGATAGGCATTGTGACATCAGGGAACATAGGTGGTATAACAGTTAGCACACTGGCCCCGGAATGCAAGAGATGTGGGTTCGACTCCTACTCTAGGAGAAATATTTCCTATTTTCATTACCCTCCCCCACCCCCCCAACGACACTACTGATAGCTTCATCTATTGTTAGCAATGTGTGATCTGACTTTAAGTCCAATTTCTATTTACTGTTTTCTGCTTCTTCTTTTTTTTTAAAGAGGTGGCGCTATACTCACACTCCTCATCACTGTCCGAGGCGCCATCACCCCGAGCTGATGAAACCCGCTTGTACCTCCGCCGACTGTCAGCCTCCTGTTTGTGCAGCGAAGCCTCCTTCAATTTCTGCTCGAGGGAATTCACTTTCAGCTAAAAAGCACCCCGAAGAAACAAGCCAACATTTTGATTGGTTGCTTGGCTGTTTTACGTCCTGGCAACATCTAAGGTCATATCAGGATGGGTACAGACTTGTGAGAGTGTGCACTCATGATGACTTCATAGTGCTGCCCCATTGGGAAACCAGGCCGCTGGCACCATGACCTGATATCCCACTCAGTCACATTAACCTGACACTGAGCACACAAGTCCTTTCCCTAACCTAATAATACTGAGCGCATGGCTAGGAAGCAACAAGTACCAATTTTGTAAGTCAGTGGTTTGACTCGACTGGGAATCAAACTCCCGATCTCCCACACGGGAGGCATGTGCTCTTCCGATTTGGATACAGCGCCCAATATTTTGAATCCAGTGCCGTTAAATAATTAAACCAGTACCCGTCTTGAGCGAACCTGTGCCTCATGTGAAGAAGTTTAAAATGTACAGACTGTTTTTGTCTCATTTGACTGTCGCTCTGACGACAGGACACCTACTATTTCTGGACAGCACTGGTCTGGATGTAGAGGTGTCATTTGCAAACAGATACTTTTGTACTATAATTCTAGGGTGTCGATATTACACTATTGTTCTATCTCATTTAAAATGTATTTTCTATTATCACGATGGAAAAAATATATATGAAAAAAAAGAAAATTGTCAGCACATATATTAATATATATATACCTGGAAGGGGGAAAAAGAATGAAATTACATAATCGCATTTCAGTCGTTTTCTGAAACTGAGTACAATATATTTGGTATACATGTTACCGTAGCCATAATAAATTCTTTCTTTTCATAGTAGCAGGTCAAATAGTTATTGTTGCCTCTATGTGTTAAGTATGTTAACAATACTACACGTATTTAATCTATCCCTCAAAATGTATTAAAAGTATATTGTGTGATTTTGTGCTAAAGTGAAAATTGACACACTTACACCAAAATTTACCTTGCCCTATCCCAGTAATGCCGAGCGCCAGGCTAGGGAGTGCCAAACATCAATTTTGTAAGCCATTGGTTTACTCGACGAGGATTCGAACTCTCAACCTTCCGCACGGGAAGGATGCGTCCTACCGATTCAGCCACCACGTCCAGTCTCCCCTAAAGCTCCAGTCACACCACGGCTTGCGACCACTTTGGACTAAAGCACCCACTTCCTTGCGACTAAAGCAATGGTCAGCGACCATTTTGGTACCAAGGTTTTTAGTGCAGTAGCTGCAACCTTGAGACCAAAATGATTGCAAGCAGGTCGGCGACCAATGAGGACCACATTGCGACGACCCTTTTTTGTGTGGTCGCAAGCAGTAGCATGACTGGGGTATTAAGTAGTCACTAACATGTACCTGTAGCTCGGTGGTTAGCTCCACTTGTTGCATGCCGGTCCGCAGCTCCTTCTCATACCGCCGTGAGAGGGCGTTGTGCATTGACAGCAGCCTGTAAGGCATTTAACACAAATGTAACACCCCCAACAGACATAGAGCATACACACCTACCATACTGCTTTAACACTAACAATGTTAGGCACTAAACCAATGGAAACAATTTGTTTGTTGTTGTTTTATGTCCTAGCAACATTTATAGTCATATCAGGATGGGTACCGACTTGTGACAGTGTGCACTCATGGCAACTTTTATAGTGCTGCCCCACTGGGAGACCAGGCCGCCAGCACAATGACCTGATATCCCACTCAGTCACATTATCCTGACACTGAGCCAACCAGTCCTTACCCTATCCTAATGATGCCGAGTGCCTGGCTAGGAAGTGACAAGTATAAATTTGTAAGTCATTGGTTTGACTCGACCAGGGTTCGAACCCACGATCTACCAACACGGGAGACGGACGCTCTAACTCATTCGGCCATCCTGTCTGGTTCCAATGGCAATATGAACCCTAGTATACCCTACCAACTGGCGAAGCTTTTAAGGGCAGGGGCGTCAAACTCCCTGAGGTATTGCAATACCTGCATACTCTAAGAGCAGATTAAAATCGTTCCAGAGATGATAAACATAGCATACCTACTCTAGCAGGGATGAAAGTGGTCTCCGGCTAAAATCGCGGAAATCAGGCCGCCAACGGCAAATTTCTGTGATAACCCGGATCTTCTCTCATAGACTTAGCACTGTCAGGGATTCGCGGAAAAATACCGGAAGTCAGTTTTCAACTAACCTTGTTGTGACTGTATTATCGCCCATACCGGACTCGCTCTTGTTTGGGTTTGATGTTCTAGCAACATCTAAGGTCATTTAAAAATGGGATGCGGACTCCCCCAAGTGTTGTCATATACATATAATTTTTTTTAATGTTTAAAGTTAATCGGTAAATATAAATAATCGCGGAAATCCGCGAAACCGCGGAGATCTTTCATCCCTGCTCTAGCAACCAATTACAAAAATTGACTTGAGTTTTGTTACAGATGTTTTGGTTTTGAAAATTTGATATTTTCATTGGTCTATGCAGCTTTAAAGGTATTAGTATCTATTGAATTGGAAATCCTAAACCAACAACTAAAATCTTGCATGTAAATGTAAAATGATTTAACGTACCTCATACTCATTACGTATTCCATTGTGTAAACTTTAATTTAAGAATTTAACTTCACACTTCAATTTACTATACAAACAATGTAAAGATTTTGTGTAAATGCATATATACCTGTAACACTTACGGTTGGAAGACCAGTGCTATGGCACTGGCAAAAGATATATATGAATCAAATTAATTTACAAAAAAATAATATATATATATATATATCCCATTCTAAATGCTTCATTAAGTTCATATGGTACAGATTAATCACCACCATAGAACATACAGTAAAACCTCTTTAACCAAGCACCTCCACAATTCGAGCCCTCCCTTATATCGATCGCTTTATTTGGGTCCCAAACGATCGCCGATACAAAACCATTGTAATGATTAAAAAACCTCCCTGTTTGGTTGTATGAACTAAAAAAACTAAGCAAAAAAGAGCTTACCGGAATCGCCGGTGTCGGTAATTAGAACTACAGTTAAGCCTCTCTAACTGAGCATTTCCACATATCGACCACTCGCATATATCGATCACTTTATTGGGGTCCCAAACGATTGCCCATACAATACCATTGTACCGATAAAAAAAACACCTAAACCGACCACCTCCCTACATGGACCCTTTAAAGTCGGTCCCATGGTCGGTGGTTTTAGAGAGGTTATACTGTACTTGGTTATCTTCTCCTTATCCACGTCTTTTGCTGAATTCTTCTTTTGAGGGACGTGTGAGCTGGACAGGTGATATGGACGAACGTCGGTTTGCGTTCCCATACTGCAGTACAGTATCAGAGTATAAGTATAACAGCGAGCTGTACTAACACAATGAATTATATTATATGGTGAATTCAGGATCACCGAGCTTGTGAACTTAGCAAAAGCAAAAGGAAACAAACAAAAACACGAAAACAGGTGGGTAAAAATCACATAGTACCAAAATGGTCTTGGCTTTCTAATAGATTACCAACGCCGAAAAAATCCACCATACTTTGGTACTGACACCATTGTGTTCTAGCGAATAGAACCACTTTAACAGTAACAACAATATGCAAGGGATCGACTATTCAGTTTTCCCAGCGCACATGTTGGTTTGTTGTCGGAGTTTTACGCCCTGGCATCATCTAAGGTCATATCAGGACGCCTATGAGCATGTATGCCTCAATACTGGTGGTCTTTAATACAATATTCACATATTTAATACGCAAATACATGTATTAGTAGATACACATATTGTTTGTTATTTTATTGGGGGTTTCATGTTCTAGCAACATTTCAGGTCATATAAGGACGGGCACCAATTTGCGATTCTATAGTGCTGCATCGGACGCGTTGGCCGAATCGTTAAGAGCGCTGGCTTCGCGTGCGGAAGGTCTGGGGCTTAGAATCACTGCCAAGTCAAACCAATGACTTACAAAATTGATACTTGCTACTGCCTACCTAGCCTGGTGCTTGTCATTACTAGGATAGGACAAGGGCTGGGTTACACACATAAATGGACATACATAGAATATAATAGGTGCGTACATATATACATCACCCATTCTTAAATATAACATACATATTTCTGCGATCTGGAGTGAAAGACTATCCATACATGTATAGTTATTACATTTATAAGTACTTTAATGTGTATATCCACCAACATCATACGGATTTGTCGATGGTGACCTTGTAGATAGATTAATTCACTAAACAAAATACAACAGTACATACTTATGAAAGCCGACGCCTCGACACATGAAAGCCTGTGTCTTCTGCCGTTCCCCCGTGAGCTGTTCTGTGAGCGTACTATTTTCATGTCGCAATCTCAGCAGTTTTCGTTTTAGCTGTGCATTTTCTAACATCAACTATAACGAATAACAGCACAACACGAACAAATATTTGTTAATGTGGTTATAAAACAGTACTTATAAAACATGATTTTAAGTAATTACTTTGATTGTTTTGACGAAATCTTAAGTTTTAATTATTTGGAACGGCAGAATATGCATGCAACCTAAGCTAGAGACTTGCAGAAAAATATCAAATAGGTTTTCAAAACAAATGTATTCTGATAAAGCACTTTAAGACCTATAATTTGACATAGGGATGTACCTAATATGTCAAGTAGAAGCAAAGTTATGGTGTATAATGTACCCCAAAAATGGGATATTCACCTCACAGTAACTACATTGGTTTATATGGGCAGGACTTTTGACCTGATATCTCATCTCAGCTGCGCCAAGGCCTGAATGCCAATTGGCACAAGGCAGAGGAGCGTGTCAGAAAAAGTGCTATGACTCTCAAATCGCACCACATACAAACAAATCGCCGGCACACACAGAGATAAAATGTTTACCAACAATATTATATTAATTTTATATGGGTGACATTTACCGATTAGCAGGGACAAGCTCTCAAAATTTGGTGACATCTTTTGAGGAATTTTCTCAGCTGAACTGTCACATATTTTTTCCTGAAGAATTACCTACCAGAATGTTGATATCTTGAACATTCGAATTACCTTTATTTCTTATTATCAACATTTGTACTGTTGATATATAAAGCATGAGAAAAACAGTGTTTTATAAAGGGTGTTTGCATGCTGTGACGCTCCGCGCGGTCAACTTTTTCCTATGGAGCTAGGCGTGAGGACCCATACACATGGATTTGCAAGTCTCTAGCTAGGCTAGGGCTAGGCCAACAAATGGAATTTCAAACAATGTGACTATTTGCCCAACAGACTGTGGGCAAAACATTCACATTGTTTGAAATTGCATGTTGCATAGCCCGTGACATTATGGAACACTGACTGGGAACTGAAACACCGGTTCGGTATTCGGTATAAATAAATTTTTCAGTCGGCGGGAAAGAATCTGGCGCTAGTGATTGGATCCACTGCCTGTGAAATACAAAATTTACATAATTAAGACGTTTTAAAACCACCAGTCTGATCAGAGGTGTGGAGAACTCCAGTCTACTAAAATTCAAATTAGTATTAGGTTTCCTTGGCTTAGCCTTTTAATATATATCAGCTAAAATGTCAAAACTGTTGCAGTCACAGACCACAGTAGTAGCCTCAGTAGGCATACACTGATAAATTACTGCAAATGGGTAGACAGAGCTCACAGAATTAGAATAGAATAAAGGTGTTTTTAAACAAATCATTTAAATATCAATAGATCAATACCCAAAGATAAATCATAAAAGATTCTACTCTAAACTTGAAGTTGAACGTGAACTGACACAATACAGGGGGTGTAATGACGTCACAAGACAACTTTCGGTGGCCATATTGAATGACATACAGAAGGCTTGCAACTGCCTACACTGTGCTTATTTACTGATTTGTTGGTTTATTTTTCATTGTTTTGAGCAGTTTGGCCTCAGAAGTTGTTGCTAAAGTGCTGTAAGTAAACACATTGGATATAAATTACCCAGAACCTCCCATAACACAAGAAAACTATGTTTTACTGCATCTGCATGCATTCACAACATGGCTAGGGAGGGTGCTCGTAATCCAAGATGGCAGCCCGCTGACTGCTAAGTAATGACGTCACATGCACTCCCTCTATTAACACTCACTAACTCAGTCAAACTTATATAAAATGATTAACCCTGTTATCATAGTGAAAGTTGGGATATTCTGAGTGTCAGTGCCAGTGGTAGCCATACCGGATCACGGCCTCAAAAACTATTTTCGCAAAATAAATTCAAGAACTTCCAATTGGCTGATAAAAAAAAGAAGCTGAATGTGAAATTGTAGAGAAAGATCTGAACTATTTAATAGAAATAAGACACATCCCTTGCATGTCCACTTTTGGAATATGGAAATGTTGTGTGGTCACCACTCTACAGGAAGGATGCTGAGTCAATTGAGAGGATCCAAAGAAGGGCAACGAAGCTTGTACATGGATTCGATGCAATACCCTATGAACAACGTATGCATCATTTGAAGATCCCAAGCATGTACTACAGATGGGCCCGGGGGGATATGATTGAAGTATTCAAATATCTCTATGGTATCTACAAGACAGGCGGCCCCCTTATCAGAGACTCCAACACCAGGACCAGAGGGCACACCCTGAAGCTGAGGAAGCGGTACTCCAGACTGGACCTGCGACACAACTTCTTCGGCTTTAGGGTGGTTGACCTGTGGAATGACCTGCCGGAGAGTGTCGTAGCAGCAGAGTCGGTGAACTGTTTCAAGTCCTGACTGGATGCATACTGGTCAAGCATTACATATATCTTGGACCCAGTGACAGTTGCTACGATCGACCACATCTGAAGAACTGTCTCCATTTCTATTAATTAAGAGCGGCTAACAAGTCCAAGGCCTATTATAGCTGTATCCTATTGATTGATTGATTGATTTGCATAAACCGCAAGACACACCGCGGACTGTAGCACCGTACGGCGCCCGCAGCATTTGTGATCTAGGCATTAGCATGATTAGGCCTAGATAAAAGATTCACCTGTACTGGAAGTACGGGGTGAATCTTTTATCTAGATTAGGCCCGTACATCACTTGCACTGGCTGAGTTGCAGTATACTGTACAGGCACTACACTACACTCTACTGTAGCTACAGGAATTTACATTTCGTTACATTTACCCTCTTCTGCTTGATAGTACAAGTAGTACTACTACTACTACTACTAGTACTCTAGACTCTAGTAGTATTTAATATTACTAGTACTAGTAGTAGTACTAGTAGTACTACTACTAGTAGAGTCTACTAGTACTAGTATAGTAGTAGTACTACTACTAAACCCCACTACTAACTAGTACCACTACTAACTAGTACTAGTAGTAGTAGTACTACTACTACTACTACTACTACTACTACTACTACTGCCATTATAATTGATATGGCCTATTGAAAATTTACTTAGTCTACTTTAGGTACCCCAGAATCCGCCGGGAGTGCCACTGTCGCCGGACCAATAAAACAGGTACAACTTTTTGCGACCTCCTGAGCAGCACAGTCATGTCGGAAAACGGTACCACACATGAAGCTCAGGCACACTGCATTCATTGCTACATCAGTTTCTGAAGCACCAACAACTTACACACAGATAGAGACTATTTTCAGTGTTGTATGACATTTGAAAGGCATTTTACTAAGCCATTAAAGTCTTCAGATACAAAAATCAGAGGCAAGACTGCTGGGAATGTGCATGTTAACTATCAGAGTGTGAAACTTTA
Organism: Branchipolynoe longqiensis; assembly: GCA_030323885.1. Taxonomy (NCBI): domain Eukaryota; kingdom Metazoa; phylum Annelida; class Polychaeta; order Phyllodocida; family Polynoidae; genus Branchipolynoe; species Branchipolynoe longqiensis. The sequence continues at coordinate 23,732,017 of CM059194.1, forward strand.
GCATTTTTTCTTCCTAAAAATAGTCCTACAATGACTACAACTGGAATCGCAACTCTAGAATCTGGCGGCCAAAAGTTGGTGTCAGGAAGTTTTGACTGGATTCTCTAGGTCAGAATGTTATGGCTGGGCTGAGTGAGTCATCACACAGCCTATTATGCATCATCACAATGCATCTGATCATCACCCAATTTTTATGAAAATTAGTCAATACATAGAAAACAGGTATACGAAAATGAATATGGTAGATTACAAATTGAATATCCTCAAATAATAATAAATATTCATGATTATCGGCTGGAGCAAAAGTCGGGTAAATACTGTGATGTGCACATGCCTAATACTCATTGGATAATAGGAGTAGAGCTTAGCGGATTGCACCAATGTAAAGAGCTCATTCTAAAGGTTTTAAATACAAAGTTTCATGTTATTCTACAAACAACTCACGATTCTACGGACACTAAAAGGACATGGAGGTGGGAGTGATTGTATTATGGTTACCATGGAAACCTACATTTTCCTGTGATCTATTTTTTAATATAAGTTTTGTTAAGCTGGGGTGATTTGGAGTACGAAGAAGAACCTTGGTGTGAAGTTTGATCAGGATGTGATCATTAATAAAGAAACTACAAAGAAATGTTGTTATAATTAGTCTATTTGACAGCCCTAAAATAAATAAGGCACTTCTCTAGTACTCTAGTCTCTAGTAGTAGTAGTGCATAACTGCATTAGCTTAAATTCAACAAACTTCAAATGCGCATATCTCATTCAATTTTTGGAATAGCTTAAAAATTCAAAAAGCATATTGCTTTTGATTCATTGGAGCTTCCAATGAAATTATAATTTGAATGTTTGGAATAATTTGAAAATTTTACTGGGGTACCTATCTACTATTTATGTAGTACTTGTAATCTTTTATCTAAGACTAAGTCAGACTCGGACTGCCTACAAATTTACTCTCGTGTTTACTCACGTTTATACATGAATGTATGTCAGGCACACTATCTAAACACCTATGCGTCATCCTCAAATGTTACTAAGTAAATAAATCTTCACAGACATCCGCTCGTACTTGTTGCAACGAAGAGGCCGTTAGTTTGTTTACAAACCTTAGGGACCGCCATAACATATTTGTATTTATAATATTATTCACACCTAACCATATTACGACAGTTATATATTACTAATACTTTGTATTAATGATTATGTACCCATTTAATAATTTCATTAATATATACGATATGAACGAAATAAAGATAGAATATTAGAAATATAGAAACTAGAATGGTATTTCATTGTGACGCCTGATTGATGAACAACAAACCTACACTGGTCTTCATGGCGTTTTAAAATAGGTCCTTCACACGAAGCAGAATCTATATATGTACCAGTTTAGAACTGACGTGTGTTTGTTGGTGTAAACTGTAACTGTATAATTTAGGCTGCAACACAAGTTAGTTTAGCTATAAATGTGATTTTTCGGACCAGATTTACTACATAAATAGTGACAGCAACCAGTAGATATGCTTACGTTCACGGTAATCGTCAGTCAGTTGTGTAAGTACCAATTTAATCAAATATATATTCTTTGTGTTATTTTTGTTGACGCAAAGACAAAAGTTAGGCTTCAGCCTTCACTGACACTGTCCCGTTCGTTCTACACTAATCCAGTAATTAGGGATGTGACAACAACAACAAAAGTTTACTGTATAGAAATGAAACTCATACCATTGTAAAGAGCCAAACATTTTAGATTGGAGATTGGTTAGTTACTCCCGCAGCACTGACACTGTCTCTGTAGACTCTGAGTCTATAGCCGTGTTCACACCCACAACTTTAGGCCGAACTAGATGAGGCAAACTAGATGCGGCGAACTAGTGTCGTGTCCAAACACGGAGCGGATTAAGGCGGAAATTGATATCTGCGCATGAGCAAGTCCAGACTAACCAGCGTCATTTTGGGTTCGTCGACGCCGGCACGAGAGAGTGTGGGTTCGACCTAGATATGTAATGTCTGAATCGTATTGGTTTGGAACGGTCAAAACTTCTGCTGGGCAGTGAAACCCTAAAAATAAATGATGAAAAAAATATATGTGCACCTCTAGCAGGTTCATAGACCAAATTTACCGAAAAGTCAACAAACTAAGGTCTCGACTGTGACGTCCTTAATCCGCCTCATCTAAACCGCTAGCGTCCACACAGGCACTATGGGTCGACTCAAGCTAGTTCGCTTCATTTAAACCACCACGCGAGGCGAACTAGATGAGGCGAACTACATGAGGTGACTCAGCCCTAATCCGCCTCAACATCGGGTTCACACGACCAATGTGAGCCGACTTAGATTAGGCGCACTAGATGAGGCGAGTTAACGCCCAGGTGTGAACACGGCTTAAGACAGGGCTGCTGAATAACCAATTAGAAAAAGTGGCGAAACGCTGGGTAAATGAAATCAGCACCTATATTCTTAATTTAATAAGCAAAATGTATTCTTCACATACATCTTTATATTTACCTGCTACTTTTGATTTGAAAAATATAATAAAACATGTAGTGTAATGGACTTTAAAAGTAAAATCGAAAGCATTCTTTAGTCGCCATCTTATCTTTTTGCACTCTCTTCCATTTCACCAACTCTGTGCCAATATTAGGTAGATCAGCTAAAATTTCAAAACACAACAGTAGTATAAATTTAAGCACTTTCAACAGATCTTGCTGAGACAAACTCAAATCTGTTGTAATTTTGAAAATATCTTAATAGGGGAGAAAGTTATGGCATTTCTAATGTCGGCTTAATTGTTAAATTTAGTCTGGATTCTCCATTATATATGTGACCCTTACCACATTGTTACAGCTTTGTATGCTCTAAGTATTTTGATTTTGGTATTTTTATGTGTATTTTCGGTGAGATTAGGTCATATTCTTTCCAGTGATATAAAATTTATGAAATATGTTGAAACTGAATCTACTATGTTCAAAGAATATATAGTACCTTATATACATCTAAGATTTTTATGCAATGCCCCAAATCTTACTAATATGCTAAGAACATGTTCCCAGTAATAAGCTATGCAAAAATATTGTTCCTCTGTATTTGATGCGCGACAAGGAAGGACGAGGAGGCGTGAGTGGAGAAAAAAGCACTTTTATTGATAAGTGCTCAGAGTAATGTACAGGATAATAACAGGTTATGTAATACAGGATAATGCAGGTCAAGATAAATGTGATAACATGTAGAAGATAATGGAATAGGCTCATAAGGAGGCTAGGGGACTAGTGAAAGTCAGCGAGGTGGACCCAAGGAACCCTCCACCTCATAAGAAGGAGGAGAAGATCGGGTGGGTGGATGGAGAAAATGGCTGGAGAGGAGCAGCGCGAGGGGAGGCTGGAGGGCGAGTGGCTGGATGCAGCCAGGAGGGCCTGGTTATAAGGGGGGTTAGCGCGGGAATGACGCAATGAGCAACGGTCAAGGCAGGGGGGGTGGGGTCCCCTTCCCCGCCGCACATCACACGCAATGCAAGCATTACGACCAATCAATGCTCTTCATGGGAAATTTTAATTATGCCAAATACAACAGAAGTAAATAAGAGAGCAGGTCTTTAGTGTTATATAATATATAAAGTTTATGTGATTATTATTTTGTAAACACACCATGAATAGACATATGCATATAAATAATATTCGTGTAAAAATCAGACTTTTATTTGATTTATTTTAGTCGGGGCATTATGGAGTGCTATCACGCACTACATGGGACCTTTCTCTGACGAAGAAAACTCTCCCATGAACTCTCCCATGAACTCTCCCATGAATCACCAGAAGGTTCACGCGACGATGAAGTCAATATATCCCGGAGATATAGATGCCATGTTGTCAGGCGATAAAGAAGCAGACCCTGAACTGATCCAAGCAATGCAGAGACAAAACATGGGCCTGACTATGTACCCGAGCAAAGGCCAGCAACTGCAAGCGCGATCATGGAATAAGCAGGACTTTGCCGTTGACTCAATCCTACTTGACCAGGATGATATTGGGACGTCAGTGGACATGATAAGTACACCCGCAATGAAAGCTCATTATGCTATAGCATCATCAGGAGATGCCAGTGCTGATTATATCACTTCAGAAGATGTCATGGCAACTGAGTTTCCACTGGGCTCAATGGTATCACCATCGAGCGCCGGGAGCAACCCACTCTCCGAAATCCGGCAGATACTTAGGAACGGCCTACTCACCAGACCCTCTCCCACCACCACCAAGCGGCATGTGATAACAGAGGAGATGCGAGCAGACTGCCAGTTCCCCTTCTTGGTTCATGACGTCACTGTGGACTATGTGCGACAGTCGAAGGTCATGTTTGTGATACGGGGACTCCCCGGTTCAGGGAAGACGACGGTGGCGAGACTTATTCGCGAGACTTACCCAGAAGCCATCTACTGCTCTGCTGATGACTACTTCCTGCAGTCCAACGGAATCTACCGGTAGGTGGCTTTGGGAATAGCTTAAAGCTACATAGTCCGATGAAAACATAAAATGTACCAAACCAAAACAGTGATCTAGATTTTATTCTACATATCTAATTTAAACTTTAAAGCTGCATTGTCTGATGAAAACATAAAATTGTCAAAACCAAAACAGTTATCTAGATTTGATTCTACATATATCTAACTTAAATACTGGTACACTTATAAAATGTTTGTCACCACATAGAACATAATAGCAAGCCAATTTATTAGAACCTGTTACTGTATAAGCCTATGGTGTCAGAGTTTTGGCTTGCTTGCCAACATTAATTTGGTACATTTACACTTCAAATATCTCAAATGGTATCCATTTAAAGTGAAAGTCACTTCAAACTAAAGTAAGGTAGATTATAACAATCAACTTCATATATTTTTTATCAGAAATTGACAGAAACTCAAAGCCCATCGGACTATGCAACTTTAAGATTGATCATTCTTTTCACATTTTCTTTCACAGTCATATCACATTCTTTTCACAGTCATATCACATTCTTTTCACATTCTCTTTCACACATGACTCTTTACATTATCAAAATCTCAACATTTCTCCTTTCAGACATAACTATCAAGGTTTTTGCCAGAGGGTAAACCGAGTAAAATTCTGTACCCTCAAATTGTTAGGATATTATTTTTTAACGGTTCTTTAAGGAGCCAGAGACAACAAATCATCCATACCCCATAAATATATATCAAGTTGACTATTATAACCTACTCTTTATTAGTTTGGGGTAGGTTTGATGAGAAATGACTAGCTTTGGAGATATTTTAAAATAATTTCGGCAAACACATCAAGACTCCTGTAGTTGTATTCCAGATGTTGGAAACTTTGGATGACCCCTCAAATAAGATACCCCTTCCTATTTTGAGTAGTGATGCAGTGTGCTGCACACCTCCTACTCTAGCATTGCCAGGGTCATGACTACTAGTGGCTGTTTGGACATCAAGTTTAGTATTACCTTAAATTTAATGTAACATTGGTTGCTGGAACGGACGATCACCCCTTGAGTGACTACATGTCCGTGGTTAAAGTTGCATAGTCCGATAAAAGCTCAAATTTTCAAAAGCAAAACACTTATCTAGATTTGAATATCAATATCTAACTTAGATAGCGGTACACTTATTAAGTATTTGTTGCCACATAGAAGGACATGCTGTCATTACTGAGTCAATTTAATAGTGCCTGTTCCTGCTGAAGCCTATGGGATCAGAATTTTGAAATGCGTGTAAAAAATTAATTTGACAAGTTTACACAAGTCTTAAATATCTCCCAAGTTATCTTGCTAGGACGTAAAACAACAAACAAATAAACCCAAGTTAGCCATTTTAAAGCGAAGCTGTTCAAACTAATGTAAGGTAGATTATAATGATCAACCTAATATATTTATCTCTGAAAATGACTGGAACTCAAAACCATCGGACTCTGCAACTTTTAATCAAACTCACTAGGCGCGTTGCCGAATCGGTAGAGCGCAGGCCTCGCACGCGGGAGATCGGGAGTTCGGTTCCCGGTCGAGTCAAACCAATGACTTCTGAAATTGATACTGAGTGGAATATCGGGTCATGGTGCCGGTGGTCTGATTTTCCAGTGGGGCAGCACTATAAAGTCACCATGAGTGCGCACGGTCACAAGTCTGTACATGTCCTGATATGACCATATATGTTGCCGGGAGGTAGAACTCCAACAACCATGTAACTTTAATCAAACTCAGAACAAATGAAATCACCTTGGCAGTGATGTGGTGTGGTTGCGTCATCCATTTGTCTTAGGTTTAAGAAGAGCGGCCTCCCCATGGCGCACCAGGAGTGTCAGATGAAGGCGGCGATGGCGTGTCAGGAGGACTGCGCCACTGTCATCATCGACAACACCCACGTGAAGATGTGGGAGATGGACGCGTATCGCCGCCTGGCGGCCGAGAACAACTACACCGTCGTCGTGGTCGAGCCGCGCACCTCCTGGTGCCGACATCCGGCGAAGCTGGCGCGCCGGAACAAGCACGGTGTCTCAATAGATATCATCCGTCAGAAGTTTGCTCAGTGGGACGCGGGGATCCCGCTGTATTACGGGTTAGTTGATGAATAAATGTGTCTCACTGGCATGTCTTTTTAGGACTTTTTGTTGTTGTTGACTAGCATGGTGGTCTGCACTGACCTCTCAGGCAAGGCAAGAGATGTTGGTTCGATTCTTGCTCTAGGCGCAATGTTTCCATTTTTCATCATCCCCACAACACTAGTGCTGTGACCAGGATCCCATACAAACTATGCACTGTATTGTTGTTGAACCTACCCTGTGTATGTATATGTAAGTGGGTTATTCTATCAAACTGGGCACCACATATTTGGTTACCACATTACGATGCTGATTATTGTTCTTTCTTTTATTGATTGTAAGTCAAATAATCATTGTATCCTCCGTGTATTAAATATGTAAATATCCCCCCCAAAAAGAAATTAAAAGTTTACTTATATGATTTTGTGCTAATCTGAAAAAGTGAAAAATTTCACATTTACACTACGCATGTAGCCAAACTTTTGTCAACTTATTTTTCAACTTTTTTCTTGTAAGTCATAACCTTGTCTGCTTAACAGTAATCAATAAAATCTTGTTTTACTATGTTGTATATGTTAAAATGAGATTCTGGATGTGTTTTTGACTTTCATGTTACGCAAGTGATATTAATGTGTTGCTCAATTTGTATAAGATCTAATTCAAAAAGTGAAATTCATTCTTTTCAACTCTGACATATGCACAACATGCAAACCTTCATATGACATTGGGTTAAGGTATTATTTGGAAGGTTTTCACTTTTGGTTTCTATGTCACACTTTAGTGCCCAGTTTTAGAGAATGACCCAAGTGCATTGCCTGTAGGCCTATGTATGTAATTATAAGCATTAATTAAATGACAATTTCAAAGACTTACAATTCCATGTGCACAAGTGTAGTAGTCTGCACTGACCTCTCAGGGAAGGAAACACAAAGCCAGGTAGGCATGGATAGCACACTGGCCTGAAATGCTAGAGATGTGGGTTCGATTCCTGTTCTAGGTGCAATATTTCCCATTTTCATTACCCCCACGATACTATCTAAACTCGTTCCTCAGTCGCTGGATTTACCTATACTCCCTATATGCCTGGCAGACTGAAGTCTAGGGCCTCGAAATCTAGGGGGGGGGGGGGGGGAGGGGTGCTCTGGGCAAGGTGTATAATATTTTTTGAGCTGCCATATTGGGAGGGCCCTCAAAAGTCGAAGAGCCTAGGGCTTCTTTTCCTCTAAATCCGGCACTGCTTACATTGTACTCTGTAAGTGATCGGCCTTATTGAGAAGGTAACATTGCATTTATCTGATGTATGAATTAAAATAGCTACGTAAAGTTGTCGTATATGCCAGTCATGGACTGTGTGATTGACATATTTTGGAGTAATCACAGTGGAGACATTGTTGGTTTTCAAAATGGAGGGAGGGAGGAACCTCTTATTTATTTACACCTCAGAAAGGTTACATGTCAAATACAACTTCTTAATAGAAGTACAGGGTCTGTATGGGGCCTGGAAAGTCCTAAAAAGTCTTGAACTTCATTTGCCCCATTTCAAGGCCCTGAAAAGCATTGAATTCCATTAAACTGTCCCCACTGATCTAAATTAGCCTGAAATCACCATTCACCATGTTTTTCCCCCCTGAAATCCAAATGAAAATAGTCTTTCATTCCTATCAAAAACAACCTTGAAATAGCCTTGAATTCCATATTTCCACATGTGTACGGACCCTAGAAGTAGTTGAAATGGATGTACACAACAAAAGTGTACATAATTTACTGTAATAGTTCGGAGCATATTAACCTTCAACTGTACCAAAGGTAAGTATTGGTATGTAAGACTGTCATTGGTTATAAATGAGCAGTTTGAGTAATACAGTAAAACCTCTCTAACTAACCACCTCCACAGATCGACCACTCCCCTATATCGATTGCTTTATTTGGGTCCCAAACGATCGCCTATAGATTGTAACAATTAAACCTCCCACCTCCCTAAATGGACCATTTAAAGTCTGTCCCATAGTCGGTCCTTTTAGAGAGGTTTTACTGTAGTTCTAATATATATATATATATGTATTGGCAGCTGGTTCCTGAATGAGACACAGACAAACCTTATCGCGAATGAGGCGGAGAAGTACTTCCGGTTGTGTGTGAACGCCTTCAGCGAGTACCGGGAGTTGGTTAATCAGATTAGGCTGATAACCAACACCAGAGGTGAGTGTGTGCATGCACGCCCACCCAACCCCAAGCCACATCCCCGAAATTTGCAGAGATGCCAACTGCTCCAATTTTGTAGGAAGACCACCGATTTTGGCTACTCTCATCCGATATTATGATTCCATGTGCAAATCTCCCAATTTTCACTGTCACCCACGTTACAAAAAGAATCAGCTAATAGAAAAGGCAAAATCAGCTACTTACAGCAACTTAAAAACATCAGCAGCTCAAGGTGGCAAGCAGAGCCTAGAAAATGACATGGTGGGATACATGGTGGGACTTGTATGAAAAAGTATATAATATATATATACTGCAGACAAAATTATCTTCCTATTAACAAGTTAAAATCTTCCTACTTTTGGTCACCCAATGTTGGCATCTCTGAATTTGACATGCCATGGAGTCACCATCAGAATTTGCAGCCATCGACAACAGTTTTGAATGTTCTTGAATTTATAAATTTGGTTTTAGTACCCGTAAGTGTTCTTGAATTTAACTGAATGTTCTTGGAGTGTTCTTAAATACCCCCCCCCCCCCCGCCCCAACCCTCTCGTGCCCGCCTACTGAGATTGCTCAGTTTCCAAAGAATTTAGGTTAAAATGTGCATCTCCTTAAAAATGTTCTTGAATGACTGGACGTGGTGGCCGAATCGATAGAGCGCAGGCTACCCATGCAGAATGTAGGAATTTTGGATCCCGGTCGAGCCAAACCAATGACTTACAAAATTGATACTTATCGCTTCGTAGCATGGTGCTCAGCATTAATAGGATAGGGCAAGGACTAGTTAGCTCAGTATCAGTATAATGTGACTGAGTAGGAAATTGGGTCATCGTGCCAGTGGCCTGGTCTCCCAGTGGGACAGCTACTATAAGTCACCATGAGTGCGCACTGTCACATGTCAGTACGCTTCCTGATATGACCTTAGATGTTGCTAGGACGTAAAACAAACAAACCAAATATAATTATTATGCAGTGAGGTATTGAGCTGTTTGATGACTATGCGCAGGGCCGCTGACGCTGGACTCCGTGTACGGCCGGGAAGGGAGCAGCACGCGGACCCTCCACTGCACCGCCTTCTTCGCGAACCATGGACGCACGCGCAAGGCGCATGCCTACCATGCGCAGGAACACGTGGTGGCTTCGCTGGGCAGCTGCTGCCCGATCGACGTGATCGGCTTCGTGTTCACGCCCCGCACGGCCGGGGTGCGGCTACGACTCAGCGACCACTGCCTCACACTGTGGGGCAAGGACGACTATGAAGGGTGCGGCCTGCACCACCGCTCCACCCGCCTGACGGACAACGACAGGGCTACTGACACCAGCCCACAGCGCACCGCCCCACCACACAAGGCTGCATGGTTGCAGGAGCAGGAGCAAGCACTGGCACAGACTGTGAGCGAGGATGGCAGTCGCGTGCACCTGACACTGGACTGCGCTTCTGGTAGCCGCACAGTGCAGACTGGGTTCGACATGCTGAGCGTCACGATGCACGAGCAGACTGAAAGGTGCAGCGGCGGCCCACACCACCGCTCCGTCCGCTTAATGGACAACGGCAGGGCTGCTGACACCAGCCCACACCGCGCTGCCCCGCGCAATGCCGCATTGTTGCAGGAGCAGGAACAAGCACTGGCACAGGCACCGGCGCCAGCGCGCTTCCAGCCAGTGAGCGGGGATGGCAGTCGTGCACACCTGACGCTCGGCTGCGCTTCTGGTAGCCGCACGGTGCAGACTGGGTTCGACATGTTGAGCGTTACGATGCACGAGCAGACAGCCTCGCAGAGCAGCCGGCGGAAGAGCGCACGCCACCCAGCCGAGCCGGTGCAGGTGAGCGGGGCGGCCATGTGGGAGTACGACAAGGAGTTCTGGGTCGTCTACCTGGACGACTACTTCACCATTGACACACTCTTCTCCGGGAGGTATTAACATCCCCCCCCTCATGATGTGCTGCTATTGTTATTATTGACTTATTTAAAACCTGTGTACAGGGGATTCTTTTGCAGTCAAGCTATGATCCAGAGGTTCATTCTCAACAGTCCCCGCGACGAATGGAACAAGGGCGTTTGTGAAATACTCATGTTTATGTTTGGGCATGTTTGTCGTGTGTATGCTTAAGTATCAGAATTTGTTGGTTTTTTCAACGAATAAAATAATGTTATTATTCATGTATGTTGTTCCTTATTTTCATGTATGTTGTTCTTTATAAGTATTTTGTGCGTATATGCATTTTTCAATGAATTATTGTTGTCGGTAATAGGGGGGCGGGGGGAGTGCTGAGGTTGATTGCTCCTGCTGTGTTGTAGTTAGCAGCACTTTCTAGACAAACATATAGAGAAAAATGTCAGAATCTGCTAAATACATAGTTACAATGTTTATTTATCATAACCACCTACTTTTGGTGTGAATACTTTATTAAATCATGTAGATTAATGGACTTTAAAAGTTTAATGAATTAAGAGCTTTCTGTGGCTGCCATCTTGGTGGTTCCCCTGGATTCCACTGTCTGCAAGGAACCAGGCCAGGTTATGTAATGAGGGATTCCCACCCATGATGTCATTCATACATTACAGACCTCAGCACTCTCCTCGCACATGTTTGGTTGCATGAACTAAAAAACTAATCAAAAATTAGCTTACCGGAATCGCCGGTGTCGGAAATTAGAACTACAGTTAAGCCTCTCTAACTGACCACCTCCACATATCAACTACTCCCATATATCGATCGCTTTATTTCGGTCGCAAACGATTGCCCAAACAATACCATTGTACCGATAAAAAAACACCTACACCGACCACCTCCCTAAATGGACCAGTTAAAGTATGTCCCATAGTCGGTCGATTTAGAGAGGTTTTACTGTATTCTGAATTCAATTGTCTTTAGGTGAAGTATACTGGCTAACTTGTATGTGTTCCTAATGCAATATCTTAACAAGATAGTAATATCCTATAAATATCAAATGTGTTTCACTTTAAAATATGATGAATGGCCATGGTATACTTGCTCTGTATTCCTTAAAGTTGCATAGTCAGATGGTTTTGAGTTTGTGTCAGTTTTCGGAGATAAATATGTTAAATTTATTGTTATAATCTACCTTACTTTAGTTTGGGGTAGATTTGATTTTCTGCAGCAACAGGTTCTATTTAATTTATATTAGATTTACTCAGTCTACCCTTCTATGAGGCAACAAATGCTTAATAAGTACATCAGTATCTAAGCTAATTATGTAGAATAAAATCTAGATAATTGTTTTGGTTTTGAAAATTTGATGCCTCATTGGACTATGAAACTTTAATAAATCAGCCTATCCTACTGGTTTAGAGCTCAAATATCAGGGATGATATTTTTCCTTTTTTAAGTGTATTTCCGGGTTTATTCAATCATTACGGGGTCTGTCTGGAGAGCATTCTGCTGTCATTAATGGTACTGTATTACTATTATGGCCTACCTCACAATCGATTTCCGCTTTTTTCCTCCCGCACTACTATCATCCCTGAATAAACCGTTCGTTAATGTTATAAAGGAATGGGATATGTGGAATAAGGTATGGTATAATGCATAGTCAACAGGGCTTTAAATCGAGTAAACAGCTAAAGTAAGCTTCGTGATACTTTCGTGGTGGGCCTCTATTGCAGTGAACTGCTTCTTTATAACCCTGTACCGTACGCGGTGTCCGAATCGATAGAGCGCAGGCTTCCCGTGTGGAAGGTCGGGAGTTCAATTCCCGGTCGAGTCAAACCAATGACTTACAAAATTTATACTTGTCGCTTCCTAGCCAGGCACTCAGCATTATTAGGATAGGGCAAGGACTGGTTCGCTCAGTGTCAGGATAATCTGACTGAGTGGGGTATCATGTCATGGTGCTGGCGGCCTGGTCTCCCAGTGGGGCAACACTATAAACTCGCCATGAGTGCACACTGTCAGAAGTCGGTACCGGTCCTAATATGACCTGAGATGTTGCCAGGACGTAAAGCTCCGACAACCAACATTATAACCCTGTAGGATGTGTAACTCATTAGTCTGAACATGTTTCAGTTCTGTTTCATAGAGAAAGCCTATATGCAATTGTGTATAGATATATCCTTCAGCCTACATCATTTTTACAGTTGAGGAGAGTCGTTATGGCTAAATGACACTAATAGTAGTCACATCTTAACCATAGAGACTCAGCCTTGATTGGGACCTCAATAACTCGCAGAGACAGTTTGTAGATTTTGAAACTGACTCGTCATATTTGACCACAGTAGGCCCTAATTGTGAATGAATGAGTAAAGATGTGTTGTGTTGGTCATGTTACTAGTTACTACCCCCTCAAGGGCTGCATATGCGAAAGCTGTGATTGGTTGGCACAGATTGTCAATGTTCATATTGAATCATACCAGAGTGTATGTTTTAACACTGATATTGTTGGTGCTTCCATTTAAACTCATTATCTGGTTATACATTGTATATATACACATGTCCACATAGGCGTTATCAGACGAGGTTTGAAGGCAGTGTTATGCTATATCCTATATAGTGATACTTGAATATGAATGGTTATTATATATAATTTATTATGTGAATATAAATAAATAGTCCCTAATGTTTTTCCGTGCTCCTGTCGGGGCACCTCTCGACTCTGCACACGCCCCCCCCCCCCCCCCCGTAACCGGGCACGCTCTCCTTCTAGAAAAAAGATTTACCCTGTACTTACAGTAGGGGTGAAAAACAACCTTATATAAAATCTGGCGAAAAATTTCGACATGGTGTGGAAATGAACTGAGATGATAAATTCTTAATTTAAAAAGCACAATATATTCATCACATATGTCTTCATATTTATCCGCTACTTCTGATTTGAAAAATATATTAAAACATATACTTTAACACACTTATTTATATTTTCCAATTTCTTCCCATGGTAACGGTGAAGAAATCTTGGCCATAAATTATAAAACAACTTTGTGCATATGATATTATAAACATTATTCTTATCTATATTTATTGTTAATTAGGGAACATAATGTCATATACTTTAAATTTCAGTAAATACAAATACTGTCAAAGTAATAAAATATAAATAATTCTAAAAAAATTGTTTACCGTTACTTGTAAATTTTTTTGAAAATGGCCCATATACACGTGTAGGGTGGACTCCAAGTCTCTCTCCCCCGTTTTAATTATTAGTTAATTGTTATTGGATTCCATTGACTATTGTTCGTGTGGCCTTGTTCCGGCTGGCGAGAGGGACGCGAACCTCCTTCCCTGTGGGCATCTGCGCTACCATTTATTATGCGGGTTCGATCCGCCAGACGGCGCTGCATTCGAGGTATATCATAGCCGCGTTCAGGGTACGCCACAGAGTCGACTTTGAGATGGCTCCGCATGTCTTTTTTGCCAATTTGCATTCAACGTGCACATCGGAGTTGACTCAGATGTCGCGGTTTTCGAGTAGGGGACGAAAACGCCTCCAAAATGGCCATGTGTGTCAGCCAATCAGAGCTGTTCTTTCAATTACAAATGGCTGCAGGAAGTACACGCTAAGGGGACCGCCATTTTCGAGGCACCCGACTGCTAAAAGGACATTCAGATTAGCACACCATTTGGAATTTCTCGGAGGTGCATAGTTGAACGCGGCCCAGGTCGCGCACGTGCCGTGACCAGCACAGTTTCTCCATAACCCCGATGTGTGAGCCTGATGAGTCTATTTTTATTTGTACTATTGCATTGTTATTTGTACTACTGGCACTGCATTGTTATTTGTACTATTTAATTACATACATTTATATATATTATTTAATTAAGAACAGAAGCTATATAGTAAAGCTATCATTGCTGTAGTTTCCTTGGATTATATTTCTGAAAGCCAGTTGCATCAGCCCTGATTCCCGCAGCAATGAAGCCAGCGATATATGAGCTCTACTAGCCTGCTGTGATGCCATTTCTTTACAACAGGTGTATCTCTTTAATTTAACCCCCGAAAATAAGTAGTTTTCTTTACTAAAACAATTATTGTCATTCATTTTAGGTGTTAACAACCATTGTTGTTCAGCTTTATTTATCGAGTTGTTTGATATGGTAAGGATTGTTGCCTGTTATTTGAAAATTAAATACAAACGGAAATGTATACCATGTCATGTTAAAATCTTGATTTTTTAATGGGGGGGAAATTAAAATCACTGGCAGCTAACCGAGACATAACAGTAGCCGACAAAGTGTACTCAAAACCAATTTACGAGAATCGAAAATGGGAGAGTATTTAGTCAATAGGCCTATAGTGGAAAATGCAGAATAAATATTTACTATATTGTGACCTTCAACAATGATTAAATTAAAATGCAATAACACCACCAAAATATGTATATAGAGGGGGTGTAATGACGTCACGAGGCAACTTTCCGTGGCCATATTGGATTATATACAGAAGGCTTGCACCTGTCTACATTGTGCTTATTTATCTATTTTTTGGTTTATTTGTCACTGTTTTGAGCAGTTTGACCTCATAAGTTGTTGCTAAAGTGCTGAAAGTAAACACATTAGATGTAAACTGCCCAGAACAGCTCAGAACACAAGGAAAATGATGTTACTGCATCAGCATACATTCACAACAGGGCTAGGCAAGGGTGCTCATAATCCAAGATGGCTGATTGCTGACCTCTGACCACTGAGTGATGACGTCATGCGCACTCCCTCTATACTTATATGCATATTATATTTAGTAATGCCACTGCCCATTAAGTGATGTAGCTTGTTAGTGAAAGTGTATGTAGTGGTGCATTTAAATTCAGAACTCTACACCTATTGACAATTTTACTGTCATTTGACACAAATCTAACAACTTCAAAATTGCATCAAAGATTAATTTTTGTTGTCATTTGGCATGGACCTGACCATTTTGAAATTTCATATGAATTTCATGTAAATATATGAATGTGATTAACAAGACTGACAAAATAACAACTAGCCGTTCGTTGTAAACATGGCATTAAAGTGATGCCTCGCGGGGAAAACAAACAAACTCGGAATAGTTCTAATTTGTGCCACAGGTGGTGCATGATTAGTACTGAACTTTGACAATCAATCAGTGAATCGTATACCCTTTGCGCTGTTACTAGTGTTAGTATTTCACAATGGATTTCTTGGTCAACTTAAATCATCTCATCATCATCATGCTGTCGGTCGCGACGCGAGAAAGACTGCCTTCATTACTTGACTGCCACTCTCCATTTAGCTCTCTGCTGTGAGAGTTGCGTCCATGAGTCGGTCTTAATGTCTCTCAACTTCAGGTTTCTCTTGATGGTATCCTTGAACTGGAGACGAGGGCGTCCTCTCTTTCTGTAGCCAGAAGACAGTTGAGAATAGAGGATCTGCTTTGGTAGCCTGTCTGATGACATCCTCATGAGGTGTCCAGTCCGCCGGAGATTCTTTTTGATCAGAAGATCTTCCATAGAGGGCAGCCCCGTTCGTTTGACTATTTCCTTATTTGTCACTTAGTCCTTCCAGGTTAACCTCATGATTGAACACAGATGTCGCATCATTTTTCATGAAAGCTGCCTGCAAAAGTGTTGAAGTGCTGCTGGCTTTTGCAAGTTACCAGTGGCACTCTCTCGGGGAGCAAATAGAGGTTTCACACCAGCAAGAACATGTCAAGACAGGCGCAAAACTATTTGTCCCTGCAGTGGCTGGTCGGGAGATGTTGGGAGTTCCATACATCAACCGCCCTTAATGCTGCCACAGTGACATGGTTTTCTGTTTAGGGTTTGCTCCCTTAGCCTTCGGTTCTGTCAAGAACCTGTACCACAAGGCAGTGGTTTACAACTCTGCAAGGCAGGGGCGTCAAACTCCCTGAGGTATTACTACTATACCTGCAATACCTGCATACCCATACTCATCTGCTACCTTGCAATTTGGTGTGGGTATGGTTCACTAATTGTTGAAAAGAAGGGGGTGCAGAAGCAGTCAATCACAAAACCATCCAAAAGCTAAGATTCCATACATGCAGTATGCGAATGTGACAACAAATGGAAAAGCATGTAAATGCATGGTGGTGCTTCCATATGTCCGGATGCAGATGCGAATGCGGCAAGTGGATCAGTCCATGGACCGATCGGTGTGAATGTGAATGCGAATCCTGCTCCATTTACCATAGAGCAACCAGCAGCTTTGACTTTCCTTCACAAATTTGGAGCAAGAAAGACTGAAAATCGCATGCGTATATCATGCCGCATACGCATTCGCATACCACGTATTTGGAATCTTAGCTTAAGCTTTCGACATCACCAGTTGGTGGTCATCAGATTTGTGCTAAAGCATCTTATCAGCATATGTTGTTAATGTGAAATTGACTTGAGTGTGTGTGCCTGTGATTTTTTATTCAAAACTGACAAGAGCTCAAGTACTGTCCAGTGCAGCAGAGTGTATCTATCTGATATATCTGAAGAGCGTGTCTTGCATAATTTGTGTAAATATATTATAAATTGATTTTACATTTTTATTTAAATTTGCATAGTTCGATGGTTTTGATTTTTTGCAATTTTCTTAGATAAATACATTTAGATTGATTGTTATAATCGATTTTACTTTGGTTTGAAGTAACTTTTATTTTAAATGGCTAAATTTGGAGATATTTGATGTGCAAACATCCTAAATTAAAAGTCCTCAATTTTTTATTGCTGCAATGTTAACATATCTAACCCCCCCCCCCCCCACAAAACCACCTGTTAGCATCTCCGTATAGTATATGGTGTGGGCATAAATGCAATGAATGTATCTATAAATGCATATTTATGTCAGCCTCATAATACATTCATATTTTTTCTGCTAATGCAAAATTAGTCTATCTAGACCAAGCATTCTCTGTGTTAATAAGAAGTAACATCACTGTTATGAACCGGTCGCATTCTCTGTTATTAAGATTAGTTACTACTCTAAACGATCGGACAGGAAAGCCGAGTGGGTAAAGCATCCGCGTCCCTTTTTGGTAGGTCATGGGATCAAACCCAGGCCGAGTCAAACAAAGATATACAATATTGATGCTCACCGCTACCTTTTCGGATGCTCAGTATTATTACCAGGATAACGTAAGGACTTGTTGGCTTAGAGTCAGAGTAATGTGATTACATGGGTTATACGGTCATAATTCTGGCAGCACCGTTGGGGCAGCACTATAAATTCGCCATGAGTGTGCACGGTTACAAGTCGGCACCTGTCCTGATAATGACCGTAGATGTTGCTAGGATATAAACCCCCAATAAACCAAACAACCCAAACTACTAAAAACCTCTCGTCTTGTGATGCGATTCCTTGCAATATCCCGGTGCGAATTCTTTAACGAATGAGGTGTGTTATTTAGCCATGTTTGTACTACATGAATAAAACAACTTTTCATGCTTTGGATCTCTTGTCTGTTGTGATTTATTTAATGTGTATTGTTGCTAACCATACACTGCCTGACTGGTTTGTTATGTAAGTATAGAATTCATATGGAAACATTTGTGTACTACATGAATAAAATAATGTTTCCTGCTTTTACTATCTTGTTAGTTATGATTTATTTAATGTGCACAAAAAAAGTGAGGGGACGCAGGTTTGGATTTATTTGAAATACTGAGGAAAACGTGGCCCCCTCTCAAAGTATGGGAATTGTTGGGAAGGAGACAAAATATAAGCTACCAATCATGAATGCCGCTGCAACCATACAGGTGTGCTTGGTGGGATTCTTAACCTTACGACGGTTACCAGCTGAAAAACTGCAGCAATATAGAAAGGCCCGATAAATCGGTCAAATCTTTGGTTGAAGATTAATCTTCAGGTGGGACGGTTGTATAAGCTGGGGATGTCTTTACAACAATCAAATGACGAATCGTTGGGGCGGCTCCGAATCACTCCGGTCCGGCGGTAGCAGAGCACTCGTATCCAGTAACAGCAGCAAGGATTCAGGAAGAAGGGACGGGTAAAGGTGAGTTCAGCAGGTTCCAGCAACAAGAACAAGGTGAGAGAAACAATAAGGTACAGGGCTCCACCCAAGCAAACAACTCCCTTGATGAGAGGGAGAAGAAAAAGAATGGGTACAGTATAGGAAAGAGAAATGAGGAGAGTTGAGTCAAAGGACCTTGTCTCTTTGCTCTCTGGTGACCAGCCGGCGAACCAAAGACATGGACAGAGTAAGAGTAGAAAGTGAAATGCTGGCAGGCTCCCCCTCCTGGAACTCTTTTCAGACATTATCAAGGAGGAGCAAGGCCAGCAGAGAGGAGATAGAGAGAGGTGTGGACGAAGTGCGGTCTGGATAGCAAGTGTCTGAACCATACAGGGAGAACACGATGCCCCCGGTTTCCGTTGCTCGCACGAGACGCGGCACGCAAACAGTGGCGTTCTCTGTGGCGGAGTGGTTAGAGTGTCTGACTTTTTTCTAGGTCAGACTCCTAATCTGAGGGTCGGCGGTTCGATTCCCTGTGCCCCCAGCTCTGCCAATTTGGATTTCCACCGCTGTGTATAACTTACAGCGTCATCAAAGGCCGGTTGCTCTCATACCATGTCTATGTGGTGTGGGAGGTTAAAAATCCCTTGGGTCAGTAAAAGTGTAGGCTCGGGTTTTCTATCGACCAGCAGTGGAGTCGGGAAGACCAGTCGTCTGTGACTGGGATTTCCCCTGCTTGGGACAACTAATGTACCCCAAAAAATGAGAGACAAATAAGTGTTCACACTTCCTGTCTACCATTCGCTATATCGCTATATAGGACTTACCCAGAGGGAGACGCCTGGTGTCGACTTATAGAACAAATCGGGTTGAAATGCTCGCAGCCCTTTCAGCCGGTTTCGTTTGTTACCTCACTTCCGGAGGACTGTGATACTAATAATAACCAACCAACAACAGTCTCGCCTAATACTTTTCACACGGGACCGACAACATGACTGTTTAAAGGCTGCCACACTTAATGATGTGCTTCTATCAGGAAATATCTAACATCGGCTGATAATCTGTGTTCGTCGGGTCTATTGACTAATGTCGATTTCTGAGATAGTTAAACTTACTACTGACTCGGCGTACTGTGTCTTTGAGTGTGAGTACGAGCAGCTCCCGTGTTTACATTTCATTTGACAGGACGGTACGGCCTTCAATGACAATGCCAATGGGTGAGTAGCACAGGGAATGTGTGCTTATATCTACAGGCAGAAGATGGGATGAGTTACATATCTTTTGTTGTGTGTAAGTACATACATCTATTTGGACAAAACGCGGGTGGGGGTGGTGGTGGTTGGGGTGGGGGCGGTTAGATAAAAGATTCAACCCCGTGCTACACTCTACACTACACTGTCTACAGTAGATACAAGATTCACCCCGTTGTGGTGGTTTCAGCGTGTTCCCGTGCTCAGAGGTGTCCCTCGCTTCTGCGCATGCGTCAGAATCTAATAAGGATGGCCGTAATCGATCAACACTACCCGGGTGACTCGGGTCATCCGAGTCGTCAGAAATTCAAATAGAACACGGCGAGTGGAGTCGACAAATACACGTGCCATGTGCAAAAAAAGAATAACTTAGATTAATTAAATGGAAATATAGGTAAACTGGGCCAACATAAAATACTTTAAATCCTATTTTGCTGTATTTTTATCGGTTATTAAAAAAAAAAAAAAAGATTGTCCACCCGAGCGCGGAGAAGTGTATTCGATTATTCGACCCGAGTTTGTAGGATGTGCGCATGCGCCAATAAGTGGCTCAGGTGACCCGAGTTGATGCGAAATCCGCGCATGCGCAGAAGCAGCGCAGAAGCGAGGGACACCTCTGAGCACGGGAACACGCTGAAACCACCACACCGTACTGCTGCAGTTGCCACAGGTCAGGATACAGCGTCAGCGGTGAATCTTTTATCTAACTCTACAGTAGCCTGAGTTTTGGCGTATAAATTAAACGATGATATCGTTACTAATCATCTAATGTCTAATCGCAAGGCAATACTGCCAATACGGCAATAGCCAATACTTGATAAATACGCCTATTTCGACAAATTTCTGTAACACAGTCACAGTTAGACACTTTGCATAGTATCTAAATGTCTTTCTTCAGCAAGGAACTATCGGTGGCCTAATCGGTAGAGCGTGGGCCTCGCATGCGGAAGGTCGGGAGTTCGGTTCCCAGTCAAGTCAAACCAATGACTTTAAAATGTATTCTCTACGTCGGCGTGTCGTCACAGCCCTAAAACTACCCCGCGAGGGTAAAACACCTCAGTGATTTGTGCTGCAGCAATACTATGTCTGTGCGGAGCATTTATTTTTGCAAAATAAATGTTAAAGCTTTCATTAGGTCGATTAAAAATATCTTAATGCTTGATTGAAGAGGAAGATCTGAAGTATTTAATTTAACCTAAGAGCAATTTTTTGTGAAGGTATTAAAAAAAGAGATAATAGTGAAAGTTGGGATATTCTGAGTGGCAGTGGCAGTGGTAGCCTTACCGGGTCATGGCCTCAAAAACTATTTTCGCAAAATAAATTCAAGAACTTCCAATTGGCTGATTAAAAAAAAACTGAATATGTAATTGTAGAGAAAGATTTGAACTATTTAATAGAAACAAGAGAAATTTGCTTTCAAAGCACCAAAAAGCACAAATTACTGTGATAGTTAGGATAGTTTTAATGGTGTCTCTGTGACAGTGGCATTTGTTTTACCCTTCGAGCGTTGTGAGCGAAAAAGTGCCTGGATGTCCGACATCGAGAATACTTGTCGCTTCCTAGCCTGGCACTAGGCATTAATAGGATAGGGCAGGGACTGGTTGGCTCAGTGTCAGGATAATGTGATTGAGTGAGATATCAGGGAGGGCATGGACATGGTGCTGGCAGCCTGATTTCCCAGTGGGTTAGCACTATAAAGTCGCCTGAGTGCGTACTGTCACAAGTCGGTACCCGTCTTGATATGGCCTTAGATGTTGCCAGGACATGAAATTTCAACAAACAAACGACAAATAATCACAGGAGCGATGGCATGTTAATTTGTTATTTACTAGTGTAGGCAGGGGCACGGAGTAGGTATGTCCTGAGTGTGAGTAGTGTATACAAAGTGTGGTTAGATACAGGTTGTGTAGGTGAGTTGTGTGGAGATGCGGAGGTGGGGGGGTACTAGTATTACAGGGATGAAAGATCCCCGCGATTCCGCGGATTTCCGGGATTTCTCAATCCCGCAGCACCATCAGCGTATACTAATATGTGGTGCAGACTCCGCAGCACTATCAGCGTACACTACTAATAAATGCTCCAAGCACTATCAGTGTACATGACTAATACATGCATCAAATGGCGCAGCACTATCAGCGTACACCAATATATATATATGAAACCCGACTTCCGGGAATTTTCCGCGATTCCCTGACAATGTTAAACCTATGGGAGAATATCAGCATTTCCGCTTTTTTTCCCAAACACCACTTTCATCCCTGGTATTAGTATTATGCGCAATGCACAAAGTCGGTAATCCAGGTTGTATGCGTTTGGTTACTAGTACTGCCACTTAAATCTGCATAGTCCGATAAAGCATAAACTTTTCCAAACTAAAACAAGTATCTAGAATCTTCCCTCCAAACTAAATTAAGGTAGATTATAACAATTAATTTAATATATTTATCTAAGAAAAATGGCAGAAACTCAAAACCATTGGACTATGCAACTTTAAATAAACGCATCCTTCCAATTAAGACATATAGAATATGGACACATGCATACAAAAGAAAAATCGAGTAAATTTGATCACGGAAATGCTGTATTGGTGAAGAGTTCTAGCCTGATATTTCTGCTTAATTCAAGTTGTAATGGATCCACATCATAATACCTCCAACCACTCTCCATACATTAGATATCGACTAAAACACACGAAGCAAAGCCCAGCGGTACATTCAGCAGAGGCACCAAACGCAGACTGATCCGAGAATAAATTATCTTACAAAAAGAACACCATGATTAATTAATTAACCAACCAGACGGGATGGCCGAATGAGTTGAGCGTCCATCTCCCATTTTGGTAGATCATGGGATTCGAACCCTGGTCGTGTCAAGCCAATGACATACAAAATTATACTTGTTGCTTCCTAGCCTGGCGCTCGGCATTACTAGGATAGAGCACGGACCGGATGGCTCAGTATCAGGATAATGTGACCGAGTGGGATATCAGGTCATGGTGCTTGGTGGCCTGGTCTCCTATTGGGGCAGCACTATAAAGTCGCCATGAGTGCGCACTGGCACAAGTCGGTACCCGTCCTGATCTGACCCTAGATGTTGCCAGGACTTAAAACTCCAACAACCAACCAATTAATTAATCAACCAACCATGGAAATGATCACACAGTTCCGATGGCTACAGTTAGCTATGAGTATGACGCCGCAGTTGGATCATGAACACAGTGGGGGCATGTCGACGTGACACTGTCGCTAAATAACGATGATAGCCTCGTCTGTGGCAAGTTGAGCCCGCTGCAGTGTATAAACCAGATGTGAGTGGTTGTGTGGCACCACTGCTGTCTGCGAGTCGTCAGTATGGGTAACAAAGGCCTGGCCCCAGGCTACCAGTGCCGATGTACACCACAGGATAACGTGACCACGCCCACCATGTCGAAGGAGGTCGGCCTGAACCCCTACCTACTGGAGGCAATGCTGGAGGAGACATCGGGTATGTATTCGCTTTTGTCCTCCTCTACCTTTCTTTATTCAGGGATGAAAGATCTCCGCGTTTTTTACTGGTTCGCTCAGTGTCAGGATAATATGTGACTGAGTGGGATATCGGGTCATTATCGCGGCAGCCTGATTTCTCAGTGGGGCAGCACTATAAAGCCACCATGAGTGTACACTGTCACAAGTCGCTACCCCTCCTGATATTACGTTAGATGTTACAAGGACGTAAAACTCCAACAACCAATCTCCGCGTTTTCGCGGATTTCCGCGATTGTTTTTATATTTGCAGATTAACGCTAAACAAAATGTCATGGAATTGGGATGAATATGACAATTGGTTAGTTCGAATCCCATCTTATATGACCTTAGATGTTGATAGAACATTAAACCCTACCATAAACGAGTTAGGTATGTGCGATAATATAGGCAAAACAAAGACAGTTGAAACCTGGCTTCCTGTATTTTTCTGCGATTCCCTGACTGCTAATCATATGGGGGGGAATCTGCGTTTTCGCGGAAATTCGTCATCGGTGTAATATTGTCGGCTTGATTTCCACGTTTTGGACGGAGACCACTTTCATCCCTTTTTATTCAAATCGTCTCACTTTTTCCCCTTTTTTTTTCTTGAAGATTTATACTGCCTATCATGGATAAGTCTTAATATACTTGTTTTCGCCATTAGACAGTTTGTCGATCGAAAGCCCGAGCCTACACTTTTACCGACCCAAGGGATTTTTAACCTCCCCCACCACATAGACATGGTATGAGAGCAACTGGCCTTTGATAACGCTGTAAGTTATACACAGCGGTGGAAATCCAAATTGGCAGAGGTGGGGAATCAAACCACTGACCTTCAGATTAGGAGTCCGACCTAGAAAAAGGTCAGACACTCTAACCACTCCGCCAGAGAGAACACCGGTTGTTTGCCTGTTGTGCCGACTTGTGACAATCAATGCACAGTTATGGCGACCTTATAATGCTACCCAACTAGGAGGACCCACCACCACCACCCACTGGTGCCATGACCTGCTATCCCAATCACTCATATTATCCTGACACTACACAAACCAATCCTTGCCTTATCCTATTAATGCCAAGCACCAGGCTAGATTGTGAAAAGTTTCAATTTGGTACATCATTAGTTTGACTCGGTCAGGGTTCGAACCGATGAGCTCCCACATGAGAAACCAGTCAGTGGTCTTACCGATCGGGGCGTTGTCACACTGTAAAATGCCTGTCACACTATGCCGGATTGAGCAACGGACAGAATTGTCTAGACCAGTGGTATTCGGGCATGATAAGTATCAAAATGTATTAAAATGTGTCAAAATGTTGTGATATCGGGTCAAAGGCCGCTGGACGAACGGACATGAACGGATAGCCAACGGACGGTAAGAGGACTAAACGGACTCAAACCAGACAAGAAAAGTAGACGTCAATCTGGTGGCATCCATTCCAAGTTTTGTGCCTGTTCAAAACTTCTAACGGATCGGGCCGGATATCAACTGATATCCAACGGACACAAACCGGAATTTGCCAGATATCAACGGACTTTGTTCGGTTTCTTTCCCATTTCCCAATCCGGTGATGTGTGACCGAGCCTTAAGCATGTGCAAACAATTTCATCATATATTTTCTATGCTAAATTTGTTGTACTAGGCACGTAAAAAAAAAAAGTGTGCTTACATTTTAAAATTTTCCTTTAAGCATATGCAGGCAATTTTGTAAATATGTGGAAATAGTTTTATGCTTGCAATCATATATTTTTCCATACTAACTATTTTTTAATATGCACTTTTTTATTTTGTGCTTAAATTTGTTTTTATTTCCTGTAACTTCAGCACATGCGAACAATATTGTGCTCACAATTTTTATATATCTGGCTACGCCCCTGCCAATTCATTACACAATGACTCGTTGGTGCACTAATTTGACCCTTCCTTCCACAGCCCCCCCCCCCCCTCCCCCCTGTGCTACATGCTGCACACTTTGTGCTCACAATTTGTTAATATCTGGCCCCGCTGTACTACATGCTTTGAAAACCCTATTTTTAAATATCTGGCTACGCCCCTGCTGATTTGTTACGCAATGACCAGTTGGTGCGCTAATTTGACCTTACCTTCCGCAAGCCACCCTGCACTATAGGCTGCACTGCATGCTTTGTGCTCACAATTTTTTAATATCTGACTACACCCCTTCCCATTCATTACACAATGACCCGTGGTGCGCTAATCTGACCCTACTTTCCACAGGCCCCCTGCACTACGGGCTGCACTGCATGCTTTGTGCTAACTATTTTAAAATATCTGACTATGCCCCTGCCAATTCGTTACACAATGACCAGTTGGTGTGTTAATTTTACCCTTCCTTCCACAGGCCCCCTGCGCTACGGGTTGCACTGCATGCTTTGAACCCACTATTTTTTAATATCTGGCTACGCCCCTGCCCATTCGTTATGCAATGACCGTTGGTGCGCTAATTTGACCCTAGCTTCTGCAGGCCCCCCTGCACTATGAGCTGCACTGCATGCTTTGATCCCACTATTTTTAAACATCTGGCTACGCCCCTGCCCATTCGTTATGCAATGACCCGTTGGTGCGCTAATTTGACCCTTCCTTCCACAGGCCCCTGCGCTATGGGTTGCACTGCATGATTTGAATCCACTATTTTTAAACATCTGGCTATGCCCCTTCCCATTCGTTATGCAATGACCCGTTGGTGGCTAATTTTACCCTTCCTTCCACAGGCCCCGCTGCGCTATGGGCTGCACTGCATGCTTTGAGCACACCATTAAAAAATATCTGACTACGCCCCTGCCCATTCGTTATGCAATGACCAGTTGGTGTGCTAATTTGACCCTACCTTCTGCCGGCACCCCTGCACTATGGGCTGCACTGCATATTTTGAACCCGCTATTTTTAAACATCTGGCTACGCAATGACCAGTTGGTGCGCTAATTTGACCCTTCCTTCCACAGGCCCCCTGCGCTACGGGCTGCACGCGGCATGTATGCAGGCGGCGGTCACACACCCCAGACAGGCCCTGCTCGTCAGTATCCTGCAGCGAGGTGTCGACCCTAACGTCAAATGGTTAGTATTTTGTGGGAGTTTGTTAGGTTGTTGTTGTTTTACATTCTAGCAACATCTAAGGTCGTATTAGGACGGGTACCAACTTGTGACAGTGCACACTCATGGCGACTTTGTAGTTCTGCCCCACTCGAAAAACCAGGCCGTTGGTACCATTACCTGATATCCCACACAGTCACATTATCCTGATACAGTCCTTGTTCTATCCTATTAATGTAAAGTGCCAGGCTAGGTAACAGAAAGTATAAATTTCGAAAGTCATTGTTTTGACTGGGTTGGGATTCGAACCCCCGACCTTCCGCACGGGGGGCCTGCGCTGATTTAGTTAAAGCCTGATATTAGAGGGAGAACTGAAGGGAGAGGGAGATGTTTTAGGCCTTATATTGATTAAACGGAGAGCCGATGTTTTAAGCCTGGTATTTATTAGAGGGAGAACCAATGTTTTAAGCGTGGTATTTCACTGGATAATGCATGGTATCCTCCCCTCCTCCTAGGTTTGAATGCGCTCAGAAGGGAAAGCCCCCTAGCGGCACAGGACTCCACCTGGCGACGGCCCTGGGAAAGCAAGACCTCGTCAGCGTGCTGCTAAAGAACGCGGCTGACGTGAACATGAAGAACAGCTATGGGGAGACGGTCGCTCACGTGGCGGCTAGCGTCGGCCACACGCACATCCTGCGCATGATCCTGGAGGACGGTAACTTCCGGTCGCTGAACGACACCTCCAAGCGGCGCCAGAAGGAGAACGATGAGCGCCTGTTCGCGCAGTGCACGGCGCTCGAAATGGCAGCCGGCTACCGGCGCGCGCCCACCGTCGAGGTCCTGCTACGGTTCGGCGCACGCATCGGCGGCGCTGTGGACGCCTGTTGCGCCCTGGCGAACAAGGATGACGATGCCGAGCTGATGCTGCTGCTGCTCCGGCAGGGACTCGGCGTGAACCAGCACCGCAGCAAGCGCCGGTGGACACTGCTGCACGAGGCGGCCGACAAGGGCAACCCGCGCATCGTGAGCGCCCTGCTGCACGCCGGCGGCAAGGTGAACGCTTGCGACCGCTCGCGCACCACGCCGCTCGTCTACGCCATCTGCCAACAGCAGCTGCTCGTCATCGAGCAGCTGCTGCGTGGCGGCGCCGACGTAAACCTAGTGGACTGCCGGCTGTACACGCCACTGCACCACGCCGCCCTGTGCGGCCAGGCGCGTGTCGTCCAAATGCTGCTCATTCACGGCGCCCGGCTGGCGGCGACCGAGCGCCGACATGGACTCATGCCGCACCACCTGTGCATCGTGGGCGGCGCGTGCTCGAACCAGCTGGCGCTGCACGTGATGCTGCTGCACGGCGCGGCGCTAGAGGCGACTACGGCGATTGGCAGCGCGCTGAAGCTGGCCTGGGAGGAGGAGGAGGTGGGGGGGAGCGTGGGCCGCCCGCACCCATACGTGGCGCAGCTCATCTCGCACGGCGCCTGCGACGACTACATCCTCGCACAGCTCAGCCGCGTCTATGTCAACGGCAGCGACTACGCCTGGCTGCCGGCCACTCTCCGCCTCGTCCTCTATTCGGGCAATGAGGGCGGCGACCTGCGCGCGCAGCTCGATGCCGTACAGTCGTGGTTCTTCGCCGTCGACCACAAGTACTATCGCTGGCTGGTGGCCGAGCGCCGCGCCGCGCCCTGTCTCAAGTTGCAGGCGCGCGCCGCCATCCGCCGCTGCCTGCGGCGGCGCGCCGGCGGCACGTCCGTTTGGCGCCTCATCGAACGCACCCGCCTGCCTTGGGTGCTGCAGGACTACCTGAAGCTGTC
This sequence comes from Branchipolynoe longqiensis, assembly GCA_030323885.1. Taxonomy (NCBI): domain Eukaryota; kingdom Metazoa; phylum Annelida; class Polychaeta; order Phyllodocida; family Polynoidae; genus Branchipolynoe; species Branchipolynoe longqiensis. Next base: position 23,760,288 of record CM059194.1, read on the forward strand.
TGACCTCTATGACCTCGAGGCGATTACCCAACAGGCGCTGCTGCAGAGAGGCATCAGCGAGGACCTGTTCACGTCGCCATTCAAGCAGACGTGTTCTGTGTTAAACACCAAAGTATAGGTGTGTTTGGCGTGGTGTGTTGTAGGCGGTGTTTGTTTGTTTCTTTGTGTAGTCTACACACGGAATATATAGGTTGTCTTTTGGGGTTTTTGTTTGTTTGTTTAACGAGTCCCCCCCCCCTCACAAAAAGTAGACATTGGCTATCGGGGGTTGGTTTTTGTTTTTAGTAAAGGCAGTGGAAGTTTTGAGTTATTATGAATAAAATGATCCATGTTGCAAACATTAGTGTTTAAGTAGTGGACGCAGCATTGCTTCTTATACACATTCTTGAATGGCATATGAAGGTTATATATGTATAAATCGGGATTCTCCCTGAGGTGAAGGAAAAGAACAAAGAGGACTATTGTGGATTGAGAGTTTATTTTCTCGTGACAACGGAAATATAGGCGTATCGTTATCAAATATAAAAACTTGTTCATACATTAGATGTTAAATTTTTCACGCAAAGTGAATTGGCCATCGTAGGCACACAGGTACCAAGAACCGGCGGTGATGGCGCCACCATAGCCCACTACACCACAGCATATGGGCTGACAGGTGGATAATAAACCATAATATAAGCTTGTATAGTAATAAATAATGATCAACATCATACCCAAGATTTATACCCGTATATCCATATACCAGCTATAATAAATATTTATTGATTTTTTTAATATGGCTGAATAGGCGGGATGGCTGAATGAGTTGAGCGTCCATCTCCTGTTTTGGGAGATCGGGGGATCCGAACCCAATGGTTTGTGGGTTCGAACCCTGGTTGAGTCAAATCAATGACTTAAGAATTAATACTTGTTGCTTCCTAGCCAGGCGCTCGGCATTATTAGGATATGGCAAGGACTGGTTGGCTCAGTGTCAGGATAATGTAACTGAGTGGGATATCAGGGCATGGTGCTGGCAGCCTGGTGTCTCAGTAGGGCAGCACTATAAAATCGCCATGAGTGCACAGCCACAAGTGGGTACCCGTCCTGATATGACCTTAGATGTTGCTAGGACGTAAAACAAGACAAACTTTATGGGTCCAGTCACCCACTTGCTGAGCCTGCTGATGACTACAGGTTCTGATTGTTTATTTAATAAATTTTTAATATAACTCCTGTCTTTTGTCTCTCCTTTCCGAGTGATGCGAATTATGCCATTACGTCCATACTCTGAAACATTACAGTAAATCGGCCTTTTTCCACTTGGCTCATTAAATAACTTTGGAGATGTAAATTCAAAACATCCCAAAATAAATTTTTGCAATGCGGGCTGTGAAAGAATTTTTTCATTTGTCACTAGAAGTAGAATGAAGACTGACTTTCGCCCCAGCATGTCTAGTACCCCAGCATTCTTAAGCCTGGTACACACCTCCCGTATATGATTCACGCGCTAAAACTGACGGTACCCGTTACAACCCGACCCGTCCCCCTACTAAAACTGCCCGATTAATTTTTTTAATCTTATAAAACCCGGTACACACTTCCCGTTTCGCGACAAAGTTTGAGTTTTAGTCGGTTTCAGTCTTTAGGTGTGTGACCCCCCTATCACACCAGAGCCTTCCAATTCGCGACTTAAAACTCAGTTTTAGGTTTTATACGGGAGGTGTGTACCGGGCTTTAGTAGTTTACTAGTGCTATGTGTGCAATATGTCGCGATTCGTATGGGGGGGAAAAGTTTGTGTGTTTAAAAAAAATACAAATTCAGTGATATTTAGAAGGCTAATCTATAAACTAATGTACCTTCTGATATTTATTGATAACCAGTGAATCAATGAATTTAAAAAAAAGATGTTTGTGTGAGAATTGTGACGAATTATCGCCTAGCATGCATGTATATGTAAAACTTAAAGCTGACAGTATCTGAGGTGTCTTTACATTTTCTCTCATCACCTGATTTGAAAAAAGGTAAAAAGCAATAAGCAATATCGTTGAATTTAAACTTAAGAGCACCTGCTCATAACAATTCGAGGGGGGGGGGGGAGGGTGTACCTGTTAGTGCTAACTTAGAACCAGGGTCTGTACACATGTGAAAATATGGATTTAGTCTGAAATCGCGATTTTGAACTAATTTAGATCAGTGGGGACAGTTTAATGGAATTCAAGGCCTTTCAAGACTAATTACCCAAAATAGGTTAAATTCAAGGCTTTTCAGGGCCTTGAAATGGGGAAAATGAAGTTAAAGACCTTTCAGGCTCCGTACGGACCCTGTAGAACACTGGAATTGTATATTTCCTATGTAATCTCTCAGCCCTTGAGATACAAAATAATGTTAGGGAGGGTGGGATGGATCAAATTTACTCCTTGAAGTCACCGATCCGTCAGCGACGATGGCCAGGTAAGGAATGATTTCAGGCTTTGAACCTAACCGGAAGTCAGTTTTGTACCTAGCGACGCGCGCTATGAACTGTCTCTATGGTATTCATAATATCAGGCCCGTAGTCAAGATTTTGAATTATGCATGTTACCGGCAACATGGCTAATTCAAAACCAGACACAGATAATCACTTTTATCGGGCTAATAAATTTATTAATCAGGCTTAATAAATTTTTACACAGCCTTTTTTATTCTAATTCTTTCCGAGACATGACTTCTGTAAGCTTCTCTCAATAATACAATTGAGCCTATTAGCTTTTACCTACTCTAGTTATTCTCAGACAGTACAGCCTGATAGGGGCTATATTCTCAAACTCATTACTTATGTGCAGTTCATCTATCCGGGATATTAATTATGACTCTTCAGAATTTACTTATGTGCAGGTTATACTGATGCTGGATATTATCATAATATTCGTATGATAAGTCTATTAAGTGCAGGGTTTCTTGTTTACGAAGCTTGAAATTGAAGACATGATGCAGCCGCTACAGGAGGATCACGGTCACACATTCATCTCACATCCGGCACACACACATATTTTTAACCATTCCGACATTTTTTTCAACATTCTTTCATTGGGTGGGTAGTTTTGGGACCATGAGCTCTCAGCCAAGTTGGGACAGGAGAGCTGATGGTCCCTTCTTAAATATGTTTTTATTGACATAATTAAAGACACTGTTGGATTTCCATCGGCCCAGTGTTCTTATACAGTCCAGCGGCATTCCCACTCTTGCGTACGCTTGGGCTCCCCCTCGACGTAGACTGTGGCCAGTGACCAACGGCCACCATGCAAGACCGGCTGATTTCAGTGCAGTATGCATGCACTTCGTGAACAGTCGAGCAGTCAGAGGTTCCCCGTTCGCCATTACGAATGCTGGGGCACCCTCATGCACTGGGAATCGTTTGTTGTATCTGGCCCATGCACGTACTGGACAGAAGTCAGAGCCCGAAACTCGAGGTATGTCAACGGTGTAGACATCCTCCGGTCCGCTGGAAGTTTTTGTAGACCTGACCGTGATCGTTAGGTGCGTGTGGTGTGCCTTGATGTCGCTCCCGAGCATCATGTGACCGCCATCCCCCGTTACCTCAGAGTAAAACAAATTAGACTGTCTTAATAAGCATAAATAACCTATCAGTATAGCAACAATCAAGACCAAGCCATCATTACCGATTTTCATGAATTTTAAAATTATTATTTTAATATGTTCAATTTTTAACGGGAATGCTCTATTTACATCTTTATTTTTTAGCTTACACATGCCAGATTTAATTATTGCTACCGCATAGCTATCAAATGCCTCAGTGTTGCCTCTTAACAATCTCACCCACGTCCTTGCCCCACTCATATAGTTTTTTATAGCCCCCCCTGTTTTCAATTTATCGTTTAAATATAATGAATACAACATTACCGTTTTAAGTTTAGGTTTTTTAGGGTTATCTTTACTTTTACTACAAAACTTCAGATATTCCCTAAACTGTACCCTCTTATTACGCCACGTCCCTTCCGAAAGTCCCGCTGTAAAATACACGCTAAGCCTATTCACTACTGCGTGATTACCTGCAAGTTGATAAAGGCAAAACAAGAAACTATCAACGAGCAGCTATTTCAAAGGTATAGATCAAGGACGTCAATGGAATGAGAAACATGCACCTCTGATAACCGTTTTTCACGACACAGTCGGTCGGCAATAGTCCGAAATTTATCGTCAATGAACAACCGACTAAGGGCATCCGCCAACACTAGGTCTTTACCAGGTTTGTGCACTATGTGGACGTCACAATTATTCAGCGCAGCAAAACGCCAAATCTCACGAGCACATGCACACAATACTGGGTCCCGCCCAGCGCCAGAGGATAGCACCTGTTGGGAAGCTGCATTATCAGTATTAATCACAATCTGATAATTATGTGGATCAGGAGGAGACAGTTTCTGTAATGCCAGAATCAAATTTAAAGCTTCTAACTGAGCAATATGAAAGTCATTACCAAGAAAATCAGCGGAATATCGATTTGAGTAAAAATGAGTGTCACTAAATGCCCCACCACCAAGCATTGAAGAATCACATTCAATGATCCACTTCTTAGACGGGGAGCGTTTCAATAAAACTAATCTATTAGACCCTTCTGCATAGCGTAGAAACCATGTCACATCCCTGACTAGCTCCTGACTAACAATAGATTTGCCCACGAAGGGACAAGCTCTGAGAAAATCCAGAATACGATTCATAAAAATTCGGGAAGGCAACACACATTTTGAAATAAATTGCACCCGACCCACCAACCTTTGAACATTCTTTCTTGTCACCTTCCTCCCAATAGCCCACTTTTTGCATTCTAAAAGGATATCTATCAATTTTTCATCCGGAATTCTAACCACCATGTTGACTGAGTCAATCTGATATCCCAACCAAATCAATTGTTGAGTCGGAGGACTACATTTCTTAATTGACAGGTTCAAACCTAACGACGCAGTCAACAACAAAATATAGTCATACGCCTTCTGAGCGCCCTCTAGTGAGGCTTCCACACCAACAAAATCGTCTAGATAACAAAGCGCAAAAAAACCCATTTTTTCTCATTAAATGAACCACTGCCGTCGTAGTTCGAGCGCACGCCATGCTAGAGGTCCTACAACCGAAAGGCGGAGCAGTATCAAAATAAAATTTACCTTCCACTTTAATTCCAAATAAAGGCACGCTCAAGGGGCAGGTTCTCAATTGCCTGTACGCCCTCGCTAAGTCAATGGACCACATAAAACAATTAGTACCCAATTTAGTGACTTGCTTAGCCAAGGACATAATAGTCGGTAGAGTATATGTAAATTTTTTCCCCTGGTAAAAAACCCTTAACTATTCCCGCATTAACCCCACGACCCTTTGGGAAACTCAAATCCACAATAATCCTGCGCTCTTCAGTATTTTTCTTTGGGCGGGTCATAATTGGACTAATTTGAGCCCATGGTTTAAAAGGTAGATCATCAAAGGGTCCTAAAATGGCATGGTGTGACAATTCAGTGGCAACATACGCGTTAATCCAAAATAAATCTTTCTCATTACATGCGTGATTATTAACAGATGCAGACGGGATGAAGTTCCCAGTAAAGTTTGATGGCCAACCAAACTCCAAATATTGAATAATTTCTTTATCAGCATAGTCCCCTAACAATTCTTTCCACTTAGGAATTATTAAACCCGATGGAACAGGCACTCTAGCAAGTAAATAATTAGGTAGGCCTGTGGCCCTGACTTTAGCATAAATAGACGCATAGGCTAGAAACAAATTACAGTTATTGGTCAACTCTGGCCAAGAGCGAAGGACATAGTCTTTATATTCATAGGGAGACTGCTCACTAAACTGACTAGGCTCGGTATCTGAAACATCATCCATATCAACGAGCTCACTGGTTGGCCCATCAATCTCCATAACATGTGTGTCACTTACACGAGGTGGAACTTTGGCAACATTTAAACGCACAACATTCGATAAGTTTTTTAATTCACCCAACTGGTCAAGTGGCGGGATCATACCTTTCGAGCCAACCACATTATGATTTAAATAGTTTTTTGGAACCAGCTTCGGCTCCCAGGCAATGGAACAACAGCCAGAGCCGGTGTTCTTGCTAACACATCGAGGGCGACTAATGTCCGAAGAACTAATAGGGGCAGGACTTACATCATGCAACGGTTTTAACAACTGAACAGATCTGAACAGGCAAAGGCAACAATGGACTATTCAAAACAGAGTGAGGAGCATGACATACAGTAGGAGAAACATAATTAGTGAAACCAGTGGCAGGACTAGTTTCAGAGTTTTCTGGAGGCACAGAGCCACCCAGGGTGGAAAAACAACAGCTTCCACCGGTGGCGTAGCAACCACAATGCTGACAAGCATAAGTCATGTCGAGAGATTTTTCTCGCTGTATTCCAAGACTGGCAGTAGATTTTTTAAGCACCCGACGGTCTAGTAATGAAGAACAACATCTCCCACCAGGATTGGAGACTTCGTTCAACAGAGGCATGTCATCACAGCAAACCGGACGGTTCAGGACGGGACAATCTTGTTGTGTTTTTGTGTCCCCATGGCAACAGGGTTGTTGGAACCCAGTCAGATTCAAACCGTCTAGCGAGTGCGGCCGCCTGTTAACCCCGTCCAAATTCACTTTGGGCCCCGCACCTTCTCTTCCCCTGTTAAATCTATGATTACTAAGCTTCCTTACCGTGGTATTAAACCACGTAAATGCAGAGTTACAGTCAGCCTGTCTCATGTGGTTATGGACATCTGACAGAAAGTGCAACTTTCTCAATTTTGGTATGGTGGCACCACCATCACAACCAACCGGAATAATGCGCTTTTGACGCGAGACAATAGGTAGTGCATCACGGCTGGCAATAACAGCACTGGCACTAGAAACATTAGCAATAGCCGAATCCGTAATCAAAGATTCAGTAACGGTCAGCTGAGGCGCACAAGTATTATAGTTACTAGTAGACAATTCATCAATATTATGTGATAATAAAGAGGACTCGACTATGGAAGGCGCGGGAAGCAACTTTGAAAACGGTGTTAACAGAGACGAAACAACATCACCGACCTGTTTAGTACAATGGCTGACTGGGTTGACGGAATCCACAGCGACGGTGCTGCCATCTGTAGACTCTGTGAAGCAACATCCGGTACCACCATCAGCTATACGGACGTTGTGATTGTCTGTAGCAGTCCCTTGCCAACTGCAAATTAAAAAATTTTTGTACGATCAACATCTATGGCTAGCAACTCCTTTCCACGCACTTTTGTTTTGCAGTCAATCTCCTTGTGAGCGTGCCTCTTCCGCAGCTTGTACGCACAATAAGAGCAAATGTGCAAGAAACGACTGCTACCATCACCATGATCACTCAAGTACCCACAAGAGTTACCCTTATTCCAAATTGTGCATGGCCTCGGGTCTATGCCTTTGCGATATTCATATGTCGACACCTCATTACTCGACCCAGCTACACCCGTGCTCACACGCTTACCAAGCCCACAAATATCTCGTCGTACTTCAATAATTTTTGCTTCGTCATCCCATCCATTAGGAAGACGCTTATCGGCAACCATACAAAACACCTTTTCACTATAGTCAAGGCAAGTTTTCCATGTATAGTTATGCGCCATATCAATAATAGAGTCAAGGTGTTCATCAATTTTTGACACCCAATCAGCTGGTACATCGCCACGCTTAATCATTCGTCTGATGGCAGCAAAATATTCGAACCACGACGATTCACCTTGAGCTACTTTCCCCTTCTTTTCATTGCGAATCACGTACTTATGAGGCAACAGTTTAATCTTGTTTGCCAACCTCGCCTTCTTGCCAGCAATACTTATAAGGTCCCTCATTAATGAGTCCTCCCCATCCGACTCATCATCTCCAAATGGGTGATTACCAGCAGCTGCCCGTTTTAGTGTATTTATACATCCACCATTACAACACGAATGAATTGAAACTTTACTACCTTCTGTCGTGCTAACATGGCCTGAGCCGCCACATGCCCCACACGATTGTGAGATCCGAACCGGGGAACTCGGTTTCGTGCGTACGACCGTTACGCCGTCCTCTTCAGTGACGTCATCAATCTGGCACTCGGGCCCGCTTGGAGATTGACCTATAGATGGTGAACATGGTAGATTATTACATTCAAGTGAAACAAGCCTTGCCAACAGCGGTGCTTGTGCCGCAGTCAGCTTTGAATCCAGGAGGCGGGAGATATCCTCCAACGTCGCCCCCATTTGTGTACAAGGCGCCATCACTGGAGATGCCGACTGCAAGTCCTCCAGTTGAATCGTCCCTGACGAAGACGGTCGAATTTCCGATCGCCTCACTTGTTGTGCACCGCTTGAACAACCCGTATTTTCCATGGATGCAAGCAGTTCCTTAGAATACTTTCCAACTTCACACCGACTGCGTCCAAGTTTCGGCATCTTGCATATAAAGTATATCAAATTTATGTTAAATTAAGGGGGAGGGGTGCTCAATTATTAAATTACTCTTTTTTTTTAAAGGTAACTCCAGAGAAATGTGGTCATTGACCAAACAAAACAATACATGAAGATTTGTTGTTTTTTTAAACCCACATTTATCAAAGTATATTATAGTCATAATGAAACTGCATAGTTAATTATGCCATTTCCTTTGTTTCTTAATGGACCATTTGTTTCAGCACCCAAAAAATAACAAGCCTAACAAATCGCATGTCACTCCCACAGGTAGTCTTAGTCATCTGATTTATTATTTAAAACAAACATATTTCCCACATCATGCGAGTAATTTCCATGTCCGAGTTTCCTGCACAACAAATAAAAACTCCACCCGTGAAGGTATGGGCCATCCGATCAATCCTGCTCAGTGGACCCATTTGCAATTTGGGCTATTTTCCGTTCCAATCAGTGGTCCACAAGTGGTTCATCAAAGGCTGTGGTATGTACTGTCCTGTCTGTGAGAAAGTGCATATAAAAGACCCCTTGCTGCTTACCCGAAAGAGTACACTATGTGGTGGCAGCAGCAGGTTTCCTCCACAAAGAAATATGTCAGAACAACCATATGTTTGACGTCCAATAGCCGATGATATGAAAATCAAAGTGCTCTAGAGGCGTTGTTAAATAAAACAAACTTTACTTTTTGACAAATAAAAACCCGACAAGCTGTGAACATTGATGGTTTACAACTTCCTCGGGCACCAAACCAACATGGGCAGTGCTTTCATCAGGGTTCATACTAGATAAAAGATTCACCCGGTACTTGTAGTACACGGGTGAAGACCAGCCTTATGTAAATACGGGCGAAAATACCGTCAGTGTGGAAGTGAGGCTCCAGTATGGAAGTGAGGCTACAGTATGTTGCTCCAGTATCAAATGGATACTTCTAAGGCACAGAGTTGGTGAAATGGGAGAGAATGCAAAAAGACAAGATGGCGGCCGCAGAACGCCGTCGATTTCACTTTTAAATCTTATTAAACTAGATATTATATTATATTTTTCAACTCAAAGGTAGCGGGTAAATAATGAAACAGATGTAAAGAATAAATGTTGCTTCTTAGATTGTGAAATTAGGCTCTGATTTCTTTGACCCGTTTTTTCGCCAGCTTTTACATAAGGCTGGTTTGCACCCCTACTGCAGCAGTACGGGGTGAATCTTGTACCTAGGTTCATACAAACATTTGAAAATGAAATTTAAGGGTTTTTGAGGCTTTCATACACAAGTTTTTCAAGAGTTTTTCACGTGTTCAAAACATTCCACAAGATGCAAGTTTTTCAATGTTTTCTCAGCAATGTTTTAGTTTACCCTATAATTAAGTAACTAAATAAAAAGCAACAACATAATATTATTGAACATTTATTTACATTGTATGGTTCACCATTCATGTGATTTTCTGCGACAAGTTTTACACTAGCAGCGTAAAAGGCGAGGTTCGCTGGAAATGGCATTTTCAAGGATTTTATGTGAAAACAGGCGATATTCAAGGGGTTTCGGGTGTTCTTGAATGTTATTTCCAAATCCAAGGGTTTTTGGGTAGCTGTGTGAACCATGCTTCATGTATAGTCAGTCGCTCATTGGTTTGAGACACATTGGCACGATGCCAATTAACAAAAGCTACAAAATAAATCTACTTTTAAGGTAGACCCCCAATAGTCTAAAATAAACAAATTTAGGCCCCCCAAAACACATTTGAATTTCGATAATCAAACTCTAAGAGCAACAAATTATCATTTTAATTCCTTTTTATAATTCATATTTTCAATGATCGCTAGTTTTGTTGCTATAATTGATCTTCCCACGGTACTATTTCTGCATAATGAAATATACATATTCAGGGTCCGTACACTTGTGAAGATAAGGAATTCAAGGTTTTTCAAGGCTGTTTTTAATAGGAATTCAAGACTTTTCATTTGGATTTTAGGGTGAAAAAAACAATGGTGAATGCCAATTTCAGACTAATTTAGATCAGTAGGGACAGTTTAAGGGAATTCAATGCTTTTCAAGACCAATCACCCAAAATAAGTTAAATTCAAGGATTTTCAAGGTCTTGAAATGGGGCAAATGAAGTGACTTTTTAAGACCTTCCCGGCCTCTTACGGACTTCGCATATTTTAATTCTGATGCTGGCTGCCTTCACATTGTGGTCATTAGTATAACGCCTGAAACAAGCCATAGCCTGAGGCACTGGTGTCTCATTCTATTAGCATTACCAGAAATTCAATCATAGCATGTACAAGGCGGAGTCTGAACAATATATGGGAGTATTTGATATAATTAGATTGTCAATTTCCTGAATTAGGGCTCAAAGTTACCCCTGGCAAAAAAATAAATATAAAAAGAGGAAGTCTGACTTCTAGATTTTCCACGATTCTCTGTCCTTTGAAGAACTGTCTGCATTTTCATGGTAATCGGTGAAATATTTTAAAGTGCTAAATTATTACTTAGGGATTACAAACAAATGAATCCCTGTTCCACATCCACACATGAGAGAACGCTACATTCTGTTATTTATGGGAAAACTGAGAAACGCTGATGGTCACCATAGAATTCCAACGGGAAAGTTATTTCTACTATTTGAAAACAAATTTAAAGAACGCAAAAAGATTATACATGTACAGTGAAACCTCTCTAAATCGACCGACCATGGGACCGACTTTAAGTGGTCCATTTAGGGAGGTGATTGGTTTAGGGAGTTAGAATATGGTTATAATGGTATTATGGGACCCAAATAAAGCGATCGATATAGGGGAGTGGTCGATCTGTGGAGGTGGTCGGTTAGGGAGGTTTTACTGAATAGTCAAACCGCCATTGGGACCGACTTTAAGTGGTCCATTTAGGGAGGTGGTCGGTTTAGTGAGTTAGAATATGATTGGGACCCAAATAAAGCGGTCGATATAGGGAATTGGTCGATCTGTGGAGGTGGTCGGTTTTAGGGGTTTTACTGTACATAATACAAAATGCCCCATTGTCGTCAAAATTGAATACACTTTTCTTCATTCCAAAAGGAGGACAAAATCACTCTGATAGTACAAACTCTTCAAAAACGTTAAATCTTTCAAATGAAAAGAATATTACAACAGCAAAATAACGGAAGAAAATGACTAAATATATGAAGAGGATCAATGTAAACTATTTTTTCAGATACTATTCCATTCGGTTTGCATGCTTAATTATCCACTATCTTTCATTTGTGTGTAATTCTTCAGTTAGTTATGACATGATGGTCATCCATTTCCTAAAATATCTGACCATATTCTCGAATATAGCAGTATTACTAGACTTACTTGTAACTTGATGTATTACTAAGATTCTTATGAATCTACGAATACGAAGGTAAGGAGCAGGGGCTCGCCCACCCACACCTTCTGAACCCAAAATTTAAATTAATCGAGGGTAAATAAGAAAGTAAAAGATTGAGTTAAAGGGTACAGGGTAGGGGTTTGCTGATCCTAATTTAAAAGAAAACTGGTAGATGACTCAAATGTAGTTTCACTAAAACACCTTAAAGCTGCATAGTCCGATGAAAGCATCAAATTTCAGAAAACGAAACACTTACCTACATTTGATCCTGTATATTCAACTTAGATGCGAGTGCACTAATTAAACAATGGGCAAAAAGGACGTCCTGTATTTCGGTGTGCACACCAAAATTAATTTAGCACTTCACTTCAAATGAGAGAAACTGAAAACCGTTCGATTATGCAATTTTGTCATACATTTAGAAAACATCATCTTTTTAAATCTGCAATGAAAAGCATCAAATTTTCAAAAAATTAAGTTTCCGAGATTTGATTCTGCATATTCAACTTAAATACTGGTATATTTATTAAACATTTGTTGCTGCATAGAATGGAATACAAAGGTAATTTTGTTGAACATGTTACTGATGAAGCCACTTGTATCAGAATTTTGATGTGCACACCAAAATTAATTTGGTATGTTTTCACTTCAAATATCTCTAAAGTTAGCCATTTTATAAGCAGAGTTCTTTCAAGCAAATATCTTTTTCTCTTTTTTCCATAACAAAAATTAAAATCGCAGAAATTCAAAAGCATCGGACTATGCAACTTTAATATAGGAAGCATATATTTTGTTGTAACAAAAGCTTCAGATAATTGACATGCTGAACCATTTGTAACCCGATTGTATATTTCTTTTTAAATACATTGGATATGTTGGCAAGGCTAACATGGTAACATGTGGCACAATCCATAATCTCACCGCAGTAAGCCTGAGTTGTATTTGAGTTTTAAAAAGCCAGATACACATCAACATTACCAGATTGTCCATTGTTATATGGGTCGTTCTCAGAAACTGTGTACCACATATTTGGTTTCCACTTTACATTGTCAATAATTTTGCTTGCTTTTTTGGGGGCGGGGGGGGGGGTGGAGTGAGTAAAAAGTTATTGTTGACTGTGTATTAAGTATGTTAGCAATACTACATGTATTCAATCTAAACCACAAAATGTATCCAAAACATGCTTATATGGTTTTGTGCTATGGTGAAAATTTGCATACCGACCCTGTGCACCTAGCCAAATGGGTTTTATTTTTTCTTCTTGTAAGACACAATCTTCTTTGCTTAACTGTAATCAATCAAATCGTATTTGGATTTGTTGTATTTTAAAATGATGTTATGGATGTTACCCAGTTAATTTTAATGGCTTTCTCAATTTGTATAACATTACAATTAAAAAGTGAAAAAGAAAGAAGTCAACTTTGACATACACAACATAAAAACCTTCAAATGAACATGGATTCTACTATTATTTGGAATGTTTTCTGCTATTATTTGGAATGTTTTCTGCTATTATTTGGAATATTTTTAATGTTGTGTTCCATGTCACGAAAGAGGTACACAGTTTCTGAGAATGATCCATATCTGTCACTGGCCTTTGGGTGGTGCCACATTTAAACCGAGATTCCATTGACGTGCAGTGCGAAATATGATGTGCATCATGTGTAAACAACATGCATATGTAAGATTCCACATACATACACAAAGCAATTATTGTTTTTCTGATTAATTAATTGACCCAAATCATTCTGATTTGGAAAACACTCCTTGGTGACATTCCAGCCCATAATATAAATGCGAAAACGCACTATGTATATGTCGTGATTAAATTTGACAGGTGTGAAAATGCACATCCTAAAACCCCAGTCACACTATGCCTTGTGACCACTTTGTGACCAAAAGGCCAACTAGTTCGTGACCGGTCGCAAGTGCTGAAAGTGATCGGCGACCTCTTTGCGACCGTTTTGGTCGCAGCACCTGCAACCTCCTTGCAACCAAAATGGACGGTCGGCAACCATTGTATTTCGCGTCTTTTTGTTGTTGCTTTGGTCGCAAGGTCTTTTGGTCACAAGCCGTAGTGTGGTTGCTTGTTGGAGTTTTTTCATCCTGGCAACATCTAAGGTCATATCAAGATGGGTACCGACTTGTGAAAGTGAATCCGTGGCAACTTTATAGTGCTGCCCCACCAGTACCATGACCTGATATCCCACTCAGTCACATCCTGACACTGAGCCAACCAGTCCTTGCCCTATCCTAATAATGCTGAGCACATGGCTAGGAAGCGACAAGTATACAATTTTTAAGTAATTGGTTTGACTCGACCAGGGTTTGAACCCACGGGTTCGAAAACCACGATTTACCAAAACGGGAGACGGATGCTCAACTCATTCAGTCACCCCGTCTGGTCAGTCATAGTGTGATTGAGGCCTTATGCACTGATGGAATAACCCTAGTAAATCCACCAATGTTTCAATAAAATTAAACGTTCATGTACACAAAGAATACGTGTTACTGAATATTTCGGCTTTACTTACATTCTCTTGTCTGTATCGGATATTCAAGGGGTGAAATAAATGTGTGTAATTTGCATAGCTTTAACTAATCTGGATGTACTATTCTGGAAGAATCAAAGATTATCTCGCAAGTGTACAAGTCTTCAGTAGGGAGCCATGGTGCTATTTCTGAGGCATCCAACAACACTAGCATTAAACCATCTGCATAGTTGCCAACATTTGAAAACGGGGAAAGCGTAATCTTTTGCATGAGAGTTGTAACATTGCATGAATCACGACATATTGCGCACATAGTACTAGCAAATTAATAAGGGTTTTGGTAGACATGCCGGCGGTGAAAACCAATCTTCGTTTTAGTAACAAATGAACAAATCCTTTCAGTCAGTCAGTCGCATTGCCAAAATAAATTTTGGGATGATGTTTTGAATTAAAATATCTCCAAAGCTATTTAATACTTTATTTAACGGTCCAAGTGGAAAAGGGCAGATTTATCGTAGCGTTTCAATGTATGGGTGCAATGAACGACAGAAAAGCGTAATGATTCCGCATAAATCGCAATGGTTGGCAGCTCTGCATCTGACCTGATGAACATCGAGCTGGGAACACTCCTGCTATGCTACGCTACTGTGACTAGTTTCTGCAAAAACTTAACGACAGCTTCAAACATCAGCCCTAGTACACTATTTACTAGGAACCAAATGTCCTCAACGCATCGACAACTTGAGAAGTTCAGCACTTCTTCGCATCATCCAACAAATGGAAGGCGCATGGTGCTGGTGGCGGGATGTGAGGTGCACTTCGGCACCTGACTGCGGGGAGGAAGGCGCCAGTCCTTGCGCACCAGGAGGATCCAAGTGCCACCTGGTGGAGCGCAGTCTCACTAACCGGGAACCTCTTCAGGGTGCAGGCAGCGGTTGTCACAGGCTAGTGTTCACGGGTCATAACAAGGTCGAATCCACATCTGAAAGTGGGGGGTGGTGGCAGGGGAAAGTTGATACAGTCAAACAAAAAGCATACTTATGTCCTCGCAATATCTATCAAGGTTTTTACCAGAGGGTAAAATCAAAGACCCTATTATACTAAGATGGCTCACTCCCTATCTCTCCCATTGTAATGTAAATCACTCCCTATCTCTCCCATTGTAATGTAAATTTCGCAGTGCCACCTTGTGGTGGGTTTGATCAGCCCAGCTGCTGGTTGGTGTTTCACATGTAAACACATACAATTATATTATACATGAGATAGGTAAGTATGAATACACATCAATATGAAATTGCTATGAACAAATACACATCATCATCATCATCATCATCACACATCTTTCACATTCATATATACATTTATACATATAATATAGCAACTGTTTAACCAAGAGAACAGCCAGCGCACCAAGTGGTGGGTTTGATCATTTTGATTACACAGTACAGGCTGAGTGAGCTCTCTTAGTATTATAGGGTCTTTGGTAAAATGTTAAATTTTCTGAGGGTGCAACTATGTACACTCAAATTGCTGGGATAATTGTTTAAAAAAGGTTCTTCAAGGAGCCAGAGACAACAAAGCCAGCATCAATAATCAGTTAGACTGTTACTGTTAGTAAACAACAGTAATCATAGCAGTGTTCATAATTGACCGAGTGGTGTGGACAAATAATACCCCTCCCCACCCCATTCTGCGTACCCTCAAATTATCTTCTGGTGGAAACCCTCTCTATGGTCATATCAGGATAACTTGTGTCAGTGCGCACTCAGTGCCTTTATAGTGCTGTCCCACTGGGGGACCAGGTAGCCAGCACCATGATCAGATATCCCACTCAGTCACATTATCCTGATGCTGAGTTTGTTTTTGTTTCACGTCCTAGCAACATCTAAGGTCATATCAGGACGGCTGATTGTGAGTTAACCAGTCCTTTCTCTATCCTATTAATGGCGAGTGTCAGACTAGGGTATCAATTTGACAAATGATTGGTTTGACTTGGCCAGGATTTGAATGCCCGGCCTTCCACATGGGAATCTTAGCGATTCGGCCACATCATATATAGTGGATTGATTAAAAATTTAATCATCCTTTAGTAATTCAAATTTATTTTCCTTCGGATTTCAGGGAAATACAACAATGCTGATTTCGGACTAATTTTGACTAATTACCCTACCCAAAATAGGTCAAATTCAAGGTATTGAAATGGGGAAAATGACTTTCCAGGCCCCACACAGACCCTGTAATTATTGTGATGCCCGAATGAGAAAGGCAGTCGCTTCCCATAATGAGAGGTCACGTGTTCAATCCTTGGCTGAGTCAAGCCAAAGACTTACAAAATTGATACTTAACATTACCATCCCTGGCGATCAACATAACTAGTACAGTGAAAGTTAGCCGAGAGATGGGGGTGGTCAAATTGTCCACAATTAAAATTGTACGCTACTTAACCCCTTCAGCCATAAGGAGATTTCAATTGTTAAGTCCCTGAAGTCCTGACCGAATTGTTGAAAAATCTGAATATGTGATGTTAGTGTAATTAAATCGATATATCTAAAAGACCATTGAACATCAAGTTGATTTTATATGAATGTAAATTGATTTCTCTTTCAAGTAATACCAAATTTAGCCTCCTTGGTATTAATAGTTATAATAGATATGCAGGTACATTCAGGCACTCCAAGCCTGTAAGCACATGTAACTTGTGGGTGCATTTGGGCACTTCCATCCTTAAGGGGAGAGACATGGGTGATTTTGGGGCGATTTCCGTATCTCAAAACCTATTAAAGATAGAGCTTTGAAAATTGGAGCACACATTCTTTGTATCAAGAGAAGCATATCTGCCGTTTCAAAGCTCTATCTTGAGTAGGGGTCATATGATGAAGGATCTTGCAAAAAAAAAATCAAAATTTTACCCCCTCCAGGAAGTATACTGAATGTGCCTAGATTTGCCTGAATCAAGTTATTATATGAAGAACTGGTCCAGTTGAGTGCAAGAAGGTGGTTTGTCAATTTATATATGTCATTACCAACATGTCCCACATGACGAACCAGAGGAAAAAAAAAATTCAATAGTCAATTTTTGTGTCTCCATCCCTAACTCTTGAACTATGAAAGATACAGTGTTTTTAACCATCTTATTGCACTCAGCAGTGACCTTTACATAAGACTGCCAAGTTTCAACTTTCTGCTACAATTATAACTTACATTTTTAGAGGGGGAAAATTGGCAAAACCCCTGGAAAAGCAGTTCTGAGAAAACAAGCTTCAAAGTTCACAAAGTGTTTCTTTCAAATGGTAAAGTCCAGTATCATCATCTAGAATCCCATATTATATACACAAATATCCAGTCAAGTAATTATCTGTTCAAAAAACATATCATTTACACCAAATTAGTACACCAAAAACCAGAAATCACCAGTTTGACCCAAATTCATGTTCCGATCACCCGTGTCTCCCCTTAAAGGGTTAAATAACAAATATAAAGATGGAAACAAGGAATAGGAAATTTTATTTTTTTAAAGATTTATACTGCCTATCTCTGAATAGACTTGTTTTCACCATTAGAAAGCCCGAGCCTACACTTTTACCGACCCAAGGGATTTTTAACCTCCCACACCACATAGACATGGTATGAGAGCAACTGGCCTTTGATGACGCTGTAAGTTATACATTGTCATGCTTTTGTTGGGGGATGAGGTACAAGGAGGGTTAATTACGAAGGCGGTGGCGGAATGGGTTAAATCGGTCTTTATCGAGCATAAAAACATTTGGTATCATTCACATGTCATTTCAGGTCAATCATTCACAGGTTATTTCAGGTCAATTGGTCACTTTCGGATCACTCCCCCCCCCCCCCCCCCCCCCCCGAGTCATTTCTTGCAGTGTCCTTTTTCTGATGGGCCGGGCTCGAACCCTCAACCCCACCCTCGTACCTTATTTTAGGTGTGGGTGGGTGGGAGAAGAAAGTGTGGAGGCAGTCCGTGTTGATCGGGAGCAGTAGTAGAAATGCGGAGTGGACAGGGGTTTGATTTCGAATCTTGGGCGCATGACCGCCTTTTGGCGGGAAGTCTGCAGCCGGGTCTCTAAGGCTAGTTCGGGTTTTTTCCACAAGGTGGCTCCACCATAGCGTCCCCACGCCTCCGCCTAAAATTACTCATGTTACGAATAACATGCACAATTAGGAGAACACGCTTACCTGAGTCAAACTCTAGTTTTTTAACCGAGCTTTGATCTCCTAACCCCATGATGTCCACATCAATTTCCGGGGCGTTTAGGGCACTCAGTGTAACTTCTGGAATAAGAAAGGAGGTCAACATCTTAGCCTCATGGATGGATGAAAGTGATCTTGAATAAAATTAAACAAATTATTCGTAAATCGACAGAGAGGTGGGCAATAAGAATCACAACACCGACAGAATCTTCTCCGAGCAGAGTCTGCAGCGATTGATCTTAGGCATAGTGATAAGACTATGCTCGGAGAGTATTTGTATGAAATCTGATTTCCGGTCATTTTCTTCAATTCCCTGCCAGTGCTATGGGGTTCTTCACATTATCAGCATTTTCACAAACGTACAAACGGTACGTTGGAATGTAGTGGGGGGCGGGGAAAGGGGAGGGTAAGGCCCACCGCACACTTTATAAAACTGTTGGTCAAATTAAGTCCTGTTACCGTATGTTTTATTTGAGAAACACTGGTTGGTTGTTGGAGTTTTACATCCTGGCAACATATAAGGTCATATCAGGATAGGTACCAACTTGTGACAGTGCTCACTCATGGCGACTTTATAGTGCTGCCCCACTGGGAGATCAGGGTGCCAGCACCAAGACCTGATATCCCACTCAGTCACATTATCCTAAAACTGAGCCAACCAGTCCTTGCCCTATCCTAATAATGCAGAGCGCCTGGCTAGGAAGCGACAGGTATAAATTTGAAAAGTCATTGGCTTGACACGACCAGGGTTCAAACCTGTGGGTTCGAATCCCACGACCTACCAAAATGGGAGACGGACGCTCAAGTCATTCGGCTATCCGGTCTGGCAAAAAATGGACACTATTGTAAAGCAGATGGGTTACTTGGATGAGTTGTCTCTATGTACGAAGACAACATTGACACACCATTATCAAGCATTAATTCCGTTCGATATCACTGGTCATGCCAATATCGGCAATGATAAAGGGTTCGCCTCAAATGGGAATAAAACCTAGGTCCCCGTCTTACTGAGGCAGTGCCATACTCCTCCAAGATTGCACCAAATCCCGTTCACAGCTTTTCCCGTCCAGTGTGTGCGTTTTCGTGACCAATAATCAGGGATGAAAGTGATCTCCAGGGAAAAAAGCGGAAATGCGGAAATTCTCCCATAGGTTTAGCATTGTCAGGGATCGCGGAAAAATACCGGAAGTCAGGTGTCAACTAGCCTTGTTGTGATTGTATTATCGCCCATATCTAACAGCTTCTTGCTTAGGTTTTATGTTCTAACTACATCTAAGGTCATATAAGAACGGGATTCGAACCACCGAACTGATGTCATATGCATCCCTTCTTTTTTAATTTTGTTTTAACGTTAATCTGTGAATATAAGAAATCCCGGAAATCCGCGAAACCGCGGAGGTCTTTCATCTCTGAATAATACAACCAGTGCCAAGAACCTTCTTTTACTACACATAAGTAAATTAAACACAAATTGAAACTGGAATTGATGTTTTTAATCTGCAACATATGCGCACATCTTATGTTGGCACAGTAAAAGTGACTACTCATAGATAAGTAACAGGTATCCTTTTATGACTGATGCCCTAATTAGTTGGTGTAACCGGACAAGAATGATAATTAGTTAATGAGACGAGAATGAATGAGACAAATAACAGATACCCTAATTAGTTAGTGTAACCGGACAAGAATGATAATTAGTTAATGAGACGAGAATGAATAAGACAAATAACAGATACTCCAATTAGTTAGTATAACCGGACAAGAATGATAATTAGTTAATGAGATGAGAATGAATGGGACAAATAACAGATACCCCAATTAGTTAGTATAACCGGACAAGAATGATAATTAGTTAATGAGATGAGAATGAATGAGACAAATAACAGATACCCCAATTAGTTAGTATAACCGGACAAGAATGATAATTAGTTAATGAGACAAGAATGAATGAGACAAATAGCAGATACCCCAATTAGTTAGTGTAACCGGACAAGAATGATAATTAGTTAATGAAACGAGAATGAATGAGACAAGTAACAGATACCCTAATTAGTTAGTGTAACCGGACAAAAATAATAATTAATGACACAAGAATGAATGAGACAAATAACAGATAACCTAATTAGTTAGTTTAACCAGACAAGAATGATAATTAGCTAATCAGAGAAGAATATAGGACAAATCATAAAACACTAAGTAAGGTAACATGTAATTAATATAACATGTAATTAATGCAACACATAATCAATGTGATGCATAATTAATATAATGCGAACACTGATTGATTGACTGATTGGTGGTTGCTCAGCGCTGTGTCAGCAGCAAAGGAGAGAAATGTTCAACTTGTATTGTCATATTATTCAAGATTAACGCAAACCGTTTACTCTTACCAATACTTACTGTCAAATTTTACTCCTAGAACAATTAAAAAGTACAAAGCAACTATAATATTGCTTACCAGCTGTGAGCAGATGGAGAGTAAAGCTAAGATTCCATATACGCAGTATGTGACAAAAAATTGAAAAGGATGTAAACGCATGCTGGTGCTTCCATATGTCCGAATGCAGATGCGGATAGGGATGCAAATGTGAATACGTCAAATTGGATCGCTCAATGGACCAATCGGTGCGAATGCGAATGGCATGCCGCATACCGCTTAAATGGAATCTCAGCTTTAGCCTCAACTCAATACACAAATAATATACAACTCATTAAATAGTTTGTCTCCATGCCCTAGAGATTTCTATGACTTAGTAGCTCAGGTTAAATTCGCGTGAAACCACGTATTTAACGCATAGTGAAAAAATTACACAAACTGAAAAGGTGTGCTTGGAGAGCATTTGTCAGAGTACAATTTCATCCTCAGCATATACCGGATACATTTAAACAAAGATATTAGTGGCACATGCATAGAGTCAGATTTTTTTTACACAGCCATCATTGCCTGGGAACGGCCTATGCTAACCATAATTATTTAGAAGCCATATTAGAGTGGTCAAGAGAGCAACTGGTTGGTTGTTGGAGTTTTATGTCATGGCAACATCTAAGGACATATCAGGACAGGTACCGACTTGTGACAGTGCCCACTCATGGCCACTTTATAGTGCTGCCCCACTGGGAAATCAAGCTGCCAGCCCCATGACCTGATATCCCACTCAGTCACATTATCCTGACACTGAGCTGACCAGTCCTTGCCATATCCTATTTATGCCGAGCGCCAGGGTAGGAAGTAACAAGAATCAATTTTATAAGTCATTGGTTTGACTTGACCGGGAAGAGAACTCCCAACATTCAGCATGCGAGGCCTGTGCTCGACTGATTCAGCCACCGCGCCCAGTAGACAGCAACCTATTTACGAATGACATCAGGGAATTCCCACACAATACACATCTAAAGTTTGTTTCGTACGCGCAAGGATGTTGCTCTTCACATAGATAGATACAGGAATGAGCGAGTCACATTTCTAAGTAGGACATTTGTATTATATATATGCTATCCGAAGGCCTGAGTGGGTGTGGGGCTGACCCGCCTCCTGCTGACCCGCCTTCTGCTTCAATTGGCTACCGATCTGCTGCCTAGTGTAGTCACAGCAAGTTGAGGTTACCATTAACTAGACAACCACAAGATATTTGTCTAAATATATACTGGGGTGAAAAGTGGGCCCTTTCAGAATTGTCACAATTAGTTGTTCGAATTGACCTTTGTGTCATATGGTTATGCGCATAAGGTCAAAAGGCACCAACCTGATGCTTTCTGCTTCTTGGCATGGGGTTGACCCGCGATCACCACCTGCTGCACCTGAACCTGCTTCACCTGCTGGACGGCTACTGGCACCTTCTTCGGTGAGGGCTTTTTGGGCTCGGCCGGAGGACTCATCCCTGCCTCCTCATACGCCTTCCGCTTCAACTGGCTACGGATCTGCTGCCTAGTGTAGTCACAGCAAGTTGAGGTTACCATTACAGGGTCAGTGCACATGTGAAGATACAGAATTCAAGGCTATTTCAAGGCTGTTTTTTATAGGAATTCAAGACTATTTTCATTTAGATTTCAGGGGGAAAAAAGTGAATGGCAATTTCCGACTAATTTACGGGACAGTTTAATGGAATTGAAGGTTTTTCAAGACTAATTACCCCAAAATAGGTTTAATTCAAGGCTTTTCAAGGTATTGAAATGGGACAAATGAAGTTCAAGACTTGTCAAGACTTTCCAGGCCCCGTACAGACCTTGCCATTAACTAATCAACTGCGAGATATTTGTCTATTTTCCCAGGTAATTAGTGAGCGATGGGGAAACCCATTAAAATCAGTCACCTGTTGAAATACTGGAAACCAAGCATATAATGGAAAATATGTAACAAATGCATTATTAACAGTCTATTTTTAATTGAATTCACTGAATGACATCAGGGAATTCCCACACAATACATATCTAAAGTTTGTTTCATACGCACAAGAATGTTGCTCTTCACTGAGATAAATACAGGAATCAGTGAGTCACATTTCTAAGTAGGACATTTGTATTATATATATGCTATCCAAAGGTCTGTGTGTGTGGGGCTGACCCGCCTCCTCATATGCCTTCTGCTTCAATTGCTACAAGTTATTAATGCATATATTTTACCATGTCCAAGCCAGTGAAATCCAAATGACACAGAAGCATCTAAATAAGTATCATCGCCATAATTAATGCACATTATATACCTATGCCTATATATAGATACAGATGAACCTCGATCCAACGGACTAATAGGGGGGAGCAGTTGTCCGTTAAAGCCGTTTGTCTGTTGCAGCGACGAAATTGCTTTAGCTATAGGTGCCATAGTAATAATGTGGAAAACAGGGGACCAAACACGTAAACAACACGTCACAAGTCGGTACCCGTCCTAATATGACCTTAGATGTTGCAAGGACGGCACTATGTAGGTATGTTTGTATGTGTGAATGAGTATGCATATGTGTGAGTATGCATTACACATGTGTGGGAGCCTAGCTCACTCTAGCGGATTGTGTCCGTTGGATCCGGAATCCGTTGCATCGGTGTCAGTTGGATCGAGGTTCATCTGAATATACATGTATATAAATATTTGTATATATATACATACATATATTACATACAGAGAAGTGGACTGAACAAGTAGATATCTAAAAATAACTTTTTTTTAAAGAAACATTAAAAAAATTACAAAAAGCAACAAAACATTTTAAACTGTTCATACCGAATGTAACTTAATTTTAACACTTACATTGTTCTACTTTTGATGATTGCACTAACTTTGTTGATGTCATCGGCAAACCTTTTAACAGAAGTTCGCAGCATTTCTATTTCTTGATCAGTCCACTTTCCTCCTCTGAAAGAATGAAGGCAGTGTCTTTTTATTGTTACCTCATTCTTTTCTGTTTTCTTGTCAAGGAAGATAAAGTACTCATAATAACATATACATTGTGCCTATCACTGCAGGGAATTGAACCAAATACCTTTTACGGCACTATATATATATTATATGTCCCCAGCTTACAGGTCTATTATAGTTCTATCTATATAGCATCATCTTAACCGGAACCATTCTAATAGAAATACACTGAATATTTACCTCAAAATGACAAATATATACTAAAATTAAAATAAGAAGGTTAGTTGTTGGAATTTTACGTCCTAGCAACATCTAAGGTCATATCAGGACGGGCACCGACTTGTGACAGTGTGGACTCATGGCGACTTTATAGTGCTGCACCATTGGGAAATGAGGCCACCAGCACCATGACCCGATATCCCACTAAGTCACACTATCCTGACACTGAGCTAACCAGTCCTTGCACTATCCTATTAATCCCGGGCGCCAGGCTAAGAAGCGACAAGTATCAATTTTATAAGTCATTGGTTTAACTCGAACGGGAACCAAACTCCTGACCTTCTGCATGGGCATTTGTAGTTAATGCTTGTGGCCAATGCTTGGCGAAGTCACTTACCCAGGGGCGGGCTCAGCGGCTGGGTGGAGCTGCATGGTAAGCTCGCCCAATTTACTGAAGGCAGTGCCTGCCGCAGTAAAGATCTCGCCAACCTAGAAAGCAAAACATAAAATAACAAATCAGGTTCTAGGTGTTTTATGTCATAAATGGATACAAAGTACTTTCCGTGAGCTCCTAGAATGAGGCGCATTATCAATATCAATGAAGTTCACAGATTTTAAACTAAAATTGTTTAAAAATTTGACTAATTTGACAAAAGATTTGATCGTGTACTACATCAAATTTATTATTTGGAGCGGGTGATACAGGCGTGAGGCAGAACCAGGCGAGGAGGTTTGTTTGTTTGTTGTTGTTTTTACGTCCTAGCAACATCTAAGGTCATATCAAGGAACGACAAACTGCTGACCTAAAAACTTACAAAAGATATCTGTGTAAAATAAGGCTAGGAAACCCAGGCAAACCCAGGAAATGCAGGCAATCAAATACCTGATCAGCAGCTACTGTGTGGTAAGATAACACCAACACTACAACTGGCCAGCATTGAAAACAAGCCTGGGTATCCAGGCTTATATGATATGGACAGTATAAATACAGCCTCAATAAAAAAATAAAATTTTAAACAAAATCAGGACTTGTACCGACTTGTGACAGTACGTACTCATGACGATTTTATAGTGCTGCCCCACTGGGAAATCAGGCCGCTGGCACCATGACCCGATATCCCACCCAGTAACATTATCCTGACACCAAGCTAACCAGCCCTTGCCATATCCTAATAATTCCGAGCACCAGGCTAGGAAGCGACATGTATCAATTTTTAAGTCATATGTTTGACTCGACCGGGAACCAAACTCGCGATCTTCCGCACGCGAGGCCTGTGCTCTACCGATTCGGCCACCGCGCCCAGTCGCCAGGCGAGGAGGAAGTGGCAGGTGGTGCCACCAGGCGAGGCAGAAGGCCCAACCAGCAGATAACTGGAGGAGTGTCAGTCAGTTAGTTGATGTAGTGTCAGGTTGATATGAACTGAGGACACAGTTCATAGATAATCGGGTTCCGGATAATTATACTCATATAATTGCGTATACAGCACATATATCATATACATATGCTGGGTGCGGGGAAGCCCGAGAGAGGCACCACCCATTATGTGCATTGGGTCATTAGCTTGATTAGGCACAGATAAAATATTCACCCCTTACTCAGAGTAGGTGTGAATGGCAACAATATCTAAATATGAGGAAAAGCTGCTTTGATATAAATATATTAGGTAGACTAGACTTGTAAGTTAATACCCATATTGACATACAGTTGATGAAATAGGAGAGACACATACGAAAAACCTAAAGGAAACCCACCAACATGGAAGCCACCAGACGCTCTCAACTTTTAGTCTATTAATCTACATGGTTTCATAATTTTTTCACTTCATAAATAGTGGGTCATGAGAAATAAGCTTCTGAACGATATGATATATTTATTAAATTAAATTGCTTATTTATGTGGTTATGTTTGTTTGTTGTTATTTTACGTCCTAGCAACATCTAAGGTCATATCAGGACGGGTACTGACTTGTGACTGTGCGCACTCATGGTGACTTTATAGTGCTGCCCCACTGGAAGACCAGGCCGCCAGCACCATGACCTGATATCCCACTCAGTCACATTATCCTGATGCTGAGCCAACCAGTCCTTGTCATATCCTAATAATGCCAAGTGCCAGGCTAGAAAGCGACAAGTATACATTTTTAAGTCATTAGTTTGACTCGACCAGGGTTCGAACCCACGACCCCACGATCTACCACAACGGGAGACGGACGCTCCAACTCATTCGGCCATCCCGCCTGGTCATCATATGGTTATGTCCGTGACCCAGCCATCCGGCACTTCTTCTATGGGGTTGTCTAGCAGCCCTGTTCCGGAGAAATAACTAGATTAGCCAGGAGCGCGACAATAATCTATACCAGCCCAACTCAACACCAGCATTTAGTCTAGTTATTCCCACAACCTTCGATCGTGTACAGGAGGTGGATATTGCATTTACCTGGGCCGCGTTCAGGGTACGCCTCAGAACTGACTCCGAGACGGTTCCGCAATGTCTTTTTGGCCTATTTGCGTTCAGGGTGCGCCTCAGAGTCGTCTCGCTTTTAAGATGGGAGGCAAAAAGCGCCTCAAAATGGCCGCTGGATTCTGTCATTTCAGTCAATCAGAGCTGTTCTTTTCAATTGCAAATGGCTGCACCCTATCGAGGCCGCCATTTTCGAGGCACTCGGCAGCTAAAGTCATTCAGACTAGCGTGACATCTGGAATATCTCTGAGGCACACCTTGAATGCAGCCCTGTTTCGAGGACTGGGCTGATAAACCTATAGACAATATGTCGGATTCATGGGTTAGGGACATATTTCCCTGAACTCCCGGTCTTATTAGCTAGATATGCTGGTCAAATACTTATCTATCAGACTCAGTCTTTTACTTTTGGAGTGCAGAATTGATGAAATCATGTTTTTGTTGGTGTTTTTTTTAATTGAGGCTGTATTTATACTGTTCATAGCATATAAGCCTTGGTATTCAGGCTTGTTTTCAATGCTGGCCAGCTGTAGTGTTGGTGTTATCTTATCACATATATCTTATGTATATTAATAAACTTTAAAAGTTGAATAGAGAGAAACCAATGTCCACCATTTTGATGTTTGTGCATTCTGATTCTCTCATAGCTATCTAATTTTGGTCTAATTCCCAAATTATATACCAATTTATGGCAATTAATATAGAGAGTGCCTGTGACATCATCACTCAGCAGTCAGCGATCTTGGATTATGAGCACCCTCCCATGCCATGTTGTGAAGGCATGCAGATAGAGTAAAACAAAGTTTTCTTGTGTTCTGGGAGGTTCTGGGCAGTTTACATCCAATGTGTTTACTTACAGCACTTTAGCAACAACTTCTGAGGCCAAACTGCTCAAAACAGTGACAAATAAACCAACAAATCAGTGTAGGCAGTTGCAAGCCTTCTGTATGAAATCCAATATGGCCACCAAAAGTTGTCTTGTGACGTCATTACACCACAGACCACATGCCGGAACCAGACTGCAGAGCCTCCACAGTTTACTTAGGGCATAATCGATTAATCAACTCGAGTCACCCGAGCCACTTGTTGGTGCATGCGTAGATCCTACAGACTCGGGTTGAATAAACGAATACGCTCAGGGTGGACAAAATGGTGGCTTAATCTAAAACAAAATAGGATTTTAAGTATTTTATGATTGTAGAAGCTGACAATCTGGGTTATTAAAAAAAAAGCATTAAAACAACACGTAGGCATTGTACTGGTAGCGGTTATCCTACAGGTACCAGATCAGATGTGACATCATCGCTCATAGCAAACCCCAGCCAAGAGGTGGGTTACTAGGGTTGGGTCCTTTTGCACACAGCATGTGTATTTGTCAACTCCACTCGCCGTGTTCTATTTGAAATTCTGACGACTCGGGTGAGCCGAGTCGCCCGGTGTGGCGGTTTCAGTTCACTGTCAGTTTCAGCCGTGCACATAGACGCAAACTCAAGACATTGTCAATGGTCGTGAGTCACTAACCTTATAAATTTAAAATAATGTTTTTGGTAAAGACGTTTTCTAAATGTGTACCAAGCGATTTGTTTCTGTGGTGTGGTTTTAGAGATATTTCACTTTTCCTGGATTTTCTGTATGAACATTGCTCGCCACCATTGACAATGCCTTGAGTTTGACGGTACGTGCAGTGCAAAACATTAGTCTTATTCAAAATTACTAGAACTCACCACCCCTAACCTTATAAATTTAATATAATCTTTTTGGTAAAGATGTTTTCTATATGTGTACCAAGCGATTTGTTAATAGGTGGTGTGGTTTTAGAGATATTTCACTTTTTCTGTATTTTCTGTAGGAAGATTGCTCACGACCATTGACAGTGCCTTGAGTTTGAGTCTATGCGCACGGCTGAAACTGGCGCACGGCTGAAACCGCCACACCGGGTCGTGTTAATCGATTACGGCCTCTGTTAACCACACAAAACGTCAAACTTAGTTTCAAAGGCAGTTTTTGCTCGGATTTACTTATTACCGTTACCTATACTTAGGCATGGTCGTTGTTCACCTCTTCTCTAAATGTTCATATAATGGTACCTGACGGCTGAGCCTGATCAATACCTGTTACAGGTATCAGTGTGTGACCAGCTGTGTTTGATTCATTGTTGGCGCAGCCCAGGCACTTTATTTATACAGTATACGCCGATACCTCTCAAACGGACGCACCAAGGCAAGGGCCGACCTGCGAAAACATTATGACGTCGGCTCCTGTCGCCTAGGTGGCTAGGAACCGAACGCAATACTATTATTTGGGGAAAGTATCTTGAGACAAACATACCTTGTTTGCGGAACTCATTTTCAATTATTACAAGGGATAGATGCATAACAGGACGAAATATACCGATATTTCTCTTTGTTCGCATTTACAAACATGCAACGGATGTAGTATTTCAGAAAATGGTAAAATAGTCCAAGTAAAATAATCCACTAGGTGGCGGTGGTGCTAGCCTGGTTCCCTGCCCTTTATAGAGAGGTCGCCACTTAGCTTGGTCCCCAGCCAGAGAGCGTGTATATAGATATATACAAGCTCTCTGCCCCAGCCACGAACAAGCAGTCCATCGTTCATTGGGTCGATTAAAAATATCTTTTTTTGTTACTAAATGTATTTTATTCAGCGAATAATGTCTTTTGTCAGCGCCAGAGCACTGGTCTTCCGGCCGTTAATTACAATTTGTTGGTACATAAATGACAATATCAGTTGCAATAATAACCACATGAAAAACCTGTTCGATAATAGAAGCATAATATAAATTGACTATTTGTCGTAATAGTAACTGCATGCAATTCCAGTTCAACATATGTATTATGCACTTGGTGAGCATGCATCAATAAATGTACAAGATGACTCTAGAATTGTGTTTAAACACTTCTTTCTTCCTTTGTTTTCTCTCTTCTCTTTTCAAAAAGATATAACATATCTACAATACACATATATATATATACTATATTGCAAATATGCAAATCAGTGGATCCAATCACCAATACCAAATGCGGAAACCTGGCCATTTTTTTAAAATTAATTTTTTTATCCCATCACGAGTGTTCCGTTCTGTGTGGCCTAATGATGGGATCGCGGTCTGAGATTGCAGTGGGGACTTACATCAGACAGGTTTTATGTCAATTTAAAGGAAAATTTTAGGTAATAGGTTTTGAAAGAAGGTGTAGTAGGGGTGGGGTAAGGGCGGGAAGGGGATCAGCGTGCAGAGCTGTGTAGTGCATTTGAGAACATTTATATATATATATGTATGTACAAGGGTCAGGGCAAGGAAGGCCTTTAGAATACCTATAACCGTGTCAGGGTCTGACAGGCCGGTTGTATTTTCATAAAGTTTTTAAATTCAAGGAGACTTGTGGACTGTCTTGTCCTCACTGGAAGTTTATTCCACAATGTGCCACCTCTGTAAATCGGTGCTTTAGTCAGTTTGTTTGTTAGTGGCATGGGTGTTTTTAGAAGTGTAGCACCGCTCTGTCTGGTTACTCTGTTTGTATGGTCAACATATTGTTCATCATTGGATCTTTTATACATGAGACTGAGGAGATGTGTGTCCCTCCTTTGACTAAGGTAGCTGACTTGTGCTTTAACATGCATTTCCTTTACAGACAGCATTTTCCCTCTGTAGACAGTTCTAAGTGCCCTGTTTTGAATCCTCTGTAATTTGTTTTCTTGTTGTTTTGTCAGCAGTCCATATATTAAATCATTGTAGTCGATTATTGGAAGAATAGTGGCTTTATATAGTAACAGGGCTGTATTCTCGCTCATGTAGTACCTAATTTTTCTGAAAGTTGTCATTTTTATGGCTATCATTTGAGTAAGTCTTGAGAGTTGTCGATTACCATTTAGTGTAGAATCGAGTGTGGTCCCTAAATATTTGTATGATTCTACCTCATTCAATACTGCATCACCCAAATGTAAATTGATAGGTTGTGCTCTGGATTTTTTTACTTTGGTTGCAAAAATTATGTATTCAGATTTCTTTGCATTAATTGTCAGTTTATTTTCCTTACACCAGATGTTAACCTTAGCTAGTACATCCTCAACTACCTCTGCTGCAGATGCAATGTTTGGGCTATGGACTGTGAGGGCCGCATCATCAGCAAACAGTGTGAACATGGCCTCATTTGTTACCAAGGGCAAGTCATTAATGAATATGAGGAAGAGTAGTGGCCCAAGTGTGGAACCCTGGGGTACTCCAGTTGTAATTGATCTCTCCATTGACTTAGTGCCATTTATTTTTGTAACTTGTTGTCTATTTGATAGATAGTTGGCTATAAATGTACAAGATTTAGGACCAAGTCCTGCCCTTTCAATTTTCCACAGTAAAATGTCATGGTCTATTGTGTCAAAAGCTTTCTTGAAATCAAGAAAAACAGTTATTGTCAGATCTCCTCTATCCATATTAGTCAGCAGTTCATCTAATAAAGTGGCTAGGGCTATTGTGGTTGATTTATCTTTTCTAAAGCCATTTTGCTGTTTGGCAAGGTAGTTGGTGTCTTCCAAGAAGGTTTTTATTTGATCATGGATTATTTGTTCGATGACTTTGCCAGGGAGGGGCAGTATTGATATTGGTCGCAGTTCATTGCATGATTTAGGATTACTTATCTTTGGTATTGGTGTGACAGTAGCTATTTTCGATTTATCTGGGAATATACCTGTTTCAATGACAAGGTTGTAGAGATGTGTAAATTCATTTATTAGGATGCTAATGGCAGTCTTAATGAAGGCTGAATTTATATTCATCATACCAGATGATTTATATGATGAAAGTTCCTCAATCTTGGTGAGTACTTCTTTTCTTGTTGTTTTCTCAAGATTGTATTCATGTTGATTTGCGACTGGGTGATAATTTTGTGGATACTTGGTTTTTTGTTTGAATTTCTTGGCGAGGTTTGCCCCAATGTCTACAAAATAGTTGTTTATTACTTCAGCTAACTGACCATCAGGTACTCGCTCAAATGTGCTGTCGTCTACTATGCTGTTTATCTGTGGTTTGGCTTCTGGTTGAATTTGACTTAGTTCATACCAGAATTTCTTAGGATTCTGGTTGTGCTTTATGGCTTGATCAATGTAGTACATAGATTTCGCTTTCCTCACCTCTGTTCTGGCTTTACTTGTTAAGCATTTTGCTATAAAATATGCGCGATTGAAGAGGAAGGTCTGAAGTATTCAATTTAACCTAAGAGCTATTTTCTCTGAAAGTATTAAAAACAGAGATAATAGTGAAAGTTGGGATATTCTGAGTGTCAGTGCCAGTGGTTGTTAACCGGATCATGGGCCTCAAAAACTATTTTCACAAAATAAATTCAAGAACTTCCAATTAGCTGATTAAAAAAAACCTGGATGTGAAATTGCAGAGAAAGATCTGAACTATTTAATAGAAACAAGAGAAATTTGCTTTCAAAGCATCAAAAATCACAAATTACTGTGATAGTTGGGGTAGTTTTAATGTTGTCTCTATGACAGTGGAATTTGTTTTACCCTTCGAGCGTTGTGAGTGGAAAAAGCACCCGAATGTCTGACATCGAGAATAGGCCATCAATTTATTAAGCCTATAACAATAGCCATTCCAGCGGCGCGGTGCATTGTGGGATGCGTCAGAGCAAAACAAACCCGCGAGAAGCACATGGCACATGCTAATACACTGGGTGCAGTTATGAAATGTGCTAGTTTCAGCTCTTCTCAGTTCTTGTTTGAAACATAGAGCACTAACTAAGAAAAAATATATAATAAATTAAGATGTTAATCTTTTATCCAGCATTGCATTTACACCAGTATAATCAGCACATCTTGTGCCATGTGCATTTAGATTTAAACAAATCTGGGTTAGAGCCATAGCCAGAGTCAGTTTTACTTATTCAATTCATGTTTTTATTTATATCCTATGGTTAATGACACATTTAGAAATAGAAAATGAGTAGGGTTAATCAGATATTGGTTATATATTTCTTTGAAACAAGATTTTGTTGACACATTTGACATTTTAATATTTAGAACAAGAATTACTTATGGCTAATCAATGGTGATGTAAACATCAGCCTGTAAAGTAACTGAAA
Source organism: Branchipolynoe longqiensis (assembly GCA_030323885.1). Classification (NCBI taxonomy): domain Eukaryota; kingdom Metazoa; phylum Annelida; class Polychaeta; order Phyllodocida; family Polynoidae; genus Branchipolynoe; species Branchipolynoe longqiensis. Next base: position 23,792,904 of record CM059194.1, read on the forward strand.
TTGTATTTTCTTAGCTCAAAATGCTTAATTATGGAGAGTTGTGTCTTAAACATATTCATTACATTGCATATTATATACATATTCATTATATTGCATCCTTCCGTCCATGTTTGGGCCAAATTGTTATGTATTCTTTATTAATTTTGAATAAAATCTAAGTTTTGCCAAACACAATGGTTGTACCCAATGAACAAAAAAACATCACACTGAAGTCAGTATAACGTTATTGCATGTTACAATAATGTTATAAAAAAAGTCATATACATTTTATTTTGTATGGAGTAAATAACATTATATAATGTTATTTTATAACATTATCGTTTAACTTTTTAACCTCAATAAGACAAATCTTTATAACATTTGAGAACTCTTTTAACCCCCTTTGAGTGATTTGATGAAGTTTTGTAGAGAAATCAAGACCTAAATTGTAGCTAGAGAATCCTCCTTTTAAAGAACTGAAAGGTAGCATCTACCACAAAGCATGACACTGGAGGAGTAAACTCCAATAAAAAAAATCAGTTTAATATCATAGAGATGCATGCACCTCATATCAGATATTAAGATGATAAGACACTAATCTTGCCTAAAAAGTTAAGCTAAGAGGTGATGCCGGCTGTACAAAACCCAGCACTCCTCACTAAAACACATTTGCAATGAAAATGGTGTTTCATGAGCACCGACAGGCATTTGTAACTTCTGACTCTACCGACCTGTTCTGAAAGCAACCGTATTACATCTCACCTATGTTTGTTAGTTAGGCACATTTTAAAATCCTTCTCAATCATATCCCGATGTTGGCCCGACGTCGGGCACCGACGGTGTAAAATCTACTCTTTTAAAAAAATTCTTTTTTTAATTAAAATTTCTTTAAAAAATCTTTCATCAGTAATTCGATTGCTTTCAAAGCAGGTTGGTGGAGAGTCAGAAGTTATAAATGCCCGCCAGTGCTCAATAAACACCAGTTTCGTTGCAACATCCTTTTGGTTAAGATTAAATAAATAAATAAATTTTTAGAGAATAGATTTTACACCGCCAGTGGCCCAACGGTGGAAAATGTGTGGTGACTGTCCAACCAATACGTCAGTATAATGTTACTGTGATGTTATAACATTACAATACATGGTATAACGTCAGTTTAACGTTACTGTAACGTTACTGTACCATAACCAAATAATAACTTTAGCCTGACGTTAAGTAACGCCGTTTTCAGCGCATGCGCAGTCGGAACGGCGATCTCGTCTATCCCGGTGTCGTATTCTCAGCGCCCGGTCATTCTCAGCGGCCTGTCGTGGCTTCTGCGCATGCGCGGATTTTCGAACGTTGCCGCGAGCACTGCTATTTGTTTTGTTTACACTCGGCGATTCGACGCTGATCGAGCTGCTACGTTAATATCGCTTGGAATTTAAGGTTAATTTAATTAAATTTCATTATTTGAGTATGTAATTCTGTTAAATATGATCGCATTCAATAGATTTCGGCGTAATCGGTCCCTAACACTGCCGGGCACCAGCTGAGCTTGTAGCCGGCGATGCCACGGGTCTTTTGACCACGACGGGCCGCTGAGAATGACCGGGCGCTGAAAATACGACACCGGTGTTGCAGTTTCTGTGGCACAGCAGTTTACGAGGGACACATCGCTTCTGCGCATGCGTCAAAATCGAACAGCATCGTCACTAACCTTATAAATTTAATATAAGGTTTTTGGTAAAGATGTTTTCTATATGTGTACTAAGCGATTTGTTTCTAGGTGGTGTGCTTTTAGAGATATTTCACTTTTGCTGCATTTTCTGTATGCAGATTGCTCACGACCATTGACAATGCGTTGAGTTTGACGGTACGCGGAGTGCAAAACATTAGTTTTATTCAAAATTAATAGAAATCAAGAACCCTAACATTATAAATTTAATATAATCTGTTTGTTGAATATGTTTTCTGTATGTGTGCCAAGCGGTTTCTTTCTAGGTGGTGTAATTTGAGAGATATTTGAATTTTTCTGTATGAAGATCACTCATGGCCATTGACAATGCATTTGAATGGATGTGTCCCTTGCAAACTGATGTGCCGCGGAAACTGCAACACCGGCATCTATTTTTGGATTGATATTTACTTTCCCTAAATATATATAATTCAAATAAAACCATCAAAGTGAGATGCTGGTACATAGTTATTGCACAATATAACCGTAAATCTGGCAGATTGTTCGTGGCGGGAGACCAAGCTGTGCTTGTTTCATGTGGAGCCACTGAGGCGGCGCCTAGCGGAAACCATGGGTACTGGAACCAGACTACCGTGGTGCCATCTCGTGTTTAATCTTTGGACAATAACACGGGAATGACTGAAGAAGTATATTGTGCAGGAATAATAAAGACAATCTATCAACTGATTTCACTGGATTTTCACTTAAAAGTCATACAAGTTCTGCTACGATGTGCAGTATTGAAGAAGAAGGTGTTGTTGCACCAGAAACCTTTCCCCAAACCAGGTAAAGCAGACTTAAATGAGAGAATTGTGCTATTATCGCTCACGTCGCCCCTAGGCCTAGTAATCATTCATTCAATCAATGATCAATCATTGAGTGATTGACACTGTCACTGTGTATGCTTATTTAAATAATACTGTATGTGACTGCAATCATAATCATAACTAGATCCAGAAGATAAAGGATTCACCCCGTACACCCAGTACAGGGGTGAATCTTTTATCTAAATCATAACGTACTATAAATATAATAATAATATGAATAAGCAATGCTTAGGACCGACCCCCAATATAACTACAGCAAAGTATTTTCTGATCTTTACTCCACTCGCGGTGTTCGATTTGAGATTCTAGCAACTCGGGTGATCCGAGTCACGGTCGTTTTTTCCGCGGAATAAACCATTAATATTTCATTTGTGCATCCATGTTTATGTCAAATTGTTCTTTATTTCTTTTAATTTTGAATAAAATCAAAGTTTTGAACTGCGCATATCGGCAAATTCTATGACAGCGGGCATTTGTTTTGATATATTATTAACCAATAGCTGTCGTCCACCCAGATTGCTGCGGACCGAACTCGCGGTGTTCGATTTGAAATTCTATCAACTCGGGTGACCCGAATACGGCCGTCGTTTCCGCGGAGTAAACTATTAATATTTCATTTGTGCATCCATGTTTATTCCAAATTCTTATTTATTTCTTTTAATTTTGAATAAACTCTAAGTTTTGAACTGCATGTATCGGCAAATTCTATGGCAGCGGGCATTTGTTTTGATATATTATTAACCAATAGCTGTCGTCCACCCTGCTGGCTGCTGAACGAAGTTCGACGAGCGATTTCCGTTTCCGTTTGCTGGATTTGGATTATTCTGTTAATCAGAGATACAATTTTACAAATGGCAGCGCCCATAGAGGCCTATTTCCGTTTCCGGTTGCTGGATTTTGACGAAATCCTGTGTGGGTATAGTTTATGTATATATTGTTCATGTATATATATCTACATGCGTTAGTCTTAAGCCTCCCCGTGGGTGGGTTGGTATGAATAAGCAATGGCCAAAGCCTTAAGAGTTAAGTTAGGACCGACCCCCGCTAAACGCTCGGGGAATTATTGATTTATTTAGGCAGTGATGACGCATACATGGTCATGGGCCGTATTAGTAGCCTGCCGGTCTAGTCTCTAGACGTATGGCAGTGTGTGCACATGTGCCTTAGTTCCTCACGTATCTTTGGCCTCCCTGGCTACGCATACGTGAGCAACTACCCTAACAGGCTAACTATCACAGTAATTTCTGCTCTTTGGTGGTTTGAAAGCAAATTTCTCTTATTTCTATTAAATAGATCTTTCTCTACAATTTCACATTCAGCTTTTTTTTTATCAGCCAATTGGAAGTTCTTGAATTTATTTTGCGAAAATAGTTATTGAGGTCGTGATCTGGTACAGTTGGCTACCACTGCCACTGACACTCAGAATATCCCAACTTTCACTAGTATATCTGCTTTTTAATTCTTTCAGAGAAAACTGCTCTTAGGTTAAATTAAATACTTCAGATCTTCCTCTTCAATCGCGCATTAAGGTCTTCTTAATCGACCCAATGAAAGCTTGTGAATTTATTTTGCAAAAATAAATGCTTCGCATAAACATAGCATTGCTGGGGCACAAATTACTGCATTGTTTTACCCTTCGCGAGTATAATGATCTGATGAATATATCTAAGACAAAACTAGCCACAGTTTAACATTTTGAACTAAGCAACATACAATCCCACAGTCACTTTAAGGCTGATATCCACATCACCATTATTTCAAACAACAGCTGAGATGAGCTGAAACTAACACATTTCATAGCTGCACGTCCACATTGCTTTATCAACAACAGTATATATTATTAACCAATTGCTGTCGTCCATCCTCTTTGCTGTGTCCGACGATCTGTTTCCGTTTCCGGTTGCTGGATTCTGGTGAATTCATTTTCCACCTCTATGAGCAGGGCTATTGCTATTAGTCCTTAGCCTCCCCCTTGGGTGGTCGGTATGAATAGGCAATGCTTAGGACCGACCCCTGATTGAAAATGGTGTCAAGAGCAAATCAAATGCCCGCGGCCATTGTCATTGAATTTGCCGATACGTATCGTGCAAATCGTCAATTTTATTTTAAATTAATAGAAATATAGAACAATTTGGCATAAACATGGAAGTTTAGAATTACAAACTAGTCTATTGACATATACATATAAACACTTGAATAATTATTTATTTATTATTATACGATTCAACACAAGTATATTATTAACTAATCGCTGTCGTCCACCCTGCGAAGTTCGACCAACTGTTTCCGTTTGCTGGATTTTGGTTATTATGCGATTCAACACGAGTATACAAATGGCGTTCCCCATATAAGGCTATTTCCGTTTCTGTTTGCTGGATTTTGGTTATTTCATTGTCCACCTCTATGAGTACGAGTATTGTTTATGTATATACACGTGTCAGTCCTTAGCCTGCCCCCACTGGGTGCGTCGGTATAAGTTATAACTCAACTGTCATTCTCGATGTCGGACATCCGGGCATTTTTCACTGAGGCGCTTAGCAACCATCTCGAAGGGTAAAACAAAGCAGAGTTATGGCAAAGTCCACTGTCACCGCTGTAAACATGCGCGAGCAAACGTCAATAAAACAAAAACGACCAAGAGAAAGCACAATGTGAATGTGAATGTCAATGAATATTGCACTGCTTCAGGTCAAATTATGTTATTTAGGAGCGTGACTATTTACTGCTAAGATCAAATTCTGTTATTTAGGAGCGTGACTTAATAAAAAGAATGCCAAAATTGAAAAGAGCAAGCAAGCGCCTATATTTGCAGCACAAATGCTGCGTTTGTTTTACCCTTCGCGAGTCGAGTCACGTGATTGTGACGTCACGCCGACATCGCGAATAAGACAAGATTACTAACTTAGCTAAAAGATTCACCTCTGACTCTGTGGTACTGTAGGTACGGGGTGAATCTTTTATTTAATTACTCCTATAGGTTACTAGGCCTCGGCTAGGGGCGACGTGAACCTCGAATACTGTAATATTAGGCCTACTGTAGATGTACTAACTAGTCCCCAATATTACATTTAAGATATAGTTTAGTTACTCTCCCAGCTCTGTGACGGCTACTAAACCTTGTGATAAAAGACTGGGTCTTATGGACATAGTCACATGTATTTGCAATTTAATATGCTAAATATATTGCTTAAATATTTATCTATCACATAACATTTGGAGTGAAGAATTTATTAAGTCATGTAGATTAATAAACTTTTAAACTCAAATCGAGAGCATCCAGTGGCCATCATCTTGATGGGTTTTCTTTTTTCAATCTCACTGGATTAAGCATAGTATGATAGGTCTATTCTAGTTATCTAAGCTAAAGTCAGCAATTCAAGTTGAATCAAATAACGCGCAAGTTAAAAAAAGCACATGACATGTGTACAGCTATATTATATAATATAGCGGTTTAAATAGATTCTAATTAGGGTGAGCCACATGCATGGATCACTATTACATAACCCCAGGAGAAGGGATGATGCAATAATGTCGTAGGGAATATAAAAATAGAATATTATTTAATTTAGTCCAAAAGAAAACACTGGTCGCGGATGCTAGTACTAATAGGCTTACTTCTCGATAATTGTCCATTGTTGTATGTTATTTTGTCACTTCAACAAAATATGAGTTAAAATCTACGCTGACACTAACGTTTTTAATTTTTTTTCTCTGACAGTGACCAAAAGTGTATGAAATGCTGCGAACAAGCTGTAGTGGTGATACGGGGTTCGGACAAAATGTGCAAGTAAGTGCTACAACATACAATGGCATTTATTTTTCGACTTCGCGATTACCGATGATACTTTTTTTTTGTTATCTCAGTTATTGTCTCCTATCTGTATATGGTAATTTATACACGTATGCAGTGGACGAAACTAACTTTGTAGACCACGTGTTCACTGTGCATGTAGTCTGTTTAAAGCTACGTACCTTTCTAAAAGTGCTCTCCTCTACTCATATTCAGGCCGTCCCCACACTGAAACAATGTAAATAAATCTAAGATTCACTACATCAAATATCTATACTTTTTTTTTAAGAGGTGGGGGGGGGGGGGAGAATAGGTTTTTTTCTTCAGAATAATTCATTTGTCAGCGCCGAGGCACTGGTCTTGCTGCCATATACTTAAAGTTGGATAGTCCGATGATTTTAGGTTTTTGCCATTTACTGAGGTAAATATATTAGGTTGATCGGCATAATGTATCTTACTTTAGTTTGAAATCACTTTTATTTTAAATGGTTAACTTTTGGTTATTTTTGGCAAGCACGCCAAAACTCTGACACCATAGGCTTCTGCAGTAACAGGTTCTATTAAAGTCGCCAGCTATCCGCCGCGTGGAAAACAAACGAACGCGATTTGAAATTCTGTTGCGACTGAAAACTCCCCAAAACACCAGCGGCTTGTCGTGGCTTCTGCGCATGCGCGGATTTTCGCACGTTGCGGCGATCACTGCTATTTGTTTTGTTTACGCTCGGCGATTCGACGCTGATCGAGCTGCTACGTTAATATCGCTTGGAATTTAAGGTTAATTTAATTAAATTTAATTATTTTAGTATGTAATTCTGTTAAATATGATCGCATTCAATAGATTTCGGCGTAATCGGTCCCTAACACTGCCGGGCACAAGCTGAGAACCAGCGGATCTTGTCACTGTGTGAGCCTGTTGCCGGCACAATTTCAGCCAATCACAGCGCAGCTTTTGCATTGCAAATGGCCGCCGCCTATGGGGGCGGCCATTTTGAAGACAACAAACTGCCATTGCAGTTCAGACTAGCACTGCCCTGGTCCCATACTCTCCCCACACATACTTGGTTCATTTAAACATAAAAACTAAACAAGATTGTGCTTGGAGAGCATTTGTCGGAGTACGCGCAGTGTCCCAGCGAGCTATAGCTGGTCCCTTTAAATTGACTCGGTATTCCCTTATGTGTGACAACAAATGCTTGCTGAATGCACCAAGATCTAAGTTGGACATGTAGAATCAAATCTAGGTAATTTATTTTGTTTTGAAAATTTGAAGTTATCATCGGACTATGCATCTTTAACAGTTTAAGAAATAACATCAAGTAATGGGTGGACAGCTGGCGTGGTGGGTTGAGGAGGATATGTTTGTGAGTGGGTGTTGGGAGTGGAGGTACGAAGACGGAGGAAGGGGGGGGGGGCATGCAAGGATGGAAAAGTCACAAGGAAAAATAACTTTGGGTTTGGCTTGCTTTACTGGGGTTTTTATTTTAATCTTAGGAACATTACATGTCATATCAAGATGGGAATAGCGACTTGCGATTGGCGGCTTTATAGTGCTGCCCCAGCGGTAATAAAATAGCTAACTACTAGCGGTTTTCTCAACATGTCATCATCGACCCCTAAACAGAGTGTCCTCCCGAAATTCCCACTGGCCTACCCGACACCATTTTCACCCGCATCGAGCGGGAAGGCATTAGTTGCATTCCTTGGTGTGTGAAATGGTATATCCTTCATAATCATTGTGATCTTTATTGGTTATAAAAATATGTCGCCTAAGATCATTCTTCAGACAGTTACATGGGGGGAAGACTTTTCAGCGTGCATGTTGCTTATCCAGAGGTCACAATTGGGATTGGGGAAATAATAAGACTTTCAACTTAGCGGCTGTCACACATTACCGGATTGGAGGAAATGGAAAGAAACCAAACAAAGTCTGTTGATAGTCCGGTTTGTGTCCGTACAAGTTTTGAACATGAACAAAACGTGGAACAGATGCCGCCGGATTGATGTCTATGTTCTTGTCCGGGTTCGAGTTCGTTTTGTGCGTTGGCTATTCGTTCATGTCCGTTCGTCTGGCAGCCTTTGACCCGATGTCGCAACACTTTGACACATTTTGATACTTATCACCACCGGAATAGACAATTCTGTCCGTTGCTCAATCCGGCATAGTGTGACATGCACTTTAGATACTGATGCACTTATTAAGTACTTGTTTCTGCGTAGAAGGGACTCCTAAGTCAATTTATTAGAACTTGTTACTCCTAAGACCAGCCGAATATATTTATCTCAAAATATGACAGAAATTCAAAATCATCCGACTATGGCTACTTCAGAACAAAACAAACAAAAAGTACTTGTAATCTCACTTTCTGCTGCAAAGCTAATTTTGCATAATGTCACTCTCACTTCAGGGCGTGCTTCGTGGGTTACTGTACGCACAAGTTCCGGGCGGCATTCGGAAAGTCTCGCGTGGTGCGAGATGGAGAATTAGCGCTCGTAGCCTACTCTGCTGGTCCTGGGTCAGCGGCCATGCTCCACCTCATTCAGCAGGTATGACTTATTTTTTGTTTCTTGACGATTTATAGTACTGCCTAACATGGATAAGTCTGAATAGACTTGTTTTCACAATTAGACTGACCTTTGAGGACGCTGTAAGTTATACACAGCGGTGGTGATCAAAATTGGCAGAGGTGATGGCATGGCTTCCCTAGCAATCAGTGTGCTATGTGGTTGTTGGAGTTTTGCGTCCCGGCAACATCTAAGGTCATATCAGGACAGGTACCGACTTGTGACAGTGCACACTCATTGCGACTTTATAGTGCTGTCCCACTGGGAGACCAGGTCACCAGCACCATGACCTGATATCCCACTCAGTCACACGATGCACATATTCAATAGGCAGTTATATTCATAAATATAAACACCCAATGATTCCTTACAACATGGAAGTTATTTAGTAACCTAATAATTTTAAATTATGGTGTAAGAATTTAAAATGTACATAAAACCTGAGCTAAGGAGCTTGTTCTGCAGGAGTAGAATTCTGACATTTCGTCATTCAGCTAAAAGTGCAGTTTTCCTGCTATATGTACTTTAACATTGATCATGCTTACATAATAAAGTCAACAAATACAGGGATCCCATTTCTCAGCGAAAACTGAGTTTCCAAATCAGCGAAACAAAAACTTAAAATTTTTTCTTTACTGTGGATAATTTAAAATTAAATTATCTTTTGTTTTGTTGATGCTTTAATTCATTAGCAGTGAGTGAGTGAGAATGTTACTTTTAAGTATTTGTTAGTCTGGAAGTCCAAAATATGTCCAAATAGGTGGCAGATTGCACCATTTTAATCAAAGGTTGAAAATAAATTCCAGCGCGGGGGGGGGGGGGGGGGCATGCCCTGGGCTACCCCTAGTTTTTTTTGTATTTTTAAAATTTGTGTCACTGGGACCCCTGCAAATAGAACTTTGCCATATTACAATTCAGCCGTTAGCATCTTCTCCATGTTGTTGCAGGGTAAAAGTCCACGGGCAAACCGGAAGCTGAGGTTCCAACCATCTCTGGTGCACATTGACGGTATGTGCAACTCGATAGTGCTTTCTTTATTCTAGCGTTTAAATAAATAGTTTTCTAGCTGTTCTTGTGCTGTGCGTTATAAATCCCGCACCAACAACACCCTTTTTAAAGCAATATAATGCCTTTCTTTTATTATGAATCATTTTACTTTACCTCCATGTATGCCACGTTAACATTCCCACACTAGGAAAATCACACAGATAATTGGAAAATCCCTCCCTCCCTCCCTCCCTTCCTCCCTCCCTCCCTTCCTCCGTCCCTCCCTCCCTCCCTCCCTCCCTCCCTCCCTCCCTCCTTCCCTCCCTCCCTCCCTCCCTCCCTCCCTCCCTCCCCCCCCTCCCTCCCTCCCTCCCCTCCCTCCCTCCCTCCCTCCCTCCTTCCCTCCCTGTCTCTGACACCAGGAAATGGAACAATACCCGGTTGTATTATTTACTATAGTCAGGGATGATATTTAACCGTTTTTAATCAGATTTCCGTTATTTTTTTCACAGCCTAGGGGAATTTTTTATATAGGTGTAAACGGAAATTTGCCGTCAACATTATAATCTCGGTTTGATTTCTGCCTTTTTTGTATGCCTGAAACCACTATCATCCCCGATAGTTTCTCTTCCCATTAAACATTAAAATCTATGCAGGTTTTGACGTGTTAATACCACAGTGTTCACCGACAGTGCAAAGTTTCCTTTCAGAGGGAGGAATACTAGGTCTGTCTGACGAGGAGAGGGAGCAGAACACCCGCCAGGTGGTGGGGCTCATGGAGCAGTCTGGCCTGCCATGGTGCGTCTACCGGCTTGAACAGGTACTATAAAAGACCGGATTTGAACCCCATCGGTTCGAATCCCACGACCTGCCACCCGGGAAGTGGGCGCTCAATTCATTAGGCCATCTGGTATACTTTTTCTATTTTGGTAAATATATTTATTGTGCTGAATAAGTTCTTTTGTCAGTGCTGAGGCACTGGTCTTCCAGCCATTTTTCAATTCGGGATTATTTACAAAGAAATTGGTATATAGAGTAAGGTATATAAGGTGAGCTAACAATAGCTGTTGAATACGCAATTTGCAGGATATAGGACAATGGAATTCTGATGGTTACCCACAAGTTCCACAGCAATATGGCCACAGTAGTGTCATATGTTCCATGGCGTCACCATACCGTAAGTGGCAGACCACCAAACCCTCAGCCTCGGTTTCTCTCCCCACCCCCCCACCCCCACCCCCAGCCCCCACTTTTTAAAATTTGTTGCTGTTCCTCTGTTATCTCCAGTCAACCATATACGATGACAGAGACAGTCCAGGTAAAAATGTAAAATTTAAGACCTAAATGCACTGGGATTGGTCCCACTGCTTCACTCGTCACAGATGGCCAGTGTATTATTAACAACCCCACCCCAACAACATAATTCATAAACTCACATAACTAGCTACATTAGAGTTACACTAGAATTTTCCTAACAAACCAACATTTATATACCGCTTGCCTAACTGCAACTGAACATTAAAACTTACTACAAGTTTACCAACTGAATACATAAGATAACTTCTGCTTACATTCTAAATACTATGTAAATACTCACATTGATCTGACTAATATTGATCTGGTTATATGACACTACTGTACCATATTGTTATGGAACTTTTGGGTTTCAGAATTTCATTGTGTTACATGGTGCAAATTGTCTATTCAACAGGTATTATACACCTTATTCTATATACCTTTGGTGTAAATAACCCTGAATTGAAAAATGGCTGGAAGACCAGTGCTTTGGCACTGACAAAAGAATTATTCAGCAGAATAAACATATTTACCAAAAAACCCCAAAAAAAACAACTATATCAATATTAGTTAGATCGATGTGAATAATTTCATGGTATTTCGACATCACATTAAAGCTGCATAGTTCGATGAAGCATCACATTTTCAAAGGCTAAACATTTATCTAGATTTGATTCTACATATGTAACTTAGATACTTGTCACTACATAGAATGGAATACGGGATCAAGTTAATCGAACCTGTTACTGCAGAAACTTATGGTAACGGTGTAGGCATGCTTGGCAAAATTAATTTGGCATGTTTGCACTTAAAATATCTCAAACGTTAGCCATTTAAAATGAAAGTTCCTTCTTACTACAGTAAAGTAGATTATAATGATCTATCTAATATATTCATCTCAGAAAAATGACAGAAACTCGAAATGATCGGATATGCAACTGTAACATGCAATGTTCTGTGTAACTAAGCGTGGTGTTCTCTGTGTTGGAGTGTTTAGATCGTCTGACTTTAATCTGAAGGTCGACGATTCGATTCCCTCTGCCAATTTGGATTTCCACCACTGTGTATAACTTACAGCGTCATCAAAGGCCAGTTGCTCTCATACCATGTCTATGTGGTGTGGGAGGTTAAAAATCCCATGGGTCAGTAAATGTGTAGGCTTGGGCTTTCTACCGACCAACTGTTTAATGGTGAAACCAAGACTATTCAGATTTATCCATGATAGGCAGTATAAATCTTCGAGAAGAAAAAAAGCTCTTCTCAATTATATCCAATGATTCCTACCACACAGGCCCTGGACCCGGCATTTGCTGAAACTGACCACGTTGAAGGTAGCGGACTGGACTCTGACGTCACCAGCGGTAACGCCAGGCCCAGTGAGGTGTCTTGTAGTGTAGCGGCAATGTCTGACCTTGAGGCTCAGATGGCGACTCTGAAGGTCAGTGACCACTTCAAGGACAAATTAACACAGCTACTGGCTGCTACCCGGACATTGACGGCGAAGGAGAATCTCATTCTGACCCTCAGGTGATTATGGCCTCTTTTCTTTCTTTGAAAAAAGAACAGAAAAGGGTTTGTTATTTATTTATTTTTGTTTCTGCACTTTTCACCTTTAGTGTAAAGAATATTACTGCAGCTGGTGTTATGTGATGTAGAATGACTTATCCAGATATAAATAATGGAAGGTATGATATATATATATATATGTGTAGTAGTCTGCATTGACCTCTCAGGCAAGGAGCCACATAAACGGGGGTGTCGATTGGGTCACATAACACCAGCTGCAGTAACACTCCTTTCGGGTCCATTCGGGTCAAATGCAAGATCTACCGTGCAATCGTGCTATCCACCTTACTATACAGAGCCGAGGCCTGGACAGTGTACAGACGACAGGTGAAAAAGCTGAATGCCTTCATGATGCGACATCTGCGTTCAATCATGAGGCTAACCTGGAAGGACAAAGTGACAAATAAGGAAATACTCGAACAGTCAACTCAACTGTCTTCTGGTTACAGAAAGAGAGGACGCCCTCGTCTCCAGTTCAAGGATACCATCAAGAAAACCCTAAAGCTGAGAGACATTAAGACCGACTCATGGAAGCAACTCTCACAGCAGAGAGCTAAATGGAGAGTGGCAGTCAAGTAATGAAAGCAGTCTTTGTCGCATAGCGACCGGCAGCATGATGATGATGATGATGATGGATAGGGTGATTGCATCAGCGGGCCTACGTATTGTAATGGTTAGCATGCTAGCCCCAGAATGGTGGTGGTTTGAATCCTGATTTAGACGCAATATTTCCCATTTTCATCACCCACACTCCCATTATACGACTGTGAAAATATTGAACACTTTGGATGACTCCTTAGCTATTGTTATAACGTAATACCTCCGTACTCCATTATACGACCGTGAAAATGTTGAAAACGTTGGGTTGACTCCTTAGATATTGTTATGACATTTTTTTAAAAACACTCCATTGTATGGCCGTGAACATGTTGAAACCTTTGGGTGACCCCATAGCTATTGTTATGACGTAACCCCCCACCCCACCACCACCACTCCAGTCCCTCCTATCCCCAACAAACCCAAGACTTGCTTCTCTGCCTCCAGGACTCGACTGCTGGTGGCCGTTGCCAGGCAACGCGGCTTTCTCAAACTGCTCCTTGGCGACTCCTCCACTCGGCTCGCAGTGCGCATGCTCGCCGACATTGCGCAGGGACGCGGCGCGCACGTCGCTCTCCAGATGGTGAGTTCCCGGCTGCCGCCTCTGAATGTCGTCTGCTCCCTCGGAATATGTTCTGCTCTCAAAGAAAATAACAAATTTTCACTGACTTTAATAAAGACTACAACATGAATTGTTAATAATAATGATTAATTATAATGAATAATATTACCATCTGTGTTTATTTCCAGAGCTTTGCTGACTGCAGACACGGTGACGTCACAATCGTCAGACCAATGAGGTATTTGACTTAAAGTTGCATAGTTCGATGGTTTGGCGTTTCTATCATTTTCTGAGATAAATATGTTAAGTGGATCATTATAATCTACATTACTTTAGTCTGAAGTAACTTTTATTTTAAATGGCTAACTTTTGAAATATTTGAAGTGCAAACATGTCAAATTAATTTTGCCAAGCATTCCAAAACTCTGACACCATAGGCTTCTGCAGTAACATGTTCTATTAAATTGGATCGGTATTCCATTCTATGTGGTGACAAATGTTTGATAAGTGCACAAGTATCTAAGTTAGATATGTAGAATATAATCTAGATCACTGGTTTAGTTTTGAAAATTTGATATTTTCATCGGACTATGCAGCTTTTAGCAGGACATCGATTTCATGGAGTTTAATAGGACTCCTAATAGGACTCCTAATCTGAAGGTCGGTGGTTCGATTCCCTGTGGCCCCCACCTCTGCCAATTTGGATTTCCACCGCTGTGTATAACTTATAGTGTCATCAAAGGCCAGTTGCTCTCATACCATATCTATGTGGTGTGGGCGGTTAAAAATCCCTTGGGTCGGTAAATGTGTAGGCTTGGGTTTTCTATCGACAAACTGTCTAATGGTGAAAACAAGTCTATTCAGACTTATCCATGATAAGCAGTATAAACCTTCAAGAAAATATACTTGTTTAAAACTCCTTAAATTATTTAAGTATTTTCTTTATTTCGTTTTATGTGCGTTACAATTCAACGGTGACAATTTATATCTCAATTGTAAGGGTTTAAGCTCACTTTGCTCCTAATCTCAAAAGTTTTTACACTAATCTCTGTCTTTAGAGAGCTTGTGATCGGCGAAGTCTTGCCATGTGCGAACAATATTTCCATAGCAAACTGTTCTTGCCTCATTTGTCTATCTCCTCGATGCCCGGACACCTGCTATAACTGAACAATATTGATCTGGATACAAAGTTGTCATTTGAAAATATGTATGACTGTTTTTTTTTTTGGGTCTCATTTGACTGTTTGTCTAATTCCCGGCACCTGCTCTGTTAGAACAATATTGCTCTGGATACGGAGATGTCCGTTGAAGACAGATACTACTGTACTATGTTTAAACAAAAAAAAGATTTAATGTAGATTTAGTACCAACAGTACCACTTTTAATATTTCAGAGAGTTTATTGCCAAGGAAGTTGCAATGTACTTGAACCTGAATGGTGTGGAAACAATTACTACTGAAACAGTAACGACGATGGTAAGTAACTATTCAACATTTGATAGATTTTCTTTTTGGGGGGTGGGGTGTAAAATAATTGTCTCAAAAGGTGATAACTCTTCTTTTTTTTTGTCCATAGTAACGATTGACACAAAACAGCACAGAAACAGTTACATTGAAAACACAAGAACATATGCATCAAATCAATATGTATTCTATTGGGATTATAAAACACCATGTAAAAATCAAATCAGTTTATCCTGAGCAAATGCATAAGTAGATAGTATGCTGATCGTTACAATGGACAAAGTTTTGTCCCATATTGCTTAGCACCTTTTGAGACAGTCTCATATATCTTTTGTCAGTGCCGTAGATTAGAAACAAGAATCAGAAAAGGACAATACATGGCCAGTATTGCTTCCTTGGGCGAATTAGGTTGGTGAGTAAAGCGGCTGTCACACCTCGTTAGATTGGGGAAACGGAAAGAAACCGATCAAAGTCCGTTGATATCCGGCAAAGTCCGGTTTGTGTCTGTTGCATATCCGTTGATATCCGACCTGGTCCGTTAGAAGTTTTGAACATGGACAAAACTTGGAACAGATGCCGCCGGATTGACGTCTACGTTTCTTGTCCGGTTTCAATCCGTTTAGTCCGCTTATCATCTGTTGGCTATCCGTCCATGTCTGTTTCATGTCCGTTCGTCCGGCGTCCTTTGACCCGATATCGCAACATTTTTACACATTTTAATACATTTTGATATTATCACGCCCCAACACCACAGAACTAGACAATTCTGTCTGTTGCTCAATCCGGCATAGTGTGACAGGCACTTTAATATCACCCAATTCCTGCAGACATAGGGCAAATATATATTTATCCAGTTTATAACTCATAGTACTCTTGTCAGTGGCATATCTCCTGTGTCCTGGTTCCCGGTCGAGTCAAAGCGATGACTTATAACATTTATTCTTGTTACTTCCTAGCCTGGCGCTCGTCAATAATAGGATAGGGCAAGGACTGGTTAGCTCAGTGTCAGGATAATGTGATTGAGTGGGATATCATGTCATGGGGCTGGTGGCTTGATTTCCTAGTGGGGGAGCACTATAAAGTGGCCATGAGTGGGCACTGTCACAAATCGGTACCTGTCCTGATATGACCTTAGATGTTGCCAGGATGTAAAACTCCAACAACTAACCAATCATGAGGGTGTTTTCACAATTGAGAGAATTGCACCTGGAGTGGGATTTGCACCCACACTTCTAGCATTCTGGGGCTAGCATCAATTACCCATGTTTATCTGTGCATATGACATTTCACCTGGCGATGTCAGTGCACTTCGCTACACTCCGTCACCATGAAATTATATATCGCACACTTACAATTATAAATATCCAGGTAGTGCACTTGGAGTACATACACAGGCAGAGTCTGTACGGGGCCTGAAAAGTCTTGAACTTCATTTGCCCCATTTCAAAGCCTTGAAAAGCCTTGAATCTAACCTATTTTGGGTAATTAGTCTTGAAAATCCTTGAATTCCCTTAAACTGTCTGCACTGATATAAATTAGTCTGAAATCGCCATTTGCCATTGTTGTTTTTTCCTCTGAAATCCAAATGATAATAATCTTGAATTCCTATAAAAAATAGCCTTGAAATAGCCTTGACTTCCATATCTTCACCTGACTAGTGCGTTGCTATAAATATAATGCCGTGTCTCGATTCCCCAGCGGGGCCCGGTGAGCCTAGACCGGCTGACGGAGGACTTCGTTGCCGGGCTGCAGGCAGCCCATCCCCGGACTGTGCCGACGGTGTTCCGCACTGGGGAGAAGATGGACATAACACTGGACCACACCGGCACCGGCACCGACAGGTGTGCCTTCTGTCAGGTGGGAGGCACTAGTTCCAGATGGCTACGGCTGCACCTTTCCTTCTTTGTCTCCTTTGTCTCAGTTGTCTTATTTGTCTTTGTTTTATTTGTCTCGTTGTTATTGTCCCCTAACCCCCCCCCCCCCCTTCTCTTCCTCCCCTCCCCCCGTCCCCTCCTCCTACTCATCTTCCGCTTCCACTTCTTCGTCGTCCTCATTTTCTGCTCTTCCTCCTCCTCTTCCTGTTCCATTTCCTTATCATACTCATCCACTTCTTCTTCTTCTTCTTCTTCTTTGCCAGGACGTAAAACTCCAACAACCAACCATCTTCTTCTTCTTCCTCTTTTTCTTCATCATCTTTTTCCTCCTCTTCCTCTTCCTCTTCTTCCACTTCCACTTCCTCTTCCCCCTCCTCCTCCTCCTCCTCCTCCTCCTCCTCCTCCTCCTCCTCCTCCCCCCTCCTCCTCCTTCTCCTCCTCCTCCTCCTCCGTCTTCCTGTTTTTATTTTGATTATTTATTTTTATTTAGTATTTTTATTATTACTGTTTATATATATATATACATATATGTATAATATTCTGGCGATATCTACTGTTTCTGTATTGTGTTATAACTAGTTAATAATGCTCGAGCGTTGGGTGCTGTAGTGCATATTGATATACAAAATATACAAAATATTCAAAGTATTCAAAATATACAAGATATACAAGATATCCACGATATACAAGATATACAAAATATACAAAATATACAAAATATACAAAATATACAAAAGTATACAAAGTATACAAAAGTATACAAAATACACCAGATATACAAGATATACAAGATACACAAGACATACAAGATACACAAAATATGCAAAATAAATTATTGTAGTTTCTTCGTTAAAAGGCGTAATTAAATTTGCTCTGCATGACTCCGACCTCGCCTTTTGCCCGACAGGCCCCGCTCGATACGGACGTTAGCGCCTCCTCCGCCCTGAGCGCTACTCTCTTCTCTCAATCCCTGTCCAACAAGAAACGCCCCCTGGCGTCGTCTAGAGACACCACTCAGTGTTGTGGGGAGGGGGAGGGCGGCTGTGACAGCGCAACGAACAGGTGGGTTGACTTTGCTTTTTAAGCAAGCACTTTAATGGACGGTGAAATAAAAGCCAAACCCGGCTAGCGACCAACTTGACCTTAATTAAAGGGGCATAGTCCGATATTTTTGAGTTTCTGTCATTTTTCTGAGATAAATATATTAAATTGATTGCTATGATCTACCTTGCTTTAATTTGAAGTAACTTGTTGATAATTAAAATTGTGTAGTCCGATGGTTTTGAGTTTCTGTCATTTTTCTGAGATAAATATGTTAAATTGATTTCTATGATCTACCTTGCTTTAATTTGAAGGAAGTTGTTAATAATTAAAATAGCATATCCCTATAGTTTTGAGTGTCTGTAATTTTACTGAGATAAATATATTAAATTGATTGCTATGATCTACCTTACTTTAGTTTGAAGTAACTTGTTGATAATTAAAATTGTGTAGTCCGATGGTTTTGAGTTTCTATCATTTTTCTGAGATAAATATATTAAATTGATTGCTATGATCTACCTTGCTTTAATTTGAAGGAAGTTGTTAATTAAAATTGCATAGTCCTATAGTTTTGAGTTTCTGTCATTTTACTGAGATAAATATATTAAATTGATTGCTATTATCTACCTTACTTTAATTTGAAGTAACTTGTTGATAATTAGAATTGCATAGCCCGATAGTTTTGAGTTTCTCTCATTTTTCTGAGATAAATATATTAAATTGATTTCTATGAGCTACCTTACTTTAATTTGGAGTAACCTTTCTTTTAAAAGTTTTGAGATATTTGAAGTGCAAACATGTAAAATTGGTTTTGGCAACCATGCCAAAACTCTCACACCATAGGCTTCAGCAATAGTAGATTCTATTAAATTGACTCAGCATTTCCTCCTATGCGGCAGGCAACGCACGCTTGATAAGCGCATCAGTATCTAAGTTAGACATGTAGAATCACATCTAGATTATCATTTTGGTTTTGGAAATTTGATGTTTTCGTCGGACTATGTCGCTTTAAGCAACTGGACAACGTTAGGTTTAGTTTGTGTCTTTGTATTTAGCATGCAACCATTTTGTGACCACTTGTGACCTCTTTGCAACCAATCCTTTTTTTTGGGTCGCAAGCATCCCTGCAGATTTTATTTAACCAATAACGCCTGTAATATTGTACCCTCTATTATTATGACCATCATTGATTCTCGCCAGACGACTTCCACTTTGGCGGGAAACTCGGGATGTCAAAGACTTCCGAACAATAATAAGAACTGCTACTCGGCGGACATTGTAGTGTGATTGTTTATTATGGACTCTCGGAAATCTCATCCCCCAGGTGGCAGCACCCACAACGAGGTTCAAATGCCTCAGCTTACTGCCCTCGCAAGATTGGTGTTGTGTTTTTATGAGGTTGGTTAGTTCTTGAGAGTTTTACGTCCTGGCAACGTCTAAGGTCATATCCGGATGGGTACAGACTTGTGACAGTGTGCACTCATGGCGACTTTATAGTGGTGCCCGCCAGGGAGACCAGGCTGCCAGCACCATGACCTGATATACCACTCAGTCACATTATCCTGACACTGAGCTAACCAGTCCTTGCCGTATCCTAATAATGCCGATCGCCTGGCTAGGAAGCAACACGTATAAATTTGTAAGTCACAAGTTGGTACCCGACCTGGTATGACCTTATATGTTGTGAGGACGTAAATCAACAACAAACAAACAAATCTAGCGGGTGTCCAGAGGCTGCGAGTGGGTAGATGGGTGGGTGCAGATGGCATTTATGTCAACCAATACAGTTATTTATTACACATGTATATCGAGATGCTCTCTCCTCACACCGGAAGCGGTGGCCGAATCGGTAGAGCGCAAGCCTCCTGTGCGGAAGGTTGGGAGGTCAAATCCCAGCGGAGTCAAGACCAATGACTCACAAAATTGATACTTGTCGCTTCCTAGCCTGGCGCTCGGCATTATTAGAATAATGGAAGGACTGGCTAGCTCAGTGTTAGGATAATGTGACTGAGTGGGATATCGGGTCATGGTGCAAGTGGCCTGGGCCGCGTTCAAGGTATGCCTCCGAGGCGCCTCGGAGATATTCCGGATGTCGTGCTAGTCTGAACAACTTTAACTGTGTCGGGTGCCTCGAAAATGGCGGCCTCCATAGGGTGCAGCTATTTTGAATTGAAAAGAAGAGCTCTGGTTGGCTGAAACCACTGAATCTAGCGGCCAATTTCGAGGAGCTTTTTGCCTTCTACTTGAAAAGCGAGATGACTCCGAGGCGCACCCTGAATGTAAATAAGCAAAAAGATGTCGCGGAGCCGACTTGGAGTCGACTCGGGGGCGTGCCCTGAACGCGGCCCGGGTCTCCCAGTGGGGCAGCACTGTAAAGTAGCCATCGGTGCACACTGTCAACTGTTGGTACCCATTCTGATATGACCATGGATGTTGCTAGGACGTAAACAAAAACAACCAAACAAAATATCTCTGCTCACCACGTCAGACGCGCAGACGAACACTTTAGTTCTGGCTTTACTCACTACGCGTCACTAGCGTCGCGCTTACAGTACGCCGGCTCAGAACGCCGAGCACTGGCAACGCACGTCGGTACTCTAGGATCGGTGACGCAGAGAGCCTAGGATTGGTTGGTTGGTTGTTGGAGTTTTATGTCCTGGCAAAATCTAAGGCCATATCAGGATGGGTACCGACATGTGACAGTGTGCACTCATGGTAACTTTATAGTGCTGCTCCACTGGGAGACCAGGCCGCCAGCACCATGACCCATTATCCCACTGAGTCAGATCATCCTGACACTGAGCCAACCAGTCCTTGTCCTATCGTAATAATGCCGAGCGCCAGGCTAGGAAGCAACAAACATCAATTTTAAAGTCATTGGTTTGACTCGACCAGGGTTCAAACCCCCACGATCTATCAAAACGGGAGATGGGCGCTCAACTCATTCGGCCATCACGTCTGGTCGATAGCCGAGGGAGTAGGAGTTTCTCAAAACATTCACATCGTACACTTTTGATATCCCCCAACGTTCGACAGTAAAACCTCTCTAACCGACCACCTCCACATATCGACCATTCCCCTATATCGATCACTTTATTTGGGTACCAACAATCCCATTTTAACCATATTCTAACTCCCTAAACCGACCACCTCCCTAAATGGACCACTTGATGTTGGTCCCCACGTCGGTCGATTTAGAGAGGTTTTACTGTATGTGGAAGTTCGTTTTTAAATTGTGGCGAGCAGGCGACAGTTCTGTCTGTCCGCAGACGACCTTTCTGCGGCCTACTTGTAGCCGGCGTTCATTCTGGAATTCCATCGGTTG
The DNA here is from genome assembly GCA_030323885.1 of Branchipolynoe longqiensis. NCBI lineage: Eukaryota > Metazoa > Annelida > Polychaeta > Phyllodocida > Polynoidae > Branchipolynoe > Branchipolynoe longqiensis. Next base: position 23,814,490 of record CM059194.1, read on the forward strand.
GGTAGGGTACCAGCGGTCGGCCACTCAGCATAGTGATTTGCGAGCTCAAGTTCTTCCATCAAATTAGCTAATTTGTTATCGCATCAGCACTTGGAAACTTAGGCTGACATACTTATGCGATTGAGGAACTGGTCTTATCTTGTACTTATAGACAGGTCAATTCACCCTAGATTTAACACCATTATAATGGTGGCTGTGGTGAGGGCCTCAATAGGCAGATGTAGAACTACATGGGTAGATCATGACTAGGCATATGTAGAACTACATGGGTAGATCATAACTAGGCAGATATAGAACTACATGGGTAAATCATAGCTAGGCAGATGTAGAACTACATGGGTAGATCATGACTAGGCAGATGTAGAACTACATGGGTAGATCATGACTAGGCAGATATAGAACTACATGGGTAAATCATAGCTAGGCAGATGTAGAACTACATGGGTAGATCATGACTAGGCAGATGTAGAACTACACGGGTAGATCATGACTAGGCAGATGTAGAACTACATGGGTAGATCATAACTAGACAGATGTAGAACTACATGGGTAGATCATGACTAGGCAGATGTAGAACTACATGGGTAGATCATGACTAGGCAGATGTAGAACTACATGGGTAGATCATGACTAGGCAGATGTAGGACTACATGGGTAGATCATAACTAGACAGATGTAGAACTACATGGGTAGATCATAGCTAGGCAGATGTAGAACTACATGGGTAGATCATAACTAGGCAGAGGTAGAACTACACGGGTAGGTCATGACTAGGCAGATATAGAACTACATGGGTAGATCATGACTAGGCAGATGTAGAACTACATGGGTAGATCATGACTAGGCAGATGCAGAACTACATGGGTAGATCATGACTAGGCAGATGTAGAACTACATGTGTAGATCATGACTAGGCAGATGTAGAACTACATGGGTAGATCATGACTAGGCAGATGTAGAACTACATGGGTAGATCATGACTAGGCAGATGTAGAACTACATGGGTAGATCATAGCTAGGCAGATGTAGAACTACATGGGTAGATCATGACTAGGCAGATGTAGAACTACATGGGTAGATCATGACTAGGCAGATGCAGAACTACATGGGTAGATCATGACTAGGCAGATGTAGAACTACATGTGTAGATCATGACTAGGCAGATGTAGAACTACATGGGTAGATCATGACTAGGCAGATGTAGAACTACATGGGTAGATCATGACTAGGCAGATGTAATACATAGGTAGATCATGACTAAGCAGATGTAGAACTACATGGGTAGATCATGACTAGGCAGATGTAGAACTATGTGGGTAGATCATGACTAGGAAGATGTAGAACTACATGGGTAGATCATGATTATTCAGATCTAGAACTACACGAGTAGATCATGACTAGGCAGATATAGAACTACATGGGTAGATCATGACTACGCAGGTGTAGAACTACATGGGTAGATCATGACTAGGCAGATGTAGTACATAGGTAGATCATGACTAAGCAGATGTAGAACTACATGGGTAGATCATGACTAGGCAGATATAGTACATGGGTAGATCATGACTAAGCAGATGTAGAACTACATGGGTAGATCATGACTAGGCAGATGTAGTACATAGGTAGATCATGACTAAGCAGATGTAGAACTACATGGGCCCGAGTCCTCCAAATGGGGGTGTGAGGGGGTGGGGGTTGGGTAGAATGTAAGTATAGTTAGTACAAGGTTCGATGTCCAGGGGGCAGCACTGCGCCGCACCCACCAGTAGCCACTGGGAATGTTCCACGAGGGCGAATGAAGCTTCGTCGTCTCCACCATGCATGTTTCGGTTGGTTATTGGAGTTTTCTGTCCTGGAAACATGTGATGTCATATCAGGACAGGTACTGATTTGTGACAGTGCGCACTGATGGCGACTTTATAGTGCTTCCCCACTGGGAGACCAGGTCGCCAGTACCATGACCTGATATCTCACTCAGTCACATTATCCTGACCCTGAGCCAACCAGTCCTTACCCTATCCTACAATAATGCCAAGCGCCTGGCTAGGAAATGAGAAGTATCAATTTTTAAAGGCCCAGTCACACCTTACTGGACTAGGGTACCAGACACTGTCCGGTGAAATACGGCAATGTCTGGTACATGTCCGATACAAGTTTTGAACATGCACAAAACTTCTACCGGACACCACCAGACTGTCTGGTTGGTGTCCAGTATGTCCGGTACCCATCCATACATGTCCGGTACCCATCTGTTGGTGTCCAGTTGGTGTCCGTTTTGTCCGGTACATGTCCGGTACCATCCGTTACGTGTCTGGTTCTTGTCCGGTACATGTACGGTACATGTATGGTACGTGTCCGGTCGCCCGGCGGCAATTAACCCAGTTATGCTCCATTTCAGTACATTTCGATACTTTATGTCACCACAGAGCACCGGACTAGACAATTCTTTGTCCGGTGGTGTCCGGTACTGAATCCGGTAGGGTGTGACAGGTGCTTAAGTGATTGGTTTGACTCGACCAGGGATTGATCCTGTCGGTTTGAATCCCACGATCTACCAAAGTGGGAGACGGACGCTCAACTCATTCGGCCATCCCGTCTGGTTGGTGAATGAAGCTTCGTCGACTCCACTGTGCATGTTTCGGTCTAAGAGAGTAAGCTCTCCATGATTTTCAGATGAGGAACACTGCAGGCTTCTGAATGGCAGTATGCGGGACGCGGGGGGGGGGGGGGTGAGGGGCTTCCACAGACACACCAGGATTGAACCTGCAACCCTTACACGCCCGTGTAACTGGAGTGGATTAGGGTGAAACGCGAAGGGCGAGGGTGAGGGTGATGGTGAGAGTGAGGGTGAGGGAAATGCATGTGGGAAGAACGCATGTGTGCATGATGGCTGGTCACGGCGTTCGTTGTTGTCTATTCAGTTGTACTGTCAATGTCGACAGCAACAAGCACTCCCAACAATAATCACCCCCAACAACAGGTACCTCCCACAACCAACACCTCCAACAACAACAACCCAAACAACAACAACCCCAACAAAACCAACCCCAACAGGCACCACCAACAACAAATACCTCCAACAACAACCATGCGGACAACAAGCACCCCCAAAAAGAGGTACCTCCAACATGCACCAACAGCAAGCACCTCCGACAACAAGCACCACCACTAACAACAAGCGCCACCACCAACAAAAAGCACCCCAACAAAAAGCACCCCAACAACATACACTGCCAACAACAAGCATCCCCCCACAAAAACAAGCAAAAAACAAGCAAAAAACAAGCCAGCCAAAATTTAATCCCAAATTCTAATTGAAGCCATGCGTCAGATATGTAGTACATCATTATGTGTATGTAAAAATGTTTACCTTTATGCAAATGTTATATAAGCGGGTCAGATGAATGTGTATTGGTTTTGCTGATTCTGGAAGGTTCTATATTGTGTGCAGTTGGAGCGGCTTGGAGCCCTATTGCTTGTGGGGACAGGTAAGCAAAAGCAGCTGGTCAGCAGATGCTTCCTGTCCCACTACCGGTTGGTCACTTCACTTGTGTAGTGCATCATTTATACGGCTATTATTGTGTAGTACATCATTTATATGGCCATCATCGTGTAGTGCATCATTTATACAGCGATCATTGTATTGCACATCATTTATACAGCGATCATTGTGTTGCACATAATCTATACATCAATCATTGTGTAGAGCATCATTTATACAGCGATCATTGTGTAGTGCATCATTTATATGGCCATCATCATGTAGTACATCATTTATACGGCCATCATTGTGTAGTGCATCATTTATACAGCGATAATTGTGTAATGCATCATTTATACAGCCATCATTGTGTAATGCATCATGTAATACAGCGATCGGTGTGTAATACATCATTTATACGGCCATCATTGTGTACTGCATCATATATATGCCCATCATTGTGTAGTGCATCATTTATACAGCCATTGTTGTGTAATGCATCATTTATACAGCCATCATCATGTAATACATCGTTTATACGGCCATCATTATGAGGTACATCATTTATACGGCCATCATTATGTAGTACATAATTTATACAGTGATCATTGTGTAGTACAGTTGTTTGTTTGTTGTTGTTTTACATCCTAGCAACATCTAAGGTCATATCAGGACGGGTACCGACTTGTGACAGTGCGCACTCATGGCGACTTTATAGTGCTGTCCCACTGGGAAACCAGGCCGCCGGCACCATGACCTGGTATCCCACTCAGTCACATTATCCTGACACTGAGCACACCAGTCCTTGCCCTATCCTAATAAATGGCCGAGCGCCTGGCTAGGAAGCGACAAGTACCAATTTTAAAGTCATTGGTTTGAATCGACCGGGACTCGAACCCAGGACCCCACGATGTACCAGCACGGGAGACGGACGCTCTAACTCATTCGGCCATCCCGTCTGGTCTTGTGTAGTACATCATTTATACGGCCATCATTATGTAGTACATCATTTATACGGCCATCATTGTGTAGTACATCATTTATATGGCCATCATTGTGTAGTACATCATTTATACGGCCATCATTGTGTAGTACATCATTTATACGGCCATCATTGTGTAGTACATCATTTATATGGCCATCATTGTGTAGTACATCATTTATACGGCCATCATTGTGTAGTACATCATTTATATGGCCATCATTATGTAGTACATCATTTATACGGCCATCATTGTGTAGTACATCATTTATATGGCCATCATTATGTAGTGCATCATTTATACAGCGATCATTGTGTAATGCCTCATTTATACAGCCATCGTTATGTAATGCATCGTTTATACGGCCATCTTCATTTAATACATCTTTTATACAGCGATCATCGCGGGCAGGCAGTGCCCATGTGGTGCGCGTACGTGCAGTTCTTATAAGGCTGGCCACGTCTTCAGACAATCAGCTATCCGATAAGCCGCGGCGATTCAATGATTTTCGTATCAGCTCACATTCTCAGCGTCGAGTCCAATATCCACAGTTGCAACTTGTCCCCTCTGACACGCGCCGCGTTCTGTTCCCTTTGGCGAGGTGCTCGGGTGTCATGTAGTATATGATATTAGTCATCGGATAGTGCCGCCTAAAACCTGCACACGAGAACTCGGGTGAGGTGCTCTCTTCTCTCACCCCCCCCCCCGCTCTTCTCCCAACCCCGCCCCCAAGTTGGACCTGCTCGGCTAGGGCAGTCGCTATCGTCATTTTACTTAGTTCTGTGGACTAATAGGAGAGTAAATCAGAAAGCTTCTATTTCTTCTTCTTCTTCTTTGTTTTTTTTTTCTTCTTCTTTTTCTTCTTCTCTTCTTCTTCTTCTTCTTCTTCTTCTTCTTCTTCTTCTTCTTCCACTTCACCGTCCACTTCTTCCCCTTCACTGTCCACTTCCCCTTTTCCTCTCCTCTTCATCGTCCTCGGTATTCCCTTTCTTCTTCTTCTTCTTCTTCTTCTTCTTCTTCTTCGTCTTATTGAACACCGTTCACTTCCAATTTTCCTCTCCTCCTCTTCATCGTCCTCCTTCTCCCCTTTCTTCTTGTTGTTGTTCTTCTTCCTGTTCTTCTTCCCCTTCACCTCCCGCTTCCCCTTTTCCTCTCCCCATCGTCCTCTTCCTCCCTTTTCTTGTTCTTGTTCCTCTTGTTCTTGTTCTTCTTTCTCTTCCCATTCCCTTCCTCCCCTACTTCTACTTTTCCTCCTCTTCCTCCTCCGTCTCATCCCCCGTAGCCTTCTTCTTCTTCTTCTTCTTCTTCTTCTTCTGCTTCTTCTCTATATATCGACTAACTTGAGGATACTAAATCAGAAATGCCTTCATCATAGTCGTCATCATCACCACCATCATCATCACCACCATCATCATCTCCACCATCACCACCACTATCACAATCACCATTGTCTCCATCGTCGCCACTGGGACTAGGCGGGGTGGCCGAATGAGTAGAGCGTCCGTCTCCTCTTTTGGGAGATCGGGAGATCCGAACCCATGAGTTTGTGGGTACGAATCCTGGTCGAGTCAAACCAATGACTTAAAAATGTATACTTGTTGGTTCCTAGCCTGGCGCTCGGCATAAATAGGATAGGGCAAGGACTTGTTGGCTCAGTATCAGGATAATGTGACTGAGTGGGATATCAGGTCAGGGTACTGGCGACCTGGTGTCCCAGTTGCCATGAGCGCGCACTGTCACAAGTTGGTACTCGTCCTGATATGACATTTAATGTTGCTAGGACATAAAGCAACAACAAACAAACAAACAAACAAACAAATCGTCGCCACTGTCACTATTACCACCACCACCACTGACACCACCACCACCATCACCATGACCACCACCGCCGCTACCACCACCACCACCACCACCACCACCACCACCACCACCACCATCACCATCCACACACCACCACCAACACCCAACACCACCACCACCCACCACCACCACAAGCATGTGGGGGTAACATGAACCAATATCTGTAGAGCATGTTTTGCGATAGTTCCTTGAGTGTAGACAATTTCAGGCCATGGTGCAGGTAATTTATTTTGTTGACTTTTGGTAGTAGATGAAAGGGGAGTGTGGGGGGATGGGAGGGGGAGAGATCATGAAGGCGTGTACATCCTACACACTGTCGTCCTGATATGACCTTTGATGTTGCCAGGACGTAAAACCCCAACAACCAACCAATCTTACACACTTGAGTAGTGTGTATTTTTCATATCTAAAAAAAAACACCAAAAAAAAATCTATTAAAAAAACTCCAGCAACAACCAAAACAGCTGGGGACACAGTTTCCATTTATGAACATATGGAACCTGCGTTGATTCTGTTGGGGCGTAATCACCAACCCTGGTGTAGTAGTTAGGGACTGGCATTCGGGTCGTGTGTGACCTTGACCTCTTGAACCCTGATGACCCATGGCCTGATCAGCAGGGGTCACCATGCCGAAGGGCGCATGTCATTAGACCCAGGCCACCCCTCTCCGGCCACCGCTGACCACTGGTCAACGGGCGTGGGACCACACAGAGAGAGTTCGGTAGGTGGGGGGAGGGGGAGTGTGGGGGGTGGAGTGTGGGGGGAGGGAGTGTTGGCAACTCACTGAGCACACACTCACTGTTCACGACTGACTGAGTGGCTTACAAGCTGACCCATACCTCGTGGCCTCTGATATCTTGCCGCAATAATGATTATTCTGCCGCAAGCTAATAGTAGAATGTGTGATCATTTGATGGTATCACACTCGCAAGTTGCAGTCTTCTTCTTGGTTGTCCATCGGTGGTGATGATGACAGCAACTACACATTTGTTGTGTACTCGTCGACGAGTCCAATTTGTGCTCGGAATGTGTGGTGGCTCATTGGTTTTTTGTTTGTTTGTTTGTTGTTGTTTTTAGTCCTAGCAACATCTATGGTCATATTCATATCAGGATGGGCGCCGACTTGTGACAGTGCGCACTCATGGCGACATTATAGTGCTGCCCCACTGGAAGACCAGGCCACCAGCACCATGACCTGATATCCCATTCAGTCACATTATCCTGACACTGAGCCAACCAGTCCTTGCCCTATCCTAATAAGGCCGAGTGCCAGGCTAGGAAGTGACAAGTATCAATTTTCAAGTCATTGGTTTGACTCGACCCGGGTTCGAACCCACGACCCCACGATCTACCAACACAGGAGACGGACGCTCTAACTCATTCGGCCATCCCGGCTGGTCAAGGTGGCTCATTGGACATGGTTGTAGCTGCTGTCAGAATCTGGTAGATGAAGGAGGCCATCTTTTCTCTGCTGATGCTTTCATTTAGCTTGAGATATACGATCAGTTTCAAACTGTGTTGCGCCTTTGCGAATAGAAGTATGCCATGAACTCCTCTCCTTGGCCACTGTTTCGCAGGTTTTACTGTTGAGATTACATTTCTTCAGGTTGTATTTTTAACGCAGTCCCTTGAGCCTTTTCTTCTGACCACCTTGATTTCTGTGTCCTTTTACACACTTGCAGTACACACTAACTGAGAGGGAGCATTTTGTTTTCAAAATTTTGATTATCAACAATTGCTAATCAATTTGGAAATTGATTAGCGATCTACATAACTTGTATCGTGGTTCACGATTCGCGACACGATACCGAACAAAATGTTCCCTGTATACCCACACCCATGCTCACGCTGACATCCATACCCCTACTAATAGTCACACTCATACCCATTATTGCACCCACGCATCCGCACCCAATACCGGACGCGTTGGCCAAATCGGTAGATCGGGAGTTCTATTCTCGGTCGAGTCAAACCAGTGACATACAAAATTGATATTTGTCGCTTCCTAGCTTGGTGCTTGGCATTAATAGGATAGGGCAAGGACTGTTTGGCTCAGTGTCAGGATAATGTGACTGAGTGAGATATCAGGTCATTGTGCTGACGGCCTGGTCTCCCAGTGGGACAGTACTATAAAGTCACCATGAGTGTGCGCTGTTATAAGTCGGTACCCATCCTGATGTTATCTTAAATGTTGCCAGGACCTAAAACTCCAACCAACACCCATACTCCTGCCCATTTCCATACCTCTACTCAGTCACACTCTCACCCATACCCACACCCATACCCATACTCACACCCATAATCATACCTATTCCCATACTCACACCCATACCCATACCCACACCCATACCCATACCCATACTCACACCCATACCCATACCTATACCCATACTCACACCCATACCCATACCTATACCCATACTCACACCCATACCCATACCGATACCCATACTCATACCCATACTCACACCCATACCCATACCTATACCCATACTCACACCCATACCTATACCCGTACTCACACCCATACCCATACTCACACCCATACCTATACCCACACCCATACCCATACCCACACCCATACCCATACTCACACCCATACCCATACTCATACCCATACTCACACCCATACCCATACTCACACCCATACCCATACTCACACCCATACCCATACTCACACCCATAATCATACCTATTCCCATACTCACACCCATACCCATACTCACACCCATAATCATACCTATACCCATACTCACACCGATAATCATACCCATACCCACACCCATACCCATATCCACACTCATACCAATACCCATACTCACACCCATACCCATACCCATACCCACACCCATACCCATATCCACACTCATACCAATACCCATACTCACACCCATACCCATACCCATACTCACACCCATACCCATACCCATACCCACACCCATACCCATATCCACACTCATACCAATACCCATACTCACACCCATACCCATACCCATACCCATACTCACACCGATACCCATATATAAATGTTCTCAAATGCACTACACAGCCCTGCACGCTGATCCCCTTCCCACCCCTACCCCACCCCTACTACACCTTCTTTCAAAACCTATTACCTAACACTTTCCTTGAAATTGACATAAAACCTGTCTGATGTAAGTCCCCACTGCAATCTCACACTTCCCATCCCATCATTAGGCCACACAATACAAAACACTTGTGATGGGATCCAACAATGGGCAGGTTTCTCGCATCTGGTTTTGGTGACTGGATCCACGGATTTCAATATTTACAATATAATATACCCATACCCAGTCCCCATACCCATACTCACCCATACCCATACTCACACCCATACCCATACCTATACCCATACTCACACCCATACCCATACCTATACCCATACTCACACCCATACCCATACTCACACCCATACCCATACCTATGCCCATACTCACATCCATACCCATACCTATACCCATACTCACACCCATACCCATACTCACACCCATACCCATACCTATGCCCATACTCACATCCATACCCATACCTATACCCATACTCACACCCATACCCATATTCACACCCATACCCATACCCATACTCACACCCATACCCATACCCTCTAAGGAAGAAAGGAGTGTTTAAAGACAATTCTAGAATCATGCAATACCATGTGTTGCATACTCACCAAGTGCATAATACATATGTTGAACTGGAATTGTATGCAGTTACTATTACAACTAATAGTTCATTTATATTATGCTTGTATTATCGAACAGGATTTTCATGTGGTTATTATTGAAACTGATATTGTCATTTATGTACCAGCAAATTGTACTGAACGGCCGGAAGACCTGTGCTCTGGTGCTGACAAAAGACATTATTCGCTGAATAAAATACATTTAGTGAAAAAAAAAAAACATTCCCACACTCATGCTTACACCCACGCACTCACTCCTCCAGTCTACTCGTACTCACTCCTACGCCCACACCCACACACACACACATACCCACACCCACCCACACACTCCCCCCATCTCCCGCCCGGGCCTGTGTCCTGCAAGTGGCGCGTCGAGCCGGCTGAGAGTAACTCACTTAGCGCCGATATATGGCCTTGTACACAGCCCGCCAACAATCCCCATCACCGCCCGGCACCGCCGAGCTAATCCCCGGCCACATCGACTTTATGCCGGGTCACCCCGCGCAGGTCCCGCCGCACACGCCCCTCCCCGCCCCGCCTCCCCCGCCCATCCTACCCGGCTCTCAGTTTCTCCCGCCCTGCCCACGCCTCCTCCCTCCACTTTCTCCGTCCGAGCCCTCCCCGCCTTTCTCCCTCCGCGCCTCTCTCCCTCCGCGCCTCTCTCCCTCCGCGCCTCTCTCCCATCGCGCCTCTCTCCCTCCACGCCTCTCTCCCTCCATGCCTCTCTCCCTCCGCGCCTCTCTCCCTCACCGCCTCTCTCACTCCCCGCCTCTCTCCCTCACCGCCTCTCTCACTCCCTGCCTCTCTCCCTCACTACCTCTCTCCCTCACCACTCCCTGCCTCTCTCCCTCACCGCCTCTCTCCCTCCCCACCTCTCTCTCCCCCCCCTCTCTCCCTCCCCCTCTCCCCTCTCCTCACGCCTCTCTCCTCCCCACCTCTCTCCCTCCCCACCTCTCTTCCCCCTCACTGCCTCTCTCCCTCATCTCCTCTCTCCCCTCCCGCCTCTCTCCCTCCCCGCCTCTCTCTCCCTCTCACTGCCTCTCTCCCTCACCACCTCTTCCTCACCACCTCTCCCCCTACCCCCCTCTCCTCCCTCACCACCTCTCTCCCTCCCCTCTCTCCCCTCCCGCCTCTCTCTCCTCTCCCTCTCCTATCTCCCTCACCGCCTCTCTCCCTCACCACCTCTCTTCTCACCGCCTACACGCCTCTCCCTCACCCTCCTCTCCCTCACCACCGCTCTCTCCCTCACAACCTCACTCCCTCACCGCCTCTCCCTCACTGCCTCTCTCCCTCCCCGCCTCTCTCCCTCACTGGCTCTCTTCTCACCACTCTCCCACACCGCCTCACCGCCTCTCTCCCTCACCACCTCTCTCCCTCACCGCTCTCTCCCTCACCACCTCTCTCCCTCACCGCCTCTCTCCCTCACTGCCTCTCTCCCTCACCGCCTCTCTCCCTCACCACCTCTCTCCCTCACCACCTCTCTCCCTCACCGCCTCTCTCCCTCACCGCCTCTCTCCCTACCCGCATCTCTCCCTCACTGCCTCTCTCCCTCTCTCCCTCTCTCTCCTCCCCGCCTCTCTCCCTCTACCGCTCTCTCCCTACCCACATCATCTCTCTCCTCACTGCCTCTCTCCCTCACCGCCTCTCTCCCTCACTGCCTCTCTCCCTCCACCCCTCTCCCCCGCCCTCTCTCCCTCTCTCCCCGACTCTCTCTCCCCCCCTCCCCCCCCCCGACTCTCCCTCCCCGCCTCGCCGACTCCGTTCCTTTGTCTCACCAACAAATCACCAAGTGGCAAGCGCATTGCACTACAACTATGATTTATTACAAGCACCCCCGTCCTACTTGTTGGAGTCTAGTTAAGTTAGCACAGTCCCTTCTTATTCATCGGGAATCACCCAAGCGCTTGCTTTGTTCCCACTTAATTAAACATTACCACCGCCACCGCCACCCAAAACACACCACAAAAGCGACACAGTAACAATGTGATTGTTAATTAAATAAGCGGCGAACTATGTAGTAAATTGCACCCACCTCGGGTGTGAAATTGTGAAACGCGCCCAAAGTGGTTTCCGCCTGAGACGCGCGGGGCGTGCTTTACTAATATTTCACCAATTTATATATACATTTATTGAACATTATTGTTGGCGGATGCTGGCCACACGAGAATTGGGCGCCATGATTGTTCTTGTTGAACCTTTTTTTTGTTGTTTTTGTTTTCTGACTTGAGTCCTCGGTACATGTGGCTGGCAGTTGTTTGCGTGTTTGTGTGTTTGTTTTATTCTATGCGCGATGGGGTGGGGGTGGGGGTGGGGCGGACCAGGTGTGTCGATGGTAATTCCTTTAGGGCGGATCTGTGGTCAGTGGCAGCGGGCGGCGGGCGGCGGGCGGCGGGCATTGAGCGAGGTGTAATCACATATTACGGACCGGCTCTGGGTATTGTACTAAGATGGCTGCCATGGTGGCCTATTCGCCTCCTATCCCCCGACCCCCCCCCCCCCCCCCCCCCCCCCCTCCCCACACACACACAATACACACATACAAGATATATATTTATACACGTACACGTACACCGACATGCACACACACACCGCACGCCAAATCAATTCTGGACAACAAACACCGGGACAACAACGATTGTGTGTGTGCGTGGGCGCGTGTGTGCGCGTGCGCGCGCATTTGTGTGAAAGGGTGTGCACATGTGTGCACACATGCGCGCATTTGTGTATATGCGTGTATCCCTATTCATGTGTGCGGAATGCTGTGTATATGCACATGCGCATTTGTGTGGAAGGGTTTGTGCATGCGTGCACATATGCGCGCATGTGTGTATATGCGTGTATCCCTATGCATGTGTGCGGAATACTGTGTGTCTGCATGTGCCCATTTCTGTGGAAGGGTTTGTGCGTGCGCACGTGTGTGCATACATGTGCGCATGTGTGTATATGCGTGTATCCCTATCTGCTGGATACAAATGCTGTGCTCCCGCTGGACCGGAGATTCTGGACCACCCCAACGACTCGTCGTTTAATCGTTGTAAAGACATCCCCCAGCTTCTACAACCATCCCACCAGAAGATTATTCTTCAACCAAAGATTGGGCCGATTTATCGGAGCCTCTCTATAATGTTGCAGTTCTGCAACCGGTAACCGTCGTAAGGTTACAAACAACCCAGTATCTCTCTCTCTATCTGTATCCCTATGCATGTGTGCGGAATGCTGTGTGTATGCGCGTGCACATGTGTGCTTAGACATGTGTCTTTAAACATGTGCGTGCGGGCCTGTGTATGTGCGCGTACATTGTACGCATGTGTGCGTGTGCGTGTATGTGTGTGTAGGTGTGTGTCCTTGTGCGATTAAGGAGTCTGGAAAATGTAACAACTATTCAGCGGGGAAAGACCTCCTGGGTGCGATGTAGTTTTGTGCGCTTTTTATTTTATATTAATAATGCTCGTAGTAGGGTGAATCGACCTCCCATTAATATATATGTATATATATATATATATTTATATATATATATATATATATATATATATATATATACATAAAAGAACAAATCCTCTGGTGGGGTTGACACTGGTTAACATCCGGGGTAGGTGAGGTGAGGTGGGCGAGATGGCGCCACCGGTAAAGTGTCATATCTTACGGAGGATAACAATAATAATAATAGGTAATATCTTTATACTCGCATAATACGTTATACATCACACACACACACACCCCACACACACACACACACATATATATATATATATATATATAAATATATATATATAATATATATATATAACATATATATGTAGTGGTCTGCACTGACCTCTCAGGCAAGGAGCCGCATAGACAGGTAGGCGTGGGTAGTGTGTTGATATCAGGGAGCCTAGGTGGTGTAATGGTTAGCACACTGGCCTGGAATGCAAAGAGGTGTGGGTTCGAGTCCCGCTCTAGGCACAGTATTTCCCATTTTCATCGCCCCCATGACATATATATATATATGAGACTGTCTCAAAAGGTGCTAAGCAATATGGGACAAAGCTTTGTCCATTGTAACGATCAACATACTATCTGCTTATGCATTCGCTCAGGATAAACCTATTTGTTTTTTGCCTGGAGTTTCATAATCCCAATAGAATACATATTGATTTGAAGCAAATGTCCTTGTGTTTTCAGTGTAACCGTTTCTGTGCTGTTTTGTGTCAATCGTTACTATGGACAAAAAAACGAGTTAGCACCTTTTGAGACAGGCTCATGTACAGCGAAGTGAAAGGAAGAGCTCCGTGCGCACGGTAATATATAGGCGCCGATGGTGGCGCCACTGGCGCTACAAGGACCGCACCGAATCAATATATATATTTAGTTTTAGTAATATATATATATATATATATATATATATATATATATATATATATATAATATATGCTGTATAAGCCATTATACGAGTATAATAAGGCCGGAAGCTTCCATCCTCTCCCTAGCCTATCTACTACCCCCCCTCCCAGTCATCTGCTGGTTGGGCCTTCTTAACCTACAACTACCATCCTGCTCTCACTCATGTCCTTTGGGGGACGCCACGTCTGCGCACGCACCCCTCCCCCTCCCCCCCTACATACACTCACTGTACCGCCGGAGTTCCTCTTGCCAGAGATTACAACTCTTACCCACTATCATGTCTTGTCTCTTTCTTATTTATGTAGGACAACTATTATATATATATATTACTAAAACTAAATTCAAAAGATTTGAATCAAATTGGACTAGTGCTGCCCAGCGGTGAAAACAAGTATTAACACACATTATTTACCCTGCTATGAGCAGGGTAAATAAATTCATCACCAACACAGCAGCACTATTAAGTCGCCATCAGCTCGCGTTGTCACAAGCGGTTACCCATCTTGATAAGACCTTATATGTTGCTGGGACATACAACCCCAACAAACAAGTAAATTATACCTCTGAACAACGGTATTTACGGATTATCATGAACAACAAACCCGCCTCTTGACTCCCGCCTCTTGCTTTCTTTTTCTGAGTGAGAATTAATTTATTAAGCCCCAGTCACACTACAGCTTGCGACCACTTTGGACCAAAGAACCCACAATCACCAGTGACCACCTTGCGACCAAAGCAATGGTCGCCGACCTCTGGGCGGCATTTCGATTTCTACCTCTTACTGCGTCTGTGTTTCCGGCTCACTGACTGGTCACCACTGGGCAAGGAGGCACGACTCTTTGACTCAACTCTCCACACTTTGCTGTATACTATCCTTTCTTTTTTTTCACTCCCGGGCTTACTCCCGGGCTTACTCCACCCCATGATCAAAGGAGTTGTTTTCATGGGTGGGACCCTTTTCTTTTTTCACTGTTTCGCTTTCCTTCTTGCTGCAGATCCCACCTTTCCCCCTCCCTCCCTCCTAACCCATCAGCGACTGGACACAGAGTGCACAGTTACAATTGGAACGGAGTGAACCAGTGCCACTCCAAAGACTTGTCAATATCGTTGTAAAGAACACCCAGCTTCTACAACCTTCCACCCTGAAGTTGACTCTTCATCCAAAAAAAGAGACTCATTTATCGGGGGCCATTTTCTATTGCTGCAGTCCTGCAGCCTGTACCCATGAAGGTTACGAACCACCCAAAAGTCAACCATTAAAATCTGCTGGCTAGCGATGTGTAAGGCTCCCTCCCACTGGCAGATATGACCTTAGATGTTGCTCGGACGTAAAACAACAACAAACACACAAACTGGCAGTACCAGCAACCCCCCACCCACCCACCCACATTAATTTGGTTAGTTTATGTACACAATGACTCCTTTCACATTAGAAAAAAATTAATTTGATCCATTTTAATTTTGGTTGGTTCCTGGGGATTCTCCAGTGAAATCTGTTGGGTCGACTGGCAGGGTGCTAAAAGTGCAAATTACACTAACGACACCAAACGGAAATAAATGATTGCTATTAAATGCGGTTATAGCCTTCCCCTCCTCCCTCCCGCCTGTCGATAGTGTGATTGCATTGGCTGTGCGTGTGGGGGTGGGGGTGGGGGTGGGGGTGGGGTGTATGGGGGAGACACATGTGCAGACAGTAGTTGCATGCCCCACTTAGACTGATAGGCTAATTTAATTATCAACACTTGTAGTGTGTGTCCGATAGTCATTTCAATACCATGAGGTAGGGGATATATATATAAAACAAACAAACAAGTAACAACAAAAACAAGAAAATCAAGCAGAAAACAAGCAACCCAAAAAAATCAAGCTAAAAAAAACTAGGAAAATAAATCAAGCAAAAAAAAAGGTTAAACAAAATTCAAGCCAACAAAAAAGTAAAATAAAAATTCAGGCCCAAAACAACAAAATAAGCACATGCAAAAATGAAGCAAAAACCTCACCATGCGTCAGAAATACCCAACAGCAACAACAAAGCTCACATAAATAATGACATTCCAGCACCTTCCCAGGTAAACCACGTTTGATCTACCCCGAGGCGGGATAGATTTGTTGTTTTTGTTTTGTGTGTGTGGTTTTTGGTTTATGTTTTTTGTTTGTTTTATGTGTGTTGTGCATTGGAACAATCCGTGCCTGGAAAACCGCATGTCTTTTACTTGTTGCGTGAAACTGGTTTAAGAGAATGTTGCCTGTCCAAGTACCCCGTTTAAAATGAAACGGCCAATAAAGTAAATAGGCTTAATCAAAGTTAATGCCAAATAGCCTAGCTAGCTCTCCCATGGATCGGCCGAATCGGCAGAGTGCAGGCTTTCCGTGCGGACGGTCCGGAGTTGGAAACCCGGCTAAGTCAATGCAATGACTTACCAAATTGGTACTTGTCGCTACCCAGCTTGGGGCTCTGCATTACTAGGATAGGGCAAGGACTGGTTAGATCAGTTGTCAGGATAATGTGACTGAATGGGAAATCGGGTCATGGTTCTAGTGACCTGGTTTCCCAGTGGGGCAGCATGATAAAGTCACCATGAGTGCAAGCTATCACAAGTCGGTACTCATCCTGCTATGACCTTAGCTGTTGCCAGGATGTAAAACTCCAACAACGAATCGACTGTGCATTACAACATCCTCCCTCCCTCCCTCCCTCCCTCCCTCCGTCCCTCCCTCCCTCCCTCCCTCCCTCCCTCCTCCAACACTCCCTCCCACACGCCTCTCCCTCCGCCCCCCGTCCTCATCTGGCTCTTGGGGGGGGGGGGGGGGGGGGGGGGGGGGGGGGTCCCGATCCCTCCCGTGCCCTCCACCCTTCCGCTCCCCTCCCCCTCGTGCTCCCTATCCCCCTCTCTCTCTCTCTCCCTCTCCCTCCCTCCCTCCCTCCCTCCCTCCCTCCATCCCTCCACCAGCCCTCCCCACTCCCTCCTCCTTCTCCCTCCTTGCCCCCTGTATCCTCTGCTGGCATCTCCTGCTCTCTCTCCCTCCCCTCTTTCTCCCCCCTACCCCTCCCTCCCACTCTTCCCTCCTTCCCTCCCTTTCCCCTCCCTTCCTCTCCCTCCCTCCCTCCCTCCCTCCGTCCCTCCTTCCGTCGCTCCCTCCCCTCTCTCCTCGTGCCCCCTCTCCCTCTCTCTCCCCTCTCCCTCTCTCTCCCTCTCCTTCCTCTCTCTCCCTCCATCCTTTCCCTTCCTCCTTGCCCCCTCTATCCCTCGTTCTCCATCTCCCTGCTCCTCTCCTTCCACCCCCTCTCTCCCCCTACCCCTCCTCCTCCCCCTCCCTCCTTCCCCTCCCTTCCACCTTCCTTCCCCCCTCCATCCCTTCCTCCCTTTTCCATGTCTCTCTCTCTGTTCCCACTCCCTCTCTCCCTCTCCAGGTCTCTTCCCCCCTCCCTTGAATTCTTACATTACTGGAGGGAAAACATGTACTAGTATAATAACAAAAATAACACACTATCTCACCATTAAAACACATAAGCAAAAATGCTAAAAAGAGAGAGAAAGGAACACCCCCCCCCGGAAACATCCTAATCGTTTAAAGACCAATAATAATAATAATGATGAGAATAATAATATCTATGACCAATAATAATAATGATGATGATACTCGTAATAATATTTATGACCAATAATAATATTAATAATGACGATGATGATGATGATGATGATGATAATATTAACGGTAATAAAAAAGGCCTTGAGCAAACACAAATATTGCACAGGTTGGAAGGCAGGTAGTAGTTAGGAATTGTAGTAAGTACCTGGGACAGTGAGTGGGAACTTCACTAATATATAAGCTACAAGGGTCTTAATTAATTAGATTAAACTTGATTGAGGTTCTTTAAACTGCTCAATGGGATGCAGTCTGAAGGAGTACTGGCCACTGATTGTGCACATCAGTGCGCATGCTCCGCGAGCAACCGAGTGAATATTAAAAAAAAGAAAAAAGGGGTAAAACCCCTTCTGGTCACTAATAATATATAAGTCATTACAATGCTCTTAATTAAGTAATTAAACTTTTGCGTCTATCTTGATTGGAATTGAAAGCTTCAATGACTCGCGGTGGGCAGTGTGTACGCATTTCTAATTTCTGGTAAATTGAGTGGCTCTCTTTTCTCCCAGGCACCCAATGGGGGAGGGGGAGGGGGGGGGGGGGGCTGCTCTCGTAAAGCACATGCACCCTTCACCTGTCTTGCCTCAGCGCTCGCCACATTGGGTCGTCCGCAGTTTCGCATGTGGTTATTTTGATATTTTGGCATTATGATATCTTGGCATTTGGATATTTTGGCTTTTTTTGGTCTAAATTATTATGTTCGCATTTTGTCATTTTCAAGCTTCATTATTTTTTTGCATTTGGTTGTTTTCGCATTCGGTATTTCGAAAGTGATTATTTTCGTATTTGGCTATTTTCACAATATGTTTTTTTTTCACATTTGGTCATTTTCAAACTTAATTATTTTCGCGCTTTGTTATTTATTTTTATTTTCGCGTTCGGTATTTCGAAATTGATTATTTTCGCATTTGGTTATTTTCACAATTGATTATTTTCGCACTTGATCATTTTCAAGCTTAATTATTTTGGCATTTAGTTATTTTCGCACTTGCTTATTTTCACATTCGGTGATTTTTATGTGTATTTTTCCATCTGTGTGCATCTGATTGTCACAATTCCCGCTGCACACATATAAATGTGCATATCAAATTGAAGCTTTTTATGTTAGGAAACCAACCAGTATTTATCAAATTAAAAAGAAATGTTGATTTTATTATTACAAAGCTAGTACTTGTCTGAAAATAAAGCATATGCATCCATCTCTGATAAAAATAACGACGTATGAATGTTAACCAGACGGGATGGCCGAATGAGTTGAGCGTCCGTCTCCCATTCTGGTAGATCATGGGTTCCAACCCTGGTCGAGTCAAACCAATGACTTAAAAATTGATACTTGTCATGTCCTAGCTTGGCACTCGGTATTATTAGGATAGGGCAAGGAGCAGTGGAATGAGGAAGGCCAATCATCCACGATTGAAATTTACCCCGCTTAATCAACTAATCCACTAAAAGAAAAAAAAAGAATAATTAGAAAATATGCAAAATCTTTCTGCTATTCATATTCACATAACGCACTACATAGTGCACGCATAATATTTTTGTTGCGGTTTGTTGAGTTAGTTTGGAATTAAAGTGGGCTGTCGGTCGCGATGCGACAAAGACTGCTTTCATTACTTGACTGCCGCTCTCCATTTAGCTCTCTGCTGTGTGAGTTGCGTCCATGAGTCGGTCTTAATGTCTCTCAGCTTCAGGTTTCTTTTGATGGTATCCTTGAACCGGAGACGAGGTAGCCAGAAGACAGTTGAGAATAGAGGATCTGCTTTGGTGGCCTGTCTGATGACATCCTCATGAGGTGTCCAGTCCACCGGAGATTCTTTTTGATCAGAAGATCTTCCATAGAGGGCAGCCCCGTTCGTTCGAGTATTTCCTTATTTGTCACTTTGTCCTTCCAAGTTAGCCTCATGATTGAACGCAGATGTCGCATCATGAAGGCATGCAGCTTTTTCACCTGTCATCTGTACACTGTCCAGGCCTCGGCTCCATATAGTAGGGTGGATAGCACGATTGCATGGTAGATCTTACCTTTGACCTGAATGGACACATGGTGGTTGTTCCAGAGTCTCTGGCGTAGTCGGCCGAAAGATGCGCTAGCCTTGGCCATCCTCCTCTGTATTTCAGCATCAATGCATCCATCACTTGATATAGTGCTTCCGAGATAGGTGAATTCCGGAACAGAGTTCAGCTTGTTTCCGTCAAACCATGATCTCCTCCTCTCGGGTTCTTGTAGAGTTGGGTTGGTACAGCACCTCCGTCTTCTTGATGCTAATCTTCAGGCCAAACTTCTTTGATGCATCGGAGAAAGCGTCCACTATTTTCTGGATCTCTTCATCAGAGTGGGCAACCAGTGCACTGTCATCTGCAAATAGTAGCTCTCTCACCAGTATCTGAGTAGTCTTGGTCTTTGCTCTGAAGTGTGCTACATTGAATAGGTCAGCACTCTGTCTGGACTGTATATAGATGCCATCCGCCATGTCTCGGAAAGCCTCGTCGAGCATTGCTGATAGGAAGATGGAGAAGAGTGTGGGGGCCAGTACACAACCTTGCTTGACCCCCATTGATAACCCCGAACGATTCCGAGACTTCCCTCCAGCACTAACGTTCGCCATCATTCCTGTATGTAGAGCCTCGATCATAGTTATGAACTTCTCTGGGCATCCATACTTCCTCAGTAGCTGCCATAGCCCGGTCCTCCCGACTGTATCAAATGCCTTAGTGAAATCGACAAATACCATGTATAGTCGTCGGTCCTGCTCAATGCTACTAATACATGCATAAAACGTATATATGTATTAAACCCAACTTCTGGGAATTTTCCGCGATTCCCTGACAATGCTAAACCTATGGGAGAATATCAGCATTTCCACTTTTTCCCCCAGAGACCACTTTCATCCCTGCATATGCCATGTACTACTTTATGGGTGACCCCTTTTCATGGTTGGGACAGGTGGCGCCACCGCTCCCAACACCTACCAGTGCCACGAATACTGTCACTCGCATCATATTCTCCAGAGCCAGAGAATATATCATCTCAACCCACTTCCTTGTCTTGTCTCCTTATTGTACTGTAGAAAAGTCTTTATGTATATATATATATATATATATATATATATATATATACACACAATATATTTTCTGTTTACTGAGTTAGTTTTAACTTATGGTGGGTTTACACTGCTAACATGTTATCGACTGTGTTCTTTATAATACTATCAAAAGATCAATGTATCACAGCTGAAACAATAACTATATCATAGGAATATTTAACATTATTCAGAGACAGAGTGAGAACAAATCTAGATAATGGCCTATTGTGAGGAATCTTATCTTCTGCCAAAATGATTTTACAGTGAAATCCAGTTATAATGCGCCCTGATTTAAAACGAATTTTGATCAAATGTCAAATGCGATGATTCATTGAACCCAGAATTCTCCAAGTCAAAGGTAATTCAGTAAGCAGAACCCCGATTTAGCGCGACCCCACTGTTTTCACAATGACGTTGCATGGACCCCAATGATTGCATTATTATGGGGTTCCACTGAACTAGTCTAATATTTCGTTAGCGTAGTTAACAAATATTTACTAGTCTGCTCGCACCAAGCGGCTGACACCCCCCACCCCCACAACCAACCTGACCCCCAACCCCCATCCATTCACACTCCACTGCTCATTTAAAAATAAGACCCCCTAATTAATTGTCGGTAATTAAAGTTTTATTTCCACAGGCGCTGTTAAGTTCATTGCTCGTGCTGCGCATGTTCCACGCCCAGAGTGTGAAGCGGGCTTTTGTGTACACTGTTAGCTAATGTGCATGCAACGTCGGGTATCTGGGAACTCACTGTGAAATTTAACACCCTCCCTCTCCTCCCTCTTCTGCCCTCTACTCCCGCCTCCTCCTCCTCCTCCTCCTACTCTTCCTCCTCTTCTTCCTCCTCCTCCTCCTTCTGCCCCACTCCTTCCTAATCCCCTCTCCTCCTCTTGCCCTCTACTCCCGCCTCCCCCCCCCCCTCCTGATCCTCCTTCCCTCCCTTCCCCCATCCCCCCTTCCCTCCCCCTCTACTCCCGCCTCCTCCTCCTCTTCTTCCTCCTCCTACTCTTCCTCCTCTTCTTCCTCCTCCTTCTGCCCCACTCCTTCCTGATCCCCTCTCCTCCTCCTCTTCCCCTCTACTCCCGCCTCCTCCCCCCCCCCCCCCCTCATCCCCATCCCTCCTCCCTCCATCCCCCCCTTTCCCCCCTCTACTCCCGACTCCCCCTCGCCCTCCTTGTCATCGTCCTCCTGCTCCTGCTCCTCATCCTCCTCATCCTCTCCCTCCTCCCCTCTACTTCCTTCTCCCGCTTCCTCTTCCTCGTTCCCCCGCCTCCTCCTCCTCCTCTCCCCCCCCCTACTCCCGCCTCCTACTCTCCCCTCCTCCCCTCTACTCTCGACTCCTCTCGTCCGCCTCCTCCTCCTCCCCCGTCCTCCTCCTACTCCATCACCCTCCCCTCATCTCCTCTACTCTCGCCCCCTCCCCCTCCTCCTCTCTCTCCTCCACTCGGACTCTTCCTCCTCGTCCTCTCCTTCCCCACCTCCCCCTCCTCCCTTTTGTTTTTTCCTCGTCCTCGTCCTCTCTGCCCCCTCATTCCCCTCCTCATCCTCTTTCCTCCCTCCTTTCCTCCTGGACCCCGTCTCCTTCCCCCTCCTCTCCCCTTTCCGTAATTATTTGACTTGTTACCAATAAAAGAAAGAATTAATTATCACCATCGTAGAAAGGAAACCAAATATGTGGTACTCAGTTTGAATGAACGACCCGTATAATGATATATGGTTTGTAGAGTAGGTATCAATCAATCAATAGTTCCGTCCTCTAGTCGAGGGTTGGATGCAATGGTTCTCCACTTGTCCCGATGGTGTGCTGTTCTGATAGACTGTGAATAATTCAAGCCTGTCCACCGTGAAATATTTGTAAACCATGATGTTCTTGGTCTCCCTCTCCCTCTGCTGCCATTCACCTTCCCTTCCAACAATGTACGGTATATTGAACTCTGACGAATGATGTGGCCAAAATAAATAAGTTTCTTTCTCTGTATAGTGGCAAACAAGCTTTTCTTATTTTTAATTTTTCTGAGAACTTCTTTGTTGGTGATCTTCTTTGTCCATGATATTTTCATCATCCTTCGATAAGTCCACATCTCAAATGCTGCTAAACGTTTGTACATTTTCTTAGAGATTGTCCATGTCTCTGCCCCATACATTAGAGTAGACCACACATAACACTGAAGAATACGCTTCCTTGTTTGTATTAATATCTTACTTGATGTTAACACTCTATACATTTTGGAGAATGTTGTTCGGGCTATTGTTATCCTTCTTTTAATTTCTTCCTCACATCTCCCATCATTTGTAATCTTTTGTCTGAGATATATGAATTCGGATACTTGTTCTATGTTTGTGAGAGTAGGTGTAACATTGATATATATATATGTGTGTGTGTGTGTGTATATATGAGATTTAGTCGTTGCGCGCGAAGAAGTACCGAGAACCGACGGTGGTGGTGTCACTGTAGGCCAATAGGCCCGCAGGTTATGGGACAAGCTGTTGGGTGGTCCCTTATTGGTCAATAAGTGATGGTATAAGCTCGTACAATAATAAATAACAATCAACCTCATACCGAAGATTTATACCCCTATATCCATATACTAGCTATATATATTACAGTAAAATCTCTCTAAATCGACCTACCATGGGACCGACTTTAAGTGGTCCATTTAGGGAGGTGGTCGGAATAGGGAGTTAGTATATGGTTACAATGGTATTGTTGGGACCCAAATAAAGCGATCGATTTAGGGGAGTGGTCGATCTGTGGAGGTGGTCGGTTAGAAAGGTTTTACTGTGTGTATAATGTGACACTTAGTGTTTCAGACTCTCTTGGCAAATACAGACGACTATCAGTATCAATGAAAATTATATCCCGATTAGCGACATTCCTTCGCACCAGACGACAATTAGTGAACAAACAGCAGACGACAATGAAAAAAAAAGCGCGCTCTTTCTGGCGCGCATGCGCTACACGGACACTGCAGCGGAAGCGCCGACTCCTGTGCCCGTGTAGTGGGGGGCTCAATGAGGGTGTTCGCTTTCGTTACTTTGAATGGCGCCTAGATTTGTTGATGAAAACTGAGACAAACCGAAGAGCAATGTGAGCCATGGAGGGAAACACGAGCGGCTACTAGTAAACAAAGGAGAGGCGGATGAGGATATTCCGACCGCGGTTTAAGTAACGGGACCGGTTGGCGAGCGTTACACTATATTCGGGTTCTCCCAGGTGTGGGACCGGACGCGGTGGCCGAATCGGTAGAGCGCAAGGCCTCCCGGGAGTTCGGTTCCTGGTCGAGTCAAAGCAATGACTTACAAAATTGATACTCGTTGCTTCCTAGCCTGGTGCTTGGCATTATTTAATAGGATAGGGCAAGGACTGGTTGGCTGGGTGTCAGGGTAATGTGACTGAGTGGGATATTGGGTCATGGCGCTGGCGGCCTGTTCTCCCTGTGGGGCAGCATTATACATCCATTGTGAATGTGCACATATCGGTGCCAAGTTGCCAAACGTGTACGACTTTTACGATTGCGACGTCTTTCTCGGTGGTTTGTGCGTGCGCTTTTATCGTTTACGATTTGGTCGCATACAAGCAGGAGAAGTCGGTGGTACACACAGCTGAAGGTTAGTTTTGTATGGAGCAAGTACATTGTTGTTACAACACTTGGAGACCAGATGGGATGGCCGAATTAGTTGAGCATCTGTCTCCCGTTTTGGTAGATCGTGGGATTCGAATCCACGGGTTCGAACCCCGGTCGAGTCAAACCAATGACTTAAAGATGGTCCCTAGCCTGGCGCTCGGCATTATTAGGATAGAGCAAGGACTGGTTAGCTCAGTGTCGGGGATAATGTGACTGTGTGGGATATCGGGTCATGGTGCTGGGGGCCTAGGCTCCCAGTGGGGCAGCACTATAAAGTGACCATGAGTGCACACTGTCACAAGTCGTTACCCATCCTGATATGACCTTAGATGTTGCCAGGACGTAAAACCTCAGCAACCAACCAAGGAACCATACCAGTATTGTCCAAGTCGGTGTTACAAACAAATCACCCAGTTTGAGGCAAATAATTAATAACATGATTTATTAAATTTAAAGACGGCTTTGTGGAGATAAATATTGTATTAAAGTTGAATAATTCCACATTAAGCTATTACTAGTATTAGCCCTTTTGGAGAGAGGGTAGGTATATTTTGGCGAGACTGATAGGTGAAGTGTCAGTGCGCGGGCCCTAATAACCCTTTTGGGGAGAGCGTATTTTTATATTTTGGTCAGACTGATGGGTGAAGAGTTAGTGCGGGGGGCCCTAGTACGGTAGTAGCGCTTTTGGGGAGAGTATGGTTATATTTTGGTCACACTGATGGGTGAAGAATTAGTGCGGGGGCCCTAGTAGCCCTTTTGGGGAGAGCATGGTTATATTTTGGTCAGACTGATGGGTGAAGAGTTAGTGCGGGGGCCCTAGTACGGTAGTAGCGCTTTTGGGGAGAGTATGGTTATATTTTGGTCAGACTGATGGGTGAAGAGTTAGTGCGGGGGCCCTAGTATCCCTTTTGGGGAGAGCATGGTTATATTTTGGTCAGACTGATGAGTGAAGAGTTAGTGCATGGGCCCTAGTAGCCCTTTTGGGGAGAGCATGGTTATATTTTTGTCAGACTGATGGGTGAAGAGTTAGTGCGTGGGCCCAAGTAGCCCTTTTGGGGAGAGCATGGTTATATTTTGGCGAGACTGGTCGGTGAAGTCTTAGTGCGGGGGCCCCGCGGGGTGAGATGAGCTGCTCCTGAGGTGCGCGCGCACCATCTGTTGCTGTCGTGAACATTCCCGGACCTCTAACAGGGCCTGTTGATTTATTAAGTACCGTGTTCCACCCGGTAATAAATGAGCAAGTCACCCTGGGTGTGAGTGCAGTGGCCAGGATGCTAGTCAAATTCTAATAATAGTAATATAGACACAGAGGTCAACTTTACAACAAAAGCTTGATTTTTTTAACAATGCCTCTAGAGCATATTGATTTTCATGTCACCGGCTATTGGACGTCAAACATATGGTCATTCTTACATATTTCTTTTGGAGGAAACCTGCTGCCGCCACATAGGCTACTCTTTCCGATAAGCAGCAAGGGGTCTTTTATATGCACTTTCTCACAGACAGGACAGCAGGTACCATAGCATTTGATGAAACAGTTGTGGACCACTGGTTAAACTGAAAATAGCCCGAACTGCAATTGGGTCCACTGAGCAGGATCGATCAGATGACCCACACCTTGACACTTTCAGGGATGAAAGATCTCCACGGTTTCGCGGATTTCCGGGATTGTTTATATTCACCGATTAATTTGAAAAAAATGGGATGTACATGACAGCAGTTGGGTGGTTCGAATCCCTTTCTTATATGACCTTAGATGTAGCTAGAACATCAAATCTAAACAAGAATGTGTTTGGTATGGGCGATAATGCAATCACAACAAGGCTAGTTGAAACCTGATTTCCTGTATTTTTCCGTGATTCCCTGACAATGCTAAACCTATGGGAGAATATCCGCATTTCCCCTTTTTTTTCCCCGGAGACTACTTTCATCCCTGCACTTTACAACAAAGCAGGCAACAACTAAGAAGCTTAGATAAAATGGTGGAAATTTGAAATAATGAATGAGAAAAGTCACTCTGGGTGTGAGTGGAGTGCCCAGGATGTTAGTCAATCTAATAGAAAGGCGGAGGTCAACCTTACAAGGCAACATCCACAAAACAACAACTAAAAAGCTCCGATAAAACAATGAATGAGAAAGTAATTTTGGGTGTGAGTAGGGTGCCTGGGATGCTGCTCAAATTCTAATATAGACGCAGAGCTCAATTTTATAGCAAGGCAACATCAGCAAAGGAATGACGAAAAAGCTCCAAGTATAACAATAATAAAAAAATATTTATTTCCACCTGATCAATGTACACACATGAAAAAGGAGAACGCAGAAGTACAATACTTATGAGGTGCTTTTCCCATTTTAATAATAACACAGATACATTGCTTATACCATAGAAATAATAAATAGAAAAATAAAAGTAAAAAGCATATCAGCATTACCCTCAATACTGTAAATTACATCTAAATATTTATGTACTAGACTACTATTTATTGTGGCGGAAATTTGAAACAAGGAATGAGAAAAGTCACTTTGGGTGTGAGTGGAGTGCCCAGGATGTTAGTGAATCTAGTATAAACGCGGAGGTCAACTTTACAACAAGGCAACATCAATAAGGCAGACCACACGGGATGGCCGAATGAGTTAGAGCGTCCGTCTCCGTGTTGATAGATCCTGGGTTCGGACCCTGGTCGAGTCAAACCAATGACTTAAAAATTGATACTTGTCGCTTCCTAGCCTGGCGCTCGGCATTATTAGGATAGGGCAAGGACTGGTTGGCTCAGTGTCAGGATAATGTGACTGAGTGGGATATGAGGTCATGGTGCTGGCAGCCTGGTCTTCCAGTGGGGCAGCACTATAAAGTAGAGATGAGTGTGCACTGTCACAAGTCGGTACCCGTCCTGATATGAGCTTAGATGTTGCTAGGACTTAAAACAATAACAAACAAACAAATCAATAAGCAACAATTAAGAAGCTCTGACACATAGCGGAAATTTGAAACGATGAATGAACAAGTTACCTTGGGTGTGAGTGGGGTGCCACAGGATGTAAGTGAATCTAGTATAGACGCGGAGGTCAACCTTATACAACAACATCAGCAAAGTAACAACTGAAGTGGTCTGACAAATGACGGAGATTTGAAACGATGAATGAACAAGTTACCTTGGCTGTGAGTGGGGTGCCACAGGATGTTAGTGAATCTAGTATAGACGCGATGGTCAACCTTATACAACAACATCAGCAAAGTAACAACTGAAGTGCTCTGACAAATGATGGAAATTTGAAACGATGAATGAACAAGTTACCTTGGGTGTGAGTGGGGTGCCACAGGATGTTAGTGAATCTAGTATAGACACGGCGGTCAACCTTACACAGCAACATCAGCAAAGTAACAACTGAAGTGCTCTGACAAATGATGGAAATTTGAAATAATGA
Organism: Branchipolynoe longqiensis; assembly: GCA_030323885.1. NCBI lineage: Eukaryota > Metazoa > Annelida > Polychaeta > Phyllodocida > Polynoidae > Branchipolynoe > Branchipolynoe longqiensis. Next base: position 23,842,686 of record CM059194.1, read on the forward strand.
ATGAGAAAAGTCACTTTGACTGTGAGTGCAATGCCTGGGACATTAGTGAATCTAATATAGATGCAGAAGTCAACTTTACAACAAGGCAACCACCTAAAAAGCTCCAACAAATGTTGGAAATTTGAAACAATGAATGAGAAAACTTAGACCAAATCCAACTTCCAAGTCAAATTATTGGTTAGCTAGTATAAAGTAGGCTTTGCTGTCAGATTGTTTGTGTCTTTTCTCTTGTGCTTTATTCAGTAGTATTTAAATCACACATGAAATTCTCTACAAGACCTGGACCCCCCACTTTTACATTTTTGTAAAAACGGGGTTTAATGAGGACCAAAAGACTGCTGCTGACCACTTGCCGATTTTATTTGGTCTTTGTTGTTGATACATTAGTTGTTTAAGTAGGGGAAATTTCAATCGTGGACGATTGGTCTTCCTCATTCCACTGCTCCTTGCCCTATCCTAATAATGCCGAGCATCTGGCTAGGAAGCGACAAGTATACATTTTTAAGTCATCGGTTTGACTGGATCAGGATTCGAACCCACGATCTACCAACACGGGAGACAGACGCTCTAACTCATTTGGCCATCCCGTCTGGTCAAACCCATATGGGTTATTGTGGCACCACTGATATCTTTTTAACTGGCACGCTCCAGGTTTTCCCCGTTCTCCAGACTCCGTGACATTATCCTGGCATTGGGAAGTTAGATTTTGCCTTATTCTAATAAAACCCAGTACCAGATAATGTAGTGGGCACTTTAGTAAGGCAATGTATATAATAAATTTAGATGTTAATCTTTTATCTAGCATTACATTTACATCAATCTAATGGAGGACATGTGGCGTAGTTCATTTTTCCGACACTTTGTGGCACGTCGGTACTAGTGGGCCTAAGCGGCCATTGACAATGCTTTGAGTTTGCCGGTACGCGCAGTGCAAAACGTTTATTTTATTCAAAATTAATAGAAATGCAGAACCCTAACCTTATAAATTTAATATAATCTATTCGTTGAATGTTTTCTATATGTGTATCAAGCAGTTTGTCTCTAGGTGGTGTGGTTTTAGAGATATTTCACTTCTTCTGTATGAAGATTGCTCATAGCCATTGAGTTTGCAGTGTTACAGTGTGCTGTTTAGGCCTATTTGTTCAATGGCGACGCGAACGGCAGGAATTTGAACTAAAAAGTCGGAGGTCCCCCATTAGCATGTCTCATACCATCATGGGTATGCTGGTATGCAGGTATAGCAATACCTCAGGGAGTTTGACGCCCCTGCCCTGCAGAGTTGTAAACCACTGCCTTGTGGTACAGGTTCTTAACAGAACCGAAGGCTAAGGGAGCAAACCCTGAACAGAAAACCATGTCACTGTGGCAGCATTAAGGGCGGTTGATGTATGGAACTCCCAACATCTCCCGACCAGCCACTGCAGGGACAAATAGTTTTGCGCCTGTCTTGACATGTTCTTGCCGGTGTGAAACCTCTATTTGCTCCCCGAGAGAGTGCCGCTGGTAACTTGCAAAAGCCAGCAGCACTTCAACACTTTTGCAGGCAGCTTTCATGAAATGTACAACCGCACACAAAAATGGAGAGCGGCAGTCAAGTAATGAAAGCAGTCTTGGTCGCATCGCGACCGACAGCATGATGATGATGATGACCATCTGCATTTAGATGTAGACAAATCTGATCACTCAGACTAGTGTTAGAACTATAACGAGTCAGTTTTACTTATTTTATTCATGTTTTTATTTATATCCTATGGTTAGTAATATCTGTAGAGCTAGGAAATGGGTAGGGTTAGTCAGGCATTTGTTATATATTTCTTTGAAAGAAGTTTCTGTTGGCACATTTGACGTTTTAATATTTAGAACAATAATTAAAAATGGCGGTGTGAACATCAGGCTGTAAAGTGACTTGATTGTTTTCTGGGGAATTGTATGTTTCTTAGGTGAAAATGCTTAATTATGGATAGTTGCATCTTAAATATATTCATTATATTATTATATTGCATGCGTGCATCCATCTTTATGCTAACTTGTCCTGTATTTCTATTAATTTTGAATGAAATCGAAATTTTGCATTGCACGTATCGGCAAACTCAATGGCCATGGGCATTTGTTTTGCTGTCTACGCCGTTTTCAGCGCATGCGCAGTCGGAATTACGAACCCGCCTATTGTATCAAAGCCACACAGCCTGAGGATGGTCCCCACGACATCTCGCATGGGAAACGGACGCTCTATGCACTTGGCTGTCCATTACCGTCTGCATATTCCCTGAGTAGATGTGAAACAATTAAAGCTGCATAGTCTCATGAAAGCATCACATTTTCAAAACCAAAGCAGGTACTAAATAAACATTCATGCTAAATATCTAACTTAGATACCGGTTCACTCATTAAACATTTATACTTATAGCCGCATAGAAGGAATACTAAATCAATTTAAAGTTGCCTAGTCCGATGGTTTTGAGTTTCTCTCATTTTCTGAGATAAACATATTAGGTTGTTCATTATAATGTACCTTACTTTAGTTTGAAGTAACTTTTATTTTAAATTGCTAACTTTTGAGATATTTGGAATGGAAACATGCTAAATTAATTTGGGCAAGCTTGCCAAAACTCTTAACACCATAGACCCCTTTCAATGTTCATAAACATTGTGTATGCGCGCGCGCCTTGGCTGCAGTACGAGTGCACACTGCCATTGAGTTTGCTGGTATGCATAGTGCAAAACGTCTATTTTATTCAAAATTAATAGAAATACAGAACTCAAATCTTATCAATTTAATATAATCTGTTCATTCAATATGTTTTCTATATGTGTTCCAATCGGTTTGTTTCTAGGTGGTGTGGTTTTAGAAATATTTCACTTTTTCTGTATGAAGATTGCTCACAGCGATTGACAATGCATTGAGATTGCCGGTATGCACAGTGCAAAACGTCAATTTTATTCAAAATTAATAGAAATACAGAAACCTAACCTTATAAATTTAATATAATCTGTTTGGTGAATATTTTTTCTATATGTGTTCCAATCGGTTTGTTTCTAGGTGGTGTAGTTTTAGAGATATTTAACTTTTTCTGTATGAAGATTGCTCATGGCCATTGAGTTTGCAGTGTGACAGTGTGTCGTCCTGCAGCCAAAAGGCACGCGCACTGACCTAGATACCTATGCTGACGTCATATGAAATAGGTATATTGGCTTCTGCAGTAACAGGTTCTAGTAATTGACTCAGTATCCCCTTATATGGGACGACAAATGAACACCTTGATGTCCAGTATTTCAATATGCGCACCAATATTAACTTTGCATGTTTTCATTAAAAATAATTCCAGATTTACCCCTTTAAAATATAAGTTCCTTCAAACTAAAGTAACATAGTTTATAACAATCAACTTAATGTTTTGACCTAAAAAATATGGCAGAAACTTCATCCGATTATGCAATTTAAAATTAACCTCGAGTTGTGGTGTATGGGCACTGTCGGAGTGTACTTGGGACCTTGGGGCCTTGTCCAGGGTCCATACAGCGCCAGGAAAGTCTTGAGCTTATTTATCCCATTGAAAGGCCTTGAATTTAACCTATTTTGGGTATTTAGTCTTGCAAAGCCTTGAATTCTATTAAACTGTTCCCACTGATCTAAATTAGTCCAAGTTTGGCATTCACTATTGTCCCCCCCACCCCCTGAAATCCAAAGGAAAATAGTCTTGAATTCCTATCAATAACAGCCTTGAAGTTGAAACGCGTTGAAATAGCCTTGAATTCCATACCTTCACATGTGTACTGACCCTGCTTTTTGCTGTTACGCTCAGTGTTAGGTTATTTACATAGTGGGCAGGTTTCACCAAACTGCCTGCTAACCGAACCCTACCGTCGGCATGGTGTTGTTGAAGCGGCCACTGACGCCTCTGGGTGGTGATCAACGCCCTGCAGTGCCGGTAGGTGGCAGCAGGAGGACGCGTTGACCTCCTGACCCCTGGCTGGGGGGTGAGGAGGCCATGTGTTATCAATGTGGCCTGCCAGGGGTAGGGTGATCTATGCGGGCCATGTGACCAGCGGACTGACCGCCAGGCTGACCAGCAGCACACTGGCCAACAGGCTGACCAGCGGACTGACCAGCAGAACTGACCGCCAGGCTGACCAGCAGCACACTGACCAACATGCTGACCAGCGGACTGACCAGCGCACTGACCAACAACACACTGACCAGCAGGCTGACCAACAGAACTGACCAGCAGGCTGACCAATGGGTACCCAGCAGCGTACTGACCAGCAGAACTGACCAGCAGACTGACCAGCAGCACCCTGACCAGCAGGGTAACCCATCGGCTGACCAGCCAGAACTGATCAGCAGGACACTGACCAGCAGCACACTGACCAGCAGCACACTGACCAGCAGGCTGACCAACATAACTGACCAGTGGACACCAGCAGGACACTGACCAGCAGCACTCTGACCAGCAGCACACTGACCAGCAACCTGACTGACCAGCAGCACACTGACCAGCAGCACACTGACCAGCAGGCTGACCAACATAACTGACCAGTTGACACCAGCAGCACACTGACCAGCAGCACTCTGACCAGCAGGCTGACCAACATAACTGACCAGTGGACACCAGCAGCACACTGACCCGCAGCACTCTGACCAGCAGCACACTGACCAGCAGCACCCTGACCAGCAGGCTGACCAGCAGGCTAACCCATCGGCTGACCAGCCAGAACTGACCAGCGGACTGACCAGCAGCACACTGACCAGCAGCACACTGACCAGCATGCTGACCAACAGAACTGACCAGCAGGCTGACCAGTAGCACACTGACCAGCAGGCTGACCAGCAGCACACTGACCATCAGCACACTGACCAGCAGGCTGACCAACATAACTGACCAGTGGACACCAGCAGCACACTGACCAGCAGCACTCTGACCAGCCAGCTGACTGACCAGCAGGCTGACCAGCAGCACACTTACCAGCAGCACACTGACCAGCAGCACACTGACCAACATCACACTGATCAGCAGCACGCTGAGCAGCCGGTGGACTCATTAGCACACTGACCAGCAGCACACTGACCAGCAGCACACTGACCAGCCAGCTGACTAATTAGCGGACTGACCAGCGGTCTGATCACTCCGGTGAGGGATGCTGAGAGCGCCCAGTCCTGGCAGTGCCACCCAGTGACCAGCGCACTGACCACCCGGTCGGGCCCTGGGTGGTAGTTAGTCAGGCCTGAAGCAGGCCTAGTCTGCCCAACCCAACTAACTCATCATTCACTTACTGCATATCCGCCAGCTTTATTCCACTTCAACCATTATTTCTCAAATCCAAGCGAAGCCGTTGAAATATCTTAACATGTATGTCTGCGGTGACACCCCCCTGAAATGACCTTGACTGTTGCTAGGGTGTAAAACTCCAAATAAACCAAAACGACAGGGACGTCGTATGTATGTATGTATGTATGTATGTATGTATGTATGTATGTATGTATGTATATATGTATGTACCTATGGATGGATGGATGGATGGATGGATGGATGGATGAATTGTTGGTTGGAGTTTTACAACTTGTGACAGTGTGCACTCACGTTGACTTTATACTGCTGCCCCACTGGGAGATCAGGCCGCCAGCACCATGACCTAATATCCCACTTCGTCACATTATCCTGACACTGAGCCAACCAGTCCTTGCCCTATCCTAATAATGCAGAATGTCTGTCTAGGAAGCAACAAGTATAAATTGTTAAGTCATTGGTTTGACTGGACAAGGGTTTGAACCCATGGGTTTGAATCCCATGATCTACCAAAACGGGAGATGGACGCTCAACTCATTCGGCCATCCCATTTGGTGTAAAGTAAGGTAGACTATAACAATCAATTTAATATATTTATCTCAGAAGAAAATGACAGAAGCTCAAAATCATCACACTCTGCAACTTTAATGCCAAGTACACACCTACCGTTTACGATTCGCGCGCTAAAACTCGCGATGACCTTACGACTGAGAACAGGCCAATTCATTTTTCGAATCGCGAATCGTATTCGCAAGCAAGCAGTTTTAGCCCTGAAACTGAGTTTTAAGTCGCGAATCGCAATCGGTAGGTGTGCTAGGGGAGCGCACACCTCACGACTTTTGGGCAGTTTTAGATCGTATACGGTAGGTGGGTGCGGAAAAACTGTAGGTGTGTACCTGGCATAAGACTTCTCGACAGTTTGCTGTTCTGGTCTATGTGTGTCTAGATACAAGATTCACCCCGTACTGTTCTGTACAGTAAGGGTGAAGAACAACCCATCAGAAAAAGTGGCGAAAGGCTGGGTAAATCAAATGAACACATCATTTCTTAATTCAAGAAACAAAATATATTCTTCACATCTATCTGTCTTAAGCATTTTGAACAAAGAAACATACAATTTCAGTCACTTTACAGGCTGATGTTTACATCACCATTGATTCGCCATAAATAATTCTTGTTCTAAATATTAAAATGTCAAATGTGTCAACAAAACCTTGTTTCAAAGAAATATATAACCAATATCTGATTAAGACTACTCATTTTCTATTTCTACATATGGCATTCACCATAGGATATAAATAAAAACATTAATCAATAAGTAAAACTGACTCTGGTTATGGCTCTAACACTAGTCTGAGTGCCCAGATTTGTCTAAATCTAAATGCACATGGCATAAGATGTGCTGATTATATTGATGAAAGGCAATGCTGGAAACAGATTAATATCTTAATTTATTATATATATTTTTTTTAGTTAGTGTTCTATGTTTCAATCAAGAGCTGAGATGAGCTGAAACTAGCACATTTCATAACTGCACCCAGTGCATTAGCATGTGCAATGTGCTTCTCGCGGGTTTGTTTTGCTCTGACACATCCCACAATGCACCGCGCTCCTGGAACGACGATGTAGTCTATAAAGGTAGTCATTGGATACTGGAACCAGGAATTCCACTTCCTGTTCCACACTAACACAGTTTTCGCTCGTATTTAGACTACACTGTCATTCACCCCTGTTCTGGGTAGGGGTGAATATTTGATCTAATGTGTGCCGTGTGTGAACTATGCAGAATTGTGACAAAAGGACTGTATCACTGTCAGTACTGTCACTGTCAGTACTGTCACTGTCAGTACTGTCACTGTCAGTAATGTCACTGTCAGTAGTCACTGTCAGTACTGTCACTGTCATTGCCAGTAATGTCACTGTCAGTACTGTCACTGTCAGTATTGTCACTGTCAGTACTACCACTGTCAGTACTGTCACTGTCAGTACGATCACTGTCAGTACTACCACTGTCAGTACTGTCACTGTCAGTACTGTCACTGTCAGTATTGTCACTGTCAGTACTACCACTGTCAGTACTGTCACTGTCAGTACTGTCACTGTCAGTAATACCACTGTCAGTACTGTCACTGTCAGTACTGTCACTGTCATTACTACCACTGTCAGTACTGTCACTGTCAGTACTGTCACTGTCAGTACTGTCACTGTCAGTACTGTCACTGACCCCCTTATGTTCCCTCCTGGTGCAGAGCCGTTGACAGGGTTTAAACGAGTGGAGTTCTGCGCCTATCGGCCATCATAAAGACGAGCTGATAAGCGCAGTGCATGACGGGAGGCGATGGGTTCGTATGATAAGTATGCACGTGGTATCAGAACTGGTATGCGCTCACCACCGGGGCAAGGGGCTCAAGGTCGCCAGCCCTGCAAGTCGCTGCGCACCTTTTCTGCGCATGTACATTTCTTACCTAATCTACCACACCAGACGCGGTGGGGCAGTGCGGGCGGGAGGAGGGAGGAGGGAGTTGGGGGGGGGGTGAGAAAAAGGTAATTGAAGACAATTTATAGATGATTTTGTTTGTTTGTTTGTTGTTGTTTTACGTCCTAGCAACATCTAAGGTCATATCAGGACAGGAACCGACTTGTGACAATAGCCACTCATGGCGATTTTATAGTGCTGCCACACTGGGAGACCAGGCCACCAGCACCATGACCTGATATCCCACTCAGTCACATTATCCTGACACTGAGCTAACCAGTCCTTGGCCTCTCCTAATAATGCCGAGCGCCTGGCTAGGAAGCGACACGTATCAATTTGTTTAGATGAGCCGAGATGTGTTTAGTATTACCCTGATGAAGAACACTGCTTTATACAGTATAACCCCGTCAAACCAAGCTCGGTTAAACCAAACGATCAGTTAATCCAAACTTTTTTTCGGTGGCCCAGCAAAATACTACCATTTATCATATAAAAATGTTGGTGAAACCAAAGTCGCTTAATCCAAATTATTGGTCAATCCAAACAAAATGTTGGACCCCAGGGCACTCCGGTATGGTTAAACCAAACTTTCATGTGGTTATAATATAAGGTCATCTGAGACCCCACCGACTTTTTATATGATAAATAGTAGTATTTTGCTGGGTCGCTGAAAAAAGTTTGGATTAACAGATCGTTTGGTTTAACCGAGCTTGGTTTAACTGGGTTATACTGTATATACATAAAAAACAATAATCAAAGTGTCCACATACATTGTATATTACATGTGCAATACATGTTTGCTCAAACTTCAAAGTTAAAGTTGAAGCCAAAGCTCGGTTAAACCAATGATCGGTTAATCCAAACAAATTTCTAGGGTCCCTTCAAGTTTGGTTTAACGGGGTTATACTGTAGTAGTACCCTTTGTAATCTATTGCTCTACTAGTGCTATGGCTATTCTTAACACTGCAGTTTACGTATTGTTTGAAGTAACAGTTATACTTATAGCTAGCTAGCTATTCGATACAAAATCGATTTGAGTAAAGCACACGTCCATAACCTAACCTATCACTTCCCAGTCCGCCGTGATCCTGTCCAGCCAGTCCTGGTACTACCCAGTGTACTCTGTTATTACCGTCTGTCCTATTAGTATTACCACCTTCCACCCCCCTGCCGCCTCCCTTCCCCTCCCTTCCCCTCCCTTCCCCTCCTACTGGGCGCGGTGGTCGAATTGGTAGAGCGCGGGCCTCCCAAGCGATTCCCAGTCGAGTCAAACCAATGATTTATAACATTTATACTTGTCGCGTCCTAGCTTGGAGCTTGGCATTAATTAGATAATGGATCCACCCGGTACTCACAGTACACGGGTGAATACCAACCCTATATAAAAACGGTCGAAAAAGTGGGTTAATGAATTGAGAGCCTAATTTCACAATCTAAGAAGCAACATTTATTCTTTACATATGTCTTATTGATAGCCCGCTACCTTTGAGTTGAAAAATATAATATAATATCTAGTTTAATAAGATTTAAAAGTGAAATCGACGGCGTTCTGTGGCCACCATGTTGTCTTTTTGCATTCTCTCCCATTTCACCAACTCTGTTCTGATATAAGTAACCATTTGACACTGGTGCCATGCATTCTACTTGTTCCATACTAACACTATTTTCACCCGTATTTATATAAGGCTGGTCTTCACCCCTGTACTACAAGTACCGGGTGAATCTTTTATCTAGGCATTAATAGGATAGGGAAAGGACTGTTTAGCTCAGTGTCAGGATGTGACTGGGTGGGATATCGGGTCATGGTGCTGGCAGCCTGGTCTCCCAGTGGGGCAGCACTATAAAGTCGCCACGAGTGCGCACTGACACAAGTCGGTATCCGTCCTGATATGACCTTAGATGTTGCCCGGATGTAAAACTCCAACAACCAACCCAATCATAATCCAACCCTATCCTCATTTGTCCTTTCTGTCACACCCCAGTCCATTCTATCTCATGCCAGTCCTCTCTGTGACAGTCCAGTCCCTTCTGTCACACTCCAATTCTCTCTGTCACAGCCCATTTCTTTCTGTCACACCCCACACTCCTCTCTTTCAGAGCCAAGTGCCTTCTGTCACACCCACTTCTCTCTGTCACACCCCAGTACTTTCTGCCACATCCAGTCCTCTCTGTCACAGCCTAGTCCCTTCTGTCACACCCAACTCCTCTGTCACACCCCAGTCCTCCTGGTCACCGTTCATCTTTACCTCACCTTCAGGCCACTGACGCTTACTGTGTTCACCTCTACTCACCCCAACTCACTCACACTCACCCACACTCACCCACACTCACCCACACTCACCCCAACTCCTACTGTGTTAACCCTCACTCACCCACACTCATCCCAACTCACCCACACTCACCCCAACTCCTACTGTGTTAACCCCACTCACCCACACTCACCCCAACTCACCCACACTCACCCCAACTCCTACTGTGTTAACCCCACTCACCCAAACTCACCCCCACTCACCCCCACTCACCCCAACTCCTATTGTGTTAACCCACACTCACCCACACTCATCCCAACTCCTACTGTGTTAACCCCACTCACCCACACTCACCCACACTCATCCCAACTCACCCACACTCACCCCAACTCCTACTGTGTTAACCCCACTCACTTACACTCACCCACTCACCCCAACTCACCCACACTCACCCCAACTCATACTGTGTTAACCCACACTCACCCACACTCACCCCAACTCCTACTTTGTTAACCCTCACTCTCCCACAGTCACCTATACTCACCCACACTCACCCCACACACACCTCCACTCACCCACACTCACCTCTACCCACCCACACTCGCCCCTCCTCCCACCCACCGTCAGCGGAATGAACCCTCAAAGGGGGCGAGGGTTAATGACGGCTGCGGGTGAGGGATGATCGCGGTAAAGGTCATAGGTCAGGTCACAGGTCAGGTGAGAGGTGCGTGGAAGAAGCATGCGCGAGGTGAGGGGCGGGTGCGCGCGCAGTGGGGCTCCCACCGTCTGTGTGGAGCGGTGCCATGGGGCTCCCCCCACCCCCACCCCCCACCCCCACCTCCACCCCAACACCCCGTCAGCCTCCTCGATGTCTGGGTCTTGTTCAATCTGGCCGGGCCACATGCATTGTATTGTAGCATGGGTGTTATTTGACAAAAATTCAAGAAGAAAAAAAGTAAAGCTTGTTTTATTTAACGACGCCTCCAGAGCACATTGATTTTTATCATCAGCTATTGGACTTTGAACATATGGTCATTCTGACATATTTCTTTGGAGGAAACCTGCTGCAGCCACATAGGCTACTCTTTTCGATAAACAGCAAGGGGTAATTTATAATATATGCACTTTCCCACAGACAGGACAGCACATACTACAGCCTTTCCAACCACTGTTCCACAATTGGTTGGAACGGAAAATAGCCCAAACTGCAACTTGTGCAAGTGGGTCCACTGAGCAGGATCAATAGGATGACCAACACCTTTACATGTGGACACGCTTCGAAATGGAGAGCGGCAGTCAAGTAATGAAAGCAGTCCTTGTCGCATCAAGACCGACAGCATGATGATGATGCTGACCTATGTCCTGCTCTATTAATTTTAAACACTACCACACACATTTGCATATTTAATAGTCTGGTTGGGCAGGCTATTTCAAATGGGCCTAATGCAAAGTCTGAGTTACATTGAGGGTAATAACGAGAGCCAAATGTCTTACAGCCTAATTCTTATATTTTATTCATATATATATATATATATATTATTTATAACTTCTGTGTCACATGTACTGTGACAAAGACCCTATAATACTAAGACGGCTCACTCATCCTGTACTGTGTAATCAAAATGATCAAACCCACCACTTGGTGCGCTGGCTGTTCTCTTGGTTAAACAGGTGCTATATTATATGTATAAATATATATTTGAATGTGAAAAATGTGTGATGATGGCGATGCTGATGATGATGGGTATTTGTTCATAGCAATTTCATATTGATGTGTATTCATACTTAGATATCTCATGTATAATATAATTATATGTGTTTACATGTCAAACACCAACCAGCAGCCGGCTGATCAAACCCACCACAAGGTGGCACTGCAAAATTTACATTACCATTGGAGAGATAGGGAGTGAGCCGTCTTAGTATTATAGGGTCTTTGACTGTGACTAGCCCGGGGCTCAGCCTTCGGTAAAGCACAATTAACCCTTAACTATACCCAGGAAAGTCTTGTATAACTTACCCTATTTTACCTCAGGCTGTAGCCACTGAGCTATCACAGGCCAGGGAAATGAGGTCTACCCATTTAAAATCAATTTGCCAATGCAAGAGGGCAGTTATACTTCCCGCAAGGTGCTTTCTTTTATTGCACATTTACAATGCTGTTTAGAATGGGTTAACCATGAATCCAGTCAAAAGCAACTAAAGGGTTTAATTTTAATCGGTTCATTATATGCTATTCCATATTTAATCGAATCCCCTGTTGTGTTCAGCGGAAGAGATGGCCGAATTGGTAAGAACGCTGGCTGGCTTCCGTTGCGGGAGGCCGTGGGTTCGAATCCCGGCAGAGTCAAACCAATGTCTACTTGTTGCTACCTAGTCTGGTGCTCGGCATGATGAGGGTAGGGCAAGGGCTCGGTATCAGGGCTGACATGGACTGTCACATGTCGGTGCTGGTGTAACAGGAAATCGCAAACCCTGAAAATCGCAAACTCTCACTTGTGATTTCCTAGGAAATCGCAAACCCCATGCCATATATGGGCAGGGGGGGTTGCGATTTTGTAGGAAATCACATATCCCCCCTGGAAATCGCAACCCCCCCATGTTTGGCAGTCTTTATCCTAATGAAAACATCTTTGCGATGGTCCAGTTCGTAATTCTGACCGCACATCTGCTGAAAAAGGTAGGCTGGTCCCCTGGAATTTATTCACAGATGTCGCCACTGTGGCCATTCTAAAGGCCAGGTAAAGAGGTGCAGCAATATCCTGGTATTATCACTCAGTTTCAGGATCGGCAACGTAAACAATGCCGTTAGCAAAATGCCCTTTTTAGTTCCAACTTCAGTCACTGCATACAGTAAATAGAACTATTTTAATATTCCAAATTCTTATTGTGCATGCACCAAATATCTCAATGAACCATTATTTACAAGTGTGTTAGTTGAATATTCTACAAAGCATGGGGGTTTGCGATTTCCAATGGGTTTGTGATTCCTAGGAAATTGCAAACCCCGGGGTGTGCAATTTCCAGGGGTTTGCGATTTCCTCCTACACCGGTCCTGATATGACTTTCGATGTTGTTAGGATGTAACACCCCAATAAGCCAAACCGAACAATGGCTGCCATCTGAAAGACGTATCAACACTATCTGATGTTGCATCCTACTCGACAGTCTCCACCCACTACCTGACAATGGCTATTAATACTAAAATAATAGTATTATCTGATCCTGGCTACCGTCTGATACTAACTTGTTACTGGTAATGACTATTACCTGATAACAACTACTATTCAATGCTGCACCCTATCGGACACTACACTTACTACCCGACAATGACTATTTTCTGATCCTGACTACTTTTCTCATACTACCCTCTTACTGGTGATGAGTATTATTATTATTAGTATTATTATTATTATTGTCATTACAACTACTACCTGACAAGTACTATTCAATGCTGTACCCTATCGGACACTACACTCACTACCTGACAATGACTATTTTCTGATCCTGACTACCTATCTCATACTACCCTGTTACTGGTGATGAATATTATTATTATTATTATTATTATTATTATTATTATTATTATTATTATTGTCATTACAACTACTACCTGACAACTACTATTCAATGCTGTGCCCTATCGGACTCTACACTCACTACCTAACAAAAATTGATTGATTGGTGGTTTCTCGACACCGCACCACCTGACAATGACTATTATATGATCCTGACTACTGCCTGATACTAACCTGTTACTGGTCATGCCTATTACCTGACAACTACTATTCAATGCTGTATCTTGCTTTACACACTCCACACACACTACCTGACTGACTGCTATATGATAATGACATTTTCCATTCACTACCTGATAATGACTATGACCTGATAATGACTACTGTTTTATCCTGTTTGTTCCCTACTTGACATTTCCCACTCTAACCCACACACTACCTACTGGTGATTACTATTTGATAATGACTACTATCTGACATTACCCATTTGCTACCAAATAATTACTATTAGTATTACCCGATAATGACTAACATAAGGACTTGATAATGCTACTTTCCATTTACTACCTAATAATGACTCTTACCTGATAATGACTCTACCTGATAATGACAATTATCTGATAATTAATATTACCTGATAATAAATATGAGCTGATAATGACTATTATCTGATAATAATTATTACCATATAATGACTTACCTTATAATGACTATTATCTTATAATGACTATCACCTGATAATGACTATCACCTTATAATGATTATCACCTGATAATGCCTATCACCTGATATTGTTTATCACCTGATAATGACTATTACCCGATGATGACTATTAGTATTACCTGATAATGACTATTCCCTGATAATGACTATTCCTGATAATGACTATTATCTGATAATTAATATTACCTGATAATAAATGACATGATAATGACTATTACCTGATAATAATTATTACCATATAATGAATATTACCTTATAATGACTATTACCTTATAATGACTATCAGCTGATAATGCCTATCACCTGATATTGCTTATCACCTGATAATGACTTTTACCTGATGATGACTATTAGTATTACCTGATAATGACTATTCCCTGATAATGACTATTCCCTGATAATGACTATTCCCTGATATTGTGATAATGACTATTCCCTGATAATTGATAATGTCTACTATTTAGCTCACACCCATAGCGATCTGATGCCTCTTCCTACTTGACACTCTCTCTACTGGTCCTACTCCTGGTGATAGCTGCTCGGCATGTCGGTCTGTGTGTGCGCGTGTGTACGCGGGTGTGTGCGCGCGCATGCGCGTGTGACCTCACGTGGGAGTGGTGGCCTGGGGTGGGTTGCCTGCTGGTGTACACTATCGTCGTGACGTACCTGGCACATACCAGATGAGTCCTCCAGTCCGAGTCTACAACACCCCCCCACACAGCCCACGCGCCCACACTGACACACACGCACACCATGCTTTTTTGGTGTTTGTTTTTTTTACTACACATCTTCACTTTCATTTCTGAGCTTCCCCTCCTCCCTTCCTCCTTTCCTCCCTTCCTCCCCTCCTCCACTCCTCCCCTGCTCCTCTCCTCCTCTCCTCTCCTCCCCCCCTCCTTTCCTCCTCTCCCCCCCTCCTTTCCTCCTCTCCGCTTCACCTCCTCTCCTCCTCGCTCCTCCTCTTCCTCTCCTCCCTCTCCTCCTCCCTCCTCTCCTCCTCTCCTCCTCTCTCTCCTCTCCTCCTCCTCCTCCTCTCCTACTCCTCTCCTCCTCTCCTCCTCTCCACCTCCCCTCCTCCCATTGCCCCCTCCCTCGACCTCCTCCCTTCCTCCCATCCCCCATCCCTGCCTTCCTCCCCTTCCCCCTCGCCTCCCCCTTCCTTCCTTCCCCTCTTCCCCTCCTCTCCTACTCCCCTCCATCCCCCCCCTCCTTCCCCCCCCTCCTCCCCTCACCCCCCCCCCCCTTCTCTCCCCTCCCTCCGCTCCTCCCCTCTTCTCCCCTCCCCACCACCTCTCCTCCCTTCTCACTCCCTTCCTATATGAGAGCAATCGGTCAGTCAGAATGTCGTTCTAATATGACCTTATATGTTGATAGGACATAAAACTCAGCCAACCGAAAAGCAAGGAGTGACTTTCTAAGTTTCTGGGATGAAAGTGATTAAAGAGAGAAAAAAATGGAATTGGTAGCACAGTCACAACAAGGACAGTGGAACGCTCTCCAATAATAGTCTGTTCTGACTGATCAGTGAACTGGAACTAAGATAGTGCTTGAAGAGTAATGTATGAAACATGACGTCTGGGAATTTCCCATGATTTTCTGACCGTGCTAAGCCTCTGGGAGAATATCTGCGTGTCGCCAATGGCTAAAATCACTTTCAAACATCGAGATGCGTCAAACCTTTCGGCGCGGGGGGCAAAGTTGGATGTATACAGACCTTATACATAGCATATGGCCAACGTGTGGCTAACATGCCTCCCAGCGAAAAACGCTTGAATTACGCTCATGGTATGTTTGCAGAACGCCGGTGAATGTTATATGCATAATTCGATCGCCAGAACTACGCCTTATTTGTTACATACATCGTTGGAGAAATGCAAAAAGTATGTTAGACGTACGTTATCCATACGTTGTCAATACGTTGTCAATACGGGGACTGTACGTTTCCACTGGCTCTCCGTCCGACTGACATAGGTCAACATAGTGCAACGTAATGAACAATGTACGTCTAAAATACATCGATGTATGCCTAGCGTATACATAATGTATGGCCAACATAAAATCCACACGTTGTCGAACGTCAAAAGTTTTGTGCATGCACAAAACTTTTGCGACCCCATAACTTATGACACCGTATATTGATGTACATCGACATACATCGACATATGCATAATGAATGCATAACGTTCGAGTAACGCATATCGACGTACACCGACGTATTGGCGCAAAATCACCTACGTTGACGCACATTTGTGCGATGCGTCGTAATGTGACAGGGCTATTAGAGTGTCCCATGTTTTTGCGAAAAGTTCATGATACTGGACAGTGTAAGGCACTAACTACTAGTACTAGGATCATACAGACACTATTATTGAAGCAACAGTCTGTTAAGTGTTCTGAATTATTTACAAATACCTCGCCAGATATATCCACCTTTTGTTTCTTTGTCAAATACTGCTTTCATCCTTGCTGTTTTGATAATTTATATTAGATTCCTTTCATCGACAACATTCAGAATGTTTTCCCTCTGTGATATTACTTCTGACCTGTAGCTGGGACCACTGACTAAATGTCGTCTGCTGTTATGAAACAGTAACTAATGGCAGACGACATTTAGCATGCACATTCTATTCTTTTGGGCTTTCAACGAAAGCATGATAACAAGCGAGTTCGTAAAATCCTACTGAAAGAGCCGGGAACATTGGAACAGATACCAGTGATGTAGGAACGCCCCAAGCTTAAACTTTCAAAGGACTCATAAGCACTGGGTAATTAGCTATCAGGCTCGCCGCAGAAAACTATAATTTCACTAGTCCCATTTGTATTAGAAAGTTGACTTTATAGCAGACAACATAATTTAACAAACCATTCAGGTAAAATACATTTTCATTCCTTAGTAGTTTCCTTGATAGCAGACGAAATCACTTCTTTAGCGTTCAGTGAAAACATGCTGCTATCAGTGTTTCCACAGTTTTGAACTTTCATTGAAACATCTTGCTATTACTAGTATTAGTTCCCTTGATGGCAGACGACGATTTAATTTTAAGCTTTCAATGAAACCTGAAAGCATCTTGCTATTAAGTTCCTTGATACCAGACGACAATTATTTTTAGCTTCCACTGAAAACACCTGGCTATTTGCTCTATAGCAAATGAAATAATTAGTCAACTTTCAATGAAAATATCACCATTAGGGAGTTGATAGCAGACGATATAATTTAAAACTTCCATTGAAGATGAAATAATTGATATTTTTATAATATTTTGTTATTGACAAAGTATTTATTCTGCCCATAAAGTATAAGCTCCCAATTAGTAAACTTTCAATGGAAACATCACCATTGGGGAGTTTCTTTGATAGCAGACAACATCATTAAAATAACTTCCAGTGCTGGTGAAATAATTAGTAAACTTTCAATGGAAACATCACCATCAGGAAGTTTCTGGCAGACGATATAGTTTTTAAAAACTTCCATTGAAAAATGAAATAATTAGCAAACTTTCAATGAAAACATCACCATTGGAGAGTTTCTTTGATGGCAGACGACATAATTTTATAACTTTCAGTCAAGACTTATTTCTATTCGAGAGTTTCCTTTCCAAATTCCAGCAGACGACATTAAGTCTGAGCAGGCAGACTACAAACCACACTCAGTGGCGTACGAAAGGGCCTATGTCTCTCTAGATAACATCGTCATGCTCAAAGATCAGAGCATCGAGGTGGTTTTCGGGAAGGAGTGTGTGTATGGAGAGGCAGGTGGGGGTGGGGGGTGCAGGAGAGGGGGGGGGGTGAAGTATGTGCTGGAGGGAGCAGGAGCAGGAGGGGGGGGGGAGTAGTTGTAGATCTGAGACCATAAGGTTTGGATCTGGTAGAAATATCTCACAAGAAGTGGGGATTTTTAAAAATGTGTAAATTTATGGGGTCGGTGCGTTGCCTGGTGACGTGGCCAGGTGATTGGAGCTGCGGTAGGGGTCATGGGTCATGGGTCAGGGTCAGGGGTGGGAGCGTGGTCTGGCGCCCTGACCCTTGCAGGATGTGAGCTGGGGAGAGCAGTGGTGGTAGGGATAGTGGTGGTCATCTGTCAGGGTGAGCAGCTCAATGTGTGGGGCGGCCGGGGTTGGGGGGCTAGGGGAGAGGGGAGGGGAGCTAGGGGGGATATGGGAGGCTGCTTGATGGCTGATTTAGAAAGGTAAGTCGCCATTGCGTATTGGCCGACACTGCAAAAAAGCGAATATATAGTATAGTGAGCCTTAGGCATGGAGTGATCCTTTGGTATGGAGTGAGCTATGGTTTGGGGGTGAGCCTATGGTATGGATTGACCTTGTGGCATGGCTTGAGCTGTGGTTTGGAGTGAGCCTGTGAGATGGAATGAACTTGTGCTTTGGAGTGAGATGTGGTATAGAGTGAGCTTGCTTTGGAGTGAGCCTGTGGTTCAGAGTGAGCCTGGTTTAGAGTCAGCTTGTGGCTTGGAGTGAGCTTGGTTTGAAGTGAGCCTGCATTTGGAGTGAATCTAGTTCGCGTGAAGCTGTGGTTTGGAGTGAATCTGGTTTGGAGTGAATCTGTGGTTTGGACAGAGCTTGGTTTGAAGTGAGCCTGTGGAATGGAGTGAATCTGGTTTGGAGTGAACCTGTGGTTTGGAGTGAGCCTGATTTAGAGCGAGCCTGTGGATTCGAGTCAATCTGGTTTGGAGTGAAGGCTGTGGTTTGGAGTGAGCCTGGTTTGGAGTAAACCTGTGGCTTGGAGTGAAGCTGTGGTTTGGAGTGAAGCTGTGGTATGGAGTGAATCTGACTTTGAGTGAGCCTGTGGTTTGGAATGAGCCTGGTTTAGAGGGAGCCTGTGGTTTGGAGTGAATCTGGCTTGGAGTGAAGCTGTGGTTTGGAGTGAAGCTGTGGCTTGGAGTGAAGCTGTGGTTTGGAGTGATGATGTGGTTTGGAGTGAACCTGTGGTATGGAGTGAGTCTGGCTTGGAGTGAGCCTGTGGTTTGGAGTGAATCTGCTTTGGAGTGAGCCTGTGGTTTGGAGTGAGGCTGTGGTTTTGCAGTGAAGCTGTGGTTTGGAGTGAGCCTGTGGTTTGGAGTGAGCCTGGTTTGGAGTGAGGCTGTGGTTTGGAGTGAGCCTGGTTTGGAGTGAGCCTGGTTTGGAGTGAGCCTGTGGTTTGGAGTGAGTCTGGTTTGGAGTGAGCCTGGTTTGGAGTGAGCCTGTGGTTTGGAGTGAACCTGTGGTTTGGAGTGAATCTGCTTTGGAGTGAAGCTGTGGTTTGGAGTGAGCCTGTGGTTTGGAGTGAGCCTGGTTTGGAGTGAAGCTGTGGTTTGGAGTGAGGCTGTGGTTTGGAGTGAGTGTGCAGTGAATGCAGCTGTACCTGATTGGTTGCTAACAGGGCGTGGTTTAAAGTGAACCTGGGAGTGGACTTAAAAGCTGTATAGTCAGATCAAAACATCACATTTTCAAATCCAAAGCAATTATCTAGTTCTAATTCTACGTATCTAACTTAGATACTGGTGCATTTAGAAAACATCTGTCACTACATAGATGGGAAAACTGACACAATTTAATAGAATCTGTTACTGTAGAAACCTATGGTGTCAGAGTTTTGGCATGCTTGACAACATTTACGTAAGGTAGATTATAACGATCAACCTAGTATATTTATCTCAGAAAATTTCAGAAACTCAAAACCATCGGACCATGCAATTTTAATTGTAAAGCAATGGCGGGTATACCTGCTAGAGGAGGCTGGTTGGTTGGTTGTTGGAGTTTTATATCCTGGCAACATCTAAGGTCATATCAGGACGGGTACCGACTTGTGACAACGCGCACTCATGGTGACCATGACCCAATATCCCACTCAGTCACATTATCCTGATACTGAGCTAACCAGTCCTTGCCCTATCCTATTAATGCCAAGCGCCAAGCTAGGAAGCGACAAGTATCAATTTTGTAAGTCATTGGTTTGACTCGACCGGGAATTGAAGTCCCGATCTCCCGCACGGGAGGCCTGCACTCTACCGATTCGGTCACCGTGTTCGGTGATGGGGGGGGGGGGGGTGTCGTGAGTTGAGGTAGGGGTAGGGTGGAGGAGTGTGGGGGGGGGGGGGATAACCTGACCCGGGAGGAGGCAGAGGCTCACATTCAACGGTCACCACTGGTCAGTGCAGCGCCCCCCAGCGTGACATTCCGCAACTACCAAAACGTGGCAAGTGGCCACAGTCTCTTTCAACTAGTACAATACGGGTTAGCCGAGCCTGGGGGTCTGGTGTCTTTGTGTGTACCTCTACATGGTCAATGTTGTTCGGTATCGTGTCGCGAATCTCGATACAAGTTATATAGATCGGTAATTGATTCCCAAGTTGATTAGCAATTGTTGATATTCAACATTTTCAAAACAAAATGCTCCCACACCGCAGTATATCTGTACCGTTATAGGTCTATGTCTCGATACATATATATATATATTCCTTTATACTGCTCTACCTCTTCACCTATATTCCTCTACACCACTATACCATGTCACCGATCTTCCTCTACACAACTATCCCACTTCACCCATATTCCTCTACACTGCTATAACACTTTATATATGGTCCTCTACACTGCTATACCACTTCACCTATATTTCTCTATGCCGCTATGCCACTTCACCTATATTCCTCTACACTGCTATACCACTTCACCTATATTCCTCTACACCACTATGACACTTCATCTATATTCCTTTACACTGCTATACCACTTCACCTATATTCCTCTACACCACTATGACACTTCATCTATATTCCTTTACACTGCTATGCCACTTCACCTATATTCCTCTACACTGCTATACCACTTCACCTATATTCCTCTATGCCGCTATGCCACTTCACCTATATTCCTCTACACCACTATTCCTCTTCACCTATATTCCTCTACACCACTATTCCTCTTCACCTATATTCCTCTACACCACTATTCCTCTTCACCTATATTCCTCTACACCACTATTCCACTTCACCTATATTCCTCTACACCACTATTCCTCTTCACCTATATTCCTCTACACCACTATTCCACTTCACCTATATTCCTCTACACCGCTATAACAGTTCATCCGTGGTCCGCTACACCGCTATAACACTTCATATATACTACTTTACACCGCTATACCACTTCACCTATAATCCTCTACACTGATATACCTCTTCACCACTATAACACTTCATCTATGGTCCTCTACACCACTATAACACTTCATCTATGGTCCGCTACACCGCTATAACACTTCATATATATTCCTTTCCACCGCTATGCCTCTATATATATTCCTTTACACTGCTATACCACTTCACCTATATTTCTCTATGCCTCGATGCCACTTTACCTATATTCCTCTACACCACTATTCCTCTTCACCTATATTCTTTTTTTTTTTTTTTTTTACCTATATTCCTCTACACCACTATTCCTCTTCACCTATATTCATCTACACCACTATAACACTTCATCTATGGTCCTCTACACCGCTAGAACACTTCATATATATTCCTCTACACCACTACATATATATTCCTTTGCACTGCTAATTGTGCTATACCACTTCACCTATCTACCTCACCACCGCTATTCCTCTTCACCTATATTCCTCTACACTGCTATTCCTCTTCACCTATATTCCTCTACACTGCTATACCACTTCACCTATCTACCTCACCACTGCTATTCCTCTTCACCTATATTCCTCTACACCGCTATACCACTTCACCTATTTTCCTCTACACTGCTATACACTTCATATTCCTCACCACTGCTATTCCTCTTCACCTATTTCCTCTCACCGCTATCCCTTCACCTATTTCCTCTACACTGTTTTTTTTTTTTTGTTTTTTTTTGCTATTCCTGTTCACCTATATTCCTCTACACCGCTATACCACTTCACCTATTTTCCTCTACACCTCTATAGCGTTGCTGCTATTCTCGAAAGAGCGTAGACTACGCCTATTGTGCCCAACATTTCAGTGTGCACACCGAAATTCCCGCTACCCACTCCTCATTCCCCACTCCCCCCACTTTCCACCATCACTGCCCACTCCCCACTCCCCGTGCCCCACCTCCCACTCCCCACTCCCCACTTCCCAACTGTCCACCATCACTCCCCACTCCCCACTCCCCGCTCCCGACCTCTCACTCCCCACTCCCCGCTCCCCACCTCCCACTCCCCACTCCCCACCTCCCACTCCCCACTCCCCACTCCCCAACTGTCCACCATCACTCCCCGCTCCACACTCCCCACCTCCCACTCCCCACTTCCCGCTCTCCACATTCTCCCCTCTCTCCCACTCCCTACTCCCCACTCCCCGCTCTCCAACTCCCACTCCCCACTCCCCAACTGTCCACCATCACTCCCCGCTCCCCCCACTCCCCACTCCCCCACCTCCCACTCCCCACTTCCCACTCCCTGCTCACCCCCCCCCCCCCCCCCCCCTCAACTCCCCACTCTCTTCCCCACACTACCCCTACCACTACCCACTCCCCACCCACTCCCCCCCCCCCACCTTCCCACTCTCCTCCCCACTTCCCCACTCTCCTCCCCACTCCCGACCACTCCCCCCACTGCCCCACCCCCCCCCATGCCCCCCCCCCCCCCCCCCCCGAGCGCCTATGATGACTACTACACGTGTAGCCAACTACCTGTTGGTGCCGACACCTCCCGGGGTGCACTCCGCCGGAAGTTGGCCCGAGGTCACCCGGGGTCAGCAGGGTCAGCGGGGTCGGGGGGACGCGGGCCGGGCGCGTGCATCCAGTTAACGAGTGATGAGTTGTCAGTAGGGGGCGCCACCCGCTTACACCGCACCCCACCGCACCCCACACCGCACCCCACACCTCACCCCGCACCTCACCCCACCACACACCTGCACCCCTACCGTCATACGCTGACCAGTTTTTTTAGCGATATGACATTTATGCTCGAGTTGCTGCATACTTCCATCTCATTACTCCTCGACCAGATGGGATGGCCGAATGAATTGAACATCCTCTCCTGTTTTGGGAGATCGGGGGATCTGAACCCATGGTCGAGTCAATCAAATGACTTAAAATTTGATAGTTGTCGCTTCCTAGCCTGGCGCTCGGCATTATTAGGATAGGGCAAGGACTGGTTGGTTCAGTGTCCGGATAATGTGTCTGAGTGGGGGGTATCACTATAAAGTCACCATGAGTGTGCACTAGCACAAGTCTGATATGATATGATATGACCTTATATGTTGATAGGTCATAAAACAACAACAAACACACATTACTCCTCACGACAACCTGCCCGAGCTGGTTGTTTATGGGGTTTTAGGTCCTGGCTCAGGTCATATCATAAGGACGGGTACCGACTTGTGACATTGCGCACTCATGGCGACTTTATAGTCCTGCCACACTGGGGAATCAGGCCGCCTGCACCATGACCCGATATCCCACTCAATCACATTATCCTGACACCGAGCTAACCAGTCCTTGCCCTTAAAACCGTCGATCGGGCTATGCAACTTTAAGACGGTGCGAATACATTACAGCATACATTATAGGTTCTAAAGCAAATTGAAGCGATCTTGACAAATATATGTAGAAATCAAACCCACGATTCTCAATTTTGTACGGACGGCTGACTTCCAGAGAACTGGGTTATAATCACTGATCCCTACTTAGAATGTTCAATTGAGAGTCATGTCTAGCCTACCCGCCACCCGCCACCCACCACACGCCGCCCGCCTCCCGCCGCCCGCCACCCGCCGCCCGCCTCCCGCCGCCCGCCGCCCGCCACCCGCCACCCGCCGCCCGCCTCCCGCCACCCGCCACCCGCCACCCGCCGCCCGCCGCCCACCACCCGCCACCCGCCACCCGCCGCCCGCCGCCCGCCGCCCGCCGCCCGCCACCCGCCACCCGCCACCCGCCACCCGCCACCCGCCCACTCTCTTCATCGCGCCTCCACAAAAACAACTCAGACATGTAAACTGACTGTGGAAGGCGCTATCTGAAGCCCCAGTCACACTACAGATTGCCGACCACTTTGCACCAAAAAACCCACCACCACCACCGACGACCTGATATAACCTTGGATGTTGCTAGGATGTAAAACCCCAACTAGTCCCTCTCCCTCTCACTCTCAGTCCGGTCACACGTTCACACCTCAGTCAGAATTGTCACACTCACAGCTCGCTGCACCGCTCCCTCACACCCCTAGTTGGCACTGTTGTACTGCAGCACTGTCCATCCGTATTGCACACCCTCTGTGCCGTCCGTCGTGAATCAGCCATCGTTGAGAACTATTGCCTTCCCAACACTCTTCTAATGCTTTATACCTATAAACGGCGTGCAACTTGTAGCCGTAGCTAACTGGATTTATCCAACATTATTATTGCTATTGTTAGTATTATTATTATTATTATTATTATTATTATTATTATTATTATTATCATTATTATCGTTATTATTATCGTTATTATTATCAATATTATTATTATTACCATCACCACCATTATTATTATTATTTTTATTATTACTGTCATTATTATTACTGTTATTACTAGCATTACTAGCACTACTGTAATAGTATCATTACCATTTTTACTACTCCTGTCCAGATATGACCTTAGATGTTGCTAGGACGTAAACCAACAACACAAACTATTATTTCTATTATTACTAGTATTGTTAATAGTGTTAATAGTGTTACTATTGTTACTGTTATTACTGTTACTATTATTACTATTATTACTATTGCTGCTTATTGCAATTATTACTAGTAAAATTACTAATAGTATTACTATTGCTACTACTGTTTCTGGTATTGCTATCGTTTCTATTGTTACTATTATTACTATTACTATTAGTATTATTGCTAGTACTTCTAGTATTACTAGTATTACTACTACTAGTATTACTAGTCTAATACTTAATAGCAATTTCTGTATTATTATTTTTAATAGTAATCTTATTGTCACTATTACCATTATGATTATTAACATAAGCGTAGTGCTTTACATCAGAGATAGTTTGTGCCTGGTGATTTCAAGTCAGAAGTCAGAATGGATATTCGCGTCATATCCATTATTATATTCCATGAAAGAGATGATAGTGTTATATGAATGCGTTTCTGTGATCACTTCTGAAGGAAGTGGTTATTAAACGGCATGCGCATGAGCAGTGGCCACCCATACAACCCCCCCCCCCCACTCCCCACCCCCACCCCATCCACAGACACACGCAGACGCACACCCGTGATCACACGCAGACGCACACGTACACGCACGCATGTGCAGTGGTCACCCGTACACCCATATCCCCACACACGCACGCGCACACGCGTGATCACACGCACACACGAGACGCAGGGCGAGATTGGATGTGAGGGTGACCACCCCCTGTCCACATCTTATCACCTACAACACTGTCATATGCTGCTCTTAATCACCTATACCCCCCGCGCCACCGCCGCCACCACCACCACCGCCACTACCAACACCACTACTACCACCGCCACCGCCGCCGCCGCCACCGCCACCGCCGCCACCATCATCACCACCACTACCAGCACCACTACCACCACCGCCACCACTGTCATCACCACCACTACTACCACCGCCACCGTCATCACCATCACCACCACCACCACCACCACCGCCACCACCACCACCATCATCACCACCACTACTACTAGTAGTACTACCACCGCCACCGTCATCACCACCACCACCACTACCAACACCACTACCGCCACCGCCACCCCACCATTGCCACCACCACTACCAGCACCACCACCACCACCACTACAACCACCACACACATTCACCACCATCATCACCGCCACCACCACCCTCCCACATCACCACCATCAGCATCAACCCCCACCCCCACCCCACCCCACGACCATCACTACCAACACTCCTACCACGACCACGACCACTACCATGATCACGATCACCACCCCCACCATTACTACAACCACCACCATCACCTTTACCACCACCATCACCTTTACCACCACCACCACCAACACCACCACCAACACCACCATCTCGCACCCCTCTGCTTCCACCCACAGGTCACGTGCCCCAGTCGGCCACGTGGGGTCCAGGCGGGGTCACGTGCCGCGGGGTCAGGTGGCCGGGGTCAGCGAGGCCTTGTCGGGCGTTCCCTTAATCGGTGCTACATGATTGGTGCATGTTGTAGGCAGGTACAGATATCACACAGGTTGAGTGCATGTTGTATACACGTACACACCTGATGCAGATTGTTGCATGGGTTGTTTGTGGTTGTTTTACGTCCTAGCAACATCTAAGGTCATATCAGGATGGGTAGTGACTTGTGACAGTGTGCACTCATGGCCAATTTATAGTGCTGCCCCACTGGGAGACCAGGACGTCAGCACCATGACCTGATATCCCACTCAGTCACATTATCCTGACACTGAGCCAACCAGTCCTTGCACTATCCTAATAATGCCTGGCTAGGAAGCGACACATATCAATTTTTAAGTCATTGGTTTTACTCGACCAGGGTTCTTACCCAGGATCCCACGGTCTACCAACACGGAATACGGACGCTCTAACTCATTCGGCCATCCCGTCTGGTCTTGTTTCATGGTGCATGCAGATTGAGAACACATATATTTAAAGGGGCATACTCCGGTGGTTTTGTTCTTCTGCTCTAATCTAAGTCAGATATGTGGGTTCAAATCTAGGTTAGTCTTTTAAGTTTTAGTTCAGACAATTTGAGGCTTTCAGTAGATTGTAGCTTTTTAGCATACAATTAAAACCTCTCTAAATCGACAGACCTTGTGACCGACTTTAAGTGGTCCATTTAGGGAGGTGGTCGGTTTAGGGAGTTAGAATATGGCTACAATGGTATTGTTGGTACCCAAATATAGCGATCGATATATGGGAGTGGTCGATCTGTGGAGGTGGTGGGTTAGAGAGGTTTTACTGTCGTCTATCCTCTGTTAGTTTTAGGGTTATTCCTTATAGACCCCTTTCAATGTTTACAAACATCGTGTATTCGCGCACACTTTGGCTGCAAAACAAATGCTCATTTATTCCAGTTGAATAACATATTTTTTCAGCACCGAGGCACTGGTCTTCCGGCCTTAACAATTATAGTGCATATGAACTATTTATGGATGAGATGATGAGTTGGTATGAACAATATAGACAATAGTAGGTTAAAATGAGGGGGTAATTAAACATCTTTCTGGAGGTGACTTACTTGTTAGAAAGGTGGTGATGGTGGAGTATAGGGTTAGCCTTTGGTCTTGAAGTGATTCTCAGGGTAATCTTAAGGCCCTGTCACATTACGGCGTATGGCGTTAGCGTATGCTGGCGTATGCGGTTTTCGACCCATACACCGTCATATGCCATCATACACTACGCACGAGGTCCCATCGGCATCTGAAGTGTATGCCTAACCTATGCCTAACCTATGCCTAACCTATGCCTAACCTATGCCTAACCTACCCCTGGCCTATGGCAGCGTATTCAAGGCGTATCCCGACCTATGTACGGCGTACTGTGATGAGGTTTGACAGTTGTGATTGACAAGTTCAGTGTACGCCCAACCTATGCGTAACCTATGTCGGCGTATGCATAGCGTACGTCGAGTGTATGAGCAGCGTATGAGCCATATGCTGAAAATTAATTTTGGACGGACGCGCGTATGAGGGTGTATGACGGCGTATGATGGCGTATGGGTCGAAAATCCATACGCTAACGCCATACGCCGTAGTGTGACACCACTTTTACAGAATGTTGGGGGTATGCAAGAGACACCCGGCGGGTGTCAATCCAGCATACGCCCAACCTATATCGACGTACCCCTAACCTATGCGTAACATATGCCGCCGTATGCATAGCGTACACCTAGCGTATGAGCAGCGTATGATCCATACGCTGCCATACGCTGAAAATTTTGAGCAAGGAAACAGGCTTGTTGGAGGATCGGCGTATGACGGCGTATGCATAGCGTATGCGTAGCGTATGGCGGCGTATACCGACGTATATGACGTAACGCGCTTATGCCGCCGTATGCTCCCGCAAAAAACCCCAATGTGTCAGCCCCTTTAGGTTTGACCTCCTATACTTAGAGTAAGTAGGTTGATATCGGTTAATTGTACAGTAGGAGTAAACCAGAAGCACTTCCAGGCTCACTCAGTTAGTACTACAGTATAACCCCGTTAAACCAAACTTGAAGGGACCCTAGAAATTTGTTTGGATTAACTGATCATTAGTTTAACCGAGCTTTGGCGTCGACTTTCACTTGGCTTTGGCAAAAACGCGTGTGCATTATGAATGTAATATACAATGTATGTGGACACTTTGATTATTGTTTTTTTATGTATATACAATATAACCCCATTAAACTAAGCTCGGTTAAACCAAACGATCGGTTAATCCAAACTTTTTTCGGTGGGCCGGCAAAATACTACCATTTATCATATAAAAAAGTTGGTGGGGTCTCAGATGATGTTATAACCACATGAAAGTTTGGTTTCACCATACCAGAAGTGGCCTGGGGCCCGACAATTTTGTTTGGATTAACCAATAATTTGGATTAACCGACTTTGGTTTAACCAACTTTTTTATATGATAAATGGTAGTATTTTGCTGGTCCGCCAAAAAAAGTTTGGATTAACTGATCGTTTGGTTTAACCGAGCTTGGTTTAACAGGGTGGTACTGTAGTAGATTGGTTATTGGAGTTTACGTCCTGGCAAAATGTAAGGTCATATCATGACAGGACAGTTAGTAGGTGGGTGTTTTGTACTAGTTGGTCGCTACTAGTCGAGGATGTGAGTATGTAGTGGATGGGGTAGGAGGTGGGTGGTGGGTGCGCTGATTATTGAAATTAAATAAAACAACGCACTATTTCGTTTTCCATTTTTTAAATGAGTTGACACAGATAACTTACCTACCAAATAGCTCCTTCTCAGAAAATGCTCAAAGACAGATTACCCTGCCGATAAAAATCAAGAAGTACCTCCCCTCCCGTCCCCTCCCATCGCCTCCCTTCGCCTCCCCTCCCCTCCCCTCCCCTCGCCTCCCAACCAGACGGGATGGCCGAATGAGTTAGAGTGTCCGTCTCCCGTGCTGGTAGATCGCAGGGTCATGGGGTCGAGTCCCGGTCGAGTCAAACCAATGACTTTAAAATTGATACTTGTTGCTATCTAGCCAGGCGCTCGGGATTATTAGGATAGGGCAAGGACTGGTGTGCTCAGTGTCAGGATAATGTGACTGAGTGGGATACCAGGTCATGGTGCCGGCGGCCTGGTTTCCCAGTGGGACAGCACTATAAAGTTGCCATGAGTGCGCACTGTCACAAGTCGGTACCCGTCCTGATATGACCTTCTCTCCTCTCCTCTCCTCTCCTCTCCTCTCCTCTCCTCTCCTCTCCTCTCCTCTCCTCTCCTCTCCCCTCCTCTCCTCCTCTCTCCTCTCCTTCCATCTCCTCTCCTCTCCACTCCTCTCCTCTCCTCTCCTCTCCTCTCCTCTCCTCTCCTCTCCTCTCCTCTCCTCTCCTCCCCTCTCCTCCCCACTCCTCCCCACTCCTCTCCTCCCCTCCCCTCTCCTCTCCGCTCCTCCCCATCTTCCCCCTCTCTGCGCCCCTCCCTTCCCTCCCCCCTTCCACTCTCCTCTCATTTCCTTGTCTTCCTTCCCCTCCTCATTCCTTCCCGTTTCTCGCATCCTCTCCCCATCTGTGGTCTCATCTCTCCCCTTCCCTTCCTATTCCTTCCCCTTCGCTTCCACCAAACCCTACCCTACCACTACCAGACCCTACCCGCCAGTCTTCAACGAACCTACATGCTCTTACATGCATATGCTCGAACATCATACCACACAAAAACACATCCTACCTCACACACATCCTACTAGTACTACACACACATCCTACCACACACCATACACCATCACAAGTCATAACGCACACATTCTGCCATAGATACACATCCTACCACACACAAACACACTTCCCACTAAGCACACACACAAAAGACATATCTTAAGGCCCTGTCACATTATGACGTATCTCGCAGGTGCACGACCAATGTGTAAAATCACTTTTTTTTACGTTGAGAAGCGTCAAACCTTTCGGCACAGGGGGCAAAGTTGGACATATACAGAGTGTATGGCCAACGTATGACCAATGTATGGCTAACATGCTTCCCGGCGAAAAACGCTCGAATTATGCTCACGGTACGTTCGCAGAATGCCGGTGAACGTTATATATGTTATTCGATCGCCAGAACTACGCCTCATACGTCAAGACATGCTGGAGAAATGCTAAACGTACGTTAGATGTGCGGTATCCATACATTGTCAGTACGCGGACTGTATGTTCACACTGCCTTTAATGTAGGTCAACGTAGTGAACAACGTTTGTCTAACGTATGTCTAACATACATTGACGTACACCTAACGTATACATAATGTACGGCCAACGTAAAATCCACACGTTGTCGAACGTTGTCATACGTCAAAAGTTTTGTGCATGCACAAAACTTTGCCGACACACGATGCCGTATCGCGACGAACGTCGACATACATTGACGTATACCAACGAGTCCCTAACGCACGCGTAACGCATAGCAACATATCCCGGCGTAACTGCCAAAAATCACATATGTCGGTGTACATTGGCATGATGCGTCGTAATGTGAGAGCCCCTTTATCACTAGCAACCAAACCACACGTATCCTATAACACACATCCTACCACACACATCAAACCACATTTACACATCTTCCAACACATACACACATCAGCCTGGCTCTTCCCACTTTCAGACTCAATTAGACCACGCCACAATACGCCCCCGCGACGCCCCTCTTCTCTCCTCTCCTCTCTTCCCCTCCCCTCCCCTCCCCTCCCCTCTCCTCTGCTCTCCTCTCCTCTCCTCTCCTCTCCTCTGCTCTGCTCTGCTCTGCTCTGCTCTCCTCTCCTCTGCTCTCCTCTCCTCACATCTCCTCTCCCTCCCCTCCATTCCCCTCACCTCCCCTCACCTCCCCTCACCTCCCATCCCCTCATTTCCCAAACCCCCTCCCTCCTCCCGACCCACTCCTCACTCACACTCTACTCACAGACAACCCTCACGAAAATCGCCGCGGGCCTAATTGAGCAAAAAGAAGGGGGAGTGTGTGTGAGTGGGGGGGGGGGGGGGGGGGGGATCACACACACAAAGATGGCCTCTGGTCGCGGTGATCTGTGCGCGCCGTTTTTACCGGCCGTGTCCATAACGAAGGTGATGTAGAGGCCTCGGAGAGCTGTCCTCCCCCCTCCCTCCCTCACCTACCCTCCACCCCTCCCCCTCTACGCCCCTCCCCTCCATCCCCCGTCCATCCCCTCCATCCCCCCATTCCCCCCATCCGCCGTCCCTCCCCTCCATCTCCCCTTCCTTTCTCCTCCCCTCCCCTCCTCTCTCCCCTCCTCTGCCCCTCGCCCTCCCCTCCCTTCCCCCTTCCCCTCCCCCTTTTCCCCCTCTCCCTCTCCCTCCCCCCCTCCCTCCCATCCCCTCCCCTTCCCATCCCCTCCCCTCGCCTCCCCTCCCCTCCCCTCCTTCCCTCCCCTCCCCTCCTCCCCTTCCCCTCCCCTCCCCTCCCCTCCCCTCCCTCTTCCCTCCCCTTCCCCTCCCTCCTCCCCCCTCCCCTCCCCCTCCCCCCTCCCCTCCCGCTCAGTGGAGACCGCCGTGCAGCAGTGCCGCCGTTAGCGAACCGCGCATGCCCCCACGGCGGTCGTTGCCGGAAATGACGCCGCGCATGCGCCGACAATGTCGACGGTGAGATCATATTTCCTGCATCGGGCGGCGCTGAGGGCGGTGCGGCGACGACAGATCGGGGAAATCATACCGGCCGATAGGCGCCCAATGGCCGGCCGGGGAGACGTGAGCTACAACTGTTTGTACAAGGGCCCGCCAGGGTGCGCCCCCCGCCCCGCCCAGCCCCACCTCGCCGCTACCCGACAAGATGGCCGCGCCGTATTTGGGCGGCGCGCAGGCGCGATGGTGCACCGGAAGTGTGGGAAGGGGCGGCGGGCGAGAGCTTATCTGCGGTTTGCAGTCCATTGAGCGGGCGATGGTTGGTAGCACTTTAGGGTGAGGTGGAGGTGGAGGTGGAGGGGGGAGGGGGAGGGGTGGTGGTGGAGGGGGGGGGGGTGGACATCTTGACTCATTTAAAACTCAGACCGGCGCCCGGACCCTGGGATACTGTAAGTTTTAAACTTCTCCAGATCTATAACCCCTGTTATTGTTAGCCTGGCATGTGTGTATGTGCATGTGCATGTGTGTGTATGTGTATATGTATTTATAAATGTATGTATATATGTATGGACATAGAAGCAACGGTGTACAATAATATAATAATATTAATAATGAAGTACATGTGTAGCTCCCTTCCGCGCCTTTATTCTCTCATAATAGTTAATAGTAATAATACGTTCGTTGGGGTTTTACATCCTGGCAACATATATGGTCATATTAAGATGGGTATCGACTTGTGATGGTGCACACTCATGGCAACTTTATAGTGTTGCCCAACTGGGAGATCAGGCAGATGG
The DNA here is from genome assembly GCA_030323885.1 of Branchipolynoe longqiensis. NCBI lineage: Eukaryota > Metazoa > Annelida > Polychaeta > Phyllodocida > Polynoidae > Branchipolynoe > Branchipolynoe longqiensis. The sequence continues at coordinate 23,875,488 of CM059194.1, forward strand.
CACCATGACACGAAATCCCACTCAGTCACATTATTCTGATACTGAGCTAACAAGTCCTTGCCCTATTCTAGTAATGCCGAGCATCGGGCTAGGCAGTAGTAACAGTTTAAGTCATTGGTTTGACTCGGCGTGATTCGAACTCCAACATACTATATTTATCTCAGAAAATGACAGAAACTCAAAACCATTGGATTATTTTATTTTATTTTATTTTTTGGTCCATTAGTTATTTAAGCAGGAGAAATTTCAGTCATAGATGGCTCGTCTTCCTCATTCCACTGCTGGTTGATAGAAAGCCCGAGACTACACTTTTACCGACCCAAGGGATTTTTAACGTCCCATCCCACATAGACATGGTATGAGAGCAACCGGCCTTTGATGACACTGTAAGTTATACACAGCGGCGGAAATCCAAATTGGCATAGCTGAGGGCACGGGGAATCGAACCGCCGACCCTCAGATTAGGAGTCTGACCTAGAAAAAAGTCAGACACTCTAACCACTCCACCACAGAGCATGCCACAAAGAATACCTGGAGATGCGGGGGATTGAACCCAGGGCCTTTCACATGCAAAGCATATGCAACTTAAAATATTACGAAAGCAAACCCGTTTGTTTAGCCTGGAAGGGGGCGGGGGGGCATTACATGGGGAGCGCCATTTCCGGTTAGTGGGGACTCACGGAACCAAACCAGGCAGTGCCACCCCATTGCTAACAATATTGGCATATTAAAATACTGAACACAAAATTCAGGCAAAGTTATCGTGACCTAGCTAATATATCGAAAATGATTCAATTTGCTGCGTTACATTCCAAAACCAAACGACATCTATGCTAAACAGTTTACCGATTAACAAAATATATATTTGATTTGTCCAAATTCTGTTCATATGATCTTATATGTTGCTAGAACATCAAACCCAAACAAGAAAGGGTCCGATATATGGGCGATAATATAGTCCCTATAAGGACAGTTGAAACCTGACTTTCGGCATTTTTTCGCAATTCACTGACAGTGCTAATCCCATGGGGGAAAATCTGTGTTTATGCGGAAATTCACTGTTGGCGCTTAGGTCTCAGCCTGATTTCCGCGTGTGTTTTTTTTCGGAGAACACTTTATCCTTGGGGTTACTCGTGACGTCACTCAGTATAAATAAATGCATATAGAACGGTCATGGGAAAACTGGACGTGGTGGCCAAATCAGTAGAGCGCACACATGCTTCCCATATGGAAGGTCAAGAGTTTGAATCCCAGCCGAGTCAAACCAATGACTTATCAAATTGATACTCGTTGCTACCTAGCCTGGCACTGGGCATTAATAGGATAGGACAAGGACTGGTTTGTACAGTATCAGGGTAATGTGACTGTCTGGGATATCAAAGCCTGGTCTCCCAATGGGGCAGTGCTATAAAGTCGCCATTAGTGTGTACTGTCACAAGTTGGGACCCGTCTTGATATAACCTTAGATTTTGATAGGATGTAAAACACCAAACAAACAAACAAACGGCGATGGGAAGGTGTGTGTGTGTGGTGGTGGTGGTTTTGGTGGTTTTGGTGGTGGTGGTGGTGGTGGTGGTGGTGGTGGTGGTGGTGGTGGTGGTGGTGGGTGGTGGTGGTAGTGGTGGTGGTGGTGGTGGTGGTGTATTTCTAATCGCAGACTGGTGGCAGTGGTGAACGGGCCGTGATATGTGGGTGCTTGGATGGGGGGGGGGGGGGGTGAGGGGTGAGTGCGGGGTACTGTATAGCCATTTCCGGTCTGGGAAGCACAGCCATTGAGACCTGACCACACACTTCCCCCCCCCCCCCCCCCACACACACACACACACTCTTCACCAGCTTATACCAACACTGGGCCGTACACCCGGCGCGCGTAGTGGAGTAGCACGGAGGCTCCAGTGTAACGTATTGCGCGTTTGATATGCATTGTGACCACTACACTGGGCCGCAACGGCTGACTGGGTGGGAGTGGCCCACACATCACGTGGGTAGTGGACCAGGCGCCTGACAGTGACACAGGAAGGCCCTCAGTACTAGCACTGCCCTCGTCACACATGAGTGACGCTATTCCATTTGGAGTGTGCTGCTCAGGATGGGTGAATAGGTGATGGTGCTGCTAGTGCTGGTATGGTAGTGTGGTGGTGGTGGTGGTGTGGTGGTACTGCTAGTGGTAGTGGTGTTTGTAGGATATTCTGTGGGAGATTGCGTTGGGTGGTGGGGCATTATGTGGGGGGTGGGGGTGGTGGTAGTACTAGTAGTGATGGTGGTGGTGGTACAGGTAGTGGTGGTGGTGTGGTGTTACTGGTGGTGGTGTGCCGATGGTACTGGTAGTGGTGGTGGTCTGATGTTACTGGTGGTTGTGTGGTAGTGGTACTGGTAGTGGTGGTGGTGTGGTGTTACTGGTGGTGGTACTGGTGGTGGTGGTGGTGGTGGTGGTGGTGGTGTGGTGTTACTGGTGGTGGTACTGGTGGTGGTGGTGGTGGTGTGGTGTTGATGGTGGTTGTGTGGTGGTGGTGGTACTGGTAGTGGTGGTGGTGTGATGTTACTGGTGGTTGTGTGGTGGTGGTACTGGTAGTGGTGGTGGTGTCGTGTTACTGGTGGTTGTGTGGTGGTGGTGGTACTGGTAGTGGTGGTGGTGTGGTGTTACTGGTGGTGGTGTGGTGGTGGTACTGGTAGTGGTTGTGGTGTGGTGTTACTGGTAGTGGTGTGATGTTACTGGTGGTTGTGTGGTGGTGGTACTGGTAGTGGTGGTGATACTGGTAGTGGTGGTGGTGTGGTGTTACTTGTGGGTGTGGTGGTACTGGTAGTGGTGGTACTGGTAGTGGTGGTGGTGGTGATGTTTGTAAGATATTCTGTAGGAGATTGCGTGTTGAGGCATCATGTTGGGGGGGGGGGTATCTTGAGGTACTGCTATGCGTATAGTATCTTGAAGGACTGGTGTTGTGTGTGGTATCTTAAGGGACTACTAGGGGTATGATATATTTAGGGGCTGGTGACATCTGTCGGATCTTTAGGTACTGGTCCTGTGTGTGGTATTTTGACGGACTGGTGACTTGTGTAGTATTTTGAATGACTGGTGACACAATTGTTATCTTTATGGACTTCTGAGTTGTGGGATCTTGTGGGACTGGCGGCATATGTCATATCTTGGAGGACTGCTGGGGGTGGGGTATCTTGAAGGACTGGTAACATGTATGTTATCTTGAGGGACTGGTGACATGCGTGCTATCTTGAGGAACTGGTGACATGTCTGTTATCTTGATGGACTTCTGACGTGTGGTATCTTGTGGGACTGGCGGCATATGTGATATCTTGAGGGACCTTTGGGAGTGCGGTATCCTGAGGGACTGGTGACACATCTGTTATATTGAGGGACTGCTGTGAGTGTGGTATCTTGTGAGACTGGCGGCATATGTGTTATCTTGAAGGTCTGGTGACATATATGTTATCTTGAGGGACTGTTAAGGGTGGGGCATCTTTGGGGACTGGTGATATGTCTGGTATATTAAAAGACTAAAGGTGTTTGGTACTGGTTATATATTTATTTATTTATTTATTTATTTATTTATTTATTTATGTATCCTTCATCCCCAGCTACCGCAGTCAAGCACGCATTTGGTTCAAGCAAACCATCCTTATCTGCTCTCCCACCGTTCGTGACGAACATTCCACCTCAAGGGCCTGAATATCGCTCCCCAACCAGAGCCTCTCTCCCCCACCGACCGACCGACCGACCCGTGACGCCCGGGGACAGCCCCGGACGTGGAGCAGCTCAGGCGGGGCGGGCCAGGCCGGGCCGAGCTGCTCGGCTCCCGGGCAAGCTGCTCCCGGGGCACGGCCTATCTGTATCCTCCCATCCCCGATGTGCTGAGCAGGAGACCATGTTGCTGTTGCCAGTTAGCGATGGCTGTCGTCATGGTAATTGATGTTATCTTTATTTGGGTTTTACGGTCTAGCAACACATCAGGTCATATGAGGATGTAGCAGTAGCAGTGCATACTCATGGTGCCCGTCTCATTCTGGTGCACATCTAAGGTCATATCAGGACTGGTACCAACTTGTGACAGTGCACACTCATGGTGACTTTATAATGAAGCCCCCCCTGGGAAACCAGGCTGCCGGCACCATTATTACTCGATTTCCCACACAGTTACATTATCCTGATACTGTGCTAACCAGTCCATGTCCTATCCTATTATTATTGCCGAGTGGCAGGCCAGGTAGCGACAAGTATCAATTTTATGTCATTGGTTTGACTCAGCTGGGATTCGAACATCAGAAAATGAATGTCCACCCAGTGGCCTCACGCTTTTCCTATCTCTCAATCAATTGTCTTATACGATAAATCGTTGCAATCTGTTGACACATGTTACATTGTTTTATTTTCTAGAGAAAAATCTCCCCCCCACCAAGAAAAAAAGTTAGTTTTATTTAACAACGCCCTTAGAGCACATTCATTTTTATCATCGGCTATCAGATGTCAAACATATGGTCATTCCGACATATTTCTTTAGAGGAAACCCGCTGCCGCCACATAGGCTACTCTTTCTGATAAGCAGCAAGGGGTCTTTTATATGCACTTTCCCACAGAGAGGACAACACATGCCACATCCTTTGATGAACCAGTTTCTCACCACTGGTTGGAATGGAAAATAGCCTAAACTGCAAATGGGTCCACTGAGCAGGATCGATCAGATGACCGACACCTTCACAGGTGGACACTCTACCGCCTGAGCTACGCCCCCCTCCCACCACACACGTTGACAGTAAGATGACGCTGTGAATATAGCCTTCACTTCATCATCAATCAATTAATCAATCAATCAATCAATTAACCCAATCAACCGCATCTCCCATCATCTACCATCTCCCCCCCCCCCCCCCACACCACACACACATAGACCTGAATGACCGCACGCCCACGTAGCACATTGCACGCATGGTGCCCAACAAACATCGAGTTTCCACTGGTGACGTAAGAGCAGTCGGGCCGATGATCTTAAACAGACTCCTCTCCCAACACCCCTTTCCTGCTCATCTGCTAGCACCCTACCCCCATACCAGACGTGATGGCCGATTGAGTTGAGCGTCCGTCAACGCACAGGTTCGAATCCTGATTGAGTCAAAGCAATGACTTAAAAATTGATTCTTGTTGCTTCGTACTAACCTAGCCAGTCGCTCGGCATTGTTAGGATAAGGCAAGGACTGGTTGGCTCAGTGTCAGTATAATGTGACTGAGTGGGAGACAGGTCATGGTGCTGGGAGCCTGGTCTCCCAGTGGAGCAGCACTATAAAGTTGCCATGAGTGTGCACTGTCACAAGTCGGTACCTCGTCCTGATATGGCCTTAGATGTTGCCGGGACGTAAAACTCCATCAGTCAACCAACCCTCCCCCCACATTCTCCATCCACCCACCATCCGAACCCATGGGTTCGTGGGTTCGAACCCTGGTCGAGTCAAACCAATGACATATAAATTTATACTTGCAGCTTCCTAGCCAGGCGCTTGGCATTGGTCGTAATGCGAAGCATTACGCTTGATGCGAGGAGAGGAAGAGACCCTCCCCCGCCCCGGGCTGTCGCGCTGCGCTCACACCTCACCAGACCCCGCCGCGCCGCTTCCTCCCCCGCCCCCGTGTCGCGCAGCATTCGCGCCTCACCCGACGCCCGCTGCTCACCCTCACTCGCCCTCCCCCGGGCCGGCAGCTTTCACAACTCACCTGCTGTCGCCCGCCCCCCCCCCTTCCCTTATAAGGCCGCCCGCCGGCCTCCCTCAGGCACTCGCCCTCCTGCCGCCTTCCAGATCTCTGCCTTCTTTTCCTGTCTTGGGATTTCTTCACCTCGGACCGATCCACCATGCCCGGGCGCGGAAAGGGGAAAAGCCGGAGGAGCACCAGGACGCCGGGAGGCTCCGCACCCTCCTCGGGCCCGGCCTCACCCTCGGCGCCCTCGGGCCGCCCCTCCAGCGACACGGCCCTCCTCCTGGAGGCGATCAGCCGGCTCTCTACCCGCCTGGAGGCCGTCGAGACCGGGGTCCCCCGAGGAGACCCGGACAGCCCCCAGCCCGCCTCAATGCGAGAGGCCGCCTACAGACCGCCGCCCGCCCCAGCGCCTCGGGCCCACGCCGCGATCGGGAGCCGACCGCCTCCCCCGCCTCAAGCGACTCTACCTGGGGCGGTTCATCCACAGTACGAGGGGTACAACCGCCTCGCCGCCGCCTCGGCCCCGCCGCCCGCATACCGCCAGGAGACGGTGGACTACAGCCCAGCATCCGCGGCCGACGCAGTCCGCGAGATCCTGGCCTCCGCCGAGGCGCGCCACACCGATCGGCGCCGAGGTGTCCCCTCAGACTACGTCTTCCCCTCCGACCTGGTAGAGAGGGGCCCGGGACGGAAGCCGGTGAAACTGGGTGAGGCCACCAAGGACGAGTACCACCTCGCCCTCCTCACTCTGGTCAACCACCCCTCCTTCCCCGCCCACTCTCTCCAGGGCCTACACCACCATCACCTCACCATCATGAGGGACAACCTCGTCCACCCATGGCCGGCCGTCCGCCGGTACTCAGAGACCATCTTCTCATGGATCGCGGACGGGAGGCTCCCCCAAGGGTGGCACGATCCCGTGGCCCTCAACATGATCCGAGTCGACAGCATGTTGACCATGGACTCCCCCACCACGCCCCTCACAGCTCCCCGAGGCGACGATGGGGCCCGAGGCGCACACCTGCCCCGGCAGCATGTCGACACCCGCACCGCCTACGATAGGCACGCTCACGGGGCCCCCTGCTCCGCTTGGAACCGCGATCCCGCCTCGTGCGATCGGGCCCCCCTCGGAGAGGCCCACGGCGAGGTGGGAGACAGGCGCCGGCACGTCTGTGCATATTGCGCCAACGTGCGGCGCATATTAACGATGCACAGCGAGGCCGGATGCCGCACCAAGCAAGCCCGTGAGCGCCAGACCCCGGCCGCCTCGGCGGATTTTTGATCCGCCGGCCTCCCCCCGGCCGGCCCGGGGGGCCTTGCCCGGCGCCTCACCCCAACCACTGCCGACAGCCCCGCGACTTCCACCGACAGCCCCCCAGCGAACACCGATCGAAACGCCGCCCAGACGAAGCCGAGGATCATCACCTCGCACCTCACACCTCAGACGACTCAGCCCAGCCTCACGAGAGACCCTCCCCAGACAGCCCAGCCACCGACCCTCACGACACCGCCTTCATGAACCCGCCCGACCCGACCCCGACTCCCACCCCGCCCAGCCCTGAGGAGTTCGCTGCCCCCCTGATCGACCCTCGCCGGACCTCCTCCCCCCAGGCCTCAGGAGCGGGCCTCCCTTTTTTGGCCGCCCGCTCCCCCTCCACGTAGGCCCCGGACCTTCCTCTCAACCAGACCTGCCTCCCCGGGCCCCCGCCTCGGGCGCCCGTGCCCCCGCCTCGGGCGCGCCTCGAGCCCTCTCCTTACTCTTTGGCGGAGGGCTCCTCGGCCCCCCCTCTACCAGAACTCTGACATTGCTCCTTATGAGCCCCTCCTGTATTTATCTCTTCTGCTCCTCATGAGCCCCTCACTGTATTGCTCCTCACGAGCCTGTTTCTTTGCTCCTCATGAGCCCTTTCCTTTCTTTTGCCTGTTTTACCTGTTCCTCTGTATGCTCTGTTTGAGGCGTTAATAAACGCCTTTTCTCCCACCCCCGCCTTCCCTTCTTCCTTTTCGCGCATCATTAGGATAGGATAAGGAGTGGTTGGCTCAGTGTCAGGATAATGTCACTGAGTGGGATATGAGGTCATGGTGCTGGCAGCCTGGTCTCCCAGTGGGGCAGCACTATAAAGTCACCATGAGTGTGCACTGTCACAAGCCGGTACCCGCCCTGGTAAGACCTTAAATGTTGACAGGACGTAAAACTCCATCAACCAACCAACCAACCAACCAACCAATCAACCAACCCTCCCTCTCCCCCACATTCTCCACCCACTCACCCACTCACCCTCTCACCCTCTCACCCACTCACCCACTCACCCACCACCTACGCGACATGTTTCCAAACACCCCGCCTGACCCCAGCTTACAAGACAAACAGCCGACGTAATGCGCGTTCCTTGTGACGTCACGGCACGGCGCGTGTCGGCCCGCCCCCTGACGAGAACAACAAACGTCCATCCACCAGTGGCGCCCCATGGCAAGCCCCCCCCCCCCCTGCCCCGCCCTGCGCCCTGCGCCCTGCGTCTCCAAATTCCCCGCCTCCCTCAGGAGCTCGTTTTGTGAACCATGTCTGTACACAATGCCAACAGGAGCAAAACACCCTGGTCCTAAACCCGCGATTCCATTAACGTATAAACTTGTGCGTAATGCGACTTGCGTTATGCGTAGGGACATCGATATCGCTGCTGTTGACCGTGCGCACTGGCCGAATCGGTAGAGCGCGGGCCTCGCGTACTGGAGATCGGGAGTTCGGTTCCCGGTCGAGTCAAACTAATGACTTATAAAATTCATACTTGTCGCTTCCTAGCCTGGTGCTCAGCATTAATAGGATATGGCAAGGACTGGTTAGCTCAGTGTCAGGATAATGTGACTGAGTGGGATATCAGGTCATGGTGCCAGTGGCCTGAGTTGCCAGTGGGCAGCACTATAAAGTCACCATGAGCGCACACAGTCACAAGTTGGTGCCCATCCTGATATGACCTTAGATGTTGCCAGGACGTAAAACTCCAACAAGCAACATTGACCCTACATCACATGCAGTAATCCTACATCACACATTAATCCTACATCATACCCATATTTGTACATCATACCCAGTAATCCTACATCACACATTAATCCTACATCATACCCATATTTCTACATCATACCCAATAATCCTACATCACACATTAATCCTACATCATACCCATATTTGTACATCATACCCAGTAATCCTACATCACACCCTAACCTTCCATCCCACTATAACCCTACATCACATCCACTAATCCTACATCACACCCTAACCCTATATCACACACATGAATCCTACATCAAACCCTAACCCTACACCACACACTATAACCCTACATCACACACTATAACCCTACATCACACACACTAATACTACATCACACAATAACCCTACGTCACACCCACTAATCCTACATCACACCCACTAATCCTACATCACACCCTAACTCTACATCACACACATTAACCCTACATCACACACATTAACCCTACATCACACACATACTTCACACCACACTCTAGCCCTACATCACACCCTAACTCTTCATCACACCCTAACCCTACATCACACATTATAACCCTACACCACACCCACTAATCCTACATCACACCCTAATGCTTCATCACACCCTAACCCTACATCACACACTATAACCCTACATCACACACAAACTTTACACCACCCATAGCCCTACATCCCACCCTAACTCTTCATCACACAATAGCCCTACATCACACACTATAACCCTACATCACACACATTAACCCTACATCACACACATACTTTACACCACACACTAGCCCTACATCACACCCTAACTCTTCATCACACAATAGCCCTACATCACACACTATAACCCTACATCACACCCACTAATCCTACATCACACCCTAATGCTTCATCACACCCTAACCCTACATCACACACTATAACTCTACATCACACACAAACTTTACACCACCCATAGCCCTACATCCCACCCTAACCCTGCACCACCCACTAATCCTACACCACACACCCTAACCCTACATCACACCCTAACCCTACATCACACCCTAACCCTACATCATACCCTAACCCTACATCATAGCCCTACGTCACACCCTAAACCTACATCACACCCTAACCCTACATCACACACTAACCCTCCATCACACACTCTAACCCTACATCACACAGACTAACCCTGCATCACACTCACAACCCGCCTCCCAACTCGCCGCTTGCCACCCGAGCGGTCAATAACCGGAAGTAGTTCTAATTGGCGTTAATCGAGCACCGAGAACTAGGCTCACCGGAAGTGGCCACAAACGAGCGGCGTTCCTGTGAGAACAAACGCCGGGCTGATCAAAGCAGGCAGTACGTACACAAACGTGGTGGTGGTGGGGCGGGGTGAGGGGGCAAGGTGAGGGGGCGGGGTGGGGGTGGTGGGGGTGAGTGCGTGATGGCAGAGAGAACAAACAGGTTCTGACCACTCGCTTCTCTCAGTCTTTCCACCGTCTCCTCATCTCAAGTGTGAGGTCCAACTGGGAAGTCTCCCCCCGCCCACCCACCCCAAAAAAAACCAAGAAAATGTAACCCTGCAATAGAAATTAGTTCAAAAAGTAAAAAAAAGGTTCAGCTTGTTTTATTTAATGAAGCCTCTAGAGTACATTGATTTTTATCATTGGCCATTGGACGTCAAACATATGGTCGTTCTGACATATTTCTTTGGAGGAAATCTGCTTCCGCCACAGATGCTACCATTTCCGATAAGCAGCAAGGGGTCTTTTATATGCACTTTCCCACAGACAGGAGAGCACATACTACAGCTTTTGATGAACAAGTTCTGGACCACTGGTTGGAACAGAAAATAACCCAAACTGCAAATGGGTCCACTGAGCAGGATGGACACTCTACCGCCCGAGCTATGTCCCGCTGCCCTCAAATTACTTTGAATAGTCTACATACATTTTTATTGATTGATCTATTTATATATTTCAGTTTGTTTGTTTGTTTGTTGTTGTTCAACGTCCATATTTCAGTAATGTGTAGAGATAGTAAGATGTATGTGTGTATATTATATACACATAAAATACATCTGTCTTGCTCTTCCCCCCATAACCCCAGCACACACAAACACAACTAGTCACACGCCACAGAACCCCCCCCCCCCCCTCCCTCCCACCCCGCAAACTAGGCTCATCAGATTCCCGCCGTGTCCGTGTCCGCTCTCAGAGTGCGCATGCTCACAGGGATCAATCGCCAGCGGCTCCGCCATGTGGCGGTAGCGGCTAGCTGTGAAGAGAACAGCACTAGCGTTTCAACGGCTAATTAAGTAAGCAAAAGGAGGTGCTAGGAACCGCCCAGAGATGCTCGGGGCTGCTTGGAATTTCTCGGAACTGCTTGTGGCTGCTTGGAACTGCTCGGAACTGCTCATGGCTGCTTGGAACAGCTTACAGTCCATTGAGACTGCTCGCAACTGTTCGCCCGATATTTAGTGCACTTAAGCCGGCCACTGGCATCATATTGGATCCACTCGGGCTGGTGCTGAGTAGATCTGAGCCACGCTTAGCAGCATTGCCCAGCTCTGAGCAGCTCTGAGCAGCTCTGAGCAGCTCTGAGCAGCTCTTCCTAGTTCTGAGCAACTGCCTAGTTCTGAGCAGTTCTGAGCAGATATGAGCAACGGTGCCCAGCTCTGAGCACCTCTGAGCAGATCTGAGCAGTTCAGTGCTGCTGGGACTGCTACCCCTCAGTGACTAAGCAGTGGACACACTGACGCCGCTTGAGCTCGGCGCGGTGGTCAGTGCCTGCCGGAGGTGGGCAGTGTGGTTGCTGCTTTTAGGATGCAGTTCTAGCTCAAGTCTTGGCAGCCCGATGAGAGGCAGATCTACTACTGCCCTTGACACCAGATGTGGTGGCCGGATTGGTAGAGCGCAGGCCTCCCGTGCGGAAGGTCGGCAGTTCAATTCCCGGGTCAAACAAATGACTTACAAAATTGATACTTGTCGCTTCCTAGCCTGGCACTCGGGATTAATAGGATAGGGAAACGACTGGTTGGCTCAGTGTCAGAATAATATGACTGAGTGGGATATCAGGGCATTGGTGCTGGCATCCTGGTCTCCCAGTCCCAGTAGGACAGCACTATACAGTCACCGTGAGTGTGCACTGTCACAACCTTAGATGTTACTAGGACGTAAAACTCCAACAACCAACCACCAACTAGTGGTAGAAGGTAGAATCGACCTTGGGACCGCCTCCAAGTGGTCCATTTAGGGAGGTGGTCCGTTTAGGGAGTTAGTATATGGTTACAATGGTATTGTTGGGACCCAAATAAAGCGATCGATATAGGGGAATGGTCGATCTGTGGAGGTGGACGTTTAGGGAGGTTTTACTGTATATATATATATGTGCTATATAGTTTATTATGTGGATATAAATAATGGCAGCCCCTTAATGTTTCTCTCTAACCACCTTAACTTCCATTTTATTCACTGCGGAGCGGGCATTCTCTCCTTCCAGCCTCCTCTACACAATGAGAGAGAGAGAGAGAGGGTGGAGGAGGGAGAGAAAAGAGAGGCAGACAGACAGACAGACAGACAGACAGACAGACAGACAGACAGACAGACAGACAAACACAGAGAGAATCTCTGTGCCGTGGCGTTTTCTGCATGGGCAGTTCCTTCTCTCTAGATGACACTTTGGTTCGGGATCTGTACATATATTTAGCATTCAACCAGGTATACGGACGCTCTCTCCTGGGTGACTAAAGTCACCGGAACAGACACATGACACTTCTGAAACATTGAGCATTAGATATAACCTCTCAGTCAGTGCGCATTTGGACCCTGCTGGAGTAAATGGACCGATGGTGGGGACATTGGCGGTCCGAGACTCCACATACTTTCAGAGGACATCATAGTTAAAGTTGCTGAGTCCGATGAATGTGTCATGGGGGTGATGACAATGGGAAATATTGCGCCTAGAGCGGTGTGGCGGTTTCAGCGTGTTCCCGTGCTCAGACGTGTACCTCGCTTCTGCGCATGCGTCAGAATCTAATAAACATGGCCGTAATCGATTAACACTACCCGGGCGACTCAGGTCATCCCAGTCGTCAGAATTTCAAATAGAACACGGCGAGTGGAGTCGACAAATACACGTGCCGTGTGCAAAAAAAGAATAACTTAGATTAATTAAATGGAAATATAGGTAAACTAGGCCATCATAAAATACTTTAAATCCTATTTTGCTGTATTTTTATCTGTTATTAAAAAAAAAAAAAAAAATTGTCCACCCGAGCGCGGAGAAGCGTATTCGATTATTCGACCCGAGTTTGTAGGATGTGCGCATGCGCCAATAAGTGTCTCGGGTGATCCGAGTTGATGCGAAATCCGCGCATGCGCAGAAGCAACGGGACACGGCTGAGCACGGGAACACGCTGAAACCGCCACACCGGGACTCAACCCACCATCTCTTTGCATTCCGGGCCAGTGTGCTAACTGTTACATCACCTAGGCTCCCTGATTCCTACCTGTCTGTGTGGTTACTTGCCCGAGAGGTCAGTGGAGACTACGACACAAGTCCCCCTGGAATTGTAAGTCTTTTAATGCTTACAAGTACATACATACAGGCAATGCACCGCACTTACATACACAGGGTAGGTTCAACAACTATACAGCGCATAGATTGTACAGGATCATGGTCACCACAACCAGTGTCGTGGGGGTGATGAAAATGGGAAACATTGCGCCTAGAGTGGGATTCGAACCCACATCTCTTTGCATTCCAGGCCTCTGTGCTAACCATTACACCACCTAGGCTCCCTGATGTCAGCACACTACCCACGCTTATCTGTCTATGTGGCTCCTTGCCCGAGAGGTCAGTGCAGACCACTACAAAAGCATGAAGTTTTCCTAACTAAGGCACTGACTTACATTTGATCGTACATTTTCAACCAACGCCACAGTCACATAACGGCTTGCGATCACTTTGCGACCACTTTGGACCAAAGAACCCACAGCCATCAGTGATCTCCTTGTGACCAAAGCAATTGTCGATGACCTCCTGGTGACCATTTTGTTTTGCGTGTGCAGTAGCTGGAACCTCCTTCTTACAACCAAAATGGTCGCAAAGAGGTCGGCGATCACTGAAAACCACTTTGCGACATTTTTGCGAATAACCTTTTTTTGTGGTAGTAAAGTGGTCGCAAGTGGTCGCAAGCAGTAGTGTGATACTTGTTGCACTCATTAAGCATTGATTGCTGCATAGCATGAATAGGAAGTCAGCTTAATAGAATCCATCACTGCTGAAACCTGTCATGTCCAATATTTAATCATGTTTGTTTCCTCGACTTTTACGTCTTGGCAATATCTAAGGTCATATCAGGACGGGCATTTCATCATGTATTCTTAAAAATAGTTTGGCATCTTTTCACTTTAAATATTTCTAAAGTTAATCATTCAAAATAATATGTATAAGCGATGCTTAGGGCCGACCCCCCGATATAACTACAGCAAAGTATTTTATGATGGCGCGTGTATTTTTGTACTCCACTCGAGGTGTTCGATTTGAAATTCTAGCAACTCGGGTGACCCGATTCGCGGTCGTGATAATCGAATACGGTGTCAGCGTCTTATTTCCCACAAGTCTCATTTCCCAAATATCGCTTCTGCGTATGCGCGGATTCGAGTGACGAATGCAAACTTTGGTTGGCTTTATGACTTTAAACCCAAGAATACTGGAGGAAACGTGTACAACAATATTCTCTACGAGTTTGAGAATATTGGTGAATATATTAAAGAAGTTATTGGCGAAAAACCGATTCGGTGACATCGCCGTGTTTACTTCTGGTCGCTTGTTCGACCTGATTATCACTATCTGTTTTTTAGCGGTTATTCTTATGAGTTTAAACCCAAGAATACAGGAGAATACGTATTGCTTGTGGAGAACAATATTCTCTGACTTTTAGAATATTGACGCATATATTAAAGAATGTATTGGAGTTAAACATATTTCTTGTGGAGAACCAGACTTGTGGGAGGTGAGACGCTGACAACGGCCGTCATTTCCGCGGAATAAACTATTAATATTTCATTTGTGCACCCATGTTGACGCCAAATTGTTCTTTATTTCTTTTATTTTTGAATAAAATCTAAGTTTTGAACTGTGCGTATCGGCAAATTCTATGGCAGCGGGCAAATTCTATGGCAGCTCTTTGCTGCGGAGCGAAGCTCGACTAGCGATTTCCGTTTCCGTTTGCTGGATTTTTCTCGGTTTCTCGGTACGAGTTTACAAATGGCAGCGCCCATACAGTGCTATTTCCGTTTCCGTTTGCTGGATTTTGGCGAATTCATGTTCAGTAAGACTAAGAGTATTGTTTATGTATTTGTATATATATCTACATGCGTTAGTCTTAAGCCTCCCCGTGGGTGGGTCGGTGTAATTTTCTTCAAACTATGCATACATTTATGACCAGACGCTGTAACCCAATCGGCAAAGCGCTGGCTTCCCGGATGGAAGGTCAGGAGTTTGAATCCCCGTCGAGACAAACCAATGACTTATAAATTTGATACTTGTCGCTACCTAGCCAGGCGCTCGGCATTAATAAGACAGGACAAGGACTGATTGGCACAGTATCAAGATGTGTCTGTGTGGGATATTGGGTCATGGTGTCGACGGCCTGGTCTCCCAGTGGGGTGCCCTGTCACAAGTCGGTACCCATCCTGATATGATCCTGGCAACATCTACGGTCATATCAGGACGGGTACCGACCGATGACAGTGTGCACTCATGGCAACTTTATAGTGGTGTCCCACTGGGAAATCAGGCTGCCAGCACCATGACCCGATATCCCACTCAGTCACATTATCCAGGTACTGAGCTAACCAGTCTTTGTCCTATCGTATTAATGCTGAGCGACACACTAGGAAGCGACAAGTATCAATTTTGTAAGTCATTGGGTTTGACTCGACCGGAGGTGGGGGGGGGGGGCGGTCTTTACTCTACCGATTCGGCCACCGTGCTCGGTTAACAAAAAATAACAAGATGTACTGGAAGAGTTGTGGTATTGTTCTAGAATGATACTGGTCTCCGTGAGTAATAAATAACCTTAGCAGTGTTGTTAATGCTTGTCTCTATTTGCAGTGTGACTTCTGTAGAGCTGGACCGTGCCCTGTGTTACGGCTGTCGGAGAGTCATCAACGATTTGGTAGGTCACCCTCCCATATCTCCATAACTGCTCACATAATACATGCGTAATATATTCGCATAATACATGCGAAACATGCTCACGTAATGCATGTGCACCAGGCTCACATAATATATATGCAACATACTCACATAATACATGTGCAACATGCTCAGATAATACATGCACAATATACTCACATAATACATGCGCAACATGCTCACGTAAATACATGTGCAACATGCTCAGATAATACATGCACAATATACTCACATAATACATGCGCAACATGCTCACGTAAATGCATGTGCAACATGCTCAGATAATACATGCACAACATACTCACATAATACATGCGCAACATGCTCACATAATACATGTGCATGTGATGTCCTGTCTGTGGGAAAGTGCATATAAAAGACGCCTTGCTGCTTATCGGAAAGAGTAGCGTATGTGGCGGCAGTGGCTTTCCTCCAAATAAATATGTTAGAATGACCATACGTTTGACGTCTAACAGCCGATGATACAAAAATCAATGCGTTCTAGAGGCATTGTTAAAGAAAACAAGCTTTTGTATTCCATTTACAAATATTCATTGTATTGTAGCACTCCACACTTACCTCTCAGACAAGGAACAAATAGACAGGTGGGTGTGGTTAGGGTGATTGAATCAATAAGGAGCCTAGGTAGTAATGGTTAGCCTGTTAGCCCCAGAATGACAAGAAGTGCTGGCTCGAACCCTCTCTAGACATAATATTTCCCATTTTCAACACCGCGTCGACACTTGTTTCCGTCACCAGGATCCTGTACAAGCTGCACGCTATATACCCTGTGTATGTATTCTAAGTCCATTGCTTCTACGTAATTGTAAGCATTAAAATCAACTTATGGACATAAATCATTTGAAAGACTTACGCTTCCATGGGAACGAGTGTAGTAGTCTGCACTCACCTCTCAGACAAGCAAGGAGCCACGTAAACAGGTGGCCGTAAATCGGGTGATTGCATCACAGAGAGCCTAGTGAGTGTATTAGTTAATACTATCCCCAGAAAGGCAAGACGTGTGGGTTCGAATCCTGCTCTCCCATTTTTATTACCTCTACGACAATATTTGAGCACCTGTGCAACTCATCCCGAATTGTGCTGCTGTCTTGACTCAGCAATTACAGTTTGATATCTCCCTCCTGCCCTCTCCCTCCCAACTAGCTGCCCCCACCCCATCCCCAAACCTTCCCTAATGTCCTATATATTCTTTAAAAAAAAAAAAAAAATTTGGTGATGAATTTGATTTGCCCTGCTCATAACGGGTAAGTGTGTTAACACTTGTTTTCACCGCTGGGCAGTATTAATCTAATTTGATTTAAATCTTTTGAATTTTGACTTTTACCGTGGGGAACATCGAAATCACTTATTTACATCGAGATATGTAGAAATTCTCTGCGTTGCATGGCCAATTTGGACAGGTGGGTGTGGTTAGGGTGATTGAATCAATAAGGAGCCTAGGTAGTATAATAGTTAGCCTGTTAGCCGCAGTATACCAAGATGTGCTGGCTCGAATCCTGGGGCCAAATGTAAGAGTCAGGGTTAGGGCTCGTAACCCACGCGTCGTGCGGATTTCTCGGGTTAGCGGCCAAGGTCTCAATGTATGTGCGTGGGTTAGGCTACCGCCTCGAGGGTTAACGTCGCCGTCACTAACTCCCACTTGAGCCAGGGATAACGTGCAGATTAGGGACCGATTCGGGCCAAATCTATTCAAAGCGATCATATTTAACAGAATTACATACGCAATAAGTGAAATTTGACCAATTTAACCCTAAATTCGAAGCGTTATTAAGGCTACCGCCACATTGGCGGCTATATTAATCGCCGAACGTAATGTAAACAAATCGCCGCTGCATCGACGTCGCGTTCCATACTGGCGGCGGCGGCGTTTTTGTTTACTTTACGTTCGTCGATTTGAAAATATAACTAGTAATATCGCCGCCAATGCGGTGGTAGCCTTAATAACGTTTCGAATTTCGGGTTAATTTAATGAAATTTCACGATTTGAGTATGTAATTCTGTTAAATATGGTCGCATTTAATATATTTGAGCCTAATATATGGCTACAAACGCAGAGGGATTTCCCAAATCAATAAATAACTGAAACGTTAGCTAACCCACCCGCGCTTTGGACTAATACTTCCCCCGTGACACATATATTAACGCCGACAATAGATACCCCGCCGGCCGTCCTTAACTCCGCAGCCGATAAATTGTGCTTCATACATTTAGCCCCTGCTCTAGACATAATATTTCCCATTTTCCAGTGTTCTGGCAAGGTAGTTGTATGGCTATGTCTGGCAGGTTTCCACCCTCTCTCCATGCTCCAGGGATGAAATTGTGGTTGACATTCTCTGGACGGTCTAGCTGCTGATTCTGGAGGGTGGGATATCGCATCCTCATCATGTTGTGTATGACCATGTTGCGTATGACGATGAGCTTGAGGGTGGAGGGGTGGTGCTGCATCGTGCTGAGTAGAACCTGAAATTGGTTTGCCAGGATGCCAAACGCATTCTCTACGACTCTCCTAGCTCTGGAAATCCTGTAGTTGAAGATGCGTTCCTCATGCGGCATGCCCCTCGTGCTGTATGGCTTCATCATTGTCGGGCGTAGGCTAAAGGCATTGTCACCGATCAGGAAGTATGGTACCTTCCTCTGGCCCTTCACAATAGGCTCGGGTTCCGGGAAACCTATGGAACCATCTTCAGTGCTCACCTTCAGCTCAGAGGCATTGAAAACCTGCGGTGTGATGCGGAACCTTTACCCCCGACATCGGCCCAGATGAACTTGTAGTCAGCATCCACGAGTGCCATGAGAACAATGGTGTAGAATCCCTTATAGTTGTAGTACATGGATCCACTCTTTGGGGGACACCGGCAGGCAGCATACTTCCCATCAAGTGCCCTGCAGGTATGGGGGAAGCTCTACCTCTCCAAGAAGTTGTCGGAGATGGCACGCCATCCCTCTGGAGTGGTGGGGCAGGTCATCACCTCGTCGATGTACTCTGCGATGATGGCCTTACACGCGTCTCTCACAATGAGAGATTTTTTGTTGTATTCCACCCAAACTTCATGGGAGCATACGTGTTGCCTGAGGCTAGGTGACGCAGAGTGAGGGCATGCTTCAGGCCAGGCTCGAGTGGCTCCCTGTAGATAGTGTATTTTTTTGTTATCCGTGGACCCACTCTGGCCAGCATCTCTTCGAACATCTGGGGAGGCATCCACATGAAGATGAAGTTGACGAAAGAAGTAGTGTCCTCATTACGGAGTTCCACCAGAAGCTGGTCGTACAAGCCAAACTGTTGCTGCCTGGCGATCCACTGTCTCCCCCACAATCGCTTTGCGTGACATCTTCTCCTTCTTCTAATAAGCTGGAGATGGTGAAGTAGCAACAGGTTTGTATCATGGTGAAGTTGGAGAATTGCTAGTTGGTATTCCTGCTGGAAACTCTCAGGGACATTCATCCTCTGCGAAGAGCTGAGCTGCTCTGCTGACAAGAGGACATCGGGTGCCTTTATATACTGGAAGGGAAAACGTTCACACCATGTTTGCATACGTTCACAGCATGTTTGCATACATTCAAAGGACGTTGGCGGACGTTATATACATTATGCGCACGCCAGCCATTCGTCAACTATGTCGACCATGTCAAGATACATTGGACTTAGCATTAGACTAAAGTTAGACACACGTCAGAGACACGTTAGACCTACGTCGAGATATAATAACAGCATGTTGGCAGTGCACGGGCTGCACGTTCTTCCCAGCTCTCCATCAGTCTAACGTAACTCGACGTAGCTTAACGTAGACTGACGTAGACTTAACAAACGTCTAATGTATCTCGACGTAAGCCTAACGTGAGCTTGATGTGAGGCCAACGTAACCCAATGTAACGGCCGGTACGTCGAGCTATGTCGAAAGTTTTGGGTATGTCCAAAACCTTGATGTGTGTCACCATATCTCGATGTAACTCGATGTATCTCGACGTACCTCAACGGAGGCTTAACAAACACGTAACGTATTTTGACGTTCCGCGATATATCTCAACATAATGGCCAAATTTCACCGATGTCGGCTTACGCTAGCGCATTACGTCATAGTGTGACAGCCCTATTAGAAATAATTTAGGTTTTCTTGCTTCTTGTTTGTGGCTTGTAACTTTTGTAGATTGCAAACAGTCCAACATTTTTAGACTATGACTATCTCCAAAATAACAGTATTTTTTATATTTATTTTTATTCTTTAAGGGAAAATTATTTAATAGACCCTTTCACCCACGACTGGACGCGGGGGCCAAATAGGTAGAGCGCAGGATTCCCACGCGGAAGGTCGGGAGTTCTATTTCCGGTCAAGTTAAACCAATGACTTATGAAATTGATATTTGTTTCATCATAGCCTGGCACTCGGCATTAATAGAATAGGGCAAGGAATGGTTAGCTCAGTGTCAGGATAATGTGATTGCTTGGGATATCAAGTCATGGTCTCCCAGTCTCAGTGGGGCAGCACTATAAAGTCGCCATGAGTGCGCACTGCCACAAGTCGGTACTCATCCTTTGATGTTGCCAAGACATAAAATTCGACCAAAGAAAACAACCAAACTTTCGCCCATGACAGTTGTGAGTATATGACCTTAGATGTTGTCAGGACATAAAAAAACTCCAACAAACAAAAACAGAACAAACAAATAAACTTTCACGCATGACAGTTGTCAATATATGACCTTAGATGTTGCCAGGACATAAAACTCCAGCAAACAAAACAAACAAACTTTCGCCCACGACAGTTGTCTATATATGACCTTAGATGTTGGCAGGACTTAAAACTCCAACAAACAAAACAAAACAAACAAGCTTTCGCCCACGACAGTTGTCAATATATGACCTTAGATGTTGCCAGGACGTAAAACTCCAACAAACAAAACAAAACAAACAAACTTTCGCCCACGACAGTTGTCAATATATGACCTTAGATGTTGCCAGGACGTAAAACTCCAACAAACAAAACAAAACAAACAAACTTCCGCCCATGACAGTTGTCAATGTGTTACTGTTAGCGTACTCCCTCTAGTCGTGTCAGCGCCTCTTTAAAACCCGCCCCCGCTAGGTGGAGCTACGGGGGGTGAGAGGGAGGGGTGAGGGAGGGTGGGTGGGTGGTGGGTGGTGGGTTCATGACCCCTGCAGACGGCTTAACAATGCGACGCTGCCCAACAGCAAGTCATACCTACATACGCGCATGCGCAGCAGACGACATAGCGGCTTCCCGCCCGAAATAACAGCGCTCCAGTTACATGTGAGCCGACAGGCCGCGCTTCTCAGGTAGTCTCTCAGCCGAGCAATAATGGTGTATGAATGTCCGCCGGGCACAAAGCACTATTATTTATGATTGCCCTGCCTGCTTCTCCGTGAGCCGGGTTGCCGGGCAACCAGACGTGTCGAGAGTCAGACGAACACTTCGCGCACAGTCTCTGTCAAAATAGTGCGTGAGTGTGTGTGATGGTGCGTGAGTATGCATGCATGAGTATACCTAAGTGTGCTTGGTTGTGCATAAACATGCTTATCAATATCATGCATGGGGATGCGTGCTATTGTGTGAGTATGTGTGATAGTGCATGCATCAGTATACCTAAGTGTGCGTGCTTGTGTGTGAATATGCTTATCAGGTATCAGTATGCATGATATTGTGTACGTATGATAGTGCATGAGTATGCACGTATGAGTATATATGAGTGGGCATGATTGTATTTGAATATGCTTATCATGCATCAGTATGTGTGATGTTGCGTCAGTATGTTAGTATGTGTGAGTGCATGATGGTGTGTGAGTATATCTAAGTGTGCGTGGTGGTGCGTGAATATGCTTATCATGCATCAGTTTGTTGTTGTTTTACGTCCTAGCAACATCTAAGGTCATATCAGAACCGACACCGACTTGTAACAGTGCGCACTCATGGCGACTTTATAGTGATGCCCCACTGGAAGACCAGGGTGCCAGCACCATGACCTGATATCCCACTCAGTCACATTATCCTGACAATGAGCCAACCAGTCCTTCCCCTATCCTAATAATGCCAACCCCAGGCTAGGAAGCGACACGTATCAATTTTTAATTCATTGGTTTGACTCGACCAGGGTTCGAACCCACGATCTACCAACACGTGAGTCTGACGCTCTAACTCATTCGGCCATCCCGTCTGGTACATGCATCAGTATGTGTGATATTGCGTGAGTATGTGTGAGTTTGCATGATAGTGTGCTTGTATACCGAAGTGTGCATGGTGGTGCGTGAATATGCTTATCATGCATCAGTATGCCAAATATTAATGATATTGTGTGAGTGTGTATGATAGTGTGAGAATGTATGCATGAATATACCTAAGTCTTTGTGATTGTGTGTGAACGTGTTTATCGTGCATCAGTATGCGTGATAATGATATTGCGCGAATGTGTGATTGTGCACAAGTATACCTCAGTGTGTATGTTGGTGCCTGAATATGCTTATAATGCATCAGTATGCGTGATATTGTGTGAGTATGTGTCATAGTGCATGAGTGCATGATGGTGCATGAACGTGCTTATCATGCATCAGTATGCATGATATCACGTATGTATGATAGTGCATGAGTATGCACATATGAGTATACCAAAGTGTGCATAATGGTACGTGAATATGCCTATAAAGCATCAGCATGCGTGATATTGTGTGAGTATGTGTGATAGTGCGTGAGTGCATGCATGGGTATACCTAAATGTGCGTGCTTGTGTGTGAATATGCATATCACCTCCAACCCCAACCCCCACCCCCGACCCCCACCCTCCCCGGCCCGCCCTGCAGCACGCCCGGCCGGCGTATCGACAGCACCCCCCGGGCATCCTCTGCCCACCTGGCCGGTGTACGGTGGCGATCCTGGTGACACCGATAAGCATAAGGAGGGGTGGTGAGTTGCTCACTGTATGAGCTGAGCTGCTCACTGCTATAGGGGGAGCGGCTGACCCGAGCAGCTCCCGTGTCTCCACCCCACTAATCAACGGCCCTGGGGGATGTGTGTGTGGGAGGGAGGGAGGGAGGGAGGAGGGAGGGGAGAGGAATAGTGTGTGGGGGGGGCGGGAGGGGGGGGGCGGGGAGGAGCAGTTAGTAATAATGCACAAGAAGCGGGGCAGGACGTAAGCACTCTGCCTGCAATAATACCCCCATGATATCTGCGAGTCGCCACACAAAAAGGCCACCGGGCGGGTCACGTGACAAGACCCCGGCTCTCCCCGTTAACAGGTCGCGGGTGTGTGTGTCTGTGGGGGGGGGGGTGCACCATTAACATTATTATTCCCACCCGAACCAACTGACAAGCGCATATATATATATATATGTGTGTGCGTGTGTGTGTGTGTGTGTGAACAAAGGGAAAAACATGATTCAGGGAGGAGGAGGGGGGGTAGGAGAGGGAGAAGAAGGAGTAGTATAGAAGAACTTATAGAGGAAGGGGAAGAAGTATAGGGAGAAGGAGAAGAAGAAAAAGAAGAAGAAGGCTATGGGGGATGATACGGATGGGACAGGAGGAGGAAGAGGAGGAGAAGGGGAAGAAGAAGAAGTAGAGGGAGAAGAAGGAGAAGGAGCAGGAGAAGAAAGAGGGACAGTTTTGTTGCAAACACCCTGCATCGGTAGAGTTTACAAGCCAGTCATGTCAAACTAAGAGCACCTCTCTATAGCTCTCGCTCTCTTTCTCTCTATCTCTCTCTTTCTCTCGCTGTCTCTCTATCTCTCCCATTCTCTCCCTCGCTCTCGCTCTCGCTCTCCCCATTCTCACTTCCAGCCCTCACTCCCTTCCTCTTTCACCCTTCTCTCCCACCCACCCTCCCTCCCTCCCTCCCTCCCTCCCTCCCTCCCTCCCTCCCTCCGTTCCCCTCTCGTTCGCTCACTTGCTCACTTCCCCCTCCCCCACTCTGTCACTCGATCCCCATCCCTCCCTCCTCCCCCCCCCTTCCCTCCCCTCTCTCCCCCTCTCTCTCCGACCCTTGGTCCCTGCCACACAAACTCACTCAAACCCTCTCACTTACTCACTCACTTACTCACTCATTTACTCACTCATCTCATCGCTCTCTCGCACACTCACTCCTAATCCCGCTCTCTCCTACCCCCCTTCCCACTCACTCTCTCCTCGTCTCCTCCTCCCCTCCTCTCCTCTCCTCCTCTCCCCCTCTCCTCCTCTCCTCCTCTCCTCCCCTCCTCCCCATCCTCCCCTCCTCCCCCCCCCCTCTCCCCCTCTCCTCCACTCCTCCTCTCCTCCTCTCCTCCTCTTCCACCCCAATCTCCTTCTCTCCTCCTCTCCCACCCACCCCTCCCCTCCTCCCCCTCCTCCCACCCACCTAACCCCCAATGTTTGCGTGGGGGGCCTCAAGCAGACGACAACGTGGTCCGTGGCGGGAAAACAACTCTGCGGCTGGTTTATTGCCGGCGGCCGCCAGCAGGGGGCGCGGCGGAAGGAAGACGGCGCTGCGAGGTGCATTGTGGGGCGCGTATCTTGTTGGCGCAGACGGTGCGCTTCGTTATCCATAGCTGCGCCGGTGGGGCCGGCCGCTGTGTGCCAGTTACACTACCCGGCGGCCCGGTGCTCTGTATCGGCAATCTCCGGAGAGTAATGGCGCGCCGCGTGTTTGATGGCGGCGATCCACAGACGGCCGACTTGACGGTGAAGAATGTGACGAATAGTTTTATGTCTTTTAGTTGTGCCCTGGGTATCTCTTAGCCGGGCGGGTTTCTGCACATTAAAAGTAGCAATAACCCCCCCCCCCCCCACTCCCACCCAACCATCGACCCCTAAATACGTACGCCACTCAAAGCCAGCTAACACTCAACCACCGTCCACTTAAAGGTCCACTAACATAAGGGGGATATCCACGTTTTTGCAAGTATCTTGGTCAAATATGATTATTTATGGTTTACCTTTTTTTTTTTTAAATTAGCTATTTTTTTTTAGGAGTTAAGATTGCATAATCTTGTTATTTCGTTAGTTTTTTTGTGTGGCTTAAATTTGTTTAAAACCAAAACATCAACTATTAAAGAGAATATATATATATATATATATGTATGTATAATATATATACATGTAGTGGTCTGCACTGACCTCTCAGGCAAGGAGCCGCATAGACAGGTAGGCATGGGTAGTGTGTTGATATCAGGGAGCCTAGGTGGTGTAATGGTTAGCACACTGGCCCGGAATCCAAAGAGATGTGGGTTCGAGTCCTGCTCTAGGCGCAATATTTCCCATTTTCATCATCCCCACGACACTGGTTGCCTTGACCATGATCCTGTACAAGCTACGCGCTGTATAGTTGTTGAACCTACCCTGTGTATGTAAGTGCGTTGCATTGCCTGTATGTATGTAATTGTAAGCATTAAAAGACTTACAATTCCAGGGGGATGAGTGTAGTGGTCTGCACTGACCTCTCAGGCAAGGAGCCGCATAGACAGGTAGGCGTGGGTAGTGTGTTGATATCAGGGAGCCTAGGTGGTGTAATGGTTAGCACACTGGCCCGGAATGTAAAGAGATGTGGGTTCGAGTCCCGCTCTAGGCGCAATATTTCCCATTTTCATCACCCCCACGACACTGGTTGCCATGACCAGGACCCTATACAAGCTACGCGCTGTATAGTTGTTGAACCTACCCTGTGTATGTGTAAGTGCACTGCCTGTATGTATGTAATTGTAAGCATTAAAAGACTTACAATTCCAGGGGGACGAGTGTAGTGGTCTGCACTGACCTCTCAGGCAAGGAGCCGCATAGACAGGTAGGCATGGGTAGTGTGTTGATATCAGCGAGGCTAGGTGGTGTAATGGTTAGCACACTGGCCCGGAATGCAAAGAGATGTGGGTTCGAGTCCCACTCTAGGCATAATATTCCCCATTTTCATCACCCCCACGACATACATATATATATATATTTTACCTCAGTACTAAGCCTCTGGCTAGCCTCAGGCTAGGGAGAAGGAAGCACATCCGGGTCCAGCAATTAGCATAATCAGCTCACGACTGGAGGATGTTCGTTGAGTTGCTCTGACAGTTTTTAACCTACAACTATATTTAAACTGTAAGTATTTATGGAGGATTGATACAGTTTGTATTTGTTACATTACTGCACGTTTTGAAGCTATTTTTTAGCTTTGGATGTGTAGTTTTGCTACTTTTATGGATGTTTTACGATTCGTAGAACATCGATAGAACAAGACGCCATTCCTTTGTTCTACATGCTGCCCATTGCCGAACGGAGACATACATATATAATATATCAAAGGATGACGATGGCCTGGTATCCCAGTGGGGCAGCACTATAAAGTCACCATGAGTGTGCACTGATACAACTTACAAGTCGGTACCCGTCCTGATATGACCTTCAATGTTACTAGGAGGTAAAATAACAACCAAACTTTAAAAAAGCATCGCCATGAATGCACACCGCCACAAGTCGATGCCTATCCTGAAAGGGATATTACCTTGGGTGTTGTTAAGACGTGAAACCCCAATAAGGCAGGGGTTACCCAATGCAAACAGCGCGTTTTGTTGCCCTAATTGAGGTGGCTGTGGTGGCTGATGGTCACGCCCTTCGTGCAAACACTCCTCGGGAGATGCTCCACTGTGGCTTTGAGCCAGTGCCGAACAAGGTGTCGCTCTGCTGAAATAGGTGATTGTTGTAGCTGAGAAATATGCGCCTCATTACCACATGGTGATGGCCATTTTTACACTGCTCCTTGTCGTGTCAGAAGTACCGGTAGGTGGCAGCACGCTATATAGTGGGGATTCTGTAGTAGGGGCTGGCCTTCAGCTGGTGGCCACCGCCCATCTAGATGTACGTTGATACATAGCGGTGTCATTTCACTTACTGGTGGGGGCCAGACGGGATGGCCGAAAGAGTTGAGCGTCCGTCTCACGTTTTGGTAGATCAGGTCGAGTCAAGGCAATGACTTGAAAATTTATGCTTGTCACTTCCTTGACAGGTGCTCAGCATTATTTGGCTACATCAAGGACTGGTTGGCTCAGTGTCAGGATAATGTGTCTGAGTGGGATATAAGGTTATGGTGCTGGCGACCTCATCTCCCAGTGGGGTAGCACTATAAAGTTCCCATGAGTGCAAAACTGTCACAAGTCGGAACCCGTCCTGATATGGCTTTAGATGTTGCCATGATGTGAAACTCCAACAACTATTCAACTTACTGGTGGCAATAAACCGGGGACGACCCCTGATTTGAAGTGAATCTACGCTGTGTCGCACTAATGTTCATTAGGAGGATTAGCCCTCTATAGCCACACTGTATCAACTAGGAATAACTGCGTAAATGTTTCTTTAATCCAATAATGACAAAAGGTTTTGCAGCGGGGTTGAGATTGAGGGTCGGTATGAAGGCACATTGTGGCTTCTAATATTGAGGGGTGAGGTTTTTAGAACTCTATCGTGGAACCTCTGTTATGAAAAGTAGGTTGAAGCCTAATTAAATAACAAGTGAACTGCCACTATCAGTATCAATTTCCATAGCGTGCTCAGGTTCCAACTCAGTCAACGTCATTTTCTAGTTTATTGAACAAGTACCCTCAGTTTAACGCTGTTAAGATTTCTAGATCATAACTTTTCTTCCTGTTATGATATATTCATATACCCTAAGCCATCTAACATATGTGTTCCCCTACACTGATTTTCACTGTTTTTCTTAAGAAAAAAAAGGCTTATTTTCGAGAAGCTATGCAAAGGCATTGAATCTATTTAATGAGTATATAAATGTGAGTCTTACCCCGCTACCTCACACCCCGCCTCCCCGCCACCCTATCACTGTACGAAGCATGCCACCCCGTAACTTTGTCAACCCACCAGGGCCCGTATGCATGAAGATTTATTTATCGGCCCCGGTGGTAAGGACCGAGTTCGGGGTAGCTATCGCCGGTGGTGAGAAATGGGTCACGGGGTATGCACGAAGCCAAAGCGCGGAGGCGTTAGCTACCCTAGCAGTGGCGATGTTTTGTTGATATTCGACAGTATGGATAGCGACGTCGATGCGGCGGCGGCGATTTGTTTTGTGTACATTCGTCGATTTGACAATATTAATATCGCCGCCATTGTACCTGATGCGTTAATATTGCTTCGAATTTAGGGTTAATTTCATGAAATTTCACTAATTGCGTATGTAATTCTGTTAAATATGGTCGCATTGAATAGATTTGGGCCTAAAACATTGCCGCTGGCATTATGCCAGTATGGATATCGATGTCGCTGCGGTGGCGGCGATTTGTTTACTTTACATTCGTCGATTCGACACTATTAATATCGCCGCCAATGTGGCGGTAGTGTTAATAACGGTTCGAATTTAGGGTTAAATTGATACAATTTCACTTATTACGTATGTAATTCTGTTAAATATGATCGCATTCAATAGATTTGGCCCGAGTCGGTCCCTACCACCACCGTCATACCTGCTACGGAGTGGGGGTAGCTTACCCTACTTTTAACTCGCAGGGTTTCCATAACACTGCCGCTACCCCGGAGATCGCCTCTACCCACAGGTTTAGAGCGCTACCACCGCCCCATGCAGACGGGCCCACATTACTGTCCTGCTGCCCCGCCACACTGCCACCCTACCACTCACCATCTACCACACCTCCATTCCCTCCACCCTTCCACCCCCCCCCCTCCCCCCAGCCTCGCCCTCGCCCAGTGAGTAAGTAGTCTGTGGAGTGTGGACTTTGGAGCAGGCAAAGTGAATAAATACTGTTTGTGAAGCCAGTTTTGTGGGCAGAGGCCGGGCAGGCGCCCGGGTCCTGCTCTTGACACATCACGTTCACTGTTCTCCCAGTTTGCAGACGATTCCGCGCACGCGCACACACAGACACACACACATAAACACAAACAAACGCACACACAAACACAGACACATGTCAGGGCAGGACAGTAACCTTTTATTTCCAACTTTCCCAAGTGACTGAATTTTCTACTTGCCTGAGTGGCAAACAAAACGACTTGCCCAATCCCAAGTCAGCCAATTGGAATTGAAATCCGCTACTGCAGATCAGACAAATAATGACTTGCCCGTTTGGGCAGGTCACCAAGAACTTCACCTGCCCGACCGAGTAAACTAGGTGCCCCGGGCAACAGGGCAGTCCTTATTGTTTGTTTGTTTGTTTGTTGTTTTACGTCCTAGCAACATCTAAGGTCATATCAGGACGCCTGCATGATGCATACACACAAATACACAGACACACAGACCGTGACCTCAACACACCCTATCGCAATTATTCACGTCGAAATAATGCAGAATCCGATATTAAGCAATTATTAACCGATATGGAGTGTGAGGCTGAAAGGACTCTGGAGTGAGTATTGACCGAACAGCGAGAGGTGGGTTTGCATCCCAGAGTCCCGAACGACTCCCGCGTAGCCATAGGGCGATATGGGTGTTCAGTAGTAGTATGGTTGGTTGTTGGAGTTTTACATCCTGGCAACATCTAAGGTCATATCAGGACGGGTAGTGAATTGTGACAGTGTGCACTCATGGCGACTTTATGGTGCTGCCCCCACTTGGAAATCAGGCTGCCAGCACCATGACCTGATATCCCACTCAGGCACAGTATCCTGACACTGAGCTAAACCAGTCCTTGCCCTATTCTATTAATCCGGAATGCTAGGCTAGGAAGCGACAAGTATCAATTTTGTAAGCCATTGGTTTGACTCGACTGAGAACCGAAGTCCTGATCTCCTGCATGCGACGCCCATGCTCTACCTACAGTAGTAGTATGGGTATCCGGAGTTCCGCTGGTACCTCAAGAAGGACAGTTGGCTGCGGTCCAGCAAGCCGGGTCGCAGCTTCAGTTCTACTGGCGGGAGGTGGGGGGGGGGGGGGTTAATACGCAAACAGAAGGTACTATTTCGTCCACTGGGCAGGGTGGCCGAATCCCTAGAGCGCAGGCCTCCCGTGCGGGAGATCAGAGTTCGATTCCCGGTGGAGTCAAAACAATGACATATAAAACTGATACTTGTCGCTTCCTAGCCTGGCGCTCGGCATTAATACTAATATGATCTAGGGCAAGGACTATAAAGATTCTACCAATGCACAAGTCGGTACCCCTGCTGATATAACCTTAGATGTTGATAGAATGGTAAACCCCCAACAAGCACACACAAATGAACTTATCCTAATCATTATCATTATCATTATCAATACCTTAACTGTAAGGGTCGTTGGGGCACCAACTTTACAATTAGTTTTCTCCAGTTTTTCCTGTATTTCTGTCTTGCCAAACTCTAGACCTGTCTATTCCTTCCCACCTTTTCCTTTGTCTGTCCTGTTTTCTTCCCCCTTTCACTCCGCTTCTAAAGATGGTTTTAGCCAGACCTGATGAACGCGAAATATGGCCATACCACTGCAGTTCGCATCTGTTTGCAATTGTCAGGAGATCTTTGCGTGGTCCAATCACACGCGTGGTGTTAGGTTATCGGCTTACTTTTCTGCCTTCGAATTCTGAGTGTTCACTTGTGGCCTTTATGTGTCCATGTTGGATTTATAACGCTGAGCATGACGTGTGTGCTGAGTGGGTGTGGGGGCGTGGGGGTGGGGTGGGGGGGGGGGGGAGCTGTGAGGGGTGCAGTCTGGTGATGAGAGATTTAGTAGAGTGTGAAGCACCTCGTACTGGAGAGGCATACAAACTCATACAGTCAATAGCACACGAGGGTTGTGTCAGAGAAGTCAGCAGAGACCGAGCCACTGGGCTCTCCACCAGGGTGTGTGTGTGGGGGGGGGGGGGTACTGTGAGTACTGTGTGTGGGTAGTGTGTGTGGATAGTGGGCAGTTTGTGTGTATGGGTAATGTGTAGTTTGTGTGTGTGGGTAGTGGGGAGTTAGTAAGTGTGGGGAGTCTGGGTAGTGTCTTGGTAGTGTGTCTGGGTAGTATGTAGTTAGTGTCTGTGGGTAGTTTGTGTGGGTGTCATGGGTGTGGGTAGCGTGTGTGGGTAGTGTTGGTTGGTTGATTGTTGGAGTTTTACATGCTAGCAACATCTAAGGTCATATCAGGACGGGTATGGGGAGTGTGTGTCGGTAGTTTGTGTGATATTGTGTGTGTGGGTAGTGTGTGGGTAGTTTCTGTGTGGGTAGTGTGTGTAGGTAGTGTGTGTGGCTACAGTGTGAGTAGTGTGTGTGGTAGTGTGTAGGTAGTGTGTGTAGGTACTGTGTGAGTAGTGTGTGTGGGGTAGTGTGTGCAGTAGTGTGTGTGGGTAGTCTGTGTGGTAGTGTGTGGGGGTAGTTTCTGTGTGGGTAGTGTGTGTAGGTAGTGTGTGTGGGTACTGTGTGTGGTAGTGTGTGTGGGTACTGTGTGTAGTGTGTGTGGTAGTATATGTGGTAGTGTATGTGGTAGTGTGTGTGGCTAGTTTGTGAAGGTAGTGTGTATGGTGGTGTGTATGAGTAGTATGTGTGGGTAGTGTGTGTATGAGTAGTGTGTGTTGGTAGTGTGTGGGTGGGTAGTATATGTAGTGTGTGTAGTAGTGAGTGTGGGTAGTGTGTGTATGGGTAATGTGTGTGGGTAGTGTGGGTATTGGTAGTGTGTGGGTCATGTGTGGGTAGTGTGTGTATGGGTAGTGTGTATGGGTAGTGTGTGTCTGGGTAGTGTGGGTGGGTAGTGTGTGTATGGGTAGTGGGTATCGGTAGTGGGTGGATAGTGTGCGTATGGGTAGTGGGTATCTGTAGTGTGTGTGGGTAGTGGGTGTATATGTAGTGTGTGTGGGTAGTGTGGGTGGGTAGTGTGTGTATGGGTAGTGTGTGTATGGGTTGTCTGTCTGGGTAGTGTGCATTTGGGTAGTGTGTGGTAGTGTGTGGGTAGTGTATGTATGGATAGTGTGTATGGGTAGTGTGTCTGGGTTGTGTGTGTAGGTTGTATGTGTAGGTAGTGTGTATGGGTAGTGTGTCTGGGTTGTGTGTGGTAGTGTGTATGGGTAGCATGTGTATGGGTAGTCTGTATGGATAGTGTGGGTGGCAGTCTGAATGGATAGTGTGCATGTGGTAGTGCGTATGGGTAGTTTGTGTGTGGGTAGTGTGTGTGTGGTAGTGTGTATGGTTAGTTTGTGTGTAGGTAGTGTGTATGGGTAGTGTGTGTGGGTAGTATGTATGGATTATGTGTGTGTGTAGTATGTATGGGTAGTGTGTGTGTAGTGTCTGTGTGGGTAGTGTGTGTATGGGTAGTGTGTGGGTAGTATGTATGGATAGTGTGTATGTGGTAGTGTGTATGGGTAGTTTGTATGTGGGTAGTGTGTGTGTGGGTAGTGTCTGTAGGGGTAGTGTGTGGGTAGTATGTATGGATAGTGTGTATGTGGTAGTGTGTATGGGTAGTTTGTGTGTGGGTAGTATGCATGGGTAGTGTGTGGGTAGTGTGTGTATGGGTCCTCCTCGTCCTCCTCCACGTCCTTCCCCTCCTGTTTGTGGTAGTGTGTGTGGGTAGTGTGTGTGTGGGTAGTGTGTGTATGGGCAATGTGGGTAGTGTGTATGGGTTGTGTGTGTGGGTAGTGTGAGTGGGTAGTCTGTATGGATAGTGTGTGTGGTAATGTGTATGGTTAGTTTGTGTGTGGGTAGTGTGTGTGTGGTAGTGTGTATGGTTAGTTTGTGTGTGGGTAGTGTGTATGGGTAGTGTGTTGGTAGTGTGTGTATGGGTCCTCCTCTTCCTCCTCTTCTTCCTCCTCCTCCTCTCCTCCTCCTCCTCCTCCCCCTCCACGTCCTTCCCCTCCTGTTAGTGGCAGTGTGTGTGTGGGTAGTGTGTGTGTGGGTAGTGTGAGTATGGGCAGTGTGGGTAGTGTGTATGAGTAGTGTGCAATAAATGCATAATAAGTCCATCAGTACCTAAGTTAGATATGCAGAATCAAATCAGGATTTTGATTTGGAAAAGTTGATGCTTTTATCGGACGACGCAGATTTAATAATGAAAAAGGGTGTGACTGTGTTGGCCTCACACACAAGCCCACCCCGCCCCCACACACTATCTCTGACACTATCTCTGACACACACACTATCTCTGACACTCACACACACACAGACACACAGTCACATTGACCTCCACTCCTCTCCGAAGCCTCACTCCAGTAACACTGTGAATGCGGACCGCTGTGCCCAAGGTGATGGTCTCAATGCTGACTGACCACTCCTCTAGGGTGTCAGGCCCGTCCTACTCTGGGAAAGATTGATGACCGCTCCTCCTCCCCCTTCTCCTCCTCCCCTTTCTCCTCCTCCCCATGCCCCTCCACCTCCTTCTCCCCTCCTCTCCTCCCCCTCTCCTCCTCCCTCCCCTCCCCTTCCTCCCTCCCCGTCCCCCCCCCGTCCTCCCCTCCTCCTCGTCCTTCTCCTGTTCCTCTCATCATCCACCATCACCACCACCAACACTTCTCCCTCCTCCTCCCACCTCCTCTTCTCCTCCTCCCCTCTCCTCCTACTCTCCCTCCTCCTCCCCCACCTTCTCCCCCACCTCCTCCACCTCTCCTTGCCTCTGTCCTCCTCCTGACCATTCTCTTTCACTTTCTCTCTTCTGCTTCTGCTTCCTCCTCCTTCTCCTGCTCCTCTTCCAACTCCACCTCCTCCTCCCCTCCTCCTCTTCTTCCTCCTCCTTCTCGTCCTGCCCCTCCTCCTCTTCTTCCTCCTCTTCCTCCTCCTCTCTTCCTCATCATCCTCCTCGTCATCTTCATCTCCGTCATCCTCCTCCTCCTCCTCCTCCTCGTCCTCCTCCTCCTCCTCCACGTCCTTGTCCTCTTCCTCTCCCTCCTCCTCCTGCCCTCCTCCTCCCCCTCGTCGTCCTCGTCGTCTTCCTCCTCCTCCCCATTCCCCTCCCACACCCTCTCCCCTCCCCCCTCTCCCACCTCTACCCCTCTATCCCTCCCCCCTCTCCCCCCACCCTGTCCCCCTCCCCTACCCATCCCCCTCCTCCTCCCTCTCCTCCTCCCCTCCCCCTCCCCTCCCTCCCCCTCCTTCCCCTACACCTCCCTCACCCCCTCCTCCCCTCCTCCCCCTCCCCCTCCCCCTTCGAGCCCCGCTTTGGGCTTTTTTACGTCACTGCCACCTCAGGTGTGTCGAGTGTAAAGACGGGAGCTTAGATGCTGCTAGGACATAAAACCTCAACAACAACTGTCCGGCATGTGTCCTGGGTGAGGTGAGGTAGACATAGTTACTAACATCTTAGTTCTGCGGAGGATATCCCGCCCTCCCCCCCACAGACACACATAAACAGCTCATCCGACCAGATACCACAGTGGGTGTGGTTTGTTTGCTGTTGGGGAGTTTTCAGTCGCATTGGTCCACTGAAGGCTGCAAAACTGCAGCACTGTGTGGGCGCCGCTGAAAGCGGTCCCATGTGGTCGGGAGTTGGCTTCCGATGGGTAGTGGGGCAGAGAAATTGTGGGGGGGGAAGGAAAAAGGCAGCCTAAGATCCCAACCACAGTCCTCTGAGAGGGCCGGTGGAGGCTGGGTGGTTGGTGTAGGTTTATGCCCCAATAAGACCGTAGGCCTTAGCAGGACGTGCACCGACTTGTGACAGTGTGCACTCATGGCGAATTTATAGTGCTGCCCCACTGGGAAATCAGACTGCCGGCACCATGACCTGATGTCCCACACAGTCACATTATCCTGACACTGTGCGCCCAGTCCCGGCTGACCTCATAACGCCAAGCAGCAACAGGTACCTATTTTATAAGTCATTGGTTTGACTCGACCATGATCCAACCTTCAGTCCCTCCAGATTCACCGGTATGCACAGTAAGTCCGGCCAAGGCCAGAGGAAGAAGTGAAGTGAGGATGGAATTAGTTAGGCAGTGGGTGGGGTTACCTGTTAGTTGTTAGTGAAAATTAGTGGTTAGTTGGTAGTTGTGTCAAGTCAGATATGGGGACAAGGTGGTGCCTGCTAGTCCTCGGTGTCAGGGTCTGAACGACCGACAGCATTGATGATATCTGTGTTCTGGCAGTAGAAGCGAGCAAGTGCATTCCAGGATGACTTGGAAATCCTGGAGAGGCTGGCCAGATCGGCCCTATTGTCACTGAGTTGGCAGTCAGAGTCCTCCATGAAGTCACTGATGGCAGATCTGTCGACAGCGCCACATGAGGCGAGTATGTAGGCCACATTGAAGATCTTAGTATCGCAGGGACAACGCTGGAGGTTGGGGACGTCAATCCAACGGAGGTAGCCAGTCCTGAAGAGGTTGACGGCGACTTGGGTAAGCGCAGGAAGGCTGAATGGATGGGGGATGGGGGATGTTATTTCTGACCAGGGTGTACCAGAGCCAGCTTATTGAATAAGGGTTCCGTACTTGTTCCTTCTGTGTGGTGCATTCCCAGAGTTTGATGGTGGCTCGATAAGCGGCGGCGGTCAGTTTGGTGATGGAGGGAGGGATGGCTGTCTCCACATCTGCTCGGTTGGCACCAGCGAGAGTGGTTACAGATTAGGGTGAGAATTGTGCTTGTGGCATAATGATTATGATTATACGAGAATTGTGCTTATGGGATAATAATACTACTACTACTAATAATAATCGTAATAATAATAATAAGGCAGTATTTGATTTTGAGAAATCAGCTAGTGAGAGTTGTTGTGCAAGAAGTTCACGCAACAAAGTACAAATTGCCTGATCACATATGTACTATCACATTTTTGCAATCACATATAGACTAACAAATTGCCTGATTACATGTACACTAACAAATTGCCTGCTCACACACATATATTATTCTTATATATATATATATATATATATATATATTGCTGTATTGGCAATTATATGAGTATAATTATCCGAAAACTGATTAACTATGAACTGTCTCCTCAGTTCATCTTATCTGACACTCTACCAGTCTTCTACTTGTTGAGCCATCATAACTGACACCCCTCTAGTCATCTACAGGTCAGGCCTTCTGCCTCGCTTGGTGGCGCCAGCTTGCTGTGTCTTGACTGCATGACACTCGCCTCACCCCTGTACAACTCGCTGATTCTTTTTCATTGTGTCGCAAAGAGGCAGTTATCCTTTTCTAGAGATTACAGTTTTCCATCCAACTTTTCTTCTTTGTTTTTCTTCTATTTTGTATGAAATAATCATCTATATATTTATGTGTGTATATAATTTTGGAGCGAGTGGTACAGGCGTAAGGCAGAGCCAGGCGATGAGGAAGAAGCCAGATGGCGGCACCAGGCGAGGCAGAAGGCCTGACCAGTCGATGAATAGATGAGTGTCATTAGTTAGTGTAGAGTTAGTTGATATGAACCGAGGACACAATTCATCGATAATTGGTTTCTGGATAATTATACTCGTAATATTGCTTATACAGCACATATTTATATATTATACTAGTAAGTATCACATCCCAACCCATCTTTATGTAATGTTATTACTTCAATATTAGGCTAACTAAATCTTAATCCCTGTCAGCGCACAAAAAGTTACCTGAAACCGCCACCAGGCGGACCACCAGCGTCCCTCCCGCCTCCACACGCCCCAACCGGAAGTCAGGTCGCAATCAGTGTCGTCACCTTTGGGCCTTGGGCGCATCTTATTAGCAGTTCGCCGATCTTGTCTCCATTTCGCCAACAGTGAATGTATGTGAGCATGCGCCGTCGTGGTCTAATAGAAGATGCACACATAAAACACAAATTTAAAAAAAAAAAAATTAATTCTGTTTCGCGACAGCGCGCTTTAAACAAATATTAAGTCCACCACTTAGATCTACTTCCGGAAGTAAATAAGTAAGCGGCGGGAGTTGGGAGAATTATTCCGCTGGAGTTTGGAATGTTTAGTGAAACATGTCACAGGTGCGGCGGCATCAGTGTCGGCCATTGGTGGCGCCCCCTGGAGGCCGATCCGTCAGCGCAGGTACAGCGTCCGGCCATAATGACCAGTGTAATTAATTCCTATCGATCGTCGATGCCGGGGCCTGGCGGCGACAGGCGGACAATGGCGGGGCTTTGGGGAGGGGCGCGCCGGGGGCCTGTCGGGGGGTGTCCGGGGGGTGTCGGCAGAGCGCCGCCGGTCGGCCATGAAACTAGCAGGATTGCCAGGGATTTCCTGGAGGAGCGGCGACATGGTGGGGTGGTGGTGGTGGTGGTGTGGGTGGGGAGGGTGGGAGTGGAAGGGGGAATCAATGGTGGTGGTGGATGGTGGGGATGGTGGTGGTGGGGGTAATGATGGGTGGTGGGGTGGGGGTGGGGGTGGTGGGGGGGGTGATGTCGGTGGGTGGTGGTGGGGTTGGGGTGGTGGTGGTGGTGGGTGGTGGTAGGGGTGGTGGTGGGTGGTGGTGGTGTTTGTGGTTGTTGTTGTTGGTTGTGGTGGTGGGGAATCCCCCCATGGCCATACTATACACGTCACAAACGCCCGAAGCGGTCACTTTTCTATGCCCGGCCGTCGTCTGCTCTTACAGAATGTCGTCTGCTGCGAATAAAACCCGCTGGACAGTTTGTATATATATACATGTATTATCTTCTCACTGAATTCCTTCTGGTGTCATTGGAGGATCATCCACTGCTTGTCTGTCGGCCAGTGGATATCTAATGTCCTCTCAGTCTCACGGGTGGACTTGAGCAGATTGTGCAGATTGAGCAGATTGTGCAGACAACATCACTTTTTAACATAAATACCGTTAAGCGCTAGGTGTGCCTGCCTGGGTCATACACATCACCGGGCCCCGTCAGACCCCTCCCCCGACACCTACGCCCTCACTCGCTGGCCCTCTCTACTCTCAGGCCCATAGAGGCGCCCCAAACCACCGGCCGCGCCCCCTACCGGCACCGGCGGCACCAAGCCCGGAAGTGAATAGCCCGGACAGTCGGCGGGCATCACGATGTACCACTCACACAGTTGGGAGCCCATTTCACAATCCACAGAGCAATGAATAGAATGGCTTTACCGTGTGCTGACGAGTGTGCATGAATGGAGGGATACATATATAATATATTATGTGGTGTATAAGAATTATGCGAGTATAAAGGCGTGGAAGGGAAGATTCCATATATTGGTCACCTGTATGTTGTGTGCTACTTTGGTCGTAATGCGCTCCCTGTCCACGTAGGCCCCGGACACATCATCACACCCAGACCTTCAACTTCCCCAGTCTCCGCCAAGAACCCCGCCCAAGCCTCGCCTGGGTATCCCTCCCACGCTACCCCGGCCCAGGCCCTGACCTCAGACGCGGCCTACGCCTCGGGCCCCCGCCTCGGGCGCGCCTCGAGCCCTCTCCTCCATTTTGGTGGAGGGCTCCTCGGCGCCCCCCCCCTCACATGAACTCTTAAGCATAAACTCTGACTTCTGCTCCTCATGAGCCTCTTACCCTCTAACTCTGACTCTTGCTCCTTATGAGCCCTTATCTAGTTTATTCATTGTTGCTGCTCCTCATGAGCCTTATCTTGCTTCTTATCTTCCTACTGTTGCTCCTCATGAGCCTCCTCACTGTTGCCCTGTTGCCCTCTGTTGCCAGAGGCGTCCCAATAAACGCCTCTTTTTTCCACCTCCGCCTTGCCTTCTTCCTTTTCTGCCTTCTTCTTCGTGCATGGGTGACCCCCCCCCCCCCCCCCCGCGCCGTTCACTGTTGGGACAGGTGCCCCCCCCCTACCAGTGCTGCAAATACTGTCACTCGCAGATATATATATGTGATGTATAAGCATTATGCGAGTATAAAGCCGCGTAAGGGATTTTCTATATGTTTATTATATTAAATTATATTATTCCGATATTATATTATTACTATTAGCCAATGGGCACTCTGCATGTATTTGCTCCTTACTCATATGGGTACTGGTGGCTCCACCACAGCCCGACTATACTTCCGGCGCTACACGGTCACTTGCAATCGGTTTAGAGAGTTTGTAAAAATCGTCACAATGGTTTGTATGGGCAATCGTGTGTAGTGTGTAGTGTTTGGAACCGAAATAAAGCAATCGATATAGGCGAGTGCTCGATCTGTGGAGGTGGTCGGTTCAAGAGGTTTTACTGCGCAATCAAGTAATTCCCTTCAGTGCCTTTATATGCGCATAATTCATTATACATCACATATTATATATAATACCTAGATCTGTAAGTAACCTCAAGACTACTCGTGACCCAAGCATGACAAGGAGAATTGAAACAGCATTGGTATGAAGCAATTAGCATAGCATATTCGGGAATTGTGAGCGAACCTAATATTCAAAGATATTTTACAATGACCTTTACTGGTTTTAACTAATTCACATCGGTTTGGGAGGTTTTACTGTATATGAGCCTGTCTCAAAAGGTGATAACTCTTTTTTTGTTGTCCATAGTAACGATTGACACAAAACAGCACAGAAACGGTTACACTGAAAACAATAGGAAATTTGCTTCAAATCAATATGTATTCTATTGGGATTAGGAAACACTATGTAAAAAACAAAATAGTTTATCCTGAGCAAATGCATAAGCAGATAGTATGTTGATCGTTACAATGGACAAAGTTTTGTCCCATATTGCTTAGCACCTTTTGAGGCAGTCTCACATCTATATATATGCGTGTTTGAATTTCATCAGGCCGTATCATACTCATAGGTCATCAGATGACTGGACAATTTCTTTTTGCAACAACAACAACAACAACAAAGTCATTATTACCACGAATCCGGTCCAATAGACTTCCATTAATGACGGCCCCATTTTGTTGTTTTCCGTTTTTGCAGGGCGACTTGTCAGCTCTACCGGAAGCTGTGCTGAACGCCGCCGGAAGGAGCGCGCGCAGGTTAGTGTGACGTCATTGCCGCCGTTGATTCCCGCCCGTCCTGTGTAGGCTAATAAAAGTTGATCAACATAATCAGGTTAATTCCTCCTCGACTCCCCTCTGAAGTGAGGGGGGTGTGGTGGGGGGGGTGGGTGAAGGGGTGGGGGGGGGAGAGAGGCCTGGCGGGCTGGTTCGTGGTGGGACGGGGTGGGGAGAGTTAGGTTGTGAGGGTGGTCGGTGGAGTGAGGGCTTGTTTGTGTTGGGGGGGCAGAGCGGGCGGGGCGGGGTGGTTGAGGGAGAAGGGGGCGGGGTTGATGAGAGGGGAGGCGGGGCGGGGGCGACGGTTGCTAAGGAAGGCTGAGCGGGGCTGGAAGGGGCGAGGGGTTGGTGAGGGGAAGGCGGGGCAGGGGTTGATGAGAGGGGGAGGCGGGGTGGGGGCGACGGTTGCTGTAGGAGGGAGGCGGAGCGGGGGGGATGGGGCGCGGGGCGTGAGTCATCGGTGAGAGGGGAGGCGGGGCGGGGGTTGGTAAGGGGGGTAGGCGGAAAGGGGCGGGCGGGGGTGGGGGTTGGTGAAGTTGGGGGAGGAGGAGCGGAGGTGGGGGTTGGTGAGGGGGGAAGCGGAGAGTGGCACGGCGGGGGCGTGGTTGGTGAGGGAGGAGGCGAAGAGGGGCAGGGAGGAGGTTGATGAGGGGGACGGGGGCGGGGATTAGTGAGGGGGGAGGCGGAGAGGGGCAGGGCGGGGCGGGGGTTGGTGAAGGGGGAAGCGGAGAGGGGCAGGTAAGGGGGAGGCCGGGCAGGCGGGCGGCGGTGGGGGTTAGTGAGGGGGGAGCGGGGCGGGAGTGGGGGTTTGTGAAGGGGGGGGGGGGAGGCGCGGGGCGGGGAGGCTCTAACTTTCTAATGGTGCAGTTAAGCTGATTTAACATCTCGCAATACATATAAAGTTTGGATTCATCTGAAGTCCCGTTAACGTAGAAAATGGGTCGTCCGACTCCTTGGGAACGTCGACTTGAAGCTGCATAGTCCGATGAAATCATCACATTTTCAAAACCAAAACAATGATCTAAATTTGATTCTACATATCTAGCTTAGATACTGATGCACTTATGAAGCATTTGTCGCCACATAGAAGGGAATAGTGAGGCAACAGATCATGTTACTGCAGAATGCTATGGTGTCAGAGTTTTGGCAAGCTTGCCAAAATTAATCTTGCATCGTTGCACTTCAAATATCTCAAAAGTTAGCCACTTAAAATAAAAGTTACTTCAAGCTAAAGTAAGGTAAATTATAACGATCAACCTAATGTGTTTATCTCAGAAAATCTCTGAAACTCAAAACCATCGTACTATGCAACTTTAACGTGGAGTGGGTATGGAGGGGGCGATTCAGACATTTACACCTGTTTTGTGGCCTAGTTATCTTTACCGTAGAGGTTCACTACACGCACCTTTGGTTGGTTGGTTGTTGGAGTTTTACGTCCCACCAACATCTAAGGTCATATCAGGACAGGTACTGACTTGTGACATTGCATACTCATGGCAACCTTTTAATGCTGCCCCACTGGGAGACCAGGCCACCAGCACCATGAGCTGATATCCCACTCAGTCACATTATCCTGACACTGAGCCAACCAGTCCTTGCCCTACCCTAATAATGCTGAGCGCCTGGCGAGGAAGCGAAAAGTATCAATTTTTAAGTCATTGGTTTGACTCGACAAGGGTTCGAAATCCCACGATCTACCAAAAGGGACGACGGACGCTCAACTCATTTGGCCATCCCCTCTGGTCTGGACTAAGGAGAAGCCGACATTATTACAATAATGTTCTGTAGTGTTATTTTTCATTTCTGATGGAATATTTGTTATCACACTTGTCAAATACAAAAACGATTAAAAAACAAATAATGTGTACTAATGCAGTGAGGTGCTTAGTGGAACGGAAAGGTCAGATTAAAGCTCTATTGAATCAGTCCCGCGTCTCCATGGTTACTTTCAGAAAAGAGAATAGAGCTTAAATTGAAATCAAAGCCGGAGGTTAGACAGCGTTCACACCATTAACGCAAAATGAGACAGTGTGAAGTGTTCATGCTTGTCGAAGTGGTTTTATTTTCGCCACACAAACTATTATTTTATTCCTGGTGACCTAAGGACCTTTAACAATCCGTCGATTATTATTTTCGCCTAAATATAATTTATAGTTATTGCCTAACTAATAAAAACCGGGCTCACCTCAGTTATATTCAGGCGAAAGTAATAATCGACGAATTATGTTGTGGGGGTGATGAAAATGGGAAATATTGCGCCTAGAGTGGGACTCAAACCCACATCTCTTTGCATTCCGGGCCAGTGTG
Source organism: Branchipolynoe longqiensis (assembly GCA_030323885.1). Lineage (NCBI taxonomy): Eukaryota > Metazoa > Annelida > Polychaeta > Phyllodocida > Polynoidae > Branchipolynoe > Branchipolynoe longqiensis. The sequence goes on from CM059194.1 coordinate 23,917,444, forward strand.
CTAACCATTACACCACCTAGGCTCCCTGATATCAACACACTACCCATTCCTACCTCTCTATGTGGTTACTTGCCTGAGACGTCAGTGCAGCCTACTACTTATTTATACTTTCCCCTTCCCGTGTAGTTTTGTTATTTGATAAATTGGCCAATGATCTATTACTAGTATTAGTCAAAAAAAAGAAAATTTAAAAGAAATAAAATCGTCACACCGGGTGGTTGTTTTGAAGATTCCCTTTGAAGGTCCTGAACGGGCAGGTTTACTAAATGTTCAAGGACCATTTCCGCCGAGATTGAATTAAAGCCGCTGATTGGTCAGTGAGGCAAGCAGAACGCAGCTCCACTCACCCCAGTGGGCGACTTCTCAGTGGCATTTGCAAATGGCGTCCATAATGGCCGCTAATCTGACTGATTTAATCACGTTCATGAACCTGGTATTATTGGAATGTGTGGTCCACAACTGGTTCATCAAAGGCTGGTGTATCTGCTGTCCTATCTGTGGGAACGTGTACATAAAACACCCCCTTGCTGCTTATCGGAATGGATAGCCTATGCGGTGGCAGCGGGTTTCCTCCAATGAAATGTGTCAGAATGACTATGTTTGACGTCCAATAGCTGATGATACAATAAAAAAAAAATCAAAGATGCGATAAGAAAATCAATGTGCTCTAGAGGCATCGTTAGATAAAACAAGCTTTACTCTGGACCTGGTATTACTGTTGTTGATGTTGACGCTGTTGTTAGTGACACGTCAACACGCGGTGTACAATCTTCTTGTACAACGAGCTGTCAAAGACGGTCGTTGAGGGCGGCAAATGGGGGGCGAGAAGCACGCACTGATGAGGACCAGAACTGGCGGCAAAGTGCCTGTAGTCGTTGTCGTCTGATCGCCCAATTATCGTCTGCTGCACGCGCCGCCCACTTGTAGTACCCACTTCCACCGCCGCTCTGGCGGCGGCGCCACCTGCGCCCCCGCCCTCGACTCAATGAACTGACGAAAGAAATGTTGCAGTGGACTGCCACCGGTTTTTGGAAACTTGGCTGCGTTTGATTGTGACACAACATGGAAGGACCATTATTCTCATTGGGTCATTTTGGGTAAACAATTCACCCAATGACGATAATGACCGGGCGCGGTGGCCGAATCGGTAGAGCACTGGCCTCGCATACGGAATGTCAGGAGTTTGGTTCCCGGTCGAGTCAAACCAATGACTTATAACATTGATACTTGTCGCTTCCTAGCGTGACACTCCGCATTAATAGGATAGGACAAGGACTGGTTAGCTCAGTGTCAGGATAATGTGACTGAGTGGGATATCAGGTTATGGTGTCAGTGGCCTGATTTCCCAGTGGGACAGCACTATAAACTCGCCATGAGTATGCACTGACACAAGTCAGTATCCATCCCGATATGACCTTAGATGTTGGCAGGCTGTAAAACTCCAACAATTAACCAACCAACCCAATGACGATAGTCCTTCCATATTACGTAGAAGACACCCATCGCAGCTGAGCTATTGGCGGAGCTATTGACGGAGATTTGGTATGACGTCATACATAGATTTGGCGCAAGGCATGGCGGGATGTGAATTTCCGTCATGTTTTTGAAGATGACCCGTCCCAAACACTGAAAAGTCCCGAATCTTCAGGGTTGAGTGTTATTGTTGGGTGGAAGGAAGTTATCTTTCTACGATAAAGGTCTGCTAAGCATTTCCTTATTTCTGTTTATCCTTGTTATGAGTGACTGGACACGGTCGCCGCATCGGTAGAGTGCAGGCGTACTTACGGAAGGTGGGGCAATCCACGTCGAGTGAAACCAATGACTTACACAATTGATACCTGTCGATACCTAGCCTGGCACGCTGCATTAGTAGGATAGTGCAAGGACTGGTTAGCTCAGTATCAGGATAATGTGAGTGAGTAGGATATTGGGTAATGGTGCCAGTGGCCTGGTATCCCTGTGTGGCAGCACTATGAAGTCACCATGAGTGTACACAAGTCGGTACCCGTCCTCATATGACTTTTGATATTGCCAGGACGCCAAACTCAAACAAAAACTGTTATGAGTGAGTGATTGGAGATTTACGTTCTAGCAATATATGAGGTCACATTAGAATAATTTGATTGATGATGGTTTTCCGCGGTGTCAGCAGAAAATGCCATATTTGCAGCGAGAAGTGTTTACATTTTATACTATCCTATTATTATTATTATTATTATTATTATTATTATTATTATTATTATTATTATTATTATTTGTTGTTGTTATTGTTATTGTTATTATTATTATTTTCAGGGTGGGTATAAACTTTTGACAGCGCTCATTCCTGTATATTGCTTCCCCACAAATGACCCGATATCCCACTCAGTCACGTTATCCAGATATTGAGCCAACTAACTAACTACATGATCGGTACTGACACATATCAATTTGGTACATCTTCGGTTTGACTCGGCCGGGGATCGGACCCACGACCTGCTATGTGGGAAGTGGGCATTCGGTACAGTCTGTATCATTCTAGGCATATCCATTTGCTTTTCCCGCCATCACCATACTTACCGATGGCGTTGTCGGTTATACCGATTTGGTCCGATTGTCGGTCCTCCCGACTGGTCGGCCTAAACGATTTGATCACATCACACTGGGCCGACTCTGCTGCGCCGATTGCAGGCGTTCCATAAAGTTGGTTGGTTGGCTTTTGGTGTTTTACACCCTGGCAACAGCTAGTGTCATATCAGGACAGGTACCGACTTGTGACAGTGCACACTCACGGTGACTTTGTAGTGCTACCCCACTGGGAGACCAGACCACCAGCACCATGAGCTGATATCCCACTCAGTCACATTATCCTGACACTGAGCCAACCACATCTTTGCACATATGTGGCGAAGTAACAGTGTGTGCACCAAGACGTGGAATAACTGGGAATGTGGGTATTTCAAGTTCCACTGGTCCCGCAGTGAAGATTGAAGCTGGGACCCGGTGTAGCAGGAAATCGCAAACCCTGTAAATGGCAAACCCCCACTTGTGATTTCATAGGAAATCGCAAAACCCCATACCATATATGGGCATGGGGGGTTTGCGATTTCCAAGGAAATCAGATATCCCCCCTGGACATCGCCCCATCTTTGTCATTCTTAAAGCAAGCACATGTGCTGCTGCAGGTTTGGTTTGCTTTTAAAGTTCCCACAATGCACCGTGACACTGGAATTACAAACTGGTCTATTGTAAAAATTGTATTTATGTAAGTATGATTAAGCCACATTTACTTTTATATGAGGGCGATCCCTCACAAGATAGATTAATTGATTATTTTTAATTTCATGCCTGTTACAGCAAGGGCCCATATTCACTGCGATCACTCACAAGAAGGATAGGGGAGCAGGTCACTTTTTGTCAAAGATACTAGACTATATCATTAAGAAAAGCCAGTACAACTATCTGTATCATTATCCTAAATGACGCTGATGTGAATAAAGGGCCAGGGGACCAGGCTACCATTTTCGTTGCATGTGCGCTCGTAATTATGAACTGGACTATCATAAAGATGTTTTCATTAGGATTAATCCATCTTGATCCTCCTTGAATCCATTTTATCCCCTGAGATCTGGTAGAAGTTCAAAATCAATAAATGCTACAAAGCATGGAGGGTTTGGCATTTCCAGGTTATTTTTTTGATTTCCTATATATATATATATATATATATATATATATATATGTGTGTGTGTCAGAGGAAAGAATACACGGGTTAAAAATTGACCTAAACTTTTTCTCTTTTTTGGGGGGTAATTAGTTGTTTAATCAGGGGAAATTTCAATAGTGGACGATTGGTCTTATTCCAATGCTCCTTGCCTTATCCTAATAATGAAAAGTGCCTGGCTAGGAAGCGACAAGCATAAATTTTTACGTCATTGGTTGAACTCGACCAGGGTTATCTGTCGTCCTGACCCGACTTATCTGTCGGCTCGCCTAATATTAATACCAATACACACGTTTTTACAGCAATTAAAACTCTAACTCAACTCATTTTCCAGCTTTTCACCGATGAGTGGAATGGCTTACTCGATATGTCATGTCTTTGACGAGGCGGGGTGGGTGGGGGGGTGGGTGGGTGGATCAGGAAGCGCTTGTTGTCCCGTGTCCTGGTGGTAATTGAGAGGTAGTGAAGGTCTTGTACACGGCCAGTGCCTTAGTTAAGGGTTAGAGCGAGCACCTCGCTCCACCACCCCCACCCCCACCCCCACCCACCCCCCACATTGAGCTGCTCACGTCGACTCACAGCAAAAGCCCACCCCTACCCACCCGCTTAGGTCTGGGCCTATCAAATAACCAAAAGTACTGTAGCAGTCTGCACTGACCTCTCAGGCAAGGAGCCACATTGACAGGTAGGCGTGGGTAGGGTGGTGACATCAGGGAGCCTAGGTGGTGTAATGGTTACAACACTGGCCTGGAATGCAAGATATCTGAGTTTGATTCCCAGTCTAGGCACAATATTTCCATTTTCATCAACCCCAATGTCACTGGTTGTCGTGACTATGATCCTATACATGCTACACACAGTGAATGGTTATTGAAATTACCCTGTGTGTGTATTTGAGTACATTGGCTGTATATATATAATTGTAAACATTACATTACCATTTAAAAGACTTACAATTCCGTGGGGACAAGTGTAGTAGTCTGCACTGACCTCTCAGGCAAGGAGGCGCATAGACAGGTAGGCATGGGTAGGGTGGTGACATCAGGGAGCCTAGGTGGTGTAATGGTTAGCACACTGGCCCGGAATGCAAGAGATGTGGGTTCGATTCCCACTCTAGCCGCAATATTTTCCATTTTCATCACCCCTCCCACATGACAATACCAGCACACACAAGTATTGCAAAGTCAACAACAATCCCCATCACTTAATTTCCGTCACAAGTCAAGTCATGCTTGGGATATTTGAATGTTTCTCGTAGAGAGATTTAATTTGATGTGCATGTTTTGGATATGTTAGCCTATGTGGTGGCAGTGGGTTTCCTCCAAAGAAATATGTCAGAATGACCATATGTTTGACGTCCAATAGCTGATAAAAAAAACAATTTGCTCTAGAGGCATCGTTAAATAAAACAAGCTTGACTTTGTTTTGGATATGTGAAAAGAGCGCGTTCGTTTTTACTTCTTCCGAGCGCCGGGTGGGGGCGCCTCCAGGTTAGTGCCTCGGGCTCACTGGGCCCTACCTACACCTGCACCTATACCTACACCTACAGCCCCCTACACACACACACACACTATCCTATAATGAGGCTGAGAACAAAGCGGCCGACACAGCCCTGCAATCACCTGTGGGGCCAACTGTGCTAACAAATCACAGCGCAAATTAACTGAAATATTTGGTTGTGTGCCCTAATTTGGCAAACAACAAAAGAAGATGAGTGAAAAGGAGATCAACACGTGAGAGAGGCAGGGAGAGTTGGTTGTTGGAGTTTTACGTCCTGACTACATCTAAGGTCATATCAGTATGGGTACCGACTTGTGGCAGTCCGCATTCATGGCGACTTCATAATGCTGCCGCACTATGAGATCAGGCCACCACGGGCACCGGCACCATCACATGATATCTCACTCAGTCATATTATCCTGACACTGAGCCAACCAGTCCTTGCCCTATCCTATTAATTCAGAGTGCCTCACTAGGAAGCGACAAGTATACATTTTTAAGTCATTGCTCTGACTCGACCGGGGTTCGGAATCCCACAATCTCCCAAAACTGGGAGACGGACGCTCAACTCATTCGGCCATCGCGTCTGGTCCTCTGCTTGTAAGTTGTAGGTGTCGAAGCTTGGTTAGTAACTAGTAACTGCTCCCAGCTGGGTTTACTTACTTGGCCGTGTTGGTGTGACAGTCTCGGTTGTCTGACAGCGCTGGTTCCGGCCGGCTCATTGGGTTCTGGCAGTCTAACACGTTTACACTCTACACCACACCGACTACCAGCTGTACCTGACGACTGTGCACGGTATGCGCTGAAACTGGGTGCGTGTGTGTGTGGGAGGGGGGAGCCTACTCTTCTACTCATCTACTCATCTACTCATCGATTCATCTACTCAGAAGTGGGTGCAGGACTGTGTTGAATCAGTGTTTGGTTAGGGTTTTATGTTGGGTGTGCGTTGAAACTGGGTGTGTGCGTATGTGGGAGCGGGGGGGGGAGGTCTACTCTTCTACTCATCTACTCATCTACTCTTCTACTCATCTACTCATCTACTCAGAAATGGGTGCAGGACTGTGTTGAGTTAGTGTTTGGTTGCGGTTGATAGTCTTGTCACTCATGGCTGCTTAACCCTTTATGGCCGGAGAGCAGCCAAATGCACCCGCACGTTTCACACTCTTACAGTCTGTGAGCACCTGAATGCACCCACAACTGGGTAGCACTGTATTTCTGATATGATCTACAACATTCTTTTCAGAAAAACATCTCTAGAAATGCAGTTCAACTATACTTATGTAACAATTTGGTCAGGACTCCAGGGATTTAGCAATTGAAATCTCTTTAGGGCTGATACATTAATAGGGTGAAGGTTTTATTATCTGTTGGTTTTAAATTTTTGTCATACTTCTGAGATACATATATTAGGGTTGACTATTATTGTCATCTATTTTACTCCATCTTTTTATTTTGTTAATTACAAATGACTAGCTTTGGATATATTTGAAGTGCAAGCATGCATACTATCTTCCGCAAGCATACTCAAAAGTCACATGGCTGAAAAGAAGTTGTGACCCAGATTCTCACATTGCCGTGGTCACGTGATACACTGACCTGTGGACATCGAGATTAAAGTTGCATAGTCCATTTCGAAACCAAGACACTTATTTAGATGTTATCTTACATATGTGCTGTATAAGAATTATTTGAATATAATTGCCAAGAATTACCCCCCCCCCCCACACCTCCCCAGCTCCCCCCTCAGTCATCGGGTGCTGCAGCCTGGGCTAGTCATCTACTGCTCCAACCTTCTCCATTTCAGCTCCGAGAGTGGCGCCACCTCCCGCTCCTCTCTGTAACGGCCGCCTAACGTCATGCACTGTACCACTGAAATTATGTGATGTATAACCCATTATGCAAGTATAAATGCTAGGGAAGCATATATACTTTGCTGCTTCATCCATCGGCGCATTGGTGGAGTGCCCCCCCCCCCAGCTGTCGGGGAGTTGTACATGGGTGGCCCCCCTTGCGCCACACACACTGGAGGAAACAAGAACGAGTTACATATATATATGTATTATATATTATAATTTATTATGTGGATATAAATAACGGCAGCCCCTTAATGTTTCTCTCTAACCACCTTAACTTCCATGTTATTCACTGCGGAGCAGGCATTCTCTTCTCCCCCCGCTCCTCTACACCGTGAGCCAACTGTCACTCTGCTCACTTTCAAATATTGTATATATAGACAGTCAAACCTCTCTAACCAACCACCTCCACCAATCGACCACTCCCCTATATCGAAAGCTTTATTTAGGTCCTAACAATACCATTGTAAGGATATTCTAACTCACTAAACCGACCAACTCCCTAAATGGACCAGTTAAAGTGGGTCCTGTGGGCGGTCGATTTAGAGAGGTTGTACTGTATATGTATATATATATATATATATATATATATAATTATTTTTATTAAGTGTGTGTGAGAAAGAGAGTATACCGCCAGAAGGAGTTCATTGTGTGTTTGTGAGCTACTCGTGTAAGCGTCTCCGTTGAGGTCTCACATTAAAAAGGAGATTGATGCCCCCTCACGTGATAGAAGTATGACGTACAGAACGCGCACAACCGCACACAGACGAACAGACAAACAGACGCGCACAACCGCACAGGACCACGTAAGCGCAGAAGCGCGCGCCCGTGAGGCGAGGAGCGGTGTAGCGCAGTGTGAATTGGCGGCGCCCACCCGAGGCTTGTCGGGCTGAGGGCCGCCCCGCCTGGCCGCCCTGTGAGAGACGAGCTGCTCTTTATACCGGAGTAGGTTGTGCTGTTGAGCTGCTCCCATCATAGAGTTCATACGTGGGGGTGATGGAGGTTGGGGGTCGGGGGTGATGGAGGTTGGGGGGTGGGTATGGAGGTGGGGGTGGGGGTGGGGTGGGACGGGGGTAGGGTGGGGTGTGGGTGGACGGTGATGGGGACGGGGCAGAGCACGGGGTGGGGGGACGGGACATGGCAAGATGGGGTGTGGGGGGGAGGATGAGGGTCGAGGAAGGGTGGGTGGGGGGAGATGGGGGGGGACAGGGCGGAGGGGGACGGGGGGCAGGGCGGGGGAGTTGGAGGTCGGGATGGGTAGGGGTTGGGGGAGGGGGATGGGACTGGGCAGGGCGGGGGACTGGGTGGGCGGGAGATGTATGGGGCGGGCAGGGCGGGGGTCGGGGATGGGGACGGGGCAGGACGGAGTGTGGGGGGAGGGTGATGGGGTGGAGGGAGGAGATGTGGAGGATATTGTGGCACAGGAGTGGATGGTGACAGGACAGGGATGTGACAGGTTTGGGTGTGGCTGCTCGGGGTTGATAGAGGTGGCTGGGCGGTGGGGGCTGGCTGGCAGAGCGGTGTGTGGTAGGACGGGGTGGGGCGGAGTGAAGCGGGGGGGGGGCGGTGATTGGTGTGGTGGGACGCGGATGGGGGACGGGGCCGGGCCGGGTTGGGTGAGGCGGGGCGGGGCGCTGGGAGGTGCGGCCGGGTGGGGTGAGGCGGGCCTGGACGGGTTTGGACCGGAGCCTGGCTGGGTGATGCGGGGCCAGGCGGGGTGAGGCGGGGCCGGGCGGGTTTGGACCGGAGCCGGGCAGGGTGAGGCGAGCCAGGCGGGTTGATGCGGGGCCGGGCGAGTTTGGACCGGAGCCGGGCGGGGCCGGGCGGGTTGAGGCGGGGCGGGGCGGGTCAGGTACGGGGCACATTACTATAAGCGTCTCCATTACCGGCAGTTTGCAGCGCCACCTACACAGGATCCAGCTGCATCAGGTTTCCCTGTGACCACCGCTAGAGGCGCTGCCCCCGCCACAGCGGCCTGCGCATGCTCCGAGCTGCCCGTATGAAGTCCAGTCAAGTGAAGCCCCCCAGTGTCAAGAGCGGGTGTGTGCGACTCAGCTGCCCTCTGCCGGGCCCTCTCCGAGTCTCCCCGAGTGAGACTGGTCCCCTTACCAACCCTTGCCTTTAAATCGAGAACCCCCACCCCTCCGGCAGCTATGTGTGTGTGTGTGTGTGTGTGTGTGTGTGTGTGTGTGTGTGTGTGTGTGTGAGAGGGGGGCGGATTGGTGACCGGGGGAGGGGGTGTTACTGTGGCCTTTGAGGCCCGGATCATCTGTAAGGTCTTGGGTCTCTTCTGTATCCACTTAGGCTTTTAGCGCTGGTTCTGGGGCGGCTCGGCAAAGGCTCCAGGAGCCTTGCTTCCTCCCTTCCTTACTTACTTGCTTACTTACTTGCTTACTTGTTTTCTTACTCCCGCACCCGATGGGCCGACCCTCCCGGCCACACCCTGGCCACACCCCGCCAACTGCCCGCCGAGAACCAACTCAGATGTTTGCTTAATGCCAACAGCTCTTACCCAGCCCCCGTACCGCCCCGCTCCGCCCTCATCGCTCCCCTCACCTCCGCCCCACCCACCCACCTCCCGCTCCGCCCCCTCCCTCCGCTCCCCTTCGCCCTCCCCACCGCCGGTGTCGCCAAGTGTCCCGCAGCTAAGGAACCCGTGCGCCTCTCATTGTAAGCCCCGCAGAGGTCAAGTACACAGATGAGCAGACGGTGGGGGTGGGGGTGGGGGGTCAATGTATAGGTCACCCGCACACTTTGTAGTTAGTTTTCTCCGCTGGCCGCCAGGAGACTCCCCGTGTAGAATGTGTGTTTGGGCGGGGTGGAGGGGAGGGGAGGGGATGAGAGGGGAGAGGAAGGAGGGGGGAAGAGAATGGGAGGGCAGAGAAGGATAGGGGAGAGGAGGGGGAGGGAGGAGAGGGGTGTGGAGGGAGGAGAGGAGGGAAGGGGACAGAGGGGGGAAGGGGAGAGAGGAGGGAAGGGGAGGGAGCATGGAAGGGGAAGGAGGAGAGAGAGGGGAGAGTAAGGGAGGGGAGGAGAGGAGAGGGGGAGAGGAGAGTGCGGGCGGAGAGGGGAGCGAGGGGGGAGGAGAGAGAGGAGAGGAGAGGGGGAGAGGAGGGTGTGGGCGGAGAGGGGAGAGGGGGGACGAGAGAGAGGGGAGGGGAAGGGAGGGGAAGAGGCGGAGAGGGAAGAGAAGGGGAGGGGAGGGGATGAGAGAGGGGGACGGGGGGGGGGGGGGTGCGGATGGCGGTACGGGTAATGGTCACTCTGGGGAGAATTTGTTGGTGAAAGTAATGTGAGCTGAAACGTGGCAACGGGTGGAGGGGATCTTTGTGAGAACAGCTTTCGGTGGTGTGGCTAAAGGCAGCTGGGATTTGTTTGATTTGTTAAAGTAATGGTTTATTTACCCTTTCCTAAACGTAATACTATAATTTCATGATAGAACTTGTTTTCAATGCTCAGCAGTGTGGTCGCGTGGTGTAATGGCGGCGTGGTGGTGTGTTGTGATGTTGTAGGGTGGTGTGTGGTTGTTTTTGCTGGTTTTTGTTTGGTTCATTACTTGGTTAAGTGCCTGTCACACTATGGTGGATTGAGCAATGGACAGAACCTGACAAAGAATATTCTAGTCCGGTGTTATTCGGACTTGAAATGTATCTACTATATAACGGACGGGTAACGGACGGGGTAATGGACGGGTAACGGATGGGTAACAGATGAGTAATGGATATGTAATGAACGGGAACGGACGGGAAATGGACGGTAACGGATAATAACCGCATAGGTCAGTCTGGCACAATCCGTTACAGGTTTTGTGCATGCTCAAAACTTGTAATACAAGTTTTGAGCATGCACAAAACAAGTTGTATTGTAACGGATCGGGCTGGATTTCAACGGATATCAATGGCTATCGATGGATATGCAACAGACCGGACTTTGCCGGATATCAACAGACTTTGTTTGGTTTCTTTCCGTTTCCCTATTCCAGTGATGTGTGACAGAGCCTTTAAGCAGGGGAAATTTGAGAATAGGTTGGTGTGCAGTATCATCTGTGGTACACATTTACATTGATTGATTTCGCGGGGGAGGGGGGTGGCTGATATCCTCGCAACATCTGAGGTTATGCTTGTGTGTTGAGGCAGTGGTAGCAGATTTATATTGAGTGATTTTGCGGAGAAGGGGGGTGATGTTCTAGCAACATCTCAGGTTAGGCTAGTGTGTTGAGGCAGTGGTAGCAGATTTATATTGATTGATTTTGCGGAGAAGGGGGGTGATGTTCTAGCAACATCTCAGGTTATGCTAGTGTGTTGAGGCAGTGGTAGCAGATTTATATTGATTGATTTTGCGGAGAAGGGGGGTGATGTTCTAGCAACATCTCAGGTTAGGCTAGTGTGTTGAGGCAGTGGTAGCAGATTTATATTGATTGATTTTGCGGAGAAGGGGGGTGATGTTCTAGCAACATCTCAGGTTAGGCTAGTGTGTTGAGGCAGTGGTAGCAGATTTATATTGATTGATTTTGCGGAGAAGGGGGGTGATGTTCTAGCAACATCTCAGGTTAGGCTAGTGTGTTGAGGCAGTGGTAGCAGATTTATATTGATTGATTTTGCGGAGAAGGGGGGTGATGTTCTAGCAACATCTCAGGTTAGGCTAGTGAGTTAAGGTGGTGTCATGTATGGTAGCAGATTTACATTGATTGATTTTGCGGTGGAGGGGGGTGATGTCCTAGCAACATCTGAGGTTAGTCTAGTGTGGTAAGGCAGTGTAGTGTTTGGTAGCAGATTTACATTGATTGATTTTGTGGGGGAGGGGGGTGATGTCCAAGCAACCTCTGAAGTTAGGCTAGTGTGTTGATGTAACTCAGGCGGTACAGTGTCCACCTGTGAAGCTGTCGGTCATCGGATCGATCTTTCTCTGTGGATCCATTTGCAGTTTGGGCTATTTTCCATTCCAACCAGTGATCCATAACTGGTTCATCAAAGGATGTGGTAGGTCCTGTCCTGTGTGTTGGAAAATGCATATAAAAGACCCCGTGCTGCTTATCGGAAAGAGTAGCCTATGTGGCAGCAGTGGGTTTCCTCCAAAGAAATATGTCAGAATGAGGGTATGACGTCCAATAGCCGATGATAAAAATCAATGTCCTCTAGAGGCATCGTTAAATAAAACAAGCTTTTTGTTTTTGAGGCGGTATCTGGTGCTGGCGTGCAGTTGCAGCATGGTGGATGAAGAGAACTCAGTGTGTTCCCTTCAGGCTGTCCTTATTCAATGTGAGTACAAGTCGACCCCAACAAAGCAGGGTTAAGTGCTGCTGATACACCTCTCACCCTCTATCGTCAAACTGTTCTCCTCATCTGATGCCCACACTGCTCGCGCTCCCCCTCTGGAGACAGTCGTCCTTTGGTTGGTGTGCATGACGTGACCTTGACCTTTGTGGATAGTGTGTGCTGATGAGCGCATTTGGGTGTGGTTGTGACAGTGAGTTAGGAGTGTGCGGCAGTGTCGGTGTGCGGTGAGGTTTGCAGGGCTTCAGGTTCAAGTTGCGATGAGTAACATAACACTGTATGTATTGGATATGTAGCGCCTGTTTATGTGAGGTGGGTATTTACACATGTAGCTGAACCTGTGTGTATCTGTAAGGCATTACACATGTAGCCGAACATGTGTGTTGGAGCATTACACATGTAGCTGAACCTGTGTGTAACTGTATGGCATTACACATGTAGCTAAACCTGAGTGGGGGCATTACATATGTAGCAGAACCTGTGTGTTGGAGCATTACACATGTAGCTGAACCTGTGTGTAACTGTAAGGCATTACACATGTAGCAGAACCTGTGTGTTGGAACCTGTGTGGGGGCGTTACACATGTAACAGAACCTGTGTGTTGGAGAATTACACATGTAGCTGAACCTGTGAAAAGGGTATTACATATGTAGCTGAAGCTGTGTGTAACTGTAGGGCATTACACATGTAGCTGAACTTGTCTGTTGGATCATTACACGTGTATCTGAACCTGTGTGGGGGGCATTACACATGTAACAGAACCTGTGTGTTGGAGCATTACACATGTAGCTGAACCTGTGAAATGGCTATTACATATGTAGCTGAACCTGTGTGTGTAACTGTAGGCCATTACACATGTAGCTGAACTTGTCTGTTGGAGCATTACACATGTATCTGAACCTGTGTGGGGGGCATTACACGTGTAGTGGAACCTGTGTGTTGGAGCCTTTCACATGTAGCTGACCCTATGTGTAACTGTAAGGCATTAAACATGTAGCTGAACCTGTGTGTTGGAGCATTACACATGTAGCTGAACCTGTGTGTAACTGTAAGGCATTACACATGTAGCTGAACCTGTGTGTTAGAGCATTACACATGTAGCTGAACCTGTGAAATGGGTATTACATATGTAGCTGAACCTGTATGTAAAACATTACACATGTAGCTGAACCTGTGTTGGAGCATTACACATGTAGCTGAAACTGTGAAATGGGTAGTACATATCTAGCTGAACCTGTAAAGCATTACACATGTAGCTGAACCTGTGAACTGTGAAATGGGTATCACATCTGTAGTTGAACCTGTGAAATGGGTATTACAGATGTAGCTGAACCTCTGTGTGGAGCATTACACATGTAGCTGAATGTGTGTTTGAGCATTACACGTGTAGCTGAAGATGTGTGTAAGGCATTACACATGTAACTGAACATGTGTGGGGAGCAGTACCCATGTAGTTGAACATGTGAAATGGGTATTAAATATGTAGCTGAACCTGTGTTGGAGCATTACACATGTAGCTGAACCTGTGTGTAAGGCATTACACATGTGGCTGAACCTATGTGCAAGGCATTATACATGTAGCTGAACCTGTGTGGGGGACATTGCACATGTAGCTAAACCTGTGTGTATGGCATTATACATGTAGCTGAACCTGTGATGTGGGTATTACATATGTAGCTGAAATTGTATGTGGAGTATTGCACATCTAGCTGAACCTGTGGGTAAGGCACCCCGCATGTAGCAGAACTTAGGACGTGTGGTTTACATATCTAGCTGAACTTCAGTGTAAGGCAGTCCACATGTGGCTGAACTTATGTGGATTACAGATGTAGCTGGACTTGTGTGTAAGGCAGACCATATGTAGCTGAACCTGTGTGTAAGGCATTATGCATGTAGCTGAACCTAGTTGCAGGGCATTAGACATGTAACTGAACATTGTGTTGGGCATTTCACATGTAGCTAGATTTGTGTGTGGGCATTTCCCATGGGCCTGAGCCTATCTATATTGTTTGTTTATTGAGATTTTATGTCCGAGCAACATCTAAGGTCATATCAGAATGGGTACCGACTTGTGACAGTGCGCACTCATGGCGACTTTGTAGTACTGAACCACTTGGGTGGGGGAGGGGGTTCCCTAGAAACATCTGAGGTTATGCTACTGTGTTAAGGCCTGTTGTAGCAGATTTATATTGATTTGTGGGAAGGGGGTGTATGGCCACCGGCACCATGACCCGATATCCCACTTAGTCACATTATCCTGATACTGAGTATACCAGTCCTTGTCCTATCCTATACCGAGTGTTATGCCAGGACTAGGATACAACGAGTGTCGATCTGCATTCCAGCAACCCAAGAGTCTCAAGCCCTGTAACTCTATAATTAGGACGATAAAACATTCATTTAATGACGTTTACTCTTCAACTTTGGCAATTTTGAGTAGCAGGAACAGAAATTTAAATGCATTTAACCAGAATCAGCAATATTGCTTTCAATCTGAGCAGTTTGATATTAGTTTTATCAGCCCAGGCAGGCCACTGGATATCGCCATAGAGAATGTATTATAACTGTTATATATCAGCACTGTTTAGGTATTTAGTAATATGTGTTAATTACAATTACAAATTGATCAATTAATAATAATAAATCCTTTAACTTTTATCCCACCCTGATATGACCTTAGATGTTGCCAGGACATAAAACTCAAACAAACTTAACTTAAAGTTATTTACCTTAGCTACAAATGATATAATTGTGAACTTAAAAAATGCATTAGTGTATCGACACATAATTGATTGTATGCTTTTGCTTTCTCTATGTAAAAGTGATGGTTGAATAAAAGAAAAACCAATTCTCGCCATGAATATGGCCTATGCTTCTGACATGGCATAAAGAAACAACCAATCAATCAATTAAAACTTTACCAAAAATAAAACGCATCCAAATATACGCTTCTGTAAAATCTGATCCCTGACGTTCTTTATTATATTCCCGCAATATTTTGACGTGTGGACATAGTGCGCATTGCATTAATTCTGATTACTCCCCCCCCCCCTCCGATACGGGACAAACGCAGTTATGTCCGACGCACTCCATCACCGTCCGCCATGTAGTAATTAGCGCTGAACCGCTTCCGGTCAGGTCTGGGGGCGGAGCATGCCGGGTAGTGGTGACGGTAATACGGCGCCGAGACGTGGCGCGCATGCGCAAAGGTGGGTCGGCTGTTGGTTACGACCCCTCATGGTACCGTACACACGACTGTTAATCATACCGCTATATCACTGCCCTTCTGGACCCCCCCCCCCCCCTCCGCCCCCTCCCCCACACACGAACACCTCTCCGATACTCCCACCATACCTCAGCCCACCCTCACCTCACCTCGCCACTCCCCGTACCACCCGCACATCTCCACCCGCCACCCCTCGCGCCACTCCACCCTCCCCTACGACCACTCCCCCATACACCCACCTTTCCACCCTTTCCCCCCACCTTTCCACCCCTCCCGCAACCTCCCCACCACCCCGTCATTACCACTCCAACACCTCCCTCCACCCTTCCCTTCCTTCCCCCACCCTCCTTCCCCCACCTCTCCACCCCTTCCCCGACCTCTCCAGCCCTCCCTCTAAACCTTCACCACCCCCTTCCCCCCTTCCCCCACCTCTCCACCCTTCCATCCACCTTCCAACCCTTTCTCCACTCCACCCTCCTTTCCCCACCTTCCACCCCCCCATCCCTTACCCCACCTCTCCCACCCATTCCCCACCCCTTCCCCCACCTCCCCACCCCAATCCTTACCCTCCAACAAACTCCACCTCTCACCCCTCCTCCACCTCTCCCATCCCTTCCCCCCCTACCTCTCCCTCTACCGCTTCCCCCCACCCCTTCCCCCACCTCCCCCACCACCTTCCTCCCACTCAAAAAACCACCTCTCACCCCTTCCCCCACCTCCCCCACCCCCTTCCACCCCACCCCTTCCCCCACCTCTCCACCCCTTCCCCCACCCTCTCCACCCCTTCCTTTACCACCCCCAACACCCACCTCTATTCCACCCCTTCCCCCACCACCCCAGCCGCCTTCCTTACCCCCCAACAACCCACCTCTCCAATAACCCCCCACCTCCCCACCACCTTCCTCACCACCCCAACACCCACCTCTCTTCTCCACCCCAACTACCCCATCCGCCCACCTCAACACCGCCCGTTCCTGTCGACGCACGCCCCTCTCCCCACCTCTTCACCCCATCTTCCACCTCTCCATCCCTCCCCCACCTCTCCACCCCTTCCCCCACCTCTCCACCCCTTCCTTACCACCCCAACACCCACCTCTACACCCTTCCCCCACCTCCCAAGCCCCCTCCTTACCACCCCAGACACCGCCCGTCTCTCCACCCCATCCCCCACCTCCCACCACCTCCTCACCACTCCTTCCCCCACCTCGTCCAACCCCATCCCCCACCTCTCCCACCCCATGTCCTTACCACCCCAACACCACCCACTCACCACCCTTCCCAGATCCCTCCCACTCCGGCCTCACCCGCATTCCTTACCCTCACCACCCACCTCTTCCACCCCTTTCCTCACCCTCTCCATCCCGTCCCCCCACCTCTCCACCGCTTCCCCCCACAACCCTTCCCCCACCCCTTCCCCCACCTCCCCACCACCTTCCTCACCACCCCTTCCCCCACCTCTCCACCCCTTCCCCCACCTCCCCACACCCTTCTCCCCACCCCTTCCAAACCACTCCACCCCTACTCCACCTCTCCACCCCTTCCACACCTCTCCACCCCTTCCTTACCACCCCCAACACCCACCACTCCATCTCTTCCCCCACCTCCCCAGCCCTTCCTACCACCCCCTTCCCCCCCCTCTCCACCCCTACCCCCACCATCCCCACCACCTTCCTCACCACCCAACACCCACCTCTCCACCCCAATCCCCCACCTCCCCACCCCCTCCTCACCCCCACCTTCTCCCCACCTCTCCACCCCCTTCTTCCACCTCTTCCATTCCCTTCCCCACATTCCCACCCCTTCCACCTACCTCTCCCCCCCTTCCTTTCCCACCCCAAACACCCACCTCTCCACCCCTTACCCCACCTCCACTCCCCAGCCCCTTCCTTACACCCCAACACCCACCTCTCCACCACCTTCCCCCACTCTCCCCACCACCTTACCTTGACCTTGCTTCCCCCACCTCTCCACTCCTTCCCCCACCTCCCACCCCTTCCTTACAACCTGACTCACCACTCTCCAGCCCCTTCCCCACCTTCCCCCACCTCACCACCTAATCACCAGCAGAACGCCCAAAACACCCACATCCCATCCCTTCCCCCCACCATCTCCATCCTTCCCCCCACCTCCCCACCCTTCCCTCACAACCCCAACACCCACCTCTTCACCACCCTTCTCCTCCTCCCACCTCTTCCACTTAAAAGGGCCCCAAAAAACAATAACAAAAAATATAACAATTAGATAAAACAAACTCACTCTCGCCTCCTTTCCCCGCCCACTACCCTCACGCACGCACACGCACACACACACACGCGCACACACTACCCTCATCAACCATCTATCCACTCCATCAATCCCTTTCATCCAAAATCAATGTCATCTCGCTCCCTCTACTCCCCTCCGCACCCCCCTCTCCCCCTCCCCTCCCTTCCAGGTCCCTCCCCATCCCACACTCTCACCACCGCTACCCTCTTACCCTCACCCTCACCCTCACGATCGCCCTTACACTCTCCTCCGAAATAAATAAAGCTTGTTTTATTTAACGACGCCTCTAGAGCACATTGATTTTTATCATCTGCTATTGGACGTCAAACATATGGTCATTCTGACATATTTCTTTGGAGGGAATGTCCTGCCACCACATAGGCTACTCTTACCTATAAGCAGCAAGGGGTCTTTTATATGCACTTCCCCACAGACAGGACAGCACATACCACGACCTTTAATGAATCAGTTGTGGGCCACTGGTTGGAATGGAAAATAGCCCAAACTGCAAATGTGTCCACTGAGCAGGACCGATCAGATGACCCACACCTTCACAGTTGGACGCTCTACCCCTGACCCTCTCCTTCCATGAGCAGTTATATTGTTTCAGGATCAAACCACCTCAGTTAATTAGATTTAGACCTGAAACGGAATCGGTTACGCCTTGGAAGTTAATTCCCCCGAAACCCTTTCATCATTAGAGAACAACAAAAGTTGCAATGACCGAAACCTTTGCTCAATTTGAACCAGGTAGTGAAACTATTGAATTAAATGCTGGTACCGGTGCTCACAATCTGACTGGAATTTTTTTTTAAAAGAAGAAAAAAAAGGTCATTCTAATGAAATGTTTTCAATGACAGGGCATTTGGCCAACTAGTCATTAACCCAACATAACATCTAATGATCTAGTCAACTAACCTATTGTTGGAAAGTCTAACCGTTAAGGCCCAGTCACACCTTACCGGACTGGGGAACCGGACGAGAACCGCACACTGTCCAGTACTGTATGGTGATGGCCGGTACATGTCCGGTACCCATCCGGCGGTGTCTGGTGGTGTCCGGCAGTGTCCGGCGGTGTCCCGTACAAGTTTTGAACATGCACAAAACTTCTACCAGACACTGTCGGACTGATGTGTCCGATTGGTGTCCGGTTTGTCCGGTATATGTCCGGTACCCATCTGTACATGTCCGGTACCCATCCGTTACGTGTCTGGTTCTCGTCAGGTACATGTACGGTACATGTACGGTACTTGTCCGGTCACCCGGTGGCAATTGACCTAATTACGGTCCATTTCGATACATTTCGATACATTTTGTGTACCGGAGAGCACTGGACTAGAAAATTCTTTGTCCGGTGGTCTCCGGTACTTAGTCCGGTAAGGTGTGACAAGCGCTTTACCGTTGGTGTCACACTATCCCTTCTAATG
This sequence comes from Branchipolynoe longqiensis, assembly GCA_030323885.1. Classification (NCBI taxonomy): domain Eukaryota; kingdom Metazoa; phylum Annelida; class Polychaeta; order Phyllodocida; family Polynoidae; genus Branchipolynoe; species Branchipolynoe longqiensis. The sequence goes on from CM059194.1 coordinate 23,936,688, forward strand.
TCACACTATCCCTTCTACTGTCACATTATCCATTCTAATGTTATGATATCATTTCTACTGTCACACTATCCCTTCTAATGGCACACTATCCCTTCTACTGTCACACTATCCCTTCTAATGTCACACTATCACTTCTAATGTCACACTATCCCTTCTACTGTCACATTATCCCTTCTAATGTCATGCTATCCCTTCTACTGTCACACTATCCCTTCTAATGTCACATTGTCCATTCTACTCTCACATTATCACTTCTATTGTTCTAATGTCACAGTATTCCTTTTCTGCCAAAGAAGCTTGTGAGAATCATTTTCAGTCCAACATTGTCGTCATATATCTATTTTTAACCTCAATATGTCGAAAACAATTCTTATTTGATCACTTTATCACTATCCTAGAAATAAAAATAAAATAATTGAAACAAATTGAGAGCCAATTGATCAAATAACCAGAATCGTCACTCATGATGAAATCGTTAGGTGAAATTAATTGATACCAGACGATGAAAAGGTTGGCACAATTGCCAGATGGCCTAAGGCAGTATGTACTCAAATTGGCTTTGGGACTGATAAATTGGTAGACATGAATTACAGAAACCCAGCAGTACAAACGTGCCACTGTATATGCTATATAGAACAAGTTGTCCATGACCAAGCTAACTCTCCAGTTATTTTGACCTATCGTTATTATCAGTGCATAACATTAACAATGCATAATTGACTAGGCAATTGATTGCTGTACGCAACCTGGTTTTGTCCACATACTATAGCATTCAGACTACCTAAACAATGGCTAGGTTCCTGATAGCCTTAAAGGCTTAAACCCTATTGGCCCCATATCAAGAGGCCCAAAGTCAGGTGGGCCTCGAGTGAGGTGGGCCAAATGCCCCGGAACCGAAAACTGTTGACTAATGAACTCGTCGCGTTGTTGATGCGTTCGTCTCCCGTTTTAGTAGATCGTTGGATTCGAACCCAGGTCGAGTCAAACCAATGACTTAAAAATTGATACTTGTCATCTCCTAGCCAGGCGCTCGGCATTATTAGGATAGGGCAAAGACTAGTAGACCCATTCTCAGGATAATCTGACTGAGTGGGATTTCAAGTCACAGTGCCAGCAGCCTGATTTCCCAATGGGGTAGCACTATGCAAGTCACCATGAGTGCGCACTGTCACAAGTCGGTACCCGTCCTCACATGACCTAAGATGTTGCTACAACAAAGAAACAAAACGAAGTCCTGATATGACTTTAGATGTTGCCAGGGTGTAAGATTCCAACAACCAACCAACCAACCCTGTCGACATTCTCTACACTGAGCACTCTGCCATCGTGTAGGTAGGTACAAAACACACCATTCTGACCACGGGCTGAGACTCCGTTGGCAGGTTGCCATGCAGTGTCGTCTGCGCGTGTTCCACTTTCCCGCGTTGCCAAGGCGCGCACACTGAGGCGCCATTCTACTCCACATTGTGTAGGCGACGTGTGTGTGTGTGTGTGTGTTGCGCGAGGGACCAGTGTAGGCAGCCGTGTTCAACGCTTCTTAAAGGTGACACGGAGACATCTCCTCTCATGTCCATCGGCGCGCCAACTGTTAGAAGTGAATATCAGATTATAAAAAAATACTGCTCTGTGATGTGACCCCTCGCTCTCTCTCTCTCTCTCTCTCTCTCTCTCTCTCTCTCTCTCTCTCTCTCGAAATAGCGAAATAGCGAAATAGCGAAATAGCGAATGGTAGCCAGGAAGTGTGAACACTTATTTGTCTCTCATTTTTGCTTGAGTGCAAGTAAATAAGCAACACAAGGAATAATTAGTAGCATGTGGTGAATAAGGGGTCAAATTTCCCTGGATCATCAGCCCATGTTTTTTCTAATCTGTTCTTGAATGAATTTATTGACTCGGCATCAATAACATTTTGTGGGAGACTGTTCCATATATTTATGATCCTGTTTGAGAAACTGTGTTGCCTTAACTTTGAAATGGCTCTGGGTTTTACTAGTTTGAGAGTATGGCCCGGACTGCCTTCTCTTTTATTCAAGGTGAAAAATTGGTTCATATCTATTTTATCAAAACCTTTCATAATTTTAAATACTTCAATTATGTCACTTCTTTTCCTTCTGTAGGAAAGGGTAGGAAGTCTCTCTCTCTCTTTCCCTCCCTCTTTCTCTCTCTCTTTCTCTCTCCCTGTCTTTTTCCCACTCTCTTTCTCTCTCTCTTTTTCTCGTTCTCTCTCTTGCTCTCTTGGTCTCTCTTTCGGTCTCTCTTTCGGTCTCTCTTTCTCATTCTCTCTCTTTCTCTCTCTTTCTCTCCCTTTCTCTCCCTCTTTCTCTCTCTTCCGCTCACTCTCTCTTGCTCTCTCACTCTCTCCTACTCTGTCTCTGAGATAGGGGAGAGAAAGTGGGAGACATTACAGAGCTTATCACACGCGATAACGGGTTTATCACTAGCCATATATATATATATATATGTTTCTGATGTTTGTGATGTATAAGCATTATACGAGTATCAAGGCGCGGAAGGGAATTATTAGTATTATATTATATTATTATATTATATTATATTATTAGCCAAATTGCACTCGCCATGTATTTTCTCCGTTCCTCATACCGGGACTGGTGGCGCCACCACCAGACGCGACCCTAACTACCAGCACTCACACTGTCATTCGCGCCCAGAAATTTGTCTATGTCGATTATATATACAGTATATAATAATGCAGCATAATAATGCTTATTGTTAATGTTAGCTAAATTGGTATTCACTACTTTTTCTGACAACATACACCAGGCTTAATGTCATTGCATCCGACTTACTTTAGCTCTTTAATTTCAGGAATCAGATGAAGGAATCCATCCAGGAGTTTTTGCTACCAGAAGAACCCCAATAACACTTGATCCAGCAGCAGATTATTCGACTTTAAATTGACTTTTAATCGACTTGAGCAAGGTGTAATATACGTGTCCAGTGTAAGGCGATATGCTATATATGGCTCGCCCTCCGTTGTTGATATAGGATTGTAATTATGCTACAAAGGCACACGATGTTAATAAATTGCTTGGGTCACTTTACAATGACTGTTGACTTAGCTCGGTTTGGTGAGACTTAAATAAAATATCGTCACTCTATACTATGGTTACCTTACGTGTCATTTTACCAGCTTTTGCATTAATCTATATGTATGTAACTCTATTCCAGCTTGGAATTGTGATCAGTATAATAGAATCATGACAAGCGTACACCAATAGAATCATGACACACATACACCAATAGAATCATGACAAGTGTACCTCAATAGAATCATGACAAGTGTAGACCAATATAATCATGACAAGCGTCCACCAATATAATCATGACAAGCGTCCACCAATAGAATCATGACAAGTGTACACCAATAGAATCATGACAAGTGTACACCAATAGAATCATGACAAGTGTGCACCAATAGAATCATGACAGGCGTATACCAATAGAATTATGACAAGTGTACACCAATAGAATCATGACAAGTGTACACCAATAGAATCATGACAAGCGTCCACCAATAGAATCATGACAAGTGTACACCAATAGAATCATGACAAGCATACATCAATAGAATCATGACAAGCGTACACCAATAGAATCATGACAAGTGTACACCAATAGAATCATGACAAGCGTCCACCAATAGAATCATGACAAGCATACATCAATAGAATCATGACAAGCGTACACCAATAGAATCATGACAAGTGTACACCAATAGAATCATGACAAGCGTAAACCAATAGAATTATGACAAGTGTACACCAATAGAATCATGACAGTGTACACCAATAGAATATGACAAGCGTCCACCAATAGAATCATGACAAGTGTACATCAATAGAATCTGACAGCGTACTGTGGGTTGTGAATTCTGACAAGCGTACACCAATAGAATCATGACAAGTGTACCAATAGAATATGACAAGCGTAACAATAGAATTATGACAAGTGTACACCAATAGAATCATGACAAGCGTCACCAATAGATCATGCAAGTGTTGTTGACAAGGTACACCAATAGAATCATGACAAGCGTACACCAATAGAATCATGACAAGTGTACACCAATAGAATCATGACAAGCGTCCACCAATAGAATCATGACAAGTGTACATCAATAGAATCATGACAGGCGTACACCAATAGAATCAGGACAAGTGTACACCAATAGAATCATGACAAGTGTACACCAATAGAATTCTGATAAGCATACACCAATAGAATCATGACAAGTGTACACCAATATAATCATGACAAGTGTACACCAATAGAATTATGACAAGTGTACACCAATAGAATCATGACAAGTGTACACAATAGAATCATGACAAGTACAATAGAATCATACAGTGTAAAAATATGACAAGTGTACATCAATAGAATCATGACAAGTGTACACAATAGAATCATGACAAGTGTACACCAATAGAATCATGACAAGCGTACACCAATAGAATCATGACAAGTGTACATCAATAGAATCAGGACAAGTGTACATCAATAGAATCATGACAAGTGTACACAATAGAATCATGACAAGTGTACATCAATAGAATCATGACAAGCGTACTCCAATAGAATCATGACAAGTGTACATCAATAGAATCATGACAAGTGTACATCAATAGAATCATGACAAGCGTACATCAATAGAATCATGACAAGTGTATATCAATAGAATCATGACAAGCGTACACCAATAGAATCATGACAAGCATACATCAATAGAATCATGCCAAACATACATCATGGAATCATGGCAAGCGTACATCAATAGAATCATGACAAGCGTACACCAATAAATCATGACAAGTGTACACCAATAGAATCATGACAAGTACATGTTGGGTTGTTGGTGGTGGTGACCAATAGAATCATGACAAGCGTCCACCAATAGAATCATGACAAGCGTCCACCAATAGAATCATGACAAGTGTACACCAATAGAATCATGACAAGTGTACACCAATAGAATCATGACAAGTGTACACCAATAGAATCATGACAAGCGTCCACCAATAGAATCATGACAAGTGTACATCAATAGAATCATGACAGGCGTACACCAATAGAATCAGGACAAGTGTACACCAATAGAATCATGACAAGTGTACACCAATAGAATTCTGATAAGCATACACCAATAGAATCATGACAAGTGTACACCAATATAATCATGACAAGTGTACACCAATAGAATTATGACAAGTGTACACCAATAGAATCATGTGTGTTTTCTGACAGCGTACTCCAATAGAATCATGACAAGTGTACATCAATAGAATCATGACAAGTGTACATCAATAGAATCATGACAATGTAACAATATGTATCATGACAAGTACCCAATAGAATCATGACAAGTGTACATCAATAAATCATGACAAGTGTACACCAATAGAATCATGACAAGCGTACACCAATAGAATCATGACAAGCGTACACCAATAGAATCATGACAAGTGTACATCAATAGAATCAGGACAAGTGTACATCAATAGAATCATGACAAGTGTACATCAATAGAATCATGACAAGTGTACACAATAGAATCATGACAAGTGTACATCAATAGAATGATGACAAGCGTACTCCAATAGAATCATGACAAGTGTACATCAATAGAATCATGACAAGTGTACATCAATAGAATCATGACAAGCATACATCAATAGAATCATGACAAGTGTATATCAATAGAATCATGACAAGCGTACACCAATAGAATCATGACAAGCATACATCAATAGAATCATGCCAAACATACATCACTGGAATCATGGCAAGCGTACATCAATAGAATCATGACAAGCGTACACCAATAAAATCATGACAAGTGTACACCAATAGAATCATGACAAGCATACATCACTAGAATCATGGCAAGTGTACACCAATAGAATTATGACAAGCACACACCAATAGAATCATGACAAGCGTACTCCAATAGAATTGTGACAAGTGTGCACCAATAGAATTGTCACAAGCACACACCAATAGAATCATGACAAGCGTACTCCAATAGAATCATGACAAGTGTACACCAATAGAATCATGACAAGTGAACACAAATAGAATCATGACAAGCATACATCACTAGAATCATGACAAGTGTGCACAAATAGAATCATTACAAGCGTACACCAATAGAATCAGGACAAGTGTACACCAATAGAATCATGACAAGTGTACATCAATAGAATCATGACAAGCGTACACCAATAGAATCAGGACAAGTGTACCTCAATAGAATCATGACAAGTGTACACCAATAGAATCATGACAAGTGTACATCAATAGAATCATAACAAGCATACACCAATAGAATCATGACAAGCGTACATCAATAGAATCATGCCAAACATACATCACTGGAATCATGGCAAGCGTACATCAATAGAATCATGACAAGCGTACACCAATAAAATCATGACAAGTGTACACCAATAGAATCCTGACAAGCATACATCACTAGAATCATGGCAAGTGTACACCAATAGAATCATGACAAGCACACACCAATAGAATCATGACAAGCGTACTCCAATAGAATTGTGACAAGTGTGCACCAATAGAATTGTGACAAGCACACACCAATAGAATCATGACAAGCGTACTCCAATAGAATCATGACACGCATACATCACTAGAATCATGGCAAGTGTGCACCAATAGAATCATGACAAGTGTACATCAATAGAATCATGACAAGCGTACACCAATAGAATCAGGACAAGTGTACCTCAATAGAATCATGACAAGTGTACACCAATAGAATCATGACAAGTGTACACCAATAGAATCATGACAAGCATACATCACTAGAATCATGGCAAGTGTACACCAATAGAATCATGACAAGCATACATCACTAGAATCATGGCAAGTGTGCACCAATAGAATCATGACAAGCACACACCAATAGAATCATGACAAGCATACTCCAATAGAATTGTGACAAGTGTACTCCAAGAGAATTGTGACAAGTGTACACCAATATAATCATGACAAGTGTACACCAATAGAATCATGACAAGCATACATCACTGGAATCATGGCAAGCGTACATCAATAGAATCCTGACAAGCGTACACCAATAAAATCATGACAGGTGTACACCAATAGAATCTTTTTTTTTCTCTTTTATTTTGTGACAAGTTTTTTATTCTGCCCATAACGTATAAGCTCCCGTGAGGGTGCTTGTTTTCAACGCTGGACAGCTGTGGTACTGGATTGGTCTGGTCCCGCACTCAGGAGTCTTTACCTGATCTTTCTCGGGCCAACCTTTGCGGTTTTGGGTGTTAGTAGTTTCTATATTAGTTTTTTTTTTAATTTTCAAGTTTTTTCCTAACCTGTATATGATAACTTAGCCTACTATGTACATCTACGCAGATGACATACAGGCCTGTGGGAGAGGATCCCATCCCATTGTGGTTTATTACAGCATCCTTTCACCCATGCCCTGTCCTTAGATAGTACACCAGTGTGCCAGAACTCCCCTGGACCCTTCAGGACTGTGACTAGGTGGGATGGCTGTGTTGTATGGTTAGCCATTTCGTATTTCAGGGTGATTCGGATGCATGACCGTGGCCTGCCTGGTTCTGCTTTGGTTTGTGCCAGTACATCACTAGAATCATGACAGGTGTATACATCACTAGAATCATGACAGGTGTATTCCAATTGAATCATGACAAGTGTACATCAATAGAATCATGATGAGCATACACCAATAAAATCATGACAAGTGTACACCAATAGAATCATGACAAACATACACCAATAGAATCATGACAAGCATACATCACTAGAATCATGGCAAGTGTACACCAATAGAATCATGACAAGCACACACCAATAGAATCACGACAAGCGTACTCCAATAGAATTGTGACAAGTGTGCACCAATAGAATCATGACAAGCATACACCAATAGAATCATGACAAGTGAACACAAATAGAATCAAGACAATCGCACAACCAGCCAATATCGAGAATGGAACCATCTGTCAGTGTCAGTGGTCGGTATTGCTGTTTGTTGGTTCTAGGTAAATTTGAACGTTTTAAATTTATTTCAACAATGAAGGAAATGTATTATTTTCACGGAATCTACAAATGAGTTTCACATTCCCGCGTTCCGTCTCTGATGTCGCCTGGTGGCCGCCAGGCATAACAGCAATACCGATAGAATATTGCTGGCAATGGCAATGATGTCTTACTCCTGACTTTCACCCTGATTTTGTAAGTCTCATATTTATGATTACAAAAATCTAGGTAGCGCACTTACAGTATATACACAGGACATGTTCCACATAATATATACAGTGAGTTATATATGTACTATATAATTCATTATGTGGATATAAATAACGGCAGCCCCTTAAATGTTCCCCCCATTACCATCTTCTTCCATGTTGTTTGCTGCGGAGCGGGTCATTCTCTATAGAAAATTCCTCCAGTGTGTGGGGCACGAGAAGGGCCACCCGAATACATTACACCGACAACTGGGGGGGGGGGGGGGGGGCACTCCCCCAAGGCGCCTAAGGAGGAATAATAATAATACAGTATATGTTCCCCTACAATTTATACTTGTATAATGCGTTATACATATATATATATATATATATATATATATATAAATATTGTTATATATGTGTGTGTGTGTGTGTGTGATGTATAACGCATTATGCGCTATCCAAATATGAAGGGAATTGTTTCCATTATATATTATCGTTATTACCATTGTTATACTCTGTAAAGTGTAAGACTCCGCACTTGACAGGTAGCGCCACCTGTGACCCACCTCCCCTCCAATGGGTGTTGACAAGTATCAGTCACACTGGAGGATATATATAAATATATATATATATATATATATATATATATATTTTCGCGTGAACCTCAAATAGAAGTCTCAGCAATGAAAGGAAATTAATTAATTAACCAATAGCAAATTAAAATAAAATGAACCTGTACTAGAATGATAGCGTAGTACGGTATATTTCTACGCAATCGTGTTCCTCCCCCCCCCCCTTTGTTTTAACTTTTTAATTTCTTTTTTATTATATATATATTTTTTATAATTATTTTCAATCAGCGTGCCTGGGAACAAGTGGCCTGGTGCCACTGGTTTCATTGCGTGTTCACCGATTACACCCGGCGATCATTAACTGGGTATAATTAGTATGTGCGCACAGCCCACAACCCCTACATTAAAAAACACACCGGACGTGGTGGCAGAACAGGTAGAGCGGAAGGTCGGAAGTTCGAATCCAAACCGAGTCAAACGAATGGCTTATATAGAATTGATATTTGTCGCTACCTAGCCTTGCGCCCGATATTAAAATAGCACAGTCCGATGGTTTTGAGTTTCTGACATTTTCTGTGATAAATATATTAGGTTCATCATTATAATCTACCTTACTTTAGTTTGAATCAACTTTTATTTTACATGGCTAACTTTTGAAATATTTGAAGTAAAAAATATACAAAATTAATTTTTGGCAAGCACACCAAAACTCTGGCACCACATGCTTCAGCATTAACGGGTTCTATAAAGTGCCCCAGCGTTCCCTTCTATGTGGTGACAAATGTTCAATAATTGCACCAGTATCTAAAGCCCTGTTCACACTGGCGAGTTAAAACGCTTCATCTAAACCGCCTTGCCTAGTTTGCTTCACATTCGCCGTGTGGACGCTACACTGAAGCGATTTAGGGCTGAATCGATTCAGTTAGATCGGTTCATCTATACCACCTCCCGCGGTAGTATAGATGAAGCGATTTAGCTTAAATCGGCCCAACTAGCTTGTGTGGATGGTAGCGGTTTACTTGAAGCAGATTAAGCATGTCACACTATATAATATATTTTGGTCTATGAACCGGCTAGAGGTGCACAGATATTTTGTTCATAATTTATTTTTAGGGTTTCACTGCCCAGCAGAAGTTTTGACCGTTCCAAAACAATACGATTCAGTTAATACATATCTAGGTCGAACCCACACTCTCTCGTGGTGACGTCGACGAACTGAAACTGGCGCTGGTTAGTATGGACTTGCTCATGCGCAGATATCGATTTCCGGCTAAAAGTACTGCATGTGTGGACACGACACTAATTCGCTTCATCTATTTCTCTTCATCTAAATCGGCATAAAGTTGTGCCGTGTGAACGGGGCTTTAGTTGGATATGAACAATAAAATCTAGATCATTTATTTGTTTTTGAAAATTTGATGTTTTCATCGGACTATGCAGCTTTACTAGGATATGACAAAGATTGCTTAGTGCAGTATCAGGATAATGTGACTGTGGGATGTTCTCCCAGTGGGGCAGCACTATAAAGTCACCATGAATGCGCGCTGTCACAAGTCAGTACCCATCCTGATATGACGTTAGATGTTACTAGAATAAAAAACAGCAAAGAAACAAAACATTAAAAAAAACTAACGAAAGGTCCATGAATGTCAATGGTTTTCACAATTCTAATAATATCAGGATTGGTTTTGACCCCGTTGCCGTCACCCCCCACCCCCCTCCTCTAATCCTAACATAAAAACATCGATCAAATATGACTGATGGTCTCGCCGGAAAAGGAATCTGAACATGGCTTTTATTACCTCTCCCCGCTCCGGCCCGTTCCAAATATTGTCCGCCTTCTGAGCATTACAGTATAACCGCGTTCAACCAAACTTGAAGGGACCCTAGAAATTTGTTTGGATTAACCAATGATTGGTTTAACCGAGCTTTGGTTGCGACTTTGATTTTGAGTAAGAATGTATTGCACATGTAATATACAATGTATGTGGACACTTTGATAATTCTTTTTTTATGTTCATACAATATAACCCTGTTAAACCAAGCTCGGTTAAACCAAGCAATCGGTTAATCCAAACAAATTTCTAGGGTCCCTTCAAAATACTACCATTTAATGATTTATCATATAACAAAATTGGTGGGGTCTCAGATGACCGTATAACCACTTGAAAGTTTGGTTTAACTGTACCGGAAGTGGCCTGAGGTCCGACAATTTTGTTTGGATTAACCAATAATTTTGATTAACCGACTTTGGTCTAACCAACTTTTTTATAGGATAAATGGTAGTATTTTGCCAGGCCGCCGAAAAAAGTTTGGATTAACCGATCGTTTAGTTTAACTGAGCTTGGTTTAACGGGGTTGTACTGTATTCAGGTTCTGGAGAACATCAATATTGATGAACCTTGCCTAAATTTGCATTCGCATTGACAACCTGTACCACATAAACACTCACAATATGAGAACTTTTCAATCCGTTAGTATATTATGTACAGTTTGATAAATAATCCTTTGATTTTTATTTAGTTTGTCCCTCTTTTCGAGTTAAGTATATTTGGTTGATAATGATGCGCGATGGTACTTGAACTCAGGGGGACTTTTATGATAATTGACTAGCTTTGGATATATGAGCCTGTCTCAAAAGGTGCTAACTCTTCGGTTTTTTGTCCATAGTAACGATTGACACAAAACAGCACAGAAACGGTTACACTGAAAACACAAGGACATTTGCTTCAAATCAATATGTATTCTATTGGGATTATGAAATACCATGCAAAAAACAAATCAGTTTATCCTGAGCAAATGCCTAAGCAGATAGTGTGTTGATCGTTACTATGGACACAATTTTGTCTCATATTGCTTAGCACCGTTTGAGACAGTCTCATATTTGAATTGTTTATTAATAAGTGCTTCAGTATCTAAGTTAGATATGTAGAATCAATTCTAGATATTTGTTTTGGCTTTGAAGATTTGATGCTTCATCGGGCTACGCAACTTTAATATACCATTGCGACTTGATTCAGGTCATTTTTGTGGGGGTTGTTTCTTTTTGGTAAACATTTTTATTCACCTGGAATGCAGTCTTTTCAGTGCGCAGGCGCTGGTTTTCCAGCCATGCTTAAAGCTGCATGAAGCACCAAATTTTCAAAACCAAAACGATCTAGATTTGATTCTACATATGTAACTTAAATACTGGTGCACTTGTTAAACATTTGTCGCCACATAGAATGAAATGCTGAGCCAATTTAATAGAACACGTTACTGCAGAAGCCTATGGTGTCAGAGTTTTGGTGTGCTTGCCAACATTAATTTTGTATACTTGCACTTCCAATATCTCAAAAGTTAGCCATTTAAAATAAATGTTACTTCAAACTAATGTAAGGTAGATTATTACAATCAACCTAATATATTTATCTCAGAAAATGACAGAAACTCAAAACCATCGGACTGTGCCACTTTAACTTCAGTCATCTACACTATATAATTACCATTTGTTAGAGCAAGCGAGTGTTAATAAGTTCTTAAAGTTGCATAATCCGATGGTTTTGACTTTCTGTCATTTTCTTAAATAAATTCATTAGGTTGATCGTTATAATCTGCCATACTTTACTTTGAAATAAATTTGCTTTAAAATGACTGACTTATGGAGAAATTTAAATTAAAGTGTAAACATGCCAAATAAATGTTGGCATGATTTCCAAAACTCCGACCCTCCATAGGCTTCAGAGGTAATAGGTTCTATTAAATTAAATTAGTATGTCCTTCCCCGTAGCAACAAAAACCTAATATATATATATTCTCCAATGCGACTGACACTTGTCAACATCCGGTGGAGGTGATGCGGGCTGCAGGTGCCGACACCGGTACAGTGTTAGAGTCTTACGGGGTATACCAATATAATAACAATTCCCTTACATACCTTATACTCGTATAATACGTATGCTGAAATACAGAGGAGGATGGCCAAGTCTAGCGCATCTTTCGGCCGACTACGCCAGAGACTCTGGAACAACCACCATGTGTCCATGCGGGTCAAAAGCAAGATCTACCGTGCAATTGTGCTATCCACCCTACTATACGGAGCCGAGGCCTGGACAGTGTACAGACGACAGGTGAAAAAGCTGCATGCCTTCATGATGCGACATCTGCGCTCAATCATGAGGCTAACCTGGAAGGACAAAGTGACAAATAAGGAAATACTCGAACGGACGGGGCTGCCCTCTATGGAAGATCTTCTGATCAAAAAGAATCTCTGGTGGACTGGACACCTCATGAGGATGTCATCAGACAGGCTACCAAAGCAGATCCTCTACTCTCAACTGTCTTCTGGTTACTCGTCTCTGGTTCAAGGATACCATCAAGAGAAACCTGAAGCTGAGAGACATTAAGACCGACTCATGGACATCACTCTCACAGCAGAGAGCTAAATGGAGAGCGGCAGTCAAGTAATGAAAGCAGTCTTTGTCGCATCGCGACCGACAGCATGATGATGATGATGATGATGATACTATATATACTATATATCTGAGTTCAGGCTTCCTATGTGGAAGGGGCAGTAGTTCAAATCCAGGCAGAGTCAAACCAATGACTTACAAAATTGATACTTGTCGCTCCCTAGCCTGGCACTCGACATTACTAATATTTCTGGAAGATGGTTGGTTATTGGAATTTTATGTCCTGGTAACATCTGAGGTCATATCAGGATGGGTACCGACTTGTGACAGTGCGCACTCATGGTGACTTCATAGTGCTGCTCCACTGAGAAATCAGGCTGCCAGTTCAATAACCCAATAACCCACTCAGTCACATTATCCTGACACTGAGCTAACCAGTCGATTTTTGTTAGCATTGTGGAGATGTGTAATTATGACAGACATACATGACTCAACCAATTAGCTGAAGCTGACGAATTTACCGATTACCGATTAACTCAAAGTGGTTGCTTTGAATTTAAATAAAGTGTAGGCTCGGGCTTTCTATCGACAAACTGTCTAATGATGAAAACAAGTCTATTCAGACTTATCCATGACAGGCAGTATAAATCGTCAAGGAAGAAAAAAAAACTAAAAAAACTCAGCACATTTCTTCTTTCAATTTCAAGGAAAATGCATTTACTTTGAACTTGAGTGAATTTAACTCCCCCCACACCCCACTTGTGTCAATTTGAATCTGGCCACTGATACTGAAAAGAAATGATAAAATAATAATAGTGACAAGAAACAAATGTTATTAAAACATATTTTCTTCTTTTTAAATAAGAAGTCATTTTGGTGCACAACTCCATAACTTATTGAGTACCTTGGTCAAACAAAAATGCCTGCCTCACTTTCCCTCATTATTTCTCTTCTTCTTAATATCACCTTATTTAATTAAATCTGCTCAAATGTAATATGAAAACACACATTGCTTTATTATTGTCATTAATGCGTATATCAAGGTTCATTTGGAATAAAATTGTCTTGCGCAACTGCTTCATTTGATTTACTTTGTGTGTGTGTGTGTGTCTGTATTAGTTGATTAAGCAAGGGGAACTTTCAATCAAGGATCATTGGTCTTCCTCATACCACTGCTCCTTATCCTAACCTAGTAATATCGAGCGCCAGGCTAGCTAGTGACAAGTGTCAATTTGATAAGTCATTGGTTTGACTTGGCCGGTATTCGAACTGTGGTTATTATTATCATTATTTCTATTATGTGTCGTCAGCACGGTCATCACTATCAAACCTTAGTCATCGCCTCACTGTTTTGGTAGTTTGTGGGACTTTAACCCTGATCAAGTCAAATCAATGGCTTAAAAATTTATACTTCTTGTTTCCCAGCCAGGTGCTCGGCAGTATTAGGATATGACAAGGACTGGTTGGCTAAGTGGCAGGATAATGTGACTGTGTGGGATATCGGATCATGTTGCTGGCAGCTTGTTTTTTCCAGTGGGGCAGCACTATTAAGACGCCATGAGGTCACATTGTCACAAGCCTTGCCCATCCTGATATGACATTTGATGTTGCTAGTACATAAAACCACAACAAGCAACCATCCTCACTCAGAGTCAGAAGCTATAAATCGCCGACTCCCACTCTTGACTTCTGGGTTGTTTGTAACCTTACGACGGTTACCGGTTGCAGAACTGCAACATTTTAGAGAGGCTCCGATAAATCGGCCCAATGTTTGGTTGAAGAATAATCTTCTGGTGGGACGGTTGTAGAAGCTGGGGATTTCTTTACAACAATTAAATGACGAGTCGTTGGGGCGGTCCAGAATCACTCCTGTCCGGTGGTAGCACAGCACTTGTATCCAGCAGACCGCAACAAGGGTTTCCGAGGAAGGGCGGGTAAAGATGGGTCCAGCGGTGGTTCCAGCAACAAGAACAAAGCGAGAGAAACGTAAATGTAAAGGGCCCCCACCCAAGCACACAACTACCCTGGTCTGGGGGATAAGTATGCCTGGGAGAAAAAAAAAGGTAGAGTCTCAGGAAAGAGAAATGAGGAGAGTTGAGTCAAAGGACCGTGTCTATTTGCTCTATGGTGACCAACCAGCGAGCCAAAGACACGGGCAGAAAGTGAAATGCTGGCAGGCTCCCCCTCCTGGAACTCTTTTTAGATATATCAAGGAGGAGCAAGGCCAGCGGAGAGGAGATAGCGAGAGGTGTGGACGAAGTGCGGTCCGGATAGCAAGTGACACTTATGGTTTATCAGTGCACTTGAATGTCGGCGAGTGTGTGCCGAGCATTAAGGTGCGCGTACTACCCAGGGCCATATGGATCAGATTTGGCTGAATGATACGGTATTAAACGCCGGCGAGCCTACATGACCTACATAATTAACATGGCCGCCGTTAATTATGCCCCGAGATAATGCGCGCGCAGCCGCACCGGCGGCGTCCCGTGAACCCGCGGGAAACGCCGAGACTTGTCGAGCCGGTGCACCAACAAATCACCGACCGAAAACCGGCGGGAACAAACAAGCCATCGACTGATGCCGAGGCTACACTGCGCGACTTTCACAACATGGGCGTGCGGTTGCGCATGCGCTGTGCGCGGCTATAACTTCTTACAGATTGACTTACAGATCCTCTTCTGGCTGATCTAGGCCCTATTGGGGGTCTAATGACAGCTCGTTATGGTAGAAGATAACTTTTTTTGTGTGCACACATATGGAGCTCGAAGGAGCCCTGAAGTCATATAATTGTCCTCCAACTTCTTTATACAGGTGTACAAGTATACGTACACCGATGCAACTTCATGCATGGTCATGCATGCGCAGAAAGAATATTTTTTCCCGTTTGAGCATCCGTCTCCCGTTTTGGTAGATCGTGGGATTCGCACCCACAGGTTCGAACCCTGGTCGGATCAAACCAATGACTTAATGGCATTGATTTGAGATGGTGCTGGTCTGATCTGTTCTCCCAGTGGGGCAGCTCTATAAAGTCACCATCAGAGCACACCCTCACAAGTCAGTGCCCGTCCTGATATGACCTTAGAATTTGCCAGGACATAAAACTCCAAGAAACAAACACCTGATTTTTTGTTGGTCCATTAGTTGTTTAAGCACTGGAAATTTCAGTCATAGACGACTGGTCTTCCTCATTCCACTGCTGGTCGATAGAAAGCCCGAGCCTACACTTTTACCGACCCAAGGGATTTTTAACCTCCCACACCACATAGACCTGGTATGAGAGCAACCGACCTTTGATGACGCTGTAAGGTATACACAGCGGTGGAAATCCAAATAGGCAGAGCTGGGGGCACGGGGAATCGAACCGCGACCCTCAGATTAGGAGCCTGACCTAGAAAAAAGTCAGAAACTCTAACCACTCCGCCACAGAGAACGCCACAGATCATGCATATTTAAATTAGACACTAGTGCACTTTGTGAGCATTTGTTGTGGTATAGAATTGTGCATACTAAGTCAACTTAAAGCGCTTTAGTCCGATGAAATCATTAAATTTTCAAAAGCAAAACACTGATCTAGATATGAACCTAAATGTCAAACTCAAGTACTTGTCCACTTATTAAGCATATGTCGGTACATATAACTTAAAATGGCATGCTAAGACAATTGAATAGAACATGTTATATTAGTACTGAAGCCTATGGGGGGGGGGGGGGTCACAGTTTTTGGCAAGCATGCCAAAGTTAATTTGTCATGTTTTCACATCAAATATCTGATAACTTAGTAATTTTAAAGGAAGTTATTTCAAACTAAAGTAAGGTAAATTATAATAATCAGCCTAATATATTGATCTCAGAAAATGACAGAAACTCAAAACCATCGGACTATGCAACTTTTAATAGAACTTATTACTGTTGAAGCCTATGGCGTCAGAATTATTATGTACCCAGCAACATTAATTTAGCATGTATCCCTTTTAAATAGCCCCAACGGTAGCCATAGTCGTAACTTCAAACTAATGTAAAGTAGATTACAAGGAGCACTGTAAGGTGTACATTTTTCTTTTTTAATTGACTCATCCTCAAAACCAGAGGACTAGGGAACTTTAATTAAAGCTGTAGAGTCCGATGAAATCATCAAATTTTCAAAACCAACTGTACCCCTCTCTCCATGTCCTCCTCCTTTCTCCCCCTTCTCATCCCCCTCCCCCCCTCCTCCTTCTCCCCGTCATCCTACTCTTCCCTCGCCCCCTTATCCACACTCCCCCCTACCCCCCTCTCCCTATTACCCTCCTCTTCCTCCCGCTCCCCCTCCAAGCTCCCGCTCCTCCCCTCCTCTTCCTTCTCCCCGTCATCCTACTCTTCCCCCTCTCCCTTATCCACAATCCCCCCCCCCCTCTCCCTAGTACCCTCATCCCCCTCTCCCCACCTCCAAGCTCCTCCCCCCCCCTCTTCTCCTCGTCCCCCTCTTCCTACTCCCCTCCTCCCCCTGGCTCCTGCCCCCTCCGCCTCTTCCTCCCCCTCCTCCCCCCAAGCCCCCACCCCCTCCCTCCTCCCCTCTTCTCCGCCTACTCCTCCGCATCCTCCTCCTCCCACCTTTCCCCCTCCTCTCCCTCCACCCTCTCCTTCCCCTTCTCCGCCCCCTCCCCGTCCTCTCCCCCCCCCTACCCTCCTCTCCCTCCTCCCCCGACCCTCCTCCCCCATTCCCCCTCCTCTCCCTCCACCACCTCCCCCTTCCCCTTCTCCGCCTCCTCCGCCTCCTCCCCCTGATCCCTCTCGTCCCCGCCTCCCCTACCCGCTCCCCCTCCTCCCCTCCCCTCCTCCCCCCAATCCCTGCTCCCTCCCACCGAGGTGTTGCTCCAACACGGTGTTTTTACACATCGCTATTTCCGCGTAAAACCTCGGCGAATTGTTTAAAGCTCTTGCCCCCCCCCCCCCCCTCCCCACCCCCATCCCCTCACAGTCACTTGTCATAAGAACGCCGGCCACCCGATTATCGCGACCAGCGGCGGAATTGATTCGTCCAGGCGTAGCTAATTAATCAACTCATTAATGAATCGGTCATCAACTGATCGACGCGGATCGTGGAACTGACTTTTTGCTCTTGGTTGCGAATCTCACATCAACACCAACGCATCAATATCAACAACAGCAACAACAACGTCAACAACAAATGAGGCGCATGCGTGCTGTATTCTCTATCTAACATTTTTTTTACGAACATGAATAAGTGGCAACGGAATGTATGTATATATTGCAAAGCGGGCAATGGCAGGAATCGGCTGATTTGAGTTCCCCGGGCGGGGTGTGGAGGGATGCGTGTGTGTGTGAGTGTGTGCGTGTGTGATGACGTAGTGACGTCTGGCGGCACCAGGCGGCGCTCCTTTGTAGGCTTTGTTAGCCCCCTGTAGCGAGTCATAATCAAGGGGCACGCCCCCCTACAACGGCGGAGTACTCCAGGGGCCCAGTGGGAACCAGCGCATTAATTAATAATCAATTACCAATTAGTGCGTAGGGAGCACTCCAGGGCCACACAAGTCACGGCCATTGTGGTCTTTAGAAAAAAAAAGCTCACTTAAATTTAATGAAAAACAACCCACAACCCTACTTGTAAGCTTCTACCGTAGAAGCAGCTTACAACATACAACACCACTTTTTAAAAAAAGGAGAAAAAATGTGTTCCTCTTAAAAGACCAGTACGCAGTGGCCCAATCGGTAGAGCGCAGGCGATAGATCGGGACGATTACCGGTCGAGTCAAACCAATAAATTACAAAATCGATACTTGTCGCTTCCTAGCTAGGCACTCGGCATTATTAGGATAGGGCAAGGACTGGTTGGCTCAGTGTCAGGATAATGTGGTTATATGGGATATGGGGTCATGGTGCCGGCAGTCTGAGCTTCTGTATTTGATTGTGGTTTGTGGCATTGTAATAGAAATATTTAATTTGAATTCAGGAGTGCAGCTATCAAAGTGCACTCACATGAGGTATTTCTCATAGGTTTACCGGGCGTGGTGGCCGAATCGGTAGAGCACAGGCCTCGCGTGCGGAAGATCGGGAGTTCGCGAGTTCGGTTCCCGGTCGAGTGAAACCAATGACTTAAAAATTGATACTTGTTGCTTCCTAGCCTGGTGCTCGGCATTATTAGGATAGGGCAAGGGCTGGTTAGCTCGGTGTCAGGATAATGTGACTGAGTGGAATATCGGGTCATCGTGCCAGCGGCCTGATTTCCCAGTAGGGCAGCACTATAAAATCGCCATGAGTGCGTAGTGTCACAAGTCGGTACCCGTCCTGATATGACCTTAGATGTTGCTAGGATGTAAAACAGCAACAAACAAACAATGTCATAGGTTTTTTTTTATGTTGGTGCTGGCCTTTTTTTTGTTTTTTGTTGTTTTTGTTTTTGTATTTGGTGGTTAATCTAATCGGTGGGAATTTACATGGAATGGAAGGTTTTACGGTAATGAACATAAAAAATGTGGAGTGGTTTGAACTCGAGTGCGTTTTCACGTGACGCAATCGGTGTGCATAAATAAAGATGGCGACTTTCCCTGGACACGTTTTCCTAACAATTTCACACAAAGGGAAAATACCCCACCCCCATCCCCACCAATTCCCCCCCCCCCCCTAAAATAACATCGAATGTTTCGGTTAATTTAACTAAAAGCTGCCGTTATTGTGAATGCCTTCCTTAAATTCCTCATGTGTTCATTTTTTTTCTAACATAGTTGGTGCCGCTGTCAATCTGTGGAAATTCAATTTTTTTAATATTATTTTTTTTTTTACACATTTTGGGTCGTTATGTGTTAGTGACTGGCGCCCAATGTGTGAACACGTAATAACGTGGTCGGTTCGAATAAAGTCGCCGGTGATGATATGGTTGTTCAGGCAGGCGTGACGTGACGGCGTGTAGATGGATGATGATAAAGTCGTCCTGACAGATAACAAGCACAGCGCACACTCACCACACACCCGAAGTTGTCGTCTGCTGTGGTTAAAACTATGTGGAAATTGTCGTCTGTTCGGGTTAAAGTGACTCCAAAGTTGTCATCTGCTTGGGTTAGAGCTACACCAAAGTAGTCGTCTCTTTGAGTTAAGGCGACTCCAAAGTTGTCGCCTGCTCAGGTTAAAGCTACACCAAAGTTGTCGCCTGCTCAAGTTAAAGCTACACCAGAGTTGGCATCTGCTCAAGTTAAAGCTACACCAGAGTTGTCGTCTGCTCAAGTTAAAGCTACACCAGAGTTGTCGTCTGCTCAAGTTAAAGCTATACCAGAGTTGTCGTCTGCTCAAGTTAAAGCTACACCAAAGTTGTCGTCTGCTCAAGTTAAAGCTACACCAGAGTTGTCGTCTGCTCAAGTTAAAGCTACACCAAAGTTGTCGTCTGCTCAAGTTAAAGCTACACCAAAGTTGTCGTCTGCTCAAGTTAAAGCTACACCAAAGTTGTCGTCTGCTCAAGTTAAAGCTACACCAAAGTTGTCGTCTGCTCAAGTTAAAGCTACACCAAAGTTGTCGTCTGCTCAAGTTAAAGCTACACCAAAGTTGTCGTCTGCTCAAGTTAAAGCTACACCAAAGTTGTCGTCTGCTCAAGTTAAAGCTACACCAAAGTTGTCGTCTGCTCAAGTTAAAGCTACACCAAAGTTGTCGTCTGCTCAAGTTAAAGCTACACCAAAGTTGTCGTCTGCTCAAGTTAAAGCTACACCAAAGTTGTCGTCTGCTCAAGTTAAAGCTACACCAAAGTTGTCGTCTGCTCAAGTTAAAGCTACACCAAAGTTGTCGTCTGCTCAAGTTAAAGCTACACCAAAGTTGTCGTCTGCTCAAGTTAAAGCTACACCAAAGTTGTCGTCTGCTCAAGTTAAAGTTGTCATCTGTTTGAGTTAAGGCGACACCAAAGTTGTTGTTTGTTTGAGTTCAAGCTACACCAAAGTTGTCGTCTGCTCAAGTTAAAGCTACACCAAAGTTGTCGTCTGCTCAAGTTAAAGCTACACCAAAGTTGTCGTCTGCTCAAGTTAAAGCTACACCAAAGTTGTCGTCTGCTCAAGTTAAAGCTACACCAAAGTTGTCGTCTGCTCAAGTTAAAGCTACACCAAAGTTGTCGCCTGCTCAAGTTAAAGCTACACCAAAGTTGTCGTCTGCTCAAGTTAAAGCTACACCAAAGTTGTCGTCTGCTCAAGTTAAAGCTACACCAAAGTTGTCGTCTGCTCAAGTTAAAGCTACACCAAAGTTGTCGTCTGCTCAAGTTAAAGCTACACCAGAGTTGTCGTCTGCTCAAGTTAAAGCTACACCAAAGTTGTCGTCTGCTCAAGTTAAAGCTACACCAGAGTTGTCGTCTGCTCAAGTTAAAGCTACACCAAAGTTGTCGCCTGCTCAAGTTAAAGCTACACCAAAGTTGTCGCCTGCTCAAGTTAAAGCTACACCAGAATTGTCGTCTGCTCAGGTTAAAGCTACACCAAAGTTGTCACCTGCTCAGCTTAAAGCTACACCAAAGTTGTTGTTTGTTTGAGTTAAAGCTACACCAAAGTTGTCGCCTGCTCAAGTTAAAGCTACACCAAAGTTGTCGCCTGCTCAAGTTAAAGCTACACCAAAGTTGTCGTCTGCTCAAGTTAAAGCTACACCAAAGTTGTCGTCTGTTTGAGTTAAAGCTACACCAAAGTTGTCGTCTGCTCAAGTTAAAGCTACACCAAAGTCATTGTCTGCTCAAGTTAAAGTTGCATAGTCCAATGGTTTTGAGCTTCTGGCAGTTTCTTAGATAAATACATTAGATTGATTGTTGTAATCTATGTTACTTTTATTTGAAGTAACTTTTATTCTCTTGAGATACTTGAAGTGCAAAAATGTACAATTAGTTTTGCAAGCACGCCAAAAGTCTGACACCATAGACTTCAGCAGTAGCAGGTTCTATTAAATTGACTCAATATTCCCCTCTAGGTAGCAACAAATGCTTAATAAGTGCATCAGTTCTAAATTAGATATATAGAATCAAATCTAGATAATTGTCTTGGTTTGTAAAACTTGATGCTTTTATCAGGACGGGTACCGACTTTTTACAGTGCACACTCATGGGAACTCTATAGTGCTGCCCCACTGGGAGACCAGGCTGTCAGCACCATGACCCAATATCCCACACACTCACATCATCCTGATACTGTGCTAACCAGTCCTTGTCCTATCTTATTAATGCCGAGCGCCAGGCTAGGAAATGACAAATATCAATTTTATAACTCATTTCTTTGACTCGGGTAGAATTCAAACTCCCGACCTTCCACACGGAACCGGTTGGCTCAATGTCAAGATGATGTGACTGAGTGGGATATCAGGTCATGATGTTGGCGGCCTGATTTCCCAGTGGGATAGCACTATAAAGTCACCATGAGTGTGCACTGTCACAAGTCGGTACACGTCCTAATATGACCTTATATGTTGCCAGGACGTAAAACCCATGCAACCAACATTCCGTACGGGAAGCCTGCGCTCTGTTAATTCGGCTATCGCTTCCAGTTTGGATGGCGTGTTTGTTTGTACAGGGAAGGAGTCGCTGATGTGGCGATAAAATAACACCTTGAATAGTTGAGAGGACGCACCCGGTGTGGTGTCGCCCCACGCGGACGCTACCGGAACTAACAATGTGCAACGCCCCGCGCAACAGAGACAAGAGCTGCTGTCACCCAGAGCTGTGAGGTGGTGTCACACCAAGTGTGAACTGTTGTCACACAGAACTGTGAGGTGGTGTCACACCAACTGTGAGCTGCTGTCACACAGAGCTGTGAGGTGGTGTCACACCAGCTGTGATCTGCTGTCACACAGAGCTGTGAGGTGGTGTACCTGCTGTCACGCAGAGCTGTGAGGTGGTGTCACACCAGCTGTGATCTGCTGTCACACAGAGCTCTGAGGTGGTGTCACACCAGCTCTGAGCAGCTGTCACACCAACTATGAGCTGTTGTCACACGAGCTGTGGCCTGCTGTCAAACCAGCTGTGAGATACTCTTACACCAGCATTGTCACATTACGACGCATCTCGTCAGCACGCCGCCAAGCCTAAAATCACTTTTTTACATCGAGAAGCATCAAACTTTTTGGGGTGGGGCGGGGCAAAGTTGGACTTATACATACCGGATACACAGCATATGGCCAACGTATGACCAACATACCTCCCAGCGAAAAATGCTTGAATTACGCTCATGGTACGTTCACAGAACACCGGTGAATGCTATATACTTTATTCAATCGGCAGAACTACGTCATACGTTACATATGTCAAGACACACTGGAGAAACACAAAATGTACATTAGATGTACGTTAGGCATATGTTATCCATACGTTGTCGGTATGCAGACTGTACATTCCCACTATCTTTAAAGTAGGTCAACGTCGTGCAACATAGTGAACAACGTTTGACTACCATATGTCTAGAGTACATCGACATATGCCTAACGCATACATAAAGTACGCGGACGTAAAATCCACACGTTGTCGAACGTTGTCGTATGTCGAAAGTGTAATGTGACAGCACCATTAGCTGCTATCACGCGAACTGTGAGCTGCTGTCACACAAGCTGTGAGCTGCTGTCACATGAGCTGTGAGCTTCTGTCACATCAGTTGTGAGCTACTGTCATATCAGTTGTGAGCTGCTTTCACATCAGTTTCAAGCTGATGTCACCCCAGCTATGAGCTGCTGTCACCCCAGCTATAGTATGAGCTGCTGTCACCCCAGCTGTGAGCTGCTGTCACACGAGCTGTGAGCTGCTGTCACACGAGCTGTGAGCTGCTTCCAGCAACTGTGAGTTGCTACCCACAGCAACTGAACTGCCCCCCAACCACTGCTAGTGCTAGCTTCGTCCATCTGATTTAGGTTGCCGCAATTTTTTGTGCGGTGTTCTCAGCAGACCTTTCTGCTGTTACCTTCTGCGCGCAACCTCTGTGTAGTGTTAGCTACTTTTAGTTTTAGACGATTCTGTGAATTGCCTCTAGCTGTTTTGAACTGCTCACATCCACTGTGTGCTGCTTCAGACTGGTGTGTAACGCTCCGAATCGTGGTTAATTGCTCTCATTCGCCGCGATCTGGTCTCATGCCTGTGTTGAGCGCTGCGAATCGCTATGACCTGGTCCCATGCCTGTGTGTGTTGAGCGCTGCGAATCGCTATGACCTTGTCCCATGCCTGTGTGAATCATTATGAGTCACTGGGACCAGGTCCCATGCCTGTGTAAAACACGGCGAGTCACTGTGACCTGGTTCCATGCCTGCGTGAAGTGCTACGAGTCGCTCTGACCTGGTCTCATGCCTGTGTGAAGCACTTTGAGTCACTGGTACCAGGACCGATGCCTGTATAAAACATGTTGAGTCACTGTGACCTGGTTCCATGCCTGCGTGAAGTGCTATGAGTCGCTGTGACCTGGTCCCATGCCTGTGTGAGGCACTGTAAGTCACTGGGACCAAGTCCCATGCCTATGTAAAACACGGTGAGTCACTGTGACCTGGTTCCATGCCTGCATGAAGTGCTACGAGTTGCTGGGACCTGGTCCCATGCCTGTGTGAAGCACTGTGAGTCACTGGGACCAGGTCCCATGCCTATGTAAAACACGGCGAGTCACTGTGACCTGGTTCCATGCCTGCATGAAGTGCTACGAGTCACTGTGACCAGGTTCCATGCCTGTGTGAAGCACTGTAAGTCACTGGGAGCAGGTCCCATGCCTATGTAAAACACGGTGAGTCACTGTGACCTGGTTCCATGCCTGCGTGAAGTGCTATGAGTCGCTGGGACCAGGTCCCATGCCTGTGTAAAGCACTGTGAGTCACTGGGACCAGGTCCCATGCCTGTATAAAATATGGTGAGTCACTGTGACCTGGTTCCAAGCCTGTGTGAAGTGCTACGAGTCAATGTGACCTGGTCTCATGCCTGTGTGAAGCACTTTGAGTCACCGGTACCAGGTCCCATGCCTGTATAAAACACAGTGAGTCACTGTGACCTGGTTCCATGCCTGCGTGAAGTGCTACGAGTCACTGTGACCTGGTCCCATGCCTGTGTGAAGCACTGTGAGTCACTGGGACCAGGTTCCATGCCTATGTAAAACATGGCGAGTCACTGTGACCTGGTTCCATGCCTGCGTGAAGTGCTATGAGTCACTGGGACCAGGTCCCATGCCTGTGTGAAGCACTGTGAGTCACTGTGACCTGGTCCCATGCCTGTGTGAAGCACTGTGACTGTGAGTCGCTGTGACCTGGTCCCATGCCTGTGTAAAATTCAGCGAGCCACTCTGACCTGTTAGGGTGGCTACTTGAACTGTCACCAGGTGCTTGAACTGTTCCCAACTGCTCCGAACTACTCCAAGCTGTATATGTATATATATATAGAGATTCAAAACCCGATGGGATGGCCGAATGAGTTGCGCGTCTGTCTCTTGTTTTGTGAGATCGGGGATCCGAACCCATGGGTTTGTGGGTTTCAAACCCTTGTCAAGTCAAACCAATTAATTAAAAATTGATACTTGTCACTTCCTAGCCAGGTGCTCGGCATTATTAGGACAGGGAAAGGACTGGTTAGCTTCAGGATGATGTGACTGGTCATGGTGCTGGCAGCCTGGTCTCCCAGTTTGGCAATACTATTAAGTCACCATAAGTGGGTACTGTCACAAGTCGGTATCCGTCCTGATATGACCTTAGATGTTGCTAGGACATAAAACAACAACAAACAAACAATATTGATTCAACCAGCTTGGAATTGCTCCCCATCGCCAGGAGTCCTACTCTGCTACAAGATGGTGTTCTGCACCTGCTACTAGTACTCACTGCTGCACAAATGTTGATGCAACATTCGCCCACAGGATGGACAAGTTGTGAACTGTTGGAAACAAATTAAAACTATAGCCACCATAAGTAATTAAGGCAATTAAGCAGCCATATTTGAAATTGCCGTGCACACAATGTATCGCTTGTAAACAAGCCAGTCAACTCACTTTCAATGTTAATCAAGACAGCAGATGTTAAGTGACCCCCTCTTTGTACCTTGTGTGGACAGGCAAATACAAGACAACCCGCCATTAAAATTAAACCCTGCTGGAAAAAGAAAGGGAAAAAAGTACCTCTTCACACTCTGTCACATGTATACCATACTAAATTCACGCACCTTGTCACACTCACACACACTGTCTCACATGCACTGTCTCACACGCACTCACTACTAAGTTCTAGCTCTATGTATGTACTTCCTGCCACACTCTCCATACACTTAACTTACAGATTAACTTACAGATTAACTTACAGTTTAACTTACAGATTAACTGGCTGATCTAAGCCCTATTGGGCCTCTAATGCCAGCTCACTATGGCAAAAAACTAACTATTTTTCTGCACACATATGGAGGTCGGCGGTGCCCTGAAGTCATATAACTGTGGGTGTCCTCTCCAATGTCTATCAAGCCTTCTCTCAAATGCTGCTACCGTCAGTGCTTCAACTTAATGTCACCTCCATTCATATCACACTATTACCTACACACTCCCTGTACTATTCACTGTGCACTCACATACTCTACTACATATACACTCTCTGTCACATTGAATACACACTCACTGTCACACTGACTACACCCCTGTCACATTAGCTACACACTCACATACTCTACTACATATACACTCTCTGTCACATTGACTACACACTCACTGTCACACTGACTACACCCCTGTCACATTAGCTAAAGACTCACATACTCTACTACATATACACATTCTGTCACATTCAGTACACACTCACTGTCACACTGACTACACCCCTGTCACATTATCTACACAGTCACATACTCTACTACATATACACATTCTGTCACATTCAGTACACACTCACTGTCACACTGACTACACCCCTGTCACATTATCTACACAGTCACATACTCTACTACATATACACTCTCTGTCACATTCACTACACACTCACTGTCACACTGACTACACCCCTGTCACATTAGCTAAAGACTCACATACTCTACTACATATACACATTCTGTCACATTCAGTACACACTCACTATCACACTGACTACACCCCTGTCACATTATCTACACAGTCACATACTCTACTACATATACACATTCTGTCACATTCAGTACACACTCACTGTCACACTGACTACACCCCTGTCACATTATCTACACAGTCACATACTCTACTACATATACACTTTTTGTCAGATTCACCACACACTCATTGTCACACTCACTGCATCCCCTCTGTCACACAGATACACTAGTATCTACACATGCCCTGTCACACTAGCTATATGCATTCTGTCACACGTTTACACACTACCCCGTACATTCTCCCTGTCACACTGACTGCTTACCCTCTGTCACACGCACATACACTAGTATCTACACACGCCCTGTCACACTAGCTATAGGCACTCTGTCACACTAGCTATATGCACTCTATCACAAGCATACCCACTACCCCCTACATTCTCCCTGTCACACTGACTGCATACGCTCTGTCACATGCACATATACTACTATCTACACACGTCCTGTCACACTCGCTATGTGCACTCTGTCACACACATATACACTACCCCGTACATTCTCCCTGTCACACTGACTGCATACCCTCTGTCACACGCACACAGACTGCTCTCTACACACGTCCTGTCACACTAGCTATATACACTCTGTCACACTAGCTATATGCACTCTATCACATGCATACACACTACCCCCTACATTTTCCCTGTTACACTGACTGCATACACTCTGTCAAACGCACATACACTACTATCTACACACGTCTTGTCACAGTCGCTATGTGCACTCTGTCACACGCATACACACTACCCCGTACATTCTCCCTGTCACACTGACTGCATACCCTCTGTCACACGCACATACACTACTATCTACCCACATCCTGTCACACTCGCTATGTGCACTCTGTCACACACATACACACTACCCCGTACATTCTCCCTGTCACATTGACTGCATAGCCTCTGGCACACGCACATACACACTACATCCTACACCTGTTCCACTCACTACGTCACACACTTCACACCCATTCTCACCCTCCTCTACACCCACCACGAACACACACATACACACATCCATCACACCAATTAACCTGTCTAAAACAAAATAATAACCAGACGGGATGGCCGAATGAGTTAGAGCATCCGCCTCCCATGCTGGTAGATCGTGGGTTCGAATCCCGGTCGAGTCAAACCAATGACTTAAAAATTGATACTTGTCGCTTCCTAGCCAGATGCTCAGCATTATTAGGATAGGGCAAGGAGCAGTGGAATGAGGAAGACCAGTCGTCTGTGACTGAAATTTCCCCTGCTTAAATAACTAATGTACCAAACAAAAAATCCAAAAAAAAATCAGCACTGATAAAAGAGTGGCGTGATATTTATATTAACTGTCGTTGTTTACACATTTTGCAGACGCATGACATCGCCTCATCACCAGGTGTCAGTGCGCATGTTTCTGCGCATGATCCCCCCTCCCCTCGCCCACTTATCCCCCTGTGCTCAGTGCTGTGACGCTTTATGGTCGTGTATGACACGTGTCAGCCGTCAGACAAGGGTGAGCAGATGTTAGTTCTTGGCGCAGAAGTGTGAAACCTTCACACCTCCTCACCACGACTGATCTCTCAACCCCCATTAAGTATTCACGTAGCCACGCCCACATTGGGACCGAGCCTCCCAGAATGACGGACTGTATCAATAATAATTAACTTAAAGATTAACTTACAGATAATGGACGCTGTATCAATATCTGATCACGAGGAGACCAATAATGGACACTGTATCAATATCTGATCACACGAAGGCCAGTAATGGACCCTGTATCAATATCTGATCACGAGGAGAGAAATAATCGACCCTGTATCAATATTTGATGAAGAGGAGAGAAATAATCGACCCTGTATCAATATTTGATGAAGAGGAGAACAATAAGGGACACTGTATCAATATCTGATCATGCGAAGACCAATAATGGACCTTGTATCAATATCTGATCATGAGGAGATTAATAATGGACACTGTATCAATATCTGATCATCAGGAGAGAAATAATCGACCCTGTATCAATATTTGATGAAGACGAGACCAATAATGGATCCTGTATCAATAACTGATCACGATGAGACCAATAATGGACCCTGTAACAATATCTGATCACGAGGAGACCAATAATCGACCCTGTATCAATATTTGATCACGAGGAGACCAATAATAATGGGGGCTGTATCAATATCTGATCACAAGGAGACCAATAATGGACCCTGTATCAATATGTGATCACACAGATACCAATAATGGACCATGTATCAATATCTGATCATGCGGATACCAATAATGGTCCATGTATCAATATCTGATCACAATGAGACCAATAATGGACCCTGTATCAATATCTGATCACGCGAATACCAACAATGGACCATGTATCAATATCTGATCAGGAAGAGACCAATAATGGACCCTCTATCAAAGTTTGATCAAGAGGAGACCAATAAAGGACCCTGTATCAATATCTTATCAAGAGGAGACCAATAATGGACCCTGTATCAATATCTGATCATGACGAGACCAAATAAATGGACCCTGAATCAGTCAAGTACAACTTTTATCGTTTAATAAAATATTGATATTTTCCCGTGAATTTATTATTATGTTTTGTACGGTAGTTAATTTAGCGGGAGAATTTTCAATCACCGAAAATTGATCTTCCTCATTCCACTGCACTTTTCCCTATCCTAGTAATGCTGAATGCCAGGCTAGGTAGGGACAAGAGTACAATTTTAAGTCACTGCTTTGATTCAACCAGTATTGTTCGAACCCAGGGGCTTGAATTCCATGATCTACCAAAACGGGAAGTGGGTGCTGAACTCATTGGGCCACCCATCGATACTATCACAGCTGAAGCCTATCATGTCACAGTGTTTTAATGTGCATGTCAAAATTAATTTCGCCTGTTTGCATTAAAAATATCTGAAAATAAAAGTTACCTTAAAGCTGAATAGTCCAATGAAAGCATAACATTTTCAAAACCAAAATAATTATCTAGATTTGATGCTACATGTGCACTTATTAAGCATTTGTTGCCACATAGACGGGAATACTGAGTCAATTTAATATAACCTGTTACTGCAGATGTCTATGGTGTCCTAGTTTTGGAATGTTTGCCAAAATTAATTTGATTTGTTTGCACTTCAAATATCTAAAAAGGTAGGCATTTAAAATGAAAGTTACTTCAAACTAAAGTAAGGTAGATTATAACGACCAACCTAATATATTTATCTCAGAAAATGGCAGAAACTCAAACCATCGGGCCATGAAACTTTAAAGCAAATTAAGGCGGATTATAGCGATCAACCTAATATATTTATCTTAAAAATTGCAGAATCTCAAAACCATGGGACTATGCAACTTTTATGTAGGTAATTAACTTTCACGCCCCCTGGTGTATTAACCGTGCATTCACTTCCAAATTGGTGTGAATAAAAATACTTTACTTGTCAGAAATTAAAAGTAATAAAACCTGCCCCTCCCTCCCACATCTCAGAATGTTACTTGTATTTTTGTGGGTTTTTGTTGTTTACAGGAATGAGCGGAAAGAGAATCGGTGATGGTACAGGAAATGACTCCAGGTGGCGCCAGTGCGTCATATAAAGAAGAACGGGACAATAACCGAAATAGAAAAAAAATATTGTGTTGTATATTTTAATATGCTAATATTTTTTTCAACGGAGTGATGCAGCTTGGTTAGTTCAATGAGTCACTGCTAGCCAGAACTGGCGCCCCAATCGGCCTTGCCACAGATCCAGTAGGCTAGCGGAGTCCACCGTCTGTTCCAACCACACTTGTCTTCCCATATGCATACTTCCACACTTGCTATGTTTTTACTTTTACTTTTAAATTAAAAATAAAAAAATGAGGTGGGTTTGTGGTAGTACATTTTTAGTAGGCTTACCTGGTAGAGTTTACCGGATTCACCCAACTAGTAAACCGGACGCGGTCGCCGAATCGGTAGAGCGCAAGCCTACCATGCGGGAGATCAGGTGTTTGATTCCCGGTCGAGTCAAACCAATGACTTACACAATTGATACTCGTCATTTCTTAGCCTGGCGCTTGGCATAATTAGGATAGGGCAAGGACTGGTTAGCTAAGTGTCAGGATAATGTGACTGAATGGGATATCGGGTCATGGTGCTGGCAGCCTGATTTCCCAGTGGGGCAGCACTATTAAGTCACCATGAGTACACACAGTCACAAGGTGGAACCCGTCCTGATGTGACTTGGATGTTGCCAGGACTTAAAATTTCCAACAACCAAGTAAATCCAACTAGTAATGTGTTGTCTCGCCTTAATAAAGCATAAAGTACACAATAGTAAGCTATGTGAGTACTATTGTTATTTATATTCACGTAACGTATTACATAGCACATATATATGTTGCATATCACATGAATCGGATTGCATGCACATGGGAGTGTTCTACTTGGCGATTCCTATATCAATAAAATGTAATATTATTTGTTTAATTTCTTTAAATAAAAATTATTGTAGTAGTCTGCACTGACCTCTCAGGTAAGGGGCCACATTGACAGGTAGGCATACATAGGGTGGTGACACCAGGGAGCCAAGGTGGTGTAATGGTTAACACACTTTCCCGGAATGCAAGAGATGTGGGTTCGATTGCCGCTCTAGGCAATATTTACCATTATTATTGTGTGTGTGCAAAAATTGTCTTTGAAGTGTTTGTACGAAGGTCCCTTGAACCCTTTGCCGTCAGGGGACGTGTAATTTGAAGACACCTGGCGGAATTAATTGAACACACAAACTACTGTTTACTCTGGTGGCCTGGGTACATGGTAGCCATTTTGTTACTGGTATTATGTATGTATTGTTTCTGGACTTTGCGCTTTATAAAAAAACCTGAAGGCAACCCATTAGTATAACTCATGTCGTCCTGTGCAGTGAAATTCCAGCAAGTTGCAATACATACAGGAAGGCAGATGTGGTTGGTTTGAATGAAAATAAAGTGACAGATAATACAAACGATCAAAAACAGAAAAATTCAATACTTTGGCCACATGATACGACACCAGGAATCACAGAGAAGAATACTGGAAGGGAAGATAGAAGGGAAAAGACCAAGAGGGAGAAGGAGAACAACATGGATGGACAACATCACTGAGTGGACAGCAATGAGCTATGCGGAATGCGTGAGAGGAACGAATGACAGGAAGAGATGGAGGTCCATTGCAGCCAACCTTCTTCGAGAAGACGGCACCCATTGATTGATTGATTGTTAAAATATACAACACAATGCTTACCCAACATCTTCTGATGGAGCAGGATGTAGCTCAGGCGGTAGAGTGCCCACCTGTGGAGGTCTCGGTCATCTGATCGATCCTGCTCAGTGGACACATTTGTAGTTTGGGCTATTTTCCATTCCAACCAGTGGTCCACAACTGGTTCATCAAAGGCTGTGGTAAGTGTTGTCCACTGTGGGAAAGTGCACATAAAAAAAGACCCCTTGCTGCTTATCGGAAAGAGTAGCCTATGTGGCGGCAGTGGGTTTCCTCCAAAGAAATATGTCACAATGATCATATCGTTGATGTCCAATAGCCAATGATAAAAATTGATGTGCTCTGGAGGCGTCATTAAATAAAACAAGCTTTACATATCTGCTTCTGATATTACCTTAGATGTTGCCATGACGCAAAACCCCAATAAACAAGGTTTATTCAATATTAAAGTGGATATAGCTATTCAATACAGAATTGCTGCTCCCCCTTATATTCTATCAAAGTGAAGTGTGCTGTGCACAATACAGCACAGTGCACCCCCTCATCACTATGTATTACCAAATTACGATCGTTTCGACGGATGGAAGACCAGAGCCACGGAGCTGACAAAATGTATGTTCAGATGAATAAACATATTTACCAACAGCAAAAGGTCTCCTGCGAGTGATCTGAGAGGCGGAGTAGTGGGGAAGGGTACATAATATCCGGGTTCCCTAACCTCCTACTCTCACCCCATTGGCTAAAGAACTGGGGAACAGGAGAGGGGAGGGAGATGCCAACCCAACATTGTTAGGTCGACTGGTAATGATGAGTATTGCTGTAAGATGCAAGATACAAGATGTAAGATGTGCATGTATAACACTTCCCTTTAATTTATAAGCACATATATATGTGGACATGTTTATTAGTATATACATATATAATAAGTTGAAATGGTCTATAGAGTAGCAGTGTTGCAGTCGAACTGCCATGGCCGGGGCGTGCTCGTAGGGTGTACACATCATCGAGGGCCATCCAGTGGTAGATCCACGACCCAATAGCGAGTTCCCCTGCAAACCTCCGGGGGGCAGCAAAGTGCGTTCCTTACACCCGCAGATACGTGGGCGTTGGTAGTACATCTGCAATCAATGGCGAGTCCCCCCGCAAACCACCGGGGGGCACCACAGTGCGTTTCCTTACACCCGCATATACGCGGACGTATATACGTGGCTATATATATGTATATATGTATATATGTATGATGTATAACGCATGATGCGAGTATAAAGGCATGGAAGGGAATTGTTTTATTATATATACTTTATTATTGTATCGTTGTAGTTGTTAATGGAGAGACCCGGCGAGGTGGCTGAATCGGTAGAGCGTAGGCCTTCCGTGCGCGAGATCGGGAGTTCGATTCCCGGTTGAGTCAAATCAATGACTTACAAAATTGATACCTATTACTTCCTAGCTTGGCGCTCTGCATTAATAGGATAGGGCAAGGGCTGGTTAGCTCAGTGTCCGCATAATGTGACTGAGTGGGATATCGGGTCATGGTGACGGTGGTCTGATTTCCCAGTGAAGCAGCACTATAAAGTCGCCATGAGTGCGCACCGTCACAAGTTGGTACCCGTCCTGATATGACCTTGCTGCGTAAAACTCCAACAACCAACCCACTTGAGAGTAACAGACTTTTAGTAAGAATTATGAAGATTAATTAATGGTGTGGTTAGTGCAAAGAATTTAATCTGATTATATTACACATCTTTCATTGGATCTTTTGTTTGATTGTTGTTGTTTTACGTCCTAGCAACATCTAAGGTCATATCAGGACGGGTACCGACTTGTGACAGTGCGCACTGATGGCGACTGTATCGTGCTGCCCCACTGGGAGACCAGGCCACCGGCACCATGACCTGATATCCCACTAAGTCACATTATCCTGACACTGAGCCAACCAGTCCTTTCCCTATCCTAATAATGCTGAGCGCCTGGCTAGGAAGCAACAAGTATCAATGTTTAAGTCATTGGTTTGACTCGACCAGGGATCGAACCCACGACCCCACGATCTACCAGCACGTCTTTCATTAGAAGTGGCATTGTACATGTATACTTACCT
This sequence comes from Branchipolynoe longqiensis, assembly GCA_030323885.1. NCBI lineage: Eukaryota > Metazoa > Annelida > Polychaeta > Phyllodocida > Polynoidae > Branchipolynoe > Branchipolynoe longqiensis. The sequence goes on from CM059194.1 coordinate 23,971,295, forward strand.
CAATTAATTTAAGCCAGATTTCAAAAGTAATTTTCCCTTCCAATATGCACATCTCTAAATCCACATATATATTTAGTATCTATAACAGTATGATTCACAAGGGAGAAGATGAATCCGTAGTAGAGACGTATATCAGTGTATTGCCTTAAACAGTCCTCAAGCACTAGTGAGGGAGATGACAAAAGGTGACACATATGTTATAGTTGACAGGTGAAGGTGAGATGGAGAGGCTGGACTGATGACTAGAAATCAGGCGGGTGGGAGAAAGAGTTGACGCGGCTCGCTTGGCAACTGGAAAAGAAGTGCTGGTGTCAGCGGCAGCCGAGTAGGGAGTTCTGGGAGGAGGTGGTCAGTGTCACCTCAGCAGAGCATCCCGATTGATGGACGTAGGCCCAGGCGGTTCTTCTTCATCGTGTCCTTCCACCAGTTATCTCAAGGGATTTTCGAGCAGAGGTATGATCTTTATTCGTGGGACATGCTCTCAGTGGTGGATGGTGGTAGCAGGATTTGCAATCAGATACCTGATTCCCAGAGCCATGATGTGGACGCTCCTGCAGTGGCCAGTTTGTCGATAGAAAGCCTGGGCCTACACTTTTACTGACCCAAGGGATTTTTAACCTCCCACACCACATAGACATGGTATGAGAGCAACCGGCCTTTGATGACGCTGTAACTTTGTAAGTTATACACAGCGGTGGAAATCCAAATTGGCAGAGGTGGGGGGGGGGGGCAATTATTTTATATATGTGATGTAAAATGAATTGCGTGAGTATAGAGGTGCAGAATGGAATTTATTGTCTATATTATTGTACACATTCTGTATATTGCCTCCTTTGCCGCCCGATATGTGCAGCCAAGCCATCATTGATAGGATATTGGGTGCCATTGTCAATTAGTCTCAGTGTGCTCATTGTTAGTAGGAACTACACCACACATATGTACATATGGGTGTAATCTCCTGCCTCCGCCTGGCTCCGTATCACGGGGATGTATGTCCCTGCCCTCCTCTACCCCCCCCCCCCCCCCCCCCCCCACACACACACACCCTGCCGGCGACGCCGCCCCGCCGATCCGTGTTGCGACATGTGTCTTCTACTCCTAGCGCTGCCGCCGGCTACCAGCGAGCGGTGCCTGGCTGAAGCCCCCGGCTCCATGTACTACTTACGTAAGGGGCGGGCGGGCGGCCGGGGTGAGCGGCGCTGCCGGCGGGCGAGCGGCCGCGCGGAGGGGCACGGCGCGGGACCGGCGCAGCTCGGCGCCGCGCCCGGGCCGGGAGGGGAGGGGAGGGGAGGCGGGCGGTATCCGCCCTGGTATACACGGCGCTATCGGGGGATCCCGATCGGTGCCGGTGCCCCTCTGTTCCCCGGCGCGGTGCCACCTCCCCGCCCGGCCGCACCTTCCCGGTCTGCCGGGCGCGCCCCGCGTTACGCAAGCCTTTCTCCCACGGGCCGGCGCCTCCGGCCCCTTGTCCCGGTGCGCCGTTTGAACCATTTCCAAACCACTCCTCCCCTCTTCCACCACAGACCCACCTTCTCCACTCCCTGCCCCCTCTCTTCCACCTCCTCCTCATGCTCCCCTTCCACCACCTCCTGCTTTCTCCTCTTTGACCCCCTCCAACTCTTCCACCTCCTCCTCCTGCTCTTCCACCATCTCCTACTCCCTCCCCTGTAATCACCCCCTTCTCTTCCACCACCTCCTGTTTTCTCCTCTTTGACCACCTCCAACTCTTCCTCCTCCTCCTGCTGCTCTTCCACCATCTCCTGCTCCCTTCCCTGTAACCACCTCCTTCTCTTCCACCACCTCCTGTTTTCTCCTCTTTGACCACCTCCTTCTCTTCCACATCCTCCTGCTGCTCATCCTCATGCTCCCCTTCCACCACCTCCTGCTTTCTCCTCTTTGAACGCCTCCAACTCTTCCACCATCTCCTGCTCCTCTTCCACCATCTCCTGCTCCATCCCCTATAACAATCTCCTTTTCTTCCACGGCCTCTTGCTTTCTCCTCTTTGACCACCTCCTTCTCTTCCACCTCCTCCTGCTGCACCTCCTCCTGCCCCTCTTCCACCAACTCCTGCCAAAATTGGAGGCAGGCGCTCAACTCATTCGGCTACCCTGTTTGGGTCTGTAGCAACATGTTGATGTGTATGATTTTAGAGGGGGGAGGGGGGGCGGGGGGGGGGGAGCTGGAGTCTGGAAAAGTAGTACTCTTTGTACTACTTTGAAAATGTTGACAACTTTGGACGGCCCTTTAGCGAGAAGTATATATTTTGGTAGTAAATCATTGGGTCGACTCGGTCGGGGATCGAACCCACGAGGTATCACGCGGAGAGCCAGACGCTGAGATCCTTTGCCCGTCACGACCGCCAGGGGAGCCACAGTCTCTCAGTCAACTTGGTGATTTAAAACAATTCCAACTGGAACCACCAAGGCTGACACCGGATGTGGTGGCCAAATCGGATAGAGCGCATGCTTCCCGTGCGGAGGGTCGGGAGTTCAAATCCCAGCCGAATCAAACCAGTATATGACTTATCTGACATTTATACGTACCTAGCATGGCGCTCTGCATTAATTGGATCGGACAAGGACTGGTTAGCTCAGTGTCAGAATAATGTGACTGAGTGTGATATCGGGTCATTTTGCCGACGGCCTGGTCTCCCAGTGGGGCAGCACCATGAAAGTCGCCTTGAGTGCACACTGTCACAAGTCGGTACCTGTCCTGATATGACCTTAGATGTTGCTAGGACGTAAATCAACAACAACCAATGCTGTCCGTGTATGTATGCACACGGCACGCACAGGCCCATAGTACCAAAGACAATGTATGACAATACACGCCACTCAGTGCTTTCATATAGGACTTGCTGAAATAATCATGCAGTGGCACCATCCCATGGCAAACAAGGTGCACTGTCTTTGATCAGGTTTAGTAGTAGTTTTCTTACTCAGACATAATCACACATTTTATTTATGTATGGCACAGATTAAAGTGCTTAAAATATTTTAAACTTTGCTCTACTATATTATTGTTTTCATTATTAATATTAGCCATGATGATCATCATCATACTGTCGGTCGCGATGCGACAAAGACTGCTTTCATTACTTGACTGCTGCTCTCCACATTTCATGAAAGCTGCCTGCAAAAGTGTTGAAGTGCTGCTGGCTTTTGCAATTTACCAGCAGCACTCTCTCGGGGAGCAAATAGAGGTCTCACACCGGCAAGAACATGTCCAGACAGGCGCAAAATTATTTGTCCCTGCAGTGGCTGGTCGGGAGATGTTGGGAGTTCCATACATCAACTGCCCTTGATGCTGCCACAGTGACATGGTTTTCTGTTCAGGGTTTGCTCCGTTAGCCTTTGGTTCTATCAAGAACCTGTACCACAAGGCAGTGGTTTACAACTCTGCAGGGCAGGGGCGTCAAACTGCCTGAGGTATTGCAATACCTGCATACCGGTATGCAGTAATATTAGTAATAGGACATAATACACTATAATTGTCGTACATTGTCATTGATGGTACATCAGTCAAGGTGGGCTGGGGAACCTGTCCCCTAGGGGACCTCTCTATTTACCTTGTTTGCTGTATTTTACATGAAAGCGCTGAGTGGTGCGTCTTGTCATACATTGTCTTTGATAGTACCACACGTCTCAAACTCCCTCCTCAGACTTACACCACAGTTTGCGCTACGCCCGCGAGGGGCGCCTTAGTCCATTCACACAGACTAAAAGGTCAGCACCTCTCAATGACGCGCCAATCACTGGAGCTGAACGCGCCGTCACTTACTAACAGTTCACCTGGTTACAAGACAACTCACATGGCGACCTGTCGTCTGGGTGTGTTCAATTGCCATGGATATCTATCGTTGTGGCATTCCATAACAGGAATTTATCAACAACATCTATGCAGATCATTCGAATAGATGATTCCCATCCCTCCTGTAAAGACAGCACTTGATTGATTGATTGATTGTTGAAACTTTAAAGAAAAGGTGTTGATTTATTAGTAGAACGCACAGCGGTCACTGATGAATTAACCGGGGAAAGTTTGACCCTTTTTTTCTTGCACTATAGGTAGTGAAGTTTATACACCCAGCCTCGCTGAATAATGAATTCATGGCTTGTTGATAATGAATTTAGTTAATTAACCCCCACCAATGAATACGGAATAAATGCTGCCGGCTTGTAATCAGACCCCGTTGCCACGGAATCGCTCGATATATAAATCCAACAAAAAAAGGCGTTTCGGAAACAATTAATTAACATATATATGTATATATACATATATATATATATGTGTATATGTGATGTATAATGCATTATGCGAGTATAAATGCAAGGGTAACATGTACATCCTATATTTCCTCATGCGCATTGGTGGAGTGCCCCCCCTTCCCATCTGTCGGGTATTGTCGGGCGGGCGCCCCCTCGCATCACACTCTGGAGGAAATACATTTATATGTATACATATATATGTATATATATTATATATATGAAGAGTTCAGACAGAAAACTCCGTAAACTCCCATCCAAATATAAAATTCAAATAAAATATTTTTATCTGAAGATAATTTTAATTCTCACTAATTCTACCTTTCTTGTGATAGAATGATTGTGGAACAATAAACAAAAATATATGAATATAAAGAAAGTAACCTTTTGAAGGTTTGACTCTAATGTTTATCTCAATTTCTAGATTGGCATTTAAAGGGTTTTGTGCCTGAACTCTTTACACACATACACACACATATAAATATATATATATATATATATATATAAATATATATATATGTGTGTGTATAAATATATATATATATATTTGTGTGTGATAAAAAATTCCAGTGCGCGAGTGACAATATTCGCGGCACTGGGGGGTGGCGCCAGCTGTCCCACCCAGAGGAGGGGCCACCCATAACATAGTACACAGAATCAGGGTGGCCAGTAGGGGATATTCCCTTACGCGCCTTTATAGTCGCATAAGTTTTATACATCACATTTATATATATATTCTCATATTGACGCTCAACCCACAATACCAATATTAAAACTAATCACAATCACACATTTCTAACACTCTTCTTTATAGGTGAGCCAACATTTTGACCCCAGATCAACTTATTGCAGTGTCTTATCCCAGAATCCCTTCCCCTCCTCATCCCCCCCCCCCCCCCCCCCCCCCCCCCCCCCTCCCCCTCCCCCCCCCCCCCCTCCCCGCCAAATCCCGTCAAACTGCGTGAAAATAAAGTGGTCTCCGCATGAGTTGGACATATAGCGGACCATGCGCGTGGCAATTTGGGTTGGTTGGTTCTTGGAAGTTTTACATCCTGGCAACATCTAAGGTCATATCAGGATGGGTACAGACTTATGACAGTGCGCACTCATGGCGACTTTATAGTCCTGCCCTACTGGGAAATCAAGCCACCGGCACCAAGATCCGATATCCCGCTCAGTCACATTATCCTGACACAGAGCCAACCAGTCCTTGCCGTATCCTATTAATGACGAGCACCAGGCTAGGAAGCGACAAGTATCAATTATATAAATCATTGGTTTGACTCGACCAGGCACCGAACTCCCGATCTTCCGCACGTGAGGCCCACGCTCTACCGATTCGGCCACCGCGCCCGGTGTGGCAATTTGGGCTGTCATTAGCCTATTCCATGCCCGGGAGGCTCCTACTCTAAGGCCTTAGTTTGGTCGCACTTCACCTCTTGGCCTTGAAGGTCACGACTTCAGCTTCAGTCTTAGAGACGTGAATAATTGACGGGCTTTAATTTCGAGTACCGATTTAATCAACGGCGTGTTTTTCAACTATATTTCAACGTACTTTGTGAACCCTATTAATTTAATCCTGCTACTCAGTGTTTGCCCGGCCGAGAGGAGGTGTGGTGTGTGTATACATATATGTATATACATATGTATATATACACACATATATATACACATATGTATATATACATATATATACATATATATACACATACATATATATACATATATATCTATACATGAAGAGTTCAGGGGCAAAAGCACATAAACGCCACTCCAAAAATTGAGCTAAACACTGAAATCAAACCTCTAACAAATTCCTTTGTTTACATTCCTATATTTTGTGCATTGAGCCATAATCAATATATCACTATACAAGTGGAAATAGTAAGAATTAACATTGGCTTCTTGGAAAAATCCTTAATTTTAATCAAAATTTTGGATGGCATTTACACTACAGGGTTTTGCGCCTGAACTCTTCACATATATACACATATATATACACATATATATACACATATATATACATATATATACACAAACTATATACACACATATATATATACATATATAACTGTATATGTATATATACACATATTTATGTACACACATATATATATATACACATATACACACATATATATATACATATGTATGTATATACCCACACCACACCTCCTCTCGGCCAGGCAAACACTGAGTAGCAGGATTAAATTAATGGGATTCACAAAGTATGTTGAAATATAGTTGAAAAACACGCCATCGATTAAATCGGTACACAAAATTAAAGCTTGTCAACAGTGTGTGTTTATACATATATAAATCCATTAGGTGAATATAATTAAAGTTGCATAGTCCGATGGTTTTGAGGTTCAGATATTTTTCTGAGATAAATATATTAAATTCATTGTCATAATCTACCTTACTTTAGTTTGAAGTAACTTTTATTTTGAACGGTTAACTTTTGAGATATTTGGAGTATACGCATGTAAATCAGCTTCGGCAAGCATACCAAAACTCTGCTACCATAGGCTTTTGCAGAGGCTTGTTTTATTTAATTGCGCCTCTCGAGTGCATTGATTTTCATATCATCGGCTATTTGACGTCAAACATATGGTCATTCTGACATATTTATTTGGAGGAAACCAGCTCCCGCCACATAGGCTACTATTTCCGATAAGCAGCAATGGGTCTTTTATATGCACTTTCCCACAGACTATAGGCTTCTGCAGTAACATGTTCAATTAAATTGACTCAGCATGGCCTTCTATGTGGCAACAAATACATAATAAGTGAATCAGTATCTAAGTTAGATATGTAGAATCAAATCCTGATAATTGTTTCGGTTTTGAAAATTTGATGTTTTCATCAGTCTATGCAGCTTCATCATGCATATTAATAATATATGTTCATGTGTTATATATGTAAATCTATTATGTGAATATAAATGGCATGCATATTAGACCAGACGGGATGGCCAAATGAGTTGAGCGTCTGTCTACCACTTTGGTAGATTGTGGCATTTGAACGCATGAGTTCGAACCCTGGTAGAGTCATACCTATGACTTAAAAATTGATACTAGTCACTTCCTAACCAGGTGCTCGGCATTATTAGGATTTTTTTTCTTGGAGATTTATAATACCTGTCATGGATAAGTTTGAATAGACTTGTTTTCACCATTAGACAGTTTGTCGATAGAAAGCCCGAGCCTACACATTTTCCAACCCAAGGGATTTTTAACCTCCCATACCACATAGACATGGTATGAGAGCAACTGGCCTTTGATGATGCTGTAAGTTATACACAGCGGTGGAAATCCAAATTGGCAGAGGTGGGGTGGGGGCACATGGAATCCAACCACCAACCTTCAGACTAGGAGTCCGACCTAGAAAAAAGTCAGACACTCTAACCACTCCACCACATAGAACGCCACCCCAGGTTAGGGCAAGGACTGGCTGGCTCAATATCAGGATAATGTGAAGTATTTAAGTATCCAATGATCTATGACCAGTCACAATTTGTCATGATAACGGTGAGTAAGTAAGGTAAATGGCTAACTTTTTAGATATTTGATGCAAAAACATGCCAAATTAATTTGGGCAAGCACGCCAAAATTCGGACACTATAGACTCCAGTAGCAACTGGTTCTATTAAATTGACTCAGTATGCCATTCTATGCAGCAACAAATGTTTAATAAGTGCACCAGTTTGTAAGTGTATATGTAGAATCTAATGTAGATAAGTGTTTTGGTTTTGAAAATTCAATGTTTTCATCGGACTATTGAATTTTAATAAATATATGTGTTAGATGCCTGCATAGTGCTCCAAACAGATTTCCGATGGTCGTATTTATTACTAGGCCAACATACCGCCCATTCCGATCAAACTGCTATCAGGCTAGTTACTCTAATTGATATCAGTGTTGGGTACGTTGCTATGGTTACTTGCTCAAACATATTTAAACGTCAGATTCTACTGATCAAAAGGCAAATACTTGGTAGTTCAATTAAATTAATAAACTCATTATTGCCGTTATAACTAATATGGAGTGTTAATATCATTAATAATAATTTCTTTAAAAGTAATTACTTGTACAATCTGGCAAGTGGTGATGTATGTGGAAAGGCCCATGTTGATGGTGGCGCCACCTAGCTGACTGAATCTGCGGAGAGGGCCAACAGGGACGCCAGTTCTGGATAGTGGCAAATCATGGAACTAACCAGGCAGGAATGCTTCAATGGTAATAATTATATATAACATATATAATACCGAATGGTGGTTAAGTTTTAGGATCGTTCTGATCACTACTCCTCTGTTAATCGGTGCTGCCAACGCGCATCGTCATACTCCACTGATGCTTCACTATGTATCGGCTGTGAATGGCATGTTCGTTTGTGGCTAATATACACATTGCATATTAATTTTGAATTTCAAAAAGAAAACGTTGAATTTTGATGAATTTGTTTACTAACTTTTCCCGTCCTGATATGACCTTAGATGTTGCTAGGACGTAAAACAACAACAAACAAACAACAAACTGCTAACTTTGGTCACTTCGACCAGACTGTCATTGTGACCATGACGCCATGGTCATGGGATTGATTCCACATAAATCACATGACCATGATGGTCATGTGATTGATGTGGAACCTGCCTTTAATGCTGTATAGTATAGGTATATTAAAATATACAACACATATCTATAACAGGGTGAACAAATTCCTTTAAAAAAAAGAAAAAAAAAGAGATCACTTTTCAAAAGACAACACAAGCGGCAGTATTCATCTGAAACATTTTTTATTTGTATTATCATCATCATCATCATCATCATCATTCATGATCATTATTTTGCATATAGTACAGAAAGTTGTCTTTGGTATACTCTACCTCTCAGCATCTTGTGTCATTGCATGTTTTGTACAAGGGTAATTGGTAGAACTAACACGACTTCCGGTTACCCATACACACCATTTCCGGTGTCTACACATGATCCATTGCGAAAGTGGAGGGGGGGGGGGGGAGAGGGAGGGGGAGGGGAATTATCAGTATGGGGACAAGTTTGTGGCGGGGGCGGGGAAGCTGAACATGATCATGTGATATTAACATACAACCGACACTATGCAATTGGATCTGCAAAGCGGAACCGGAAATAGTACGTGGACCCGGAAGTCAACTACCATTCAGACTATTATTTGCGAGAGCAGACAGAATCCTTGGATATGGGACTCGATAAGAACATATATGTTTTTTTTTCTTTCCTGTAAGGATGATCTGTTTGCTGCTGTCTCTTGGGTAATCAATTAACTGCGCGTTGATATTATAATATATATGTATATATATATATTATACGTGTAATATATATGTGTAGTAGCTTCGGTAGCCTGTGCATAATTCGATAATTGCATCGACTGCACGGACATCACCCAATACCAGTTTTTGTTTTAGGGTTTATTTATATATTTATTTTATTTTATTTGCTTAAGCACATACAGTTAAGATCAACACACAGCTCTATCGGATTAACAACGGCTTGATAATATCCCCCCCCCCCCACACCCTCGGATTACCCATGGAGGTCCAATCAACACCTGGCCTTGCTCACGTGACTATCTTGACTGAAATTAACAAAAAAAAACCTCAATTACTCTCTACTCCGTTAACAACAACAATATTAAAAAATTGAAAAATTTGAAATACACATTCACGGTTCTTTCCCTCATCTCGGGGCACCTTCATTCTGACACTAGTGCATGTATGACGTCATCATTAATCACCTTCATTCTGACACTAGTGCATGTATGACGTCATCATTAATCACGTTCATTCTGACACTAGTGCATGTATGACATCAACATTAATCCCCTTCATTCTCGCACTAGTGCATGTATGACGTCAACATTAATCACCTTCATTCTCGCACTAGTGTGATTCCCCGCGCCACATGTATGACGTCACCACTCACACTAGACTGCCAGATGACAATTAATTACAAGACGCCTTCTGGCGGTGGGACATTTGGGCACAGCGACCTGACAGTGACAGTGATATTTTCTTGAAGATTTATACTGTCTATCATGGATAAGTCTGAATAGACTTGTTTTCATCATTAGACAGTTTGTCGATAGAAAGCCCGAGTCTACACTTTTACTGACCCAAGGGATTTTTAACCTCCCACACCACATAGATATGGTATGAGAGCAACGGCCTTTGATGACGCTGTAAGTTATACACAGCGGTGGAAATCCAAATTGGCAGAGATGGGGGGCACAGGGAATCGAACCACCTACCTTCATATTAGGAGTCTGACCTGGAAAAAAGTCAGACACTCTAACCACTCCGCCACAGAGAACAGCACATAATGATTGACAGTGACAGTGACAGTGACAGTGGCAGAGGTGAATGGCTTACACACCAACAAAATTACAAGGCTGCATATTAATTTTATTTTCATACGGTGCTTGTTCATTTCATCAGCCCACAACCGGACACGGACCAGCAGAACGATCATTGTACAACTCTAAGGAGGAGAGTAATAAGAATGTTTAAACAATTTTTTTTTTTTTTAAACCCCAAAAAACCGCCAACACAAATTTCACTGTTGAAGGCTTGACACGTGATGAGTGCTACATAAGACATATAGAGGCGTGTGTATGCGTTATATGTAAATATGTGTGTGCATGCAGTGTTACACTTGCTTTTATATCATCATCATCATCATCATCATCATCATCATCATCAGCGTGCATGCAGTATTGCACTTGCTTTATATCATTATCATAATCATTGTATATGTTGAGGGGTAGACCAACGTTATAATCATTCCGTATAATGAGGAATTATTCTCACATGTATCATTTGCTTTCCCATGAGGTAGTCTATGAGGTGTAACATAATTGCGTGTTATATATATATATATAGGGCATTGTTAATGATATGTATATATGAAGAGTTCAGGCACAAAACCATGTAAACACCAATCCACAAATATAGTTTAAATAACATATCTTTACCTGAAAATAACTTTAGTTCTCACAAATTCCACTTTTCATATGATCATATGGTTATGGAGCAATGAACAAAAAAAAAGCAAGAATATAAACAAATTAACTTTTTGTAAGTTTGATTCCAATGTTTATCTCCATTTTTGGATTGGCGTTTACATGGTTTTGCGCCTGAACTCTTCATATATATATACTAATATATATAGTCGCCAAAGCATTTGGCGCTGCGGTATACAGCCTGTAGGCACGACTTTGTGGCTAGCATAAACATGGGTTACAAGAAGCCTTGATGGGACTGTTACATTCACCTGGATACACCACATGTCTCAATTCATATCAAAATCCACCCCCGTCCTTCCTGATATGACCTTAGATGTTGCCAGGACGTAAAACTCCAATAACCAACAAATCAAATTTCCCAATCGCGACGTCAATGTTAAAGAGCCGTAGCTGCATACTAGCATGGTTACAATACTATGTCTGAATATGTGTATGTATATAGTATATATATATATTTATGTTTGCCTTGGTTGGTTTTTATTTTGCATGTAGTGAATGTATATATAACCCTTTCATTTAATCTTTTGTTGAATTCACATTAAGAAAGGAGGAACAGCACTATTCTTCTTTTCTTCTTCTTCTTTTTGTCTTTGTATCAAACTCTTGTTGATTTTGGACTATTATAAACGTGAATGAATGTAACATAATATGGCCGGAAGACCAGTGCATCGGCGCTGAAAAAAAGACCTTTATTCGCTGAATAAAATGATCATTTACCAAAATATAAAGAAAAGAAGTTTGTATAGTTCTTTCTATTATAAATATATATATATATATATATCCATGATATATGTAATATATAATAGATGTATGATATATATATATATATATATATATATATATATATATATATATATATATATATATACTTTTTGTAATTCCACAAGAGAGGTTTGCCAATAAGATCTTATGGAAACATGAAATTAAAAATGAAATATTTACTTTCCTACCACGCCCTCACCACACCTCTCGTTCTCTGTCATCCCAGCATGTTCTATGTTTGAGATTTTACTGCTTTATACGTAAAGTTGCATAGTCTGATGAAAACATAGACTTTTTAAAAGCAAACACATTTACCTAGAATTTACATTACAAATCCAACTTAGGCACTGGTGCGCTAATTAAACATGTAGAACAGTTTTGTGATATATAGCGTTTTTGTGCTATATTGCAGTTTAGTGCTGCATAGCAGTTTTGTGCTATTTAGCAGTGTTGTGTGATATAACAGTTTTGTGCTAAATAGCACTTTGTGCTATTTTGCAGTTTTGTGCTAAATTACAGTGTTGTGCTATATAGCAGTTTTGTACTATATAGCAGTGTTGTGCTATATTGTAGTTTTGTGCTATATAGCAAATATGTGCTTTATTGCAGTTTTGTGCTATATAGCAGTGTTGTGCTATATAACAAGTGTGTGTTATATAGCAGTGTTGTGCTATATAGCAGTTTTGTGCTATACTGCATTTTTTTGCTATATTGCATTTTTGTGCTATATTGAAGTGTTGTGCTATATTGCACCTTTGCGCCGTGCTGTTAGGCTCGAATATTGGCAAAAAAGGTTAGGTCCAGCATTTCAGTGTGCCATCCGAAATGAATTACTTGGTATGCTTTCACTTTAAATATCTCCCAAAGTTAACCCTTTAAAATAAAAGTTGTTTCAAACTGCAGTCAAGTAGATGATAGCATTAGCAATCAACCTGCGATATTTGTGTCTTAAAAAATTATCGAAAGTCAAATCCATCGGTTATGCAACTTTAACTATTAAAAAACAAACAAAAACAGCATATGAGCTTAGGTTCCAGTTGGAAGAGTTGGATGAGTTCCTAATAGAGAGTTTTGAACAAATTCTCAATTAATACCGAATTTCCACATACAGAAGTATATGTACAGGTCACAATGGTCTGTCCTTGTGGGGATCGTTTTGATTTGGTGGGGTGGGGGCTGATAGGTGGGGGGGGGGGGGTTACTATGTTAAAATAATCTAACTGAATACACTATAGTCTAGAAAGGGCATGACTATGAATGGGCATATATATATGCATATTTTTATACATATATAAATATGTTTTACATATATATATACATATATATTATATATTCATATATATGAAAATATATACACATATATGTATACATGAAAAGATACATGTACATATAGAAATATATAAATATATGTGTATATATGTATACATACATATGTATAGTTAAATATGTATATACACATATGTGTATATATGCATATATATGTATTTACATGTATATATACATATATTATGAAAATATAGGCACATATATTTATAATGCATACATACAAAGATATATACACATATATATAATTATGTACATATATATGCATATATGCATAGATAAATATATATTTACACATATGGGTCTATACAGATAGATATGTATATGTATATATACACAAATATACATAGATATGTAGCTATCTATACATATATATATATATATGCATATAACTACATATGTAGATATAAATATGTATATACACATATATGTGTATATATAAATATTGATGTATATATTAATATATACATATGTATGCATACATATATAACCTGAACCATTACATTAACACAGACGGAGACTGAGTTCGACGCGAGGTGGCACTGTGGCGCCCTCTGGCAGCGGTGGCGGCGACCGAAAGTAAGTAATAACAAAGATCAGCTCATGATACACAAACAGTAAGAAGTTATGAAGAGGGACCACTGCGTTAAGTGCTTACAGAATCTTCTATCGCTACACTTTTTTGTCACCTGACCGGTTTGTTGATTGCACATTCCACCTTTTCATCGGGCCCGATTCTTCTTTTACTATGTCTCACTCTCTCTCTCTTCACTTCATGTCGCTCATTGATTCTTTTGGGGGTCTCAACTTGAAAGTGTAAAGGGAGGACCAACGATTTAAAAGATTTTTTTAATCCCATCATCCCCTCTTGTCTCCCACCCCCCTGCAACCCTCTCCTCCAAAATAAAACTTCTACAATAAACATTTGTTTGTTTGTTTAAAGGAGCTGTTAGTTTTAAACCTTTGGGACACCATCAGATATTTCATGTTGCCTGGTTCAATTTAAATTGGGTTTGTCTCTACATGTTCCATAGCACCATCAACACACCTGTATTAAAAATGGAGGTCACTTAAAAGACACCAAAATATTATATATATATATGTATATATGTATGCATATATATATATATATATATATATATATATATATATATATATATATACACACACATATATATATGAAGAGTTCAGGTGCAAAACCATGTAAACGCCAATCCTAAAATGTAGTTTAAATAACAGATTTTTATCTGAAAATAATCTTAATTCTCACAAATTCCACTTTTCATATGATCATATGGTTATGGAGCAATGAACAAAAATGTAAGAATATAAAAAATATATACTTTTTGTAGGTTTGATTGCAATGTTCATCACCATTTTTGCAACTGAACTCTTCATATGAAGAGTTCAGGCGCAAAACCATGTAAACACCAATCCTAAAATGTAGTTTAAATAACAGATTTGTACCTGAAAATGACTTTAATTCTCACCAATTCCACTTTTCATATGATCAGATGGTTGTGGAGTAATGAACAAAATAGTAAGAATATAAAAAAAAGAACTTTTTGAAGGTTAGATTCCAATGTTTATCTCATTTTTTTGATTGGCGTTTTCATGGTTTTATGCCTGAACTCTATATATGTATATATATATGTATATATATTTGCATATATATATATATACATTATATATATATTATATACATATCTACACCAATCACTACACAATAAACCAATAGTGAATTAATAATGTACAAGCACTGCGCGCTCACACCACCAACAGGGCAGTTACTGAGTGGAGGCTGGGAGTTCTGGTCAAGCGGAAGTCCCTGTTTCAGTCACTGCGCACCATGCGCAGCGCACCCTGCCACCTCAGCCACCTCACTCAGACTGCGCAGGCGCAACGCCCAGAAAGGGGCATGTACATTAAATAAAAGCACAGTCAGAAATCGAAGAGCCATTCAGAGGGATGCAGTGTACACTGATCAGGTTGTATTGCGCAGTGCACAAACCGTGCATGCGCATACATGCCCCGGATGTTCCACCACCACACGCACTACAAATGCGCGAGCTCACCAGTAAATATCCCCAGCGAAACAGTCTGAGACAAAGCACCAAGAATGATGAGAGAGCATGAGGAGTAAAAGTAAAATAATATAAATGTAAATTATTGTGGTCACATCCCGCATTATTCAAACTAGTACTGTCACTATTAATATATGAATATATTAATAAATATATGGATATATTAATATGTATATTAATACATTAATACATTCCTATAGTACTATACAAATGATATATTAATATAGCTATATATTAATGTATTTGTTAATATATTGAATATACATTAATCTATTACTATATATATTAATATATGTGTAATATATTAATTATAGATTAATATATTAATATAGATATATATATTAATATAAGTGTTAATATATTAATTATACATTAGTAATATATTGATGTATTAATATATAATTCTATGTAATATATAATAATGTCATCAACATTATTCGATATAATAATATTAATAAAATTATTAATATTAATATTATTCATGTTGAATATTACTCCAATGAGCTAAATAATGTAACAACATATCACAGACATTTACGTTGCGTGCTGCGACTTCGATAGTGAAGTCTGTTATAGCAAACAATCAATATTTTAACGAGATTATAAAAGAAATTAAAAAAAGAGTTCTTATCTCCAGATTTCAAGATGGTGAAGGCCCAATTTCCCAAAGTTCAAAGACATCAAACTAAATTATTGTGGTGTTGATTGAAACCTCCTGCTAGACATGAACCAAATCGTCGGTACCAATGTTGAGAAAATTGGTGAGTGAAAGACTTAAATAGTTATCTAGACAAAACAAAACACACATGCATGAAGTACAAATCAAGGACTAATAATTAAATTTAAAAAATAAATTAAAATAATAAAAAAGACTCACATTGCATAAAGGAACGTCCGCGGGACAAGTAGCAAAATAGCTAAAAGAACACAACCTCAAAATGCTTACTCTCAGTATGTGAATTGCTGGTGTGGTATGTGTAACAGAATGTGTGTGAACCTGTCAAAGATGCCCTGGCTACGTTAGGTTAAAACGCTGCAAACAGAGAAAGACAATACAGTGCTATATATTTATAAAAGAGAGAGAGTGATTTCGCCTTTCTTTGCTGTTTACCTTTTCACCGCATACACTTCTTGCCGAGTACACCAATAAATACCAATTAAAAACATATGTGTGTTGTGATTTTAACTTTAAAAAAAAAATCTTCCCTCTCACTCTTCTTTACAGTCTACCTTTTCACCATGTACACTTCTTGCCGAGCTCACTAATAAATACCCATTAGAAACATGTGCATGTTGTTGTTTTTAAACAATTTTATCTCCCCTTTCACTTTTCTTTACATTCTACCTTTTCACCATGTACACTCCTTGCTGAGCGCACTAATAAATACCCATTAAAAACATGTGTATGTTGTCGTTTTTAAGCAATTTTTATCTCCCCTTGCACTTTTCTTTACATTCTACCTTTTCTCCGTGTACACTCCTTGCTGAGCGCACTAATAAATACCCATTAAAAACATGTGTATGTTGTCATTTTTAAGCAATTTTATCTCCCCATTCACTTTTCTTTACATTCTACCTTTTCACCGTGTACACTCCTTGCCGAGCGCACTAATAAATACCCATTAAAAACATGTGTATGTTGTCATTTTTAAACAATTTTATCTCCCCTTTCACTTTTCTTTACATTACACTCCTTGTCGAGCACACTAATAAATACCCATAAGAATCGTGTGTGTGTTGTGGTATTTAATTTGTTTAATCTCCCCTCTCAAATATGATTTCCTCTCAGATCCACATAGACATGTAACATAGATATGTAATGGATGCTAAGGGAATTGTTCAATTAGTGTATCCCTCATCCACACATAATCATCACAGTGAGGTATTTCTATGTCTTAAACAAACAAAACAAAACAAATAATTCTTCCTCTTTTTTTAAATAATAGAAAAAAAGGACTACAAAAAAAGACTACAACAGGAGAAAAGATGAAGAAAAAGCCAAAAAACGGACAACAACTTTTTAAAAGACATTATTAATTTGCAATTTAATATTAAGCCATACACTTTCCCTTTCCGTCAACATTAGCAGCGCTTCACAACAGAACACCTCAGACTGAGAAAAGTCTGTTGTCAATCGGGTGGTATTTTGATGTTTCCACACACTTATGTCAGACACTGCAATCCATGCTCCTTCTTCTTCCAAACTCAGGTTCAGTCAAATGGACACTACCGGGATGACATCTATCATAATATTTATAATAATAATAATTATAATAATAATAATTATAATAATAGTTAATATGTGACATGATTTGCTAAACTATTGGATTTGAACCTTTATGTGTGTATGTGTACGCATGTATGTATGTGTGTATGTATGCATCCACGGTGTATGTGTGTATGTGTGTAGGTATGTGTGTATGTATGTATGTGTGCATGTACATATGTATGTATGTGTATTTGTGGGTAGGTATGTTTTTGTATATATATGTATGTGTATTTGTATATGTACGTATATATGTGGAAATGTAGGTATGTGCATGTACACATGTGTCTATATGTGTGCATATGTAATTGTGTATATACGTGTTTGTATGCGTGTAGGTATGTATGTATGTATGTATGTATGTGAGTATGTCCGTATATGTATATGTATGAATATGTATATTATATGTTTCTATATGCGTATAGATGTAGGTGTTATGTATATGTGTGTACAAACGGATGTATGTATCTATGTGCATGTCTGTTTATTATATGTTTCTATATGTAGGTATTATGTATATGTTTGTATGTACGGACGTATGTATCTATGTGTATGTGTGTTTATATGTTTCTATGTGCTTAGAGATGTGTACATTATATATATGTTTGTTTCCTTTGTATCGGACATTCTTCAAATCCGCCCATCATTCGTACGGCCATTCCCGACCGCCTACATTCCCTACTGTCAAGCACCAACGATTCAAAACTAAGTCTGTCTCAACCTATTTATGTAAATCATGTCACATATTATAATTAGCTAGTAGAAGTATACACAAATCCGGTTATTACGTACACAATGTAAATTAATCAGTTAATTAACACAATAATAATAATATACAATTAATGTAAACGACAAAAAAAAGCATCTTCGTGGAGACGAAATAATATTAATTAACATTAATGAGTAATACACTGTATAAGTGCGTTAATCCATAGGGGATTCAGTCAAATGGCTGACATTGGATAGAGTGTTTATCATAACATTAGGGATGGGTTATCTACAGCTTATTGGATAATGATGCTTCCATGATAATAGAGTACACATACTTGTAGTATTGTTATACACAGTAATACTCTGACAATCAATCGTGCCCAGCCCCTTGTTGGTTTTACTGTTTTGGTTAAGATTGTCTGTTCGGTTTTATTTAGTTATAGCTGGTGAGGTTTGTCTGGTATCTAGGTCACCCTTTGTTTCTGTAAAGTGTAATTGATAATATGGATGTTCGGGGAACTTAGGAAATTACTGGTGGTTGAGGTGGCACCTATTAGTCAGTATTAATCAGTATTAATTGGCATTAATTAGTATTAATTAGAATTAATCAGTATTAATTAGAATTAATCATTATTGATCAATATTAATCAGTAATAGTCAGTGTTAACCAGACTTAATCAGTATCAACCAGTATTGATTAATATTAATGGATATAGATGGAAATTAATGGATATTAATCAATATTAATCAACATTAATGAAAACTAATCAAAATTAATCAATATTAATCGATGTTGATCAATGTTGATCAATAGTAATCAATATAATCTCCCCCAATCACCATAATAAACATTAATCAATGTCAACCAACATTAATCAACACTAATAAATAGTAATTAATATTAATCAATATCAATAAATAATAACCAATATCAATCAATATGAATCGACATCAGTCAATCGTAATCGATAGTAATCAACACTAATCAATGTTTATACACACTAATCAATACTAATCAATACTGGTCAACATTAATCAACAACAACCGGGATGTGACAGAGCGGATATGATGTGTGACACATGGTCTGAAATTTGTGTGTCACTTTGTGTGTCACACTTTGAAGACAACTGAATCCGGACAGTCGCCTTTAATGAACTGGAAGAACTTGTGACAGCGAGCAAACCGGCTGTCAGCAACCTCAGTGCTCGGATCAGGGGTGTACATAAAAAGTATAGAGGTATACTGAAAGCTGGCCAATGAATTAAACAATAGACTTACCAATATATTTATATTTATATGTATATCTGTATATGTATATGTAATACATTTAATTATTCCGCCAGAGAATTCCTCGTTCCTCTGCCTGAATCATTAATGTTATCATTATTGTAAATATCACTGATTGTATTATATGCATTACTATTAGCATTATCTTGTACTATTTCTGCTACATAGGGTACAATAAGCCAAAGTGAGAGAAGTATAGTGGTGGCAGTCAACACCCTATGATTAAGGTAACTCACACACAAAAGATCTGATATTAGAGTAGCATCACCTAAGGTTAGAGTTTAAAGGGGGTAGGGTCTCTAAAATATTTTCTTTTGCTTGTCTTGTATTACTGAGGTATATATATTTATATTTATATATCTGATCCAGTTTCAGAGCCAATTAGCAGTCTCTACACTGAGGTATATTATATATAATCTAGCGTTTTCTTATATATATGGGTGTATATATATATATGTGAAAATGTTAGAATTTCGCACCGAACATCTGAATGTCTCTTTTAATGTTTAATGGTAGGCTTGTTCACTGGAAGCATTACATTCTTTATATATTATATATATATATATTATATATATGTTATATATATAATATATATATATTATAAATATTATATATATTATATATATTATATATATATTATATATATTATTATATATATAATATTATATATATTATATATATTATATATAGTATATATTATATATATATTATATATAATATTTATATTGTATATTATATATGTACGTCATAATCATTAAACAGGCAAGCTGGGGCACATTGCATACACGATATACCTGGAATAACAATTTCTCTTTTCAATTAAATCAAAACAAGAATTAAGATGGAGGAAGATACCCCTGTTCAGAATAGATGCACCTATCATTTATCAAGGCGTTACGCCATTTACAGTGAGGATGTTGGTATTGAATTGCAAAGGTGAGTCCAACAGTATGTATAAATGACCATTGCAAAAGAAATCCCGAAAGAAAATCGCATGAAAGAATTCCTTTTTGTAAATTCACGTGATCGATGATCAGCACAACTTGCAAATTTGTTATTAATTTAACGGATTCATATGATTATGGCATCTGTAACTGACACTATATATGCAGAATGTTAAAATGAAAGAATACAGAATCAGAAATAGCCATGACACGTCTGTCACTTTGGATATTGTTAGCTAAGAATCTGCATTCGAGGTGGTAGCGAGTGATACTGTCTGTTACTGCTTGGAAATAAATATGTTGTCGGTTTTCCCATCGGAAACATTTATATTGTTTTTAATTTGTTTAAATATTTGTATTTGCACAAGATGCTCCAGGAAAATACCCATAATGCTGACATGGTCAATGGATCACTGAACTCGGAAACAATAGGTCTAAGAAATAGAATTTAGAAATAGAATTTAAAAGAACAAATACAAAATCTAAGGGCTTGTATGTAGGCTTAGTCCATGAAGAAATTTCCTACTGGATATGGTGAGCGTTTATGCAGATTAGATGCTGCTTTGTGTCATAAAATTAACGAGTTATTGAACTAAAGTGGTCAATCTATGCATTAATATCTGTCTTCAACGGACTACTCTGCACCGATATCAATGGTGTCCTAATGAAACAGCTGTCATCTCATGGGAGGGACAATCATATATAACAAAGTGAGTTTGTATGTTGAAAAGCTGTCCGCATATGGTAGGTGTCTACACATTACAGGTGTCGTTAAAGACAGGCACTATTGTAAGATATACATATATATATACATGTTTATTTTCATGTATATACATATATATATGATGTATCTATCTACATACATAATATATGTATATTTATTTGTATATATACTAAAACATAGATGTATATATGTTTATTTGGATATATATATTTTATATACAAATATATTATATATATATTTGCATATTTATATATGTATATAGCCTACAGTGTCTACAGATGCATGTGAAAAGATGGTGATGTACTCTGGGTGTGACAGACGCAAAGTTACAGAGCGTCGCAGGAGACTAAACTGGGTTGTCAATAGTGTGGCCTATAGACAAACAACACACATTCCCCATGCCATCACCTCTGCCAATTTGGATTTCCACCGCTGTGTATAACTTACAACGTCATTAAAGGCCAGTTGCTTTCATACCATGTTTATGTGGTGTGGGAGGTTAAAAATCCCTTGGGTTGGTAAAAGTGTAAGCTCGGGCTTTCTATCAACCAATCGTCTAATGGTGAAAACAAGTCTATTCAGACTTATCGCTGATGGGCTGCATAAATCTTCAAGACAAAAGAAGAAAAAAACCTACAGAGGCCGACAATAGGCCAAGCTAGATAGTTAGTCTTCATACCGGCCATCATAACACTTCAGGGCAATAAAGGTGATCGACGAAAAGAAAGGTGGCGTTAACACCCTTAAAATAAAGAGCTAAAGATCTGCCATCTTTGCTTCTCCTGGGCGAGGTTCACAAACGAAGCTGGTCATTGAGGTAATCTAACTGTGTCCTAAGTTCTACTGAAGCCATAAACCCCAGAAGACAGGGTTACACTTGTGGTGGCTCCTTATACAAACTGGTGAAGCTTATTCCTGTCTTGTTTAGCAAAGCCCTATTTTCTATTCCAACTAGTGGTCCACATCTGGTTCATCAAATGCTGTGGTATGTGGTGTCCTGTCTGGGAAAGTGCACATAAAAGATCCCTTGCTGCTTATCGGAAAGAGTAGCCTAGGTGGCGGCAGTGGGTTTCCTCTAAAGAAATATGTCAGAATGACCATATGTTTGACGTCCCATAGCTGATGATAAAAATCAATGTGGTCTAGAGGTGTCATTTAATGAAACAAGCTTTCCGTTGTTTGACAAAGTCTTTCTAGCTTCCATGTTGACCTGTGGTGTCAGGGACCTAGACCCTCACTGGCTACTGGTAATGTCCGTTTAGATGCTTTCAATCTGATATTTAAAAAATCCTACCCCCAAAATAACCAATTACTGCAAAATATAGTATATCTATAATGAGGTATCATTTTTTCTGTCAGCATTTGTATGTGTGTGTGGATGGGTGGGTGTGGGTGGGTGGAAAAATAGATTTCAAAATTACGAGTAAGCTCCATTAATTGGCTTCCTGATAACTCTCCATGGCAACGAGATTTTGTGAGGGACGCGGTTTTGTATGGGGAAATAGTGATATTGTGTTATTACTTTTTGTTTTATAGAAATATACAAAAGAAAATCGATGTTGGTGCATATTACGCCGTTCTGCGGTGTTGCTTCTCTACAGTCTATTATTAGTAATGTTAATATTGTTATTAGAGTCATTATTATTGTTGTTATTATTACTGTTATATTATTGTTGTTATAGTTAATATTGTGATTATTACTACTATTCCTATGATTGTCATTACTGTCATTATTGTCATTATTGTCATTATTGTGGTTATTGTTATTATTATAATAGCTATTGTTATTATTATAATAGCTATTATTATTCTTATCATTTTTATTATTATTAGATACAACATCTAAATATGGTCTTAATATAATAAACATCACTTTAAATGAATTTCTTCTACTTCATCTTTTAGAAAACTACAAAAATCCTTATCCTCTTATGTGGCAAAAAGAAGACGCGATCAGACAACTGCATAGCAATCCCATTTCCTGTCATGTACACACATATGCATCAACTCATTTGTCTCTGAATTATGGAAGGCACATTTGTTTGAATGTTACCATACACTTGTGATGACCTACTAGCGGCTGCGTCTGCAGAACCTTGTTGATCCCTTCCTACTTGAGACTCTCATCCCTGATCCCCTCAGCGTGAGAATCTACCTTGGATACCTTTCAAAGGTCACTTTAAAATTGCACAATCCGATGGATTTGAATTTCTGCATTGAGCATGTTGGCGAGGCTAAGATGTATAATTTGCGTATGTTTTCCTCGCTTTACGTTTCCCTCTTTCCAGCCACTCTACCTTGGTGACTCTGCCTGAGCACTTCGCTTCCCCACCCTCACACCCTCTTTCTCTGGGGGGGGGGGGGGGGGGGGGGGGAGCGCTGACTTCTCGCTTCATCCAGCTGAATCTGAGACGACGACAAACACCGATTATCCTGATATGCCCCTGCCGACAGTTGAACTGACGGGTCTGCTTCAGGCTCCGAATTGATTATTTACTTCATTAAACCTTTCAAAGTTACATCCTTTCCTCTGTTTTCTGTGTCGAGTGAAGCAAATTATTAAAGCCTCTCCCTCTTTTTGATATGCCTATTTTAGATTGGTTGTTATAATATAGTTTTCGTTAATTCCGATTAACCTGATTGCAAAAAAAAAAAGAAGCCAATTTCGGATATATTTGATGTGAAAAAGCTGCAATGTAATTTTGGTGTGCACACCAATATGCTGTATATCGTAGGCCTGTAGGGCTGGTCTGTTAGATCGAAATTGACAGAATATTATATGATTACATCAACAAAACGCTTACTAAGTTCACCAGTCTCTAAGTTGAATATCTAGGATCAAATATTGGTCGGGGTTTCGATTAGAAAATAGTATGGTTTCATCGGATTATGCAAGTTTAAGGTGTGCTTACAGAATTGAACATGCTGTAAGCTAATAAATATATACATGTATAAACATGTATATATACATATATATATATATATTTATAGATATCACGGAAGCCTCAGGTTTTTCTTAGAAGAACAATATTGGCGTGCCGGTGCTGGTTCAAAATAATAATTAATTCAACACTCATGACAGTGACCTTTTTGTACTTGCTTCAATCTGCCGACCTTCACTGAACCGTGACGTCTTGCACAAGCATGGCGGATTACAGCTGAGGAGATGTGACAAGATCACGTAACCGGGGAGTGATAGAATACTGCATGCCAACCACGATTGTGTGTGTTGTTATATATATATATATATATATATATATATATATATATAATTTATATATATATTATATATATATATAATATACACATATATATGCATGTATATATATGTATTATATGTAAATATATACACATATATGTATATATATATATTTATATATATTTATATATATTTATATATATGTATATACGTGGGTATATATATGTATATATATGTATATATATATATATGTATATATGTACCGTAAAACCTTTCTAAATCGACCGACCTTGGGACCGAATTTCAGTGGTAAATTTAAGCTGTGTTTACATGGGCAAATTTAAAACGATGTAGACAAATCGATTTATATGAAGCGATGTAGTAGCGCGTTTACACGGACCGAGTTTGAGAGTGTGTCGGCGCCGGGAACCAGCAGTTAGTGGTGAGCCTGTAGCCAGTGAGTACTGCTATTTGTTTAGTTGCCGCCTGGGAACCAGCTGAATCGCTTCATCTATACTACCTCACGAGGTGGTTTACATGTACCGGTTTATATGAATCGATTCAGCCCTAAAACTCCTCAGAGTCGCGTTTACACGGCAAATGTGAATCGATCTAGGCAAGTCGTTTTATATGAGGCGTTTTAAGTCGCCCGTGTAAACAGGGCTTATGAGAGGTGGTCGGTTTAGGGAATTAGTAATAGAATATGGTTACAATTGTATTATTGGGACCCAAATAAAGCGATCGATATAGGCGAGTGGTAGATCTGTGGAGATGGTGGGTTAGAGGTTTTACTGTATACATATGCATAACATATATACATACATACATATATACATATGTATATATATTTATATGTGCGTATAGTGTATGTATACACATATATATAAATGCATAACTATACACCTATATGGACACTGTGTATATATGTATTACTATTAGTGTGTTGCTATTGCTTTGAGAACAGGGTGAACATACACGCAACGGGGCAGAACGAGGTCAGAGGTCAGAGGTCACACCAACAGGGTGCCGGAAGTAGCCCCTATGGAACCTCACCCAGAATGCTATGGGATGACAAATAGGTCACAGTAAAGAAGTCACCAACTGATACCTTTTGTATTAAGGACTGACAATCACCAGGGAGAATAACAAAGAGGAATCCATGCCATCCTTCCATTGGAATAACACTTCGTTAAAAAAAATACTACTGCAAAATTAATGTATTTTTCTTGTTTCATCTTTGTTTACATTTTGTTTGTTTTGTCCCATAGACATCTACCTAGCGGCGGTAAACTTGAGGTATTTTCTTCCTAGCTGGGGACTTTTGTGGGGCCCCCTCCCCCTTTTTTTTTTCTCTTTTCCTTATTTCTTTCCTTGGTATTCTTCTAGATCTCTCCATCGCTCTCTGTACAAAAATATAGCAGTTTCAGCACACTATGAATGCGACTCATTTCATCTACAAATCCACTATACTCTCACTACATTAC
This sequence comes from Branchipolynoe longqiensis, assembly GCA_030323885.1. Classification (NCBI taxonomy): domain Eukaryota; kingdom Metazoa; phylum Annelida; class Polychaeta; order Phyllodocida; family Polynoidae; genus Branchipolynoe; species Branchipolynoe longqiensis. The sequence continues at coordinate 23,997,405 of CM059194.1, forward strand.
ACCCCCTAGAGCGGTGGTTTACCATCTGAGATCAGAGAAACAACAACAAAAAGTGTGTGGGGGGGAGGGGGGGGGAAGGAGGAGTACAAGAATTTATGGGGATTTCACTTGTCAGCATCTCCCAATCGGTCTTCAGAACAAGACAGGAAACGGCTGGACTTGGTTAAGCCTAGGTCACAAATGCTGCGATCACCATACGGTGCTGTGGTCTGCAGTGTGTCTTGCGGTTTATGCACATTTTACGGCGTTGCGGCATGGCAGTTTATCTCTTCATAAATCGTACGGTTTGTGTTGAATTTATACACATATTTAATATACAAAAAAAGTCATAACTTTCCTAATATTGATCACACAAACATGAATTTTGTACCCTATTGATATTCATTTTACAACCTTTTCCTTGATGTCAACAAAGGTGATCGTACAGTGTTGTGGAGTCTGGATTGCGAGGATTGCGGCATTACGATTTTCCAAAGTTAAGATAACTTCGACTTAAAATAACCGTAACTGCTTTCGGCAAGCAAAAACCCAGACAGTCACTGTGCGGCGACCGTAACCCACCATACGGTTGCCATATGGTCTGGCCGATGTGGCGAGTTATGGTCGCCGCAAGCACGCCATAACGCATTTGTGACCGTAGCATTACCTGGTTACTGTTTAGTGTGTGTAAGCTTTTGGAATGGGCGCCATTAGTAATTACCTGTTCCCATATATAACCTTTCACTGAGGTTTGCATGTTGTACATGCAATCTTCACTTGATATGGTGTCATTGCTTACTTTATACAATATAATATAATATAATAGTCCTTCAACTGACTATATATGCATGTATTTATTAATAATCATGCTAGCAATAATATGTTGGGTTTTTATTTCAAATCAACCCAGCTTGGTGTTAAAATATTTCTATATCATGTTATTATTATATGATATTATTATTATTTGTTTAATCGTTCACGAAAGCTACGACGATTCCAATTACTTGATTGTAGAGTTGAAATGTACCCGTCTGTATTGCTTTAAAGTTTGTGTGGGGGGAGGTATGTATTGTTGTGGATATCATTAGTCAACTTTCTACTATATTTCTATCTCCAAATGCAGTCTAAGAGGTTTAATTATTGCTTATCCAGGAAGGGTTTTCTCTAATGTGTCACACTCAGCAGTGTATAATACTGCTCCGATTAACAAACGGGATGTAGAAAAACGCAACACCCGACTGCAGACCTAATCTAATCTGCTTAAAGTTGCATAGTCCGATGAAAACATAAAATTTTCAAAACCAAAACACTTATCTACATTTGATCCTACATATTCAACTTAGACACTGGTGCATTTTTTAAGCATTTGTTCCTGCATAGAAGGGCATAATAAGTCAATTAATAGAAACTGTTACGACTGAAGTCTATGGTGTCAGTTTTGGCATGCTTGCCAAAATTATTTCGGCATGTTTTGATGTAAAATATCTCCAAACTTAGCCATTTAAAATTAAAGTTATTACAAACTAAAGTAAAGTAGATTATAACGATTGGTATAATTTATCTCAGAAAATAGCAAAAACTCAAAAGCATCGGACTATGCAACATTAAAGTGAGCATGTCTTCAATGACGTGTGTAGAATGAGAAGAAAAGCAAAAAAAATAAGAGAGAGAGGAAAGAAAAGCAAAGAGCAAAACCCAGAGTGATGAGATAATTTTGAAGCGAAGACAAACAAAGTCTGCCCTTGAGGAATGTACAACGACTGCATAATTGAGAGGACATCCGCATCCTGGGATATGGAATATATCGTAGAAAATAGAGGGCGCCACCATAGTGTGCGCGGACGACACCAGAGGGCTCCACATGGATGCTTAACATTTTATTTTATTTGTTTACCCCTTCCTGTTGGTTGCTGGCATCTCTCGCCGAGAGGCTAAGGTGTTTCCTAAGATGGTTGGTTGGGTTGTGTGTGTGTGTGGGTGTGTGTGGGTGTGTGTGGGTGGGGCTAGTGGTTGGGGGGGGGGCATGTGTATGCCAGAGGTAAGGACCGACATGCTGTACAACAGTAACACAACTAGACACCGCAAGGTGGCGGTGGCAGCTTCACCGACACAACTAACTAACACGCCCCGAAAAGAAAAAGAAAAAAAACACCAACGACACTGGGTCACAAACTCCCATTGATTGTTGTATGCAGTGTATAATAACATCAACAGGCATCAAGAAAATAGTTCCTGACTTCTTCTCACGAATATAATATCACATTGAAGCCAAAAAACACCTGACTATTATTGCCGCCAAGAGGTATGGTGTGGTGAGTCGCATAGGTTCCCCTTTAGTGAAGGGAGAACTTCCTCCCCCCAACCCCCTGCCCCACCCCACCCCCAGCCCTCCCCTCTCCTCCCACAATGTCCACCCACGCGCACATTCCGGCGCTCTTTCCACCCGACAGCCCCACTCGCCGCGCGTTGCGCATGCGTGTGGCAAAGGAGTCGGTGATGGAAGCGTCGCGACGACAACCACAACAACGTGATACTCGGGGCGGTGGCGCCACCATCGGCAGTCTCGTTTCCGAATCCAACACCCGCCCCTCCCCCCTCTCCCTCCCCCCACCGACAGCACCCCGCCGAGCCGGCGAGAGGCGATAGACTAAACCATGTTCTTCGTCATGCCTGAGTGGGCTCATCCTTGATGACGACGTTTGTCTGACCTTGGGACACATGACTTTGACCTTCATCGGAGGAATCGTCAGCGTGGCGACCTTGACGCTGATCATGCCCATGGCCCTGACCTTGACCCTGCTCGTCGGCGGGCCTTATGACTATGGCGTCCTGATCGACGACAAGCGGAGTGCCGACGCGTGACGAGTCACCGATGCCGATGCCGACGACGTCATCTGACCAGCGTCGCTTTCGCGGATTGCTGCTACTTCCGGTCGGCCCGCTATCGCTTCCGGTCGGACTGCTGCTGTCGCGTGGCTCCACCACTAGGGGCGTGCCGGTCAGCGTGGGCGGGCTGTCCATGGCATCATCAGAGTCATGCACTATGATGTCCTTCTCCGGGCTTTCAGCCCGACTCCCTTCGATCCCACTGCCTCCACCGCCGCCACTGCTGCTGAGGTCAGTCGGCGACTGTTGTTGTTGCTGGGCTCGTTGCTGTGGCAACAGGCTAGCATCAGTGCCGCTGTGCGCGGTGGTGACGCCACCCACCGTCCCCTCGCCCCGCTCATGGCTACTCGGGCCGCCGCCCGCATCGCGAGGCGACGGGAGGACTTGATTGGCTGATGAGGACGCAGACGACACGCTTCCGGTGCGTGCCAGCCGCTGATTGGCTGCGGCGCCGAGCTCGGCGGCCCTGGAACTGACGTCCTTGTGCGTCAGGGAGATGCAGACGTCGCCGACGGAGACCTTGTGACATGACAAGCCGTAGCGGTGCGACGTCCGGTCGGGTTGGCATGACGACCAGCCCTGGCCGAACACGAAGAACGGATGTTCGAGGGTCGCCTCGACGGTCACCTGCAAGGGAAACAGAAAGGAGAGTGAGTTAAGAAATATGTATTTATATATATATTTTAATTATTACACTCATGGCGACTTCATAGTGCTGCCCCACTGGGAGACCAGGCCACCAGTACCATTACCTGATATCCCACTCAGTCACATTGTCCTGACTGTGAGCCAACCAGTCCTTGCCCTATCCTATTAGTATTAATGCCGAGCTCCTGGCTAGGAAGCAACAAGAATCAATTTTGTAAGTCATTGGTTTGATTCAACTGGGAATTGAACTCCCGACCTTCCATACGGTCTGCGCTGTACTTATTCGGCCACCACGTCGGGTGGTGGACGCTGTGATCTGTGTGTGAGGTTGGTTGGTGTGTGTATGGCGGGTGTGTGGGGGTGGTTGGTGGTGGGTGGTGGTGGGTGGTGGTGGGTGGTGTGGGTGGTGGTGATGGGTGGTGGTTGTTGGTGTGTGTGTGTGGGTGGTCGGTGGTGATGGGTGGTGGTCGGTAGTGGTGTTGGGTGGTGGTGGTGGTGGGTGATAGTGGTGGGTGGTGTGGGTGTGGGTGGTGGTGATGGGTGGTGATCGTTGGTGTGTGTGGGTGGGTGGTAGTGGGTGGATGGTTGGTTGTGATGGGTGGTGGTCGGTAGTGGTGTTGGGTGGTGGGGGTGGTG